>OZ012540.1:41889251-43197789 GCA_963935595.1 Schoenobius gigantellus
CATAAATTTAAAGTTCACGTTAAAAAGACTCTCATGAACAAAGGTTATTACAAAGTGAGTGATTATTTAAGTGACCACACGATATGGAATTAGCTAGACTAGTTATCAGATGTCATGTTTGGTAACAACATAATTTATTGTATAATGCTTAGTGTTAAGCTTATCATGTTTTTCTGACATTTTAAGTGTATGTAAGCATACTTACTGAATGTATTTTATAACTTTCAATGACTATGTAACAGAACCAATATTGTAAATGGCGATTTAAAAGAGGAGATAAAAAATTTGACCTTTCGAGTTTCTTGCCTGTTCTTCTCGAGAAGGCCTCCCAATTTCCGAACAGGTGTAGAATCAACTTTTTTTTTTTTTCATTCCTACTTGTATTTGCAGACATCCTGATTATATTCAGGATGTATGCACATACAAGGTTAATATAATATGTTTCCTTTAAATTAGAATGTGTTGCTTTGTTTTGACGTCAATAAGTGCCTGTAAAGGCCTATGTTGAATAAAGATTTTTGAATTTGAATTTGAATTGAATTTGAAAATCTGAGCATCTTGTGGTTGGGGTGATAATGATGATGACATGTATGGACATGTATAACTTCAATGATAAGTGACAGAATCCAAAAATAAGAAATCCGTTCAAAAACCAAGTTTAAGCTATTTTAAGAACAACATTTTAGAGACATGCACGCAGGATAAAAATGGCACTATGTTTTGGACTTTCTCGTGATAGTTTGATTTTTTAAGCAAATGTATTTATCAACTTATTTTATGTATGTTGGTACATATAGGATTTTAAATTTACATATTGTCTGTTAAACTTGTTTCAAAACGTTTTTCGGTTATATTTACCACCTTATATCACTGCTGCCTCACCTAAAGGTTGAATAACAAAAAATGCCTCAGGCATCTGCGTCAACTCCACGTCTCTACGATCATGTACGAAAGAATAAATATGAAAATAAATACTTGTTAGATATATGATATGTAAACAAACATGTATGTTATCTGCGATATGGCCATAGTAAAACAGAATATAAATATGTAAAAAAGCAGTACTGAAAGATATTCAACTTTCTGCACGATTCAGTGCTAGAAAAAGTACCTTCCATTTTTTGAGCAACTGTAATTAAAATTAGTAAAAAGGATAGTAATTAAAGCGTTTCATAGAAAAATATACTACCATTCTGTTGACAATAGGGATGTCAGTAGCTAACAATAATTTTAAACAACAACCTGATTTTTTTTATTCATTTTGATCAATTTAAACGGCGTAACAGCTCTAGCTTTTTTTACATAAACAAGACTAATTGTTGCTTCGTTAATGCGTCATGAAGACAAATCGAGAGCAAGTGACCGATGTCCACGAAAAGTGCATTGAGCGGGCACAGTTGGCAACACGCCAGGATGGCGTATCGTAGAAACTGGAACGGATTCTGAAATAGTCCCTGTCTCTTTGGCGAATCTGGAAATTCTTTCGACACCCTGTTATTGGAGCCACGTTATACATACAGATAGTTACTGCATATATATATCAATCATACAGGTGGTGGCTTACCGTTTGATATTACAAAATTATCGCTATTCAGATGTGTTTCACAAATTACGAAGTTGTTAATCTTGTGAAAAGTATTTACTTAGGTACTTACAATATAAACATTTAATCTTTGACTATAGGCTAGGATAGATCTATTCGAAATATATAGCAGTGTTCCAATAAAGATTTACCGATGATAACTATATATATCAAATACTCGTCAATAAAAAAAAACTCAGCTACTTTTTATTCTTAACAATGATTAACCATTAGATTGCAAGTCCTAGCCACTGTATGGATGTCCAGTTAAAATTATTTGTGTACCAAACAACATGTTACTTAGGCCATATAGATACATATGTAGTCACTGTATTTAGATAAAAATTATACTGGTGGTGGTAGCTAACCGTTTGATGTTTCAAAATTGTGATAACTGCCCGCACCAACAAGCCTTTTGTGTAATTAAAACAGACAAAATCAAATCTCACACCTACATTGTTTTATCTATCCGTAATGGCGAACTTGGGCATGCGACTAAAAAAAAGATCAACATTAAACTTGGATATGCTATGCGTAATTGCAACTAGTAGGTAGATAAGTAGAGATGCACGTATAGTATAAATATACACTCGCGAGCAAAAGTTTGGAATCAGTTACTTGAAATTGGTTGCGCGTTATCTTGAGTAGTTAATACTTTTTTAATAATCGTAAAAATGTAATCATTTTAAAGGTTCAACTCTTTACTTTTAAACTGATACCGAATTCATTAAAAACAAGCCAGTATTTATGGAGCCATTCCGCATTAAGTGAAGGTGTATCGAAAAAGACGTGTTTCAATTGTTTGATACGTCACGAGTTGCGACCTATTGACCCCCTATAAAAGCACCTGTTATCGGCACCGCCTCCTCTCCTGAGGGGCGGTCGCCATCCGATGAAGCCTTAATGACCTTCGGGTTAAAGGCATAAGGTGGAGTTTAGCCGGTAAGAGTCCGGCATAACCCGTGCGGCCAGCCGTGCGGGTATCCATGAGGGATTCTCCACCTCTACTCCGCATAGTGGTAGGCAAACTGCGTTTGCCGAAAAAAAAAAAAAAAAAAAAAAAGATTTTCGTTATCAGTCGACTTTCACACGTTGACCGGTACACATCTCCGCCACTTTTGACCCTTTACCTTGTACGACAATGGAGACAACACCCACAGAAGCAGCACAAATCGTAGCCCTATTGCAAGAAGGGCTCAGCCAGCGGGTTGTCGCTCGTCGGCTCCACATAAGCCAATCCTGTGTTTCGAAAGTTTATAAGCGCTTTCGGGAGACTGGTGGCTTTATCCCGAGACCAAGATCTGGACGGCGCCGGTGCACATCGGAGAGGGATGACTGTTTTATCGTGTCAACCTCTCTCCGAAATCGGCATTTTACTGGTGTCGAGCGTCGGTGGCGCTGTGGACTCGTCACTTGCCTTCCAATCGGGGGGTCGAGGTTCGAGACCCGCCATGTACCAATGTGTTTTTCGTTTCGAATTTCATATGTACATTTGTCTGACGCTCCTACGGTAAAGGAAAACATCGTGAGGTAACCTGCATACATCTGCGAAGAATTTCAATGATGTATGCGAAGTCGACCAATCCGCACTGGGCCAGCGTGGTTGACTAAGGCCTAATCACCCTAACATAGGGTAGGCTTGAACCCTCGGTGGGGGACGTATATGAGCTGTGATGATGATGATGACGTCCAACAGGAGCTCCGAGATGTTCGTGGGGTAGCAGCCAGCGAGTGGACAGTTCGTCGACGATTCAAGCAAGCGAATCTGACTCCAAAAAGGCCTGCCACAGGCCCGAAACTCACGGCAACTCACCGACAAGCACGCCTTCAGTTTGCTCGCACCCATCTTGATTGGGAGGTTGAGCAATGGAGGCGAGTCCTGTTCTCCGACGAAAGCAGGATGAGTTTGCACGGTAGCGACAGAAGAGGACGGGTCTACAGGCGGCCTGGGGAGCGATTTGCACAGTGCTGTGTCGCTGAAACAGTGGCTTATGGGGTCGGCTCTTGTATGATGTGGGCCGGCATTTCCTTCGATGGTAAAACCGAGCTTGTTTTCGTGCCTGGCGGGGGACGAGGAGGCGGTCTAACTTCGTACCGGTAAATTTCCGATATTCTCCTGGAACATGTCGTTACCTATGCGGGATGAGTTCCTCCTTATGCACGATAACGCTAGTTGTCACACTGCCCGTGTAACAACGGAATACCTCGAAGAAGTCGGTATTGCCACATTGGACTGGCCAGCGCTCAGCCCTGACTTGAATCCCATTGTGCACGTGTGGGATGAACTGAAGAGGAAGGTTCGTTCCAGAACTCCTGCTCCTTCATGTCTGAATGAGCTGAAATCAGCGTTGATTGAGGAGTGGGAAGGTATTCCACAAGAATCAATTCAGAAGCTGATCAGGTCTATGAAGAATCGTCTTGGAGCAGTTATTAGGGCGAGGGGAGGGAACACAAGATATTGACACTAATTTTTAAAGATAAATAAATTTTTTATTTAATAATTTTTGTTGTTTTATTCATTCATTATTTTTCCCTATTTTCTTGTTTTCCTACCTCCTTCACTTAATCCGGGATAACTTCACAATTACGGGCTCGATATGAATTAATTTTATATCGATTTAAAGTGGACAGTTGCACCTTTAACATGATGTCATTTTTATGATTATTAAAACTTTATTTAGTAAGCAAGATCACGCGGAACCAATTTCAAGTAACTGATTCCAAACTTTTGCTCGCGAGTGTATATGCCGTACAATTTTATTATTTAAGATCACCTACTGTTTCTGTGCTTTCCCTGCTCCATCAAAACAAATGAGGTCTTGAGCCTGCTGCCTGCAAGTTTCTTGGTGTAAGTATTCTATGGGTAAGTTGGGTTTTAGGGCATGGTTAAGGCGATTGATCTAGAGTCATCTATTGCATTGTTTGCTTGCGATTCATTATTAAAAATCCACTTTTTATCACACGTTATAATTTGTTCCAAAATCCTTTTAATGCTGTAACGTTTAAACATGTTTAAGCAAGCTTAAACGTGTGCTTTTCTTGACGTATCAATCAAATTATTGATATAGATCGACTTTTAGCATCGTTATGGAACCCTAGTTCCGTACCTCAAAAGAAAAAACGGAAAGCTTAATAGGGACACTTCGTTGTCCGTCTGTCCGCTTGTCTGTCTGTCAAAACTCCTTTTTCTCAGAAACGCGTAGAGATATCAAACTGAAATTTGTATAGAACACTCGAGTCTATGATCTTTTCAGCTGACAAAAAAAAATAACTTATAGGTTAACGCGATGAAAGATATGACCATTTATGTCGAATATTTTGTGATTTCACAAGGGAATCAAAATCTATAGGTTACTTCCCGGTGACCTAAAATCATGAAATTGGACAATAAGCAACGTCTTACAGCAGATATTAAGAAAAAATTAAAACTGTAAATATGTAGCTGGAAACTTATGAGTACTTAGATAAAATTGTATGGAATCGAAGTACGCGAGTCCAACTCACACTTGACTTGTTTATTTTACCTTGGTGACAAAATGGACAGCGCGTTAAATGGCATCTTCATATTTATACCCTTATTAATATTGCCATATTCTTACATTATTTCTCTTATTATTAATGTAAATTTTATGAACCATAATACTGGTATTCAAATATAACTTAACCTCTGCAATCAATCAATTCCAAGCCACGTTTTTACTGTTCACACCTATTCATATTATTTAATAACACCCGATTTGCTATCAAGTGAGTTGATGTCACCTCTGGAGTTAGTTCTGACAACATAATGACCTCTGTGTCTCCTTTATTTATTTACATCAATTTGTTTACGTTATAACTTAAATTGTTTAAGGTTACATTATCAATATCAACATAAGGCGAATCCTTTAACTAGTGTTAAATATTTTATTGAAGGTTAATTCATTATACTAATCAGATGTGTCATTAACTCTATATAACATCAACATAACGTATTTCATGCATTCAGAAATGATAACAAAAAAAGTCATTACAAAATTTTGTACAATCAATAGTTTTACATCACTTGCTCTGAGTACGAGGTTTGTGGTTGAATAAAAGATTAACGTTGTAGTGTGAGACAACACTGACTCTAATTTACGAAGCCAAATATAATAACGATGGGGTCATAAGATGATGTCCATTCCATCAGCTTGGCGGGGTAGCGTGATAGTATATGAAACGCTTAAGATGTTTTTTTTTTCATATAATATAAGTGTTTAAAGACATTATAGTTCAGCCAAAATGTTGACTGTAGCCTACGCGGACGTTCGCGATCTAACCCATAATCGGACGCCGTCAGCTCAAGAGTACAAACAGCTTCACCCAAAAATATTTTGTACAAGTCTGTACACAAACGAGGAAATGAATAACTATGCATGGAATACTTATAACTTGGCTACGTCTCAATTGATAATCGTGACATAATTTGATCTGGAGGCGGAGGCAATATTAAACCTACAATGACTAGCAAAAAAATATCTAGTCTCTCTCAGAACTCATTACTCGCAAACTACAGAAGATAGTTTTAAAATGCCAGTGAGAGACTCGGTACTAAAATCGTCAGCCATGCAATTTTACCGCATCGTTGTGTCCCGGTTTAAAGAGGTAAGACAGGTAGTGAAGTTACTGGATACAGTGACTTGACATCTTATGTCAGAAGTTGCCAACGTACGAGTACATTGGGGTTCTTGTAGGGATTGTAGTTTACAAATTTTACAGAAACTACATTAACATAGGCAACTGTAGCCCATCAGTAGGCAACCTGCTTGTTTGCCAATTTAGATGTATAAAAAACAAAGTGGAAAATTCTATATCAAATGTAAGAAACTCGTTTTTTTGTTTGATGAAGAGTCTAACTAAAAAGATAAAACTCTTCTGAAATTACTTTTACTTACAATCATCATCATCATCATCATCACAGCCCATATACGTCCCCACCGAGGGGCTCGAGCCTACCCTATATTAGGGTGATTAGGCCTTAGTCAACCACGCTGGCCCAGTGCGGATTGGTCGACTTCACATACATCATTGAATTTCTTCGCAGATGTATGCAGGTTGCCTCACGATGTTTTCCTTCACCGTAGGAGCGTCAGACAAATGTACATATGAAATTCGAAACGAAAAACACATTGGTACATGGCGGGTCTCGAACCCCGACCCCCCGATTGGAAGGCAAGTGCCGAGTCCACTGCGCCACCGACGCTCACTTACAATAGCATGATGATAATTTAAGCAAACTTAAAAATGATCTCCAGTGATTCCCTTCTTTCGTAATTCTATTGAAGTTATTATTAAGTAAATGCTAATAAAATAGATATGAGTTTTAATTACTTAAAACCATCTGCAGATGATAGATCACGCATTATGGATGTTACAGTGTATTATTAATATTTTATGTTAATTGCTATCTTATTTGTGTGTTAATTTTAATAATTTTCATTTTGGATTTGTTTACATATTGCACATAGAGATCATGAAACCTTGCAAATGTTATTGAGTGTATGACTTGGATGGAGGTAAGAATTTTATGTAAGAGTAAAAAATTAGTCAGAAAACTATGACAATACTTCTTAACTATAAATAATAATTACAAGGGCAACTATAGTGACCAACAACAAGTAATAGTACACTTCTTCATTAACTCGTAAAGGGTAAAAAATATTGTGAATGAAGCACTTTGCCTGTTTTTGCTGCTTTAGCATCCTATGCGAATGATTCCCATAATTATCTACATCTTGTTTGGCCACTGCATCACTTATACAGTCAGGTGTGCCTATAACGAAAATAACTTGAGACGTCTTTGTGTTTCTTATCGTACGGTTCAAAGTCGGACACTAATGCGAAGATTGAACGAAGTTGACTGTAGAAAACCTGTTACCATTGTTCAGTGCCCATGCTAGCTACTGTCTCATATGCTGTTTCAAATTTGTTTTGATCGAGTTCATCAAGACTATGTCTTGTTGAACCAAGGTTGTGCCTACCTATATAAAAACTAATTCATTAAGCTCTTTAGCAATAAGCACACTCGTGGACGGATAGGTAAGCTACTCACTAGGGTTTCTCGATTATTGTTTCAAAAAGAACTTTTAGTGAAAAATGGGTTGTTTCTAGAATAACTAGATTTTTATATAGGTAATTAGTTTTGGTAAAAACATCAAATATCTTTTTTGAATATTTTAATGAACAAAAATAATAAAATTCAATAATGCAGGGTCGGCTAATGAAATGGGTCAGTATGGGCAAGCTTAAAACTATAAGACAAAGATATATCCTTAGGAACTATGTCATTGATTTTTGTGAAAATGTCTGGCAATGAGTTCGGGAATCGAACCCGGTCATATTGAATTAAAAAATACATTATTTCTATTTCGATATCGAATGTGTAGGGCATAAGCAGTAAATGTTACTATACAACATGATATGTAAAATGAATAAAATGCAAGTAATTATGTAACATACACACAAAATGAAACGAGTATAGTCGAAATGAGAACCTTCTCCTTTTTACAAGATTTTATTTACTTTCACCTGTCCCGGTGTATGTAATGAAATCTTGTAGCTTAAATTTGACCTACTTCCAGATTTCCGATTGAGCTGAAATTTTGCATGCATAGTAATCACGTAACAATGCAATATTATGATGACATGAAGCTGATCTAATGCTGGTGCTGGAATGTGGCCATAGGAACTCCGCAATAAAACGACACAACCCCATCGAGTTTGGACTCGTTTGACTCGAATTGCTTGAGTACTTTAATTCCATAGCATTTAAATAAAATATTGTTTTTAAAAATGTTTTCTACTATTAATTTGTTTGAAGTTGGTTTTAAAGAAGAACACACCTACATAGACATGATGAAACTCATTTGAAAATGTAACGCCTTGGTTTGACTGGCCAAAAAGCAAGCAACTAATTGTAATAAATATTGGTGGGAACTCAAATTTTCTCTGGTTGATTTTTTGCCGTGTCGCTCGTAAAAAGCGTTTTATAAACGGTAAACAGAGGCCCTAGACAAATGCCACACGCTTACTTTTCCGCAGTCGTTCCGCAGAAAAAATGTATGGAAATGACATTAGCTTACGACAACCGCACGCTATTTTTTCCGCAGCTAATGTCATCTCCATACATTTTTTCCGAGGAACGACTGCGGAAAAGTTAGCGTGTGGCATTTGTCTAGGGAGGCTGGTCCCATCGATTACATAGTTTCTAAGTACAGATTGCATGTCTTAAAGTTTCAGACTTGCCCATACTAACCCATCTTAAATGGCCAAACCTGTATATTTCGTTTTCAGTATTGAAACTTGAAAAATCTTTATATTTCGCTGATCTTTAGTGCAGGGACTTATTGACATTAAGCACAAATACAAGACAGGGCTCCGGTCGTCTATGTCTAAGATATTAAATTGTTAATGTTTGTATGTGCCTATATCACAATCACAACCGATAAGAATATAAGTCGAATAAAAAAAAATGAAAATACCTCGGATTCTAATTTAATGCGCCAATTGTTGCCATCTCTTATCCAAAAAATATATATTAATTGTATACTCTGAAAAAATCCACTTAAAAGTTGTGTATGCAAACAGGACCTATTTATATTCAAAACACACCTGGTGCGCGAAACGCAAATTATCCAATGGTGAGATCTTTACCAGACGAGCTTTTTAATATTTAAGAACAGGAATCTAATTACACCTCTTACCTATCGCTGACTGACCTACAAGCCTATTTCTTTAGTATAATGTTTTCGTCGTGAGAACGATTGGGTTGGGGATTAAATTTGATCACGTGCAATTTACAGCATATATAAAAAATATTTTTGATATAATTATGTATGAACAATAGACATGAAATGGTTCAACACGTAATTTGTATTTTATTAGAATGTTGAATTCTAAAAAAATTAATTAAAATGTTCGTAAACATGCTTATTGTAAAACTACGTAAGTGCAGCGGTTTAATGTTTGTGGACAAATTACATTACTTCTACTAAGTCTCCATAGAAATTTAAAAAATTTATAACAATTATGACATTACTAGAGTTTAAGCAGAAAATCGTCTGAGATAAAAAATTGCCATCGGGCAAACAGCTACTAACTTTAAATATTAACAAGACAAATTACAGGTGCATGTGCATGTGCGTGGATTTATAACAAAACTCAACCTCAATCAGAATTTAAAGTAAAAATTAATTTAAAAACACAAACTTTTTTATGGACGACTTAGGTGCGTTTGACTACAATCTTGCCTGATTGAGAGCGAAGATATGACCTAAGATGGAAAACACAAACTCAAATAGTACCTGTTTACTCTTGCCTTGAAAATCACTTAGGACGATCATTCCATAGCTTTGCAGTACGCATGATGAATGAGAAAGCGAATAGTTTGGTACGAATGGGTGGAATGTCGACTACATACAGGTGGAAACCCTCACTATGTTGCGGTATCCGATGGTGGAATGGGGCTGGTGGTATTAAATTGTGCAATTCCTGAGCATATTTGAATGTCCTGTAGAATACAGAAAGTCTTGCGAATACCTGTAGATTATATATTATTGCGCAACCTGTAGAATACAGAAAGTCTTGCGACTAGAGGGCGATGTTTGAGGCGTACACCAATCAATTTTCTAGCGCGCTTGTCTTTAGGTCCAAAGCTTCGAACTGATATCAGGCTGATTCGTCCCACAGACCGGAACAGTACTCGATACAAGTATAAACTTAAGCTGCACAGAGGTTCAGTAGGTGCCGTAAGGGGAAGAATTTGCGGACTTAAGAAAGGATACCCTTTTTCTTAGAAGCCGAAGTTCAGGCTGGATGATAATTGCATACCAAGGAGTTCGAGGTGGTTGTTTATTATAACAGGTGCATTTTCCAAGATGGGAGTCACGTTGAAAATGCTCATTTTCGCAGTAAAAAGACACGCCTAGATTTTTTAACAATTAAACGTATCTAGATTTTTGTCACCCCAATCGGACACATTTTGGAGTTACGTTTGTATGCAAGGCAATTGTCTCTCTGTATTGGTCAATATCTGGGTTGATAGTTCTTGCGCTGGATAAGTATCTGCCAGCAACGGTGCTATCATGGGCGTACCCATGGATTCCAGTTCTTTTCAGTTCAGTATGTGTATAGGAGTAACAATGTTGCAGAGAGAACAGATCCCTGAGGTAGGGACTTTACGGCCAGTTGATGAGACATGCTGAAACTATCAAAGACTACACGAATGGATCATCTCCTCAGTAAACTGGAAACCCAAGTGCACAGAACAATATTGATCCCAAGAAATCTTAGCAGTAAGACCATCATACATACCAGACTGTCAAAAGCCCTCGATAGATCGAGTGAAAGAGCAAGTGCATCAACATGTTGCTCGATGGCCTAATTGCCTACAACGTAAGTAGCATACACAAGAAGGGTCGTTTCGTTTGTTGATCACTTAGGATGTCATTATATTCGAGGAACCTACGCAGGTAAGCGTTTGTTGAATTCGCGTTCCATTAGGTAGTTGAAGGTGATTGCAATGGGTCGGTAGTTGACAGGATCAACGCGACTACACCCCTGGGTATCAACTAGACTTGTGCAGAGTATATCACTGAGAGGAAAAGAGAGATATATATCTTTTGGAGCTGCTGATATATATCACTCTTTTATATCACTATATCATTTATATCTTTAGCTAGATCATTAACTCAGTGACTCAGTGTTTCTTTACAGTATCAGTGATATAATGAATGTGTGCTCTGTGTCTAAATTTCTTAATAAAATTTTATTAACTTATTTATTATTTGGAGCATAGCATTCATAAAGACATTTGTAATTAATTTGTATTCATATATACTTCGAATAATTTTCTTAATACTCTTGTGAATATGAAAGATCAGTCATATATTTTGAACCTCATCGATTCTCTTCATACTCTCTATATTCCATAAGTAGCTTAATATTGATACGAAAGTTAATATATTATAATGCAACCCCCCCCCCCCCCCCTTTACACCCTTAAGGAGTGATTTCTAAATAGATAAAAGCTATCCTATGTCCTTTCCTGGGACTTAAACTATGTCTATACCAAATTTCATATAAATCGGTTTAGTAGTTTTGGCGTGAAATCGCGACAGACAGACGGAGTTACTTTCGCATTTATAATATGTAGTATGGACTAGTATGGAAGTATGGATTAGGGAGAGCGCTGCAAGCCGCAGTACAGTTTTTACTAGTGCGGCTGCGTATGCAAGACAATAAAATGTTTTTAAGCATAGGCTTTTTGTGAAATTTTAAGATGTGGATTTACCTAAATGTTTTCTTGAAATTTAATAAATAAATAATTATTATAACCTACAAAGAGTTTTAGTTTTAAAAAATAGATGATAAACATTTCTTTTTTACATCTACCTCATGATTCTCAGGTTCACCCTAAGGTCGACTGGCAGAAAATTCCTTTGGCATTAAGTCCGCCTTGTACACCATTGTAATAAAGAATAAATAAATAAATAAGTAATATTCATAATTTAAAACCTACGCTATCTATTTTTGAACCAATATTTAATCAGCGATTAATAAATTCTGAAAAAAATATCGTTAGTATAATATTCAGGAGGAACAAAACCCCAAATGTTTTTTTATTTTACAATAATAATTACAAAATTTGAGACGAACTCAAAAGTTATTAAAATTAAACCATATTAACGGAAACTACGAGTATACATATGTGTCTGATTAAAATTTTACGATTGCAGTATTTTACAATTCGATTTTTAAATGCCTCCTAGATATGAAGGAGAATATGTTAAAAGTAGTTAAATACTTTTAAGCTGTGGAAAAATAATTTCTTCTGAAATCACAATAGAAAAGTTAAAGAAAATGAGTCTCCGCTTTCATTTTCTTTAACAGTAACACTATTTAAGTGTCCCCTTACCGATAAGCTGCAGACACCCATGTACTCGTATAAACACAAAAATTGAGATTCAGAACAGACCCACTAACTTCTCTAAATGTAAAACCGTGCCTACATTGTAATAACATTTAAATAAATTATCCAAATTGCTATGCGTTTTAAACTTTACATATCGGCGTCAATCTCGAGAATGCAACCGTCTAATAATACGATACGCAACACGCACCTACAAGATATGACGGCATGTAAAATATTGTGTCACTGAGTACACCTGAGACGAGCTGATATTTGGAACAGATAATTTTAGCCGAATAGCAAGTGAGTAACCAAGGCACACAAATATACTACATAATCATCACTATCTATTTCTAATAATGATAGTACCTATGACAGCAGCTGGAGTAAAAAAGTGCATTGACAAAGCTTTCAAGTATGTGAACATTGGAAAGACACGAGTTTTAAAAACTATTTGGTATACTTAGGATATAATTTAAACTACGATAATAAATAAGGTAAATACAGTTATACATTTTTTTCTATACAGAATGATTTTAAGAATAAAATCTGCTAATATAAAAAAAAATCTCGTGTCACAGTGTTTGTTATCGAACTCTTCCGAAATGGCTCGACAGCTTTTTATTTTTTTTTGTATATGTATTTGGTAGGTCTGAAAATAGATTGTAGGCTATTTTTATACCCTTAGGTAGTAATATATTTTTTGGATAATTATTATGGCGAAACGAATATAATATCATCATCAAACACTATCAAAACATCAACAGTCTTATTAAAATTACGTAATAGCCGTACGGGCATCACTTTAAAAATGTAATAACATGATTTAGTTAAGTAAACCCAACGTAAAAAAGTAAGAGATATATAATATTTATATTTCAATAAATTTACATAATGACAATTCTTTTGACAGTATGAGTAGAGTAGCGAAAGGCTTATAAAATATTTTGTAAAACTTACCCTATGTGGCGCCTGTAGTAAACGGTGTACAGCCGCAATTTGGTAAGACAAAGGTATCGTTGTATTGAACGTGTGATACAAAGGCCTCGAGGGTTCTCTCACGTTGTACTCCGAGAAAGGGTCCAAATCGTTCAGGTACTGCACACGGCACACGAACGAATCCGCCCCCATGTCCCGCATCGTGCCGTTTACCCTCTTATCATTCACTTTCACTAGCTCAATCATTTCCATATAAACAATAGTTATTACGGCATCACATATTAGGGTTTAAGTTACACAACAATATCTAAATCGATTTTACACCATATTTTGTAATTCTTCAATATGAAACTGTGGAGCCGGCGTGCTACCTATAAGTATTTCCGAAAACGTAGACTCCTACTTGAATATTAAAGACTGAAGCTTTTCGTTTTTCTCTTCTTAAATTTTTTTAAGCATTAAGACGTTTTGTGCATATTCACGGACGCGAGTCGACTGAGCTTCACGACGGTTAATGCCGAAAGCACGTGGACATAGTTCGTTGAATCACAGTGTATATATATATTTATAAACACATGTAAACAACGGCATCTTAAATCACGGAACATTTGCACATTATAATGATGCAAACTATAATCAGCACTACAACATATAAAAATAATGAATCGCCAAGATGTCATTACAGGTTGATAAAAATATTAAACACACAGTAGCGATTGCGCACGCGCATGTTTAACACATCCACTTACAAATGCAGCCTGACGAGTGAATAGAAAATATTAGTTCAAAAAAGCACAGTTTCATAATTTTTTGTGATCTAGTTTGCAAAAATATTTCTTTACTTCTCATTCAACGAATTAAAGGATGCAAAAATTTTTAGTCTGACTTTTGAATGTTTGACACTACATGACACTTAAACAACTGTACTGCAGAGATTTAAATCTCTGCTGTACTGTACATTTACACACAGATGTAAATATGATGAAATTCTTTCATCCCGGTAATGACCCAAATCTGAATCACACAAGCGTATGTACAATTAAATATACGAAGTACACGATACATCTACTTCAGAAACATCACTTCAGTAAAACTTTTATATTAAAAATTTTAAGTTTTACTTTTGAAAAAAAAAATTGAATAATTTTAATTAATAATAATAGTAAGAAATAATAATCAAAAGTCTTGAACGATTCGCAAAGTTAATAACATAATTTATTTAAGTAAAAATTAAACATTTCAAATTATTAATTTAGCGTAGGTACTGCCTACACAAGGACTATATGTTATATGATAAGCTTAATTGTTTATACAATAACAAATATTTTTAAGCACTTATATATTCTCTCATTGCAAAAATAAACGATTTAGTCAATCTATATAATTATTATCATGTCCAATTGCAAGATAATGGATCGATATGTTTTTCTTTTAATGATAAGATGGTGATTATTTGCTCATCACCGAGACTCTGGTCGCCTTTATCTATGATCTTCCCAGTCCACGGACGGGAAAATGGTTCCCAAAGGTCAATGACTTATGCGCACGCGCAGTCGTTCTGTTTCGACGATTCATCGCGCCTTTTGATGAAGAAATTATAAAAAAACATCTTTAAAATCTTTGGGGTCCTTAAAATCAAGTCAGATAATAAAAAAGTACAAGTATTTTTTACTTGGTTGACTTCACGTCAACCAATCCACACTAGGCCAGCGTGGTTTGACTAAGGCCTAATCGCCCTAACATAACTAGTTAGGGTAGGCTCGTGCCCCTCGGTGGGGACGTATATGAGCTGTGATGATGATGATGATGACGATTTTTTACTTTGTTGAAAAATCAAAAACAAGTTAGATACAACGAAACAACGTTAAGGATTTTGGACACACGCCACAACTCCGTAGAAAATGTAGGTTCTTAAATCAGACGTCAGGCAGCATTACCAATCAATGTATCGTCACAAACAGTTAATTACTTTTAAAAGCATCATTCCCATTACAGATGCATGTTAAACAACTGTACAGAAACGAAAGACACTAGTTGGTCGAAAGTAAAAAATACGCAAACACACATTTTTAAACTTAATGTAAAATGTTGTTAGAAATTATAGAATCAAAAATACCTGACTCGATAAGCTTTTTTTTAATGATGAAAAAATATCCGTCCAAAAAATCATTTTAATATTCCGGTACGAACTCAGATGAAGTAGTGGCATATAAACTAATTAGGATGCAACGTCTCGTATAATTATGGTCAAACATCACAAAGGTAAGTTTGTTTAACCATTAAAATGCTACCTATATATCATAATATTTTTACGTTTAACCAAGTATTATAATATTTTGTTAGGTATTAATGCAATGCAGGAAGACCACAGGGTCAAAATGGATTAGTCGTGAGCCAACGCAATCACGATCATTTTGTGTAAGTGCGTTAAGCGTTGAAAATCTCAAGGTATAAAAAGTTAAATCATGGCTGTACACACAATATTACGAGTATTTAAAGTATGGAAGCCAAGCTATCGAATAAGAAAGACATAACATTATAATTAAAAAATATCTTGTTTATGAAATAATTTATTGACGTGTTGTTAATGAAATTCAATGTTGAATTAATATGATTTTTAATAATACGCCTACTTCATTTTTATTCTGTGTAATAATTTATTGTTTGGTTGATAATGATGAAGTTTATACACAAAATGGATATTGTCTCACGAATGCTCAACAAAACCGCAATAATTATATTTTATATTTTTTCCATGTGGAAGTTTTAAGATTTGCACAGCAACATACTTCCTTTTAGTCACAACGTTAAGTCTCTCTTTAATATTTAGAGAGTAGTAAGTATCTTTAAAATCTCTACCAAACTACATAATAATAAGCAGATTTTAGTTTCATATTGTCAACAAATTCTATGGTAGTTCTAAGTCTGTCATAGTATAATTGTGGTTTTTAATGTTACGGAAACAAACTCATTTTATGTATAATTACGAGTTAAGTAATTAAACTGCAACAAATTTCTTTCATATTTCTAGAAATCTCCTGTGTTATTACAAAACATGTTCCAATGTTAATCTTGGTTTAAACCTGACGCTCTCTCTACTCGTATCTATGTGTATTCACACAAGAGAAAGAGCATCAGGCTTAAACAGAGACTAAGTTTAGACCAGGTTTAAACCAAGTTTTATAATAAGACTGATGTTTTATATATGATGATAGTATTAACTACATATATGTATAATCTTATCTCAGAGCAAGTGAATCATATTTTATTATACTCATCAGTGATTTAGAAAATGATGTCATAAAACGTTGACACACTCGTACAGATGACCTCCCTAAAAGCTAACATCTAGCAAGTATATATTATTATTGCATTTATTTGTTTATGTAAAGAAGGACAATCTGATACAAACCTATGTAACAATGATATTTATTTAATCTCAAATTAAATAAAGGTGATTATACAACTTATATATAGAATAGTACAATGTATTTTATTTATCACTTTATGTTATTGGCTAAATTTGAAAATTATAATTGCTTATCACAATATGGGTAAATTTTTGGTCCATTCTATAATGCTTGAAACATTTTACATAATATGTTAGGATAAACAAATTGACAGAAAGGAAGAGACAAAGTCGAACAATGACTACGACACATTTGATTTTTATTGATGCTAATTATAAAAAAACATCTAAGCGGTTAGAATATTTTTAATTGTTATTTCATTTAATTATTTTTATGCCCTTACTTTGTTTCTCGTGGCTGAGTAAATAACTTACCCACTTTGTATCAAAGTCGATTGGCAGAGAACACGTGCTGACTAGACAGAGTTCCTGGATTCTCAGTAGGTACTTGCAATAAAAATCAGTTTGGTACGTTGTTGTTACACAAACAACTGCTACCAATAAACTCGAGGTCATTGTTTACTCCGATGTTAAAGATACACTCTCGAATGAGGTCGCGTAATAATTATTTTTGCACTGTGGAGGTTTACATGTAAAAATATTTCATTTAAGTCGAAAATCATAAAAAACTAAACCAATATAACTTGTTTATCAAGCATAAAATAGACATAAAATTTCTAAGCCAGCTTGAATTATAATTCAAGTTGTGATGGTACTTCCAAAAGTCGGACTAATATCACAAAATGAATTGACCTACCAAATTAAATATAGTGTTTGCTGTCCTGATTTTGATACGACAATTGTTAAAGTCATCATTAAAGTTTTGTTAGAACATCATACTTTGTATGACGCTTTAGCTATAGGTTTGTCCATCTTAATACTTATAAAAGTGCGAGTAAAAGTTAAAAATTCTATAACGATTGTTTTTCATTTTATTATATAAAATGGAATCTTGTCTTCAAAATCTTTATAATGCGATATTTAGTTAAAAATGTGAATATAAATAAAAAATGAAATAGGTAAATGCCTATTCCTAGCAACAGCTAGTAGGTAGGATATGTACTAAGCTGCGACTCACGTTCGTTCCAGAGGCCTAAGTATATAGATTTATCCGAGACATGTTCCACGCATTGGTATCATTAAATAAGAGGGTAACAAATTTTTTTCCCGTGACCACGGCCAGTCATCCCGTGACCACGGCCTGATGCAATTCGGCCGAAACGTCGGGAAACAGTAAGTCAATATAGTTATTGTTTATCGCAAAATAGACCCGAGTTAATTGTATTTAAAAAGGGCAACAAATGTCCAGGTACCCAAAAAACACTGGCTTAACGTTATGCCTAAAGATGTCGAAGACCAAGTAAAGCTTAACAAAAGAAGTAGGATGGCGGACAATAAGCCCGAGACCGTTAGGTTAGAGCCGGAACAAACGCCAGGATAATGATACTTATATTATGAGACTAATGTCAAAATATGTGTTTTAATATAAAGATGCGGAGAATACACCATATTACTGAACAGATATTTTTTAAGTTAATACATGTGTATTAACTTAAAAAATATCTGTCTTTAAAAATATATATCCCCAAATAAATTTCCAAGAAACAAACTTACGCAAAATTACAGTACATTTTTACATAAATCGACGCGAAGCTTGATTTGATTTCTACTAATGAATTTGAAACTTAACATAGTTCACAAATAAACGATTTATCAAAATAATTCCAAGTGATTTTGATTTTTATTTATACGCGATTTGTGGGTTAAGTTTCCGATAATAGCAAGAAATTATATACAAACTTAACTGACACTCTCGTAATATGCCAAGTTCCAATCATCTTCCATCCCTTTTGGTTTCGTGTTATTCCGCAAAAGTTGTCTCAGTTTACATCTTTTAATGCTTTATAAGTCTTAAAACTATTGTAATATAGATATAATGTATTTAGAAATGACGGGATTGATAGAGTGATTCAATCTTTATACAAATGTAAATCTTTTGAACGACAATTCACTCCTGACTTAGCTACGTCTATATTATAAGAAATTGTAAATTCAATGAATATGGAAGTTAGCACAGAATATAACTCTGCGCACCAAAATCTTTTACTGATTAAGTAACAATCTGCAATACTTAGTGAAGCGATTAATAATATATTTCACCTAACCCCGATTAAATCACGCATCCAGTTTAAGCGCGAATTACGTCACCTTCCGCCATGACCCATGAGCAATGACTCTGAAAACAATATATACCCGCCTATAAACTAAAGCCGTTTTGAGATTCGTTTGGTTATGATATAATTTCATTGATAATGTTACCTTATTTATAAAATAATTAAATATCTATGAAGTTAATTTTTGATAAATGAACATTATTAATGCTATTATTTGTTTTTTTTTTGTATCTTGAATCCAGTATTATTCACAGACTAAATTCTTATATGTAATTATTAATTTATAATTGTACTATACATACATACATAAAAACCTCCCGAATCTTCGCATTTTATATCATGATTATAAAATGTAATAAATTTAAAATGCTAATACTTATCTGCTAATGCTAATAATTTATCTACTGAAAAAGTACTTTTTTACTAAGACAGAACTATTAGACTTAAACATAAAGCCATTATGCAAAAATTTCGTCACTACCCAGATGCATACACCTGTTGAATATCAATGAAAGGATCGGAATGTTCCGACCGCACTCTCGATCGATCAACTTCCTTTAGTCGATGCGGTAACTCCAAAATAGTGTAGCTGCAAGTGTTCATTAGCTGAGACATTTTAGGTTGGTAACGTATAAGTTATACGTGAACCACGATCTTCATAAAATACATAAACGCGATAAAAAGTTGTTTAATGTTTAAAAATAACACTTCCATATCAAATATGCTAGTTGCAGATCAGAGGCCCAATTCTGCTAGTAAGTGACAGCCGAATCGAAACTAAACCGTTGCGATCGACCAATGGGAACGCGTAAATTGCCATTCAACTGTTTGATGCAGTAATAATGTGGGTTTTCTGATTGGTCGATCGCAACGGTTCAGTTTCGGTTCGGCTGTAACTTATTAGTAGAATTGGGTATCAGATATATTTTTTAATTATATTAATTGGTAAAACAACGTAAAGCAGAAATAAATTTTGTAAAAGGCAGCTAGAAAGTACGAGTATACATATACGGGTTCAGGTATGGAAGAAGAAGGAACACTAAGTTGAGTTGAATCGATGTGGCTAGAACTACAAACACATCGCCAGAACCAAATTCTACCTATTTCTCTTAGTGAAGGCAAATATTTCATTTTATTAACATCATGCGACGAAAATAGTTCTTTTTATATATTGTTAATATTTATCTAACACTAGCTGTACCCGCAAAATACGTTTCGCTTTAATAAAGCTCAATACTGTGGTTTCCTTATTTTTTGGATGGAGATTTCTGCGCCTCTAGTAGTTTGAGGGCTACGTTGACGGCTGAGTCTGTCACTCACCAAAGTCTTTACCTTATAAATAAAGAGCATAAAATTTTTGGTGTATATTCAGTGGGTCTGAGAATAGGTCGTAAACTATTTTTTGTTATGGCGAAATGTAAGTTCGCCGTTATTATGGCGAAATGTAGTTCGCCGGCACAGCTAGTCTAATATATAAAATTCTCGTGTCACAGTGTTTGTTACCAAACTCCTCCGAAACGGCTTGACCGATCTTTATGAATTTTTTTGTATATGTTCGGTAGGTAGGTACAAAAAATTTCATAAAGATCGGTCGAGCCGTTTCGGAGGAGTTTGGTAACAAACACTGTGACACGAGAATTTTATATATTAGAAGATGTCATATAAGCAATAACGATATTCAATCGCGGTCTCGATTGCGGTTCAAGATATCGCTTTACAGGCATTATTGTTAACGAGTACATTTTAAAGTACGGTAAGTTGTTTATTAGTCGTATTAGGACAAGACGTAACTTTTATTATTAATGCTTACTATATTTCTTTAGAGACACATCCCCACGTTCAAAGTGAAAGTAAAACCACAAGACACATTCTTTTATATTCTGTAGGAATATGTAAGTATTTTATCGGAGCAAAAGAGAAATAAAGAAATACGTAATAAAGAAAGAAGTAAAGAAATACGACGTAAATGCTATGTTTACATCGTTTACCTACGTTGTACACTCGTACGTTTTCAATACTAATCAGAACATAGGTAATGAGCCTAACGTCAAAAAATGTTAAAATATTGAAGGGAAGAGAAAATAAGACAAAAGATCATTATTTAGAGTTGTATTGTTGGTTATAAAGAATGAGTACGTAAATGATATGCAATTGTAGCTAACAATCTTTGATATAAAAACAACAACAAAAGCGATAAGGTTTGTTAAGACTAAGCATGCCATAAGGCCATGGATCAAAAAAACTTCAATTTCCTCTGACTGTGCCGATGACCAGTCAGCGTGAAGATGCGTTAAGTCCTACATAAAGAGGATTGGACGTCACAAAGCCACGTGTATTGTATGGCCAATGCCAACTAACGAGATTGGCCGTGGCAATACAACGGCGTGTGGTATAAAACACTAGAAGAAGAAAAAAAGAACAGAAAAAACCACAGCGCTCTGCAAATGCTTTTCCGTTACTGCTTCGTGATAACGTCTTTAAGTATTATCTATTCCAAATATGTATAAATCATTAAAAAATTCATATTTTTATTTATGTGATTTATGCTTGAAGTAATCGTGAGTGTAAATGTAAACACATAAAAAAATTGTCAGTCATTGGAGATATCATTGTTTTCTGAATGTCGTCGGTAGAACTTGTTAAGAGAAACCCATATACCTACTAATAGCTGTGCCCGCGAACTACGTTTCGCCATAATAATTGTACAAATAAAAATTCTGTGGAGGGCCAACTTTATCACCTAGGGGTATAAAAATAGCTTATGACCTATTCCCAGATCTACCAAATGTACACCAAAAAAATCATGAACTGCGATACGAGATTTTTATATATTAGACTAGCTGTGCCGGCGAACTACGTTTCGCCATAATAAAAAAATAGTTTACAACCTATTCTCAGACCTACCGAATATACACAAAAAGTTTGATAAAAATCGGTCAAGCCGTTTCGGAGAAGTTCGGTAACAAACACTGTGACACGAGAATTTTATATATTAGACTAGCTGTGCCGGCGAACTACGTTTCGCCATAATAACGGCGAACATACGTTTTGCCGTAATAAAAAATAGTTTACGAACTATTCTCAGACTAACCGAACATACACAAAACATTTCATAAAGATCGGTCAAGCCGTTTCGGGGGAGTTCAGTAACAAACACTGCGACATGAGAATTTTATATATTAGAAGAAGATTTCTGCTCTTTATTTATAAGGTAAAGACTTTGGTGAGTGAGAGACTCAGCCGTCAACGTAGACCTCAAACTACTAGAGGCGCAGAAATTTTTATATACTAGAAGAAGATTTCATCACACATTGCTAACAATCATTCTTTGTCCAATTTCAAAAATGTTCATGTAATTAGTAGCTTATTGCCAATTCTTTAAAACCATCACACATTACATAGATAGTTTTTTGCAATTTTTGTTGCAAATACATCGCAGTAAGAGACAAATAAGTAAAAATACATATAAACTTTTTACTCGTTATATTTGCCTGCTGTTTTTGGGTATAACCTTTTATTTATACAATAATAAATATTATTTTTCTTTATAGTTATTCTAGTTTAACTCACTTGAATATATGTGACACTGTAAAACTATGAAAGATAAAATTTCAGTGATTTATTTACCTCCAATATTCTTAATTTATATTTACCAACACATTGTATAATGATCTAAATTGAACTTTTGCTATTTATATTTGAATCATGAAAAGATTAAAGTTAGTAATTTATACCACACAGCCATCCCTTCGCAAGGTCAGAGGTCAACAGTTAAGCCGGACTTATTCTATTCATATTAGTACCTAATAAGAATTTATTCTACGCTTTTGCGTTATCACCTTTTAACTTATTGCTTTTACGTAGGAAAAATAAAATTGGTATTTTATAAAAAATTATACCTTATAATGTATAATGACTGTAGTTTACACACTTACTTATCGGTTTGAAAATCCTTGGTGGGACCGAGTTCGACGCATTTGGCCAAAAACGCAAATGACCATTTGGCCTTTTGCGTATAACTCAAACTCCATGAAATGTTGACAAAGAAAAGCAAATAAAATGTTCTATCAAACTAAATATAACCAAAGAAAACTTAATAAAAAAATTAGTGATGACAAAAAGAAGGGTTTTATTATTTTCTTTAAAATTTTCATACGGCGAAATAGCTGTTTGAAAATATCTGACATTTCCTTTGCGCCCCGCATTGCCACATTAGTCAAGTTGCTGACAAATGTGAATCCATATCCATACTAATATTATAAATTCGAAAGTATGTCTGTCTGTTACCTCTTCACGATTCGACAGCTGAACTGATTTAGATGAAATTTGGTAGAGGGTAGCTTGAGTTTCGGGAAAGAACAAATCGTCCTTTAAAGGGTTGAAAAGGGGGCTGGAAGTTTATATGAGGAATCAATAACCGCTGAACCGACTTAGATGAAATTTGAAAATATGGAGATAGTTTGAGTTGTGAGTAAAGATATAAGCAGACTGAATAAAAAATAAGCTACCCAATTTACTAATTCCACGCGGACGAAGTCACGGCATAAGCTAGTGTATTATATGCCTCTTAAAATAATTAGCGAAGTGGAGGGGTTTGCCCATACGTTCGGAAATACTGAACTAAGAAACTTAAACCACCTCTTATGAAGGTTCAAGATCTGTGAAGCTGTGTTCGGAGCTTTACAACGTGATGAATTCAGACATAACGAGATCCGTAGAAGAGCTAGCTATTCACTAACCCAGAGAATTGCGAGCCTTACGTGGCAGCATGATGCCTGATAGCAGTGGGCTCTGCCGCCGCAAGTTCAATTGCATGTTCAATTTTTTAAGTTTTTATTGCACTATCGTGACATTGATAAGTCTATGTTTCATTTATAAACGACGACGGAAGACGACGCTACGCTCGTGCGCTGTGCGCATAGAGCTGCAAACATTCTAGAGGTAAGTATATTAAATTAATATTTATTTTTGTATGAAAGTAAAATCGAACGAAGTATCAAAAGTCGTAGAATAAACGTTGTTGTTTATGATATAAGCTATCTAATCCTGCGAGGTTGCAGGTGTTTTACAAATAACCCTGTATAAATATTATTAAAAAAAGAGCAGAATGTACGAGTTTATTTATAGAAACAGCTGTGATTTAAGCACTCCTCTCTATATTTATCTTTGTATGACGTACGTCCCTAAGAAGACTATAGTGTGCCACAACTATGTGGAGCCCTTGGCCCAGTTTGATAAATATAAAGTTGCACTTGAAAACATCAACGTAAGCTTTTGCGATATGTTACCTAACTATGAAATTTGTCCTTACACCAGTCACACAGCTACGGGAAAATATAATTTATGTGTAAAATAAAGCTGACTGTATATTTTATGTATTTCTTTCCTTTATTAAATTGTTTCATAAACAGATTTTTCTTAGATTGACCTTATATTGATTAGTACTATAAAAATACAGGCGGCAGATTTTTGTAATATCACAGGTTTGATTCCCAGCTCCGGTATAAGAGACTAATCCTTGAATGCTGTTGTTGTTATTCCTAAACTAAAAATTTGTTTCCTTTGAATAAAATTGTTAAATATTAATATGTAGGGATATTTCTCTCTTCTCTCACAGGGCGGGCGTTACAGGGCCATATTCTTAGTTATAACAATTAAAAGATTGAACTAAAGTACGAAAGGCGATGGGAAGAGTGACTAGAAATAGTGAGCTGAAAGGCTTTAAAATCAGTATACAGAGTATGTGTCGGTTTACAAGTAGCACTCCATATTCTCAAAAAATTGTTGGCTTATGGAGTGGAATGGAATCAAAACAGCCAATCATGGTATCTTTTTTGTCGAGTCTTCAAAATAAAATAGAATAGAAGCAGCAACTAGTCTAATATACTTTCTATACATACTCTATTAGAATAAAAAAGTTGTTTCATCCACACGGTTAGTTTAAAAATCCACGTCAACAATGCTTCATCCCAAACAAAGAATTCAAATTTAGTTGAATAAAATCAGCAATGGGCTGAATGATTGTTATCCACGATAAACAAACGGCATCTCTAGGTGCCGGCCCCGCAGTATGGCACGTATAGCGTGACCCCGCGGGTTATTCTACGTTTCTGGGAAGAGGCGGGCGCCAGCCGTGTCACGAATCATGGGAACGATCGAGCCTCATTGACGAGACACGCTAATCGTAAACTTCTAAACTAGGTATTTAGATAATATTCAGTAGGTTGATTCAGATGCACTTGCAATGTAATATAAGTTAAAACATTTAAATACAATTTTTTAGACTTATTGATATAATTATATGAACTGTAATATATCATATGGCGATGTTTTTATAGATTGAGGATATTACTTTTATAGCATAATAATACTCGTATTATCTCGACAATTTAGCATAACGTAGTTAGACGTACATATGTATATTTGTTTTGTTAATGGGTCTATGTCCATGGTAAATTGTGATGAGAGATTAATATAATAAATAACTATAGCTGTGCCGGCGTACTACGTTTTGCCATAATAATCACATATGAGTATAAAAAATAGTTTACGACCTATTCTCAGACCTATCGAATATATACAAAAAAAATTAATAAAATCGGTCAAAATCGGAGGAGTTTGGTTATAAACACTGTGACACGAAAATTTTATATATTAAGATATAAAACACTGTTGGTAAGTACTAGAATCATTATTTTTTTACATGATTTATATATAAATGCTTACTTATTATGTGGCTAAAAAAATACAATGATTCACGAACCGATTACTATCACGCCGTATTGCTTCACACAAAACTCGGTAGAAACGGATAAGGCATCGCAAACGCAATATGCACATTACCTTTCTATTATTATTAGAGTGCAAAACTTGGTAGATAATTATCATTAACACACACGAAAAAGTGATGCAACACAATATAATAACACTGGACGTCTTGACTACTGCAGAATAGGTTGATGATAGAGCCCCAGGGGATTTATCGTCTGGGAATGGTTACTTTCTTACTACTGATGCTTTCACTATCGTTTATTATTACTATATCTACAGCTTCTGCTCTCATTATTGGTCGGATTTTAAGAAATATCAAATATTCAAAGTTAGTAAGGTTTTTCAAACTCTATCATCGCAATGGACTATCGAAATAATTCGAGTTTCCTCATAGTTTAATTTATACTTCGTCCTCAAGCTCGGAAAAAAGACGAATCTAGATCGAAGTGATAAACGTTCCACTGAATCTAAGTATCTCAGCTATTAATCTCTTACATAAGAATATATTTGTTATTACAGTTCCTGAAGTGTCAGTTGTTGCGAAATGATGATGGGGGGTGATTCAACGTCAAATCGTAACGTGTTGCACCATTTATCAAACTCGCTTTGGCCAGCCGTTAGCCGGCGCATTTCCCGTGACCAACTTCCATTTCCATTGTTTAAGAACTTAACGTGTACCTATGTTTTGCTTTATAATAACATGTAATCGAAGCGTACAATAATAATATGCTTAGTGTTTGATACCTAGAAGCAGAATTGTGACTATTGAACAACTGCTAATTATATCCTGTATGGATATGTCCCCTTTCTATAGAGTCTTTAATTAAACATTCTTTACAAGCATAACATTCCTTAGTCATTTGAATAAAAAGTCTAATTGTGTTTAAATTGCTAGTTTTTTAATCTCATAAGCTTACATTTAAAAAGTATTTAGAAAACATAAAGCCAAAAACGCAAATTTCCAACGAATAGTTTTACTATCTATATCTACACCATCCTTCGATTTTAGCTCATGTAAAATTATTCTGGTGTGTAGATCACGTTTCTGCTTTTTATCCCATTATTGGCTCAGCTAATAATAACAAAGGCACTCCTACGCGTGTTGCATGTTCCCACGTTTACGTCTTTATACAGACTAGTAATGGATGTCGGCCAAGCTTACGTAGAAAAGATGTTGCTACAATAACAGCGGGCGATTAGTAAAACATAAGCTGAAGCGGTGCCGAGGGAATAACGCATTGAAACCTACGTGTAATATGATCATGACAAATAGAAACGTCCTGACAGATTGCTGGCTCAAGCATATGCTCAAGCAACTTTGAAAATAAGATCACTAAGCATATTAATATTTGGTTAAAAGAAGCTTATGGATTTAAAAACTCCAAATGTTCATCTCTATGGAAATTCTTTGCGCGAGCTATTTAAACCTCATTTTAAAATAATCTTCACAGAAAATATCTTTCGAAAATTCTCGTTCTATATTTGCCTTGACAACGAATACTCGTATTACGCAGTCTCGCTTTCATTCAAACCGAAGGTCCGTGTGTGTACTTTTATGAGGATTCTTTGTATGCACAGTCACTCCCGCAGGACTACACTTACATGATATTAGCATCTAAAACCTTTTATATTTTATACATATTAGTTAAAAGCTTATACCGTTTTTTGATATTTGGTACCTACTGAGGGTTATTGTAAATAAAGATAGAATAAATAATGTTTATTTAATTCCGGGCTAGTTCAACAAATAACTTTTCTTTAGAAACTTAGTTTCCGTCCCGAACTCTTGTGTACTGATGAAGAAAATTAATTTTCGGAAATGTTTATTTACGACCATGTTAAGAAATAAAATAAGCAAAAAACTGTGTAGCAACAAGGTCGCCCTTTGCTATGTTTTGTATTTGAAATTTGTCATATGAGTCCGAATATTTGCAACAAAGTATGTGATTATTATATTATTAAGTTAAACAACTGAATTTAAGATTTTTTTGTCTTAAGTACTGTTTTCTCTCTCATTTACTTACTCACTTTTTAAACAGACGCGAGAAAATCTAATGATTTGTGGATGAAAAGTGTCTTAAATTTTTAAATAAGCCAAAGAACTCGATTAATTTTTATGACTGAATTAAAGACAAAAAGCAAAACTGAATTAAAATTCTTAAATATTGAATGCACAATGCTCAAACAGCTTCGCCGTCCTATCGATAATTTCATGGTCTTCCTCATTATAAGAGAGAGGATTGCTTATTCCTAACATCTCGCATTAAAAATAATAATAATAAAATGTTTATTGGTATCTAAAACAGGCTCTGCAGTTCTTGATTAGGACATTTTCATTAATTATACATATAGAGGAAACTTTGAATTAAACATTTTAACTTTGAAGTGTCTTTTTTCGTTTGAGTAAAATTTGTTGCCCTCAATATTAGGACATTTGCCCTCTAAGGGGCATTAGTTTGACCTACCATGCTTACAAATTTCAACCCAAATTTCTGACGATTCCAACTTAATGAAAAAGTGAACTGGACAAAGTAATCGTTGTGAAATCAAATTGTTTCGTAAAGCTAAACAGTTCCATTACAATTACTGACTTTCCATTCTATATACGAGTTAAATAACATTGTATTTCCTGTGTTCATTAAACATTATACTGAATCATAAACGACAAATTATGTACAGTCTTAAATACTGTATCTTTTGAACAAATTTGTAGTAAGTAATTTTAATAAATGAAATCTTCTGTTGTCGTTAAATATGTGTTATATTGCAGAGAGTACACATCGACGAGAGACCATGAAATGTTCGTTTTCCGATTAAGGTTTTATTCCAATATATCGATGACTGTTAGCAAAGTAGGCCACCAGACCTTTCCAATGACTCGATGTCATATTAAAAATTCAAAATCAATTTCAGGCTACTATTCTACCTACTGCAGTAACATACGTATTTTGTAATAAAATCAGATTGACGTACAAGATAGCAGGCAAAGGAATTTTATTTAAACACAGTAATAGACCGGACATTGTGAGTATTGTTTTCGTCCCTTACTCGTTTTGTAACTCGTTGTTGTTATAGCGGCAAAAGAAACACATCATCTGTGAAAATTTCAACTGTCTAGCTATCACGGACCACGGTTCATGAGATATAGTCTGGTGACAGACAGACAGACGGACAGCGGAGTCTTAGTAATAGGATCCCGTTTTTACTCTTTGGGGACGGAACCCTAAAATGCAGAGGGTACAAACTTGTGAGCAATATCTCAGTCTCAGCGACATACAGCATGTCTCACACAGAAGTCTTTTCAGGTAATCATTATAAACTGACAATTACAGTCTTCGTTGCAAATAGATGCCTCTACATTTTGAGGATTCCGTACCTCAAAAAAAAAAGAGCCATTATAGGAGCACTTCGTTGTCCGTCTATCTGCCTGCTTATCAAGACCCTTTTTCTCGGAGAGATGTCAAACTGAAAATATCATATAATACGGTTTCTTTCAGCTGTGATAAAATGATACTGGTGGGTTATTGTCTAAGAAAAAATCTATCACGATCACCTTCAATTTGATAACCATTGCGCTGTGAATACAAGGCTCTGCGCCGACATCCTTTTTAACCGACTTCAAAAAAGGAGGAGGTTCTATATTTGGCTGTATCTATTTTTTTTAAGTATGTTCACCGATTACTCCACCATTTATGAACCTATTTTTTTTGTAATCGAAAGAGTATACTCCCGAGGTGGTCCCATTGTCACCACGTCATGATCTGATGATGGGATCCCATGAAAATCGAGGGAAACCCCTGAATTTCATAGGCACATCACCGTATGTTCACCAATTACCTCGCGATTTGTGGACCGATTTTCAAAATTCTTCTTGTAATCAAAAGAGTATACTCCCGAGGCGGTCCTATTGTCACCATGTCATGATCTGATAAAATTTTATAAATTTAAAACCGACTTCAAAAACACCAAAAAGTCATAAATAATATAAAAATACATACAACATCACAGTTTTATATTGAAGTCGGTGCCAAGCAATGATCACCTGGAAAGTCTTAAAAAATAAAAGAACAATTAATATACGAGTGAAAATATACCTACTGAAAATTTGGCACCAACTTCAATATAAAACTGTGATGTTGTAGGTATTTTTATATTATTGATGACTTTTTGGTGTTTTTGAAGTCGGTTTTATTTTAGATGGACGGCGACTGTCAAATTGTGTGCGATCGCCATAGATTTTTTCTTAGACAATAACCCACCAGGTAAGTCAACTCGATCAAACGATATGTCGCATATATTCGCCAATTTTGCGAATTCACAAGAGAATCAAAGTCATGAAGTAAAGAAAGTAAGGAATCACGAAATTTGGCAAGAAACAAGGTCTTACAGCACATGGTAAGAAAACATTTGAAAACCGTAAATATATCTCACATAGTTAGGATTTTATTTCTTATTTGGAGAACTTTGCACGGAAGCCTCGGTGCCACTCGCGCTTGGGCAGTTACCATTTTGATTAAAAAAGACCATAACTTAACTGTCGAAATCCACCCAGCTGTTGACTAGACAAGAGATACCAAGGCAATTCACAAACATACAAGAGACTCGCGAAAACAACACCCTTCCTTGGCCGTCGGGTAAAAAAGCTACGAGTATATACTTGCTTAAGCATATAAAAAGCTAATTGAATGTTAAATAATTAGAGATGCGTCCAAATAATACCATACGGGACCCAGTCAACCTTACCTGGAGGCTTACTCTTGAACCAATTCAAACAATCGGCATTGAGATTGTGATTTTTTGAAGGCTTGATTTTCCACATTGTCGCCAAATTGAACCCGTACTGTGCTGATTTTGGGTGAACCAAACTCAGTGCTATTTAATTTATTCAAGATACGGATCCAATTTGTCGCTAGTGTGCCTGGTCGTGATGCACACTGACCAAGGTGGCGGCTCTGGCGCTCCCCACCAAACTGTTCCTTTTTCTAAATAAAGCATATTCAATTAATTAAACCGCACAAAAAATATCAATTACACACATCTATGTATATCGATTCTATAATTATCTCATAAAATAAAATTAATTAAACTAGTTACAATATTTTATCTACAATGCAGAGGCAATTTCAAAAGAATTTGAAGAGACCCAAACATATTAAAAGCTAGACCATTATGACTGCGTCTGGCACGAACATAGGTCAACAAACTCTGTCTGAGGATTACCAATGGCTAAATTTCATCGTATTGACCACGCAAAAATAATAAACTGAATGTTGTTGGACATCACGAATTTTTTGCTAGTTAGCCGCGTTCTCTCGTGTAGCCAAGTTGTTTTATGTTACTGGTGTATTGTCGTGTCAATCTTAAATTTTGTTTCCCAACCAATCACGCTATTTTAGGCATGGATGCCGCATCTAGCGTTATCCATTCTACTATTTTATTATGCACACTGAGGTTCCCGCACCTATTCCAATCCAATTGATTGTATTTTTGACGTATTTTTGAGGAATTTATTTATAAAGGCTTTCTATATTAAGGTAGTTAATATCAGTTACTTAATAAGTATAAGTAAGTGTATTACATACAATGCACTTATTATAACATTACTGTTATAATGTACAGGGGAAGTACATTATAACAGGGGTATTGCTGACGTGTATTAAAATTATTAGCAATAATTCAATATACAACAACAAATGATAAATGAAATGAAATTCACAATAACTTATTTTGAATTTCAATTGATTTGTTGTTACGTCACTTTAATAAAGGATAGCTTACTTGAAACTTTACTGGAGCTTATGAAATTAGCCCGGGCGGCTGTGCAATTTCAAAACTTTTTTTTTAAGAGGGGAAATCCTTCTTACGGATTCGACAAGGAGCCGACTGACGAAGCCACCCCAAGGACTCGGGTAGAAGACCCTATACTCGGCTAAAACCCCTCCAGATACTTCTACCTCCGTAGAGACACAATCGGGATCGGCGTTAGCCATTCCCCGATTGCGCAATTTCAAAACCTTGTAAGGGACACCTCTAAAGAAAAACGGGTTTTTACATTTTGTGGCTTACTAGGTTAAGAAGCATCGATTCGCATTGTTAAAATGTCCAAAAAGACATTCATCATCATCACAGCTCATATACGTCCCCACCGAGGGGTTCGAGCCTACCCTATGTTAGGGTGATTAGGCCTTAGTCAACCACGCTGGCCCAGTGCGGATTGGTCGACTTCACATACATGACATACATCATTGAAATTCTTCGCAGATGTATGCAGGTTGCCTCACGATGTTTTCCTTCACCGTAGGAGCGACAGACAAATGTACATATGAAATTCGAAACGAAAAACACATTGGTACATGGCGGGTCTCGAACCCCGACCCCCCGATTGGAAGGCAATTGCCGAAACCACAGCGCCACCGACGCTCATAGACATTAGAAAACGGATTTTGAAAATTAAAAAACCTAGCAAGTAAGTACACAGTCGCTTATGCAGAATAATGTAAAAGACAATTTAAAAAACCAAGCAAGTAACATTGGCAACTTTTAAACCAAGCAAGTTATGTCCCTTGCTAGGTTTTAAAAGTTATCACGTCTTTGAAGTTGTCCACGAGTGTAAATTTCACACGATAATACTAGTAAGTGACATTTAATTGAAGAGGCTGCATTATGGTTTTCACAAGGAAATTAAAGTTTTTTAAAGAGGTTTGTTCCTATATAAAATGATTTTATGGGTCAAAGATGGTGTTCACTATCCTTATGGAGCCGAATGATGCAGATCTATAAGTTGCATTATTTATTATTACATAAAACTAAACAACAAGTTTTTATAATTAATTGTTCATTACATCAAAAATATATAAGTATTGTTTGGTGTCCGGCTTTTCGCTTGAGAATGTGTTAATTTTTATATTTTATAAGAGAGCTTGCCTATTGTCCATAACTTCAAATACATTTAGGTAAAATTAACAAAAAAATCATCTTTTGCTAGTGTTTTATATGAGAGGGCTTTCCTAGGTATTTTGAAGAAGTATAGTTAAAAAATAACTTAAGTTATGGTGTAAATTTAACGTAGACTATATTTTTTACGATAATGAAAATATACCTTGCTCATTTTTGTTAGCTGCCTGCCCTAGTTATTTACGTATAGGTAACAACAGATTTACCCTCAAGTGCACTATCCTATAATAATGATGTTATTTTTTTTGCTATTGACATAATTATAGGGATGAATTTAGATGAAATCGCAAACACTCGTAAATATTATACGTAATATTTATGTACGAGTAGTACCTATATCCAAAGTAGCAGACGGACTTATTCCTCACTAAATATTATGGCATTCTCTGTTTCTTTAACACTTATTCATATTTTTGAGCTATTTGATTTTATGAAGGTGTATTATAATATAGTTATTGTGACCAATCGGCCTGTTTCATGAAAAAATATTAGTTTTTCAAATTCAAAAAGTATAGCTTTTTTATTTCAAGTCGCATTTCAATGTTGCCCTGAAGACATTCGTGTTAAATTCAGTAGTGGATATATTTGTGAGCAGCAGCAAAAAAATATTATTATAATTGTTTTGACGGTCCATATAAAGAAATTGAATTCCTTGTGAAATTTTTTGAGTTGTTATTGGAATTGGTAACAGTCCAAGAAGCGTGAAACAAAATAATAAAGATAATTATAATCTCTGAATTTTCTGCATCACCCAAAGGTTGAGTGGCAAATAATTCCCCATGGCATTAAGACCGCCTTTATACACAAAGGTACAGAATGAGTCATCATCGTCATCATCACAGCTCATATACGTCTCCACCGAGGGGTTCGAGCCTACCCTATGTTAGGGTGATTAGGCCTTAGCCAACCACGCTGGCCCAGTGCGGATTGGTCGACTTCACATACATCATTGAATTTCTTCGCAGATGTATGCAGGTTGCCTCACGATGCTTTTTCCTTCACCGTAGGAGCGTCAGACAAATGTACATATGAAATTCGAAACGAAAAACACATTGGTAAATGGCGGGTCTCGAACCGCGACCTCCCGATTGGAAGGCAAGTGCCGAGTCCACAGCCCCACCGACGCTCCACACAACGAGTAAATATCTAAGCTATACGGATACACAATGAGTAAATAAATAAATTACGTATAAACTGGTACCTCTCACGCCATCAAACAGAATACAATGTTCACCGAGTTTCCCGATTTTTGGAGATTCCGACGATTTAAATTTCGATTTTATTTAGTTTATAAAATAGTCATTATACCGAAAGGTTAAACTACTATCGGCACTTGCTTTTTTAAAATTGTACAATAGGCTTAAACAGAGAAAAAAAAGTGAAAAATAAATTAGTAAGTGCTATAAAACGTGATCTATTATGATTGTGCATGTGATATTCTATGTTTGTAACTGCACCCACGACACAGGAGAAAATCCTAGTGTGGGGCGATGTTTATTTTAAAAAAAAGAAAAAAAAACGTAATAATGGTAAAACTTTATGCAAAGCCATAATGCCATAATATGACTCATCTTTTGATCTAACTCTCATTTCTGTAGTTGTAATAATAGTCTTGGCGCAGCAAGATCTTAAAGTAGCTAAGTTGTTTTTTGGCTCTCCTATAAAATTTAATCCTTGCCCCTTGCTAGGTTTTGAAATTGCACAGCCGCGCCGTCTGTATGAATAAAAAAACGTGATACGACCCCCATTAGAGTGGGATAAGGGTAGAGAAGGTGATCATGATGGTCCAAGTATTTTTAAATCGGAATAACCAGGTGACTACAAAATTGTTAGTATTTAAAAGTACGACACTGATATGAATTTTAAAGCGCACCTATAGCTTTGATTAAGTTTTCTTTATAGTCTGTTTCTTTATTGGAGCCAACAACAGTGCTTAGTTGTTAAGTTGTTAAAAATAACATAAGATTGTTATTGATTTAATGAACTAAAATATCATTCAGTTCCTTAATATTAATATCACACATAAAAATATGAATTGTATCCAGAATGAATTTGCTAAAAATGGTTTATACTATGAAAGTCTATCAAAATTATTAAAAAGTAAGCGCAAAGTTGAAAAAATTTTACTTGATAAATTTAAAGAAAGTTTAAATGGCTAGTTACACAATTTTCTTTTTTTGCGAATTTAATAATAGTGTTTACACTATTATTAAATTTGCAAACCAGTGTGCATATATGGTATTCTATTTTTGTAATTATTACCTACCTATGAAGTGGCATGGCGATACAAAGTACGCCGGGTCAGCTGGTTTAATATAAAATAAGAATAAAATAGGAGTATATGTATAAAATAGGAGTTAAAATTTGGTAGTTTATTGTTTATTTATATACGCATTATACGTTTTAATAAATAATATAATAATATATAATAAATACGTTTTTAAATATGCTTCGCTGGCCGCTTGCCGTATGTCGCGAGAAGCCCACTCGTCCCGATCATCTTACATGATTTTTTTAAACACACCGACAACACTGTCTTGACTATTGTTAATAAGTAGTTCTTTCCATTAATAGGAAGGAACTAAGTTTGTAGTAAGAATTTGAATTTTAATCTTCAAAGTGATGACTAATAGAAAAATAGTAGATTGTTATGCAAGGGTTAAAATGAACCATTATACGAGATAGAACCATTGAGTAAATAGGAACCGAGTTGTAATGGGTTTTTAGCGCGTGACACTAAACTTTTCACTACGATTGCGAGAAAATTTAAAAATTCAATAGAATAATAAATAAATTACGACCACTTATTTAATTTGTGACAGTTTCTAAAGATTTCGCGCCAGTGCCATTTTCTTTTTTTTTTCTGTAGCCGAATAGCAATGCAATGCCACCACGCCTTCTACCCAAAAAGATGGCCGTTTAAATTTTTATTTTCAAAAATAAAATAATATGTTTTTGAAACAGCACTAAGGCGATTCTTTATTCATGTTTTTTCTACATATTAATAAAAACTTTTAAGTTTTATAAAGGCTCTTTGGTAACTGACAAAAATTAAAAAACACTACTTTCTATTAGATACTTTCAGTTAACCAGGTCCTAGTCCTTAGATATTTGGAAGTCTTAAGTCTTATATTAAGTCTCTAGTCTTAAAAAAGAATAAAAATACAAAAATAATTGATAACAATGTGATAGGTATAATAAATAAGAAATAACAGGACAAACATTAAATTTAAAGAAATTGAACAAATTGACAATGACAAGGTTGCCTCGACCTTTACTTCTCTTTCCTTCTCCTTAACAGGTAGAGTGAAAAGAAAAAAAAATAACCGTTAGAGCTAATCATGGTATTTTGGCTCTGATACGCTGCAATGGAGGACTTTTTGAGCAATAAAAGTGACACAGCATAATTTCTGGTTTTCTCGCTCATTCAGATTTTTCATTTTATTTAACAGTTATTTTTATTTATGAATTTATTTAATGTGCCTTTAAAGTTATTCCACTTTGCAACTAACTACTTTTTTTCACTAAATGTTGTTGATTTTACGTAATGCTACAAATATTCACATATAGGTAATAATTCAAATGATTTAATTGAATGTGCATAGGTTACTATATTTGTTGACCCCGTAATTGCTATAATTTTTTTATAGAATCCATATCTTGTATTAGTTAGGATCAACGAATTGTTATTTTATAAATACTTTTGGTATTTAAATGACAAGAACTCTATGTATCTTCTTTATATTCTAAATAAGTACTTTAACTACTTCATCTTGCAGGATTTATTGAATCACCAGCGGATTTTGCTTATACGATTTAAAGATAAACGGAGTGAAATTTCATCATTGTTAATGCAAGCATCGCTTCGATTCATTCAGTTCGTGAAGCAATCTTAAATCTCACATTCAATAGTTTCCAAGAATTGTGATATACCATTTTCAATATATCTTACCTGGGCAATAAATGCTTACCACTAATAATTCCAAAATTCTTAAGCCATATGTTGCTAAGTTATCGTATAACATTGTATACTTTGAGCTTGATTTTATAATCACGTAACGACAAGCCAACATTTTATAAAAAGTGAAAAATTGTTCAATCATCCACAAGCCCAAGGAAAAAGCCTTTGGGCGTGTCATCAATCACTTAGGTTGAGCATGACTGCCTCCAAGTTATTTCCACCACCTGTGCTTATTTGGTCTTTTATTTTACTTGTAACACAGGAATACTGACATAAAATCTTAATAAAATGAACTATCTGTCGTCAAAACATTGTGAACTATTTGCTAAGTTTGTTTCCTTGTTGTAAATTAGGTATTCTGAATTTGCTGCTTGATGCAGAAACAAAAGGAGCGCAGCTGTTTCTTGTATTGTAGAGCTTTTTTAGGATTCCAGTGGTTGTGAGATATTTCCTAAAGTGATTTGATGAGATCAAAGATATAAGTAACATAAATTATTTAAGATCTTTATTCTCTTTCGTGTTCATGGATTTTGGTGGATGAATAACCGTATAAACTGGAAAATATTTTCTGCAAATCTTTTTTGTAAAGCTACCAGAAAATAAATCTGGATAATAAAGAATATCTAATTTACATTTGATTTCAATTTGCGATCTAACTGCGGCGACTTCAAAAACAATGTTTTTAATATTTAAAATAATTCTAACAGTTTTTTTTCAGAGTTCTGGCAGACAATGAAAAAAAATGACATAACGACGTTCGACGTTCGACGACGTGTTTTTGCGACGCGATTTTTGCATTTATAATAATGCATTTCCTTTTTTAATTTAATGATATAGGTCTTTTTTTAATAACACTTAGGATGGAAATCGACTAACTTTATTATTTTTTGGCATTATATAGTTCCCCTCCGCATCTTGTACGACAGAATAAATAAATACCCAGTAGGGATTTCCATAAACTTCTAAAATTCTGATATCGCAGCCTAAAAATGATGAATGATAAAAAACAATGACGAGATTGTGCAATAATGCGCGGTACCAAAACTCGTCAAGGATAAAAAACAGTCTGATTTCGAGTTTTGCTAGTTTCTTCTATACAACGATGATAAATACGTTGACTATTACGAGCCATAATGATTTTATGAGGTAGCATCAGACACGTATAAAACAATATCGCTTAAATTTCAAATAAATAACGCAAGATACAATTAGTTTTTCATAATGTGAAGTTAATCAATGTAGGATTTTTTCTACGACAATGGCTGTACTTTGCAAATTATCGTTTTTACTAAGAGCTTTAAGTACTTGGTCCCAAAAAAATTACTTAAACTTCTTTTTATCGACATTAATCGCTCTCGCTTGGTTAATAAATAATTATTAATAATAATATATATAAAGTATTCTCCTTCAATTATACTAATTAATTATAATTGAAATAGAATACATACATATGTGTATATATATATGGTTTTAATTAATGCAACACTTTTGGGAAATTTTATTCAATTTTGTTTCTAATCATAAAAAAATATCTAAAACATCTTGATCTCTTGTCTATCCGGCTTCGAAAAGGAAGCCAATTTAGTTGAGTGCGGTACATAATTGATCATTATTTCGAAGAGCAATGATTTTAATTTCAGGTAATCTTTTATTTCCTATTTAATAATGGTAAATAATATTTAGACAACATTAGATATTGGTTTTTATGGCGATAACTCCTAAATCTTGAACACCGTTATAATTAACATCATTCTTCCCAAAAGTTCGCTAAAGTGTTATTAAATTGATTAAAAACGGTTTCCTATTAGAACTGTGGTGTAGTATGGCGCACCGTCGTCTTTAATTTACTTGGGTCTGTTACCACTTTCATTTGATTTTTTTTAACGAAAATATAACAACTACCTATCTCAATATTTCATTACAAATCAGCAGCTTATACTCAATATAAAAATATAGAAATTCGCATAGCTTACTATAGGAATTTATGTTCAAACGCAACAGGTTGCATGGACTCACAAATACATCTAAAGGGCCAGAATAAACAATGGCAAATATTTTTACCGAAGTAAGGGTTGTAAAAAAATGAAAAGATGCGAAGAACCGGCTCCACGTTCAATTGTTGTTTGGAAAAAGTGCAGACTAATAAACTTATGAGTGTACCTTTACGATCACTAACAAACACACAAGATCACCTCATTGTTCGAACTTTTTGCTCCGCGACACTATGCTGCAACCGTCTACATCGGAAACACGATCATCACTAAAGAAGTCACTCGCAAAGCAAGTTGCCTCAGGTAAAATTTTCACGTTGATGCTAACCAGCTAATTTAAGTAGCCTCGCACTACTATTACTGTCCGCAGAGAGCTTCGTACTTTCCAAGTGACCGGTTATGCACTGAACGACATTGTAGCACATCACCTATAGCGGTAGAGAGAAACATAACGTCCCAATGGAAGTCACTATAATTGTTGCATGGTGAGTAAAACTTTTGATTTAATAAAGTGCAGACACTTTATTAAATCAAAAGTTTCCTAAAATATTTTGTGGTTATTTTCATTTTCATGACGCATATCTAAAAAATTGAAAATAACACTGTCCAGTTAAAATACAGTATAATAATTAAATAGGTTATATGATTTGAAGAGGAAGTTCAGCTTCGAATACGTTAATTAAATTTGACGGATACATGGAAAAAATCACACGCACATCCTTCACTCCTTTGTACATGACGTCACCCTCTAATATGGCAGCTGGAGCCATCTCGCTGTCTCTCTCCCCCATTGTATTCCCATAGGCGACTTAGTCAAGGATGTAGTGACACCGCGGTTCACTGCTCGCTGCGCCAGTGTAGCCTTCCGTCAAAAACGAAAACTGTTACTACGAAGTATGTTTTAGCAACTCTAGTGAATATTTAAGAGATAGGGTATTTATCACAAAACCTGTTTATTGTGTTAGATCTTTAAGTTATTATATTTTAATTCCAATTCAACATTGAAACAAAACACTCGAGATACCCATTCGCATGTAATATTAACAGGTTAACGCTTTTTTAACATATTTAAGTGCAATATTACTGTACAGGATCCGGTAGGTTTCCAGGGTCTTCTCCAATAAATGCGTTTATTTAATTCGTTTAATTATACGTTTATTTGAGATAATTAACATTAAATCGTTTATAGGTATTATAATCGCTTAGTTAATGTCGAAAGTAAAGTGAGAACGAATACGCCCAGGCTTCTTATATACTTCTTACAGATTGTTGCGCCTCATCGACGGTAGATGGCGTTGTAGGCAGACGAATGTATTGTGCAAATGAAGACTAAGTCTTAACATATCGCCGGCCTTGAAGGCACCAGCCTTCGAAATGTATTCTTACGTTCTGTCATCTTCTAACGTATGGTATTCGCTTAACTCCTTAACTTGTATTACGCATCGAGTGTTGAGTCCATTTCGATTTCTTCAGCAGCAGGCAGTGGGCAGATCTTTGAAAACGCACGTCGAATAATGCCTGTCGAAGTACGAATATCTGCTACGCGTGAGACACCATCAGTACCAGGGTAAATGCTTATAATACGACCCAACGTCCATCGGAGCGGTGGCAGGTTATCCTCCTTAATAAGTACTATAGTGTCTAAAGCAACGTCCTTCTGCTTCGTCTTCCACTTTGTCCTCTGCTGCAGCTCAGTCACGTACTCGCGCGACCAACGTTGCCAAAAATGCTGCCGCAATTGCTCAAGTCGGTCGTAACGTGTCAAGCTGGAAACTGGAACAACTCTTAGGTCCTTATTCGGATTGGACATCAGCGAGTGTCCGATCAGGAAATGGGCAGGGGTAAGAGGCGTGAGGTCATGTGGATCAGAGGACATAGGTGTCAGAGGACGTGAATTGAGGATCGCCTCGACTCGTGTTAAAACCGTGTAATATTCTTCAAATGTCAACCTAGCATTACCTATAATGCGACGTAAATGGTATTTACATGAACGTACACCAATCTCCCACAGACCACCGAAATGAGGAGAGTACGGAGGGATGAATCTAAATTCTATGCCATCATTCGAAGAGTAACCAATAATATCGTTGCAATTGTTTGACAAAAATGTTTGAAATTCTCTTTCAGCACCAACGAAATTTTTTCCATTATCGGAAAATATTATTTGTGGTTTACCTCTTCTACCAATAAAACGCTGCAGTGCCAAAATGTAATCATTTGTGGTGAGACTAGTGACAAGCTCTAAGTGTATTGCGCGAGTAATGAAACATACAAATAAACAAATATATGCTTTCGACAAACGAGCACCTCTCCCCTTTCGATTAAGCACGAACACTGGCCCGGCATAGTCTACACCTGTTTTTAGAAATGGATAACCAGGATCCAAACGTTCACTTGGTAAGTTGCCCATAATAGGAGTTAGAGTTTTGCCTTTCATTCTAATGCATGTCACACACTCTCTAATAATCTTTTTAGCTAAATTTCTTGCTCTCAGAGGCCACCAATACTCGCGAATGTGAGATATTAGAAGAAGTGGGTTAGCATGAAATAATTTATTATGTTTATAACGAAATATTAAAACCGTATATGGATGATTTGAACATAGCAAAATTGGATGTTTTTTATTGTAATCAAACGTAGACGAGTTACTTAGTCTGCCTCCTACTCTTATTAATTGAAATTCATCTAAAAATACATTTAGACCTAAAATACGTTTAATTTCATTCTTATTATTACATTTCTCAAGAGGTATATTATTCACCAAACAATTGTACACATTTGGAAACGACTGTCTTTGCGCAAAACTAACTAAAATATTATTTGACTTTTCCAGTTCACCAACAGACAACGGTCCGGTTAAACGTTTACAGTCATGACGTAATCGAATATTTTCAATGAACCGGAGGACATAGGCAAAACTACGTCTTAATTTATTATAGGACGAATACTTTGTAAAATCAATAAAATTATTTTGTAAAACAGAGACGTGACTTAATTGTAAATTTCGCAAATCGGGTAAAGTAATATTATTAACATCATTATTTGAAAATTCATTGGAAGGATTAAAATTAGCATCGTGTAAAAACAATGGGCCGTGCCACCACATCTTCGAATTTGTTAACGTTTCAAAAGTGACACCGCGTGACAAAAGATCAGCTGGGTTTTCTTTACTTTGTACGTGTAGCCAAGGCGAATCTCCTGTCAGCTCGTTTAATTCGGTTACACGATTTTGCACAAATGTTTTTAATAAATGTGGGGGCATTCGTATCCAACCCATAACGATAGTAGAGTCTGTCCAGAAAAATACCTTTGAGAATGTTAATCTCATAGATGTGACTATTTTCTTGTAAAGCTTAGCACCCACGAGCGCACCACATAACTCAAGACGAGGAACGCTAACTGTTTTTAGTGGAGCAACCTTACTTTTAGCACACAAAAGTCGCACACTATACTGTGACTCATCGTCACGTGACCGTACATACGCACAGGCGCCATAAGCGTCCTGGGATGCATCAGTAAAAATATGTAATTCCATGTAGTTACTATTTTTATTTTTAATATGACGAGGCACTCGCAAGTGATTTAAGCTGTTCAATGAGCTCACAAAACACTTCCACTCCTCGGAGATGTTAGTAGGTACCACATTATCCCAATCAAGTTTGTTAAGCCATAACTTTTGTAGTAAAATTTTAGCAACAATAATAGCTGGTCCAAGAAGCCCTAGCGGATCGTATATTTGTGAAACCATTGACAGTATCTTACGTTTAGTTAAGTTTTCTAAATCATAACGATTTATTGGTATAATAAAATGCAATTGATCACTATCGTTAAGCCAACCTAAACCTAACGTTTTGTTCTGTGTAAACTCAGTATTAAAAATATCCGAAGTGTCTTGCTTCGTATCAAAATTGAATGTCCACTTACGAAGAGGGAAACAGCCAGACTTTAATATATTCGAAACATTTTCACAAATGTTTAATAATGTGTTATAATCATCGTGACCTGTAATTAAGTCATCAACGAAAAAATCGTCATTGATAACACGCTTAATGACGTCATCGTCGCACTCATGAGCTAATTGTCGTATACATCTCATACTCAAATACGGCGCGGACGCAGTACCGTAAGTCACCGTATTAAGCTGATAAACGCCTAAAGGTTCCGTAGGATTTTCCCGCCATACAATCAGTTGCAACGACCGTTGGTCTGATTGTATAAGAACTTGTCGAAACGATTTTTCTATATCCGCACAAGCAACGTATGTATACTGACGGAATCGCAATAAAATAGAAAAAATATCATTTTGTAACGCGGGCCCCGGCAGTTGTATATCGTTTAAGGACTTCTGTGATGTTGTTTTTGCACTCGCATCAAATACCACTCGCAGTTTCGTCGTAGAACTGCTTTCTCGAAAAACACCGTGGTGTGGTAAAAAATAGCTATTTTCACTATAGCTATCTAAACGTGTCATGTGACCTAAGTCAACATATTCGCGCATAAAATCGCAATACATTTGTTTGTATTTAGGTAAACGTTCTAATCGTTTTTCTAAATTTAAAAATCGCCTTACCGCTATCTTATAAGAGTCGCCTAACGCTTCTGGCGATTCTTTTAGCGGAATTCGAACCGAGAATCTCCCTTTCGTAAAACGTTCAGTCGAATTAATAAATAGATCTTCGCAAACTTTTTCCTCGTGTGAAAGAACCTTAGGTAATGGAGAGACTTCCTCGAGTTCCCAAAACTTCCTCAATTGTGTGTCTATGCTTTGTGTAAAATTACACTGTATATCGTTTAAGTTATTATTTTTCGAATAAATAGGACCTGACACTAACCAACCTAATTTCGAATTTTGCAAATAAGGACCGGCCGGTAATCGAATCCTATCATCAATCAAGAGATCCCAAAATTTGTCTGCGCCAATCAGTAAGTCGATTTCTGACGGCTCACAAAAGGATCTGCTAGTTGAACGTTCTCGGGAATACGTAAACAATGCAAGTCTATGTGTGTCAAAGGTAAACATGCTGTAATGTGCGGCAAGACTACACATAATAATCGCGTTTCATAATTATTTGTTTTCGAACGAATAATTGTTTCGCATAGTGGGTTCGAGTGTGTGACATTTTGTCCCACACCTGATATTCGAATAGCGGACTGTACATAAGACGTATTTAATTTTTTACATAATCGTTTAGAAATAAAACTGTGTTGACTTCCGTTATCAAGCAAAGCACGAACTAAGTGATACTCATTGTTAGAATCGGCCACTTCCACAATTGCTGTACAAAGCAACACACGATTTAAACTACCTGGAATGTCAACGCTCGCATCGTTTACAAGTGACGTCGCATTGACCTTGCACTTGGAAGATAACACATGTAATGAATTTATTGACGTATGGCAGGTACTTCGCGCAGTAGACGACTGCATATTATTCGAACTACCTTCTTTATTTTCCGTGTGAAGCAAACTATTATGTTTTTCATTGCATTGTTTACAAGGTCCGAACAGACACTCATTTAGAGAATGCCCAGCCCGTAAGCAGTTACGGCACAATTTATGCGAGTTTACAAAGTTAAATCTATCCTTGATTGACATATTTAGAAAGTTGATACACGTGAAAAGTGCATGATTATCGTTACATAAGGTACAAGTCACAATGCGTTTTTTAGTGTGTTTGCTAGGCTTATTAATGTTACTGCTATTCACAAAATAACTATTTGAATGTGATGTGCCCTTATTCTCGTGAATATGTGATTTAGGCTGTGGTTTTACGTGCGACGCGTTTATCATCTCCAACATGTCCGCTCGGTTTCTTAAAAACGATAATAAGTCGTCAAGTTTCAATTTGTGCGTTGTACTGGTAACAATTGAACCTTTGTAGGTCTCCCACTCGCGTTCAGTTGAAGAATCGAGCCTCGTAACGATAAGGTATATGAGTAACTGGTCCCAGGCCTCCGTGGGCTCGTCTAATGAGCTAAGCGCGCGCAAATTTCTTAGAACTGTATCTATCAACCTTCTAATTTGAACAGGCGATTCCTGTTTTATATTTGACATCGTAAACAATGCTTTGATGTGATTATGAATTAGAAGTCTGTGATTATTATAGCGATTTTCTAATAGTTGCCAAGCATGTATGTAGTTGGCGGCTGTAAATTCTAGTGCACTTATTACCTGCAATGCACTCCCACTGAGAGATGACCGCAGATAGTGAAATTTCTGTATAGCATCCAAGTCTGAGCGTTTATGAATCATGGTTATATAAGAATTTTTGAATTCGAGCCAGTGATCGTACAACCCATCGAAGTTAGGCAATTTAATTTCGGGTAATTTGACATTTGAATGTAACGTATTACTTGTAAGTGTATTACCCAAGCCCTCACTAGTCTCATCACCCCCAATTAAACAATTAGCACTGGCCACAGTACTAAAATATAAGGATTCAAAGATTTCAGTGTATTCTAAATTACTAGTGATGTCTGTTTCAGATGAAAGAATTTCTATTTCGTTTTGCAATATATTGTATCTGTTAAAAATATCATTAGCCGATTGCAATCTTAATTTTAACTCTGCTATTTGTAATTTAGTTAGCTTAGTACTTGAAAGAGAATCTACAAACTTTTTGAATTGGGTCAACCGACCTTTCAAATTACCTCTCGCTTTTTTTAGATCAGATAAGTTCTCTTCGGTTTTTCTAGTTGGAAAACGTGATGGTACGGATAATTTGGCATTAGAACCCTCACTCATTTCGATAAACTATAGCAAAATTGTAAGTACTCACGTAAGAAATATAAGTTAGGTATTGCTCAGAAAAGATCGCGAATTTTACTACACAGAAAGCACAAAATATTACGGTTTTAACACGATTCAAAGATAAAAGGAAAAAGAACTAGGATTCCTGACCGTTCACAGCTGAATTTCTTCGTTTTTCGAGCTTTTCCAACGGCACTGGTAGGTATTCCGATTTTTCTTCGTAAATCCGGCTCGAAGGACCAAATGTACAGGATCCGGTAGGTTTCCAGGGTCTTCTCCAATAAATGCGTTTATTTAATTCGTTTAATTATACGTTTATTTGAGATAATTAACATTAAATCGTTTATAGGTATTATAATCGCTTAGTTAATGTCGAAAGTAAAGTGAGAACGAATACGCCCAGGCTTCTTATATACTTCTTACAGATTGTTGCGCCTCATCGACGGTAGATGACGTTGTAGGCAGACGAATGTATTGTGCAAATGAAGACTAAGTCTTAACAATTACACTAATCTATAAAGTAAATTATATGTTAAATTAAATTGTTATCAAAATCAAATAACTTGCGTTTTTTGCAACATTAAATAAATTACCATTTGAAACAGATTACGGTAGAGTTTTTACGGCAAACTAATCAAATGAAACACTTATACGTGGAGCAAGACTCTTTATACACTACGTAAATAATGCACACATAATGAGTTACTGTGGACGCCACCATCATTTCATGAACTTAATAAACTTTGTGGATTAGTGTCTGAACTTTTCACGCGTTGAAAAACTTACAAACGTTTTCTGGGCTAGGTTTAAGATCCTACCAAAGTACCACCATTTTCTTATAAATGATTTAAGATGAATAGAGGACAAAAAAAAACATTCACTTTTATTTATATATTTTTAAGAAACTGAATTATATATTTTTAAGAATTTGAATTGCTCGTTCTCTGAATAGTTTTGTAATTTTCACAATTTGTAAGACATTTGGCGATTTTAAAAGAGTTTTGGTACATGAGTTTCTTGCCCGATTCTTTTCATATTAGCCCCTACATTCGGAATCGGGTCGCTCTTGGCGATTACATGCGTGGCACCAACTCCGCGGATGTACTTGCCACTAGCGCACGGGTTATCTTGATTTTAGTAGAATATTTTTTATGTTTCATTAATTTTGTAAAATTGACGAGGGCCTATGAAATAAAGTACTTTTGATTTTGATTTTATTTCTTTGATTAAGAGTATGACCTTATTTATGAATATTAACTAGGATATTTATAACTACTTATACGATTAAAGCAACGTTCACAATTGGAATATACTCGTAGGATGAAGAAATCCAAACCAATTCCATTTGTTCCAATGTAAAAAAAGGTTCACACCACTGTAAACATAAAGGATAAAAAATATTTTACAGAAATAATAACCGACTTCAAAAACACTAAAAAGTGTAAATTAATATAAGAATAGGTACAGACACCATCACACTTCTCTATTGAAGTCGGTGCCAAACGATGATCTCCTAGAAAGTCTTAAAATTTGGCACCGACTTCAATAGAGAAGTGTGAAGAATAAAAAATATTTTACAAAAATGAAAACCGACTTCAAAAACACTGAAAAGTGTAAAATGATATAAGAATAGGTACTGACAGCATCACACTTCTCTATTGAAGTCGGTGCCAAACGATGATCTCCTAGAAAGTCTTAAAATTTGGCACCGACTTCAATATAGAATTGTGGTAATAAATTGAGGTGCAAGGTCAGGTCAGGTCAGGTCTAGTCCACAAGTTAAGGATCCTTCCATCATCAGCTCGATTCATGACTACCAGACGCAAATACGTGAATAGCTTCGGAATAATCATGAAACATGTTGGACGTACCTATAAAATTTAAGGGATTCCCTCGATTTTCATAGAATCTCGTCATCAGATCCTGACTTTAGTTATCTTAGGACCGCACCAGGAATATACTTTATTGAATTGAATACAGAAAGAATTATGAAAATCGGTGCACAAATGGCGGAGTAATCACGTAACATATACACAAAACACGTTGAAAATACCTATAAAATTTAAGGGTTTCCCTCGATTTTTATAGGATCAGATCAGATCCTGACTTTGATGAATTTGGAACCACCTCAGGAACATACTCTATCAAATACAAAAAGAATTTTGAAATACGATCCGAAATTGGCGGCGTAATCTCGTAACATACACACACGAAAAAACAACATACGGATCGAATTGATCTTTCTTTGAAGTCGGTTAGAAATGTAGATCTTATTGGACGGACACTGTAGAATTTCTTGGTATCAGTTTAGATTCTAAGCTTCGTTTGAGCCCAGATATTGATAAATTGGTTAAAAGTTCTTAAGGTTGGTTCTGAAGCCTTCGATGTATGAAAAATACTTAAGTTGACTAATGTTGATACATAGACTTTAAAAAAATACATGCATGTGATCCATGGTCAAATGCTATCTCAGCAAAATTGTCACAGATTATTAGACAGACATCACTTAAACTAAAAATATTTTACAAAAAATAAAAACCGACTTCAAAAACACTGAAAAGTTAAAAATAATATAAGAATAGCTACAAATAACATCACACTTCTATATTGAAGTCGGTGCCAAACGATGATCTCCTGAAAGTCTTAAAAGTCACCGACTTCAATATAGAAGTGTGATGTTATTTGTACCTATTCTTATATTATTTTTAACTTTTCAGTGTTTTTGAAGTCGGTTTTTATTTTTTGTAAAATATTTTTTATTTTTAACTTTTTAGTGAAAGAAACCCTAATTTAATAACAGCTCACTTTTGGTGAGCTGGTATTAAATTAGAGATTTCCTCGATTTTAATGGGATTCCATCATCAGATCCTAACTTTGGTAACCATGGAACCACCCTTGGAGTATACGCTATCGAATACAAAAAGAATTTTGAAAATCCGGTAACAATTGGCGGCGTAATCGCGTAACATCATCCAAAAAAAATCCATACGCATCGAATTGAGAACCTCTTCCTTTTTTGAAGTCGGTTAAAAATTTATATTAAAAATAGGAGATCCTTCAGCAGAAAAAAATATAAAAATGATATTATGGCACCTGCTGTATATTTAAAAAAAATTAGGTATTATGGTCATAAAATGGTCATAAAGCAATAGATTAAAAACAGTGATATTCATTCAGTAAATGCAAGGCAAAAGAATACTTATTTTAGCTTTACCGTATACTAGGCTCCAAAAAGTAAATTATAAATTAGGGTCTAGTGTCTTCCTGAGAGATAAATTCAAAGAAATTCATTTAAAGGAACATCTTGAGCTGTATCAAAAAAAGGCCGATTTTAATTTACGGGGCAAATTAGTTTCTCATTCTACGAATCTCTATAAAGTCGGGAGCTCACGGCATTAGGTACCTATTCGGTTTTACAACAAGATTTCTATCAATATTATGAACTTGTCTCTAACTCAATACAAAAAATAAATAAAAATTGTAAATTGCTGAAAAGCTTACTACAAAGTAACGGATTATGTTAACGATAAAAATTCATGGATCGGCTTGGTTCTATGATAGGTTGTTTATAGTTTTTTTTTCTTTAGTTCAAATATAAATGAAATTTTAAGTAATAATAATATGCTACATTCCTTCGATATAAAATATATTACATTTTATTGATATAAATCGATAGAGTAGTATTTTGTGCAAGAGTTATATAAAAAGGGTTCATGGGCGCCGGCAGAAATAATTTCCAGGTGGTGCAGATTTTAGTTTTCTTAAAATCTTCGCCGTATATGATTGTTAATAAAAAATTGAAAATTTATTCGGAAACATCTGAAACCCGGTATATTTTATGTTCGAGACATTTACAAATTTCTGACTATTCATTATGAATTTATTTTATAGGTACCCAGTCGTCACGGCTCACACCTATTTGTTCGCGACGATCGAAATTTAAAAATTCTCAGTTGGTGGGCCAGGAGTACCTGGATCGATATTAATCGATTTCCATTACTTCTCTGAACGCACCCTTTAAAGTAGTCTTTCCCAAAGTGGGCGATAACGCTCCCTTGTGGGCGGTAGACAAAATAATTTCCAACAGACGGCTTTTTATTTCAATAATTCCTGTTGATCCCGAGATTCCCAAGGGGTGCAAGTGCACCCCCTGGCACCCCCCTGCCGGCGCCCATGTTCCAATCGGAAGGTCCGGGGTTCGAGACAGCCATGTACCAATGTGTTTATCGTTTTTCAAATTTCATATGTATTTGTCTGATGCTCCTACGGTGAAGGAAAACATCGTGAGGCAACCTGCATACATCTGCGAAGAAATTCAAAGGTGTATGTGAAGTCGACCAATACGCATTGGGCCAGCGTGGTTGACTAAGGCCTAAACACCCTAACTTAGCCCGTCGAGATAGAAGTTAAAAACAATTAGTTGAACAAAGCCATTAATTGTAAGCAATCAAGGCTTGATTACAATTTAATTTGGTTGAAATAAGTATTATTTTAGTGTATGGATTGAATATCAAGGCTTATTGAGTATTCACTTAAGATCGGTTAAAGACTGGCCAAGTCAATCTATTTTTTTAATTCACCCGATGGAGAAAAATTAACAACACTCACCTTCTCTTAGAATTCACCTTATCTAAATAAATATAAATGATATACAGGTGTCTCGAAAACAATGGATAAACCTGTAACTATAGATGGACTTCATCATGACCTCTCTTACCACAAATTTTGACCTTGTGAAAGTAAATCTTTGTTTTTGATATCTAAGCTATCGCTTGTGAAATTAGTAAAAACGAAATCGAAAAACCTCCCCATTTGTAGAAATGGCACTATAAAAAGTAATCGCACTTGTTAATTTTCGAAAAATCCAAAAAAATAAAATAATCCTGCAACCGTGATATTTTCACTAAGGTCAAAAATTGTGGTAGGGGGGGGGGGGGGGGCATGATGAAGTCCATCTATAGTTACAGGTTTATCCATTGTTTTAGGAATATCCTGTATATTCTTTTTTATACATAAAACATTACTCAAAAGGAAAATACAAGAAGGACATGCACAAATTATATGATAACATAATAAACAATATCAATAAAACCAATCACAAAGACCGCGTCTACGCATTCATAAGACCATTAAAATTATTTTATACAAAAAAAATTTGACGGGAAATGAAATTTATTTTTAAGTTTTAAAAAACAACTGCTGAAAGTACTACGTAATGTAACGCGCGCTCGCGCGCTACGGATCTCGTCTATGCGTGAGTCAGCGGTTCGCGGCGACAATAGACAGCGTCCGTTGTAAATACATTGCGCGTTGTAAATTAAAAACTGTTATTTGTCAACGAATAATGATTTTTTCTTTGATGTTTCTTTAGATGAAAATTAACAAATAATGTTCCAAACACTTTAGTATAAAAACCTCGAAAAATTAATTGTCACTTTGAACTTCAATATCTCGGTAACTATTAATTTCCCAGGTATGATCTAGGAGACAAAAATGATATTGATGATGGGTTCAATACGTGGGCTTCGGCTTTATGTTTGTTTTTTTTTACACCCGTTATTTTACGGGAACTAAATTCTATAGTCTCGATAACTATTTATTTAATTGTTGCGAGTGAATAGCCTACTTTTCAATTCAAGATAGGAACAGGAAACTCAAAGTCATTCTTGAAAACTGGGAAAACTAGTTTGAAAACAAAAAAAAATTAAACATACCTGATTCTCATCGCGATAGCTGGCTACTTCGTTCCTGTAAAAAAGTAACCTTTTAGTCAAACTAAAATTAGAATATTAATTTTAACACATGATATTGGCCGTTCAGCGTCGGACTTAAACATGTGTAGCTGCGCCCTTTTATCCCGTGGGTGTCATGAAGGGAGTTCGCTGCAATTACATAAACAAAACTCAAAACTAAACCCTATACTATACCAAACCGCATGGTTAGGCAATTCCTTCTCGTCTAAAGAGAGAGTCGTTTCTAGCAGTGTGACGTAATTAGGTTGAAGTGATTGTGTTTGCACTTGATTAATAACGAAGCGACAAACAAAACTTCACGATCCAGTCTACCCCTTTAGGTGAGGTGTTTCGCAAAATTCATTCTTAGCTAAGGTACTCTACTCCTAATCTGCCTCCGTGCCGTTCCAGCTTCATCAAGGTAGTTTTCGAAAATTTGTTCGTCACCCTACTGTTGTTATACAGGGTGTAATGCAACCGCTTCCGAAAAGAAGAGAACATAATTCTACTTGTGAAACTAAACAACTTTCCCCAAGGACCCTAATTAGGTCAAAATTAACAATTATTTTCGCAGAATCCATACAAAACATTGACATATTATATTCTACTGATAGACAGAGTTCGTTCGAGTAAAGAATGGTGTGCAAATACTGTTCAATGTTAGCTAGAGGCGCTAAAACTACCATGTCTCGTCTAACCATACAAACAAAACAAACACCGCTAGAACGCTTTTGGAGTTTAGATTTCGTTTAACCAAAACGTCGTAAGCGCCAGGAATTTCATGGCGCTTACGCGTTTCATTCAAACACAGCGAGATATCATGTTGTAGCGCTTTGTAGTCAGAGTTTACATAATAATGACGGCGCGGCGTCAATAAATAGATATATTGCCATTGTTATTATAATACTATTAGCATTTAAACAACTAGATATTTTGCTCACTTGAATAGGTACTCAATTATTATTTATGCCCAGATTCACAACTTTAAACATGATTCTTATTGATTTTCGTTTCTCTTGCAATGAAAATCAATAGAACATTACGACGAAGATCAATATTGTTTTGATTTTCATCGAAAACAAAACGAAAATAAATAGAAATCGAACACTGACAAGCACTCGATGCCGGAAGAATGAGTCAAAGAATAATAATCGGTGTTCTAGCAGAATAGGCTAGATGACTAAAAAAAATGTTTTGCTTTAATAGAAGCTCATTCATATCATAAACAGAAAGAAAAAATCAGTTTTCGAATAACTATAAAAACAACCAAGATATAAGGTATTAAAGATTTTTCTCCATCTCTTTCTAGCAAAACAGCAATTTTCAAGGAGTTTATATGGCCGTACTCAACAATGACGTCACGGTTGATGTCGGATCTCTCTGTCTAATCGCCTTCAAATTAACAACTTAAAATGCTTGTATCTAATGTATTTCTAAGCCGATTTTATTTCTAATGTCACAGGACTGCATCTTTTTCCACGGTATTTGAATATTTAATGACGAGACGTAAAAATTAGAATTCAGTCATCATCCCAATTATTAGAGAAGTAAAGTTTTTGTTCTAATTATTAAAAATGCAATGTAGGAAATACATTTTACGTTAATTTAGTGTCGAAACTTCCCTCAGTTCTGCTACGATTTCGCAGCGTAAACTTTCGATAAGTTTTCATTCTATTAAATTTACCTATACATAATGATTTTAGAATACAGTTTTTTAATTATTTGCCTTAATAATAGCTCGTTTCTAAGTGGTTAAAGTTTGATTACGCTAAAGGATGAATTCTTATAGAAAAAGTAATATTTAAACAGTGGTTAAATTCATAAAATTTTAACTATTTAAACCACCTTAAATAAGGAAACTAAAACATTTCGAAAAAAAGTAACCAGCAGTAAAGCCCATTGTTGAAGATTTGAGAATAAATGTTATTTCATGTTTTGGTCATATTTTTTACGTGACGAGTGCATGAATATGTCCAAACGCGTGGAATGTAAATATGGGTATGTTTAAAGCCTTTAAAAGAAAGTGAATAGTAAAATGTGTTATGGAAACTCAAGTCCTACACTCTAAAATAAGGTAAAATGTATTTCCTTCATTGCATTTTTAATAACTAAAAAAATATTACTTCTCTGATATTTCTGCTAGAACACCGATTATTGCGAGACCGCGCCCTTGAGCTCGAGAGTTCTGTTATTAGGGCCTATCATAGCTTTGATTTTAAATATTAGAGGTTGCAAAGAAGAAATAAGGAGCTTTTGCTCTTATATTATTACAAGGCGCTACGTTTTATTTTAAACTAGCTGACCCGGCGTACTTTGTATCGCCATGTTTTTAACAAAATTACTGAAATGTTTGTTTAAGTTCTTGTAATTTTTATACTACGCAAACCTTTTCATAACAATAACGAATACATAAAATCAAGAATCATCCAATTAGGTGCAGTCGTTCGAAAGTTATGGGCGTACATACATTTCGAAGATCCATTTTTATTTATATAGATAATGATAAAGTTTTTTAATATTATATGGTTACTCGCTTTTGTCATATTTTTTCATTTATTATGATACTGCAAAACCCCGAATGACAGCGAATCCTACCTAAGATTCGACAGTAAAACCTGCGATCTACCAACTCCTGTTTACGAACGCCCCAAATGTGATGTGCTCATCGTGTAAATCTTACATACAAACAACTCTCTGTTATAAATCTCTATTATATAAATAACCTTTTCATCCCATCTATTTGAAAAGAAGCGAAGGTATCCTCGAAAAGTGCGAGTTAAATGGGTCATTCGCGCACACTTAATAACAGTGACGAAATGAGTTTTGAATTTGGAACACTATTTTGATTTAAGTTTTTGAACGCAATTTGCTTCGATAAAGTCCTGGCCGGTAATAAAAAAGGCCTGCCAACGCGGCATTGGCCAAATTAAAAATACGCGAAAACTTCTTATTCGATTTTTTATTACTTTTCATCAAAATATAACAGACAATTATGACTTGATTCTTACAAATTGAAAAAAAAGAGTTCTAGCAGTAAAAATTAGATATTAACACCAGAAAGTGTAAAACGCATAAACTGTCATAAATAATTTACCTACTACAAAACAAATCGAGAGAAAAATATCTAAAAGCCTATGATAATTTATAATCTTAAAGCCTATGATTATTTAACCTCGAGCGACATACTTTGAATCCCACGCTACGCTTAGGATTCTACTCTAGAATCCTTCGCTTCGCTATGGATTCAAGCAGTCGCCCTCGCCCTCAATATATTATTTTGATCCCTTGTGACACAATCTACTAATTACAATTTTCAAATATCTAACAAATAAGTAGGTAGGTAGCAAAATTGTATAGGAATGTATTTCTCTCGTAAAACACAATTGTTACAATTGTGCGCAATGATGTCAGACCGCTGAGCCGGCACTACCAGAAACCGTTTCTGTTGTTATCGATTGTCTATATTTCGTAAATAAATTGGTTATTGTTATTCTACAGCGTAAAAGAAAGAATACATTTTTGCTCTTACAACTTTAAAGGCGCCAACTGTTATACATAATAAAATAGATTGATTAGAAAACTTTTTACTTCAAAAATTTTTTTTTCGTATTTATACACAATTACCGAGCTAGATGACAAATTTTAACTTTCTAGGTCATCTAGAAGTGGGTTAGGTTTTTGATCTAAGTATATTTGTCAGTCAGTCAATCGTATGAATTTTTAGACGCTAATATTAATATGATCTTTTCTTTCTTGTTCATGAAATTAAAGTACTAGTTTATCTAGGGACGTCTCAATTATAGAAATGAAATTTGGTGTGTTTATATCATATTAATTTTGAGTTATGAAGGTATCAAGTGGTGGTTGAAAATAGTTCGTGTAAGAGTAATAGTAGATTATGCACCAAGGGATTAAAGCAGTGTCTAACGTCACGGGCGCCATATTGATCCCCGAGCGTAACGAGGGACTCTAGAGTAAAATTTAACTCTGAAGCGAGGGGTTCAAGTCGCCTAAGACGAAGACACTGCTTTATTCCAACAGGCGTAGCACGGACCGTAGACAAAACGGGACAAGAGATAAATCATATGTTTCTTCTTGCTCTATCACATAACCTTGAAGCGAGACGGGACGAGGGTTAGTCACTTTCTCTTCTATACTCCACGCGCCGTGCTAGGCCTGCAGAGGTGAATACTCTACTTTTCATACCATCTGCGAGACAATAAAAACTCAGGGCTCTATAACCAATTACTTAGGTGGTTAAACACTGTCACATTATCATTATCACTATCACTATGGTTAAAATTATGATATTATCATGAAAACCATAAAATACAAAAAAAAAAGATTTATTTTTCTCAAGCACGAACACGTCACGCAATAATTATATCTTAAATAAAGCTTAAAACATTAGAAAAACTTAAAACATATTTAATAATAATATAACAAGTATGAACTTAGTCTACATATCGATTTATAATACGATACGATCAGCTGCTGGACCCTGTCAATAACCTTTAGTAGCACGCAGGACGAATATTAATTTGTTAACAATAAAATGGTATCAAATAAAATTCTTTTATTTTTCAACTTTGTTGTATACTTACTTTTGAAACAGCAATTTATTACTACACACAACTGTCGAAATAAATCTCAAATAGTCGACAACCTATTGACCCCAAATAAAAAAAAGTTGATACACCTGGACATTTACCAACTTACGTTTTTTAACTTTATCAATTAAACACTGAATAAACTTCTAAAAAAACTATTATTGATGCCACAAAAGTCACAAAACACATTCCACTAAGCACTTTATTAACGTAAGCAACAAGATATTACAATTTTGAAATACGTAATGGCGTTGGCGGCAAAGTTTTAGCTATGAAAACAATACAACGGAATACTGTTGGTGCAAATTATGGAACAAATTGTAGAAACATTCTTTATTTTTAATTACGCCGCGTAATTTTACCAAATGCTGTTTATCCGCTGGCAGCGAGTGTTCTTGCTTTACTCTGCTTTTATTCGTTTTTATCGATAGTTAATGGTGGCCATCAAGATGGCGCTTTTTGCACAAAACGTATTTTATCAATAAAAAATAAAGTGAAATGTAATTGTTTATTTTAGCTTGCAGTGTTATGTAGATAAATATTTTATAATTTTGGTAAAGAAATTATGTATTTAGAGTTTATAAAAACATTATTTATACCGGTAGAATGTCTTTGTCTCTAGTGGATGCACGCTACTGCTGTATGGGCGTAGAACCTTTGCCTTCCTAAGCTAGCATCTATGCTAAATTTTCATACAAATTTTATGTTCCATATTTAAAACACTTTAATCCCTTGGGAGTTTCATACAAAATTATATCCCTTGGGATATAATGTCTTGCTTTACTTTGAAGTTAAGGGGGATCTAATTGAACATTGTCGAGCAGGTGGTATGAAAATGCATTTACTCTGACACGAACTGTTTTCAACCACCACTTGATACCCTCATGTGCTGTTTGCCAGTTCACTTTCATGGGTTGAACTTGATTTATGACGCTACTGCGTGCCTAGAAAGAATCAGATACGATTGTATTGCCAATATTTCCCGTTGCCATTTCTTTCTTTAAAAAATAATAACATTTTATAAAAACTTTGCAGAACAATAAGGACACGTGGATTATGTAAAGGTTGATGACCAATAAAGCGGTATTTCTTATTAAATATATTTTATTTAAAACATGATTTTTCAGTGTTATATAAAACAGGTAGAAGCTACGGTTTTTCTCGGCAAAAAATTAAGACTTACATGCATTTCCTGTTACAAAATGGCGACTACATATTTATGCATTTTTTCGTTGTATCTACAATAACACCATTTTCAATATTATGCATTATTTCTTTCATTATATTTTTAAATATTTATTTCTCATAAATTATAAAATATATTACATTTATTCATTTTTTTTTTGCAATGACAAAAAGATCGCATAGAATATAAAACAAAAACCCTATTTTCCATCTAAGCAGCGCACCATTTTTTTATGCTAACATCAAATGTTATTTATGTTTTGGGTTTCTTTTATGCAATGTTATAGTTAACATTTAAACCACTCTATTTTTAACAAAGGAAATCTTACACAAAATAAAATACGATGTTCAATGATGATGGTCAAAAACCTTAGAGCATTTACCCTATAAAAAGCTAAGGAATCGCGGTGATGTTGATTAAACTGCAAATTGTACTTAGGTGGAACACGCCTAAAATAAGTCGCAGTTCTTTCACTTCGTTGCTTGTCACGTTGTGCTTTTCGATTTTTGTTTCACATTTAATTCCTTATTGTTGATAATACTGAATATCAATGGGTATATCATATATTGATAGTATTATTGTAACTGATTTTTAATGATCGAAAATTTAGCATAACTAGTTTGACGTCTTGCAACTATATAGGTTAGGTTAGGAGCAATTTTTATGAATATCTACGGAACTGCAGCTTTAATTAAAAAAAACATTACAAAAAACGTTAAAAATGAGCCTAGAGTTGTTTCTGTTCAAGGAAATTTGTAAGTGGGGCAAGACTCCATACAAAAGTGGGCATCGTCCTTTGAGTCTGTAAAAAAATGTATTAGGAATAACAAAATTAATTATACAATTTCGAATTTTCTATGACGGCATAACTTTTATATGACTATGTTAACATGAGTAGGTTTCTGATTGATAGAGTTTTTAACCAAACACCTTGTATATTAACATTACCCCAAAACATAAAGCCGTATCTCAGTGTTAAAGCAATACAGCTACGATAATCTGCAACAAGAGCCATATTATTGGCTATTTTAATACTTCTTTATACCTTTGTGGTTTCTCAGTGGTATTGCATAATCTATTGCTGTGTAATAATTGTGTATTTTGTGAAAAAAGCAAACATGTATACACGGTAATTTTTTTATCGTCCTGGAAAATTTAAGGGACGCTTCACGACATGGTATTAGAATGTTTTAAATATGAATAAAAAAAATAACTCACTTACTTAATTTTATATTAATTTTCTAAAAAATCCAAAAAAAATGCTGCACTAGTTGAGAGCAGCATTTTTTGAGATTTATTCTTTTTTTTTAATTTTATTTTTTTTAAACTATAATGGATGTGTCCTGAAGCGTCCACAAAATTTTCCAGGGTGATAAAAAAAAACCGTGTATAGAGTAAACGCACAGAGTAGGTAATCTATTTACTTTTTAGTGGATATACGCGAATTTGTAAAGCATATTACAAATATGATCCCTTTGTTTTTTACACGATATGCCGTTATTAATAAATAAACCTACTCGTATATTTGTGGTGTTAGTTTCATCATGGTTTCAACTATATTTTTTCCATTAAAACTAACATGTGTCATAATGTCCTTTTATTCTCAGTTGAAAATTTATAATTTAAGTCTTTATTCCCAGATAATTGTGTCATGTTATTTTCTATCATCATACTATTCTTCATGTCATTTTCAATGTTGAAACACCTTCCTTCATAAAAACGACTGCGATGTCGTCAGCAAACAGGTACATTTAATGTTTTATAGCTTTGGGGAAGTCGTTAATATAGCTTAAAAATAACAATGGTGCTAGGACAGTGCCCTATTATACACCATATGCAACTGTTCATACATCAGATGAGTTTCTTCAATTTTAGACTTATTATGACTTATTAGGTCTATCAATGTGTGCTCGAGTAATTTGATTTCTATCCTCTATTCCTGTACATAAAAATCTCAAACTTATATTTTCGTATTTTTATTGGAATCATGTTATTTATACATATTGTCACAAATTCTTTTACTTTTGGTGGTTTCAAAGATGTAATTTTTTTTGCATTCGACAGAGAATCTCTTGTCCTTCATCTCATCTGATGGTGATGATAAAGCCGAAGGTGGAAACGAGCTTCACCCGGACTCCTCAACAGCTATAAAACTGTCTAATCAACACACGGTGGCCTCAACCACTAGACCACGGAGGCGGTTAAAACGCTACGAATATAATTTGGCGCTGGTATTTTTATTTAAGCGTATACGAAAAATTACAGGAGTAGCATTTTTAAAACAGTAAAATTCAAATACACATTTGAAATCGTAAGACTCGAATACTTATGAAGTTTTAGAGAGTTTGAAACAGACAGTGCATTTCCCTGCTTTGTTATCGATTTTAAATGACGGATAAACCACATTAGATATTGGAATTCAGCCATATTGTATTGGAATTGACAAATCAAAATTGGTCACATTCATGGATTTAAGGGCCCGATCTCGTAATAATCGGTGTTCTATCAGAATTAACAGAAAAGTAATATTTTTTTAGTAATTAAAAATGCAATGAAGGAAATACATTTTACGTTAATTTAGAGTGTAGGACTTGAAGTTGCCATAACATATTTAACTATTTACTTAAATGCTATTTTTAATGTCTTTTTAAGGCTTTAAACATACCCATTTTTACATTCCACGCGTTTAAGGACTCGTTCATGCACTCGTCACGTAAAAAATATGACCAAAACAAAATTTATTCAGGTAGCATTTATTTTCAAATCTTTTACAGTAATCTTTACTGGTTATTTTTTTAGAAATGTTTTAAATAAAATTAAATAAGGAAACTAAAAAGTAAAATTAAATAAGGAAAGAAAAAAACTAAAAAAAAGGAAACAAAAAACTAAAAAGCACTCACTTGGAGAGTTTGTCGACCATTCAAAGGCGACAGAGTACCTAACCGATTCAATCATCCCGTATTGTTATGTGACACGTAACAGCCATTGATTTACTACGTTTGGTAGTAAATCAATGGTAACAGCACATTTAGTGCCAAACATTACAGCCGCAAAAAAGGTTTAAAATTATAATAAGGCTAGGGAATCAAAATCTTTTAATCATTTAAAACTTTTAATTGTATTTAATAAATATGGCATATTATGCCTGACTCAAGTGATAATGGTTCAGGGACCCTTGACCATAATTTAAAAAATTGCAGATTTCGTTTTGTTTTCAATCCTATTAATATGAGTATGGGCCTGAAGAACAGACCACTTTGAACCTAGCAACGTTGACCTAAATTCAATATGACTGCCGTTTAAAAAAAGCGAATAGAATTTCGTTTCCTAGCCCTGATATGGCTATCATAATTATGAAACGGCTTAAAGAGTAGAGCACTATGAAACTAGCAAAATTATTCTTAAATCAATATCGGCGCCGCCTAAAAGATGCGGAAAAAATTTAGTTGTCAACCCTAGTAATATGAATATCCAATGGAAGGACTTGAAGAGTAGAGCACCATGAATGTAGCAATAACCTAACCTAACCTAACCTAACTTTGCCCTTAATTCAATATCACGACCGCTCAAAATGTCGGATAAATTTCGTTTTTAACTGCAGTAAAATGGATGCCATATAAAAGGTCTTAATGATTAGAGTACTATAAATGAACCAAGCAACATTGCTCTAAATTCAATATGGCTGCCGCTAAAATGGGGGCATAATATTCGTATTTAACTTCAGTAATATATGTATCAAATGAAACGGTTTTAGGAGTAGAGCCCTAGTCGTTAATGACATTACTCTTTATTCATATTCATAAATGTCATCATCCGTAAATATAATGGATCACGGGACATTTTTCTATTGAAATCAGGTGGGTTAATAGTAGATTACCCAACAAGTGAAAAAAGGTGATTTCTTTTCGAGGCACTAAGTTATCCCGAGAGGAGCAAAGGATTCTAAAGTAGAATCCCAAGCGTAGCGAGGGATTCTAGAATAGCATCCTGAGTGGATCAAGGGATACAAGAGCCGAGATGAAATTTTTTTTCACGTGTTAGGTACTCTACTTTTTATCATTGACTACGAGAAAATAGTTACTCTGTGATTATGAATTATATTTTATTATGGGTAATACATAAAATAACAATAGAAAACAAAAGAACTAGAAATAATTGTAAAATTGGTGAATTTTATGTAGTGAATTACGATAGCCACTTAAGCTCACTTTAAATGACAAATGTCATTGCAACAAAACAAAATTGTAAATTTAGAACAGCTTGTGAAACTTTGTTATTACGTTTTGGTGTTTTTAGTACGTTTTTATAGCGAGAGTGTGCAACCTCTTTGCACGTTTTTCTTTTTTTTCTTACTATAATCCGTATATTCGCTCATGTTCCAAATTCATTTTTTTTATTTACTCAGTAAAACAAAGAGCATTTTATTCACTTCATTGAAGAATCGCGAGCCCTTTATCGAGTGTCAAAGGCAAAATATAATATTATGCAACTAGTGAATAAAGGACGGATTTAAAGCGAGGGTCATAGATGAATCACGGGCAAGTAAAGGATTCTAACATTTGTTTCAAGTGTTAGAATCCTGACCGACGCGAGTCATTCATGGCCCTCGGTATAAATCCTATTTTGACATAATTCTGACAGCCGACATGTGCGGAAACAGGGCAAAACACGGAGTAACTAATCCGTGGATGATCCAAGGAGTAAATTTTTTATTAATAAGGCCGTCTAAGTAACGCTTATTTGTGTCTATCATTTGTTTGCGATTAACAGATACAGAATCACGTTTTAAGCGCGTTAAGCGTTCAACATGCGTATATTTAATAACTGTTGTGTATGATACCTTCGTTTTTGATGAATTTCTCTTACAAATTTCTCATCCCTCGTTTTACTTTCTAGAGGGTATGAAAATAAAAAATACAACCTACCACAATCTAATTAATACCTTTTTATTTGTAAATAATATAACACTTTTTGTACACTATCTGCATTGTCATATGTAACCTATAAATTATTAATAACCACATTTACAACTTCCAAAATGATGGTTTTCTTACTCAAACTGTAACTGTAACCCCAATTTTAAAAATGTTGAAATAAATAATTGTGAAACGCAATCAGTAGTTCTTAACTTAGTGAATGATCTTTCGCATTCACTTGGCCAAAATAAGAACTTGCAATTAGGGAATGCAATCTTGTTCTCGCGAGATCTCGGCCTTTTTAGCGAGATTGATCTCGGACGAAAAAAAGACGAGATCTCGCGAGTTTAACGAGATTGCACTTGAGCATAAAATAGTCTAATAGTCTGACTAATTGGTATATGTTGTTAATAAATCGGTAATATCTAATGGATCTACTGAGTAGATATAGTTTCATTACTTTCATTTAATTGATAATAATACCTATCTCAGTTTAATAGTCAACTCAACTTAGATAATTTTTTTTTTGACTTCTCGTTTTGTTTGTTATAAAAGAACTGTTTTATTACTAAAAGATTTTTGTTTGATATTAGAAGAGATATATAGATACGTATGTCAAAGTTTACTACTTAAAAGTTTATTAAAAAATTATAGACAGATACGTCAAACAATGTTTGATGCATAAAAGTCAATTGAAAAAATTCGTGAAAATAAATGTTTATCTTATAATACTTTTATAATATTTATTATTTTTTCCTAATTTATTCAAATATTGTGATTATTTGCAAAAAAACACACCAAACTGCTAATCTCGCGAGATCTCGAAATTGACGAGATCTCGCAGTATTGTTATTCATAAACTCGCGGGATCTCGCTTGAGCCCCAATCTCGCGAGACTTGCATTCCCTACTTGCAATTCAATAAATCGTTCGTTAATCTCACGCTCACACAACCACTGTTTGTTAGTGTGCACCAGCATTCGAGCCGCGTAGATATTATAATCGTCTTTCGCCGTTTGTAAGATGTTCATAATGTATGTACCTATATATTACTGTTGTTATGAAATATGAACTAGTAATTAGCAATAATATTTTAACTTCTACACATGCTTAACTTATAATCAAAAGTAAAATTAATGTTTGAATTGTTCACTTATTTAGCAAAATATATATTCAAAAACAATATGCGCACGCCAAATGCTTAAATTATGATTCTTATAAAATTTTTATTTATCATTTTACCATCAGGCCAGTTAAAGGTCAAGAATTTCTATGTTGTGGTTTCAAGTAGTAAAAACAAAAAAATATTACCTGCCCCGCAACTTTTTGATCACTGGTCTTTGCGCTGTACTGTCATGAATTCTAACTTGGGTTGGATCTATTTCTTCACATTCGTCGTCATCAAACGTTATCTGCCCTGTACGTCTTGCCAAAATAGAGTCCATAAAAGGACTGTATATTTGTCCAGAAGTACCCAGGATATCATCTATATCAGTGTATCGAGATATATACATTTCCTTACCATTTTGACGATAAGTTCGTCGACGAATATGGTAATTATTTTCGTATGGCGAAGTACGGCCTCGATAATCTTCACTTTCTTTGGGAGTTTCAAGTCCTTCAGGACTCCGTCTATCACCCAAGGCTACTTCATCGGGTAAGCTTAAGGGGAATGGTGGTATTTTAGATGTAGGTATGTAAACTTGCACTTCCTCTGAATCTGAAGAATCACTTTCTTGTTGAGGTGGTGGAGTAGGTAATTTTTCAATACCTTCAGGAATATTATTACCACTAGATAGCCACCAAGGTCTTTCACCAGATTCAATATGTCGAATCTTTCTTAACGGTAAACTTTTTTGATCTGAACCTGATTTACTTAAACTATATTGTAATTCGCATTTATTACTATGTGATGAATTTTCATTGCTTGTAAGCCACCAGTCCTTTTGGTCACCAGATTCAATATGGCGAACCTTAAAGAAGTTGTATTTTTCACTTTTTTCGCTATCACTAGAAGTTTTCCTAGGTGGAGATAACCTCTCTATTCCTTCAGGTATATTGGCACTGCTATCTAACCACCATGGTTTTTCATCGTCAACAAAGTTTCGATTCTGTAACAGCTTGGCTGATTCTGCTTCTGTACTATTGCCAAGATTACTGTGACATTCAACTTTATTTTCAATATTCGATTCTTGCCACCAAGCTTTTTCACCAGATTCCACGTGTCTTATTTTTCTAACATTATTATCAGAAACAGAATTAGTACATTTTTGATCAGAACTTGAATCCATCCACCAAGCTCTTTCACCCGACTCAATATGTCTGATACTTTTAAGTTTTACGACACCATCATCATTGGAGGCAATTATATTTTTACTTTTACTCGATCTTTCACTTTCTGTAAGAAGATTTGATATGTCTTTACCAGTAGATTCTGATGTGGAGTTTTCAGGCCATTTACTACTTTCACTAGAGTCTTGATGTCTTATTTTGAATAAATTTGTTACAGGCGCAAGAGCGCGAATCAAAAATGACTTTGCTTCTTCGGCACCAGGTTCTGTTTTTTGTGACAATTGCTTTGGTGATTTGTCCGTAGAAAGTGATGTATCATCGGCAGAAGTCCTTGAAGCATCGTTAGTTTTAGACTTCGTCATAGGTTCATCCTCGCTTATAGATGATTGAGTTGATAAGGTTATACTGGATTCTGGACTATTACTCTCCCGCGATATGGAATGTTTAACTTTTGTGACACCGTTTTGAATACTGCTATTTGATGACGTTTTTCGAATATATTTTGATGGTGATATTGGCGATGTTTCTTTATTTTTGTCACTAAACTCACCAGTTTGTTCCGATTCTGTGGAACTGGTTGATTTACTCCGTTTTTTTACAACTTTCTTCTTTATTGAAGAATCTGAAGAAGAGTCTGTACTAGATTTTCTTGCTTTAACTTTTTTAGATTTAGCTACTGCTCCATCTGGTTTCGGTGGTTGTGGTGGTAATTGACTATTTGTGATTGTAAGCTCGGGCGAAATAAGCTCGGCGGCACTGGACAGTGGACTTTTAGCTCTTTTCAGCTTAAAATTAACGTTTATTATTATTTCAGACATATCTTCTTTATTTTGTTCATAGACAGTGACGATTTCTTGAGGTGGCTCAGAAACGTTATTATTAACAAAAATCTTGCTATTTGTATCAGGCTGTGGACTTTCACTATTATTTTCTCTCGACTGTGGCTCTGTACTTTGACTTCTACTTGATCGATCACCATTAGTGATACCAGTATTATTTTCACGCAAATTCGAATAATGTGTTGAATAGCGTCCAGCATAACCTGTATAATTATTAGGTGTATAATACGACCAATTTGCTACGCTCGCTCGAGCTGTACTACCATATCTACTAGATCGAGTTGAGTCGTCTAATCTGTCTGACTGAACTTCTTTATCAATCATTTCCGGTCTTTTTTTCACACGAGTAACAGCTTTTTCTATAGTTTTCGCCATATCAGCTCTTCTGCTTCTTACATACGCTGATGATCCTGGTGGTGTAGGTGATGTGTGCCGAGTTATAACGGTAACAGTTTCAGATTCAGTTTTAATTTCATCATGGGTAAAATTTGCATTAACATCACAAGCATTATCCAATATGGACTTAGATTCTTCAGATTCGACATTATCTACTGACTCTATTGTTTTATCAATATTAGTTTTAACAGTGATTGGCTCTATAAAACTTACCGGGGAAACTGAAGTTTGTTTTAAGGGAAGCGAACTCTTGGAATAGTTTGGTGATAATCTATTTGTGATTGTATATCTCAATTTTTCAATTTCCGGTTTTATGTCTGTTCTAGATGAAGGCCTGGTATAATTTGACGCTCTTGTGTACAATTTGTAATTTGACAAACTATTATAATCTGAAGACTTATCAGTCTTTTTTGGAATGTTTTTTTCACGATCTGCAGGACTAGTGTCTCGACTTTTTTCTCTAAAGCTTTTAACGGACCTGCTTTCAGGACTCAAGTTCCGTACAGATCGGGTGTAACTATATTTAGAGGACGTAGATATTGGACTAACATCTCTACTTTTGCCAGTGACTGAAGGTACTGTTAACTTAGAGTAATCGGTTTTTTCATATTTTTGCGTCGTTTTATCCGATTTACCGTAATTGGCATATCTATTGGCAATGGTCGTAATTGGAGAATCATGTTTTGTGGTCGATCTATCGGTTCTCTTTGAAGATAAAATAGGAATTGACGATGAAGATGGTGTGGCGCTTAAATATTTGGCAGTGACGGTCGTTGGCCGGTCCACCGTAGCGCTCGAAGTAGTGGTTCTTGTTTTGTCCCGACTCCGTGTATATGACGATGTGTACTGAAATATAAAAAAAAAATTACTGGTGGCTGCTTATTAATATGTTTTTCTCTAGCTAGTAACTAGTTCTTAGACTTCCATAGTACTACGGACTTTTGCCCCCCACACACATTTTCATCTATCTAAAGGTTGCCTGAAAGATATCGCATTAAGCAATAAGATCACCAATAGGGATCTACAAAACTTTTGTAAAAACATTAATATTTTGTGTGCCATTTAGTTTTTATTAATTAAAAAATATTGTCAAAGATATTTCGAAAGGTTAAAATATTAAGGAAATAAAAAATCAAAAAACAATATTATTTGCTGATAAATTTAAATATTTAAGTATATAAACAAAAGCGACCGAAGCATACATACATAACTTCATAATTTATATATCTTTTACTAATTTATAAATAGCAACGAGGATGCGTGTACCTACTCTGCCCGAAACCGATTGCTCGAAATAAACTTTAAAATAAAAGGTATAAGGGGATAGCGGTGATATAAATACCTACTGTATATCGGACTAGACTTATTTGAAATATGCATGTACAAGATTTATTAACAGGACGCATAGCTTTTGAAGACATTGAGTTCATAAAAATATTTAACAATAATTACAAACCGACTTCAAAACACTGAAAGTTTAAAATAATATAAGAATATGTACAGACTACATCACACTTCTATATTGAAGTCGGTGCCAAACAATGATCCCCTAGAAAGTCTTAAAATTTGTCACCACTTCAATATAGAAGTGTGATGTTGTCTGTACCTATTCTTATATTATTTTAAACTTTTCAGTGTTTTCGAAGTCGGTTTTTATTTTTTGTAAAATATTTTTAACTTGAATGAAATCTTTTTAGTTAAAGGAACCCTAATTTAATTCCAGCTCACCGAAGGTGATTCCCTCTCCTCGATTTTCATAAGATTCCATCCGACTTTAGTGATCTTGGGACCACTCCAGGAGTATACTTTATCGAATACAAAGGGAATTTTGAAAATCGGTCTACAATTGGCGCAGTAATCGCGTAACATACACACAAAACACGTTGGACACACCTAAAACTTTAAGGGTTTCCCTCGATTTTTATGGGATCCCATCATCAAATCCTAAATTTGGTACAAACACTTAGAGTATCTTTTATCGAATGCAAAAAGAATCATCAAAATTAGTTCATAAACGACGAAGTTATCCGCGAACAAACATAAAAAGCATACTCGTATATAAAAAAATACATCAATAAAGAAAACGTTTTCGTCTCGGGCGGGGATGGAACCCGCCTTTTTAACATACCATGTTGACGTCTTGACCACTTAAGAGTTTTTTCTTTATTGATTCATTCATTTTTAAATTTATTTTGGATTTTTAAAGGAAATGCAAACTTCTGTATATAAAAAAAGAAAATCTGTCTAAAACCTACTTCAAAAAATAATATAAGTCGGCTGCGCAAATCAAATGTACCTACCTACATTATGTTTTTTTTTTCACAAAAAAATGTGTTTTTTTAACAAACAAGCTCTAGGCCTTCATGATAAGGCTGAAGATGGAAGCGAGCTCTACCTGGACTCCTCACCCGGTAGGTCTAAAAAAGGGGCCGATTTCAATATAGAAAACTTTAAAATAATTACGTATACGAGGTACATAATGTAACCGATAACATTTCTTTGAAAATATTTTGCAATGTTGTCAATTTAAGAGAAGAGACAAAAAATACAAGACTGTTACAGACAGTTTTAGCAATAAGACCTTTTTTAGATATTTTGTGTATTTTTATCTTTTTATTGTTGTCACGTTTGTAGTTGTCAGTTTTGATTTACTTTGTTATATTTCTATTGGTTGTCATAAAACGGTTACCATCAAGGCTACCTATGAGTTTTATTCATTGCAATCGGGCATAATGTGGGTATAATTGATAGTTTCGTGCACAAAGACCTTCTGAGTTTCTTGCCTGTTCTTCTCGAGAAAGCTCTCCCAATTCCCGAACAGGGGTAAAGTCAACTTTTATTTTTCATTTTACTTGTAAATATTTGCATACATCTTAATAATGGTTGGGGTGTGTATACATACAAGGATTTAATAATTAGTTAATTAGATTCCTGGTTGATTAGATTTTTATGTTTTGTTTGACGTCAATAAGTGGCTGTAAAGGTCTATATTGAATAAAGATTTTTGAGTTTGAGTTTAATATAGCAAAACTTCCAACAATGAATATACCTACGTAAAATAACTTACTTGTAGGCTTATGTTTGCAAAAAGTATTATATTATTATATTTTTTTAAAATATTCCGAATAACGGCTCACTGGTACACAGAAAAACTCGATAGAGTTTATGTTGTAAACAAAATTGTATTGTACTTTAGTAAAGAATAATAAACAAAAAAAAACCTACTCATGTAGAAACTCATTAACAATTAGTAACGGTCTTTTGAAAAATAACGCCTGACACCATTAATTATTCCTTTGAATAATATTATCTACAGCCAATTGTTGCAAACACTGCTATACACAATTTATCGCTGGAATGCAAGTATTTTCCCTCCAGCCATATTGATAACTGACTGTTTGCTTTATACTAGAGATATTACAAGGGATGTAAGTTATGGGTAGTATAAGTTGCTGAACGAAGAGTTTATCTCTCATTACTATAATGTCTATAATAATTATGAAATGTTAATGCAGTATTATAATAATTATGAAATGTTATCAAGACATTACTTATTTTTGGGAAATATAATAAAATAATATACGCTGTGGTACTGTATTCGCGGATGGGGAGAAAGTAGATGTACCTAAATAGAAGTGTGGTAGTAGCATTTTAGTTCTTCTTTTCAACTTCATTCTTCTTCATGGTTTTTTATTTTCCTCAGGAATGAATTTAAATCCAGCGAAACCGCAGCCATAGCTTATATTTATAAGATCAAAAACAAATTATGGGCTATAAATGCAGATAAAACACACTAAAGTTTTGAGTTAGGTTTCCCAATCAATCTTATACAAAAGTAAAGAATTTTCTCTTCTTTGTAATCCAAACGTTTGATTTATAGATAGAGCAGGACAGGATATAAATAAGGTAAATAAAAAAGTAACTTACGTGATTTCTAAAAGACATATTAGCGTTATGTCATGTTAGGTGAATTCCATGGACCACAGTGTAGCGTTGAAATCGACTCGTTCTTTGCGATACTGTAAAAACCATATTAATAATCATTATCTATATAAATAAAAATCAATGTATTACTATGTTTGTTTGTCCTCTATGCGTTCCGAAACCATTCATCAGATTGTAATGAAACTTTGGTAGGGTGTTATGGGGATACCCGTGACGCATTGCAACGCATGCCGGGTACAGCTAGTTTTAATATAAACTCATTGACGAATGTTAGTGCTTGTCAATAATAGATTTTAAGGGAAAGTGTTCCATAAGTTAATTTTGAATATATTTGCGCAGCCATAAACATGGCGGAAAATGCATGTTTTGAATACTTTAATTTTAAAGTAAGCAAAGTTTACTAGTGAATCCTTCTGAGAGTAAGATCTGTTACAGTGTTGTCCTGCTTAAATATATAAAACTGCAAAATCAATAGAACTATTAAGCATTCGCAACATACATGTACCTATAAAATATACATTTCATATACACTTTTCAAATTCGTAATAAATTTAAAAAAAATGTAATATTTAAATATGCACAATATTTTCAACTCCGAGAACATCATTATTTTGGCCAAACCAATTTCCTTTCGGCCGCGTACGAAACTAGTTTCAGAAACAGATGCGAACAAATACTTTATCGTCCTTGTACGTAACGAGTTACGATCGAATACTTTTTAATCCTCGTACGAAACTATGTAACGAGTCTCGTAACCAGTTGCGATTGAATAATTTTTCGTCCTTGTATGAAACCACTCAACAATATAAAACCCCCTATCAAAAAAACAAACAACCTAGAAGGATAGCACAACAAGATCAACTAGTTGTTAGGTAAGAAGATCTGTTAGATAATTTGAGAAAGAGACAAAACGTCGAAATTATTGAATAAATAAATGATGCACTAAAAAACTAAAAGAAGAAAACATTTCTAACTTTTATGTAAGTTGCTTATGATCAGGAAAAAGAAAACGAGTAAGTAATACCAAACTATTAAGTAATCTGTGGTAATACACAAATCTCAAATGATTATGATTATTATTGTATGTACAAAAACACGATTTTTTTGATCGTAACTGGTTACGAACAAGGACGAAAAAGTATTCGATCGTAACTGGTTACGAAGCCCCAGTTTCGTACGCGGCCGAAACGATTAAAGCCCCTGGATAACGAAGTAAGTAGATAAGTAGGTATACTCGTAACAAAATCATTATTTTATTTCAACTCGATCGTCAAAAAAAAATGATGATGATGGAGAAATACTACACAATACATACGAGTATAACGCCAATGGCAGTTCTAAAGGCGTGCATCACCTTGTACTTTTCAAGCTTTAAAATAGATGCTATTTTTACAAAGTTTCCTGACTGACCTATATCGATTGAGTTTAGACTGTATAACCAGCAGAAGAGGCGATTTAGCAAGATGCTATTATTTATAATGGAGTTAGATTAAACTCTTAAAATAAATTCAAATGATTGGAACAAGTTACTTTAATAAACTTTAATTTAAAAAAAAAACTACATTTTCACATCCAATCTTTTAAAGATATTTGAATTATTAAGCACTATTATTTGAATGTATAATATCATGGTACTTCATATTATATTATTTTTTATGGAAGTATTTAATTGCCTAATGGCCAAGAAACCAAACCAACAAACGTAAAACCACCAAACGTCACTGGATAAGATCCAGAGACAAGCCTGCAAGGCAATCACTTTCATCTGAACCATCCTAATAGCAGTCATGGAAAGATTCTATGATCTCACACCGCTGCGCATTGTCACCGTAGTGAATCAAAAAAAGCGTTTCACAGGTTACAGATTGCAGATTTGTGGAATCAAGCTCCACAGGTGACTCAGCCTCATGCACAGACAAAAGGGATTAGTTACTTGAAATTGTCGACGACAAGATAGTACCCAAGTAGATACATCCTTAAGAGCCTATTCATATACAAATCCCAACAAAAGGACTAGTGCCTCCTGAAAAGAATAAGGTGATCTGGTACTAAACGAGTCTAAAATGGACACCGGTATTCATTCAAAAGGCATCTAATATTCAAAAGGCATAATCTACCATCAGCATGGATAAACTTGCTACAGTTTTCCAAGCAGAAATATATGCAGTCCTAGCCCATACAAATAAAAAAAATAGATAAAGGGTGCGATGCCGATCGATTAAACATCCATATCATAAGCGACAGCCAAGTAATGCTAAAGGCACTGATGACGCATAATGTACACTCCAAACTGGTCCCGTATAACATCAATATTTTATTGAGTGTAAAACTCTCACGAAATAAAAACAATAATAACGCAGGCGAAGCCGCGAGCGGAAAGCTAGTATACTTATAAATATAGATTATAAAGAGTTAAACTTTGTGAGTATGGATGTTCGGGGTAATCTTCGGTACTACTGATTTCAGTGTGAAAATTCTTACATTAATAGAATGCTTTATTATCAGTGAGTAACTACGAGTATATAGGGCTGTATAGGTCTATCGATTTTTTTCCTAAGGAAAAATGTAGAATACCCACGCGAAAAACGAGAATACCTACGAAAGCGAGAAGCTGCGAGTGGCAGGCGCGGAACCAGCCCGCATATTTTAATAAGGTTGTGGTTACAGCCACCCAAAAATCTTTCTCAAACGATACCAATCAAAACGAATCTGGCTTGCGGAAAAAAAAATCTACCAGTTAACCATGAGACAAATTTTGAGGCGGCGCAAGAGACTCGTGAAAACATGATAAATTGTATGGTATAAAATCTCTTCTCGGGCGTTCGGGGTGGGGATGTCGCATTGTGGACTACCATGCGCCCCCTAAAGGGCAGGGTTTTAGTGGGTAGGCACTCTGTCGGAAGAGCCTCACACACGTTCGCCGTCTAGCCAACATTCCATCGTCTCAATTTTTTTCGTCCATCTATCGCATGTCGCAATACAGCCGGCCGCGGAGTAGGGGTAAAAACAAGTGATAGGCGCTCGGCAAAGCAGCCAAGGCCAATATGGCCAACATAATATACACTGACCTTCAAAAGTAAGCACTACACTTTTAAAATTAAAATTTTCCCTAAACTACAAAAGAAAAAGGATTCAAACAAAAAACATTTTCAGCTCATTTCGCCAGGTTTCTCGGAAGTTATAGTTTTTTATACATTAGCCTTTTTAATACTTTTTATTTTGAAAATATATTTTGCCTACTTTAAAAGTTATTTGCAATTTTAAAAGTGTGGTACTTACTTTTGAAGGTCAGTGTATATTCAGTAGAATGCCTACGATCCGAATAAAAGTTTCACTTGCATCGTGGTTTCATAAAACCACACAACGAGTTTTTTCTTATAATGATTCAAACAAAGTTGGTAACCCTAAACAGGAATAAGATAACTTTTAATAATCGATGACCAGCCCCTTTAAAATTGCGTCATTATACGTATGTGTCGTTGTGCGTCAAGAGCCCCCCTATTTGCTAACTTTGGTTGCTAACTAGAATTATACTGAAACAGAGACACCACTACTACAACATATATTGCCATCTCACTTTCACTGCGGTCTTTTTGCTGTTTTAAGTGAAAATGTTTAGAAACTTGTCCAAAGTTAGTAAGAAGAGACAATACACAAAGAGAAAATACTCGTTAAATATAATTGTGGATGAATTAAAATTAAAATTTTATTGTCGGACAGACAAATATTGCATAGATTCAAAAGTCCGTATAAAATATGAACGCTTCACGTTAAACGAATCAAATTAAAAACTAACGAACCTTCTCATTCTGCCACTGTGTAATAAATAACGTATAAATTGTAGATGTAATACAAAACAGATATAAAGATATAAACAAAAACTCTGTCTAAATATCGATTCGACGTTGTTTTTCGTTTCGTATTTAAGCTCATTGAACTATTAAATTGTAATAATGACCTATGAGTGTGTATGTTTAACTAGCTAAACGCACTTTTATTTATGGAAGTATCGCCAACATTAGAATTCGCTTGAAACTAAAGTGACGTTTCTAAACTACCTATTCTTCTGTTACTCGTAGTGTATGTAAGTTCATCCAATGTAGACTAGTTGATTTTGCTCCTGATAAAAACAACGCTTTTGGGTATAACAAAAGTTCAAAAAAGACTGTGATAATATTTAAAAAAACATTACTATCAAGGTTTCAGAGCTTAAGTTCTACTCTTACGGGATTCACTCACATCAGTAAGACGCATATTTATTCCTTCAAAAGAAAACGGGAGTGTGAGTAGCATGGAGAATTGGAGCACAAGCACATACAATTGTTTTCATGTAGAAAATAATTGATGCCGCTGTTTCTTGTATATATTTTTTAAGAAATTCACTGGAGTCATTAATTAAGGTTGTTGTATAACAATAGCTTTAAAAATAAAGATATTGCCATATCTGTGAAGCTTTTAAGTGACATAAGGGCCATTCGGTCACCCGAATACATTATACAGATATCTCGCGTTACGTGCGTACACACTAGCATTTACATATATACATGTGTATTTAAACATCATTTTAATTAGTAACCGAAATAAGAAAATTATCAAAAGTATTATGCCACTTCGGAAATACATGAAGACTGATATGCGTATACTAGTATATACACGTACCTAGACTCACGTATCTAGACTCACGTATCTATAACACGTCACTGATCCTGCTATATCAACTGTTAGATTTATTTCTGTCTGGTATCACCAAAATAAATGGCCTACTCTCCACGTTAAGTGTCAAAGACTCTGCTTGGGTTGTTGCCTCCGCCGAAATGGGGACGTGCGGCTTCCGAGTGGAAGGTATTGGCCAACAGTGTGAACTGCATTGCCAAGCCAACTCATGCCGATAGAAACAGAAACCTATTTAAAATTATACTTCCGTTGCTACTGAAAGAAACTGACACCGCGAATTAACTTTGACAATGAGCTTTTAAGGTTAGTATGGATAAACAAACCCTACATCTATAGATGCAATTTCTCGAATATTTACTATCAATAGTATCATTGTGATCCCTTTTTTATTATAAATGAAACAAAAGTAAGTAGAAGCAATATCTCACTGAAAACGGTAGTAAACATGTTGAAGCCCCAAAGTGATTAATCCAGAGAGCCTTCGTTATACAAGTGGCGCAGTTATCTGATTATACAAAAGTGCAGTCTTATGCTACAATCGGTAGATTGTGAGTTTGTATCGCCCAATTAAATAAAAACTAAATTTTGCTGTCGTTATTTATCACATTTATAGTATTACAGTTTTATAATATTTTAATATTACCAAGTAAGGTAAAATAAATAAAATTAATGTTGTTATTAATGTTTAAAAATAAACGATGTATTTATATCTAAAGTAAAAAAATAATTTCTCACTTAGAAGTGTAGCACGTAATGTATCTGATACTGTCTCAAGTTAATATGTAGGCTGCTTCTCTTCTTCTACGACACGATTTTGAGGATTGGAGTTGTTGGACCCCCGTGATATCTAGGTAAATAAAGAAAATATTACCCACGGTACTCCCGATTTCTGTGAAGCTGTCCCACGGGGTAAAAATGCTGCCTCACTCCACCCAGATGGATAAAATAGATGTACCACGGACAATGCCTTAAGGAGTCGTTACTCTATACCCTTCTGCTACGTTCAGTTTTAAATTCTTTAACCTTCTACAAGTGTTACTATAAAGGATTGTTTGTATGGGTAGCTCAGAAACTACAGTGGAACGTATATCAACCAGACAGACTGGATATTTACTAAAAAGGCAAGATTACCGGCACAGATTACAGTAAAGCCTCCAACCTTCACAGAAGTGGGCACTACATAGAAATTCGATGTAATTTTGGTGTTGTCCATGTTCATTTTACATACAAGTAGCTGTCCACTTATTAAGAAACTCTACAAAGGTCTTCGAGCATTGTGTCTAGATCTTCCATGGTCAGCCATGACTACGATGTCATCAGAAAAAGGAAAGTGAGTCATGTACTCGCCGTTTATGTTGATGACGAGTTTTCTCCAGTCTAATAGCTAAAATGCATCCGCAAAAGCACACTAAGCGAAAAACTAACAAAAATACAGTAATTTAAACTAAAATCCTCCACAAATCGATTTTTGTAAACTCAAATAGTAAATACAACATGTAACAGTTTTGTAATTTCAAGTGTTTGTTTTAATTTTTTGAAACGATGACGTCATTTGCAATTACTAACCTTTTCTGTCACTCTAACAAATACTGTTTTGTAATTCTAAGAATGTATTAATAATATAGAAAATGATGACGTAGTTGAAAAATACTAACTGTTTTGTAATTCAAACTAATATTGAAAATTATGACGTCAGTGAAAGATACAATTTTTTTGGAAATTTTAGTATTTTGTGTTTTGTTATTTTTAATAGTGCTTTAGTAAAACTATTAGGTATTTATTAAGTTTCTTCAAGTGACTGATCATATAGGTGTATTTACATAGGTCAGACAAAAGAGAATACGATGTGGATCTATTTTTTATTATCATAAACGCATTGAATCACTGCTTAAAATCTTGATGTGTCTGTCACAAATGTTTATCAGGATTAATGGGAGCGAATCTATCGATTTTTGAAAATAATAATAGCTTGTGATCTCTTTTGATACTTACCTATGTTAAGGCACCTGTATGAGTATTTACGTAACATTACTAAATAAACAATAAAACTTAAGCACCAGTAAGAAGTTACAAAACACTTAAATATTAAAATAACTTAAAGTTAGATTCGACAAAACACTAGACCAAATACTAAAAATTAGTAGTATTTCTACTATTACGATTTTTTATTGCATGTATTTTCAAAGGTGTTGTCCGAAACGTGTCCAAACTCGAATGGCACGGCACCCGTGTCATCTTGCCTATAAAATAGCAGGATAAACAAAATGCATACTTAAAATTAGAAACGGACACCTGAAATTACAAAACCTATTTGTTTAAATTAATTTAGAAATCACTTGAATAATTTAAATTAAATCTTACTGTATATGCAATTATGTGGTTAGTATTTATTACAAAAGTTTGTAATGTAGCCATGTACTGAAACCATTTCTTGAAACTAAAAAATTCTTTTGTATAAGCTATTAAGAAGGTTTGTGGAAATGACTAAACACTAATAATAATTACTATTCTTTGCGATAGCTATGAAATTATGTAATATCTTACGATTACTAAAATTGACATTTAAAAATTACAAATACAAATACTATTTCAAAGAAATCTTTTTATAGAAATCAGTAACTGTTGTATAAACAACTAAAGTTTTGTAACTAATATTAAAACTTAGTTTCTCCCTGAAATACAAAACGGTTTCGTAATTTCTGGTAGTGTCTTTTTTCTCAGCTGTGAACAGTTACGGCGATATAACGTCACCCTGTCTCGCACCTCGCTGATGTCGTATTGGTATCGAATTTTAGTTCTGAAGGCGGACTGACTTGGTGGCATTCACGTACAATGAATGCAACACTTGAATCTAGCCATAGTCTATTTAGCACCACTGGAGTGACCTAAGCACAGCCCAGGTCTTGACGGAATCGAAGGCTTTTTCATAGTCCACAAACGCATAGCATAGTGGTATAGATTATACCCCTCTGTCTTCTGTATAACCTACCACAGTGTATGAATGCGTGATTTATGGTCCTATAACCCTTGCGAGTCTAGCTTGTTCGGCAAGCTGGAAGTCGTCAAACCTGCGCGTGAGACATTTCGTGATGACTCTCAAGCTTGTATACATAACCCAGGAGTGTGATGGGTCTATACTTCTTAAACGGGGCCTTCTCGCAAGGAATAATAAATACTATGCAAACAGGTTATCTTATCATATTTTTACGATTGATTCAAGAATTACCTACTACTGTAGTTCGCATACGCAAATGCAAATATGTATTTAATTGGCCCTCTTTCCTTCGAAATTCTTTTGATGACTTAATTCAAGGCAATGTCAAATAAATATTATTCGTGTACATCATAAACATTGCACTGTGCATTTGTTTAAAATACAAAATTATACGAATTAATATATGTATAATTTTTTTATTTATATTATTTATTTTTGACTTATTTCGAAATATTGATATTGACATCTTTGAATATTTTATAAGAGTTTGAATAACATGTATTATGAGACGTTATTGTGTATCAAGGGGCAGTATTTAACTGTAAGTATAGTAATTTTGATGAATATTAGTCGATTTACTACCCTTAAGGCGATACATTTTCGTTACACTCATACGATTAGCGTTATGTTAAGCAATAATGTTGTCACTTTTCAATTGTTTAAAATTGACAATGAGTTAAATTGTTTTGTCAATTTCAAATAATGACAAATGTAGTCAGCAATCTACAAGGCGATTCTACAATTAATTTATAACAATCACCCAAACTTAGTTTCGCCCTAAATATCTTTTACATTTTTGTTAGTTGTAGAACTTGTTTTTAAACTTGGGAATTGAACGTATTCCAATTTTCTTTTAGAGTTTTTGAACTTAATACCTACTTCGAAAATTTGAAGATTAAATATAGCCTATGTATGAACATTAAAAAAATCTCATCTAACTCAATGCCAAAATTTACTGCAATCGATTCAGCCCATTTAGTCGTGAAAACAAAACGGTCAAATAAATAAAGGTTACAATATTAATTGAAGAAACGCTACCAAATTAAACGTTTAAGCAAGAAAAAGGTCTAGGAAATTTCGTCATTTCATCCTAGGTTCAAATTCATAACTCAATAGGATAAACAAACATCACCTGAACATAACACTACACTCGTAAACCAACACTTATCTGTGTATAGATGTGCTCGCGATGTAGCTACATACGCCATCTAAATATAACCGAACAACATTTCACTGCGATAGCACATCCTGACAAATTATTTTTATGTTCACTGCACCTAGTTATATCCGCCCAAGCAGCCCCTCTGCAGCCCAATCTGCAGCAATGAATGAATATTCTTGTAGTTGGTGTATATTTAGAAGTCACACACAACTTATCCACAACTATATCTATTCCATAATGAAACAAGCGGCCGCAGCTATCGAAAGTTCAAAAATACTGCAATAGTAAACTTGAAAAATCTTTCAACTCGATAATGACTTATTTTAAAAACAACTACACGCCAATAGTTCTCATTTTCTTCCTATTGTTGACATACATGTAATGCGGTTTGATTAATTAATCATTCGTCCTATATTTGAGTTATACTCGCACATCAGATGAATACACATACCTACTTATAAAAGCGACAGCCTCAAGCCCCTTACTTACAGTTATGATTATGAGGCATGAGGCAAATCTACAAGTACGTCACATCACATACAAGAATCTGTCTTATTGTTGATGCACTCGTTCACGGCATTGTAAACTATTTTCAAAAAAATACATTTTTAAAAACAAAAAGCTTGTTTTTATACAGTCGAAAAGAAAAAAATAAAGTTATCACACAACATTTTATTATAATATAAAATCTTGTCGCGAGATTTACCTATGTAGATAAACAATAATACAATTTAATTTGATCTCGATATTGGTAATTTTAATAAAAATGTTTTTTTTATTGCTTTAGAAGGCAGACGAGCAAACGGCCCACCTGATGGTAAGTGGTAACCGCCGCCCATGAACTTTGCCAATATCGGGGACATAGCGAAGCCGCTGCCTACTTTGAATACAATACTCTTCTTAAGCCTCGCTTGAAAGTAGACATGTTATAGCGCTCAGGAAACACAGCAGCAGGAAGTTCATTCCAGAGCCGGACCGTACGTGGTAAAAAAGAGCGCTGAAAGCGAACCGTGCTAGACGATATTGCTTCCAGGTAGTAAGGATGAACTGTACTGCGGTGCCGAGTGGTACGGTGATAAAAAGGTGACGTTGGTACCAAGTCGAACAGCTCCTCGGAGCACTCATCGTTGAAAATTTGATAGAAGACACAGAGAAATCCGAAGTCCCTCCGTGACTCCAGCGACTCCAGCGACTCTAACGATTGCAGCAGATTAGAATCACCGATGATTCGAGCCGCCCGTCTTTGTAGGGAGTCAAATGGTTCAAGTTGGTATTTTGGGGCTCCTGCCCAGAGATGTGAACAGTACTCCACATGCGGACGAACTTGAGCTTTGTAAAGCACAAGACGTTGATGTGGCGTGAAGTACCGCTTTGCTCTGTTCAGGACGCCCAGCTTTTTGCTAGCTAGTTTAGCCTTGCTTTCCAAATGACTCCCGAACTGGACTTTGCTCGATATATCAACACCGAGGATCCCGATACTGTTAGAGATTTTAAGGGGTACTCCTTGGAACTGAGGCGCTATAGAAAAGGGGACCTTCTTGGCAGTGAAAGCGCAGACTTGTGTCTTTGTGGGGATGAACTGAACTAAATTAAATCCCCCCCATTGTGAGGCCCGCCCTAAAAAATCTTCAACTTCGAACACAAGTTCTGATCGTCTCTCCAATACAGAGCTCCGGGAGACCTTCTGAAAGCTGGTATATCGCGCATCACCCGTGCTGTCATCCGCATAGCAATGAATGTTCTCTATAGACAACAAGTCATTGATATGCAGGATGAACAACGTTGGGGAGAGCACCGAGCCTTGTGGGACACCAGCATTAATGGTTTTGGTCTCGGAGGATGAGCCCTCGACGACGACTTTAATGCTCCGACCATCCAGAAAGCTGGCAATCCATCTGCAAAGTCTCCCGGGGATTCCATAGGAAGGTAACTTCGCCAGAAGAGCTCTATGCCAGACCCTGTCAAATGCTTTAGCGATATCGAGACTGACGGCTAGAGCTTCTCCGTTACTTTCTAAGGTGTGTCAAATATACCAGAAGATCACCAGCCGAGCGACCATGACGGAAACCGTACTGGCGGTCACTAATCAGCTGGCGGTCCTCTAGGTATTTTAATAGTTTGATGTCGATGACACGCTCTAATGTTTTTATAAAGCTCGCGACAAGCTTTTATACTATCATAAAATTGTCTATAAGTTTATTTTCCTCTTTCTAGAGCATAAAATCTTGCTTTAATGAAATATTTTTATTCTATTTAAAATTTAATTTTATATCTCGTGACGGTGGTCATCTTGGATTTAGAACTGTGGTAGGTAGGTATCGAACAAACGTCCTGAGATTGTTAAACTGATATGCAGATGAGATTTTCAAATATAGTATACTCATAGGCTGTAAAATTGGCTGATACATAAATAGGTACTCCATTCTAGAAAATACCCGTTTTTTTTTCATTTTTATTATTTTTCATATATAAACATTAGTAGGCACGTGTTTTAGGATATTTACCGTTAGTGATACAAACAACAGTGAAAACATATCACGTAAACATCACTGCAAACCAACACTTTTTATATCAACAATAAATGTAGGTATGTCTAAATCTTTTACCTTAAGTTTTATGAAGCTGTATCTCAAGACGTCTTACATATTTTTTATCAAACTCGCACATAAATAAATAACTAACATACATATGTAATTGTAGTATGCGATGATTAAAATATATTGTTTTCCAAAATGATCAAGATAAGCTGTAAACTTTTTTTAAATAAATAATTTATTATTATTAGGTCCTTACAATATGAAATTGGCGTTTTGTATGGGAGGAACATAAAGTCGATTTTTTAAAATATAATATATTTATTCAATCAAAGTATATACCATTGCTATCTATGCACTTTTGCCATCTCATAGGTAGTACGGTAAACCATTGGGACGGGAATCAATAAATTCTTTGAAAGTGGTTTGGACTGCCCCATCGGAGTTGAATTTTTTCTCTTTCAAGTTATCCAAAAATAGTAATCTGTTGAAGCAAGGTCCGGAGAGTACGGTGGATGTGTTAGATATTCCAATTAAAGCTCCTTTAATTTGGTAGCCGTCTGTTGTGCAGTGTGTGGTCTAGCGTTATCATGAAGCAGCAGTGGCCTAGAGCGATTGACCAGCCTCGGTTATTTAGCAGCTAGCTTTTCCATCATTGTTTGCAGTTGCTGATAATAGACATCTGCCGTAATCGTCAGGCCAGATTTAAGAAAGCTGTAGTGAACGACACCAGCACTAGTCCACCAAACGCTCACAAGTAACTTTTTTGGAGTCAATTTTCGCTTGGGGCATGGTTTGGCTGATTCGTCAGGGTTCAGCCATAGCAATGAGCGCTTCCGATTATTGTACAGGACCCACTTTTCATCACAAGTAATGATTCGATTTAAAATCGCTTCATTATTGTGCCGGTTGAGTAATGCAATGCAGTAGTCAACGCGCGTTTGTTGATTTGCTTCACTCAATTCGTGAGGTACCCACCTTTCAAGCTTTTTCACCTTCCCAATTTACTTCAAGTGAATTAAAACAGTTTTATCACTAACACCGCAACCTGCAGCTAACTCGGACGTGGTTTGCGAAGTATCCGCTTCCACAATAGCCTTCAATTCTTTATTATCAACTTTGGTCTCCGGCCGTCCACTGGGCTTGTTCTGCAGGTCGAAATTTCCAGATCGAAAACGTTGGAACCAAAAACGCACTGTGTTTTCTTTTACGGCACCGTCGCCATAAACATCATTAATCCTTCGAGCCGTTTCTGCAGCACTGGTGCCACGGTGGAACTCGTACTCGTAAATAACGCGATATTTCAAGTTTTCCATTTTGTAAACTGAGTGACGCAAAGAAAAAAAAACAATTGAGGAAAAAAACAAGTAAATTATAATTTTCGAAACACAAATACAATGAGTAAATAGCTGTATAAATTTAAATTTGGAATTCCTAACCATAGAGGAGATATTTGAGATCAAAGTGGCCAGTACGGCAAAACGCCAATTTCATATGTAAGGACCTAATATTATTAACATTATCACATGAATAAATGGAAACAGTAATAATTAGATTAATTTGTCAAAACGTTGCTATTTTTATATTAAAACGTATTTAGGGCGTTGATGATATTTGGGAGAGATAGCAGATCTTTTTAACCTTAGACGTAATGTTTGCACATTTTTTCGAAATATGTGTTCATCCCTTTTTTTGTGAAATATTAAAAAAAAGATAGTTCAATAATTTTGTGTAGGATCAAACCTGGGTAAAAATTTATTACATTTAGATTTCTACTATTAAGAGAGTATCTTGAAAAAATAAGAAATTGTATTCATCCAGACAATTCCGATAACCGTACATCTTATATATATAAAAATCTTTTGTCACGATGTTCATCCAGGATAAACTCCGAAACTACATAAGCGATTGTAATGAAATTTGGTTTACTGTATGTAATTTCTTCCAACTTAAAAGATAGGATAGTTTTTATCTTGATTATGGACCTCAATATTTATTATTGCGTTAAACTTTATTACGGCGAAACTTGGCTGAACGTGAGCACAGCCAATTGCAATATACCTTTTTTAAATAAAAAAATAAAATAAGAATAGAGACAACATCACCTTTTTATTTTTTTCTAAGAGAGACTTTCTAGGAGATCATCATTTGGCACCTACTTCAATACAGATATGTTTTTGAAGTGGGTTTTTATTTTGAGTTTTATTTTCTTTTTAATACCAGCTCACCGAAGTAACCGGAAAGAATACGACAAAAGGTCAGTGCGTATTGCTTTTAAAAAACTGTTGTTTTTAAAAAACTGACCAGTGCGAGTCGGACTCGCGCACGAAGGGTTCCGTACCATTATCTATAAAACATTAGACACTATATTATAACCTTCTTTAGTTTCACCTGTCCCGGTGTCTGTCCTAATAACCACGGTGTCTGTCTGTTATTAAATCTTGCAAGTTAAATTTGACCCACTTCACGGTTTCCGATTTGTTGTATAGGAGCCCCCCTTAAATATTTATTTAATTATAATTCAATTATTTATTTTTAAAGTGAATATACAACTAAATATTCTGTGAATATTTCAAGAGTCTACCTGTTGCTGCTATTAATATCGACCATAAAACGGCAAAAAAATCACGCTTGTTGTACGGGAACGCCCTCCTTAAATATTTATTTTACTCTGTTTTGAGTATTTGCTGTTATAGCGGCAACAGAATTACATCTTCTGTGATCAACTGCCTAGCTATCACGGTTCATTAGATACAGCCTGGTGACAGACAGACGGACAGCGGAGTCTTAGTAATAGGGTCCCGTTTTGATCCTTTGGGTGCGGAACCTTAAAAACTACCCTCTAACTCCTAAAAGTTAAAGATCCTTCCATCATCAGCTCGATTCATGACTACCATACGCAAATATCTGAATAGCTTCGGGAAAAAACATGACTCACGTTGGACGTTCCTATAAAATTTGGGGATTTCCCAAATTTTCCTAAAATCCCATCATCAGATCATATCTTAGGTGACAATGGGACCACTTTAGGAGTATACTTTATCGAATACAAAAATAATTTTGAAAATAGGTCCACAATTTGCGAAGTAATCGCGTAACATACAAAAAACCATACGCATCGAATTGAGAACTTCCTCCGTTTTTGAAGTCGGTTAAAATACATATAATATAGGTACTAAATCGGAAAAAGAAACTTTTAATTAATTGTTATACTTTTTAGCTTGTTGTTGTTACTATCGATGGATCAGAATCCGGACATAATCACAAAATCTACTTATAATTGTAAGTTAAGATGAATAATTTTAATACCTTTTTGATAATGTTTATTGTAAAAATATCAATAATATATAAAATGTTGATATACGGAATACTGACCAATTTGCCTAATCTGTAACTAGCAAAAAAAAGCCAATTTTATCGTCATTTCCCAATAAAATGTATTAATATATATATATTTATTGTCTTAAATATATATCTTTAAAAAATTGTATTAATTACTATACACGGTGTTTCATAATAACCAATAAATAATTTATGCGTTATCTAGAACTAATTATTAAAATGTGTTTACACGTAATGTCATTCAACCCAAAATTTTCATGTATATTATAGTATTATCATCATGTCTATGATTTACATAAACATTTTGGGTTGAATGACATTACGGGTAAACACAATTAAATAATTAGTTTTCAATAAAGAATTGATTATTTATTGGTTATTATGAAACACCGTGTATGGTCGATGTTTATACACGCATTGATTCAAATTACCAAGTTATAAAGAAGTTATCAAGAATTTGAGTTAATAATTTTCATGTGAATAATAGTATTACTTTATTTTATATAAAATTATTTGAAATAATAATAATAATAATTTATTTGGCAACTAAATACATATATCAACTTAACCTAGATACACTATTAATTTGGATGACAGTACAAGCATTTGTTTTAAGCACGAGAAGCCGTGCTAGGTTAGCCCTGTGTTACGGCTTCTCCGATGCTCATTTTTATTACAGTCTTCTATGGTGACTATTTGCAATTAGTTCGACTTAACAAATGAAAATTACAACGAAAAGGTAATGTACTCACAGTTCCCGTCAAAGTTGTCCGCTTGGCTTAAATGTGCGTCAAAAGCAAAAATAATAAATGCCTAACTTTCACTTTGTTTTCACATCATCTGATTGCAGTACCTACCTACATTCAACGTTACCATTAAATGTCGTTAATATTTTAATAATGAGGCATTCTTAGACATACCCACAAAACTGCGATTTGATTGTACACCGGTAGCGGGGGCCTAAAATGCTGCATGCATTAAGTTGACTTGTTACGTTGGCTATTTTTATTTATTGAATGATAAATTAAGTTTTAGGCTTTTTAAATCTATTGGTGCAAACAGATTCTACAGTTGCAAGATACATTTCAAACAAGGTATTTGGACATAATTATTTTGTTTTGAGTACTTATTTAATTTTAAATTATTAGGGTTGTTGTGTGTGTGTATTGTGTCTGTGTTGTGTTAGTGTATGTGTGTGTGTGCGTGTGTGTGAAATATAATTCGCAAGGGCACTTAAACTAGATATGCTGAGCTCTTCAACTAAACTTGTAGGAATTAACGCTTAGGCAAACACAATATCTAGCAAGCTAGATATGAAATGTAACAGATTCTGTCACTCGAATAAAAAATGTGTTTCAACCAATCACAGCACGGATTCATTATACAATAATCTGCACCAAATTAAAAACATAAACCAATCATGTAGATTTGCACAAATAGTTTAATAAATACATAATACTAGTAGGTTAAGGAAGTACCAATAATGTTACATTAATTGTCCTATTATAAAAAATATTCTTGTAGTGAAATGTTACATTCGTTGTTTTTTAACATTTCATTGTTATTATTGCGTAGGTTTGTATTAAAAATGCAATAGTTTCGATGTCTTTTAAAATTAAAATAGATTTTGACACTTAATTGTGTCCATATATTTGATAACTATTTGTACAATGCAAGTGAACTTTTGCAATCTTACTGTGTCCGAAACTTGTTCGAAATGTACAAAAACACATTTAAAGAATAAACAATATTAATATGCGTAACTCTTTCTACATAATATAACCATATATATTCATCATAGCTTCACTTCACTTCTTGGATAAGTGACAATCGGTAGGTCTAAACAACCATTACTGCCTAACTTGAGATTAAACTATACTGACATTATTCTTTGTAGAAAACAAGGGTATTTTTACTTAATTCCGGCTACAGCTTACCCGAAATACCGTTTTGGTTAATTACACATCTACTGACGAGACGACATGCATCCAACATAATGCAGTACAGAAATAACTATACGTGTATTAAGCACTTTCTCATTGTGAAAATCTAGTTTTTTTTAACTTTTACTTACAAAACGAAATAAGTCGTCTATTGTTTAGTTAAAACTAAAATTAAATTACTTACCTGGATTTGTTTCGGTGACGCTGTGTGCGCACGCAATGTAAGGCGGGCGGCCGAAGACTGCCAGGGCTGCGTGTGAGCAGCTCTTGTTTTCTGACGAGACGACGTATTCGCGAAGAGAAGCCGACGTCACGTGAAGCAAACGAGACGCTTACACGCTCATAATAGATTTACTATAGTATGGAGTTAGTAAACCTACAAACATCTATCATTTATTTATCACTAAACAAAACAATAATTCTTTTTCTAAGTTAATATTTAAAGTAGTGTGTTGTTCATTAATAGCTTATTGTATTACTCGTATACTCTTTTTTGAAGTTGGATTCGTCGATTAACCTATTTCTGGAAGTTAAACCTACCAAGTTCAACTTTTTATCCTAGTTAGATTACTCGTTTATAACTTCAAGTGTAGTGGGAATTTGACACATTTTTTTCTTACTCTGAAATTCTACATATAGGTATGGTTAGGTATAGGGTATAAGAGCGTCGGTGGCGCTGTGGACTCGGTACTTGCCTTCCAATCGGGGGATCGGGGTTCGAGACCCGCCATGTACCAATGTGTTTTTCGTTTCGAATTTCATATGTACATTTGTCCGACGCTCCTACGGTGAAGGAAAACATCGTGAGGCAACCTGCATACATCTGCGAAGAGATTCAATGATGTATGTGAAGTCGACCAATCCGCACTGGGCCAGCGTGGTTGACTAAGGCCTAATCACCCTAACATAGGGTAGGCTCGAACCTCTCGGTGGGGACGTATATGAGCTGTGATGATGATGATGATGAGGTATAGGGTAGGTCGAAGAGCATTGGGCCTATGAGTCTTCCAGGGTCACAGCCATATCTAAGATGACATCAGCGAAATGACTATGCATCATGTACTTGGCGATTCTGTTGTAAGGCGAAGTCCTCTGCAATCCATCAACTTATTTAACATATTCATAGCATAGCGTAAATGGTTTGAGAGGAATAACATCGCTGTCTGACTCCCTACTGAAGCTGTATTGGTTTCGAGTTTTGTTCTTGTGAACAAAGGACGACCTAGGTCTCGACAAAATCGGCGCACTCGAGGAATGGGTAACGCCGATCCCGATTGTGCCTCTATGGCGGTAGAAGTTGCTGGAGGGTGGTTTAAGCAGGTATGGGGTTTATACCCGAGTCCAATGACCTTTAGCTTAGGGCGGCCTTGTCAGCTTTTCAGTCCTTTGTCGAATCGTAAAGAGATTAAAAAGAAGGTCTCGACTAAATCAAAGATCTACAAACGCCAAGCATTATGACAAGTTATGTTCTTTGCTCTTCTACTTTTCTGTATAACCTGTCACGGCGAACAGATACGGAACAGCTTTCCCACCATTAGCCGCATAGGTTAATTATGGAAAAGCTTTTCACATGTAGCGTAATTTTATGGGATACCTACGCGTTCTTAATAAAGCCATTTTGATATTTAAGTGATGGAAGTGTTTCCTCGCAATTGACAATGACGTTCATATATTTTCATTAATTATGACATTTGCCACTCTGACGTTTCCGAATGCCGCCAATCCACCTCCACAGACACGCTGGCGGTCCTAATATATCAAAAGAATCACGGCAGCAACATACGCCCGCGAGTACTGTCCATCGTCATGTATGCGGCATGTTTGGAAGGGTAAGGCCTGCTAGCCGAAAAGTACCCCTCTACTACGTGTTTCACCATTGCCTTGCCCCGCATTTTTGTGGCAAAAATATCCTGTAGTATATCGACATTGACTTGAAATTGGAAGACTATGGCCATTTTCACAAAACTTGTCTTAGCTAAGACAATCCTAAGAAGAATGCTGTCATTTCTTATCTTAATGAAAAGAATGTGACAGCATGCCACTTAGGATCGTCCTAAGCTAAGACAAGGTTAGTGCAATTGGCCATTACGACTTACTTACGATTCCATTTTCCAACCTTATTATCTATACAAATAAATAAAATTGAAGTGTCTGTTTGTAATGTCAAAATAACAAGTTTTTACTAATGAATAAATGTATATCGGGTACCAATAATAAAAACACAATTTGTCTGTCCGTTTGTTTGTTCCCGCTAATCTCCGGAACGGCTGGACCGATTTTGACGGGATATTCACTAATAGATAGCTAATTTTATAAGGTATAACATAGGCTACTTTTTATCATGATCTTAAAAAAATTGCCTTCAAAAATCAAAATGCTGCCAAAAGTTACTATTCCACGCGGACGAAGTCGCGGGCACAGCTAGTTCATAATAAAAATAAGCGGCGAAGTTATAACTGTCTTATTAATGTGTTTTGTTTCTTTCACTAGGTTTTACGAAAATGATAAAGATGAAAAAGGAGAAATAAGAGTGTAATAGCTATGGAAGGTTTTTATTATACCTTTATAAATAACGAAGAAAGAGGATGCCAATATGGCTTATTCTAAAGACCGCATAAAAGATTTTTGACCTCACTTCCAATCTAGCGACCTATAAAAGGTGAAACTTGCGCCGAAAATAATTTTGAAGTAAGAATTCAAAAAACTTAAATCGAGGCCAAACAATAACGTACTAGAAGACTGAAAAACATGTTTTATGACTAAAACATGTTTTCCAGTCTTTTCAGTCCTTTAAGTTAAATGTTTTAGTACCGATTTTTATACGGATAATATTGTTATTTTTCATTACTGTTTTTTGAGTGGGTTATTTGAATTTTTTAAAGTTATAATAAAAGAGAAATATTTTATGTTAGACTTTCAAATTTTTAAGCAATTTTTATTTACAAAAGAACCTTTTGAAAATTTATCGAACTGGCAAACAGCTTATTTAACGGTCCATTTTTATTTATAAAGATCTAAAAGCTTATGAAGATAGATGATTTTTCCCCCTACGACACTATAGCTGCCTGCAAATTATATGTCAAGCTTTTCCACTCGTCGGCAGTGCCAGCAACAGCACGACAGCTAAATTTCGCGGACACGTCGTTGCCGGGCCGGCCAGGTCGGGCTGTGGAAAACAGACTTCAGATGGCCTTTAATTAGACTCAGTGTGTAGATAGCTTTAAGTCTTCAGTCATATACAGACTAGTTTCATCCATCCATTCAACAAGGAGCAGAACTAGTATTTAATAATATTAAAATGTTTCTCGATAGTCTACACGTGTACGAAGAGGAGAACTGAAAAAAATCGCCCGATTACGCTAAACCGCGTGTAAAGAAGTTTTGGCAAGCACTCTATTTACTAGACTTTTCGACATTTGGCCGCTGTCGGACTATGGTGACGTCAAAGCTTAGTCATCACTGGCCTAGTAAACTCACACAATGTACCTTTAATGCACCTTTTTATCGTTGTAGGGTGTTTTAATTATAATGAATTTACTCGTAAAATCGGAGAAGCTTAAGTGTGACATTGCAAAGAATTTCAGAAAACTGTTTCAAAATCAGCTATTATAGCCAAAGTAATTGAAACGGGTCTGTTAAACGTATTGAGTACTATATACGTTCTTTCAAGGTACTGGCCAATATTCTTAAAAGGAATAGGTTAATGATATTTCCGAACTATACGAAATGGACCAAAAAAATACATCCTCAATTAAGGCTAGTGAAATACTTACTATCTTAAAACTAGGTATGTGGGTAGGTACTTAAGGTGGGTAGGTAGGTAGGTGGTTGCTTAACATACGTATAACATATAACATCGTTCATGGAAATGTACATTTCCATGAAAGATGGGGTCTGGATATGTTAAGCAATTACATAATTACGAGTATTATTTTTTTAATATACAATAACCATGATAATGTAGTGGTTAAAAAACACTGGTTAAATTTATTTTCTGCTTTTTTAGTATATCTTAGTTTGATCGTGTGCATGATTTACTCGTTTTATTTTTGTAAAAAAATTGTTTTGTAAAAATTGGGAGCGTCGGTGGCGCTGTGGACTCGGCATTTGCCTTCCAATCGGGGAGTCGGGGTTCGAGACCCGCCATGTACCAATGTGTTTTTCGTTTCGAATTTCATATGTACATTTGTGTGACGCTCCTACGGTGAAGGAAAACATCGTGAGGCAACCTGCATACATCTGCGAAGAAATTCAATGATGTATGTGAAGTCGACCAATCCGCACTGGGCCAGCGTGGTTGACTAAGGCCTAATCACCCTAACGTAGGGTAGGCTCGAAACCCTCGGTGGGGGACGTATATGAGCTGTGATGATGATAAATGAAATGACTTGAGGTCGGATTACTTGTTTGACTTAACTAGTGCTAGTTACCGTCCTTCGTTCAAAATTACCAGCTCTGTTTTGCCTGACAAGTTTATGCCATATCATTACACCTGGGCCTCCAAAACGTGAATGAAGAGCAGTCAGTAAAAGGCTCGTCTCAGTAAAATGTTCTCCTTCTATTCTCCATATACCTAGACACCATTAATTGCTAAAAAACTTGTACTACCGGAGAGCCATTAGGTATTGTCAATTATGGACGAATAGTACACATTCTAGAATTTTTCCCATCTTTATGTAGTCGATACCGGATAGTCTGATCTGATTACTGACGCTCGTACCAGTGGATTGCCTTAGCCGGGTTTGTTGAACCTGGGCAATGACCGTGCTGTCCCGTCAAGTAGTTAGTCGAATTTACCGATCTTCTTGTATAACAGTTGCTCGAATGCTACCAGGTCCACATCTTCTAGCCACACTACTTGTCTCCTGGAACCGTTTCCAAACATTTCGATTAACTCGCCGTGCTGACACATTAGCTTAGGCGAATTACAACTTGTACTTGTAGAAGAAAATTCTATAAAGTCTTATAGAATTTTCTTCTACAAGTACAACTCTAGTCACTGATTCGTCGTCGTCGTCCCACTGCTGGACGCGGGTCTCTCCAAATAGGGAGGAATTGACCAACTATACTTAACATGCTGACCAGACGGGTTGGTTGGTTAGGTTTTGTTCGAATTATCCGAATCTTCGAAGAGGTATATTTTCTTCTTTTTCTTATATAAAAAACCGGCCAAGCGCGAGTCGGACTCGCCCATGAAGGGTTCCGTAGGATTTTTGACGTATTAAAATACCTACTTACTAGATCTCGTTCAAACCAATTTTCGGTGGAAGTTTGCATGGTACATCATATATTTTTTTTAGTTTTATCATTCTCTTATTTTAGAAGTTACAGGGGGGGGAGGGGGGACACACATTTTACCACTTTGGACGTGTCTCTCGTGCAAACTATTCAGTTTAGAAAAAAATTATATTTGAAACCTCAATATGATTTTTGAAGACCTATCCATAGATACACCACACGTATGGGTTTGATGAAAAAAAAAATTGAGTTTCAGTTCTATGTATAGGGAGCCCCCAAAATTTATTGCTTTTTTCTATTTTTGTGTGAAAATCTTAATGCGGTTCACAGAATACATCTACTTACCAAGTTTCAACAGAGTAGTTCTTATAGTTTCGGAGAAAAGTGGCTGTGACATACGGACGGACAGACATGACGAATCTATAAGGGTTCCGTTTTTTGCCATTTGACTACGGAACCCTAAAAATGAATTGACGTGTGTTAGTCTCGCAAAAACTCAAAATAGCTCGACCGATTCTCACGAAATTTTCAGTGTAATTGGGCAGGACAATGTCTGCCGGGCCCACTAGTCTAAATTACGATTTATTTTTGTATGTAGGTAGTAATAGATAATTATTATTTTAGTAGGTAGGTTGTTATTAATAATGGATTTGATAAGTACCCTTAGAATAGGATTAGTATTAAGATACCCTCACATGTAAATATTGTAAATAGGTTCTCTTTACGGTATAGCTCGCCGCAGGGGTCTGTGTCTCAATAATAGTATATAAGGCGGCCAGAATCTTAATAAATAATGAACAACCAGCCAGTATTTAATTGAAAGTCGTCCAGCAAACTACCTCCAACACTTCCATCACAAAACATCACACAGAGAACTCTTGAGTCACTTCTATGCCGAGTTATAGATAAATAAGTGGTTTTTTTTTTCATTTAAAGAACTGCCCAAATGCGCCTTTTAGAAACACGGCATGAAATACGTCATTACCATGTACCGCCGTTCTTGCCCCTCCGCTGTCTGCAGGAACGTAGTCCGTTTGTCTCTTAAAAGCTCAATGCCTATACTTGCACCATTGCACCATCAAGCAACGCAATCACAATGTCGTTCTTCCTAGGGTATATGGTGTACTTTAACTTTTTTTATAAGTTCATTATATTATAAAATGTGATTAAAAATATAGTTTAAGGGTATTTATAAGACTACCAGTATAATAATATAATAAAACCGTCATCATCAGCCTAATGTGGTCTACTGCTGGACATAGGCCTCTCTCAAGGCGAGCCACTTGACCGGTTCTCAGTTATGTGCATCCTGTCACTGCCAGCCGCTTTACACAGATCGTCGCACCATCTAGCGACATGCGCCCCACACTACGTTTTCCCAAAAAAAGAAATCCACTCGAGGACACGTTTACCCTATCGATTGTCAGGTCTTCGACAAATGTGACTAGCCCACTGCCATTTCAGCTTGCAAATTGTTTCAACAATGTCAGTCAGACCTTAGTTCCCTTACAGATCACTTCATTTCTGATGTTATCCCTAAGAGAAACACCTAACATAGTTCGTTCCAATGCTCGCTGAGCTTCTTTAAGCTTGTGGGCCAATATTGCTGTCAGTGTCCACATCTCGGCTTCGGGCAACGGGCAGGATGCACTGGTTAAAAACTTTCGTTTTTAAATCTTGTGGTATCGGCGACGTTAGAATCTGTCGCAACTTTTGTTGAGGTTGTTTTTGAATAGTTGTAATATTTGACCAAGGTATGTGTAATTTTAAAAGATATTATATTAAAATAGAGGTAATAAAATAACTTTTTTGTACTTCAGTTGTAGATATGCCAATATGGCTAACAACTATTACACTTTTCGTGATTGTACTAAAGTCTCTTCGTAAAAAAAGAACTGTATGCAACGGTACATAATTAGGTCTTTAAATTCTCGGGCCTTAAATTAGGTACTCCGCAAGCCTCGTTTTGTAACATTGACCCTCGACTTTTAAGTACGTTGCTATTGCATAAAATACTGTTTTCGACGAAGTTATTTAGTTATCATAATATAAGTTTGTATGAACAATAAAAAGACTTGATTGATATACTGAATACTGAAAAATAATTAATGCGCTGCTCAAATCGTATCTCAACACAATCGCTTGTATGAAAATGGTGGCAAAGGTGCAGTGCCCGCGATGAAGCTCAAACATCGGTAGTCATGTTCATACTAGGCGGGATATATGTCCTCAAGAATAAGCTAAAGAATGTGCTCAAACATAAATGTGTTTTGAATTAACAAACATGACTTATGCAAGATTTGACACAGGAAGACTGATATACGGAAGAGCTCGAGATATGTGACAGTTATGGTCATTGGTCACCCATCAGTGCTAAGTACAGCGAACATTGCTGACTCATTGCTTGCATCCTATGGCTAAATGCATAAGCTGTGCCACATCAAACTCATACAAATCGGATGCCTAGCGCACAACGGAGCCAATAAGCTGCAGCTTCACACTTCCATCCTGTTATTACCTACTGATTCTGATTCTTTCTTCACACCAATTGTGATACAATCTAAAACTAAATCCATAATTTTTTAAAATTAAAACGTTGAAAGAAATTGGTGCTTAAATTCAACAGATTCAGATACAACATTTTAACAATTAAGGAGGTCGATGTTAATGTTGTAGGTAGGTAATATATCAAATATTTTGAACTTATGACTCATCGATTACAAAAAATACTTAATATGAAAAAAATCCATATTAATATTATAAATGGGAAGTGTATGTGTGTCTCTGTTTGTTTGTCCGTCTTTCACGGCAAAACAGAGCGTCGAATTGACATGATTTTTTTAAGTGGAGAAAGTTGAAGGGATGGGGAGTGACATAGGCTACGTTTTGTCACTTTTTAACCCCCCACTTCCCTAAAATGGGGGGTGGAAGTTTGTATGGAGCATTCCGCAATTTTCAAGGTAGAAAGCTAAAAATTGGTATGCGGACTATTTGTGTCTAACAAAAAAATCGTGCATAATTTTTTTTGGAAATCTGCCCCCAACCCCTTAAAAGTGGGGGTGAAATTTTATATAGGACTTTTCGCAGTTTTCAAGGTAGGAAGCTAAAAATCGGTAGGTACACAGACTCTTTGTTACCAACGAAAAATACCTGCCTTATTTTTTGGAAATCTTCCATGTTACCCCGAATTTAACGAGAGCGAAGCCGCGGACAAAAACTGGTAATAGTATATTACAAACCATAGCACAATATGCTGTTGAAAAAAATACACTCTACTTTTGAACTTTTATTGCTTTTTTTGTTTCTTTAACATAAATAGCATTTATTTTAATTATTACAAGTTACAGTTACAAACGTACAATATTTATTGCACCATTAATAAATAGTAGTATAAAATAATTTATTTAATTTAAACTACTGCGAAAACATAACGGGTTGTAGTTTATAGCGCCGGTGACCTTGCATATAGAAAAATATTGGAAAAAGCTTAGTTTTTTTGGTTCCTTTATTAAAATGATTTAGCGTTACATAAAAAAATTGCATGCGGGACGAACGGTCGGCGTATGGCCATTCTATGAGACACGGCGAAGTTAGGGCGAGCCGCAGCGCCGAGCACCCGTCCCGACTCGCGAACAACATTTCGTACAGCAGACCGCGCTCCTGCACGAGCGTTCAGTAGCGCCGCCTGTTGTAGGTACAGATCACTTAACGAACGACTAGGCTTATTACCCGACCGGAATTGAGCCCCGATATCGACTGATGGAGAGAAATGCTGATGTAGCGGGGCGAAGGCGTGTGTCATGTTCACTCTGTGCTAAGGGCGCGCGACTCTTGGACGAGGTAGACCTGGGAGCCGGGCACTGTGGAGGTGGTGACGAAGGTGCGGTGTTTGGCGCGGATAAGGGATAGGTTGCTCTCGGCAACGTCAGCGCGATCTTCAGCGGCCTCGAGCTCACGCTGGAAACGTCGTACCCTAGTGACGCTTTGCTGAGATACACCCTCCTGAAAACAAAAAAATAATTAAAAATTAGCGTAATATTGTCCAATCTCAACACATCGTTATCTTTTTGGAAAATTCCCCTCTCATAAAGTTTCATTTCCTCATATAAGTAACTGAATTTATTTTCTACAACACCCTCAGTGTAATAACTTAGTAAATTACTAATAACATATTCCAGCTAAATAAAAAATAAGTAAATGTTTATGGTTAAGGAAAACACAAACCTGTTCTTGTAACTGTCTCTTGTAGATGTTGACCTTTTGGACGGTTTTTTCCAGAGAATCTTGGAGAAGAGCGATGTTCTTCTGGTCTTCCTCGCACTGAATCATAACCTCCTTGACTTGGCGTTCCTTCTTGCGGAGGATCTTAATGGTCTCGGCGTGTCTCCTCTTCTCCTCGTCCAGCTCAAGTTCCATGTCCTTGATGCGCGCCTCCAATTTGCTTATGATACGCTTGCCTCCAACAATGGCATTGGCCTCAACTTCTTCCAAGCGGACCGACAGGTTCTATAACAATAAAAATTAAAGTCAAAATCCTCTGAAAAACTGATGCAAAATCGTCAAGTTGCGAAAATTGCCCGCAGGAAGAATAAATCGAAATCAATGTTATAAAATGACATACTCGTAGTACCTACCTACTCCAACAAAATATTTTGTTATTCTAGATTTTGAATAAATGATTCAATTTATAATCATTGTACTTTTATAACAATGATTCTATCAAAATCAATTAAATCGAAAAGGCAGAGGTACAGTAATGGAGATTGTTGACCTAGATTACAAGCCCTTTAATATGAATAATGCTTATCCCGTGTACAGTAGCCTCCCGCGGCTATAACACGTGCCCAAGTCAAAACACAGTTACACGTGTGGACCTATGCTTTTCGAACTAGATTACAACCCATTTAATGTGAATAAATTAAAATTGAAAAACATTTTAAAAAATAAGCTTATAATTTAATCTGACAATTTGTGATGGCGGCCATCTTCTACAAGTCAAACTCTTTCATTTGATAGGTACCCATATTGCGGGGGTTGTACAAAAATTATTCATCCGCCATTTTATTGCAGCGGCCATTTTGAATTTACACAAATGATAATATGCATAATTTCATTGTCGTCGGAACTATAGGTGTGCACCAAATTTTAACTCAATCGGACTCTGACAAGGGGGTCAAATTTGAGTTCCAAGATTCCACCCGAACAAACATACATTGCAAGTTAAAAAAAAAGCTTGTAATAATACTCATCCCGAGCACAGAGCGAGCCTCGGCGATGTTACTTTCTGTACCATAAACACCGTTGATAGAAAATTTTACTGAAAAGAGACTTACTTAATTCAAATTAAATAATCACATATCCTTACCGGTGTATCGAACCCGCCAAATGAAGAAAATTGACAAATTTGAGATGTAATATTTATTAGAGAAATTCGTACCTACCTATTTAAATCCATCTATCGTTATCATTATTCACGCTGTTTATTTTCTACATTTTATATGTTCGATTCCTGGTTCAGACATTTCAGTTCAGTGCGAATTGTTTTTAAAATCAAAATGAAGTCCACTTTCAGTAAACTTTCCATATATACGGTATTAAAGGTGCTTTCCCTTCAGGTGGCATCAGTGTGAGCCGTTCTGTATAGTGTAGGTATAATTTACTCATAGAAATTATGCAATAAAATCAGACTATAAAATCAAACAGTGTGAGTATTCATGATTTATACATATTAAAACGAGGGGAACTATGCTTAATCTGAATCGACGAAAAAAAATATAAAATCAAAAATCTAATATATAAAATTCTCGTGTCACAGTGTTTGTTACCAAACTCCTCCGAAACGGCTTGACCGATCTTTATGAAATTTTTTGTGTATATTCAGCAGGTCTGAGAATAGGTCGTAAACTATTTTTTATTACGGCGAAACGTAAGTTCGCCGTTATTATGGCGAAACGTAGTTCGCCGGCACAGCTAGTCTTCTAATATATAAAATTCTCGTGTCACAGTGTTTGTTACCGAACTCCTCCGAAACGGCTCGACAGATTTTTATGATTTTTTTGTGTACCTATATTTAGTAGGTCTGAGAATAGGTCGTAGGCTATTTTTAGGGTTCCGTAGCCAAATGGCGACGGAGCCCTTATGGATTCGTCATGTCTGTCTGTCTGTCCGTTCGTATGTCACAGCCACTTTTTTCCGAAACTATAAGAACTATACTGTTGAAACTTGGTAAGTAGATGTATTCTGTGAAAACAATAAATTTTGGGGGTTCCCCATACTTAGAACTGAAACTCAATATTTTTTTTTACATTTTTAATTGAAGTTGTGTTGGACCTCTTTGTGAAATCGGTTAAAAATTCAAGTAGTTAGGTACAAGTTGTCTACTGTGATTCTTATGTAAGCAACTCTTTAAACTAAACGATATTACTTCCGTAGTAACTAATCTGTGCTATTACGCCGAAACGAAAAATAAAAATCCAAAGTATTTGCGCGTTTGCATAAAATGAAAAATGTAGGCATTTTTAGCATGAATGTTTTTTTGAATTTTTACACAAATTGTAAAACCTATCAACAAAACGCCTTTATCTAACTTTTTTTATTTAATCATAAAACATGTAATGAAAGACGAAAAATTTTTTTTATACTTTTTAGTCATTGATTTACTACCAAACGTTTGTTAGTAAATCAATGTTTTTAGTCGATAAGCATAAAGCAAACTTTCCCTCATTTTAATATGCGCACATCATAAAGACTCGCCATGTGCGTGACAAATTCAAATTATACCTAGAGGGGGTATAATTTGAATTTGTCACGATTATTATTCTTTAGTTTTACTGCCGATTTTCAGAAAGTCCTATTTAAGAGAATTTGCAAAATACTACTATATCATTCGTATGTACACACATTTGCAAAATAAATTATTTCAATACATCGTAAATAATTTCCGTTCATTACTCATTGTGGCAATGTGCCACAATAACAACTAAGCTAGTCTATCAATAGATTTTGAAAATTTACCTTGACTTCAATTTCAAGGGACTTTTTGACGGCTTCAATCTTGACGATTCTTTCTTGCTCTTCGTGCAGGTGTTCGACGGTGTGCTTCAGCTCAGTCTGTAAAGGGGGTAATGATATATTTGGCAAGTGGTTTGAATTAGTTTTTATCAATGAAATCTTATGCAAAGAGCGAAAAAAGGGAATAAAGTGCTTGTACATGGGACGTAAGTAGCTTACGGGCGGTCGACGAATCCACCATCCATAGCATTAGCAACCAGCCACCCGCGCAAGTGATACACGCCTTTGTTTGCCCAAGCTACTTGCTCATGTGCAAGAATAGCTATTTAGATATTCCTGAATGCTATAGCTATTCAGAAAACTAAAAAGTGTTATTTCCTTTTTAACAATTACCCACAAATTATTTTAATCGAACCAATGCTCATGATGAAAATCATACGGGCTACAAGTATGAATAAGCCTAATGATATTACCTTTTTATTATTACCTTCCATCTCTCTAAAGTAATGCAACGCCTAATAAATTCTGCTCCTCAAATACCTTGGAGAATATAACTTTAGCAGCGACCATCAATGCGGCTTTCGTCACCGTCGCTCAACATGTTATCTTCAAGTGAATCTCACACATCGCTGTGCACTTGGCCTTGAGAGTCTAGGCGAAACACTAGCTGTTAGTCTATCTAGATTTCGATATAGATATATCTATAACGAAGGCATTAGACCGCGCCGGGCAAATGGCTCTTGTATCGAACTTATTCGATACCTATTTGTCCGTCGACCTATTGGTGTTTCTTGTCTGGCAGATGTATCAGTGCCTTCGTTGGTAGCAGTTGCTTCAAAAGCATGAACGGACAATGCTGGTGTCCCGCCGGCTTAATGATCAGTGCTATCTCCAACCATGTTACTGCTGCATATCAAAGATATACTCTCTATTGACGGCAATTATTACTTAAATTATAACTTAAATATGTCAACACTAGGGATGCCTGTTATGTGGACGGAGCTAACATCTCTCGATCTCGGTGGGGTTAAACTGGACAAAACTTAGTTGTATAACCATTAATGGAGCTAAACGGTACTTCTTTTCGGGTCAAAGGCTATTATTTTATAAGCCAGCAAGACACTCCCCACATGGAATACTGTCATATTTTCAAGCAGTTCAAAAATGAGTCTTGAAAATGATTTACATTTCTCAACTAACAATCGGATAATGTACCAGATATATTGAGCCTCTTAGTATTAGAAGAGATTTGGTTTCTCCCTGTGTGTATCGACGAGTAATGGGGTATATATATTTATATCAAGGAGCTGTTCGACAATACCCACGGTCACTTTTCAACATCTCACTGCTTAGCATTGACAAGAAATTCATCCTTCATAGAGCTCTTATGGTTATGTTCTTTATACAAATATACGCTTACGTAGGAATTTTCATCCGTGTATACTCCGGATGTGGCTTAACATTCTTCAAGAAATGTGTTAAAAAGTATTATGTGATCGGGTTGTATATATCCATAGGATACTAAAACCACTTACCACCAGGTAGACCGTATACTTGCTTGGTATGAGAAATGTGTGCAGTAAGTAAGAATAGTACAATATTACCATTCAAACTATGTAATATTATTCTAGATCTTGATTTCAATTAATTATTGTTATTCATAAAATCTATCAAAGCAAAAAAAGTTTTTGCCTTACATAAGCACCAACAATGGAATGGAATTAGTAGGTACCTGGACACGTTGGTATCTCTCATCAGCGACACGCAGCTCCTTGGTGATTTCATCATAGTCGGCCGCGACAGCCGCAAGCTCCTGTTCAATCTTGGCCTTGCTGCTGGATAGGTTAACATTGATTACGGTCAACTCGTTGATGCGGGTTTGTGCTTCTTCGAACGATTGCTCAACAATACGTTTAGCGCGAAGGGCCTAAAAAATAAAAAAATAAGATGTAAAACTAACTTTTAAAAACAATTTCGCGCGGAGATAATCAAATAGTATTAGAATATTAAATTTTTATGTACCTGCTCGTAGTTGCCACGAATCTCTTCAACCTCGCCTGTGAGCGACTGTATCCTGCGTTGAGCAACACCATATTGGTCGAGGGTCACTTGCAGCTGCCTTTGGACCTCATCGTAGTGAGTCTGAATCTCAGTGAGCTAAAACGAAATGATTGTTCATTCACATTTTTGTTAATATTACACTCATATATTGTACAATCCATAGAATTCTTTGGGATAGGTTGTCAGCAGTTGATTAAAGATTCTAGCTAACCCGGCGAAATTCATATATCTAATACTTTATACGAAAACAATTGTAATTTCCATACAAAATTACAATGATTACTTTTTAGCTTTTCGTTAGGATTTTCTGTATTGTTTTTCTTTTCAAACCATCCCTGTATTAAAGCGAACAAAAAAGTAAATATTGAACTCGGTTAAGCCGATTTTGAGTTTTAGCGAAGCTAACGAACGGCGACTCATTTTTATATAATTATAAGAAAAAAGAAGACTAGTAGGCCCAGCAGACGTTGTTCCTGCCCAATTACAGCGCCACCTACAGGGGCTCGTCGTCTAGTCAACGACGAGTAAGGTGCGGACATGCATTCCCCTCGAAAAAAAAGGGATGATTTATTTTTTTAATATAAGAAGAATAAGAAAATGAAACAGATTTCGAGAATTCATTTGTCAATTCACTACAAATTTTCTAATAAACAGAAAATAAATGGAAATACTTTATTGCCTGAATAGCATATTAAGATTTACCTGCAGAGATTGCTTCTTGATTGTTTTCTGAAGGTCAATGTTGGTCTTGTTAGCAACATCAAGCGATAACTCAAGCTCGGTAATCTGGATCTGGAGCTTCTTCTTGATGCGTGTGACCTCTGTCTTAAGTTTAGTCTCAGCTTCAACCACACGAGCGTTCAGTTGCTCGATTTCAATACTGGTCTGCTTGCTGTTGACCAAAAACGCACAAAATAAATTAAATTTGTAGCGTTGATGCAACTTACCTTAACACTACAATATTTCACCTTGAATCATAAAGAATGTTAGTATTTAAATGTTCAAACTGATTTAATGTCTCCTTTAACTCTTCTATACGTTGTTTGTATGACTGATCAATTATTGGTATTTCCGTATGTACCCTCACAATGCACGTTGTCGGTGATGTTTGTCTCACAGTTCTTAAAGTTTCTGTTAAAGATTCTTGTAATTTACTTTCAGAAACAAACGATAACTTCGATTCCATATTTCTTGATATATTTTCGGCCAAGTTAGAATATTTAATATCTATTAACTTTTTTTTAGCTTCAGTATCCATTTTCCGTAATCTCCCTTGAGCAACATTTTTCCTACTTTCTTCCAGTAATGTTTGTGCTATTGCTTTTGCAGATTTTCCTCGATACATCATGGCCTTTCCTTTTAGTTCAGCTCCAACATTTACCTCAGCTTCATAGAGATCTAATTCTTTTTCGATCTCGTCCATCCTTTTTTTCTGTCTTTCTGCTTTGATCTTTTCTCTGTCCAACTTCTTCTTTTTGGCTTTTACTGTAACGCTTTCAACTCCAACATGCTTTGTTACGTTAGCAGCTGCAGCTGTTGCTATTACCGAAAATGGAGATCGCTTAGCCACATCAAATTTATTCAGATCCCGTTTTGCTTGTTCAGCGATTTCGTGAGATATTTTAGCCACATCTGCTGCAGAATAAGCTTGAATTGGTTTGTCGAATCTGTACTTGTCTAGTCCTCTCTCGTTGTTCCAAGGCAAATGTGGAGGTTTGGTTGCGATACCCTGCTCTTTAGCCGTAATGTAGTCTATCATTGGTTGATAGAAATGTATGCCGTAGCCATAATTATCTTCGTAAACAGCTGTAGGCGGCTTGCTCCATTTATTATAGTTCGGCATTTTAACTGGTGCTATTATGAGCCGCAATCAATAAATCACTGTCGTTTTATTCGTGTGTCGTTATTCGTTTAATTTAGAAAGATTAACATCTAAAGATGTGTTACTCGAGTCCGATATCACCCAATTGAACTAATAGCAAAGTGAACGTCGTCTTTTGTACATTTTGTCTAGATCCATGTGCCAATCTATGTGCATGCATCAATATTATTCACCAATCAGATAAGGGGTTATATTTAATTTCGGAAACATTGCCAATAATTCGAGATATATTTAGCCAAATTACAAATTTAATCAGATCCATTTAACCGGAAAAGTGCAAAAGGCGCACGTCTTACGAAGCTCGCGTACGTATTGCAAATGTTTTTATAAATACGATTTCATAATAGTTCGTCAAATTAAATTTAGTCAATATAACAATACTAAATCAATCGTCATTTGGAGTATATCCAATCTATAAAGTGTGTCATGGCTGTAGTTATTGAGATCACAACCGGTCAATTTTTGTGTTGACACGCTTAGATTAGATTTAACCGGGGAAGAGGGGATACTCCTCTGGTGTTGAAAGATGTTCTTAATATTAGCAGTTCCGAGTGGTACATTACTGCGAGTGGTTTGTTTTGATGCAGTACTATCGTCGCGTCACAAAGTAAGATTCCTATCGCTTTCTTAGAAATTATATTTTATTGCATAGCATTATTTTTTATAGCGTTCTCTTTTATTTTATATATTTATATATGTGTGTAAATACTAACCGAATAGCTTCAATTTCTTCCTCCTTCTCTTGGAGGCGGCGCTCGGCTTCGTGTCGGAACTGGCCCAGTTCGGCGGTCAACCTCTGGGCACGTTGCTCCTCAGCTTTGCGACCCTACCCATGAGATTAATTTTATTTATTCAATTCAAATTCAAAATTATGAACATAAATTAAAGACTTTGATGGAAATAAAAAAGTAGGTACCTACTAACTCTTGTGGTCATGTCTATACAATACTGTGTAAAATGCACTGTTTTGTAATAGATAAAATAAACGTTAGAATATCAATATCTATAAATTGTAATGTTGTTCGGTAAGTAAGTGTTAAATATTGAAAAAAAACTTACACCTTACATATTATTATATATATTACAAAAAAGTGCTTTAATTAAAACAAATAAAACGATTTGTTTATTATCAATGCGACCGATATAAAGTATTGATATTAAAATATAACTGTACCTATCTATGCATTGCGAACATAAAATAAAATTGATTTGAAAATGTCATTTTTAGTGTGCGGCAAAAGGTGGCAACAAAGTAATACATATTTTATAAGATCATAAGAAAAAACAATTATTTCTTGAAATATATTTTTTTGAAATTAACATTTTAAGTAATTAATTATTAAATAACTTTTTTAGCTACTGAATTACGTCTACTTTTTGTACGAACATTTTTTTATAATGCAAAACAATGTAAAAGAGTTAAATGTCCTCGTCACTAAAAATAAATTCTATTATTGGCAGGTGCGGAATCCTGGCTCGGTTGGATCGTAACTTGTTGCCCGAAGAGTTGCCAAGCATTCGCATATAATAGGAATAGTGAATGACATTTATTGGTTCGATCTGCACGAACTACACCCTGGAAATTGTAATGTATACCGTCCATGATACACCTACGGTAAGGTACATTTCACCAAAAACAATTTCTGTTATCTGCAGCACGGTGAGATGAAATCGAAATATTTCATACGTTGTACAGTACATCAAGATAAGTAATGAGCATCAGAAACATCGGAAATAATAGTGTAACTTAATAAAGTCAATTGTCAAAAAATATTTTGGTCTTAAAAATTACTATTCTTGGAGTACCTACTGTAAGTGGATTAAAACTATTCTTCATAATTCAGAATTAGCGTTTTTAACAGTACCTATTGATTGATTCGAAAATGTTACAGTAGAACTAGTTTCTGCGAAATTATGAAAGTAATTGTTTTCAAATTGAATATTTAGTTGTAACTTAAAAATAACTTTTTTTAATTTTCACAGAAAGCTCTCGGCAGTCATCTCACCTGCGAGCTTCACCTGGACGCCATAACAAACTGATTAATTCGAAAACGTAGCAGTCAAACCAGTTTCCGAGAAATTATGCAAGTTATCGTTTTCGAATTGAATATAATTCAAAATTAATCAATATTTTTATTAAATTTTGTCAGGTAATCTCTTGGCATTCGTCTCATCTGCGAGCTTCACCTGCGACTGAACAACCTTACCTCTAAGTAACTGTCATAATACAAAAATGTACCTCTGTCCACTAGGATCCACCAATACCATAATCTCGATCCACTTTTGGATCGAATAGCAATTTGAAGTTCACTGTGATCCACCATTTATCTTAGTGGTTCCTATGATAATCTCATTTTAATGCTCCACCACTGGATCGAACAGCACTCAGGTAGTTTAGTAAGATCCACCACATACATCATTGCTGAGCTAGTGTAGATCACAGTAAAGCCTCTTTCTATATAATCTAATAATATAAAACAAAATTAAGAATGGTTGGTATTTTTTATTTAATAATGAAAAAAAAACTTTATCGTCTTCGTCACTGTGATCTACCAAGACCAATGGTGGATCACAGTAAACTTCAAAGTGCTTTTCGATCCACTGGTGTATCGGAATGGTGGCTCCTAGTGGACAGAAGGAAAAATGTTATCAACATGATCATTGTGGCGACAAACTTCAGCAAGAGGGTGGTACCTAGCCAGGCTCAGTGGAAAGCCCTATTGGTTGATACCAAACCAAGCAAAAAACTTCTGTCTCCATGGCCAATGGAACCCTGGACCTCCAAATCAGAACCAGGTGGTCTCATATACTAGGTTAATACTATGTTTTAAATCTAGATAGCCGGTTTTTCTCCTTATTTCATGAATATAATATTTCAGCTTAATACAATATTACATAAGGTGAACTGAACTTGCTCATCGACTGACTCTTATTTGAAATAACAAGAACGTTTATGAGGTAGATAGACATTTATTAATAAGGGATTTTCCGAAATTCACCACTATGAAATAACGAGCGAATATAACAGTTTCACCTTTTAACTTCTACATTGAAAATTTTTACATAAGATGCCGATTTGCAACGTGCGCACGCGCAGGGCACGAGGCACATGAGCAAGCTACATATTTGAACCATATAAAAACCTAGCCTATGCCTAGAAAGATTATTATTAGATTCTTTACTACAAAAGGAATGACGGATCTACTACGAAATAAAATTTACAAGAAAACTGAATTGATTTATATAAACGGCATATTATTGTGTTCTAAAAACTAGAGGTAAGTTAGTCGGTTTCTCTATGGATGAAACTCCTGGAGAATTTCGCTTTCAACGTCATTGACCTTATAGTCACCAATACTCACGTGTGATAAACACCGAGAGCTGCTGCCGTAAATGAAAGAATAAAATAATAAACTTACAGCCTCAGCTTCCTTGTAGGCAGCGGTGAGTTCCTCTCGCTCGTTCTCAAGACGGCGCAGCTCGATCTCGAGCTCGTGAAGACGGCGGTTCAACTCCGTGAGGTTAGCACGGGCGTCGTGCAAGTCATCTACGTTTGCATAACGTTAAATATTAAATTTCCAATTTCCACAACAGCTCCTACAACTTAATATTTAAATTAAGAAGACAGTGAATTTTCGATATAATAATGTGTCTCTATCATACAAAACAGTAATAATTGACATGAGCTCTCATAGATAGATAATAAGAGATTTAGAATCATAACGATACGACTTTAAAACTATTAATGCTAGGTCGGTATCTGATGCTTAAATCACAAAACTTTATAAAAAATCAAAATCAGCTCTCATAGATAGATAATAAGAGATTTATGGCCAATTGCTCTAACCTTGTATTTGTAAAACTATTACTGTAAAACTATTATTATAAAACTATTAATGCTAAGTCGGTATCTGATGCCTAAATCACAAAACTTTATAAAAAATCAAAATCAGCTCTCATAGATAGATAATAAGAGATTTAGAATCATAACGATACGACTTTAAAACTATTAATGCTAAGTCGGTATCTGATGCCTAAATCACAAAACTTTATAAAAAATCAAAATCAATCTTACGTACCGCCCAGTTTCTTGTTCTCGCGGCCAAGGGCGTCCTTCTGCTCGCGGGTCTTGTCCAGCTCATGTGTGATGCGTTGGATCTCAACCTGCTTATTGCGCAAGTCACGCTGCGTTTGCTCGTAAAGCTGCACCGTCTCTTCCAGCCTTGACTTGATCTCGATGTTGATACGCTCCAGCTGCTCCGTCCTCTTTTGCAACTCCCGAGCAGTTCCGTTGGCTTTCTCAAGATCGATGATGAGAACTTCCACCTTTAACATTACAAATATTTTCCATTTAATTCTAAGTGCAAATATCGTTTTAATAAAAATGGTAAAAATTCACTGAGAATAAAAATGCCTAATTAATAAGAAGCTCACCTCACTCTGCAAACGGGACTTCTGTTTCTCAACATTGCTGATCTTAGCAATGAGGGTCTCAATTTGTTCTTCCTGTTCTTGGATACGAGCAGAGTACTTGCGACGGATCTCTTCGATTTCTTCGGCCCTAGCGGCAGCTTCAGCCTCGAACTTACACCGCCAGTGCTGTACTTCGCCGTTGGACTTAACCAGCTGGCGTTCCAGGTCCAAGCGGGCTTCCGACTCTTCCTCGAGTTGCACGCGCACAGACTCCAAGTCAATCTCAACCTAAAATATAGAAAATGTGTTTATGTATATTATTTAAAAAATCTTTTTCATTTAAGTTATATCGCTTATCTGACTGTTGATGTTATCTTTTAAAAAATTAAAAAAATCTAAATGTTATGTAGTATGTAGATTAGGTTAGGCGTGAGGGTGTCTTGTTCATCCTATTTAGCTATAATTAACTTTTGTTTTTATCTTACCTGGTGAAGGTTAGCCTCAAGCAATGAGCGCCTTCTTTCTTCATCTTCAAGTCTGCGACGAGAATCCTCAAGTTGGCTGGCCAATTGGCTTCTCAAATATGTGACGTTCTCGATGTTCACCTGGAAGGTTTATTACGTTGACATAAGAAGGGTGTTTATTTTTGTACTCATGGTTTCAAAATTACTCTAACAGTTACTGAAAATAGTTTCCAGAACTAGTAGGTATAGACAAAAGTATTCCTGGTTTCCGAATACATTTGTCTTTTTATTTGTTGATGTGATATTTTTAGTTTTTATGTAAATGTATTTAAGAATGTTTACCTTAAGGTCCTGAACTTCCTTGATGAGTTCAACATTTTCCTGCGACAAACGCTGCTTATGAGAGGTTATGTCCACAATGGTGCGGTTCAGCTCTTCAATTTTAATGTGGAGCTCACTGATTGTAATATCAAGCTTCTCAACAGTCTTAGAGATGGTGATCTTCTCCTTGGTCACGTTCTCCACTTGGGCCAACAGCTCGTAGACTTCCGCTTGGAATTTTGATTTCTCCTTCTCTGACCTGACAACAAAATGCATGCATTCAAAATACAACAAGATATGTGGATTGAGTGCGACACTTAAAATAATAGTGTTGACATCAAACGCACAGCTTTGCAGAAAATAATAACATTATTCGCTCGGCATTCTTAGTTTATACAGAAGTTACGTGAAGACATATTATGAATTGAAGATTGTTATTATTTCTTACCTGGCTTTGCCTTTGGAAAGCTGGTCGATTTGATCCTGGAAGTCAACGACGATTTCCTGGTGCTTCTTCTTAAGCAGGTGGGCGGTCTCTTCGGACTCCAGGTGGACATCTTCCAGTAATTTGCGGAGCTTCGTAAGTTCGGTGTCACGTTTCCTGTTGATCTCGAACTGAAAAAAATACGAAATCAATTCAAAACATGCCCCCTCTTTATATTGGGTGCACATTTCAAAATGAAGAATGTAAAGGCAAAATTGTTATTATAATTTATGTTATGTTACTATAAAACTCACTTATCTGTGTGAAAAGGTTGTGACTTAAGACAGTATTGCACTAAAACAAATACTCGTACATAGCCTTTTACGTACAGAATTTTATGTTTATGTGAAGCTTACACAGGTTTTTTTTATTTAAATTCTTTTATCATATTAGCTGTTGCTTCTTTTTGGTGTACTCCTGTTAGAAATTCTATATATTAAGGAAAGCTATAGAATTTTCAAACATTGTAATTTGTTTATCTTGAACATTATCTTTTAAGTTTATTTTTTAAGTGTTTATTAGATATTTTCATCCTCTGAAAAGATTTGCTTCACGAGTAGAGTTGTTTGATCCTGTGTTATGAAACCTTAAAATTATAATCGCATAGCCAACATTCGCAATCACTAATGGTATAAAAATCGCATAGCATTTCACACATCACCGTAAAAAACTAAAAATTTCAACAAAATAATTGTATTTTTCTTGAAGCAATTACACAAGTTATCTTCAAACAATTCTTCTTCCTCTTGAGGTTTATTTACACTTTCTGTTTTTAATTCTTCCTTAATTTATTTACAATCTGTGTTTTATAATCCATTTGAAGGAATGTTCATAGTTTGATACCGTCGAAAATCGTTTTCATTGATGTCCATATATTTTATATTTTGGCTTATACGTCGATATTAGCATTTGATTATGATTAAAATTGATTTTCTTGCTTCCTGAAGATTTTGTCTCTGGTTGTGAATTTTCTAAACGATAATTTAGTAATATATAATATCTTTACCTGACTCTCAGCTCCACCTTCAGCTTCCTCCAGCCTCTCAGAGAGTTGAATAACTTGCACACTCAAATCTGCCTTCTCCCTCTCGATCTAAAAGAAATATAACATTGATAGGAAGATGGATAACGCACATAAATAATTGATACCTAAGTCTCCCTTTCATAAATACTATTATACCTTAAAATATGCAGTTTTATATAGTATAGATTCTGGGTTTAGTAACGTCCTTCGCATATTACAACATTGTGCTTGTCTAAAATAAGAAACAGTTCACATCTCACGGTAGCTGTGACTAAGTCGGATATTTTCGCTATTCATACCAGTCTATTATTATATTTCAATAATGTGGCATTCTCAACGGGAACGAGAATCATTTGGCCCAGTTTCAAAAGTGAGACCGGAGAGCGAGAAGTTGAGATTTAAGAGAATGCTTTCGTTACGAATCTAAATTTAACTCACGATGCGCAAGCGACGAGCGTTTGCAAGTTCGATGGCAAACGCAACTCAGTGGTCGCCTTAGTCGTCACTTGCGCCCGAGCTTGCAATCGTGTATGTTAAATTGCTTCTCCCGTCAGAAATAGCACTCGTATGAAAGATTGCATGAAGACGTTTTAACATCTGAATTATATTCACATCATAACAAAACCCTGAACTTTACAATTTAATATTTTACATCGAGGTCTACATGTTTTCTTTTTTCTATCTTGGACAGATCGACATACTTAACATATTAAAGAACATAATCAAGCATTAAAACTGTCATAATTCACAAAGTTAAAGTTTTAAAAATGTTAGCTATGGAAGCCACCAAAATCTATTATTATAATAATTTAATTAGCAATTAGTTGATGAAGAGGTCAATCTCAGTCAAAAGGTGCAAAGTTAAAGCGATAATCGGCTCTAAATTTATTAATAGAGGTGTAGGAGAGTCGCCCCGCCTACACCTGTGTGCGCGCGCCCGCTATGGATGGGCGGCTGCGCATATCACATTTCGCATGCTCGGGGCTTACCCTCTGACGCAGCTCCCTTTCGGATTCCAGATCATCTTGGAGGAGACGGATCTTGTCCTGAAAAATATAACAAACTCTATCATGTTTCCGCAAACACTTCACAAGCACTGCACTGATTCGGTACGGCTGGTACCTCCAGCCTGGAGAGAGCACTCAGGTCGGCGCTGTACTCGATGTTGACGTCGGTGGTGCCGCCGCCGCTGCTGCGGTAGCTGTACTTGGAAGTCTTCGCCACGGCGGACATTGTCGCTGGTTCGTCTCTCGGTCGGCAGTCGGCGCTACGTTACCGGTCGGGCACCGTTCGACTAGTGAGAGCGGGAGCGGGCGGCGCGCGCGCACCACGGTGGATCCACGCCGCGCGCACCCCGCACCTCCACCCGCACCCGCACCTCTCCAGGGCGGCCGGCCGGCTGGAGCTCACGGATCGTGTTACCACCCCCGCGCACCCCCCTCTCAGCCTTTTATAGACACGCCCGTTTTGACGCCGTCGCAGTAGTCTTTTATTTGTTTTGCCCAAAATTTGGCGATACCCTTTAACAGTGGAAAAGCTTTGTCGAGCGTGAGTCAATGCAGCGTCGAATGCGTAGCGGAACAAAGAGCGATGGCGCGGCGCTGTGGGCGGTGGTGACTGGACCAGCCGCTTCCTGGTGGATTCCTATCGGTCCCTGGCAGGCGCCCACAGTCCGGCACTGAATGCCGCCACTTGAATTGAACTTAACAATGAACTTCTTCAACTTTTTTAAGATGACCCCTAATTTTGTATTGAACCTATTATTTACAAACAGATAGCCAACACATTATGCCTAAGTTTCAGTTCATATTTTATTAAACTTAATAATCGGTGAAACAAATGCTGTTATCGCTAAGAATTTGACAATCGACCGTTAAATTATTGCTTGACACTTTCAAGCAACAAACAACATTAATGTGCTACAGGAAAACACCCGTAGCACGACGCGTCGTAGCTCGACTATTTTATATTTGCTATCATTGAATAAGCAATCGGACCTTTAGGCATACCTTGGTATAAGACAATTGATGGATGGAAATAGGTATACAGTAGGTACCGACACTTTATGAGTTAAAATTAGTTTAATTTTATACATCAACGCTTTTTACTTAATAAAATATATTATGCCGAGTTTAATACTTGGTGCATTTTTTATATTTCAAGTAGGTATTTATTTTATTGTTTTCCAAGATTAAAAATTGTAATAAAAATTGCAAAAATAGATGATATCGTTTTTTGATTGGATCAAAAATAGCGTTCTAAAAAAATTGTTTTTAAGGAAAATATAATCTAAAAGGATCAGTAGGTATGTGACAAGACTATTACGGGGAATCCAATTTGGTTTTTATCGCTTTAGAGTCCGATGCCGACTTTATTCTTGATCTTTTTAAAATTGTTAATAAAAACCATATTTTAAATAAAAACGCATTTAACAAACATGCTCTTTTAATAACATTCATTACTTATTATTAATAGCTATTAAAAATCGTTTTTATTGTACGAAAAATATATTTCATTGTTTATTTCGACCATTAATCATTCTGGATTTTACGCTAGTTTAGAACTACTGAGTCATTTGTTATGCGGGCTTCTGATGTTTATTTTTAAATAATTCTAAAATATTATAAATGAATAATGCTCTAGTGCTTTTCTGCGATAGAAGATATTATAACAAGTATTCCAACATTGATAGAGATAAGGCATCTTTGTAATCAGACAATCAGAACTTCTAATGTAAAAAGTAACTACCTATTTGTTTAATTCGTGAATATAGTATTAGGTTGTTTAAAAATAATTGGCGGTTTCAAACCTTAAATTTTTTATGTGTGTATTTTAAGTACAACAAAACTTTATTATTCAAAATAAGAACAATTCAAATACATCTTCACCAATGAGATACAAGCTTGTTTATGCCAATCTTGTAAAATTCCTGAGTTCTGGAAACGATGAAATCATTGAGGCACTTTTGGTGTTGTTTGGGTTTCTAAAATATTTATCCTATAAAAAGTTGTCCAAATGTTTAAAGAAGTGGTAGTCAGTTGGTGAAAGTTCTGGCGAGTATGGTGGGTGCGGCAAGATTTCGTACCCCAACTGGTTAATTTTTTATAGGATCAATTGTGCGATCGCATTGCCCTGAAGCAAAATTGGTTCTTTTCTTTTGACTAATGCTAGATAAAGTTGTTAAAGTTTTAAATGCATTTCGTCAATTTGGTGACAGTATACTCGTACCTTTACCTTTGCTGTAATCCGACTTGCTTCCGTTGCTTTGTGACCCAGTTTAAACTTGTGCAAAAAGATGATACGCAATTGCTTATTTTCCATGTTAAGTCATGGTTAAGTCATAAAATTAATAATCGCGATATTTACAGTAATATAATGAATAAATAATAACACAACATATAACAACATAATTATAATATATAACATTTATAAAAAACAAAAGAAACATTATGTCGAAATAAACGTTAAAGTTTTCCTTTTTTAAAAAACCGTAATATATTTTTAAATAACCTAGTAATACTACGTTGCTATTTTTGAAAAAATATAATTAATACTTAAAAGTCACGTGTTTTGTATTTTTCGTTATTTTCGAATTTCCGCCGGTTATTCCTGTGTTTCGTGTTATTTTTATTTATTTATTCACAGCAATAAATAGAAGCTTAAAAAAACTAAGGATTTGAATTACTAGTAAGTAGCTCAAAATTATACATTTATTGCCACACTAGCTTTTGCCCACGATTTCGTCAGTCCTTTGTTACTGATTCAATTTACAACTTCCCCCCCCCCCCCCTCAGACATTCTTACACCCTTAAGGAATGATTTTGAGGATAAAAACTATTCTTTATCCTTCTCCACAACTATCTCTATACCAAATTTCATCTTATATAATCGGTTCAACGGCTATTGATTCCTCATACAAACTTCCACCCCCTTTTCTCTCCTTTAATGGGTGATTTCTGCGATAAAACCTATCTTATGTCCTTTCCTGGGACTCAAACTATGTCTATACCAAATTTCAACTAAATCGGTTCAGAAGTTGAGGCGTGATTGCGTAACACACAGACAGACAAAGTTACTTTCTCATTTATAATATCAGTAAGGAAGTATGGATTGACACGTATTTTTTATTACGTCGTATAATACTACTAAAACTTTCCATTAGTATTCCAGTGTCGTATACACTGGAAGTGTGAAGAGTATTCCAGTGTATACGAGTTGTGCTTTGTGCGACGATTTTCTATAGTAAGCACACTTTTTAGTTTTATTGCTATCGGTGGCGGAGGAGCACCCGACGGTAAGTGGTAATCCTGTTTGGAAGTTGGAGATATCGTAGCGCTCAGGAAACACCGCAGCTTGGAGTTCGTTCCAGAATCTGCACGTACGTGGGAGAAATGAACGCTGAAACCGAACTGTACTAGACCAGGTCGGTTCCAGGTGACACAGGTGAACTCTACTGTAGTGGCGGGTGGTGCGATGGTAAAAAGGTGACGGAGACACCATCGCAAATAGCTCCTCAGAGCACTCTCCGTTAAAGAGCCAATGAAGCACGCAGAGAGAACCAAAATCTCTCCTTTGCCATGTCCATTGTGGTCGTGATATTGGGATCACTAACGATGTGAAATGCACACCTTTGCTGGACGTCTAGAGTGTCGAGCTGATACTTAGGAGCATCTCCAGAGGTACGAGCAGTACTCAATATTTGCCGGATTTGTGCTTTGCTCTGTTGTCTGTTTTTTGAAAAACCTATTCAACGACACTAGTAACATTCTTTTCGGCTTTCGGTTGTAAACTTTACCTCTAGTACGGGTGTTTAGTGCAATCACTTTTAATTTTTTGTGGGGGGGGGGGGTTTGAAAGTAGCGCTCCGGCCGGCTTCATTGCGCAAATTATAACTGTCCATGTAAAGCTAATAGGACAAGTGTGGTATCATTTTCGTATAAATCAATAACGTAGAATTCATTTATGATATAAAAACTTGCAATTTCTTGAGTTTTCTGTAAAAAAATCACAATATTTGAAATTTTTCACATTCTAAGGATCATTTACATTCTCGGTCGTTATCCGGAATGGACGACAGTTCTACTGCCTAGGTAGTGTGTGCGTTAGCACATTATAAGCTCGTTAACACCAAAATTAAAAACAATATTAAGAAAACAAGGCCTACATAATGGTTGGATGGATTTTTACAAAGTACTTTTTAGAATGTATAGCGTTCTCTTTTCTCGCCCGAGAAACTCTTTGAAGCGGCCAAAAAAAACGACACTGATCAGAGAATAGATGAGCCCGAGAACGAGAAAGCAGGACACCGATCACATTCACGCTTCTCGGGTGTTCTCGTCGAGAGTCTGGAGGCGCATTTAGTGAAATAACTGGATACTGTGACTTTACTTACATCTTATATGTTGGCAAATAAGCAGACGGCCCACCTGATGGTAAGTGGCTCCAGTCAGCTACAGTACATGTGATTCTTGTGAAATGTCGCAACAAATCTGCAACCCCCAACAGGAATTACAGTGTACACTGTAGTTCCTATGGTGACTGGAGTCACTTACCATCAGGTGGGCAGTCTGCTTGTTTCCCAACATATTTGTATAAATAAATACAGTTTTCTCCACTGAGACAGCTCAGTTCTTACACTTTGGTGCTCTCTCTATACAGTTACATCGCGATTTGCATTTCGCTTTGCATTCACATCTTCTAAATTCTAAACAGATACTTACCGCAGCAGGGTTGTCAGGCCAGTGCGGTATTCAATAATCATCTTCATGTTTCCATCCCTAGGCAGAAGCTCTGGGCAAATTTGATAGAACCAATGGCTGGCCCCAAATATGAACCCCTTGGTAAGCTGATCGTAATGTATTATGGCTGGCTAAGTATTTTATGTTATGGCTGGTATAAAGCTGCTTGTGTTGGAAGTGGATTCTCCAGGTGCCGATATTTCATAATAAACAAAAATTTCCGGCATTCTTTATCCATTTAGGGAATTGATCTGAAGAAACAGATGACATGTTATATTTCTAGCAATGCTTAAATCTCGACATATTATAGAGTATTATTTTGTCTATGACCTAGTTGATACTTGTGTTCGTCGGTGTTATTCTTAACTTATTCTAATCTATCCTACAATGATATTACAAACTTCTCTAATATTTTAATGGTCTCCGTTATTGCCCCATTTTGCACTCGTTGGATGTCTTTTGATGCCTCGATCGCACTTTTTTACCCCTTCCGTTAAATGGGTATAATCTTGCCAGTATTTACAAGATGCGATAATGGAAGGGGGTAAGAAAAATGGGTTCGAAGCAAAGAACGTATTTAGTCAGGTAACAAAAGACAAAAATGGGTCAATAATGAAAGCCTTTAAAATAATGTATAACAAAAGTTCTCTAATAATGATGATTGTTAAGAGTAGTGCCGTGTTTCCTGCCCCCTAAACATGATCGCACAAAACAATATTAAAACCGCACTGAGAGAAGGATGGCGCATTAAACGCCCTTCTAAACCTGCCGCCCCTTAATCTAGTAATAGAAAAGGAGGCGAAGGCTTGCCTACATAGGGCCGGCATAGGCTGTCGCATTAACTGGCTCTCTCAAACACTGAGGACCCTTCAGGACTCTGTGCTGAAACATCCAATGTTAGCTATGACCAGCGATGTCATGCTTCCACGAGTAAACTTCGTTAGAAATTTTAAAGTGGAAACCCCTCACAGAGATGAATGGGAAGAGAATCTCAACTCCTGTGAGGTTGGAAGCCTCGTATGGTATACGGATGGCTCCAAAAAATCATTTGATGTAGGGTGCGGAGTGTACGGTCTAAGGCCCAGGGTGAGCAAAAGTACCAACTTGGGCCGGTACGCATCCGTTTTCCAGGCGGAGATATATGCCATTATTGAATGTGCAGATATCATAAACTAAAGGAACTACTCAAACCAACATATCTATATTTATTCAGATAGTCAAGCAGCTCTAAAAGCCAAGCTCGAGCCAAATAAACTCGAAGCTGGTAGAGGACTGCCTCAGCCGCCTGAATGCTATAGGACAAAAAAACAAATTTGTTTTAAGATGGGTTCCTGGGCATTCTGGTGTCATTGGCAACGAGAAGACCGATAAACTCGCTAAAACTGGAACTATAAAACCACAAATAGGACCGGAACCTTTTTGTTCAAAGAACCAGGTACACAACTTTCTAAATGAACTTCTTAGAAACTCATTCGAACTCTGGAAATCTACTCCAGGGCAAGAACACGCGAAGGCACTAATACAAGACTACTCGCGTAAACTAACTGACGAGCTTCTGCAGCTTAACAGGAAAAACATCAATGCAGTCGTAAGAACCTTAACTGGGCATTATGGCCTGAATAGACACATGTTCAACCTCAAGATTAGGGACAACGACATCTGCAGATTCTACAATCAGGAGCGTGAAACTCCTAAACACCTGTGTGACTGCAGCCCACTGATTCATCTGGGAAGACACATCATGAGACCAAATGAAATACAAACTCTCCCAACCCAAAAAATCCTCAATTTCATAAAGGGTTTGGGCTTGAAGGAGATACTCTAACGGTGCTATAATTCACAATAGATCTTTTAGGTCGAGGTGAAAAGGCCTACAAGGCGAAAGCTCGTACAAAAACAACAATAATATGTAATAGCCCTAATTTGATAGTACCCATATTGTTATAATAACTAAAAAAAATATTCCCCTCTATCTTTATTACACTGATGTCACACTCAAATTTTACATACTATGTCACTCCTTCACTTAAGACAAATCTAATGACACCTTAAATGTTGAAATTCGACAAAAAAGCGTTCAGGTTACAGAGAAATAAGCTCCAGAATGCGCTTTTCGAATGTTGCCGGCAAAATAAATTGACGGCGCGCGAAGTTCACAATTTTTTTTTCGCCATTTATTGTTAGTAAATTTATTTAATAGTTATATTTTCTTAAATCAGCATTAAATTGGCTTTATCGCCATATTTTTTGATTGAAAATAAATACACCGATGTATTAATTACGGCGACTTAATTAAAAAAAAGTTGGTAGAAAATTTCGAATAGTGTATATTTTTTCAGAAATTACTCAAGAAATTGCAATTTTTTATATCATAAATGAATTCTACGTTATTGATTTATACGAAAATGATACCACACTTGTTCTATTAGCTTAATATGGACAATTATAATTTTCGCAATGAAGCCGGGCGGAGCGCTACTTTCAAACCCACCCCCCCCTCCGGTGCCAAAAGGGGGGGTCCTGAGGGCTACCGATCTTAATCGGCTTATTATGACTCAAGGAATAACTGTGCCAAGTTTCATACTTGTGTCAAAAAATTAAAAGTTCGGTCATTTTTTGTCTCTAAACGCCCGTACTACTCAAGGTTTTAAAAGAGTCATAAAAACGTTAACGTTTTGCTATCTGGTCGTATTTAGTATTTCAGAAAGATTAATAAGTCCTAAAACTAATTGACTATTATTACAACTTTGGAACCGCTGACAAGAGTTTAAATTAACGTTATTTTTACTTAGGTTTTAGGAGCTTATTATTATAGTCCTAAGATCTTAAAGTTGTCGTAGACTCCTGATTCAGTTCTAGAAAAGCTAGCATAATACTAAAGTGAGATCTAAAGGTAAATTTTTTAACTTATATACAGCTATAAAGTTATGGAATTTTAAAATCACCTGTAAGTCATTTCTAAAACCTACATGAAACCTTTAGGCTATATTCGAGTTATCTAGACAAACAAATTAGGATTATGTGGTTAAAACCTAAACCAGTAATGCTATTGTATAATCTAACGGCATGATTGTCCTACTATAAGTCCTACGAGAATATTTTAAAGCTTAAGAAGCATCCTCAAAAAATTTCAGTTATCTCCGAGAGTTTTAAGCAACTGCAAAAATAGCCTAGTAGTTTTAACTAGCTCCGCCAGATAATCTTTAGATCTGATTTTGGCAAACATAATTAGCCTTTAGCTTTTACGGTTCTGAAAAGGTTAATTTAAATTCTTTCTAGTAATTTCCTAACGGCAGCCATATTTTTTATTGAAATAAAAAATCTATTGGAACAAAAAGCAATGTTTTGATAAATTATATAAGGCAAAACTAAGTAATGTGTGCTATATATTTAAAATGTATGTTTTATATGGATAGAAGTTTCATTTCTAATGCGATTTATCACCAACCATCGTATTTTATAATTTTTATTTTATTAAATATCTTCAGATTTTTGACTTACGAAGGGCCCGCCTTTTATACAGCTCTATTATCATGAAGTTTTACATTAAAGTGCCAGTCGCAGTATTTTTTAATTTTTCCTGGCGTCATCAAGCTACTTATGATTTTTATGAATACAACACTTACCTTATCTCGCCATTTTAAAACAAGGAATCGCCATTATAAATTAAGATAATTCACTTGTTTCTGTGTAAAAAATCTTAAATAGAAACATTTGTTTTGGGAGTCTCGGAAAAGCATTTATTCATGTCTAAAAACGGTTTTAAGTTATCATAAAGATACTGTGATAAAGGTATTGTGATTTTTAAACTATAAGTTTTGCTGTAGCTCTCAGAAAGGTTCTTAAACGTGGGCCCTTTTTGCACTCAGGGGGTTATTATAAGGTTAATATAACATTTTTGAGTCTATTAAGACTTAGAAGCAGATATCCATATATAGGTTCTAGAACCTTTTCAAAACCATTCTAGAACCTAAAATGTTACTTGGGCATACTATAGGATAGGATAGTCGAGAAAAAATATATTCATCCCCACTTTACATATAGAGGAGATATCAATAATTTTATTTTACTACTTTGTCGGCGTGATGAATAACAATTTATACTGATACCGAATTACACAGCTTTCTAGTACCCAGAGTTTCTGAGCTACGCCGCGGTTCAGACCTGGCGAAACTATGACAAACTAAATGATAAAATATTATTCACAAAATGAAATCCGACCACGCAAAAACGTCAAAAATAATATAATAATACACACATCGGATTTATTTTTTTGAAATCAGTGCGGATGATCAATGATCATGAGCTTAAGTTATACCGGACTACAAAATAAAAAAAAAATATGTTGCATTTGTCTTATATTAATTTTTATTTTTGAAGACGTTCCATAATTTTTGTGATTATATATTTTTTTTAGTGCAGTATTATACCAGTTTACCTAAGAAGCTTGAAAGAATACAACCAAGGGCCAATATGTGCCCATAAAAAAAACATCTAACCTCTAACTCCAAAAAGTTACGAATGCTTCCATCATTAGCTCGGCTCATGACTACCGGATGCAAATTCCTGAATAGCTTCAGGAAAAAAACATGAAACACGTTGGACGTACTACCTATAAACTTTAAGGGTTTCCCTCGATTTTCCTGGAATCCCATCACCAGATCCTGTCTTGGTAATAATGGGATCAGTTGGGAAGTACTTATATTCCTTTGAAAAAAGAAAAGGTGTAACAAACATAAAAAAACATATAATCGAATTGAGAACCTCCTCCATTTTATGACTTCGGTTAAAAAAAGCTGACACTACAACTGTTCAGAAATTCAGATAACATTCAATCTACCAATATTACCTACGTATGTTCCATAAACATGATTTTATAAAACTATGAAAATAGTAATTGAAGCCGATATCTAAAAAATATTTAGCAAATAATAAAAATCGACTTTATTTAGAAGTCGGTGGGGATGATCGTTAATATTTTTTTCAAAATGAAAAATGTAATGTTTTGTTTATAAATTTTATCTTTTTTTGTTTTTAAAGTCGGCTTTTATTTTATGTTTTTTTTAATCATTTTAGTGAATTCAATATCAGTCACTGAAGTTACTTGAAAGTTGCAACTGAGAGTCAATACCTGCCTATTGTATTTAAAAAACAAGCCTCTTACTCCTAAAAGTCAAGGATCCTTCCATCATCAGTTCGGCTCATGACTACCGTACCTGAATAATTTCAGAAAAAAACATGTCACACGTTGGACGTGCCCATAAAATTTAAGGGTTTCTGGCGATGTTCCCATCACCACATGCTAAATTTGGCGACAATGGGACCAATAAGGAAGTATGCCCTCTCTAACAAAAAAAGAATTTCCAGATCGGTTACAGTTTACATACAGTCGAATTGAGAACCTCTTCCCATAATGGACGTAAAATTGTCAATTTTTTATGACAAGACATGAGTAGGTTCCTAATTTGTCACTTACTACCACATTGTACGAATGTGAATGTAATAAAATAAAGAACAGAAAGTACATTTATTTAAAATAGCTGTTGAGAAAGGCAAGGATCGATGACCAATCCCCTTTGCCAGCACTTATTCACAGGTGACGTATGAATCATCGCCATCGCCACGCTCAACCTTAATGTAGGGAACGGGATGATCAGAAGCATAACACTATCACCACAAAAACCTTCCAGTCAGCATTACTGCGCTGAGCTGAGAACATCCACTTACGAAGCATTTAAATAGCTTAATGCAGACTAAATGTTAATCGGACACGGTCACAGTAAAAAATGTATAATATGCTTTTTCTAAGTAAATCTTTGATTGCAGCTCTAAATTTGTTTAAACTATGTTCTTGCATACTCATAAATAACATTGGATTTTATTGTAGAAACATTCACAGGCCTCTAAAAAATCATTATTTTTTTAGAGCCTGATATTTGATTCCTTCGTTTAACCCAATGAATACCACTTTTTTTTACAAAACAAATGTATATTTCTATAAACAAATATTAGATTCTCATAAATAACTAAGGAATAAAATAATGTAAAAAATGTTGTAAATCATATTACAATGAATAAAAATAATTAAAATCGTAATTATATTAATCGGCAATTATAACCCGAATATTTATTTTCTATCAAAAAGCATTAGCATTTATCACGTCATATTAACCCGATTTTTAGCCAAAAAAAATGAAGAGAACAGGAAGAATTTTTAAAATATATAATAATATGTACATTTTTTTGATAACAAAATTATAAGTACTTAAGTCATTGATATTTATTTTGAGAAGAGGACTTTATTTTCATTAAAATGCATGTTCTAAACTAAACTCGCTTTAACACAATCACGTTTTTATTCGTTTACATTTAAATCTGCCTCATTGTATTCATTCTTACATAACGAAAACATTAGTCATCATTTTCCACGTCTGCATCGCACAGTAGAGGCGTCCCAAATTCAGAGCAAGCAGGTGAGAAAATATTCGGTTAAATCGGTCCGTACGTGAAGTGGGGCGAGTGCTTTCCGCATCCCCCCCATACGTGAGTCAACGCGCTAAAATTATTAATAAAGTACATGTTTGTGCGCTTGCGCAGCTATAGGTGACGCCACTACAAACATCGTGATTTCAAGGTGGTTGCACCGTTGATTATGATACATCTTGTGATGTACGTGCAATTGCATGTATTAAATATAATCAACGCAAATGGTCTAAAACTGCCATGTATTCTTTTATACTCGAAAATATTGTTAACTATTTTATTATTGTTTTACGGTAGAGCTTTTTAAAAAGTAAATGTAAAAACCACATAATAACTTTTACAAATCTTAGTGTGTGTGTGTGTGTGTGTGAGTAATGATGGGACTGATGCGGGTGCTATATATGTATTTGCAGTCAATATTTAAATATTATTAATAAATTAATTAATATTAAATAACAGGTTGACGAGCATTTGTATTTAGTCGTATAATACAAATATACGAATTACTGATACTTTGACAATTTGTGGAATATTTTCCATAGCCTTCATTTTTTTAAACACAATCATGCCACAATATCAAAAAATCTTTATCCTGCTAAACAGTCAAATTCCGTGACTGTACTTATTTCTCTGTCTCTTATCTGTGAGCTTCTTATCTGCTTTTAGACCATTTGCTTCACCACTAGTTTATGTTCAGCTAACTTCCTCGCCAGATTATAAGTATAGATAGATAAGATGTCATCAGTAGTAAGAACAGCCCATATTGTATACTACTGGTCTACTGAGCAATGCAATGTTTACTTTAGATGTTTTGTTTTTAATGCATTTATTTAAATTCCTAGCAAATGCCTTTTGCCTAATCTTTCAACCTAATCTGCCAAATTGCATACATATCTACTGTAGTATGTCCATTAAGTTTTTGTAATGATAAAACTATGATATTTGTACAGTTTTTGATATTATATAATACTTTTTAATACGCTTAAATATGATCTGGCGATTGGTTTATATTAATCTGTAATTTTTTATTACAAAAAAGCTAATATATAATATAATATATAATATATAAAAGCTAATATATATAATAGCTAAAGGTATCAATTTGGCTATATGTTTTATATGGTTACGTCACAACTCTGTCATTTATTAACCGATTTGAAAAAATATTTTTTTTTGTTTGAGAGAGTATACTTCCCGATTGGTTCCATTATCACCAAAGTCAGGATCTGGTGATGAAATCCGAAGAAAATCAAGAGAACCCCTTAAATTTTAAAGGCACGCCCAACGTTTTTCTTGTTTTTCTGAAGCTATACAGATAGGAGTATTTGCGTCTAGTAGGCATGGGCCGTTCTGATGATGGCAGTATCCTTGACTTTGAGGAGTTAGATGTTAGTTTTTTAAAAGCAATAGGCACATAATAGACCCTCAGTTGCATTCTTTCAAGTTACTTCGGTGAGCTAGTTTTAAAATTCACTAAAGGGACTAAAACTTAAAAAAAACACGAAAAAAAATATAATAATACAAACAACATTACATTATTAATTATTAAATCGGTGCCAAATTTAAACTCATAGTCATCGATCATCCGCACCGATTCCAAAATAAAAAATATGTTGTTTCTTATCTTATATTATTTTTTACTTTTTCGTATTTAAAAATCTGCTTTTATTTTAGTTATTCCGAATTTGATGCTATCAGAAAAAGCACAATTTTTGTACTTTTGAAATATATAAATATTGCAAGCTATTGTTGGAAGATCGATTATATTATATAAATTTACGCTTCGTAATAGAAGTGATTGCGTAGTGTTAAGAAATAAAAAAAATTATAGCAAAGATGATACAATTCAGAATCGGCCTACAAGAAAATTCAATGGGACAGCCCATCGCCATTCGTTTTAAGTTTAATCGTCGGCCGACTGCTCAGTCAACTGTAATAGGTCAATTGTACCTACAAATGTGAATCGTACGTACACGTAGCTACTTAAGCCCAAAGAAGATACATACTTAAGATATATTTCTACAAGCATGACTCAGTAACGACTACCGCGACTCGTTTCAGATTTAGTGACAAGAACGTGCTGCTTATGCGGCAAACGCTCTCACTTCGTAATTGGAGAATTTTATCAATGCTTTTTTTGCCCTTTTTATTATAACGAAATCTATAATAATAATATTTAGTTCACTAAAACCATAAAATCTAATAATCTATTCGTATAAATAATTAGTAAAAAAATATTTTTTATTCAAGCTTTTATTTTTACCATATAGAATCAAAGTACTCATCAATACGAATCAAACGAGCCCAAACTAGATGGGGTTGTGTTCGTTTTATTTAGGACCCCCTATGGGCACCTTCCAGCTGATGATGGAAGGATCCTACATATTTCGGAGTTAGATGTTAGTTTTTTAAATGCAATAGGCACGTTTTAACCCTCAGTTGTATTCTTTCAATACACTGCTGTGAGATGGTATTAAATTTACTAAAGATTAGAATAAAAAACAATTTGCAAAAAATAAAAACCGACTTCAGAAACACGAAAAAGTAAAAACTAAAATAAGAATACAAAGTCCATTACATTTTTTTTATTTTGAGTCGGTGCCAAATTTTATTTCATGATTATCGATCATCCGCACCGAGTTCAACATATAAAATGTAATGTTGTTTGTTCTTATTTCATTTTTGACTTTTTGTGTTTTTGAAGTCCGTTTTTTATTCAGTTTACACCTAATTTTTGTGTAGTAGAGAATTCAACATCATTTCCTGATAATAGAGATCCTTAAACATTCTTTCATCATATTTTTGTGAATTGGCGTGGTCTTAAGTTAATTTCCCAAAAAACTCGTCAATTCGTTTCACTACAATCCATAACAATAAATTTTAAGGAATTCGTTCGTTCTCATGCAATTTTGGTCGATCGTGCTATCAACAATGGAACACTTAAACACATTTACATTCTCTGGCATTCGTTTGAAAATAACATTGGTATTGAGTTGGCAGATAAAAATAAATTTGGCGCCAAGACATGTTTGTGAAATTATCGAACATAGTTTTAAATTTTTGCATGGAGTTCATTTCAAAGTTCTAATGTAGGCTATATTATTAGGAAATAATAAATGTGATGACAAGTTACTGAGAGCAAAATTTATTGAGGTCTAGCTTTCCGTCCTCCGCATCGCTCGCATTCTAGGATATATCAAATATTCTTTAAAAAATGTTCAAATATTGGAGTGGTTACATTTTCATACTTATAAATAAGAAAAGTCGGATTCATCAATTTATTTTTATCACCGCCTTATCCCCATTTTGCCCCCTACAGGGATGGAGCCCCATAGACACCACCACATTATTCTTCCTGAGTAATCAAATGCCAACTTCTATATTTTTAAATTCAAAAATGATATTTTGGTGATACAAACCGATCCCCACTTTCCCCAAATAAACATTAAAATTTGTAATAAACAATACGCATTTCTCATACAATCATATACCTACGAAATCCATATTTTACTTTTCCCCTCTCACTCAATTGGAATATTATTCCAAAAATCTAGCAAAATATAATTTTTAAATGCAAGTAGCCTAAAATCTACCAATTTATATTTTTTAATTCGTCTTATTCCAAAAATGACAATGCTCGCATAAGATATTCACCCCCCATTTTACCCCTTAACGGAAGAAGAATTCCAAAAATACTGCATCTTTGTGTCTTATAGTGTAATCAAAGCCTTATTATGAACCCGTGTTTACATTTTCAAAAATATGAGCACCTCTAATTTCTTAATAGAAGGTTGTAATTTACATAAAAAAAAAATTATATGCTTATATGTAATCATAGGTTTACATACAATTTTCATATGTCTTACTCCAAAAATGATCAAGATATATGCAAACTTAAACCCCTTCAGCGAGGGCGAATCCCAAAAAACAACTATTTTATATCTTACTGGGTTAACGTCAGCCTAATTAAGAGTATGAACATTAGTGTTTCCATCCAATTTTATAAAACGGACCATCTTCAGTTACAAAACCGTGGATACAAATTATGTATAAACGTAATCGATAACTTTCATACCAATTTTTATACTTCTATAGGCTTCTTCTATAAACAACAAAATTTCATACAAACCCCCACCACCCATTTTCCTCCTTTAGGGGCGGAGTCTGTAGAAATCCGTTATTATCTGACGTTTCCTACTTATTCTACCCTCATCTACCAATATGCCTAACTTCGTACATAATAATATGGAGATCAAGTAGTTTTTGAGAAATCGTGATTAGTCAGTGAATGAATAAATGATCTCATTTCGCTTTTATATATAATAATAAGAAGAAGAAAGATAATGAGTCGGTAGGTAACTTCGACGTGAATCTAAATAATAGATGCAACTCAAACTCCGCGTGTGCCAAATAACAAATTCATTAAAACATAAATTCTGCAAGAAAAGTATCGGTTATGGCATCGGCTTTGTTACGGTTCCGAATTCTTTGTTTTGTTAGATTGGCACAACTCTTTTCCATTTTGACGTGGAGTTTGAGTTGCATCTATTCTTTAGATTCAATACAGTGCTGTTTTCGTTATATTTTATCTACAGTTCGCGACAGATCGACATGGCAATTTAATTTAGATTTTGAATACACAACCTCAAGCAACTAGTGAGAGATATCGAAATTGATAAACGCGGTCAAAGTGGAATCATCCACACTTAATGCTAAAATAGCACAGGTGATGTAATGTCTTCCATTGGCGTCTTCCATCCACGTCTTACCTTGTACCATGATCGCGCGGACCTGTCGCGAACTGTAGTGTATATTACGAATTTCCTAATGGACAAAAATATCGAACAAAGAGTTTGTCTTAAATGTTGCATTCTCAATGGAATTTCGTTGTAAATGTTGCAGAAGGCTTACGTTGAATCGACTTTATCAAAACAAGCTTATGAGTTCAAAGCTTTCAATAGCGGTAAACATGTGATGGAAGATTTGTCTCGCTCTGGTATGCCATCAAAGTTTTCAACTGAAGTTAATATAGCAAGAGTAAAAGAAATAGTAACCAAAACTCCCTTAGGCTAAATGATCCTCATTCAAGTTTGAGAGTGATACCCGCAAAACATTCTGTCTCACAAGTCAATCCGTACCATTTTTAACAGACTTCAAAAAGGAGTAGGTTCTAAATTCGGTTTGTATTTTTTATGTATGTATGTACAACGATTACGCCGAGATTTCTGATCCGATTTTGCGTAATTCTTTTTTGTTCGATGCGGAATAGTTGCCATTTGGTCCAATTAAAATTTAATTCAGTTTGGCCCAGTAGTTTTAAGTTTTCTAGAGTTTGCCTTGGATCAAAATCAAATACACATGTATTTAATTTACGACTTCAAAAACACTGAAAAATCATAAATATTATAATATTACATACAACATCACAGTTATAGTCAGTTATAGTCAACATCAAATATATTGAAGTCGGTGCCAAGCAATGATCACCTGGAAAGTCTTAAAAAATATAAGAACAATTAAGTAATGTAGTTAGTTAAAATTTTGCACCTACTTCAGTGTAAAACTTTAATGTTGTATGTATTCTTATATTATTTATAAGGTGATAGTGTTTTTGAAGTCGGTTTTAATTTTTTGTAAAAAAATAATCTTTCGGAAAAACCATTTCAGTTTTAACTTATTGGAGATCCATATCACACATTCTTTGGGGAGGTACTGCAGTGGGTATACTGGGCCATAGTGACTATGAAGATGCAAAACCAAAAAAGCTGCTCTACGTTCACGTGAAACGGTTAATTTATTCGTACACTAAATCGAGACATAGGCCAGTGTTACATTCACAAAGGAATTCAGTATTTATTGTATTCAGGAACGTCTTATCTGGTCACATTTATGGATACTAAATCCTTGGAGAAGTAGGAGATAAACAAATGAAAGTTGTCAATTAATTCGGCGTTTGAGCTCGCGGAAAGTTATCGGCGTTTATTTGAGACGGGACGATAACAGGATTGTCTTACTGAAGTATGGAATACAATAGCATATTCAAAAACAGCTTTAATCAATAAGATTAAGAATGTATATGATACGGACAATGCCAAAAAATGCAGTAAACTTAGGTTTCCCTGGGTAAAACTAGTATTACCAAAGCCTATTAAGTAAAGTCCGTAGCTAGCATGCAAGTAAGCATGCAGATAAGCCTACAGGGTGCGAGTAAGCATGCAGCATGCAGTTAGAATAATCACAATCATTTGCCTTCGAATTTTTTAAGAAAGTTCGTTCCTGAACTTTCTTAAAAATTCGAAGGCAAAAGAGTCCCTGTCAGTCAAGTACGAGTCAATGCCGACCCAATATTCTCGAGGGGCATTGTTAGTGGTGACGAGACGTGGATTTACTAGTTCAACATGCAAACTAGTCAACAAGCTTCGGAGTGGTGCCTTCCAACTAAACCAAAACCGAAGATAAATTAATAGAAAAAAAAAACATTTCTAAAATCAAGTTTTTTTAAATGCTTTAAAAAGAGGAAAATATTATTGAATCTATTACATGACACAATTTTTATAATAGTATTAAAGCTTGTCGTGAGAATGTGGATAAATAATAATACAATACTTATTTAACATGATCTTGATATAGATAATTCTAAGAAAAAATATATGTATGTTTTTGTATATAATGTATGTATAAGATAGGTAAATCTCGCGACAAGCTTTTATATTATCATAAAATTGTGTCATGTAATAAATTTAAGTTTATTTTTCCCTTTTTAGAGTATTAAAATTTTAGCGATGGAGTGAGTTCGCTGGACAACTTGTAATTAAAGGACTGGCAGGTTGTTTATATCCTGCCGCCTTCTATTTGCAATGCGCAGACTCAGGCGGCGATCAATATCGAATATGAGCCTATTTTTCATTTAAAAATAATGTGATCCCATCCTTACCTACGTACAAAAATTTAATATTGAATTCTACAATTACCTTAATATTATTTTACTAACCTCTATGGTACCCTACAAACTATTCTAAGATACCCTACAAAATAAAAGCTTGTTTATAAAAATATTTTTTTAATATTAACTTATTTCATTTAAAAATAATTTATATTAATCTTATTCTAAGATTACAAAAAAAAATAATATTGAAACATTCCTACCTACTAAAATAATTTACTATTACATCCCTACCTACTTACAAAAATTTTATAATTGAATTCTACAATTACCTTAATATTATTGTACTAAATCCTATGTTACCCTACAACTATTCTATGATACCCTACAAAATAAAAGCTTGTTTTTAAAAATGTTTTTTAATATTAATTTATTTTATATTTTTTCATTTTGTGGTACCGGCTTTCTTGTATTTTTGATGGTGTACTACAAAATTTTACAAGTCAAGCCCGTAAATGATACTAAATTAGACAGTATACACATTCATACCAAATGGAACGATAAGTTCGTTCTATTTGGTATGAATGTGGATCAGATGAACCCCATAAAATTTTCCCAAATTTTATGGAGTTGCATACGGATATTATCTAGGACTAAAGTACTCATCAAGACGAATCAAACGAATCCAAATTCGATGGGGTTGTGTCGTTTTATTACGTAATTCCTATCCACCTTCCAGCTCCAGCATTAGACCCTAGTTACCACAAAGGATCAAAGTACTTGTCTATACGAATCAAGGAGCCTAGATTGTGTCGTTTTAGTGCAGAGTTCCCATGGCCACCTTCCAGCTCCAGCATCTGATCAGCTTCATGCCATAATATTGCATTGTCACAAGATATACATACGAGTATGCATGCAAAATTTCAGCTTAATCGGAAACCGAAAAGTGGGTCAATTTTAACTTGCAAGATTCTATTACAAACACCGGGACAGGTGAATAAATAAAAGCTTGTAATAGAATTCTAAAAGCTTGTAAAAAAACACGCCAAAGTCGATCAAAAGTGAAAGTCATATTGACTGTTTTAACCTCAGAAGAATAAATGTTCTGAGGTTTTATCTGACTATCGCGGTGTTGTGTACACGGAATTCTTGCCAGATGGTCAAACGGTAAATAATGATTATTATTTGAGCATTATGCATATATTATGATTATGCGGTGTTTAAGAGAGCAAATTCGATGAAAAACGTCAGATTTATGGAATAAAATTCTTGGATTTTGCCCCACTATAGTGCCCAAGGCCATTATTGTGAACGAAATTTTGATCAAAAACTCAATAAACACCAGCAACCATTTTATTCGCCAGATATGGCTCTGGCGGAATTCTTTCTATTACTCAAATGACCACTTCGTGGTATCCGTTTTTATTCGATAGATACGAAATTCGAAATAAATACGAAAAAAAGGAAAAAAAACCTTACGAAAATTCACGGCGAGTGTTTGAAAAAGGTTTTGATGATTGGAGTACCTATTCGTTGGCGTAAGTGTATCGTTTAGGGGTGCGATGTCAGACACCTCCACGTGGTGCACCCTGGGCAACCCGGCAGATTCTCTGCCGCGGGCTAATAGTCTGACGAGAGGACCCCCATGGAGGGGGGGCGTGGGATGGCCGGGCTTAGCCCGGCGGGCCACTTCGTGTGGCCACCCGCTTCATGCGGAGAAGGGCGAAGTCCCCTCTTCTTATGTTAAGAAGAGGTGTGGCTCTCGCTGGAAGCCTATTCCGGCGGCTACCTCTGGTGGTAGGGAGGATGAGGGCGAGCTTCTCGCCGTGGCGCTTCGCGCCCGTTGGGGATTTCCCCGAGCTTCGGCTCACCCGCGCGGCGGTGGATCCAATGGGATCTGCCGTCGGGCAACCCGTTACCCGCACTGAGCGGGCCGGGGGCCCGGCGCACTGAGCGTCGGACCGCGTGGAAGACAACCACAATAAAAAACCAATTTCGGGGTGTAGAGCGGCGCAATTCTGTGCCGCTCCACAAAGTAGCAGAGCCAGATGGGGAGTCCGGCAACGGACGTGTCACAGGCAGGGGGTCAGCGGGAATAAGGCCTGGCTGTTGTCCCCTTCCCCCTGTCTTGTGACGGACGGAGAGCTGCTGGGGGGGTTTTTTAGTGGGTAGGCCCGGGCCGTGTACGGTCTGGGGAGTCCCACATATCCTCGTGGTTTGGCTCGACCACGAGGAATGCGTCAATGCATTTTCCCCCCTCCCAAAAAAAAAAAAAAAAAAAAGTGTATCGTTTAAAGGAGCATACTTTGTAGGCGATAAAATATATTTGGATGAATAACTAAATTGTGTGTATTATTGATCTTTTCCCGGTACAGGATAGTGTTCAAACGTGCATAACAAAAAATTAATGGAGATGATGTTGAGGTAGGTTTGAGGTCATGACATCTTTCAAGGACTATTTTTGTTTGTGATTATTACATTAATGTAGGAAGAATATTATAGAAATGGATGTGTGCAAAAGAATTCCTATAAAATAGTACGAATCTGTAATCATTGTATTGTCTCTGTAACTCAGAGACAATAAAAGGAGTACTTCCCATCTTTAGACGCACGCACAGCCGTAACCGCTAATAGTAGAAACGTGAAATTGGGACAGTTGTTTTAATTCAAAATGCGGACGCACACTAATACGATTTAAAAAAAATTAATCCTGAAGGGATGAAATAGGGTTTGCAAGTTTGTATGGAAAAATCCTTAAATTAGCAACGATATTAATAAAACTTGAGATTTTTATTGGATACGTGTTTCATGATTTATTGGAATTCACCCCCTTAGGGTACAAAATAGGGGTTGAAAGTTTCTATGGAAAATATTTAAAATCTGCTCTAATTTCTATGAAATTTATTATCCGAGCTCCTCAATATAAATAACAGTCTTCTATTATGATAGGCTACACAATTATTTTGCCTACAGGAAAAATAAAAAATTCCCACGGGAAAACAATAAAAACGCGGGTGAAGCCGCGAGTGGAAAGCTAGTGAATTATAAGCAGAGACTTGATCAGCCTTTTAGAAACCGAATTTTATATTTAATTACCCATTTACAACTGTTTCTGTTATTATTTAAGATGATTCCTACTAATTGCAGGAGAAAACATTTTTCAGTTCTTCACATTTATGTCAATGTCCTTTCCAAACTTATTAAATTTAAACAAAAAAAACTAGAAAATACTTTCGCAGATTCAGGGATATCTATTATCCCCTCGTGTCACTCCTCATTTTCGAAAAATGTTAAATTTTTTTGCACCTGGTCATTATTGCATTTTTTTTATTCAAGGAATCACAATCTCACCACGAATTATTGGAATATGTTATTGCTGTTTGCATTGTAATTATGCTGACAAACTTATCTAAAGATGGTGATAGATAGCTAAACATGCTTGGAAGAAATAATAGTCAAACCATAAAAAAAATGTTCATCGTGATGAATCGGACTCCGGACCTTTAAATCTAAAGCTTATGGTTTCAACCTCTATACTATTAAGACGGATTAATATCGCATCATTAGAACACCATCGTTCAAGTATAATTAATAATAAGTTCAATATCCATTACCTTAACACTATATCTCAACAAACCTACAAAAATAACTCAGTAGTTCTACCCTTATGTACTTAGTTATAGTACCAATATAGACGAATAGGTAACATTATCCTTCAGAAATATTTTGCCACATTTCATCTAACAGCAAGGTGTGCACATGCCATCCTAAAATAAATTCTCGTAGGCGTCGATTGCTTCCACCTCATTTTCGTGTGAAATACACAGAACAAGTCATTTGGACTCAAATTCATATGTTTATATAGCTTTACCATTTACCTCGTATTTTCAGCATTGTTTTATTTGACACCGTTGTAATTAACAACTTTGACTGCAACTAAAATGAGATTGCTTCATAGTGCAGAGATTGCCATAAAAGATATTAAAACATTATTTTTCATTGATCCCAAGTCATTAGGTTATTATTAGTTTTAGTTTGTTATGAGTTTATTTCGGTTATTTTCAGCTGACCTGATTTTTGAGCGTCCTTACAAATATTTATTAAGTCTGTAATATATCAGTTTTTTTTGGGATTTTCGGGATTAGTTTTAGTAATATATTATAGATTTGGTTAAACATCATCCAAAATACTTTTTTCTAAGTTGCTCTCCTAATTCCCATTAGCTGTCCAGTATGCAGAATAGTTGCAAAACAAACTATGATTTTTACATTACTGTCTAAGTATATATTTTAAAAGTAAATTTAGTAGATTAGTAGCTAAGGGCTATATTTCGAGGGTGCAATTGGTGCTTACACCCGAGCTAACTACTCTGCTTTACATCTCGATTGTGAGGTAAGTAGGTCCTTATTACCCCCAAATGGGGCTTGAAGGTGACCAATTAGCGCTCTAGGGTAATAATGTAGCTTGGAAAGCCCTAGGGCGGTAAGTAATAAAAAAACACTTCACTATTTCAAAAAGTTCGCGTACATCTAACCATCATCATCATCATCATCTCAGCCGCACGACGCCCACTGCTGGGCATAGGCCTCCCCCATGGATCTCCACAACGATCGGTCCCGCGCTACCCGCATCCAGCGGCTTCCCGCGACCTTTGCCAGATCGTCGGTCCACCTGGTCGGGGGCCTACCCACTGAGCGTCGTCCGGATCGTGGTCGCCACTCAAGAACCGTTCGGCCCCAACGGCCATCGGTCCTTCTAGCTATGTGTCCCGCCCACTGCCACTTCAGCTGAGTAATCCTTCGAGCAATGTCGGTTACTTTAGTTCTCCTGCGGATCTCCTCATTTCGGATCCGATCACGCAAGGAGACCCCAAGCATTGCTCTCTCCATTGCCCGCTGAGCGACCTTGAGCCTTCGGACGAGACCCATAGTAAATGGCCACGTTTCGCTTCCGTAGGTCATCACTGGCAACACACACTGGTCAAAGACTTTCGTCTTGAGACACTGAGGTTATTTGGACGCGAAGATTTTTCGTAACTTCCCGAAAGCTGCCCATCCGAGCTGGATTCGACGAGAGATCTCTTTCTCGAAGTTGAACTTACCTAACTGGACTATCTGTCTCAGGTATACGTAGTTGTCTACAACTTCAAGTGTAGTGTTCCCAATATTAACTGGAATGGGTACAACATGGGCATTCGACATTATTTTTGTCTTATCCATGTTCATTTTAAGACCCACTCTTTGGGAAGCACTACTGAGATCTCCGAGCATGGTGTTCAGGTCTTCCAAGGTCTCAGCCATTAGAACTACATCATCGGCAAAACGGAGGTGTGTTAGGTACTCGCCATTAATGTTAATGCCGTATCCTTTCCAATTCAGAAGCTTGAAAATATCCTCCAATGCAGCGGTAAAGAGTTTTGGAGAGATAACGTCTCCCTGTCTTACACCTCGCTGCAATTGGATGGAATTAGAGCTCTGGTTCTGGACTCGAACCGACATAGTGGCATTTCCGTATAGGTACCTTAGCACCTCTATGTACCTGTAGTCCACTTGGCACCTTTGGAGAGACTGCAGCACCGCCCATGTCTCGATCGAATCGAAGGCTTTCTCATAGTCCACAAACGCCAAGCAAAGTGGCAGATTATACTCCTCGGTCTTCTGTATAACCTGTCGCAGCGTATGGATGTGGTCTATGGTACTATAGCCTTTTCGGAAACCGGCTTGTTCGGTAGGTTGGAAGTCGTCAAACCTGCGAGCGAGACGATTCGTAATGACTCTCGAAAACAACTTATAAACATGACTCAGGAGTGAGATCGGCCTATAGTTCTTCAAGAGTGTTTTATCACCCTTTTTGAAGAACAGGATGACCTCACTCTCGCTCCATGCTTTAGGCGCTCTGCGCTCGAGGATAACGGAATTAAAGAGCTTCTGGAGGACTTTAAGTATCGGCTTACCGCCCGCTCTCAGAAGCTCTGTAGTGATTCCGTCATCACCCGCCGCCTTACTGGCGATATACTGGCAATAAATTACTTACGGCCTCAGGGCTTTTCTAGCTACATTATTACCCTAGAGCGCTAATTGGTCACCTACAAGCCCCATTTGGGGGTAATAAGGACCTACTTACCGAACATGAGATATGTAAAATACATTTTGTTATTGAAAAAAATATCATCATTGTAACAAGTGTATTTAGTTAGATATAACGAAAAATATGTTTGTTCTTTCATTTTACCCAATTTCTGTCACTGGTTAAGTAATGATGAATACCTCACTAGCTGAGAAAATTTTACCCATCCTTATCGCATCTTCGGAATACGGTGGCAATCAAACAAAAGCGGGCGATGTCACATGTTTTATTGTCCCACTAAATAACGTAAATATCTAATTCCGTTCGCATGCATTCTCTAATTTCCATTCGTTTATTTAATTTTTTTGTTCTCTATGCCTGAAATTTTTGTCAGTTATGTAATTATTTTGCAGAAATGCATCGTTGAATGCATCCTTTAATTATTCAATACGATTTAACTCTTTTTTTAATCAAAAAATAAGTCGTACCCCTAATTTCCGTCACTCAATTCCGTCACGCAAATGTAACGAAAATTATGAAATACCTAATAACTATTGTTTGTTACTATTTTATTTTGTTGCAATACAGGTACATAGTGAATGAATTATGAAGCGGCGAGAGCTCTATTGTGTGTGTACCTGCCTCTCATGCAAAAGGTTTTCTAACTTATGTGAGGACTTTTCTGAGTTATTACTTGCTTAAAACGGTAAAGGAACACATCGTGAGGAAAACTTGCGTATCACGTTCATTGCGGCAGTCTATTTAGCTGACTTTTCGTTGGTGCTGTATCAGATATTTTGGGCCTGTTACTTAACTTTCCATTGCAGCGTCCTATGGTCGAATGGATCTGTTCTAGATGTGTATGTTCACATGTAATTTACTAGCTGGAGGTCGTCATTTGGGTTACTTTTTTTATTGGAAACTACTTTCAATAAACATAATAAGATACTACTTGAGCCGTTTCTGAATCGGATAATGGGAAGTACATTAATTAATTAAAATATTATGACAGATCCTTTCGACCTGATGTCATTACTGAATGATAATTCTATCGACAAGTTATTAGGGTTGTGAAAATAAAATGTCGATAAATTTATTATTGTTTCTTTATATTTCTTAATATTTTCATTGTTGTATTCCGGTGGAATAGAAAAAACTTCTAATATTTGGATTTTATTACTGCTTAAATTGGCTAGCCCCCCTAGACAAGACGCATTTCGATAATCGCTATCGCAATCGCTAGAAGGAAAATGTATGGGATTTGACATAAGCCCTCGCTTAGCTTTCGAGCGCAATTGTCAAATCTCATACATTGTCCATTTAGCGATTGCGATTACGATTACGATTATCGAAAGACATCTTGTCTAGGGGGGCTGAGTAGATACAGGTGATTCAGATGCATTTTGAAGCATTGTTAATGTGTGGCCGGAGGTAGGACTGGTAAAAATATTATTACTCACATTGCTACGAGTACGCAGGCGATACACTGGTGCCCTTGGCATAGGTCTCTCATCGTTTGATGTTCTTGTGTCAGCTTCTCTATTTTCTTTGGCTTCAACTTCACCAGTCGACATTAAAAGCATTCGTCTTGAACGTTTCATGACGCAGAAGTATCATTCACACAGTAATAGAACAGTACACCTTATACACTATGCCTTATACCTTATACACCTTAGACACAACCAAAATATTTATATGCAACTAGCTGACCCGGCGTACTTTATATCGCCATGTTTTTTGAACTAAATTACTGAAATGTTTGTTTAAATTATTGTAATTTTTATATTACACAAACCATGTCTTAACAAGCACGAATACATAAAACTAGAATTATCCAATTTGGTGCAGTCGTTCGAAAGTTATGGGTGTACATACCTACATTTCGAAGATCCATTTTTATTTATATAGAAAATCAATAACAAAACCGCATGTTATCACATCGATTATTATTCTATATCAACTGCACTTGAGCTCCGCACTAGATAAACTGCGTTATGTCTAGTGCGGCTATCAGGTCATCGGGTATCAGGTCGAATGCACCTGATCCTGATATTCGCAATAGGTGAAAAAAAAATCTTCTCTATCGGTATCAGATCCAATAGACCTGATAGGTTTTTATTGCACTAGCGAAAAATATTTAACAAGGCAATTCTAAAACTATAACTATCTCTTTTAGACTCCCTGGTAAAGCGAACATATCTATCCCGTACCAACAGTAGGAACAGTACATTTAATGCCGCTTGGCGGGATAGTTCATCATCGGTTCTCTTAGACCTGATACCGCAATGAACGTGATATGCCAGAGAAGAAATTCAAAGGTATGTGTACAAGTACCCATATAACCCTCTGGGTTTAGAGGTCAGACGTCAGTCGCTCGTCTAAAAATTTTTTATAAAAAATAAAACCGACTTCAAAAACACAAAAAAGTCATAAATAATTTTAGAATACATACAACATAACAGTTTTATATTGAAGTTGGTGCTAAAGTCACTAAGTAGGTATATAAATTGTTCTTTTCAATTTTTAAGACTTTCTAGGTGATCATTGCTTGGCACCGACTTCATTATAAAACTGTGATGTTGTATGTATTCTAAAATTATTTATGACTTTTGGTGTTTTTGAAGTCGATTTTATTTTTTTGTAAAAATTTTTTTTTTCAAACTTTTTAGTTTATAATACATGCGTTTTAGAATTTGAGCCAAGGCAAACACCAGAAAAACTTAAAATAAAACGTCTTTCGCTCTAAACAGTACCGAAAGAATTATTTCCGAACTCCTAACCTACCAGAAACCTTTCATCATCAGCTCAGTAACATGATTGATGACTATCAGTTGCAAATACCTGAACATCTTCAGCAAAAACATGAAACATGTTGGACGTGCCTACGAAATTCAAGGGATTCTCTCGATTTTCAAGGGATCCTATCATCAGATCATGACATGGTGACAATGGGACCACCTCGGTAGTATACTCTTTCGATTACAAAAATAAGTTTAAAAATCGGTCCATAAATGGCGGAGTAATCGGTGAACATACGGTGACATGTCTATAAAATTTAAGGGTTTCCCTCGCTTTTCATGGGATCTCATCATCAGATCCTGACATGGTGACAATGGGACAACCTCGGGAGTATACTTTTTCGATTACAAAAATAATTTTGAAAATCGGTCTACAAATGGCGGAGTAATCGGTGAACATACATAAAAAAATAGATACAGTCGAACATAGAACCTCCTCCTTTTTCGAAGTCGGTTAAAAAGCAAATTTTGTAATGTAGGTTAGGTATGGTCATAAGAATAACTAATAATACGAGTATAGAAGCGAAACTCTGTAAGTATGGGATTTTTTTTGTCAAGTCGGGAATAATTTGAATTATGAGAAACTTTGGTACTGCTATATACATATATTTTTATCGACCTTTGTCACTGTTCCATATAAAATTTAAATACAATCGACGACACGACGACTCGACAACACGGTTAGCGCAGAGGTCGAGTGATCGCCTACTGTGCAACGGGTCGCGGGTTCGATTCCCGCATGGGACAGATATTTTGTATGGCCTACAGAAATTTGTTCCGGTCTGGGCGTATGTGCATGTGATATTCTATGTTTGTAACTGCACCCACGACACGAGAAAATCCTAGTGTGGGGCGACGTTTTTAAAAAAAGAAAAAAATCAATACTTGATTAAAATTATGAACACCAGATTTTTTTCAAGTGAAAATGTTGGTCTGATAGTAAAAAGTGAGCTTAGGTTTTATCCATTAGTACATTCATAACTTCAACTCTTGGACTATAAACGTAGGTACGATACCTAAATTACAAACCATTTTTGTACATCAAAATTCGAAACAGTTTAATGATTTTATTCTCGAAATGTAGGGATTAAGCTCAATTAATCAAAAATAGGTCCGTAGTTATAAGAAACTACGGAATCAAAAAAACTAAAAATGTGCGTACTATTGCTAAAGATAGTCGCTCGCTCGCTACACTTGAAGTACAAAATCAATAAGACTTGGTGTATGCTCAGTTTCTCATTTAATGTAAAATATGGAGCTACCTATATAAAAAATATTGTAGTGGTAACCATACGTCCATGTGGTGACCCTAGCGGCGTCCGCAGACTACTGCGGGGCGTTACAGGGGGAAGGGCGCTGTAGGTATGCAAATAGCGGCATTTGGCGCACCCACAAAGAAGATTCGCTTCTATACTCGTATTATTAGTTATTCTTATGGTATGGTATTGCTTGTAAGCGTACCCTGGACTCTGAAGAAAATTCTTCGGATGCAGCCGAGACATATAGGTACGCTCAGATGATTATTTATTGAGCAATTTTTTAATTTCCGTCATCGCTAATCTAATTTTTGTCACGCCCAAAAATATATCACTTCATAAATCCAAAACTAATTAGTTGATTAAAGTGCCAAATACACAATTTATAAAGTTGAATGTCTTTTTTAAGTTTTATTGTCGAGACAAAGAATTTAATAATTTAATAAAAAATAAAAATCATGACGGTAATTATACGAAGAACAACTTGTCGCGAGAAGGACCGATTTATATAAAAAGTCCATGGGTATTTTGTATATTATATTAACAGCTTTCGATCATCTTTTTCCCAAAAATACTCTACTAGTAATCCTTTGGCCCGCAAGTCGACATTTGATAGTGGACCCGCAGAGAAATCTATCGCTAGCCAGAACAAAACAATGTTAGTCGCCAACAATAAGAACTAAAAGCTGTCTACGCTAGTGAGTCATTATTGTTTTTTTGTGATTATGATTGTTGTACAAATGCCTACTGTACGTATTAAAAAGTTATTCAATTTACTATATTTTCAACCTATACACCGGGTTCCTGAGAATATTGTTTTTTACATATGACAAGGAAGCTCTAGGCATTCATCTCATCTGATGGTAAGTGACGATAAGGCCGAAGGTGAAAGCGAGCTTCGCCTGGACTCCTTAACAACTGAGGAACCGGCTATCTTAGCTCAAATTGTCGGAACACAAAAATACTTAAAACATTGTTACTATGGCGACAAACTTAGGTTAGCCTGGCAGGCTACCACCGTCTGCCATTAACACCCGAGTGTGCGTACTCCCAGCAGGAAATTAACCACTCTTATTTATTTTATTTACCTATTTAGTGAATCTACAGTTTTATATATTTAAACAAAAAACACAGATAGCCAATTACAGATTCACATAGGTAGAATCTTATGCTCTAAGCAACTACTAATAGACCACAGAGGCGGTTGAAAATTAAGTACGTTTCATATTATGGTGGTATAATTACAGACCAAAGGTTATGTATAACATTAAGTGCGATAGTACTAATGGGCATAACATAACACTAGTGAGGTCTTACTATGAGTAAGTGTATTGGGATGGAAATTCCCAGTAGTACTACTGGTAAGACTACTCGGTAAGACTACTGGGAACAGCCCGTGATTAGGCAAATAATAAATGTTGATATCTGTTTGTAATAACTACCTAGACAGAAAGTACAAATACAGGTGAGCATTATCTTTGGATTGATCAAGGAACATTTTTCATCAATAAAAAATATACTCGTATATCTATCACAGGCAAATACTATATTAATAATGCAGGAGGCAGCCATTTAGAACATGTACTCGTACTTAAGTGCCCAAATCAAATTCATCGTCAACATCATTAACAAACAACATAATCACTGTTATGCATGAGGAGTTTGGTGGCGCCTGTGCATAGGCGCCACCAAACTCCTGCGCGCTCGGATTCGCTTCGGAACGATTACTAAGGTTAAACAACGTTGGCTGTGGTCAATCCTATAATAGATGACCAAATATGAAACATCTCGAGCTAATCCGTGTTTCGGAAGGCACGTTCAACAGTAGGTCCTGCGCCTGATGTGTCACCGGTTGTGTCGGCAAACGGTCTCATCAGACTAGAGCTGACTAGGCGAGTAAAGGAATTGAGAGTGCACTTGCGTTTGCGCAGTCACTTGTGCACTATAATATATCTTGCGCAGATGGCTAGATTCTGTTGAGAATGGCCGCCGTGACCGGATATCGGTTAGGTTTGGGTTAGGTTAGGTTAGGTTAACTTTATGAAATCGACACGTGCTGAGAGGTGGTAAACACCTTTGGCATCGATCTTATGATGCTTAGAGACGCGGCGGAGGAGTCTAGAGAGGATAACCCTATAGCTAATCCGTGCTGCCGCTGGAGGGTTGAATGGAAGAGGCGGAAATTCACTTAACTATTATTGATGGCAAGCAGGATTTGGACCAGAGAACTCCAAATCAGTCACTAGTCACTACCAGTTGTCAATCATCCCCAGCATCAAGAGTATCGCCAGCGGCTAAAGCGAGAATGCGACTCGTCTCAGATAAATATACGCTGACAAGGTCATGGAAGTATTCATTAGAGTTCCCATGGTCATGCATGGCCTTACGCGGCAGCAACGCGGCTCTCCTCGGCGCATCTTCATCGGATGAAGGAGATATAATATATGTAGTAGTGACGGACGTACTCACGCCAAAGCACATGCTAGGGCACCGCCGGATTTAATGGGTACGACGGGAATTCCCGGTTCCAATCAACTACAGAAAGTACGACATAACCTTGTACTCCACAAGCGTGAAGAATACACAAAGCATTATTTTCCCGGGCGGCGCTCAAAAAAGACTAACCCAATGCTACTTGAGTGCTCGTAGACCATATCTAGTCCAAATTAAATGATCGGCTAGATGTTGTGCGGAAATTCAAGGTTAGCTTGGATCTCGTTAGATTTTATTTAAATCCTATCACATATATTTTTCAAATGATTGCATATTGTAATCAAATTATAAATATGCAATCATTTGAACAATATATTTATTATTTTACAATAAATTTAAAATGATAACTTAGATGAAACAAGAACCTTTTTTAAATACAAGCTTTTAGTACTCGTCAATACGAATTAAACAAGCCCAAACTCGATGAGGTTGTGTCGATTTATTGCGAAGTTCCTATAGCCACCTTCCAGCTCCACCATTAGATCAGCTCCATATCATCATTATATTGCATTGTCACGCGATATAAATATGCATGCAAAATTTCACCTCAATCGGAAACCGGGAAGTGAGACAATGTCAATGTTTATAGACAATGTCGAAAATCGCCCCATGACCAACAAAGATTTGATTTACGTCATAATTATATGCATATTTTATAACACGCATAATAAATATATATATTCGACGGACAAATCAAAAATATATAAAAGTACTTTTAGAAACAAAACCAAATGAAGTAAAATATAGGAATGGTTTATTGTTACCTTTGCTCGACTGAATAGAATTGAGTTGATTTCATGTAGGTATGGCCATTTATTTATATCTATAAATTAAGTTTTTCATAACTTACAACGTAAATTAATTTAAAACATACGTCAATTGACTACTCACGCACTATGGCTTGTTAGTTCGTCGTGTTTTTGACTTGCTTTATAATTTCGAGATTTCTTGTTCTTTACTACGTGGTTATAATATCGTTCTTTGATTGATTGCAATAATAATTATTTTAATAATTATTATTGCAATCATAATTATTTTAATAATAAATTATTATTGCAATAATAATTATTTTAATAATAAATTGCAAATGGTATGGACTATTTGTATTGCTCTAACGAATTAAAGTGTTACTTCAACTAACCTCAAAATCTGATTCATTTTGATATTTAATTCGATTTCGAAGCTTGTCCGTAGTAATTGATGTGGATGTACAGTATTTACTCATGTCTAATTATACGAAAAGCATTTTTTCACTGCTGTTGTTGTTGGGGCGAACAATGTATGGACGCAGAACAATGTCCTTTAACTTCAAGATTTCATTACAGACACCGGAAAGGTGAAAGTATATAAAAGTTTGTAAAAAAGAAAAATACAATTACCCTTATTTAAAGACAAAGTAATAATAACTTACACATCAAATATTATTGTACACTTTAGTAAGAGCTTAACTTAGCATTGTTATAGTTAGAATGCAGCCAATTAGCTTGAGTCAAGAAAACTAATACTAATTACTTGGCCTAGAAATTAATGATTAATCAAATTTAATAAAATCTGAAAAATATAAATCATGTTGAGCATCGATTAGCTACATAAGAAATAATACATTCAATTACTTTCATTAAATCGTATTTTCAATTTATACCCATAAATTGTATTGTATTAAATATGACTTCAAAAATAAAATCACGAAAAATCTCTCAAATAATCAAACGCACAAAATCGTGATGGCATAATTAGAACTGTTGTTTTTATTTCATAATGGCATTAATCACTAATGTTATAATTAAGAGTAAGAGGAAACATGTGAATACTAACAGTGGCAGCCGCGGTGAGCCGCGCACGAGACTCTTCTAATTATAGATCGCTCCACATTCAAAAGCAAATTTCGTAACAGTACCGCAGACGGCCTTGCATACGACGGATAGGTACGAATATAAAGGTCCGAGGATGAATTGTGAGTAAATGGGCTTTGACTGACTACCGTAGCCAATATGCGAATGATTTTTCTTGACGATTAAGCTTACATATGCTTACAGCTATGAAACGCTTAATGCTAGGTATAGGCCTCCACCAAGGATCTTCAAGCTGATTTGTCCTGCACTTTCCACATCCAATGGCTTTCAGTACCCATTCACCAATACGTCGATCACGGTACGCGGCTGCCACTCGAGAACCTTCCCGCCCAACGCCAATCAGCCTTCGTCAGCAACTGCTAAATGCGACCCAAATCCTATTGCAATGAGGTGCACTGATCTCCCCACCTGCGCATCCAACAACACGGATCACTGGTGCCGAATGGAGTGCTGAGAAGGCCCGCCAGTCAAACTTCACTTTGGCCAAGCGATGCTCCTGATTCCTCTGCGGCGCAAGTACACAAAACGTCCACAAGCTGAGTTCCACAGTGAATAGGGGAGAGGATAAAAGTATCGCGGGAGTTGGGGGTGATTATGGCCGGCCCAATCGCCGGAGCTACCAACTTGAAGACAGTGCACGATTTTTGGAACACCAGCAAGGGCAGAAGAACCTGGCGATGACGCTGCGGCATGGATTCAATGGCGTTTTCCATCCAGGCTATTTATTAGCCCACTAAGAACCTTTGACGCGCACACTTAACATGTACGCACCACCACACACAAACGGGTAGATGCCAATTACTAGTCCTTATTAGGAGCTGTCACGGAAGTCAGTTCGTATGCATGCTTGTTCAAATAACATAGTTAACCGAAAAAACACGATATACTAGACCTATTTTGCATAGGACAGGGAATCTCTTGACCCTCATCTCACTTGATGGTAAGTGACGATAAGGCCGAAGCTTCATCTGGACTCCTCAACAACTGCGGAACTGGCTATCTTACCTACCTATTACTGTTGGAACACAACAGTGCTATATTAGCATTGTTATAATGGCGACAAACTTAGGTAAGACAGTGGTAGTTAGCCAGGCGGGCTCAAAAGCCCTACCACCAATCAAATCGAGCAGAAAAATTTCTACCCCCATGGGAAATCGAACCCCGGATCCGGATCAACACCCGTTGATCTCAACCACGGACTCACCACGGAGGCGTTTTTATTTTGTACGAATTATAAATTAGTATTTAGTAACAGTACAAATAGAAGAAATTGTTTTACCAAATATCGAATTTGGGATATTAAATTACATAAAAAGATAGGTGAAGTGAATATAGGCTAAACACATTTAGCACAACTGCAAAATTATACGAAATAATTTAGGTTTAAAGTTTGTATTTTACTTGCCATGAGGACTTTTTTGGGCTATATAAGTAACCTTGGCTCTGCTACGGATCTCATAATTTCTCTTTTAATCATACGGAGAAACTCTGGCCATTGTCCTCTCCTTGAGCCTTATTAAAAGGCCCATTGTAAACATACATTTCAGTACCACAAGTCATCATTTGCAACCCTTCTGGACTACAATGTTGAATTTGCAAATGAAATGAAGACTTTGTTCTTGAGACACTGCGGTAGATGAGTTGATATGCTGCGGAGCTTCTCGAACGACGTCGAACACTGTCTATCTGGATTCGTCAATTTACCTCTTTCTGGAAGTTGGACTTACCGAACTGGACTATTTGCCCCAGGTAGAGACGACATGAGAATTCGATATAATTTTCATCTTGTCCTTGTTCAATACAAAACCCACTACTGAGGTCATCCGTTCTGGATCAGTAGTACTATAGCTGTACCAGAATCTGAGCAAACTTTGAGCAAAAACTTATTTGATAAATAATTCAAAGTTCTAATAATTTAAATTGCGCTGTGGCCTCGGCACTGGACTGTGCCCCGAGTAGAATCGGGAGGCCCGCGATCGATCCTGCCATGTACCAATGTGTTTTTCGTTTCACGAATTTCATATGTACATTTATCTGACGTTCCTACGGTGAAGGAAAAACATCGTGAGGAAACCTGCATACACCTGCGAAGCAATTCAAAGGTGTATGTGAAATCAACCAATCCGCAGTGGGGCAGCGTGGTTTGACTAAGGCCTAATCGCCCTAACATAAATAGTTAGGGTAGGCTTGTGCCCCTCGGTGGGGACGTATATGAGCTGCGGTGATCATCATCACAGCTCATATACGTCCCCACCGAGAGGCTCGAGCCTACCCCATGTTAGGGTGATTAGGCCTTAGTCAACCACGCTGGCCCAGTGCGGATTGGTCGACTTCACATACACCATTGAATCTCTTCGCAGATGATATACAAATAAAATAAATGTTTCAAATTCAAAGGTATAAAAATCATTCGTCTTTTTATTGTTAATCTCATAGGTGTTTTATCTTACAAGAATAAAACTCTGTTTTTATTGTAGAAGTACAACTGATAGTACTAGTCACTCGATCCTGTGTCACTTGGGACCCGCACCTAGTCACACTTCAGTTCACACACCAGTTGGGAATACGACCATGAATTTCAGTTGCCATGACTACGATATCATCAGCGAAATAATCTTCAGCGGTGCTGAGTGGAAACGGGCTGAAGAAAATTTTTTAACAAAAATAAAAACCGACTTCAAAAACACTGAAAAGTAAAAAATAATATAAGAATAGGTACAGACAACATCACACTTCTATATTGAAGTCGGCGCCAAACGATGATCTCCTAGAAAGTGTTAAAATTTATCACCGACTTCAATATAGAAGTGTGATGTCTGTACCTATTCTTATATTATTTTTAACTTTTCAGTGTTTTTGAAGTCGGTTTTTATTTTTGTTATTTTTTTTTAACTTTTTAGTGAATGAAATCTTTTTAGTAAAAGAAACCCTAATTTAATACCAGCTGGTATTAAATTAGTGTTTTCCTCGATTTCCATGGGATCCCATCATCAGATCCTGACTTTGGTGACGTTGGGACCACCCTTGCAGTATACTCTATAACAATGACGGAGTTATGAGGTAACAAACAAAAAAAATACAACCAAATTGATAACCTCCTCCTTTTTTACAGTCGGTTAAAAAATAGCTCCCGGCGCGGCGGACGCAACAAAAAGACACACGTACCTATATGACACAATTTTAAAAACACCGAATTACGGAAAAATGACTGGGTACTCGCACAACGACAACATAGAAATTAGAATGGCCTCCTGCTTATATGCATTTAATTAAGACTGACTTGACTACTGACTACTGAGGCTGCTATCAGAAGACCATCGATAATTTGCATCTCTAAAAGTACCTTCCCTGTATTTTTATCTCTAGAGTCACCAGCAATCTCTCTATTTAGCAATAGATATTTACATATACTTATATAGGTATATATACATTATATGTTTATTTTGTATATTGTATGTTTTTATACTAATTACTATTTATTTATATATTAATATAAATAATAAACACTTAAGTACTATATTTATAACTTTTAAATTGATTTGCGTATTTTTGTTGTTTATTGTTCTTAATAATGTTGTTTGTTTTTAACATCTACCTTGGATTCTTTGAATCACCCTAAGGTCAACTGGCAGAGACTGCCCATGGCATTAAGTCCGCCTTTGTGCACAGTACATGAAGAATAAATAAATAAATAAACATATGCATAATGACACAAATACGAATTCAGTCTACACCAAACAACTACTCTCACAACGACACATACGTATACCTAATCGAATTTCGCCTTAGTCCCATTTCGTAGCCAGATTAATTGGTAGCTAGCTTCGAAATGAGAAAGATAGTCCCAATTTGAAGCTGACTACGAAACGGGACGAATCCTTTAGTCCCATCTGTAGCAAGGTTTCATTCCCATTTCAGGGAAACCAATATTCCCACTTCTAAACTAGCTACCAAAGACTGCGAAAAGGGACTAAAGATAACTTAGAATAAGTTAGAAAGTTGCTCATGTCATGTCTCAACTGTCGCAAGGTACGAGTTAAAAAGAAAGGTCGGTATTAAATTATCTGTTTATCATATTAAATTCAAACTTTATATCGCCTAGGCCTTATCAAATTAATAACTTCTAGGTACGGAATCCTTTAAAACTTAAAGGATGTGATGTGAGTATTCAATCTAATAATATTTTATAAATATCATTTTATAATATCAAACAAATTGCAGTATTTTTTTGTTTTCAGTTGTTTTTAATATTTAATGTAATACTTATCAAAATTCATATTTTTCTTTTTCCTATAATTTCTTTCGAACTACACAAATTCTTTTGATGTGTAGATTTGATTGTATTTTAGACTTTTTTTTTTGCAACCTCCAAATAAAATTTTATATAATGTCGGTTTACATACTCGTACTCAACCAAATGATCTTCGGCAATCGAATTATTCGTGTGGTGTCTCGAGTTAGCGATGCTTTTACTCATTTCGCGTAAATTTTCGCGTGTTAATCGTTATGCGTATTGGTTAATATGCGTTTTATTGTTTAATATCGGTCGTTATGCGTATCAATCGATATGCGCTTTTAGATTTAAAATTATTGGTCATTATGCGTCGGGAGCGAATAATACCCATATTTTTTTACAATTCCCAGCGTAAGCTTACACAATAAAGAACTTGAACTTAGGCATAAGCACTACTGCAGGCGCCGATAATGGCAACGGCAACAGTAATAATATATGAATATATCATGCCCTTCGTCGGTGGCGCTGTGGCCTCGGCACTGGACTGTGCCCCGAGTAGAATCGGGAGGCCCGCGATCGATCCTGCCATGTACCAATGTGTTTTTCGTTTCACGAATTTCATATGTACATTTATCTGACGCTCCTACGGTGAAGGAAAACATCGTGAGGAAACCTGCATACACCTGCGAAGTAATTCAAAGGTGTATGTAAAGTCAACTAATCCGCACTGGGCCAGCCACGAAGGCCTAATCGCCCTACCATGTGGCGTAGCTAGGGAACCAAGGGCCCTGGTGCAAATAAAAAAAATGGGGCCCCACAACTATCTAAACTGGATAGGTTTTATCAAGTAAAAATATTAAATATACAAATACTTTAAAAATGCTAAGCTACTTTATCATCAGCTCTTTTTCGTGCACTGCAGGGCAGGTAATAAAAAAATAGAAAAGTAACGACATAAATTATATCATAAATTAATACTTGATGTAGATACAGCATAAAGTTTTTAAACATTTTGGAAAAAAAATCTTATCTCGAATTAACAATAAAACGCATCTCGATGAATAATAAAACGCACATATCGCTATCCGTCAAATTGACAACACTGCCATCCCAGAGATAGAATTTAGGGGAATTCCCTAGGTATAACTTTCGGATTTCTCTCAACAGAGTTGCCATGATTAAAGTCGGGTTGCAACCTGTCATATTTATTTTGAAAATGGGAGAAATTTTCGAAAGTTCAGTTCGATCGAGATTTTCTGGTAAGGATTCGAGGCCCCCCTGAGCTTGAGGGCCCCGGGGCACCGCACCGCCTAGCCCGTGGGTAGCTACGCCACTGACCATAACAGGTTAGGGTAGGCTCGTGCCCCTCGGTGGGCACGAATATGACCTGTGAAGATGAACATGCCCTTGCCGGCACTGGCGAATGGTGTGACTAGCACACTAGTACACTTCGCAACTTCGTTTTTTCGCCGAGAGTGTGCCGATACCGTAGCCGTGCCATTTCAGTGGAAAAAACTACCATTTAGTGAAGATCAGTCTCCGTTAACATGTGGATAACACAATATTTTACATACACAGCTCTCATCTACATCCAACAAGCGACGATGCCAACAAACGACTCACTTATAAACAGTCACGATCGAGAATTACATTGCAATTTACACTGTACTACAAAGCAAAAGATGTGATTTAAGCATGCAAACGTCATTGTGCATATGACTGTGATTCAGTGCGAACACTGAATCATAGCCGAAGCAATAAAATACAATAAAAATAGCATTCTATTCATAGTGCTGCTGATATATTTTTATCGTCTCAAATAAGAGCGAGTCAAAGTTGATTATGAACGATTTTTATATGCTTCAATTAAAAAAATACGCAAACTTATGTCAATAAGGAAGTTGTATTTATCTCAAGTATTTATACAGAAAAAATTGAGAAAAATTCAGATATTTCAACTTTTTGTATGTATGTAACAAAAACGGCCTGACCGATTTATGAATATATTTTTACAGGGTTGGTTTAAAAAGAAAAATAATAGAGAGAATCCGATAGAGAAAAATAATTTAAAGTAATAATTAAAATATTACAAGGCTGATGATAGAAGGCTTTTTGAAAGTTAGTAGCTTAGGAGATTTGCCCTTAGTTGTTCTTTGAAGTTGTTCGGATAACCTGACGATGGAAGGTGAAACACCTTAATAGTTAGCAATTATAGAATAATTCCTTCATTACCCAATATATACAAAATTCAGGTTACCTGAACAGCGACAAAATTACTTAGACTAAGCATAATTATGCACAAGATAACATAATTATCAAAATATATTATTATTTTTTATTATTATTATTAATAGGTTGGGGAAAAAGTTTCTTCGCATTTTTTAAGAAAATTCAAAACATTTTTTAATATAGTTTATTTAAATTTAACTAAAGTATGTAGGTACCATTTTGTTCGATAACTTTTTGCCATCTTGTAGGTAGGGACATGATCCCATTGCTATAGAAATTTTGGGACTTCTGGTCAAAATACCGCGACAAGTGGTTTTGGCAGTCCTCTCGTGATGTTAACCTGACACTGCCTAAAGAATTCTGAAGAGACCGAAACAGGTGGAAATCTGAAGGTGCAAGGTCAGGACTATACGGCGGATGCATTAACACCTCCCAGCCAAACTCTCTTAATTTTTGCTGAGTGGCTAAAGATGTGTGAGGTCTAGCGTTATCATGATGAAAAACCACACCCCTTCTGTTGATTAATTCCGGCCGCTTTCTCTCAACTTCTTGCTTTAATCTCATCAGTTGTTCGCAGTAGAGTTCAGAATCGATGGTCCTGCCTGGTGGTAACAGCTCATAATGAATAATGCCCTTCCAATCCCACCACACACACAGCATCACCTTGTTGCGAGTTAACCCGGGTTTCGCCACAGTCTGTGAAGCCTGACCGGCCTTTGACCACGACCTTTTTCGCACGTTCTTGTCGTACGTGATCCACTTTTCATCACCAGTTATCAGCTTCTTCAAAAATGGTTCGGTTTCATTACGTCGTAATAAAGAATCACAAATGAGTACACGGTTCATTAGGTTTCTTTCAGTGAGCTCGTGAGGTACCCAAATGTCGAGCTTTTTTGTGTACCCAGTTTTTTTCAAATGCGCCAAAACTGTTTTGTGGTCAATTCCCAGTTCTTCAGCTACGTCGTAACTACTGACATGCCGATCTTGCTCCACTTTTTCAAAAATGGCATCCGTTTTATCTGTAATAGGGCGACCAGAGCGACGTGCATCTTTGACATCAAAATTTCCGGATTGAAAACGCTTAAACCAAATTTGTGCTACTCTCACAGACACTACACTAGGTCCATAAACATCGCAAATTTTTTTCGCGGCTTGCGTTGCATTTATACCTCTTTTGTAGTAAAATTTTAAAATGTATCGAATTTCTTCATTAGATTCACTCATCTTGGCGGTACGAAAAACAAATGAAAATCACACATTTTCCTAATTTGAATTTGGAATTATGTTCTTTAAAATCTAAACTTTCAATGATACCAAAACCAACCAGATACAAATAGTATAGCCAAAGAGATTTTATTACAAGTTTATAAAGGGTTTTCCAATAAGGACTTGACAACTTTTTTTCAAAATAAAATGAAAACCATTTGAGATATTTCAAAAACTTTATTATCGGGTTGAAGTACATTCAAAACATTTATGAATGGAACTCGACTTCGCTCATATGGCCACCGCGGGCATGTTTGCAGCGGTCGATTCGTTGGACCCAATTTTCCATTACTCGGCCACACATTTCGGCCGAAACGGCTGCTATTTCCCGTTCAATGTTGGCTTTGAGCTCTTCCAACGACGTCGGCATATTAGCATAGACCAATGACTTGACGTAGCTCCAAAGAAAAAAATCTAAAGGCGTTAAATCGCACGAACGAGGCGGCCAATCGACTGGTCCATTTCTTGAGATAACACGCTCATCAAACTTGTTCTTCAATAAATCGATTGTAACGTGTGCTGTGTGGCTTGTGGTGCCGTCCTGTTGAAACCACATGCTGTCCAAGTCTATATATTCCAATTCGGCCCAAAAATAATCGATAATCATGGCGCGATAACGATCACCATTCACAGTAACGTGGCGACCACTATCGTCGACGAAAAAATATGGCCCTATGACGCCGCCGGCGTGCAAACCGCACCAAACAGTTATCTTTTGTGGATGAAGTGTTTTTTCATTAAGCACATGTGGATTTTCACCCGCCCAATACCGCATATTTTGTTTATTGACAAACCCATTGAGCCAGAAAGGAGCTTCGTCACTGAAGATGATTTTGCGATGAAATTGATCATCTTGGCGCATCTTTTCCAGAGCCCAATCGGAGAACGTACGTCGCTTCGAATGGTCCATCGGCTTCAATTCTTGAGTGAGCCTGATCTTGTATGGGTGTAAAGTAAGATCCTTACCCAAAATTCGCCATAAAGCTGTCTTGGCGATGCCCAACTCTTGAGAACGCCGTGGAATTGACTGATTTGGATCATTTGCTACGGACGTTTCAACGGCAGCGATATTTTCGACATTTCGACCAACCCGTAGTCTCACTGGCACGGCAACATCACACAACGAATATGTAGACTAAAACTTTTTCACTAAACTTGTTACTGCCTGTCTACTAGGGCGAGAATTACGTCCGAAAATCAGAGTTAACGCTCTTAAAGTAGCGGCCATCGACTCCGAATTTCTGTAGTAAATTTTTAAGATTTGCAGACGTTGTTCGTTCGTGTACTTCACCATGATAAAAAGGTTATGTCTACTGAATAAACTGACAGTCACAGTTAGATGTTAAGTGAAAAGGTGCGTTCACAAACTAAATTCAAAATTGTCAAGTCCCTATTGGAAAACCCCTTACATACTATAATGCGAAAAGACTTTTTCCCCACTGTAAAGGCCTATATATTAGTAAATATTAGGTTTTGCTAATAAATCTTAGGATTTACTAACATGAGTTGGTAAACATATGGATTGTATAAAGATTTTTTTCAAGCTTTTACCATTAAGTTTGTAAGATGCTAGGTTTTACCAATGACGGTTAGTAAATATAGTTTATTTTTTCAATTTACCTATCAGTCAGAGCCTTACAAATTGTTAACTATCGTTATGATAATACGTTTGTAATTGTCATTGTTATCTATTTATACAATAAAAGTAGAACTTTCCATCTATAGACGCACGCGCAGCCGTAACCGCTGATGGTAGAAACGTGAAATTTGGACAGTTATTTTAATTTAAAATGCAAACGCACACTAAGAAGGGATTCTGTAAAATGTTAAAATAACCCTAAAGGGATGAAATAGGGGTTGCAAGTTTGTATGGAAAAATCTTTAAATTAGCAACGATTTTAATAAAAATTGAGATTCATGCTCTTAAAAATATTTCATTGAACACGTGTTTCATGGTTTGTTGGAATTCACCCTCTTAGGGTGCAAAATGAACATGAATGATATGAACAGCCAAAGGCATTTAGGCCGATAAGTCTCTCATCTTTTCTACTGGAAGCGATGGAGAAACTCATCGACAGATTTATCCGGGACGGCCCGCTTAGAAAACGGCCCCTACATGCAATGCAATGTGCCTATCAAGCAGGCAAGTCAACTGAGACTGCCCTACACTATGTTGTTAGCAGGATCGAAAAGGCACTGGATTCAAGGGAAGTATGCCTAGGCGCCTTTCTCGATGTAGAGGGTGCCTTTGACAAAACTACATTTGAGTCCATTAGCAGAGCGGCAAGAAAGCATGGCATCAATGACACCATTATAAGATGCATAAATTGTATGTTAGAGAGCAGAGTTATATCTGCAAGCATATTAGGCGATACAATGAGCATCATGACAACCAAAGGTTGCCCACAGGGAGGAGTTCTCTCTCCGATACTGTGGTGCTTAGTGATTGACCAATTGATCGAAGAACTGAACAAAGGCCCACTGAACACGGTGGGTTATGCTGATGACATAGTCATTATAGTTAATGGCAAGGTGCCAAGTGTGGTAGCCAGCTTAATGCAGGGGGCGCTACTAAAGGTCGAAGACTGGTGCAAGGAGACACGCCTTAGCATCAATCCGAAAAAAACAGTGATCATACCGTTCACAAGAAAGAGGAAACTCAATAACATGAGACATTTAAAACTCTACGGCAATGAGATATCATGGTCCACAAAAGTCAAATACCTAGGAGTTACCCTAGATAAAGGACTTACGTGGAAGGAACATGTAGACCTCACTATTGATAAATCCATAAGGACTTTTAACATGTGTCGATCTACTTTTGGTAAAACCTGGGGTCTCAAACCCAAGATACTCTACTGGATTTATAACATAATGATACTGCAGGGCATAACTTATGGCAGTATTGTCTGGTGGCCAAGAACAAATCTGGTCACATGCAGGGAAGTACTAAATAGATTCCAAAGACTAGCCTGCATGGCTATAACGGGGGCCTTCAAAACAACTCCTTCGGCGGCCCTGGAGAGATTTTTAGATCTTGAGCCACTGCACAGCGCCATACGAAGAGAGGCTATGAGAGCACTCTACAGGCTCAGAACTTTGGGCCTATGGAGCGTGAACAGGCCTCTATCAAGACACACGGCATTTAAGGCTGAAGAAGAGCATCTGTTGCTGGAAATGACCAGCGACAGAATGATACCTAAATACGTATTTAGGCGACTCTTCCAAGTACACATCCCAACAAGGGAGGAATGGGATAAGGGGCTGGCTCCCCCCCAGGGAAACAGCATGATTTGGTACACAGACGGATCAAAGATGAAATCTGGTACAGAAGCAGGAATATACTGCAATAAAACTGAGATTTCAATCGGCATGGGCAAGCTGGCTACTGTGTTTCAAGCTGAAACATACGCCATCCTTGTCTGTGCACAGGAGAATCTAGACAAAGGTCGCAAAGGCCTTAACATCTATATTCTCAGTGACAGCCAAGCGACTCTCAAAGCGCTTCTGTCATATAAGGTGGAATCCAAACTAGTGATTAACACAATTGAAGCACTAAACAAACTAGGTAAAGACAACACTGTACAGCTAGTCTGGATTCCAGGCCATAAGGGTTTCGATGGTAACGAAAAGGCTGACTGTCTGGCAAGAAAGGGATCAGAAACACAATTTGTAGGGCCCGAACCGTTTGTCGGAATCACCGCAAAAGCAGTCAGTACAGGCCTAAGAGCTCAATCTCAAAGGAGGCACCAGGAAGAATGGGCCAAACGGAATGGAATGAAACACGCCAAGCTCTTTATGGGCATGGGCAACTGGCTCAAATTAACATTGAGCTCTAGCAGATCCCAGACCCGCCTAATGCTCGGTGCTCTCACCGGACATTTTGGCACTAGGATAATGCTAACCAGGATGGGACTTGCTAGTTCCAAAATCTGCAGGGCCTGCAAGGATAAAGAGGAAAGCATGGAACATTTGCTGTGCCATTGCGATGCTCTAGCCTGCAGGAGGCAAATGCTGACGGAGATTGGTTATCCAAAACCGGAAGATTACAGGGCCATGCCACCAAAGGACATCATCAAGGTCATGGCCACGATGAACTGGACCGATGGTGGCGATGGCATTAGGGACTAACACACGGGGAAGCACAATAGATCCAGAGTGGGTCGAAGTGCAAAGGCTTATAACTTGGGCCACCCCACTTCTAAGATAAGATAAGATAGGGTGCAAAATAGGGGTTGATAGTTTCTATTGAAAATATTTAAAATCTTCTTCAATTTTTATGATTCTCAGTTTATTATCCGGGCTTAAATAGACTACAAAATTATTTTTCCTAAGGGAAAATATACACTAATAACGCCGGCGAAGCCGCGAGCGGAAAGCTATTAAAATATATGGGAGTCACCTAATCGTTTATTACTTTAATGTTCTTAATCACCTATAAGTTTAATCCTATTTATTCATTTATTTTCTGTAACTTATAATACATAATTTTAAAACACTTACAAAATAAAAACCAAACAAACCAAAAATAATATTATCTTCTCACAAACATAACGCCTATGTTGGCTATGGTAACTGAATTAATATTTATCTTATTATCATGGACCTACAAAAAAATACGGACGGATACTTTTTTTCAGGTCCGTGCTTATTATTCGGTATTTAAGAAATTAATTAAAATATTTAATAGATCCAAAAAATTCCACATTTATATATATCTTAAGAGGAAACACAAAGGTGGAGAGAATTCAATTCGGTATTTGTAAAATGTATTGCTGTCGCTCTGTGTGCCCGAACAACTGAACTGAGCGCGATAGGGAAATCTGGTCAATTATTTAGGTTTTAAAGATGACTAACTTCACCAACCTTAATTTAGCTAAGGAAACTCCTAAGACGTATGCTGTCACTTTTTGTCTTTAATGAAAAGAATGTGACAGCATGCCACATGGCGTTTTATTGTAAAAAATAGTTGCTCTATTTTTTTTACCATTATCCAATAAGAAAACAGGTGACTACGTTTGTATGAAAAAACGGCCCATTTGATTTCTTCCTAAGAATATTTTCAATATTTAACATATCTTGGTGGTAAGTGTAAGGATTTGCCGAGAGTATGATGTTAAAAGACCGAAATGAACAATGATCATGAGCAGTTCAGACTTTTATCAATAAGAGTTGGTAAATCTTAAGTTTTACTGGAAGGAATTAAGATTTACCGTAGTTCGGGCTTTTACATTAACATTTACATTTAAATGTCATTGTGTAAATCGATACATTTTACAGTGTTTTTTACAAGTGACACTCTACTCGCGAAAAAATCTCATAACTTTGTTTGAGGTCTAATAAGCACATAGGAAATTCATTAAATCTTTTATCCTGAACTAGCTGACCCGGTGAACTTCGTATCACCTTGACAGCAGGCAGATCTTAAGAAACAATCACGAAGTGTACTTCCAATAGTCATACAAAATTACCATTATGTATTATATCGCCGGTAAACTGTATTCATAAATATTTAATCAGTAACCGACAACTTCAAACGTGTGTGAAGGATTGTTTTTGTTTAGAAACCACAACATTCCCTTTACAAAGCTCGCTGTGCATTATTTCCGCCCAGCTTCTGTGCTTTGCTGTAAAGTTGGATTTCCTTCTACAAAATGAATGAATCACTACAATAAGTAAATACTTTTACTCAAAAATGCATGTAATGTGGCCATTATTTTGACAACCTTGTTTGAGCAAAGTCGACCTTGCCGTTAACTATTCATAATTGTCATTTTAATAAGCTAAGTTCTTGTATACAACTTGGGATTTTATTGTAAAATCGTATACACAGGCCTCTAAAAGAATTATTGATTTTTTGGAGCCTGGTATTTGGTAAAGCTAACATATTCCTTTGTCTAGTATTAACTGAATGAATATCACTATTTTTACAAAACAAATGAATATTTTTACGAACATATATTAGATTCTCATAAATATATTGCGACGCTACTGTCATAATACCAATTTCTTTAAACTTTTCTCGCAAAGAATCTCTCATTTTAAGGTTATAGATAGCTCGAATAGCCCTTTTCTGCAGCACAAAAACGATCCGAATGTCGGCAGCATTTCCCCACAACAAAATGCCATATGACATCAAACTATGAAAGTAAGAAAAATATACAAGTCTTGCTGTATCAACATCAGTCAACTGACGTATTTTCCATACAGCGTGAGCTGCAGAACTACTCGTAAGTCTCTTTGACAATTTATCTATATGTGGGCCCCATTGCAGCTTAGAATCAAGTGTGATCCCAAGAAATACTGTAGTGTCCATAAGGTCAACACCTGTATCCTTTATTTTTACAGTGGTGTGAACCTCTTTTACATTAGGTAAAACAGATTTTATACATTTTGTTTTCCCTTCATTAAGTGACAGGTTGCTTACATTAAACCAATGAACAATTCCTGTGTTTACGCTCGAGGAAGAGCGAATGGCAACACTGCGTTATAGTCTGTGCAGTGAGAGCCTGTGGCGGCCGGCCGCATGTAACATGTCAGTCGGGTCGAATACGGAATGACATTAAAATAGGTTAGGTTACCGGGCGGCGCGTTTTCGTTTTCGAGAATAAAAGAATTCATTGTGTTTTGCGCGGCGCACCTAATATCGGGGTGCGAAAGTCCGCTTGTGAAAGTGTAAATGTGGCAAAAGTTTTATCGGTAAAGTGAGTGATGGTGGCCTACTAGGCCTATGTAGTGCTCCGGTCTCCATCGTTGGATTGACAGCAGCCCTTCAGGAGCCGCGACTTCCTTCGAGCTAGCTCAGGAAGTCCACCGGCTACATACGGAGACCGATCGGAGTCAAGGTAAGGACAATTCTTTGATTGTAGTGTCGATAGAATTATTTACATCATCATTCATTTGCAATCCTCTTTTAATTTTAAATAAAAGTGAAGTATCATCTGCAAATAACACTATCTCATGCCTGTCCTATGCAAAATCAGGGAGGTCATTGACATATATAAGAAATAGAAAAGGACCAAGAATCGAACCCTGCGAAACTCCCATTTTAACTGCGGAACCTTGAGACCTTTTTCCATTGACGTCTTCTTTTTGAATCCTTCCACTTAGATAAGAGAGTAGAAGATCCAGTGCAGTATCACGAAACCCATAGTGGTGTAATTTTCTGATCAAGGTTTCGTGAATGTTAATATGTATGGAGACAACTTTAAATAGAACAGTCTTGAGACCACATTACTTTAAATAACGAATCTGTAGTATGTAATAATTAAGAAACATACATACGTTTACCTATGTCTGAATTTCATAGGCCGTAATGTGTTAATTTTCCCGAATGTCTTTATTTTTTTTAACCGTAAGCTTAGCTGTGATTATCACGGAAGCCTTTAGATTAGTTTTATTTTATTACAATCGTGATAAGTTTACAGTTCCCGAAAAAAAACGCCTTTATGACGAATAATTATGGCATATGAAATTTTGGCAAAATTATATCAACCAATAAAACACAACGTCAACGTTTAATTGTATTTAAATTAATGTAAACCAAAGAAAGATAACAAATTACGTCCACCTTTATGACAGCAAGTGTTCAAAATGGTAGTCGTATTGGCGAATACACAAATTAACCCTTTTTTGCACTGAATTAGTTGCGGCTATTAAAGTTGTAGGATGAATGATACAAAACAGATTCAATCGCATTTTTTATTCGTCTACATTGTTGTATTTCTTTTTATATACACTATTTTTGAGGTATCCCCAGAGAAAAAAATCAAGTGGCGTTAGACCAGGGCTGCGAGGTGGCCAATTTATGGGTCTATGTGTCCCTATCTACTGGGTACCGAAGAGTTGATTTAAACTGGACAGAGTATTACGGCTGTAGTGTGGCGGTGCACCGTCTTGCTGGAAATACGAGTACACTTTTGTGAGCTCGGCCAGCGGCAAATCGTCTAATTGTTCTTGGAGACTGCCCAACATGGTACTACCCAACCCAACGTGGTAATATTTGAATTTCAGGTACCTTGGTAATATATAAAATTTGACCATCGCAGTCCGGTTTGCCATTAGACCACACCAAATATTGAAAGAAAAACGAACATGGTTATGGCTTTCACACATTCTCAGCGGATTCTCTGTAGCCCAATAATGATGATTTGGTCTATTAAACATTGAAAAATTGGTTTTGTCAAATTCATCATCATTATTCATCATTTCAGCCAAGAGACGCCCACTGCTGGACATAGGCCAGGCCAGGGATCTCCAAACCGATCGGTCCTGCGCCTCCCGCATCCAGCGGCTTCCCGCGACCTTCACCAGATCGTCGGTCCACCTTGTGGGGGGCCTACCAACGCTGCGTCTCCCGTTAAAAAATGTAATGTTGTATGTATACTTTTATTATTTTTGACATTTTGCTGTTTTTGAAGTCGGTTCCTATTATTACAAGCTTTTATTTATTACAAGCTTTTATTTACTTTCACGTATCGCGGTGTCTGTAATGAATTCTTGCAAGTTTTTGACCCACTTCCCGGTTTTCGACTGAGCTGATATTATGCATGCATATGTATATGCAAAATTAAGATGATATGTAGCTGATCTAATGCTGGAGCTGAAAGGTGGCCATAGGAACTCCGCAATACAATGGTACAACCCCATCGAGTTTGGGCTCGTTTGATTCGTATTGACGAGTACTAAAAGCTTGTATTTAAAAAAGTTTTTTAAAATAATTTTACTTGTTTTAATATTTTTATTTCAATTCTTTTAGTAAAATTAATGTATCTAAAGTATCGCTGAATCCAACCTAGAGAAAGAAACAGGTTTTAAAGCTGCAAACCGAGCTTTGCTTCCAATGAGAGCTACTAACTTCAAGTCACACATGCCTGTGTTTTTTTCGCTCGCGTCGGTGAAATAGTGAAGTTACACGTTCCAGTTGACACTAATTATGCATAATTGCATTGGTTATTCGATACTGCCATTTAGATACAAATTTAGGATACAGCTGTCGTTTATACGCATTACAAAAATCTATTTTTTTATATTATAGATGTAGAGCTATATATTATAGATGTCGATTATACCCTACCATTTACAAGATCCTTAGAAATTCTACAAAATTCTAAGTTTCAATTCGATGTAGGTAACATCGGATGAACTTGAATTTTACTTAAGTACAAAATTTAAAATGTTGTATTTAAGTAAAATTCAAGTTCATCTTATGTTTTATTTACCCAATTTACCCCTTTGCGGCTGGAATTTCCAAAAACCTTGAAAAACATGTTTAAGTGATTAAATTAATTTATTAAAGCTAAATTCCTAGTCTTAGAAAATTCGGATGAAATTCAAATTCATTTTCATTCAAACGTTCACCCTCTTTTGAAACCCTCTTAGAGGATGAATTTCGTAAAGTCCGTGCTTATCGGACCTGTCCCATCTATAAGCTGTAACGTGGTGACGTGCGGCAGTGTCGCAGTGGTGCAGTGGTTAGAGAAGTAGGTCTGATAAATGAAGCATCAATAGTTATGTCACTGATATATATTTTTCGTTACAAAATTATTAGTAATAAAAGGAAAAGGCACGCTGTAAAAATATAAGAACGATTGTTAAACTATAGATAACAAGCATATAAAAACATATTAGAATAGTATAATACTTACACATAAGTGCCTATAGCGTTTTTGGTCAGTATATTCGTTACACGATATTGTCATTCAAGCATTCTGATGTCTGATTTTATAGACAGTTTTCCAATAAAAATATTAATTTAAATTAAATTGGCCATCGCTACTTCTTTACGTCTCGTTGTCCGTAAATCAGTGACGGGAGAACAGAATGTCATTGAGACAAATTAATTATGAGGTTTAAAATGCAGCCGGGAATGCAACGAGTTGCTATATGTAGGTAGAGTATAGCACCTCGTTACAAAGCTATCTTCCTATTTTTCGCTTTTATACGTAACTAGGTATGCCCGCAAACTCGGTACGATGGCCTTATTATAAATACACTATAGATTTTGCCGCAGGTAGAGCCGTAGCCATCCATAAACCGTAGCCGTAGAAAAATTGAAAGCTCTATCGACACTCCTGCTATCTATGGGATTTTCGCTGAACTAAGTAAAACTAGTCCAAAGCATAGTGGCAGGTGCTTTGTCAAGACGATTCAAAAGCTACAACAACCTTCCGCGAGATGTCACTAAACACACTACTCCGGTGTATTTTACCAAGGATGACTTAAAGAATTTTGGTCTATGATTTTACGCAATACCCAGTCTAACAAAAACAGCACTTGGGGAAAAAGGTATTTCGAAAACAGCTCATTAAATCGAAAAATGAGCCTAACATCACATTATTTTTAACAGAGTTCGAAAAAGGACTAAGTTCTATGTTCGACTGTATCTATTTTCTTTTTTTAATGTATGTTTACCGATTACACCGCCATTTGTGGACCGATTTACAAAATTCTTTTTGTAAACGAAAGAGTACACTCCTGTGGTGGTCCCACTGTCACCACGTCAGGATCTGATGATGAAATCCCGGACAAATCGAGGGAAACCCTTAAATTCCACAGGCACGCCCAACGTGTTTCATGTCTTTTCTTAAGATATTCAGGAATTTGCGTCTGGTAGTTATCATGTTGTGTTACTAAGCTGATATTGGAAGTTTCTGGTAGATTAAGAGCTCGGGAATAATACTTTCAAAGCTGTTTAGAGAGAAAGACGTTTTATTTTAAGTTATTCTGGTGTTTGCCTTGGCTCAAATTCTAATACGCATATTATTAACTTAACTAATAAGATTGAAAAATAATTTTGTACAAAAAAATAAAACCGACTTCAAGTTTGTGCCAAGCAATGATCACCTTAAGTCTTAAAAATATAATAGCTCCAACTTCAGTATAAAACTGGGATGTTGTTTGTATTTTTATATTGTTTATGACTTTTTGGTGTTTTTGAAGTCGGTTTTTTTTTTTTTTGTAAAAAAATTTGTTTAAAAGGACTAAACAATAATATCTAGATATTATTGTCACTCTCGAAAGTTATTACGACACCAATGAAGAGGCTGGTTCACAAGCTAAAAGTTGGCCAGCGAGATATAACAATCAATGTTAAACATTCGATATTTACATAGGGGACCCTGTGAAAAGAGCTATGCTCGGAGTTGCTCTGTCGGATAAAATTCGAAATGAAGTTATCTGACACAGAACCAAAGTCACCAACATAGGGCATAGACACCAACAATGGGCTGGACACATCTGTAACAGAACCGACAATCATTGGAGCAGGCGAGTTCTGAAGTACATCTCATGGTACCGCTCAAGGCTCAATTATCAGGCCAATTGAGTATGTAATATATATTATGTAAACGATATGTGTAAAATATTCCAGCATGCTTCTGTGTACCAATTTGCTGATGACACCTGTCTAATAACAGCACATAGTGACGTAGAAGTGGCACAAAATATGATGCAAAAAGAATTTGATATGTTGTGTAAGTGGGCACATGATGTTGGTTTAACAATAAATTATCAAAAAACTAAGCTAATGCACATACATTCTCCATATATAAACACAAGCTTGACCCCACAAATAGTGGCTCATAAACATAACTGTATGCATTGCACAAGTGGGCCAGGAACTGCTTGCGCATCCTACGGGTAGCCGTTCTTTCTGGCGCCTGGCTGTGTAATCAAACTTCTGCCAACCCTCGCTGCTACCGCTGAGACATGCCGATGGCTCACTTGCTCATCAGCCGCTGGAGAAAGCCGACCTCCTGGCAAAACTCTTCGCGGCTCATTCCCGTGTCGATGACTGTGGTGCACAACCTCCGAAACTGTCCCATTGTGGCAGCACCATGCCCGATATCCGTATTAGACAGCGTGATGTGCGGGCAGAGCTCCAGTCGATCGATACTCGAAAAGCAAGTGGACCAGACTGCATTCCTGCGATTGTTCTTAAGAAGTTTGCAGCGGAGTTGACTCCGGTCCTGACGCGTCTATACCGTCTGTCGTTCTCTGCTGGTTGTGTGTGCCGAAATCTTGGAAAGAGGCCAATGTCCAGCCGGTTCCCAAAAAAGAGAAATCGTTCTGATCCGGCTAACTATCGTCCTATAGCCGTCACTTCCATTTTGTGCAAAATCATGGAGAGGATCCTAAATACCCAGCTGATCCGTTACCTGGAAGGTCACTCGTTACTTAATGACCGACAGTATGGATTTCGTCCTAAATGGTCAACAGGTGACCTTCTAGCGTTCCTTTTGCACAAATGGGGTGAATCTATCGATAAGCGCGGCGAATCGGTGGCTATTAGTCTCGACATCGCCAAAGCTTTTGATAGAGTCTGGTACAAGGCTCTTCTTTCCAAGCTTCCGGCATACGGATTACCCGCTCAATTCTGTACGTGGATTGCCAGCTTCCTCCACGAGCGTAGAATTCGCGTTGTCGTTGACGGCTGCGCTTCGCGGTTCGTGGCAGTGAACGCTGGAGTTCCGCAAGGCTCCGTTCTATCCCCAACATTGTTTCTTCTGCATATCAATGACATGCTTTCCTTGGGAGCTATACATTGCTATGCAGACGACAGTACAGTGCATGGGGGATATCACGGAAGCTCAGGGGCTGCTCTTGGTGATATTGGTAGGGAGAGGCAGAATCTTATCATTGAGCTCAACAGGACGCTGGACCTCGTCTCCGAATGGGGCTCCAACAATCTTGTTGAGTTCAATGCTAAGAAAACCCAGGTGTGCGCGTTTTCGGCGAAAAGGTCACCTTTCCTCCCTCTTCCTTCTCTTCAGGGCACAACCCTTCACACACAGAGCAACATCACCTTGCTCGAAATGAACATTCGCTGCGATCTGAACCCCAGAGACTACATCGAATCCGTCATAACTACTGCCTCACGGAAACTCGGTGTCCTGAACAAGGTGCGTAGGTATTTTGCGCCGGACCAACTATGCTTGTTATATAAAACTCAGGTTAGGTCTTGCGTGGAATATTGCTCGCACCTTTGGGACGGCTCCACTCAGTACCTGCTCGATGCTCTGGACAGATTGCAGCGTCGCGCTATTCGCATTATTGGCGATGTAGAGGTAACTAACACCCTCGAGCCTCTACAACTTCGGCGTGACATCGCCTCTCTTAGCGCCTTTTACCGAATGTTTCATGGGGAATGCTCTGAGGAGCTCTTTAACCTTATCCCTCCCTCTCCATTCCTTAACAGAAACACGCGTAAGGGCCTTCGGAGTCATCCGTACACTGTGTCCTCCTTTTCACACCGTACCAAGAAATTCCAAGATTCCTTCTTCTGTCGTTCATCCCACACTTGGAATTCTCTACCTGCGCACGTATTTCCTCCATCCTACAACATGTGTTCCTTCAAAAGAGGCGTGAAAAAGCATCTTTTGGGCTGGCAAGGGGCAGGCAAGTAGGATAGTGGATGTCGTCCCTACTCTACCTGTCAACTCATTTGGGCCTCTTTCACCGCTTAACATCAGGCGGAAGGAGGTCATTTGCCGGGTCCTCGGTTTAAAAATAGATTTTAAATTTAATTGGAACCCACATATTCATCACGTTTATAATAGACTAAAAGCTATACCTACTGGCTAAACAATGTATACTCAAACATAAGATGCCATAGTGCCATACAATACACTAATATTATTTTATTTGTCTATGACAGATTTTATGATAGGATATGGTATCTCTAGTTATGGAAGAACTTTTAAAACATATTTAAAAGATATCTACAACTTACAAATAAGATTGTTAAAAACCATAGTACCATTAAAAATTAAGTATAAGTATAAAGATAATTACGACAAATTGTTTCAATATTGTAAAGTTATTAATGTTTATGACAAGGTTGATATGGCTATTGTATCTGAAAATATTGATAAATTCAATCATTTAAAAATAAGGAAAAGGCCAAATAACATGCGTAAATTACAAAATATGGCCACATTTGAATTATATACCAAGCCTGGGTAAACGCGGTGACATCTCGGGATGGAAATACCAGCGCTTTGAAAAAGCAGTATAACTATGCCTCCAGATCCTTCAAAAGGGACATTGCAAGAGCGAAGTCGGAGCACATCAGTAGAATTGGCGAGAGGCTAGAGCGTCTTCCTTCGGGGTCTCGTGCGTTCTGGTCTCTCGCCAAAGCTATTCAGGGAAATTTCTGCATGCCATCTTTTTCACCACTGCACAAGGATAACACTTCGTTAGCCCATGATGCTAAAGAGAAAGCCGATCTTTTAGGGAAACTCTTTGCATCCAACTCGACCTTGGATGACGGGGGACAGGAACCACCGACCATACCACGGTGCACGAGCTTAATGCCGGATATTCGGTTCCACCAAAGCTCAGTGCGTCAAGCACTAAATATCCACAAGTCGAGTGGGCCTGATGGTATCCCTCCTATCGTGCTAAAGACGTGTGCTCCAGAGTTGGCACCGGTTTTAACGCGACTATTTCGGCTCTCTTATTCATCTGGCGTAGTCCCAACCTCATGGAAGACAGCTTTAGTGCATCCGATCCCTAAGAAAGGTGACCGCTCGAATCCGTCCAACTACAGGCCGATAGCTATAACCCCTTTGTTTTCAAAGATAATGGAATCACTAATCAACCGCCAGCTTCTCCGGTACCTAGAGGATCACCAGCTGCTCAGTGACCAACAATACGGCTTTCGTATAGGTCGCTCTGCTGGTGATCTTCTAGTTTACTTGACACATCATTGGGCAGAGGCAATTAAAGCGAAGGGGGAGGCACTGGCAGTTAGTTTGGACATCGCGAAGGCCTTCGATCGGGTATGGCACAAAGCCAACTTCCTTCATATGGGCTTCCCGAGAAATTATGTGGCTGGGTACTAGCTTTCTAGCAGACAGAAGCATTAAGGTCTTGATTGACGGTGAATGCTCAGACCCAATGTCTGTAAATGCTGGTGTCCCCCAAGGATGTGTGCTTTCACCTACACTATTCCTTCTGCATATCAATGATATGCTGCAAATCAGCAGCATTCATTGCTATGCAGACGACAGCACGAAAGACACCTTCTATAACGGCCGTGCGAACTCTTCTCGGGAAAACGTCATTGAGTGCCGGAATAAACTTGTGTCTGAAATCGAAACTTCATTAGAGAAAGTCTCTAACTGGGGTCGACTTAATTTAGTCCATTTCAACCCCTCAAAGACACAGGTTTGCGCGTTCACCGCAAAGAAAATGCCATTTGTCGTTTCTCCTCGCTTTCAGGGCATTCCCCTAACTGCATTAGCCAATATTGGGATCCTTGGTGTCGACATATTGAGCGAAGTCCAGTTCCGTGACCACTTAGAGGGTAAAGCTAAATTATCTTCTAAGAAGCTTGGTGTGCTCAATAGATCGAGACAGTATTTCACTCCGGCGCACCGCCTTCAGCTTTACAAGGCGCAGGTTCGGCCTCATATGGAATACTGTTCTCATCTTTGGGCTGGGGCACCCCAATACCAACTTCTCCCACTGGACCTCATTCAACGGAGAGCGACTCGAATCGTCGACTGCCAGGAAATTTCAAATCGACTTGATACCTTAGCGCTGCGTCGAGATGTCGCTTCACTATGCATCTTCTATCGTATTTATTACGGGGAATGCTCCGAGGAATTGTTCGGACTTATACCTGCCGCCTCTTTCCGCCATCGTTCCACGTGGCAAAAAATCCATGCCCATCACTTAGATGGTTGGCAGTCCACAACTGTGCGTTTCTCTCGAAGTTTCCTGCCTCGCACAGTCAAACTTTGGAACGAATTGTCGCCTGCGGTATTTCCGGACCGATACGACCTTCAAACTTTCAAAAAAAGAGCGTATTCCCACCTCATAGGCCGGCAACGCACTTGTAATTCCTCTGGGGTTGCGAATGTCCATGGGCGACGGTAATTACTTACCATCAGGTGATACGTCTGCTCGCTTACCCCTATCCCATAAAAAAAATATATAAATTTAACAATTATTATGGTAAAAGAGTGTGGTCGTACATCCTTCCCTATATACTAAATAAATCCCCTAATGAAATAACAAATAAACTAACCAATAAAAATTTAAAACAAGTAAAACGAATCTTAAAAAGCTATTACATTCCTAGAAAGTGTATAGACAAGGATGTAAATCAGTCAAGTTAAAAAGTAATTGATGTCTACCTATCTACTTAATAGTACATTACGATGTGAGTGCGCTATGGTAGTTATAACCCACAAGGCGGAATTTCAGCCCAAGCCAAAGGCAAGGGCGCTATGGCGCCGAGTGTATGACTGGTATGCGCATGTATGTCATATGACGTCTTTTCAACACACCTGTGAGAAAAAATACTTAACAAACCGATTTTTTTTTCATGATTGAATACTGCAGATCATTGTTGGTTTGTGGACAAAACTAAATAATGGTATGTAATTAAGCGTTTATTTATTATATTAGACGTAAAAGACTTATTTGTAATTTAGTAATAAAAATATCTATCTACTGTAACTTAATAAGGCTAACGCGAATAGTGCAGCTATAGATATATGGCCGCACTATGCGCGTTATAATACACGCGTGTTTTATGAGCTGCTTTATGTTCCTAAAACCGGAGAAATTGGATGCACTTTACGAGCAAGTGTGTTGAAAAATTTTCTACATTCATTAAAAATGAACATTAAAATTTATATATTTCTAATTTGTACATTGGAAATATATCACTTTTAATGTACAAATAAAAATTTAACAAGAGTAACTCCCCAGAGATTACTATAATCTTTAATATTAATATTTCTTTATCTCAGGTTCATTATTGTGGTTTTTTTTTGTATGCTTTTTTCAATGAAATAAACGGATTTAAATTTAAAATTAAATTTTTTTTTTTAGGTAGAGGCTGCATTTGGTCACTCGAAATGTAGGACGCCCTGCAACAAGGTAGAGCAACGACTTGCGTCGGACAGCTAGGAGCGCAGAGATGAGAAAGGTCGAAGAACGATCTGAGTGGTGTGCCTTTTTTTTTTTTTTTTATTATAAGACTTACAACATTTCCAAAACTAATAATTAAATTATTTGCGGTGCACTATAAACCATAATTGGTTTTTCTGTACACTACAGATTCGTATCGTCATCTCAAAAATAATATGATATATAATATTATGTAGGTGCATGCATGTAACACAATGAAATAAACAGCACGTCACTTTATTCGCTCGACATAATGCACTCCCCAAGAACCAGTTTTGACTGTGCGGATACATACGGGCGTGAATTTTGCCGAGCGAGTCGGTATACAGAAAATAAATCAAATCCTTGAATACATATTTACGTTTAACATACGAGTATATTCAAAGTCTTTGAGATTAAGATTTTTGAATATACATATATTTACGTTACATTTTTTCTATTAACTTAGATAAATAAAATTTTTTTAACTTATATTTAATGTTTGTTTCGTTAATTTCATTTTTAATGCTAGCCGGAAGTTCATTCATTAACCTAGGAACCTGATAACATAACATTTGTTTACCATACTGATTACAGTATCTAGGTAGAATGAATTTAGGAGCTCGTCGCGACTGTTCTACTGTAACTTTACTTAGTTTCAAATAAGATTCATTGAAAGAGTTTTCAATCAGAAGTATATATTTCAACTGATCGTGAATAGGTATAATTCTACAGTGATTAAAAAGTTCATTAATATCTTTAAATTTTGCTTTAACTTTGTCTGGTACAATGGTTTTGAGTATCCTTGACTGTAAACAGTAAATTTGGTCAAGATGCGATTTAAAAGTGCGCCCATAGGTACTTAGGCCATAAAATATTATTGTTTCTCCAAGAGCTTTATATAGATATAAAAGAGTGGAATAAGGAATCTGACGTTTGACAATTTTGAATTTCGCTAATATAGCTCTTAACTTATCACATACAGAGTTAATATGATCTACCCATTTAAAGCGGTCATCTATTATAAGGCCAAGGTACCTTTGTTTATTTAAAACTTCTAAAGCTTCACATGTGCAATTCATGTTATTATTATGTAAGCAACTATGATTATGCGCTATGATTTTAAGAGTGCTAGATTTGCGGTTTTGAGTAGAACTCACATACATAAGTTTAGTTTTTTCTGGATTAAGTACAAGCCCAGCGTCATGAGACCATTTTGAAAGAGCATTGAAGTCTTGTTGCAAATTTTTTAATGCTTTATCAATATCCTTATTTGCAGATACGAGACAAGTGTCGTCAGCAAACTGATATATCTCACATTTGGTAATCATATTAACGGCGTCATTGACATACGTTATATAATGGAGTGGCCCAAGTACCGAGCCTTGAGCCGTACCATCCTTAACCGCAACTATCTTACTAACACTATCACTAATTTTCACCAAATATGATCTATTATTAAGATAGTTTTTACACCATTTACTAAGGGGACCTCGTATGCCACAGTCAGACAACTTTTCAATTAAAGTTTCATGTTTTAAGGTATCGAAGGCCTTACTGTAGTCAATGAAGATTATTAACACATGTTCTTTATTATTTAAATATTTATAAATATTGTCAGTAAATTTTGACAATAATTGCGTGGTACTCTTTCCTGACTGAAAACCAAATTGTTTATCTGTTACAATACTATTATTTTTATAAAACTTATGTATTTGTTTTGAAATTATTCTCTCCACTATCTTGTCTATTGTCGAAAGAATTGTAATGGGGCGGTAATTATTATACTCACTATAGCTACCCTTCTTGTGTATTGGTCTAACTACACCAGTTTTAAGCTCATTAGGGTATTCACCCTGTTTAACGGATGTATTTATAAAATGAGCAATAACCTCTGCAACATCGCCAGCAATCATTTTCAAATCCTGTGCTCTAATGCCATCTATACCCGGTGCCTTGAGATTACTCAAGGATTTTATTTCATTTATTACAGTTTTAGTAGAAATTGGCTGAAATTTACAAGAAACATTTGCGGAATTAGCATACAAGGATTTGTCTAACAATGTTATATTACAATTAGGTACAGTATTTTTGACGCTGTTAGCAAAATTATCTGCAAAATTATTAGCTATATCTATAGTATTTGTGTTATGGTTACTAAATGCGTTAAGGATTACTTCATCGACAATAGTTTTCACCCTACCAGTAATTTCATTTAATATTTGCCACAACACTCTGGGATTTTTTTTCTGATCATGTATTTGCTGCCTTAGCGTTTTATTTTTATTTTGTGATATTAGTTTATTTGCATAATTTCTAGCAGCGTTATATTTTTGTTTTACAATCATATTAGATGTATCCGATATCCAATCCATAAATAATTTATCTCTGAATTGGCATGCCTTCAGAATATTTTTATTAATCCACTTATTGTGCAATTTATTACTTTTGAGAAATTTAACTTCTATTTTTGATTCATTGTAACATTTTTGTATTTTATTTACTAATATCTCGTATATTTTATTTGGATCAAAAATTTCTTTCAAAGGTTGCCAATCCAGTGATTTAAGATTTTTTTTCAAGAGATCATAGTCATAACGAGTACTTGATCGAAGATCCGCCCGTATGTTTTCACAACCCGTCAAAGTATCAACAGGAACAGCCGCAAGAGCGACAATGCGGTGGTCGGCCAGTACAGTTCCGAGCGCCGCTGTGTATAGGTTTAGTGCGCGGGATCGTGCATAAATGTGATCGATACAAGATTTACTCAGTCTATTGTTCGCTATCTCCATACGTGTGTATTCTGTGATCCCGCACACTAAGCCATTATCGTACAAAGCGGTGTTGTAAATATGTTTTATAGGGCATTCTCTCCGCAAGTCAATGTTCACATCACCCAGTAGATACAAGTCTGATTGTCTATGTATTTTCTTTAGTACCGAGTCCAGTTCTTTGATAAATAAGTGCTTACTTTTACTAGGAGGCCGATAAACACAACACAAAGTCGCAGTGTAATTACAAGTTATAAGTGATCCTATTAAGCTCTCAAAGTGTTGTGTTTTGTAGCAGCTTACATTGAATTTATGCTTACTTTTAACATAAATTATGATGCCACCCCCTCTTTGGTTATTTCTCAACTTAGTGTACATATTATATCCTTTTATTTTAAATAAATTACTGACAGTGTCAGTAATATTAACTTCAGTGAGCATAATAACGTCTGGGACTTTAGGTGAAGAGTGAATGCATTGTTCCATGGCAGCAATATTTTTTATAATTGATCTGATATTTATATGTATACATAGAAGTGAAATCTTTTGAGGAACGTTGTCTAGAAAAACCCTGAGGTCCCTACAATCGTTAATTTCGAATATTTCGTCTAAATAAATATCCATCCAAGTTTAAGCGAATAGAATGAAATAGATCTAGAAAAGAAATTAAATATATACCTTATAATAATGCGAGTTTAGAGAAGCAACGACTTACGAACGCGAGGGAGTGGCAGACTGTGACTTGAGTTTTTTAATATCGTTAGCGGATCGTAAAACAAACGTTTTCTGGTTTTCTCCTTCCTTCCGTACGCGTAGAACTCCTTTCTTAATCCAAATATATTTAAATAGATTGTTAAGCTCTTGCTTCGCTTGGAATAAGAGCTGCTTATTATACGGAGTAAGAGCTTCACATACGAATATAGTTTTACTTGGGTTAGAAGAGTTTGTGATAACATCAGAAACTGTGATTTTGGAAGAACTAGACTTATATGCCGAGACCCAGGATTCTTGCTGTTGCTCACCTCTCAGCTTGATTTGTATCGCTCCCGCCCTACCCTTCTTTTCAGGTAGTCGCTTTGCTTCTATAATATCTTCGACGCTTTGGTTGAGCTTTTCAGCGACGTCTCTTACCATCTTCATAGGGTTCTCACCGCTAGTGGTCGGTATATTATGAATCTCAACATATTTCTTCAAGTCATTCTGCTCCCTTTCCTGCATACGTTGTTCTAACGCACCTACCCTCACCTCCAAATAGTTATTTCGATTAGTTAATTCGGCATTCTTTTTTTGCAAATCATTGATTGTTCCTTTTAAAATATCCACATTTTTTATTAGCTCATCCATTTTATCAGAATTGTATTGAATAGATTGACAAATATCCTTAAGATCCTTCCTCAGTCCCTTTTCGACTTCCTTGGATATGCTGCTGCTCAACTTCTTTATATCCAGTTGAACCGCCGGTGACTCGCTCACGTCATCATCCTCATCCTCCTCCTCGTTAGAAATGATGTGAGATCGACGTCTACTCGCGTTATTTTGACATTCACTGCAGGTCCAGTCTAGATTATCAGATGCTCGAAGTGCAGCAAGCTGTTTGTTTGATAGCCCAGTACATTGATTGGTCTGATGCACTATCTTTTCACATCTTGTACACTCCACTGCCGGCTTTGTTTTGGTAATATTTTTACCACAATTATCACATTTAGTTGACATGTTAATAAAGCGATATGCACACACATCCGTCTATACCGAGCGCTAGAGAACGAATGAATGAACCTTGTGGTTGACCTATGTCTAGTGGATGACTGATAACGACTTGTGATGATGAGGATGCTGCAATAGAACTCATTTGAAAAATTTATTATCTACTTCTACGCTATTTTTTCAAGTTCGAGTATATATAGGTACAACCTAAGATTTATTGCACCATAACTTCTGGGCTTAGAGCATTAAGAAGAAATAGGTTGAATGCTTCTGGGTACTCTTACTTACGCCGCCTGTTAACCATGGGGTGATTCACTGTTTACCACCCACTGTGCATAGTGGGTCAATTTCCATATTTAAAAAAAACCTTATTTACTCTTTTCTTTATTATTGTAGGCCAATGATTTAGTTATATTATGAAAGCAGATGAAATATATAATACATAAAATCAATATTTTTACCAATCTGACTTTAAGGTTTTAAGATAATATGAGTGAAAAAAAAGAGTGACCCACTGTTTACCATTGCAGGTGACCCTACTATGTTCAATATGCATATTGCTTCTAGGGTTGCGGCGAAGGGCCCTGCCTGAAAATCCGACACAAAAACTTTAGCTGAAGTAGGGACCTTTTTGGCTTATCTGCAATTTTTTGTTAATTATTCTCTTCTTTTTGTGTAGCCAAATAAATATTTCTTTCGTTCTTTCTTTCATTCGTTCTACATCTTTTTAGTCAAATTAATACAAGCTCACCAAAGTAACTTGAAAGAATACAACTAAGGGTCAATATGTGGCTACTGTATTTAAAAACTAATCTCTAAAAGTTAAGAATCTTTCCATGATCAGCCTGGTTCACGACTACCAGACGCAAATACCTGAATAGCTTCGGTAAAACAAGAATCGCGTTGAACGTACCTAGAAAATATAGGGGTTTCCCTCGATTTTCCTAGGATCCCATCATCAGATCCTGACCTGATGACCATGGAACTACCTGTGAAATATATCCTTTCAAACAGAAAAAAGATTTTTCCAATGCGGTTCAGGCGTCTTCAAGTAATCGGGGAACACACTCGTACAGTCAGCAACACGTCAAGCTTTAGTCTTTCATAAGGAAACCGTCGCTATTACGAGTGACATTAGAGCGGCCTCAAGGTCAACATGTAAAGTCTGGCATGTTTCTGTGTGTATATAAAAAATAAAAGAAACCAACGAATTATGTAACCTCGGTGAAAAAAGGGGAATTAAGGCGATAGATTACCTTTTTAAAATGCCTGACGTTTCAACCGGGCTTCACCGACCGTAGTCACAGGCGGACTTGCGAACCGCGATGTCGTCACTGCGTATGTGAGGTAGATTCATATTCATCCACCAGCAAAATATTTATTCTGCTACCGTCACACAATACACTTATTGTGTCCTTATTACAAAAAATAAAACCGACTTCAAAAACAGCAAAAAGTCATAAATAATATTAGAATACATACATCATCACAGTTTTATATTGAAGTTGGTGCCAAAGTAACTAAGGAGGTACATTAATTGTATTTTTCATTTTTTAAAACCTTCCAGGTGGTCATTGCTTGGCACCGACTTCTATATAAAACTGTGATGTTGTATGTATTCTAAAACTACTGCGTCACCAACCTGACTGCGATATATTTGAGAACAATTTGCCATCAATCCAGTTCACATGTTTGACCTTTTGTGAGAATAAGTCTATTTTGTAAAAATTGTGTCAGTGTATCTTGTAAATACTCGTATTGTGTCCGTAATCTGTTATTATTTGTTTATTATTGTTCTCATTTCTATATGTCAATTGTGTTAGTTATGTAAGTGGGTTTGCCCGTGTAACTAACAAATAAATAAACAAATTTATTTATGACTTTTTGGTGTTTTTGGTCTGTTTTAATTTTTTGTAAAAACAATTTTTTTCAATCTTCTTAGTTTACAATACATGCGTTTTAGAATTTGAGCCAAGGCAAACACTACAACAACTTAAAATAAAACGTCTTTCGCTCTAAACAGTACTGAAAGAATTATTTCCGAACTCCTAACCTACCAGAAACCTTTCATCATCAGCTCAGTAATATGATTGATGACCATTAGATGCAAATACCTGAACATCTTCAGCAAAAACATGAAACACGTTGTACGTATCTATGAAATTCAAGGGTTTCCCTCGATTTTCATGGGATCCCATCATCAGATTAGGACATGGTGAAAATTGGACCACCTCGGGAGTATACTCTTTGGATTATAAAAAGAATTTTGAAAATCGGCCCACAAATGGCGGAGTAATCGGTGAACATACGGTGACATGCCTATGAAATTCAAGGGATTTCCTCGATTTTCATGGGATTCCATCATCAGATCCTAACATGGTGACAATGGGACCACCTCGGGGGGAATTAACTCTTTCGACTACAAAAATAATTTTGAAAATCGGTTTACAAATGGCGGAGTAATCGGTGAACATACATTAAAAATTACAAAAAATAAAACCAACTTCAAAAACACTGAAAACTTAAAAATAATATAAGAATAGGTACAGACAACATCACACTTCTATATTGAAGTCCGTGACAAATTTTAACACTTTCTAGGAGATCATCGTGTGGCGCCGACTTCAATATAGAAGTGTGATGTTGTCTGTACCTATTCTTATATTATTTTTAAGTTTTCAGTGTTTTTGAAGTCGGTTTTATTTTTTGTAAAAAAAAATTATTTTTAACTTTTTAGTGAATGAAATCTTTTTAGTGAAAAACCCCTAATTTAATATTAAATTAGTGTTTTCCTAAATTTTCTATGTGATCCCATCATTAGATCCTGACTTTGGTGACCATGGGACCACCCTTGCAGTAAGTATACTCTATCGAATACAAAAAGAATTTTGGAAATCGGTTTAAAAATGGCGGAGTTATGAGGTAACAAACATAAAAAAAATACAACCGAATTGATAACCTCCTCCTTTTTTGAGGTCGGTTAAAAATAGATACAGTCGAACATAGAACCTCCTCCTTTTTCGAAGTCGGTTAAAAAATCATACGCATCGAATTGAGAACCTTCTCCTTTTTTGATGTCAGTTAAAAACGTAATCTATCCCGTTAATTACTCATGTTAATCATGCAACGCGAAAGTTTAAAAGTGATTTTTGCATAACCTCCTCCTTTTAAACCGACTTCGAAAAAAGGAGGTTCTATGTTCGACTGATCTATTTTTTTATGTATTACTCCACCATTTGTGGGCCGATTTTCAAAATTCTTTTTGTAATCGAAAGAGATGGTCCCATTGTCACCACTCCCATGGTGGTCCCATTGTCACCATTTCATAATGTCATGATGGGATCCCATGAAAATCGAGGGAAATCCTTAAATTTCATAGGCACGTCATACGCGTCCGAGCGTCGGTGGACCGCCATGTCGTACCAATGTGTTTTTCGTTTTTCGAATGTGTCTGCACTCTGCACATAGTAAATAAATAATAACATTTATTAGTGTATGTATGAATACCTCGCATAGTCCCACTATACATTAAAATACTGTTTGATTTTGTCATCTTTAAGTTTTAGAGATGATGTTTGTTTGAGAGATTTGTTCCCTGTGATCTACTTTATAGTTACATAAAACACAGAATGTTTATTTTCTTAATTTTACAAGGTTTGATTCCCTGATCAGACAGACGACTATATAAAATTCTGCGAATGCAGTTTATATTAGTTTTAAAATCGAAATATTTTTTTTCTATCTACTATTTAAGGTATGGTGGGAAACCATATGATAAAAATCTCGTCTCAGTTATCTACTCCGAAAGGGCTTGATTTGGCGCCAAAAAATATTTATAACCCTAAAGTACCAACCCCCATTTTTAATAGCGATTTTGATATTTTACTAGCGAAACGCAGTTCGCGGGCACAACAAGTATAAATAAATAAATCGCCGAAACAGATAGGTACGAGTATTCAACAAACGCTAGTACGCATACTTCCCTAATTAAAACGTCTAGGATAAAACGCTCATGCCCAATTGCGCATGCGTAAATCTAATACTTTTTTTACTCAATTTGAATCAATGATTATTATAAAAACATTTTCTCTGTTTACTCTAAATCTAAAAAATCTAAACTCTAAATTATTACAAATATTCACATTTTAAATTTATGGGGTTTCTGTCTTTCAACTCAGAGCAGTCTTTAACTGATTGGGAGCTTACTCAGCCATTCATAATACTAAGCCCCTACGACTTGAATAGGCGGGAAGAGACGATCATGAATATCTCTGGGGTACAAGTGCATTCAGCACCACCCCCTCTCTGTCCCTTCCTCGGAATGCGCCCTCTGCAGGCTTACCTGCGCCCGCGACGCTACAACGCAGCCTCAGAGAACCGCTACTGTACCCTCAAAGATTAAGCTAATTGCAGATCCACAACTCGTTTCAAATATATGTTTTATGATTAATATAAGTAAATAATATTTTTTATATATCAAAGAGCAACGGACGGAGGAACTTTTATCACGGTGAATTTTTACACGTTTTTATATTTCTAAGTTACCTTTCTCAATAAATAAATGATATATGTATAATTGCTTTCGTGCTTAATGCATAACAGTCTAAGGTTATGTGGTTGAGATTGCCTTGATTATGACGATAAATCCGCCTTTTTCATGTTTATGTATAGTCCAACTTTATAGATATCTAGACGGTTATACTCACGAAAATTTCAGATCCATCGGGGGCCCTTCTTCAGGGAGGAGGCGGTGGTTTAGCGGCCGCGTTCCGCCTCGCGGTTTTAACAAGTTGAGTCCTAGATTATGTTATTTATTCATTAAGCAAATAAAGAGTTTCTAGCTTGCTAAGTGAATTCTAGTCTAGAAATGTTGATCTTTGTTATAGCTATCTCTTTTATTTATAATATTTAAAAACGTTCGATTTCTCTATATAGAGGACTAATTACCTACGATGTCATGCTTAATATTAAGAATATTTTACCATTCGGAATCTATATGCTTTGCACCGTTGGAAAAAGTTGTTTTCAAACTATCCGTATTCAGTTTATAAAAATGAATATAAATAAAGGTACATTGATATAAGAACTAAAAAAAATGTGTTTATTCTTTTGAAAGTAATCTGGGTAATACAAATAGCCAAAGACGAGGACGGTAGCGCTACTAAGTATAAAACAAATGTACATCTGTGGAATAATCTTTGTGTGGAAGGCGGGCCGACCCGTTGCTGTACGCGTCGAACTTAAAGCAACGTTATACATCAGGCTGCGCTAGCGACCGAAACAGACGCGCGCGCAGGCGCATAGTTAAGTGTCAAATGTGATGTCTCCCTTGCTGTGAATTCTTCTAGCATGCTCCCCGTGTGTGAGTGAACAGTGACGCTATGTGGAAGTTCATACTATTTATTCTGCTGGTTGCAGCGGTCTGCCAGGCGGATTTCCAGGAAAGAGGTAAGTTGAACTTTTTCAACTTAAAGTTGAGTTTATGCCATTGTCAATCAAGACGAGATCAACAGAATCCATCCATCCTAACACTGTACAGCAGTATGTTTGAAAACATGACATACAGAAAAAAAATCTATTGTAAACTTATCAATGATCTTCGACATATAAATAAGATATTACCCATTCACTTAAAATGTGATTTTTAAAATGAATTTTTAGAAAGCAGCTATTCTGTTTTGAATATTTCGTCCTTATTTACTAACAACCGTACTTTACCATTACGAAATAGAGGAAAATATAAGAATCTACGGTAATCTACGGGTATAATGACACATATAAGCCAACAATGTGCAGAGCGAAAGTTTCTTTCTATGTTAAGAAAAATGGACACATTTCTGAAAACTTGCTATTCAACCACGAGGCATGGATTTAACTGAAGTCAAGTAATTCAAATTGTCAATAGGGCTCATTTTAGGAGAACTGAATATTCTTCGTTTGGTTCACGATAACATTCGTTGTACGCGGTGTACACTACGGGTTAACGAAACAAAGCTTCAAAACAAAGGTATGTTTATAAACAGAATCACATTGACATTATTTTGTGTCTTACTTCATTGAAATTCTGTTTGGAAAATGCAAAACATTTTTTCGTTTGTAACTACATATCTTGAAAAATCTTTGAATATACGAGTATACCTGGAGGAAAAAAGTGTACAATAAGTTGATCCTATGTGTTATATATAAGATAGAAATTACTTAGGTACATACACCAATTTCAATAAAATATCCAAGAGTAGGTACTCTTGGATATTTTATTGAAATACAAATCCAATATTTAGTTGCTTTCACGAAGTCTGTGGTGCCTATTGTTTCATGTTTTATTAATTGACAAAAATAAGAGGTTCATTCTGCTCATATAAATAGACTTAAAATGTTATTTTATATTAGAATAAATACACTACTGCAATGCCAAAAACACTACTACTGTTGTTAGAGAAAAATATTTCACGATACTACGAGTATTCTGTCTGCAATACATTTCTGATGATAATTACATTTCATTACTTACATATTCACAAGTTATATTTTTATATATTTAAATTAAAAAAATATATTTCATCGGTAATGATTTAACTTTAGTTCAATCTTTTCAGATAACGAATCTTCCGAAATAATTAAGAGAAAAGTATACTGTTCCAATTTAATTGATGTAAAGACTATTATCCTGATTGGCAACTACTTATTAAACTCAGTCTTAATAACTGAAAAGATATGTACAGTATATTTAATACCTAAATATATTAAAAATTATGATAATAGTTATGCATACGCAATAAACATACATATTTAAATAAGATTACGTGCCATTTTTAGCATAACGAGACATTTCAAGTATTTTTATGAGGGGTACCTACTTGCTGCTTTTTTATATTCGTGAATATTCGGGTTAAAATTTTTATATTCCTGTGTTTATGTGCAAAAAATTATACAACACATATATTCGCATCTAAATTTATGAGATTAATATGGTGTAATTTACAAAAATTAGATAAAATCAATCGAATTGTTTCAAAATTGATAATAAACATATAAAAAAATAACTCAAAACGGGATTTGGAATAAACAAAATAATGCAGAAAAAAATTTATACTCTTTTCGCGAAGCTGATTAACAAGAAACCAAAAAGCAATAGCGCCTGTTCCAAAAACTACCACTAGGCAGGTAGAGTAAAGATCTAACGTCTACTTGACAGCTTTTAAATAACGTTAAGACAAGAACAGTTACTAAGATATCTAGACCACAGACTTAGTAGAGATGCTACGCATCTAGACAAACCACGTGAGAGAGCAATATACCTTTCAGACTACTGCCATTTGAAGTATCTAAGTAAAAGCAGACACCCAACAACTTAGTTACCTAGATAATTGACTCACGACGGAAGAGAAAACTACGCAAGTGTTGCAAACATGTCAATATCATACAGAAAGGTAAATAATTAACAATATCTACGAGTATAAAGAATTAATTGAAAAAAAAATGTATCTCATCCCATGTAAACATCAAATAATTACCTAGGTAAATTTCTTTGTAACTGACGATTTACGTATTATACATAATCATATAAGTAGGATTAAACTGATAGGCTCAGTCTCTAAATATCATACTTTTGTTTTACGTTGTCATGTAATCGAAATCTTCACACGTAAAAAGGCATGGTACATTTCATGAATAGATTGTGAAAAATCATAAATGAAAACTATTTTTATTTGTCACGTCTGCTGCTCCCCTTCACATACACTGCTATTATTCACACTGTGAAATCGCAGATCAATATTCATTTCATTATTGAAGGCTAAAGGGCATTATAAACGTCAATGTAAAAAATTGAGAAAAACAAACTTTATTCAAATATTCAGCTCCCTAGACAGATGCATTTCGATAATCGCTAACGCAATCGCTGGAAGGAAAATGTATGTGATTTGACATAAGTCAAATCTCATACATTGTCAATTTAGCGATTGCGTTAGCGTTGCGTTGATTATCGAAAGACGTCTTGTCTAGGGGGGGTGAATTTTTAAGAGTGTCACGTACTTTATTTACGTTATCAGTCCCAAGCCTGTTCAGTATAATGGAAAATTCATTATTTAAAAAAGTACACAACAGATAGCACACGTAGGTATAAAGCGTGAAAATCAAACAAGTAAATATGTTATTTTTCATATAGGTAGCAAGTTAGCAATTATTATTATTCTTCTAACATGAACTATTAAGTTCATGTTAGAATAATACGGATAGCGCAAGTATAACATTATGGAAAAATGCGAAATAAAAATCATTACTTGTGAAATTTCATATGTAAAATTATATAAAAATCATTATTTCATTAAATGAAAATAAATGCAAAGTAGCAATCATTGCCGTGTCTACTATACTAGGCAGGATATCTTGTTAAAGATTGGTCGTTTCCTATAGGTACTTATTTTAATAATCGCGTTTTAAAGATTGTACAACGTAGGTAAATAAATGTTAAAATTTCTCACAAATTAATGTATGTACATTAGAGGTGGCGTTAATGGTTGAAAAAAAAATACATATTAGTTAAAAGTTGAATAAAAATATCAGATAATTTTAATAGTTGGAAATATCAATTATTATTTTTATTCAAATGCAATATATTGATATTTATCATAATTTTATCAGTCGGTTACATTTATTTATGCGAATTTAGTAATATAACTCTTGCGTTAAAATCAACTTGAATTATTCGATTATGGATGAAAATATTTATCGAATATATATGTTTTTATTAGTTTAATTCAACGGATGATAAATACATTCAACAACACTAATGTATATATCAAATACATGTTTATTTACATATATCCTGACACAGTTGTGAACTATATGTAATGAGATTTATGATTTATCTTTTGAGACCAAATAACTTCCGAAGATTTTGTGGTGTTAGATGAAATGAAAAATCTCTTTTTAACTATCTAAAGTTTATCCTACGAGATTTAGTAGGAGCGATAATAATACAAATTTCGTAACATGTCTTCGAGAGTGTGAAGCCAATACGCGCATGTCTTCCTGTATATCAATGAAACGGAAGCTTAGATGGTTTGGTTGGTGAAAAAATGCATTATGAAGACACCCCGAGCAGCGTGCACAAGTGTGTGGGTTTTTACCCTCAATACAGGCGGAAAGGGGCGAAGTGCTTTGCTGGCTCAGGGTAGTTTCAAAAACAGACATCCGTTTTAGTATCCGGCATTGATTCAAAATTTATTCAATTTACGTTTTTGTCTGCGGCAGCAGTCAATTTATTTATTTTTACATCCCAAAGTTTGTGCAATGCGAAAGGGTTAGAAACTTATACTTAAATAACGGATTCAATTCAAACAGAACAAGTATAAGTTTATACTAAAATTTTGGGGTTATGATTTATAGTACATTTTATATTTTTTATAGTTACTTTCACATTTCAGGCTATTTTGAAGAGTTATAAGTCTAATAAAGTTATCATTTTTTTTCTGCAATAAATTTTATATCTTCGACGACTATAAGTGTTACTTTAGTCTTGACTTGGGTTTATTTTATTTCACGAATTACATCTACTATTTCAAACATATGGAAATAACCTTATATAATAACTAGCTTCTGCCCGCGACTTCGTCTGCGTGGACTTCAGAATTGGGTCTAAAGCTTCGCTGTCCGCGGCTTAGCTCGTAAACAATTTTCAATTTTCCCTCGGGAACTTCTTAAGGAATCGGGATAAAAGGTTATGTTCTTTTCCATGTTAAAGGCTACATGCATGCCAAATTTCACCCAAGTCCGTTAAGCCGTTTTTGCGGATAGATGTTCAGATGTTTTTGTTTAGTAGGATAACAGAATGAGATTTTAGACAAGTCAGTAAAGATTCTTATAGATAAACAAATTTTAATATTTTCGAAATTATAGAAAAACACGTACACCGCCACCTCCTTAACTTCACACGTCAAAACTAAAAAACCTCAACATTAGATTGTTTTTGCAGTTGGCATTCACATCAACGCTTTCCGAGGTCCGCAGCACGAAGGCTTAGGGAGCGCTATTGTTGAAAAATGAGACGTGATCCAAACAGATAAGACACTTTATCGTTGTGTAAAATGTGAGTTTTAATGCCTAATGCTTTTATCGAACAGCGCTGATGATTTCATGACTCGGTACTCGGTACGTACTCGGAGCGGTACACGGTCCTCTTATCAAAGTATTGGATTATGTCATCCTCTTATGGGAACTTAGTTACGTATTTTCTAAGCCTTTATATAGAATATTAGCAATAAGGAAAATACAGCATTCTCTTCTTTCATGAATATAATAATTATTGTCTCATTCACAAAATATACATTCGAAAATTCACATTGCTATTTGAACACTGGTACAGTAAGCGCTGCGTTAAGCTATACTGATTGACCTTTAGACCATTCTTATGTCACTCGTAATAGCGGTGACTTTCGTAATTAGCGCTTGTGGCGCTTACTGTACAGGAACTATTTAAACTGATATAGGTACTTAATTACTTATTGTATACAGATACCATACCTAATACATAGTGGTAACTACAAATGTACAAAGGTGGACTTATCTCTAAAAGAGTTCTCTTCCATCGATTACAAGTAATAGTTTAAAATGTAAATTACTCGGGCAGTTTTTTTACAATAAACTAAGATACATTAAGATATAAATAAAAAAGGTCAACATACTTGTACATAAAGAAAATATAATTATAGCACATTTATGTACTTTATTAACATATTATGTACTTAAATAAAACAAACAACTATTAAAATTAATAATATACACATACCGATACTACATATATGTACATAAACATACCGTTGCTTAGTTTAGTTTAATGACACAATGAAAGGAATAGTTGGTTATTACATAAAATTTGTTCTGAGCATTACAGAGGATATTTGAATTACTAGCTTATAAAGAAAAAATATTTCTAATAATATCAACGCCAAAAACGAACAATATACATGTGTGTTATAAAATATATAGTGAAATTACTATTTCAAAAGTTTGTACAAGTAACTGAAGCAGTACTATTATTTTATTAGCTTTGACCATTATAACAATATTACTTCTTGATATTTGATTGAAGTCAGGGGAAAATTACTATAGGAAGATATTAAAACTACATGTACGGTAAACTGCACCTATGGTTAGTCGCCTTATGCAACTCATGCTTAACTGTATTATGCGATACATTAATACTGAATTTTGTTAAAGTAAAATCATCATGTTCATTGGTATGTTCGTTTAAATAATAACTATTTAGTAACCGCTCCCATTTTTAACCGACTTCAAAAAAGTTCTCAGTTCGATGTGTATGTTATTTTTGTGTATGTTACGCGATTACGCCGCCAATTGTGGACCGATTTTCAAAATTCTCTTTGTATTCGATAGAGTATACTCCTGGGGTAGTCACCAAAGTCAGGATCTGATGATGGAATCCCATGAAAATCGAGAGAAACCTTAATTTAATACCAGTTGGTATTTCATTCACTAAAAAGAGAAAAATATTACAAAAAATAAAAACCGACTTCAAAAACACTGAAAAGCTAAAAACAATATAAGAATAGGTACAGACAACATCACACTTCTATAATGAAGTCGGTGACCAATTATTTTTAACTTTTCAGTGTGTTTGAAGTCGGATTTTTTCTTTATAAACTATTTTAATATAAAATATAATTTTATGCTTTCAATATTTAAATTAGTGTATTTCCTAAAACTAACGGAGACTACTTAATAATCATAATTGTTCATGCAGACACATGAATGATTAGATTTTTTTAAGTAAAAGCAATGCGAATGTAGCTTAGCGATTGTATAGTACTAGCTACCCCTCCAGAGGTTAAACTTAAAGTCTGGCCAATGATTGAAGAATTTCTACATAGTTTGATTGTATGAATACTGAGTAATAAAGTTACCACCAGTGTGAATGTGTACGAAACAGCTAAAATCAGCCCTGTACGCCGTATACATTCACATTTTATTTACACTGGAGGAGTTCAAAGCCCAAAAAGAATCGCTAGTTAAGCATTTTTTTTTCTCGCTATGTATAATTGTTTTATTATTGAAAATGTAAATTGACTTGAAATATTCAAATTATTCTACTCGTTTTCAGACAAGGTCGAATGCTAATAGATATGTATCTTTGCACGTATCACCAAGTACAACCAGTAGAGATTGAATTCATTGTCATTGTAGGAAACAGTATAAATTACAATTGAAAAAACTAAATATTTTAAAAATAGAAATTCAATGCAAAAATTATTCTAGTAGCTTATGAATACTGTTTTTTTTTGTATTTATGGTGTTATATCACTAAACATACATATTTCAAGTATTAAAATATGATGAGCAGAAATGACCAGTCTGCACGTACGAGTAACGTACATCGAACGACGTTTTGTAATATACTTTACCTTTCCGCTTGCGGCTTTGCCCGCGCTATTATTGTTTTCCCGTGGCAATTTTATATTTTCCCGTAGGAAAAATAATTTTGTAGCCTATTATATAGAAGACTGTTATTTATTTTTAGGAGCTTGGATAATAAATTTCATAGAGATTGGAGCAGATTTTTAATATTTTCCATTGAAACTTGCAACCCCTATTTTGCACCCTAAGGGGATGATTTCCAATAAACTATGAAATACGTATTCAATGCAATTTTTAAGAGCAAGAATCTCGAGTTTCATCAAAATCGTTGTTAATTTAAAGATTTTCCTTACAAACTTGCAACCCCTATTTCATCCCTTTAGGGTTAATTTTTTTTAAATCCATCTTACCTACCATTTGCAGTTACGGCTGTGTCTGCGTCTATATGTCAGTGGGAAATTCTCTTTTTAAATAGATTTACGGAAAAAAAACAACGAAAGGAAACACTTGCGGAATGGAAAAGTCAACGTTTTCACTCTTTATTGCAAAAAAATAGAGTAACCATCTCATAAAATTTACATATTATGTTCTGCGTTGTTTTGTCTTTGATCACGTTTTTTTAGTAATTTAATACTCCTGGTGCTTCTTGATGTCATAGATATATATACATACTTTAATTTACATACTCAATCGTTTTCCCAAGCTGATAACATCTGCTTTGTGATCTTTTAATTGCAGCAAACAATAGTATATAGCGCAGGGAGACCAAGGCCAAAAAGTGTAAGTTATTTTTAACACACGACAGGGTAGCTCTTGGCCTTCGTCTCACCTGATGGTAAGTGATGATAAGGCCCAAGGTGAAAGCAGGCTTCACCTGGACTCCTCAACAACTGAGGAACTGGCTATCTTATCTCTTATCGGAACACAATAATGCTATTAGCATTGTTTTAAAAACAAACTTAGGTAAGGCGGTGGTAGCTAGCCAGGCGGGCTTACCACCAGTCAAATCGAGCAGAGAAATTACTGTCCCCATGGGGAATTGAACCCCGAACCTCCCGATCAATACCCGGTGGTCTCAACTAATAGACCACGGAGGCGGTTAAAAGTTTATTATTTGCGAAGAAGGTTCCTGTTTAGTACCCTTTTTTCCATTAGGAAATGCGTTACGCATACCTCGCGTTAGGAAAACACGAAGTTTTGTCTAAACTTAGTCTTGGTTTAAAAACCTGTGGCTTTTTCACGCGTGTTTATAAGGTAGTTAGAGACAGCCTCAGGTTCGAACCAACACTTGGACCATGTTTTATAATAAGACGGCAATAGTTTAACTAAGAGCATATACGGCACCCATAATTGTCTCAACCACACAAAATTATTCTAGAAGAAACCGTTTTCCTACAAAATATATTAATAACAAAAATAAGAAATATATATTTTTCTACAAGTCAGGTTAATTGATGTGTTTGTAATGATTTTCCATAGGAAATCGGAAAATAATACAAATTTTGAACCGACTTCAAAAAAGGAGATAGTTCTATGTTTAAAATCTTTTTTTTTTAATATTCACCGTTTACTCCGCCCTTTGCGAGCTATTTTTCAAAATTCGCTTTGAAATCGAAGAAGTATACTCCGGTATGGTCCATTGATTACCAAGTCATGATTTGATGATGGGATCCCAGGAAAATCTCAACCTACATAGTCGCATCCAAAGTGTTTCATATTTCTTCAGAAGATATTCAGGTATTTGAGCGTCTGATAGTCATTATATAATGTTACTGAGTGGATAATGGAAGGGTTCGGGTGGATGAGGAGTTAGGGGAAGTTCTGTCAATATAATGGGAACTTAGGACGCGTAGTTGTACTTTTCAACTTATTTTCAGGTAAGGTGATAGTGTAAAGTATATCATCAATAATTAGGTTGTTAGGCGTTCAGGAGTAATTCTTTTAATACTGTATAGAGCGAAACACGTTTTATTTTAAGTTATTCTGGTATTGTTACATAGATATAACATCTATGTAACAACAAGCATGTATTCTTATATTATTTTTGACATTTTGGTGATTTTGAAGTCGAATTTGTTGAGAAGAGATTATAGAGAATTTTGTAGAGAATTATATGATCTGCATCTTTTGTCTGCCCTATTTTTGTGATAAAACTTACCGTTTCAGAGAAAAATGGAAAATACTGAAATCGTTACCTTTGACGCTGGATATTTTCTTGCAGAAGGAGGATCGAAGGGGATTTGTGACATTTCATTTGAAATGGTTTATTAATTATACCAATTTTCAACTCTCAACGAATTTTGGCAAGTTAAATGATCTATTTTGGCTGGATCAATATGGGAACGAAAACGGAAACGTTACTGATTAAGTTAAAATGTTGTAATAGTGCAATTGTCAAAATATAGTTATCTCATATTTAATTTCATGTATTTATTTCACTTTTAATTACACAGTACATATTAAGTAAACTAAAAATCTTATCTTGTCCCATTTAAACACTAAAATCATTTTTGCATCTATTTTCAAGTGAATAAATGAATAAATTATTGATTTCAGATAGTATATTTAACTTTTTTTCGTGTTAGTGAGAGAATTAGTAGTGAACAGATTATCAGATTTTAAAATAAAAGCTGCAAAGACTTTTTCCGTACATTTGATTATTAAATTATCAACTATGTCAAACAAAGCTATTTATGTGGCGCTGTATTTGACTTGAGAGATAATGTTTGTGTGAATAGCGATATAGACGCATGCCATTTAACCAACAATCAATGAATGCATGTCTAACTCGGTGAAGTGAAGAAAAAGTATCGAATCAAGGCAAAATGGTAGTAGTTTGAATTATGAGACTGCACTGAACCCGAAGAAAATTAAAACAAGGTTGGGAGAATGATCATTCACCTTGAGCTTTAGAATTGTGGTTAACAATTGATTTTCAAGGGTCAGCAGTGAATATATACAGGCAGATCTTTATAGCGACGAGGCTCGTCATGCGACACTATTGAACTTCAACAGACAAACAGAGCGTGTTTTTATTAAGAGCCGTATGTTCCCATGGCCAGATCAATTAAATGATTAACATAGCCGCCATGGCACAGTTAGCACCTGCACGCTAAAACTAAACGCAACAATATTGAGAAAATCAAGAAACAAAATGTTTTATGACACGAAAATCAATTGTGCGATGTGTGTTTTTGTTGATGTTGTGTCATGTTGGTTTGTTTTAACGAAAGTCGTACTGTATAAAAAAGTTACATGAATATAATTGTATAAAATAAAAATTAAATCACATATGTTCTTCTTTCTGAGGTTATTTATAAAAATAAATTGCCGTTCGTTAGTCTCGCTAAAACTTAAAAATGGCTCGACCGATTTGAATGAATACATTATTTTTTTATTTTCCCTTTAATACAGACGTTCTCTAAACAAGGAAAATAAATAAAATAAAGATATAATATTAATTTTGTATGGAAAATGACGGTATACTTCGCCTCATAATTATGTCAGGATGACACGAAGTTCACCGAGTCAGCTAGTACTCGTATAATATAACATTCGCCGTTCGTTAGTCTCGCTAAAAGTAAAAAACGGCTTAATTGATTTGAACATTTTTTTTTATTCGCTCTAAGTGGTATAGAAACGAAGAGTAATAGGAAAAATCAATCTTCTTCTTCTTATATATAAAAATGAAACACTGTGTGTTAGTCTCGCAAAAACTCATGAACGGCTGGACCGATTCTTCCGAGAACCGAGACGTACCGTTGAACCCGGTAGGTGGCGTTGTAATCGGGCGGGATAACGTTCGCCGGGCCCACTAGTCAATAATATAAAGTAATAATGGTAATTTGGTATGGAAAATGACAGTACATTTCGCGATTGTTTATTAAGATCTGTCATCTATCAACGTGAAACAAAGTTCACCGGATCGCTAACAGCTAAGTAGGATACATATAAATATTGTGCGTAACGAACGCGAAGGAGACGGGAAAAGGGCTTTTAGATTTTTATGCGACTAAATATTTCCTTGTGCAACTTAAATATAATATGAACGAAACCTGGGTAACATGATGACAGACATTCCGTTCACATTACGCGTACTCCAATCGTTGTGGCATAGTTTCCACACGCATTGGTGATTTAATTAAGGCGGCTTGTAGTAAATGGTAACACAATCAATTTGTCTCTGCAAAAGCTATACGGAGAACGACATTGAATTAAAAGATTGGGTTTTTTTTTGATACTGACTGGAAATTTAATATATAGCATCATCAAGCTTTTCTTTTTATTTTAATATCCCCATTTTCTAACTAATGCTAGATTGATCCTTATGAGAGATTAAAAGATGTATGTCCAGCAGTGGGTGTCTCTCAGCTGACCTGATGATGATGACGTACCTTACTATTTAATACATTATTGAATTCACACCAATTAAAATCATGTAGCTCTTAATTGGCTTAACTCAAAATCAGGGATTAAATTTTTCATCTAAATTGCTGCTATAAACGACTTACAGAAATTACATAATAAACTAGCTGTGCCAGCGAACAGCGAACTACGTTTCGCCGTATATTTTTTACCCGTTTTTGCAACATTTGTCATTGATGCTCAGCTCCTATTAGTCGTAGCGTGATGTTATATAGCCTAAAGCCTTCCTCGATAAATGGACTATCCAACACAAAAAGATCTTTTCAATTTGAATCAGTAGTTCCTGAGATTAGCGCGTTCAAGCAAACAAACAAACTTGAAGAGTTTGCTTTATAATATTAGTATAGATTACCAGCAAGTTTAAAGTAATTTGTAAAATTATTTACCGGCTCCAAATAACGAGCAGGTATATGTTATATGTATATGTTCGACTGTATATGTATTGCTTGATGTATGTTCACCGATATCTCCAGACTCCATCAATTGTCGATCGATTTTCGGAATTCGTCCCGGGAACTCCCGAGACTTTGGCTTGTCTCGACCTTTAACCCGACTTTTAACCCGAGACATTCAAGACAGTTTTTAAACATTTGAACAGAACCAGAGACATGAAAGTGAATTAGAAAATACAATTAAAGGCATTTTGACCAAAGATAAAAACCTCTAAATAAGGAGCTTTCGAAGAGCATCTAAAGAGAGATAGACCTCAATGAATCTACAGGCAAAAGACCTCCTAATATGGAAAGTTTATATCAAGCTCTTCTGTCTTTCCCCGATTAAGCCTACATCAACCGAAAATGAAATGCATAGAAGGCATAAATTGCCCTTAGCAAAGTATGTAGGTCCTCTATCTGACAAAGCTCTGAATGGGCTTGTATTTTTAAAAGCATTCTTTATTAATAAAACAAAAAGAAAGATGCATTATTGAAGATATACTGAAAGAGAACAAGACATAATTCTGTGATTTTTTAATCCATTTTTTTATTGTTGTCGTAACATTTTAAATAAAAGTAGGTAGGTATATCTAATAATTCACTCATATGTAAAATTTGAGTTTTAGAAGCAGACATTTTATGTTCCATATGTTGTTTATTCTAAATTATCGTAGTCGTGTCACGTATATACGACTACCTAAAGATATTATATTAAATGTTGTCAATTTTTTAAAATAAATGCTTATATTTCGGAAATCTCAAATTTTCGAAAGGGTATAATAACGAGGTGAAGCCATTGTCACCGAATCAGGATCTGATGATAGGAACGCAGGTAACCTAAGAGAAAACCTGAAATGTGTGTTATATTTTTTTCTAAAGCTGTTGCATTTTGCTGAGTTGATTGTGGAACGTTTCTTAATAACTATTATGGGCAGGCCCTTAGTAGTCACGACCCTTAGTTGTAGATACTGATTAGTGATTCAGGCGAGCTTATAACGAATTCTTAAGAATATTTTTTAAGCGAATAATAATAATAATACGAATATTATTACAAGTGATTGAGGTGTTTTCGTCAGATGACTTAAAAATGGATCAAATTCTAGTGCACTTGTAATTAATTACACTAAAAACTTCGAAATAAATAATTTTTAATATTTTTATAGCTTTCCAGTAGAATCAGTTGAAAATTTGGCACTGACTTCAAATTTAATCTTACATACAAAGTTGTTTCCCTAGTATCATGAATTTTCTTTAATGATACTAAGGATACAAAGCTGCATCAGTTGTTCCATCAGTGGTATTAGTCAATGGTACTACTGAGCGGTGTTTTTAATTTAGATCTCTAGAGATAAGTTCGCTCGTTTATATAACTCATTTATACTCCTCTACACCAACAATACATGTGAATTGTGTACAATAAAGAAAATGCATTTTGTTAAATGTTTTTTTAAATAAGTCAAATAACAACGTATTTAACATTCAGTTGATTTATAATGACAAAAAATCAAAAGTGCTTTGAGCTTGTAATCAATAATCGCAATAAATTGCAGCAAGTGGCTACTAATAGATACACTACTATTAATACTGATGCAAGCTATTCATTTTTCTTCCACTATGCAGATCATAATACAAAGGCTTCATTTAAAACAATAAGGGCCGCCGTTAGAAGATATGCTAGTCAACAAACAGCGAGCCCGGTATGAGAGATTACATTTTTCGTTCCATAAAGCAGTCTTTTGTTTTCTATTTCAATGAATCTTTTGTTTATAACTATTCGAAACGATACTTGCCTATGTTCATAAATGCTTCACAATAGATTATTGATTCTTCTCATCAAGATAACAGTACCCTTAATAAATAAACGCAACGCTTAATAAATCAATAAACGCAAGTAAAGCTCCAATCGTAATAAACTTCGAGAGTAGGTCCCGTGATATCCGAGTACTTCAATCTGTTTCTTTAATCAATTTATAAAAAGGAGGTTAATTGCTCTATGATTTCAACCACTGTGCGCTAAGTACTGAGTCTCAAATTTAAAAATAAAGAAAAACCCAAAACGACGAATGTTACCAATGTAGGTAATTCAAAAATACTTTCTTAATCGCCGTTTAGTAAATGGTGACAACATTCGTTTTTATATTCGTGCAGGGCTGGTGAATTAAAACCATACAATCTATCTGCGAACAATCATTGATGAGTCACGAATCCTTTGCAGAAAACCGCATCGAAATCTATCAACCAGTTCTCAAGATAAATGGGAACCTTCGATTGCACACACAGACAAACACACAATGTCTCACCCTAATGCATGCCCATGCTCCGTTCCTTCGTGGGTGAAAAGTACAGACGACACATTTTTGAAACAATTGAATTTGAATACGAATTTCCAAATTCACTATTTTGATTATTTGTGAATTTTATTCTGAATTCAATGAATCCTGAATTCAAAGAGTGGTTTCACGTGCGATTCATCGCTGGTTTGATAAATTAATGAGTCATTGCGCACCGGTTTTTAATTTTTTCAGCGTGCAGCGGACTCCAATATACTTAGAATTTGTTCTTAATGACAGCGCTGAATTCGATGATTCAAAAATCTTTCAAATTAGGAACATTAGAAAATAGTTTCGCACATTCACTTCCAATGATTCAAAAATTTGTTTCCAGGAGGCAAATAAAACAAAATATATACACAGACAGTCATATCATTTCATAGGCGCCGCTAGCCCAAGGAATTGGGATCTAGGAGTTTGTAACCCGAGAGCATACGAAGAGATACGAAGAATCCCGACCTCCTAAGAGGGGGGGAGGCAGCTGGCCGTGACGTGGCCAGCGAAGCGTCAAGTCTCCTTAGGCCCCAAACCACATCATACCATACCTTATTTCATTTGAATTCATTGTATACTTATTGTGTTTTCTTCTGATAATCTTCAAATCAACTTAAGCAAATTTTTCAATATTGGCATAGGAATAATGATCACTTACAAGCATCCTATATCTAAAACCAATTCTAGAGTGCATTTTTAATTATTCTTAAAGTTAATGAAAATTATAAAGAATAAAGACTCATTCTTGGATCCATTAACAGAAATAGGTAGTTCTAGATACCGCGTATTTTGATATCAAATATAAATTTCAATAAGCAGAAGGTAACCTCAGGGATATTACATATTATGGTCCTGAAAATAAACTGAATTAATTAAACAGCCAAGTGCGATATAGGGTTCTGTACTTTTACTATTATTCGTAATCAATATTTTCTACCTATTTAATGGTCTAACTTATTTTTAATCGAAACACTACATTGTCAGTGTGATTAATATTAAAGAGTCTGAGCTAAGCTGCGGACAGCCAGACGGACAGATGGAAATGTCGAAATTATAAGAGTGCCTTGTTGACTACAGAACCCTAAAAATAGCTTTAATTTTGTCTACTACGCTGTCATCATTTCAATGTAAGTATTCTGAAAACACGGTAAATGTTATGTTACATACTTTAAGAAGGTACATTATTACCTTAGAGTGATTGTACATAATTCCGCATTTTTGTAATTATTCACAATATCTAGAGGTTGGCTGGCAGAGATCTCTTAAAGAGATTAGCTCACCTCTGTACATGTTATGAAATACTTTTTATTAATGTAATGTCTCCTATATATTATGTTGTGTACAATAAAGAATAAATTACCTAAAAACATAAGTAAAATTGTAATCAAATTTAATTATTTTTAACAAATATCAACTATATGTTTGTAGAAACAAATATAAGCTTTCACACACTAAACAAACCATACCAAAAATGGATACACTTATGTGCAAGTAATAATGCGTGTAAACCAACAACATTTTCATGTAAAGTACATATTGTTTGCACTATAAAAAAGTTATCAGATCTTATGAAAAGCCAAGGTCCGAACTCTACACGCCCTAACCTAACATCACTCTCTAACTCTCATCATAGCGTATAGCGTTTTGCGTAAATCCTTGTCTTAAATTCTCTATAAACCCTACACCTAAGTCAAAATGTATGGCCTGGCCGATTAGTAAGAGTGACCTAGGCATATATACATACGTAAGTTAAACGCAATAAAGCAACATAGATACTCCTATGCTTATGAACACAAAGTAATTCACTAACTAGGCGTTAATTTTGTGCCAATAGGTCTTTAGATAACAAAACTGCCAAGCCACACATATTGACTAAGGTGTAGGGTTTGTAGAGAACATAAGATCAGAATTTATGCACAACGCTGCACGCTATGATGAGAGAGAATAATATTGAAATCTAGTTTTAAATAAAAATATTTTGCGACGTTTTTCCGTTAAAGAAGTATAAAAATAATAGTCATCAGAGCTTGTTAGTTGTTACGTGACACGGTGTCTTCAGTGCGACCGCTCGACCATATCGTGATGTGAGTGAGGAGCTCCGACCTTAGGGTTGACAGTACTAGACGTATAATTAACCTAATTCGCCCCTCATATAACGATGCCTATTAGCACGATAACGTACACTTTTGTGCATTTTCAAGTAGGTATATCTATATATATATATAAAAGGAGATGCGGCACACTAAGAAGGGACTTAAAAAAAATTAACCCTAAAGGGATGGAATAGGGATTCCAAGTTTGTATGTAAAAATCTATAAATTAGCAACGATTTTGATAAAACTTGCGATTCATGTTCTTAAAAATATTTCATTGAACACTTGTTTCATGGTTTATTTGAATTCACCCTCTTAGGGTGCAAAATAGGGGTTGAAAGTTTCTATGGAAAATATTTAAAGTCTGCTCCAATTTCTACGAAATTTATTATCCGGGCTTAAATAGGCTACAAAATTATTTTTGCTACGGGAAAATATAAATTCCCACGTGAAAACAATAATAACGCGGGCGAAGCCGCGAGCGGAAAGCTATAGTACTCTATAACGTTATAAGCGAATTACGAGTACATACGTATAAATTTATTCGTCACTGCGTAACTCAGTTGTGGATAATATTACAAAGACTATTTATTTCTATTCACTTCGCCATAATGAGCATTTCACTATCTAAAAGAACATTATTATCAGGCTTTTATGACTAGTTCAAATACATTTTTTACGACTAAACATGCTTCAAATCATAATAACGGCTGTTGACACACCCACCCAACAGATAGCAGTAGGTAATACGAGGAGACATATTCGTATCGATACTTATGATAGACTAGCTTTTGCCTGCGGCTTCGCTCGCGTTAAATTCGGGGTAACAGCGAAGATTTCAAAAAAAAATAAGGCAGGTATTTTTCGTTTGTGTACCGATTTTTAGCTTCCTACCTTGAAAACTGCAAAAAGTCCCATATAAAATTTCACCCCCTCTTTTAAGGGGTTGGGGGCAGAATTCCAAAAAAAAATGATGCACGATTTTTTGTTAGTCACAAATAGTTCGCATACCAATTTTTAGCTTTCTAACTTGAAAATTGCGATATGCTCCATACAAACTTCCACCCCCCCATTTTAGGGAAGTGGGGGGCTAGAAAGAGACAAAAAGTAGCCTATGTCACTATCCATCCGTTCAACTATCTCCACCTAAAAAATCACTTCAATCCGTCGCTCCGTTTTGCCGTGAAAGACGGACAAACAAACACACACACACACTTTCCCATTTATAATATTAGTATTGATAGGATAGTTGTAGTTTATTTTTCTTCCTGTGAATCTATAATGTTGTGCTATATAACTCATATCTGAGAGTAGGGCAACTATATATAATCTATTTGAAATCTATATCAAAAGAAGGTTTTTATTCTCTTCAGAATGCTGAGAAAACAGATTTCAAATATTTGTTAGTTTACAGTGTTTAGCTGTAACTAAAACAAGCTCACACTTGAACTAAGCGCCACGTCATCTATTGTCTTTAATAGTACGTCAACCCGTGACTACAGCTATCTGTAGTACTACGTTTGTTTTTCCTCTGAAAATAAGCTACTATCATTTGTTCGGGCTCTAAAATTATAGCTGTAGTTGGGTTAAATTATTGTCTAAGAGCACGATTATTCACGTGAGTAATACCGTGGTAATACCCAGCTAATACCACATTCAACTTACAGTTGCTGGGTCTTGCTCCAGTATTTACTTATTTCAACAACTCTGTTGAGACAACAATCACCACGATGGGTAGAAATACTATACTCATAACATAATTAGATAGTTTGCGTAAAATGACTCGCGTTGTCTCCGCACGGGTAGGCAGATAATCAGAGTCATTATGTGTAATGCACATGTGCTGGCCTGTATTTATGCTGTCACTTTGCTAATAGGACATAATACGGTATATCACAGGTTGGTCACAGGTGACAATTCACGAATATCTATTGGATACTCCTTAAAGGGTTGATTTTTGATTAACCCTGAAACAGGTATTTGCTTATTTAGTTAAAGGATTAACCTCGCGAACTCGGTGCTCCATACAAACTTTGAACTCCCGTTTTACCCCCGTAGGAGGTGAGTTTTGGAAAATCCTTTCTAAACGCACGTCTACATCATAATAGCTATATGTGTGCCAAATTTCAGTATACAGATTAAATTTATTCGTTAATATGTACGACAATGAGTAAGCATTTGATAAAATCATGCCAATCGCACGATTAAATCAGATATACCTAAGTCCCTTAGGTAATTAATAAATATCCTACTATTCAGTTTTATTTGAAAACAATTAGTTTCGATTGTAAATACATTACATATTCGTCAGAAGGGAATATGATACCTAATGGTATGGTAAGATAAAAAAAATCCCTAAAACTCAAGTTTCTGTGATTGGTAATTTTGTCAGAACAAAACTTCGTGTGCAAGTTATTTCGATAAATTCAATCACGATATTTGGGTATATAAACATAGGACACCTATTCACGTTAATCAAATAAGCTCATCCGATAGCTAATCTCAAAAAATATGAAATCCGCGTAACAACAATATATAAATATACTAAATCGGTTAAAGCCGCTAGCAAATGATCATGTTCAACGCATATGTGCCGCAACAATAAAACCCAGTTGCGAGCACATTCGAAAAAAACGTACAATATAATTAGCACTACTTTGTGGGAGGTTTTCATAGCGGTAGACTTGTCATAAGACATTCATATTGTTACGTTCACTTTTTCCTTTCTTACGAGTATGAACGATCTTCCATAACAGAACATTCTGTGACTTTATTCTTTAAGCTCATTTCAAACCATTATTCAGTAAATAATTCATCAATTAAATATTTAAGCCGCGCTTCAAAGTTATTATTGAAACAAAGCGATCGAACAAAAATGTTTGCTTTTACGAATCCGTAAACCAATTAGAACTGAAATAAATACCATTATTCGTCACAAATAAAGCAGCTAAAAATAAATGGTAACTTATTTGTTGAGTGTCAATGGTCGCAAGATTGGGCAACAGCTCTCAAAGAGAAGCGAAAATGAAAGAATGATGCTAATTTAATTATAAATTTGTACAGTTTACCTCATAGATATAATGGAATAAAATAACGGTGACTCATTACGTGCCAAATGTTGTACTTGACTGACCACAGTTCATGGTGATATTAAAGTGGTTTGTTTCATAGTACATGTTTAATGCGATTAAAAAAACAACTAAAGTTTACATGTAACTCAATAGCACAACTTCTTTTTTTAAATTCACCAAGCAATTGACTTAAAATACTGTGTGAAGGTTCGCAATATTTGAAACTGATGTTATGAAAAGCGGGAACGTAGGAAGTGTCTATGTGACCGCTTCGTAACCGAGTTGTTATCTATTTTTTCTGTTTCACAGTCGTTGGGCCCCATTGTCACGGTCGCCTGCACAGCCAGAGATGGCCTCAGTCAAACTTCTCTATTTTCAATCCATTTTTAGGAACGCTTTATCAGTACTAAATTTTATTTGCCGGACTGTGCCTTATACAGGCGGATTGCGAGCCGTTGTCAAACGTGAAACTAACACGCCCCCGCGGATGTGCAGCGAAGACGCCGCGGACACACAAAAACCGGCCAAGTGCGAGTCGGACTCGCGCACGAAGGGTTCCGTACCATTATCTATACAACATTAGATTTTTATTCGAATTAAGTAAGTATTTATTTTTAAAGAGAATATAAATCTAAATATTCACTGGATATTTCAAGCGTGTACCTTTTGCCATTATTAATATCGAGCAAAAATCGGCAAAAAAATCACATTTGTTGTATTGTATGGGAGCCCACCTTAAATATTTATTTTATTCTGTTTTTAGTATCTGTTGTTATAGCGGCAATAGAAACACATCATCTGTGAAAATTTTAACCATCTAGCTATCACGGTTCATGAGATACAGCCTGGTGACAGACCGTTCATGAGATACAGACAGTACGGAACCCTAAAAACGTCACAGACGAGCCGCCACGACTAGTAGAGTAGTGCTGTAAACGTAACGAAAAATATACACCTGTATGGCTGTATGTTGATTAACAACTGAGTGCTCGTTACAAAAGTGCCATTATCGTGAAGAATAAGTATGCCTCGTACCGTACACTTCATTTGTGTATCGTAAGGAAGTTTCGTTACTTGTATGTTTATTATTTATAATAATAAGTGTGAGTCGCGTGAGTAACGGCACCAATAGAGTATGATTCTAAGTAAGAAATAATGTATACATTATGAAAAAAAAACAAGTTGTGTTTACTACGGAAAAAAATTATCGAAACGAGATATTTCTGTTACATAATATATTGAGGTCAAAAATATGTTGATAATTTAAAGTTCTCCTTTCTAATACAATCTCTTACGAGTATTTTTGCTTTAATTTTATATTAGAAAAATCATCGCCAATACGAGGGTGATGTGGGAACATAATTAACAATCATCCGGTGACGCATTTTCTGTCCTGAACCCAGTCAATTGACTCTGTGATGATTCAAAAACATTGTCATTGCAATTACCAATATTTATTTGCTATCATTATATCTAGTAAGGATCAGTTTGCTCCAGTCATCATTTGACAACTCGATAACATACACAAGACAAATATTTTCAATTTGGATGTGTAACGCTGTAGCAAGTATTGATATAGATACTATAATATTAATAGTAATAAATAATATATTCTGAACTTGACAATTCAATGTCATAAAATCAGATGATTTTTTTATCATATCTATTCGAAAACATCATATCTAATCTGTTTCTCGTAAACAGGGACCTAAATAGCTTTTTCACTTCTCATGCTCTGAAAGTGCTTATTTGTACAGGATATATAGGCTGCACAAAATCGAATTTTGTGCAGAATTTCATTAACGTATCTACTCATACATAAATGTATCTTTAATAAGGCAAAGAAAATGAGCCATACAGCCAAACACAATAAGAAGTTCATTGATAGACTTTGTTATTTTATTATATTTACTTTATTTGTCTTATGTGTTTTTAAGACATAAAGAAATGTTATGTTATACTACTGTTTTATTTCCTCGCAATCGAAGTGAAAAGCAGAGTTTATAACTCGTCCACAAAACCATTTTATCCTCTACATTACTATGAGCCCTCGCTCGGCTCAGGCTGGAAAGTCTCGGATAAAAATGGTTCGTTTTGTGCACTTGTTGTAAAATCTACTATTTTTCCCTGAGGGACTAAAAGTGATTTAAATTTAGAATGTGGATATTGTCAGTAAAATTTTAATTCGATTACCAAAGAAAGTTTTGGAAATTTTAATAACAACAACATGAAAATAAAAATAAATCAATACGTCTAGCGTATTTCAGTATATTTTACAGAATGTAAAATATTTAAAAAATATCGAACAATCTCAATGTACTGATATTTACTTTATAAGCTGTAAAACCAACTCTAATTCCTGTCCTTGCCATTACATATTTTTAAAATAATTTGATAGTTATTTATTAATTGTCTATCTAATTAAAACATAAATGACAAAAAATATGCCAAAAAGTATAGTAATACGTGATACACTTTAACAATGGAATTTCTTGTCAGACATTGAGTAATTAAAATAAAAAAGGAACAAATGATAATGTAAATACCGTGACGCTAGATGTCAACTAAGTAACTAATTAAAATTTACTTCTCCACGTGATTGTAACGTCCATGTTACTGGTAGTTATAATAATGACAAAATAACATTATATATTGCAGAATTAGACCAATAAAATTAATCAAGAAAAATAAAACAAGCAGACAATCAAACAACAAACAACTTAAATATAAATTTAAATAAAACGAAGTACCTACATACAATTTAAAAACTATAATACGAGAATTGAAAACATCACTGTAAGTCACAAGGAAGATACGATTGAAGAGGTAAAAAGGACTAAAATTTTAGGTGTAAATGTTGATGAATACCTAAACTGGAAAAATCATATAGATACTATTGTTACAAAATTAGATAGATTTGTGTACGCTCTAAATAGAATTAGACTAACCACGTCAAAAGAAGCAGCATTAACGGCATAATATCATGGATACGTTTCGTCTGTTTTAAGGTATGGTGTTATTTTGTGGGGCAACTCAGTTGATCTAATAAGAGCATTTCGAATTCAAAAAAAATGTATAAGATCAATATGTGGCGCTAATTATTTAGATAGCTGCAAACCACTATTTGAGGCACTTAACATTCTTCCACTTCTTTGCCTATATATATTTGAAATGGCACTATTCGTAAAAAGGAATGGAGCTCTATTTCAAAAGAATAGTGTATTTAACAGTAAAAAGACTAGAAATAACAATTTATTATATGTTCCGGTACAACCATTAAAATTATTTTCAAAAAATGTATACTGTATGGCAATAAGAATTTATAATAAAATACCAGAACATATTAAGCAATTGACATTAAGTAAATTTAAGAATAAATTCTTCAATCATCTTTTAAACAAAATGTATTACTCAATTAACGAATACTTAAATGATTCAATAATATAAATGTTACCTATATCAATAGATTTAATATTTTTGTAATTATTATTTTCTATATCTACTCCGAGCTGTGTATAACTGTGTAAATTGTATGTAAATTAATTGACATATTAATAAAGTAAATTAAGCAATGACATTTATTAAAAATTTAAACTAAGTTGACATTTATAGCGAACACTTTTAAAATTGACATTTATAACTTTGTTTATTTGACATTTTTGTTAATATGTGATCACAATTTTGACTTGGATTATTTATTGTACCCAAATGATAAATTATAAAAGTTTTACATTTAATGGGACTAATCATAATGTTTCACATTAGAATAAGTATTTGCACGTCGAAGAATGACAAAATATGTTGGATTAGCTTCTTATATCATCTCTGTAACCATATTTTTGCAAATAAAATGATTTATTATTATTATAATAATTATAATCGACCGGCGTCATTTCCTGGTGTTGGTGGCGCCCCCGCCGATAGAATATTCAGGCTCATTGCTATTATTTATCCATCATGATCACAGCTTTTAGACATCCCCACCGAGGGGCACGAGTCTACCCTAACTAGTTAAGGCGATTAGGCCTTAGTCGAACCACGCTGGCCCAGTACGGATTGGTTGACTTCATATACACCTTTGAATTACTTCGCAGGTGAATGCAGGTTTCCTCACGATGTGTTCATTCACCATAGGAGCGTCAACAACAATTTATAGATTTTTTTTTACTAGACTGATTGTCAAAATGAATGTAAGTAAATAAATAAACGAATTCTTACTCACAAGTTTCACTTATTTTCTCATAGAGGGTGATGAAAAGAAGAGTGTTCCTTCACTCCGCTCTAGATTTAAAAAACAAGTTCTTCGCTCCCTTGGTAAACAATCTGCTATTATGTTTTAAGACAATTTTAAATTACTATTATTATGTGTCACTAGCTTACTGCACGCAGCTTATTTTCGTTTTTCCCATAGGAATTCAATATTGTCCTGTAGTAAAAACAATTCAAACTATAAAAAGCCCCGTTGAAATACGTTGAGTAGTTGTTAGTTCGATATCTACTCAACAAAAAACCAAATTTCAGGTCCCATTTGACATTTCTATGTGAAATAGGTTCCGAATTTGGTTGGAAATTGAAAAAGTATTTTTGTGTTGGATAGTCCAATTCATCAAGGAAGGCTAAATAACATCAGGCTACGACTAATAGGAGCTGAGCATCAAAGAAAAAATGTTGCAAAAATGGGAAAAAAGTACGATATGTGGTTATTTTACAACATCCACGCAAACGAACTCGCCAGCTTTAATAATATGTCACAGGGATTCATACTGACGAGTATTATAAACCACCTCTACTACAACAATACATAATAATAATTTAAAACAGTTAAAATATAATTATCAAAATTCACTTGAAAATTGTGGTTAGAGTCATTTTAAGGTAAGTGTATGTGTATACCTCTTAAACTGTCTATATTTGTATAAAAGTCAGTTACGAGCTACGTACGAGCCAGCAGCTGCACGAGGTCAATTGAGACTGACCCTTACGTTGTAACCGGACCTGTTTGAGAAGCTGCTTTCTTAGCCACGCCGCTGCAGGATGTACAACTTTTTAAAGCGATCGAGTTGTAGCAGACGTCTCCTTAAATGTCAGGAGGCATCTACCATGACAAAACGCGAGTACTGTCTCTTCAAAAACGTTCAAATTAAAAACGTGATCATAGTGATTTCGAACTTTACTGTCAATCAATTTCATTTTGAATTGATTAGCGTTTCTCAAGAACGACTTCTTAACCATTTGAGCTTTAGAGATGATTTCATTCTTATTGACTTGTAATCGCACTCGGATTGTATTTTATGTGTACTACAAACATACGAACATCGCACGTAGATAGTTGAATATCATGTTTAATTTATTATATACCTAGTACGCAATCTATAAAGTTACTGTAAATCCCAATTAATAGAGATTGTCATATTATACCATTTCTACATTTATTTGCAGCAATGTCAAAACAAATTAATAATGGTGGACGTGATTGGTGAAGAATATTCAATGTAATTTTATATTTATTCTTTATTGTACACAAATTGACAAGGAAAGGTATTATAGAGAAGAACAATGTACAAGGGTAAGCTTACAATTTTAAGCAAAAAAGAGTAGCATACAATTTTTTGTTATTTATTTATTTATATCACCGCTACCATATATGATGATAACCAGTAGAATCTGTGCTATCGGGCCCGCAGCGAGACCACAGATGCTTGTTATTAAACAATTTAGCTTTGAGCATATGCGGGTGACCACGTGTTAAGAACTTTTTATGTCCTGCCCTCCGTCAGATCCCTTGAGAAATCTTTTTTCTTGTCAAATCCAACATCTTCCCTTGCATTTGTTAATACTTGAAAAAATTTTCCTTTTTGGAATGGCATCCGCTTTGATGTTTTACAATGATTTTATATTAATTTCGTCTTTTTGTTTTTGAGATACATGTAATCTGTTAAAACTAATTCTTCCATATTACGTAAAAAAGAATTGTGCAATGTTGGCGCGAAACCCCAATAAAATACTTGCGAATAAAAAATACTACAACCGCTATTGCAGAAGTGATCACAACAGAGACTGGTCTTTCTGAGAATAGTCAGAACTGGTTGTAACGGTGCTGGTTTGATATCCGGGCAGCGTCCTCGCCGATGTCAACTAATCCTGACTTATTCTGCGTGTTTATGAAATAGGTACTTAGGACTTAAAACTTTCAAAGTACAGATTAAAAACTTATTTTATAAATTATGTGTTCACTTTAATTTACACGTTTCTTCTAGTGAACACAAAATGTTTTAAGGAGTACAGGTACTCATGTGTAGTTATTTTGTCAATAGTTTTGTTCACATAAAATTTACACAAAAGTAAAATAAACATTATCATAAAGATGATAATTTACAAAAATAATGCAATAACGTAAGAGAATATATACGTTTCATATGAAATGGATAGTTAATTACTTGTTTATAATATAAATGATATTTCAAATACTTAACAAACAATATACTTATATGATATAAAAAACTTGATAAAAGTGGATACTAAGAATCACGTACTTAAATATTTTGGTGACTTCTTCTGCCTATTAAGTAAGATCAAGCCGTCTAAACTATTTTATATGGAAGATCTTGTTGGATGTATGCAGATTTTCAATTCTGTCAAGAACCACATACCTATATATTGAAACCACACAGTTGACTACAACCACTACCAAGTGGGTGTCTGCTGCCACCCAGTGATAAAACTGCGGCTGATGAAATGTTCTATTCCCGCTAAAAAGCATTGAAATTTTTATTTGTAGAGAAATAATGGCAAAAAGTTCTTAGAATCTGGTCATATTCTAAATTAATGTAAGTACAACAGAAAATCTTTTGATGAGATACGTAACAGTGTTGACGCACAAAAATCATGAGCTAAGATGAAAATTGTGAGTATAGCGATTATGGAAAAAAATAGACAACGAATGAAATCACATTATTATTTCAAGTTTCAATATCATACTTGGTTATATTGTTTACTCTACGGACATAAACATAAATCTGCAGATAATAATTAAGCACATTATTATAACAGTTTACTTGTTTCTTGTTCTTGACACAAATTTTGTGGAAAAAAGCGCGTAGTTTTCTCGCGCACATGTGCGCTGTATAGTCGTTCCCAGGACGCATGCGTGGGAACCATTTCGAGAGACGTCGCGACGGCCATTTTCAGAGCTTACCTTTTTTGTTTGGTAAAATGGTATTTATCATTAGCGACTTGCTTCTTTTAATGATTTGTTTGATGAGACAAAATTGGCTTATGAAATTTTGTTAAACTAAATAACAACAACTTGTATTTTGTATCTTGTTTGTATGAATAGTACCTAATAAAATTTTTATAGGCTTTTAATAAGATGGGTTTATCACATCAAATGCAGAATTCGTCTAGGGCATCTCTAACTGTTGTATTTTATGCCTCTGCCTTCTTGAAAATATTGTTTCCGTCTCGATAATACAATTCAAGCACACTTCCGATGATATCGGTAATTGTTCGTAACAATACGCTAAGTTATTGCGATGCGTTCAACAGTTCAACGCTTTGCGCCGTGCCAATCCCATTGTGATATCTATCGTTCTTGTGAATAGAATGATATGCTCGATTCGTTGGTTACTGTACACTTTCATTGACAGACGGAAGCACAGAGCAATGCACTATAATCTTGTGAGACGCAGCAAGCGCACGCAGATCACTAAAAGTTGTATTCACTTTATGCGCATGCACAAGCGCCGAGGAAAAGCATTTCGTGAAAAGAAATAAATTAAAATTACACCTGGATATGAAAGAGTATGTTTAAAGCATAATTTTCAATGTGTTACCTATATAAATACGAGATTATTTGAAATATCCAAATAAAAAAAAAACAAAATATAGAAGGAACTGAAAGATTTTAATCAATAAAATCAATCCATTATTTGTTTAACACACAATTTCCTTCAGATTAAATGACAATAAAATTTGACAATTTTCATGGAAAAGATAGCTGCTTATCTATAGACAGTTATTTATTGCGATAAGGAATTCGAAAGAAACTGTTTTATATAAACTATTAAAAGTTTGGTTTCAATATACTGACTATTTATCCAAAGGAAAGTCAGACTATTTTCTTTTAAACAAACTTCAAGGGGTTAATAATTAAACGAAATAAACGAAATAAGTTTTGTTTCAGTCGAATAACTCCAAAATTTGCTGCTACTCTCAAATAAAAATAATTGAACGTCGACGAAAATTTGGATTGAAAGTTACAATAATATAAAACCTGTATAGACCAAACATAATTCACAGAAACAGCTAGTGCTTAGTATAGGTAATATATATTTCTCACTTTAGAATATAATAATGAAGCAGTTGAACGCCTTCCTTCCTTTCGTAACCATGTGAGGGTATTTAAATGACAAAACGATAGAAGCCGGACCGGGTGGTGTCCGACGATCTGGCGTCCGGCTTTCGCGTGCGGAAGTCCGCACGTGAAAGTGACAGCTGCATCGGGATAAAGTGAGTAAAACATTGAAATTAGTTTGCAGATGAACTTTATGAGAATTGGTACTGCCTATATTTGATCTTTACTACTATTTACTCTCTTTTATCTATCTTACATTGTTAATCAAACAAAATTAGTTAATTTTTATTATGATGATTGATTAAGGGCTACATTATTCAACGTCATACGATAAAATATTCTTTATTTTAATATACAACTACTATTACTTGACAAAAAACGCCAAAGCAATTTTTTTTCAAACGTTTCTAAACATTCATTCATATACAACGTATTAATTGAATAGCGCAAATCTGAAAATAGTTTGTACAGAATCGAATGTAAAATCGATTGGGGAAAAAAATGGGTCAGATATAGGAAAAACAAATTCAAATACGCCGCTTCTTAAATTTACTCGACTCTAGCATCTTCTTATCGGCCACCAGCAACATCGTACTCGCAGGCGCGTGACCATAGAGTTTTAAATTTGCGGGAAATGCAACAAAACAAAAAATGAGCATAGCTTCGTAATTAATCCGCTAGAATTAAAGGACATTTCCTTTTTTGGGCCACATGTTTTAAACACCATAATTTAACAACAAACCTCAAACGTTTTTTTGATATTGACAACGACGCGACGACAAAATGTTTCTTTTTTAGCTGTGCTTATATGCTATAAAATTCGTGCAGTGTTGCTGCTATAATAAAAAATAAACGAATATTCAAATTAAATTTTTGAAAAATGCAGGGCTCTACAATTTTTATTGTTGTAGTTTTACATTCTTTTCATAAAGCTTTGCCTAAAAGTTGAAGTTGTTTAGAAACTTCAAATAATAAAAAACCAGGCTCCATACAAATCGAGGACATGTCCTTTAATAGTTTATATAATTGCTGAAAATAAGTTGGGGTGTCTGAGGCTTTGGTATATTAATTAACACGTTGTGTTTAGTTTTTAGTTAGTTTTAAGGTTTAAGTTAAGATTAAATGTATCTTTAAAAAAATACATATTTTAATTAATAATTTAAGTACTATTTAAACATGCATGTCACGTACAATGCCACAGCAGAAGCTCTACGTGAAACCCAGCGCTATTACGGCTCCGTCGCCGATAGCATTAGCTGAACCAGGGACGTTTTTGACCTCGCACAGGCTCTTATTTTATTATCTTTGTACCTATTCTTGTAATGTTTGTAACTATATTGTAAATCTATCTATATCTTTTAGTATCTGTGCGATCAAATAAAATATTTCCTTCTTTCTTTCTAATTTATTTATTGAATTACACTCAAATAAAGATACCTGCAATGACACAAAATAATTTCATGCTTTTCCATGAGAAGCTAACATTTATAAAAGAGACAATGATAGAAAATTCTTGATTAGATACGAGTATACTTACTACTTTGGTAAATATTCATGGCCATGCTAGTTCCGAGAATGCTAAAAGGCATTATGCTAATATTGGAATGCAGTATACGAAGTCTGGGTCTGGCTGTCTTTATACTATTTTGAATAACGCTACGAATTTAAAACGAAATATTCTGTAATGCTATTGGTCGGAAAAGTGAGATGGACTCGAACAATTGGCTTGAATTCTGCTTATTTAAATGTGATTTGCGCATCATTTAAATCAATGTACTTATCAGGATTAGTCTGGTATCGCATTGTGAATTTTAAGTTCCTGTAATAAGGTTGTGAAAATGGTATTAAGCTTTAGTTCCCAGTGCGGCGTATTATTCCACGCACGAGCAACAATGCTTGTCACCAATGCCTTTTGAATTCACTATAAGGTCGTGTATCGACAGAGTCTTGTTTGACTTGCTTATTTTAGGAATACTACGTATTTACATGTATAATATATATTAAGTAATCCTAATTAATTAGAACATTGGTTTTTGATAATAATCAAAACATGATTTGTGTGCCAATATCTTCAAGGCGCTATTCTTTCCAAGAAGCTATATTTTGAAAATTATATATTTAATTCAACATTTACTTTTCCACTGCAGTGAACAAATATACTTGTAAACCTAGTGGAAAACAAATCTAGCTATAATATGCCACCTTATGTTTTTATTTTGTATTATTTTAAAACTTTAGTTAAGACAAGAACTTCAGTTAATAATATATTGTTTTCAAAATTTCGGAAGTTCGAAGCTTAATAAACTTACCCATTACGTATAGAATACTAAAGTGAACCTTACATTGACATTATCATCGACAGTGACGTATGAACATTTAATGCCACCTACTTTGGTAACAATGGATTATATTCACAGTTACTCGCTTCTACAAACGAGTACATACTTTATACACTATTCACATACTTTCTTGTATACTAAAAAAGAAACGTTTTAATTATTTAATGTATTCTACAAGTAAGCTAATATTCAAAATTAATATACCTCAAATCATTCTATAGTAAAAATGCAATATAACTTCGATATTTTGTCAACGAATCTATTATCATTTTATCATCATCATCATCACAGATCCGTCACGCCTCCACCGACGGGCTCGGGCCTAGCCTAAGTCAGGGTGTTTAGGCCTTAGCTGCCACGCTGACTTAGTGCGGATTAGTCGACTTCACATGCTCCTTTGAGTTTCTTCGCAGATGTTCGCAGGTTGCCTGCCTCACGATGCTTTCCTTTATAGGCGGCCGAAAGGATTTTATCATCGTTACCTTACTAAAATGTATATTCTTATTTCATCGTGTAAATAGTCTTATTAAAGGTACCTTGTTATAATTGATCTCGTATTATCTACGGTGGAATTCAGTGCAACTTATACCAGAGTAACCTTTGCTTTCAAAAGCAAATAAATTTAATCGGTTCTTCTAATCTGTGTTATGGAATTATCGATGGCTCCAAACAAAACGTGACTCAAATAGTAATTCGTGTACACCGTACTACATATTACATCACGTTATGTCAATGTCATTCTAGTAAAAGATAGATACTATTTCATGTACCTATTTTTTTTTTTTTTGGATGGATGAAATATATGCTTCTCGATTTTGCTTGCAATATCAGTATCATGGTAATTTTATTTAATTGTTCCAAACTCCAATTATCCTTTTTTATGTCACCATTTCAGCTAGGAGATAACCACTATTGAACAAACACTCCAATTAAGGATCTCCAAAGCGACATGCGCTTCTCGCATTCAGCGGCTTACCGCGACCTTCGCCAGGTCGTCGGTTCACCTAGTAAGAGGTTTATCAGCGCTGCGTCTCCCATTACGCATGCCACTGCCACTAAGGTTTGCAATCCCTTGAGCTACATCGGTGACTTTTGTTCTACGGATCTCATTAATACCCATTGAATCAGGAAAACAAACTAAGGACAATACGATAATATTTAGCATAACTTCCCTAATGCTACCCTGTCAAACTGGATTCGTCGATTGACCTCTTTCTGGAAGTTACACTTATAAAGTTGGATTATTTAAACATATTCGTCAACAGCTTCCAGTGTATAGAGCGTATTACCATCATTGGAGTTGTAACGACACGTAAATTTGGTACGGTGCGGTTACGCATTTCACCCCGAGAAAGAAAAGGCAATTTTTATTCTTTTCATTTTAAGATCTACTTGTTGGTAAACTCTTCAGAATCTTTGGCGTACGTATGGAGGGGGAGCTTGGGGTCCGGACACCTCCCATTGAAAATCAACATACACTTGATAGGATAAACTTTTCCTTATATGTATCAATATACACTAGGCAAATTGAAGTTTTAATATGGACCCCCCCCCCCCCATCGAGAAGTTATACCTACGCCTATAACAGAGGTGGTTAAGAATTGTGCCCAGGTATTCCAAAAAACGAAGATGTCATCTACTCCATAGTTTTTACTCACCGTTTATGTTACAGAGACATCTCCCGGACAAAACCTTAAGCACACCCTCCAAACGCAACTGGAACAGTTTAGGTGAACGTCGCCCTGCCCCACGCCCCACACCTCGCCAAAGCCATATAGTGTCGTATTGAGTTTTAGTGAAATAGAAGTGGAATAATAAGGTTTTTGTGCAACAACTGTAACACTTAGATGCATCGACAGTCTGTCACCTCTGGAGTACTCGAAACAAGATCACATTTCGAAAGAATCGAAGGCTCACCTACTCATAGTCTACAGAACCCAGGAATGTGCCACAACGGCACCTACCACAGCGTAATACATGCAGTCTGTGGTACTTGCGTTTTCAGAATCTGGTTTGTTCAGGAAAGTCTGGAATTAGTCAAAACTGCGCGCGAAACGATTCGGGAATAGCATGTAAACACGATTCAGAGGCCCAATTCAGCTAATAAGTTACAGCCGAATCGAAACTGAACCGTTGCGATCGACCAATCAGAACGCCACATTATCACGCCATCGATCAGTTGTAAGGCAATATAAGCGCTCCGATTGGTCGACAGCAACGGTTCAGTTTCGATTCGGCTGTAACTTATTAGCTGAATTGGGCCTCAGTTGCATTACTGGGCCCTGTCACCTCTTTTAAAGAAAAAAATATTTACAAAACTAAAACAGACTTCAAAAACACCAAAACGTCATAAATAATATAAGAATATGATACAACATCACAGTTTTATATTGAAGTTGGTGGCAAATTTTAACTAACTACATTAATTGTTCTTTTATTTTTAAGACTCTGATCATTTCTTGGCCACAGCTTCAACATAAAACATGCGATGTATGTATTCTTATATTATCTATAACTTTTTGGTGTTTTTGAAGTTAGTTTTATAATTTGTAAAAAAAATTAACTCAATCTTTTTAGTACATTTAATACATGCGTATTAAAATTTGAGCCAAGGCAAACACAGGAGTAACTTAAAATAAAACGTCTTTCGCTCTAAACAGTATTGAAAGACCAATCCTCTTACTCCTAACCTACCATAAACCTTACATCATCAGCTCAGTATCATAATATGATAAGTACTAGTAGATGCAAATATCTGAATATCTTGAGCAAAAACATGAAACACATTGCACGTGCCTATGAAATTTAAGCATTTCCCTCGATTTTCCATCATCAGAACATGACATGGTGACAATGGGACCACCATGAGAATATACCCCTTACAAAAAGAATTTTGACATTTTGAATTTTTTGGCTCACAAATGGCAGCGTAATCGCGTAACATACAAAAAAACGCATCGAATTGAGAAACTGCTCCTTTTAAGTCGGTTAAAAATGGATAGATTAATCGGTGAACATAGATACAGTCGAACATAGAACCTCCTCTTTTTGTGGAGTCGGTTAAAAGTACTAACACGCATCAGTACCAAGCTTTAATCAATATAAAACTGTGATCAAAAGTGAAGATTTACTACTAACATATCTTATAAGTTCCACTGTTACTAGCAAATATTAGATCATTGTTCATCTAAACATCACATCTAAACTATTCTGTTGGAAATTTAGCCTAATGTCTTATTCCCAATTATAACATTGCCAGTCTAGACACATTTAAGTTCAAAAATAATGCAATATGTCACGATTAAAATTTTTCGCTCTGTCTTCGACATTATTATTATGAACTTCCTAAAGTCAAGCCGCTTATGTTTGAGGTCGCGCTTAGCATCGTCGTCATGGTTCATACTCTTGAAGGTTTTTGTAATTATCCTACATTATAATTTATTGTACGAGATGTTACGTGTGTACAAAACGCTCAAACATCGTAGTTCTGAGGATGGTAGTAGTTAAATACCGCTAGAGGGCGTCGGAAAATGAGTCTTAAGACGTGGCTCTTCACGCTAACCTTATCATGTCACGACATATATGTAACCCGTTAGAATCATCGGTATACTTTTTATCGGTTTCATTGTTCAAAGATTCCACGTAAAAACTGCTGTTCTCTGTCAATTAATTGATTATAAATCAAAGCAGACGAATCAACCTGAATTGTATGCGTATGTGAACATTAAAACCGTCAAGTTCCTGTCGTAGAGTTCACCTAAGAAGCCATATGACAAGTGCAAACAGTTCCCATCAAGTACTCGGAAGATAATTAGGAAGTATTCTTAAAGTGACAACTACGTTCATAGTTGTCTTGTCATAAAAGTGATTGCTATCCACAGAACACAGAAAGCGGTTTTTTGTGTTGCAAAGGCGTTGCCTCTGTTCCCTTATTGTATACTTAGTAAAAAATAATAATATTCACAAATATATTTAAATGATCGTTAATTTGAATTTAACGGACGCAGTATATTAGTTGCGGTAACAATTGACATTACCGGTGCTTGCGCAAAGATCGCAGTGAAAGTCCGCCGCGGCCTAGCCTTTGCCAACTCAAGCGACAAATTGCAACTGCCAAAGAAATTAGCTAGAAGTTATTCCTCGAGACTAAACGAATGTCAAATGTTCACGCATCAGCTTCAACGTGAGTTGTATTGTATTTCGGGGGCCTGGCCAAATTATCACGCCGTTTACAACATAGATATATATTTAGACATTTTTAGGTGAGTGATATTTGGGTGATCAATACAAATGGGTCAGTAGAAAGAAGTCAGAAACTATGAGAGATAGCGAAATCTGTTCTTATGAACCATGACATTGATTTTAGATTTAATAATAATGGCATTCAATTTTTTTAACTCTCATACATAATCGGGAATCGAATCTCGATAAATTTTGCTATGAAATATTTTTTTTAGGTTTTCCTTTAGTTGTTTGAACAAAATTCCATTAAAAATGTGTTCCTTGTAGACAGGCATCTTTCATTTACGCGGTCATGAGCCATGACTTACTTTTACGAGCTCGATCATTACCTAGTTTTGCAGTTTAGTTTTATTATTATAAGTCAACCTAAAAAGTTTAGTAGTACCTAAGGAGTTTTCATACATAGAATAAAATCGACAATTTATCACAAAAAAGAAAATTTTCAGAAAATAGCGCGTTTTTGCAACTGAACATATTTTTTACTGTTTTTTTTTGCAACTTTATGTTTTTTGCTTTTTTAATTGTTTTTTATTACTCTTTCATCTTATACTACTTTTTTTGATTTTCTTTTTCTATTTTTTTACCATTATTCACGACTGGTATTGGAAAACGTCGTGCGATTAACGAGTCAGCAGATTATTGCAAACAAAAGCCCGTCCCGAAGGCGAGGGTTTCCAATGTTACGAGTTTGCAATAACCTACGTTCCACCCTCGTATCACAATGTAGGTACTATTACTTAATATAAGACAAAAATAATTGTATTTTGACAAAAATGAGCCACTTCCTTTAGTTTGCAATATGTCATTACTTTCCTGAATTTGGTCCTTATAAGCGACACTATTCGTTAGTGTAACATTACAGGATGTGTTTTCTTTTTTCAAATCCAGCGGGTTCGATTTCCGGCTAGTAAAATAATGTTTTCAAAAATGTAATGATGCAGTTTTAGTTTTAATCAAAATCGGTGCCGATACTACTTTGAGTATTTTTCGCTTTGATATCCACAAATAAAATGTGAACAGGTTTTTCTCGTTCAATATTTTATTTTTTGCTCAAGAATCTCATGACAGGACGGTGCACCACTTTGTGACGTTTTTTTTAATTTCATCAACATTATCTGTTAAATTATATTAATGATTTATCAATAATCCTTAGAATAAGTTAGTTACAAAACCTGTCTCATCAAGTTTGGCGAGTTCAGATACTGGAAATATTTTTAATTCGCCAATTTTAATGTGTGTGAAATATCTTTTTACATTTTTTTTCCAAATCTGATCGAAAAAGAACGTCTGGCTACAAATATAAAAAAATATACTTGTAGTTAATGTGAGTTAAAAGAATGTTATTAAAAGTAGATATTTGAAGAAAGGAGCTACAATTTTTTTTACGTGCAAAGCTCTGTTCATTTTATTTGCGTAAATTTATGGTTCTCTATACATAATAGCATCTGCAATGCCACAAGCGCCGATGTCTATCCATTCAGGGCCTGTGGAATGTTGCCACCTAATATGGGCTTACTGTCTCTACTTGTTTTTATCCGAGCTAACGGATACCGATGTTGGTAATAGTTGTTGATCTCACCAGTTAATACCGGTCGGCTATAAGTAAAAAGCTGTTATTTATTTATATTTCAATGGAACAGTTTCTAGCGGATCCGTAGGTATGTAACATTTCGAATTACATACTTTTAAAGCCGGTCAAGGCTTCTTTTATTTCTTTTAGCTTAACGCTTTTTCGTTGTTTTGTTCAATATTTAGTAATATCTTACAGTAATACTAGCTTTTGCCCGCGACTTCGTCCGTGTGCAAATCCTTTTTTATTGATTCCCCTTACCAATTCCCCCCTCCCCCTTTTTCATCCTTTATCCTTCCCCACAACTCAAACTATCTCCATACCAAATTTCATCTAAATCGGTTTAGTGGTTATTGATTTTCCATACAAACTTCCGCCCCCTTTTCTCCCCTTAAGGGGGTGATTTCTGAAATAAAAAATCCTATATCCGTCTCCTGGTTCTCAGCTACCTCCCCACCAATTTTCAGCCAAATCGGTTGAGCCGTTCTTGAGTTATAAATAGTGTAACTAACACGACTTTCTTTTTCTATAGATGGGAACATCTCCTTTTATATATATAGATAGATTATAAATATAGTGACATTACTGTCACCTATGAGTGCTAACATTTATCTACATTATTGTGCACTACTTACATTATCGTCCTACTATTTTAAGTTTAAATCTAATATAGAAAAATATCTTGTCACAGTGTTGGTTATCGAACTCCTCCGAAGCGGCTTGACCTATTATTGTGATTTTTTGTGTATATTTGGTAGGTCTGAGAATAAGTCGTAGACAATTTTGTATACCTCTGGGTGATAAGGGTAGTCCTCTCCAGAAATTTTTGAGTGTAGAGCTTTATTAAAGCGAAACATATTTCGCGCGACAGCTAATATCCTTACAATATGTTTATCTGTTAGATACATTTTAGACTCAGGCATTCGAGTAGAGCAATAGTTTCATGACTTTGTCTGTTTACAAAATTCTCATTAACAGCTCTGTATCTATCACAGAGAGACAATAGAGACATGTTACATAATATGCATATTTCGCACTTGCAAAGTGAACTTGCCATGTCCACTTTTTTTGCACTTGCAGTACACTTCTGCCTAACCTTTCGGAAAGAACAGGCGTGATGATTATTTTTTTCTAATTTACTCGTAGTAGCATTCGGCTTCTTTTGCCTTTTGCTCAGAATAAGATAACTTCCGCCTTATTACTATAAAGCTCAAGTTTTTATTGTCGTCTTTCAGTTTCGCTTGGATAGCTTCTTACTTAAGCTTTAACCTATACCCTGGCCAACCTTTCCTATCACAGTGGTCTAGTAGTTACAGTTAGAAGTAAAGTTATTCTGATGTGATTGAGCTGTCCGAATAAGCTCATTCCCACTTACCTCCTCTCTTCAATGCGTCAATTATTGGCCTGTTGTTTCACAACAACGGCACGACATTCATATACTTACAGTATGCAACATAAATCCTGTTACACATTTTACGAGCAAACCTTATGCCTGTATGTAATTTTTAAAACTCTTTATTAAAAAATATAAATTTAATCATTAATATGCCCTTTGCCCTTTGCTCGCGGCATCCTTCCGAATATACTGTATTTGTTTACTTGTAAATTCTAATCTTACAAACATTTTTTCAAATGTATCAATGACGATTCTAAAACAATCTAATAATGGACTTGATTTCATAATTTTTTTAAATTGTTATTTATTTTTTGGTTAATTTAGGTAAACATATACGCTCCTTTAAGCGTTCACAGGGTTTTTGTTACCCACTGTACGTTTGCAGTTTAAGGTGCCGGTAAAAGTAATAAGTGACATCAAGGTCATAGCTTTCCAATTATGAATGAAAACAGCCGCCGGTGATCTTCAACGAGAACTCTGCTAGCAATTTCAGAAAATAATAATAAAAAACACTTTTTGTTTACATTCGGGGATCTCAATATAGGTAATCTTCATACAGTATAATATTAAGAATTGGCTATCAGTTGTTATGCTATCGAGTATCGAATATCCACGACGTAAGTAGCGTGGACGTATGTAAATAATGATTGTTTGGGTTTGGCTGATTTTTCAATCGTCAGATTATATTAACAAAAAACCAGCCAAGTGCGTGTTGGACTAGCACACTGAGGGTTCTGTACAAACTTACCTATACTAATTACTAAGTTCCTAACTAGTACATATTTACGGTTTTCGGATTTTTCCTAACTGTAAGACATTACTTCAAAATTTCATTATTCTAAGACAACGGGAAGTACCCTATCCGTCTTATTACAAAACATGGTCTAAGCTTAGTCCTGAGACCCAATTCTGCTAATAAGTTACAGCCGAATCGAAACTAAACTGTTGCGATCGACCAATCGAAGCGCGTATATTGCCATGCAACTGTTCGGTGACGTGATAATGTGGCGTTCTGATTGGTCGATTGCAACGGTTCAGTTTCGATTCGGCTGTAACTTATTAGCAGAATAGGGCCTCTGGTTTAAACCTGACGCTCTCTCTATCTATTAATACTAGCTATGCCCGCGACTTCGTTCGCGTGAAAAATAACAACGTGTCGCACATTTTTCCCCGTTTTTTTAACATTTTTCATTGATGCTCATCTCCTATTAGTCGTAGCATGATGTTATGTAGCCTATAGCCTTCCCCGATGAATGGACCATCCAACACGAAAATAATTTTTCTATTTGAATCTGTTATAATATTAGTAAGTAGATAAGGTATACGGGCATATCTTTTGAACTAGTAGGCCTACAAGTTTAACTTTTTCACGGCTGAAAGAGACCGTAGTCCCAAATGTTCGACATAAATTTCAGCTTGTTGCGCGTAAGAAAAAAGACAGTGGTAGGAAAGGTGTTATGAGCAAATATCATTGGTACTTATTTTGATCAATCCACGTTGTTTCGTGCTTAATTTAAGCTTAGATATTTTTCCTTTTAATCTGTAAGACATTTTAAGACAAGAACTTCAGCAGTTTTAGAAAACTATATTCTATTTATCATACGGCGTTCATGCACACATCGTCTTGAATGTTAATTGCAATCCGATATGTGAAATGAATTACTGTTACACCGTCATGAAGTGCTCGTCGCCCTCAAATTGCAGACTCCACCTTTGCGCTACACGTAATTCTATGATGCGATAGGATTCATTACAAAATGTCTATCAATTAGCTTCTAAGCCGAGCACATCTAGAAATTACAAAAATTTTTCCCATAACTCTCCTGTTCCCATTAGTACTTCAACAGCCTGCACATATCATTATAATGACATACATTAGTACGTTCCACGTCAAAAAATATTATTAAATTAATAATTATATCACTGATTAAGTATCAACTCTTTAAGTATAATTAAACTAAGCCACGTTTCATAACTGGTTATTACGACAGTGGTGTCTGTTCACATCCGCTTGGACATTTTACTATGATTTGTTACGACAGTTGAATGTTAGTTAATTATCACTTGGATCCATGCAAATGTTGCTGGCAACTAGATAACGTTCGTAGATTGCATTTGGTTTAGGACCGGCTTCTTTTATCAATGTGTATGCAAAATTAAGATAAGCGGAATAAATATTTCAATCTGTTATCAACATTACAACTTTAAAATATGTTTAGGCGGTATAATTTCTGTAAAGATAACGATATTTTCATCTGTTTTAGTCATTAGTAGATCGCCACCAAACAACTGTACAGTTCTACAAAATAAAACGTACCATAATATTCCACTGTTGGATTTACATAACACAGAATGGATTGCTCGTCCCATTACTTAGTGCCATATAAAAAAAGATTTGTAAAAATAGACGAACTTTTAACTTGAGAGATGACAAATTGAAGTAACCATGTTGCAATAATACATAATATAATGATTAATACAAAATTCATATAAGTACTTTAATATACTCGAGGATTTACCGGAGGGAGACTCTGTACAAGGGTCGTGTACATGGGTAACTCCGTCTTACCTATTTCTGCCGCAAAGCAGCAGTGCTTGCATTGCTGTGTTCCGGTTTGAAGGGTAGGATATTATGATATTCAAATTACTGGGTACCGTGACTTTACATCTTAAGTCACAAGTTGGCAACGTACACTGTGCACAGTGTACATTGCCTACTTGCAACCCCCACAAGAACCATGGTTCTTGTTGGGGGGTTACAGTTTTGCTGCGAATCCCACAGGAGCCACATGTATTATAGGTGACTGTTACCACTTACCATCAGGTGGGCAGTTTGCTTGTTTGCCAACTTAATTGCAATAAAAAGAACCTAAAGTGCCAGTACCTACAAACTTATTTTGTAACAGCACGGTGTAAATGCTACGCAGGGTCATTTCGTTCCGACGACGTCATTTGTAATACAACGATTGAATGCAAAGTGAGCAACGCAAATAGCATTAGACGGAGCACAAATGCTTAAAGCTTGGATATAAGTTTACATGAAAAATCTATGTTCTACCCTTATTGGGATGATGGCTAATTTTTTGAGGTAATGTCCGTCATATCATTATCACAGGCCATATACGTCCCCACCGAGGGGCTCGAGCCTACTCTAACGGCCGGTGGCACCAAATTTACGTTTTGTGATTTCGTAAAAGTAACAATAAAAATATGTGAGAATTGCACCATAATCTAGTTTCATATGTAGTTTTATTTAAGCCTTTGCGTTTAACAAGGTTAAATGTATGGCGCAAATCATATATTTAATAAACCGGCTGTAAGGGTGTTTAGGCCTTGGTCAACCACGCTGGCCCAGTGCGGATTGGTCGACTTCACATACACCTTTAAATTTATTCGCAGATGTAGGCAGCTTGCCTCACGATGTTTTCCATTACCGTAAGAGCGTCGGATAAATGTACATATGAAATTCGAAAAACAAAAAACACATTGGTACATGGCAGGATCGAACCCCGGATCTCCCTATTAGAAGGCCAGTGCCGAGTCCACAGCGCCGACGCACTATTCGCCCATCAAGTTGATTAATAAAATATTTGAGTCCCGTATTTTTTTCTACTTTTACAAAAACTTGCGAGGATACTAACATTGATTAGAAAGGTCGACACATCCTTGTTTATAGTCATTGACGTATTGACGTATATACGTCAATGTTTATAGTCGACCAAGAAAGTGATTTGATCATTATTTGCGTGTAGACAAAACATTGTTATGGTAACCTTCGTAACTGTTTGTATACTATTGCGGAGGAAAATCAACTGTGTTGTTTTACGTAAAACTGAATTTAAATCATAAAGTGGTAACTACTTTTTTTGTCAACTTTACATTTTTTTAGCACATTTGCATTGTGACGTAGATAGCCCCCACTTCTTAACTTGAAATCGCTGATATCAGTAGATTATTGTTATATCGATAGAGCAAGAAATATTACGTGGCTCATATTTCATTTGTTTAAAATAACAGTTTCAGTTATCGCCCTGCCCCCATGAGTATTCATTTGATTTTTTAAATATATAAACAAAACCTGCAGTTTTGATTTATTACTACAGTTATTAGTTTATTGTCGTGTATCTATACGTATGTTGCTTTAATTGTATTAATTTAATACTGCCATGATAGAAATAAACAACCTTAGTATTATAATATGTTATCTGCCCAAGCACGTGTAATGTTACATTTGGATAATACACGTTGCTGCTATTGTTTAATTTAATTCGTAATTTCAATATGTATTAGCACTTTTCTCTAATTTAGCACACACCAAAAGTTTAACTCAATCATCTTTTAAACCGTAGTATAAATATTTTTTTAAAGAGACACATTTATTATGCCGCCTAGCAGTACCAATCATTATCCACATCTCAAGCCTGATAGACACCACTCATACTCTGTATATCAGCAAAAAGTCTCGGAATGCACTATCTCTGTCGCACTAGTGTTCACTAAAGTGCACCCATCTCTCTCACTACCGTTACTAAAGATTAGAATTCGTGTAAAAAAAGGTACGGTCTGCCCGTAGTTTCCCTTTTGAAAATTGAACATCGGAGCCAGTTCATGTAATTAAACTTTTTTGGCGCTATGCAGACTACGGCTAAAAAACGTGCACGTGTCTACATATTTATCGTAACACTGACTTATTATTTACTAGCTTTTGCCCGCGACTTTGTCCATGTGGAAATTCTTTTTTATTCATTCCCCGACAAATTCCCCGCCTCGTAATCGTATAATTGAAATACTAACGTTTTGTTCACCATTATAACTGTACAGACAACAAATTTTAAATGTTTATCAGGTTAAATATTATTTGTATTCAGTTGTAGTATAATACCATTACATAAACTATACCGATATTTTGACAAGCTTTTGTGTCACATAGCGCTCGTTTGTTTTTAATAATACGACAAAATAAAAAATCTTCAGCCTGCTAAACATTCAAATTCCGTGACTGTTCATACTTGCATTAATATATCACAGAGTAATATGGTACTAAAATGATTTTTTACTTTTGAAGCCAACTGTACATTTGTCTGACGCTCATACGGTGAAGGAAAACATCATGAGGCAACCTGCATACATCTGGGAAGAAATCCAAAGGTGTATGTGAAGTAAACCAATAAACACCCTAACATAGGGTAGGCTCGAACCCTTCGGTGGGGAGTGGGGACTTATATGAGCTGTGATGATGATGATGAATATTTTCTGATGCATGAATCATACAGTAACAAAAAATTACATTGTAGTGATCACACATAATTAATTATCCACAATAATAGTGTATTTATTGTTGTAGAAAAATATCAAAAGTTAATTTTGAAGACATATGAAAGAGCGAACTAGTGTATAATAAATTCCAACATACAGATTAAAAAGCAATTAACAGCTCAACATACAACTATCTTAAGGCGCATAGTGGTCCTAATGACCTTGCTCGATCGTCCCGCACTGATTACATAGGAGTGAGTGAGTGAGAGTGAGGGGAATATTTAAGCAAACCTTTACGCGTAAGATGAATTATTTCAATTAAAAATTAATAAAGGCGTATAAGAAAAATCTAAAAAGACCATACGCTAGAATATTGTTCACTTTATTTATTGAAATCAAAAGTATATGATTAACCTTATATTTACGACGCGATTAGGTTTAAAGTTTTAAAATCGAGGTATGTTTGGGTCACATTTTAACCAAGTTTTAAATAATTTATCAAAAAATTAAAAAGACCATCCTCTAAAGAATGCGTTGAATAATAACATATCTTTTTTAAATATTTTTTTATTCAATATTTATGAAGAGAACCGGTTTTTTCTGTAGTGATTTTTTTATGATTGACTCTACTATACGCCTTAATGTATAAAATTATCGTGTCACAGTGTTTGTAACCAAACTCCTCCGAAACGGCTTGACCGATTTTTGTGAAATTTTTTGTGTATATTATTCGGTAGGTCTGAGAATAGGTCGTAAGTAACTATTTTTTATACCCCTAAATGATAAAGGTGTTTTTTTTTTATTATTTTGGCAAAAGTTCATAAGTGAACTTATTTATTAGTATTATTAAGTATGTACAATTTTATTGTCTGTTGTACAAAGATGTATATTAACGCACAAACAATCTCTGTGTACGTGTCAATACTCGTATAAAGACTAGATTACATACTTAGCCGTAGGCATGTACATTAAATCATCGTGCATCATGTATCAAAGTTAGTGCTAGTAACGGCCTCGGCAAAGCATGTCGCTTCTTCGAATGTAATATCAGTTAACGTGTGAATGGCTGAACTCCTCAATTCACCGAGTCAGGTGACAATGAATGGAGTTCGAAATGGGGTAAACACCGAACGACCACTGCGCACTGTGATGTTATTCTTGACAATGCAAGTTTCCAAGAAATGACGACAAATACTACAACAATAGTCAAGTTATACGTCGAATATCGACATTCCTGGATGATTCTGGTTTTAAGAATCCATCAGGGAATTGACGATATCATATCTGGTAGTAACAGGTGTATGTAAACAGACACGCGTGATTAATATAATTTGCCTTAGAAACGATAATTAAAGCGATATAAAATACGGACTATACTCGTTTAAATTTTTTTTCGACGTAAGAGGCATCTTCCATTATTGACTTAGATCTAAAATCGTTTTGTTTTTACCATTAAATAAATATAGACAAAGTGCTATCACTATCTGCTCAGTTCGAGCTCGTGTATATTTTTAATAGTAGTTGGATTACTACTATAAAAAATATACACGACTTGATACTAATGTTCCTTCTCAGGGTTCCGAACCCCAAAAGGAAAAAACGAAATCCTTATAGAATCACTTCGTTGCCAGTTTGTCCGTCTATTCGTATATCTGTCAAGACCCCATTTCTCGAATATGCGTCGAGATATCAAACTGAAATTTATGTCAAATACTCGAGTCAACGGTCTTTTTTTACTGTAAAAATACAATTCAACGTAACCGTAAGAGATGAACGTTTATTTGCGCGCATATTTTGCGATTTCGCAAGGGAATTTCAACCTATACGGCCTTATTAATTAAAATTTTACCCCTTGGATCATCCTCGGATTAGTTACTCCGTGTTTTGTCTTATTTCCGCACATGTCAGCTGTCAAATAATACCAAACACGGAATAAATAAACCGATGATGATCCAAGGAGTAAAATTTTGGTTAAAAGGACCTATAGAGTACTTGCCGTTAACCTAGAATCATGGAATTTTGCAAGAAGCAAGGTCTTTAGCACATTTTAAAGAAAAAATCTGAAAACCAAAAATATTTTACGCTTGGATAAGTTTGTGCGAAACCCTCGGTGCACAAGCGCACTTTATTTATTTATAGAACATTAACACTGAATAATATACAACCCAAACATAAGTAAGCATAGAACAAAGATTAAACCTTAACATTCAACATATATTACTCTTATAACAATCTTTCTTTTATGAGATAGGTTCATAAATTAATCTAACCCATACTACAACTACATCATGGTAGTTATCGTTATAGTATTAACGGTATTTTAAGAATGAAATCTCACTTTACTACGTAGACTGACATCAACCCACGGGCCACGATGCTCGCCCCCGTATGTAGTAAGCCGTATTTGGGCAATGACGTATGTTATCATAGGTCCAAGAATCTACGTCATCTTATATTATTATATAATACTCGTAAGTATTATTGCCTGTTCTTAATCTCGCGATAGTTGTTTCACATATACAAGGCAACATGTTTTCTTTTTTTATAAGCTTTTTGCATTAATATTTGATGTCGGTGTGTATAATGTATTTTTTTTTTATTTAGATTATTTTCAAAACATATTAACCGAAAGAAGATAGTATTTTACTTATATTTATCACTAAGCATTTTGCTTAAAAATGCAAATGTAATTTTCTTTCAAAAATATTATAAATTAAATCACGAAATATTTTTGCTCGGACTGGACTTCGCTGTCTTTAACATATCGTGTTAAGGTTTTCCGACCACTATGCCACCCGAGGGCTTATTCAACGCCAGTGGAATATCGACTCTATTGACCCCTTTTTGCCTTGTTAACCTTAAGTAGACCTTATTCATGTAAACATCTTTTACATCCTTACAGATGAGTATGTATTTTGAAAATTGGTCAGAAATAAGTTAAATTTAAGAGTTGTTATATTGTGCCTTTTTATTCATTTTGTTTAATAATGATAATCTTGTTTTCTGTAACAAATATAAATCGTAATTGGCCTTATCGTCAATTACCATCAGGTGCGATGAAGTCAAGAGTTTCCTATGTAAAAAAAATCACTTATCAAATAGTTACTACAAAATATAGCTCCACACCGTCACCGACTCATTCAGATCTGTTCCAAATACCAATATATAATTATATGGGCTTTGTTGGCCATGGACTGTGGTGATACCCAATCGCTCTCATTCAGAAAATCCAAAACGCGGCGCGCGACAAGCATACAAAATGCCTATAGGGTTGCTAGCTCGGCGTGATTAATATCACATCAAATACAAAAAGAAATTATTTTACACTTTTATTTATCCATGTATGTATGTACATTCTGCTACAACTTTAATGTATTCCGAAAGATTTTCGTCTGAAACTCATTTTATTTATTAATACTTGACATGTATGGAATTACTACCAAACAACGACTTTAACATTTTATTATTTCTCCTACAAAAATCTAAAAAAAAAAACGAATAATCAAAATGAAAAACTACAATATTTTCATTGTTTTCTTAATTTCAAGGTTTTGTGGTCATACAGGGATATTTTGTTTCGATTGCTTTTATATTGATACCGATCAAGCATTACTTAACAATATGTACATTTCTTGATTGAAAATTTAAATGGCGTTGTTTCAGCCCTCGTTAAAAAGCACACATGTACGAGAACCTGTTTGAGAATTGCCCGACTGTGTGAACCGAAGTCAACTGGGCTCGTGTAGCGCGACGAGTAATGTTTAATAGTGGCATTTTAAAACGTCCATAAACTTTGTCCAGCATCTCTTTGCCGAGTGGTTTTCGCTGCTGCGACGAAGAAACCGTTGGTCAGATTCCACAACTTCTAAATAGGCATAGCTAAGAAAACTATAATATTCATCATACACTATTGACTTTCAACGCCTGAACTGAGGACAGCAACCAGGGGAGAGGCATTGTTTTTGTTTTGGAGCGAATCTCGAATCGTGAAATATCAAACCCACATGTGCGACTTTTCCCACGGAACCTAAACTTACTCCACCAATTTTATTAATAGGCATGCTTTTTTAAACATTTTTCAAACAATCTTTATCAGCTCGTGGCTAAACTGCGATAGTGGCGCAGGTTAATCAAAAAAGAAGAAATTAATTTACAAATTTATTCAATTATTTTTTAATTTTTTGTTTCAGGTAATTACATCCCTTCGTTGGATAGAAATTGTTATGCCATGAGGTATTTATACATTAATGAAATTATTGATAAATATTCAACATTGAATGCAATGAACCAATTAGCTTCAAAGTTAAAGCAATTATGATAATTCAAAATTTCTAAATAAACATTTATAAAAAACAGGACATTATGTCCATTAAAATGATCACCTGATCTTGATGAGTTAAGTTAGTAAGCTTTGGACAATATTAATTTAAACGTATTATTAAACTTTTAAGAACAGTTTTTTGTCGATATTAACTTAGTACTTTCTGTTGTCCAATTTAATAAGATAGTTGAAACATATTTATATTTTTTAACATATTATATTACTAATGATCTATTCAGATCAATAACCATATAACATGCATTGACAACCGAGATCAAAATAAAAATTCCACATATACAATGCCGTGCACTCACTCAAGATCCCAGGTCATCCAATATCGCGAACAGATGCTGCGCCGCCCTTCAAGTGGAAAAAAATTAAAAAAAGTTTTTTTTGCCCACCCAACCCAAAGCTCTACACATGTCACGATCATTCGGAAAGGATTTCCGAACTTTTTCTGGTCGTTTCTTTGGAACATCCTAAAACATTTAAAAGTATTCTCATTCCTCAAAATGTTGATGGCATATGAGGCTAATTTAACTAAATTTTTTGAGTGTTATTGCATGACATTTAATTGAATTTTAAGACTTATTTTCTCATTGAGAAAAAAAACAAGTTTTAACATGGACGTTGGGCTGATGTCTTGTCATCCAATTTTAAGTACTAAAACGGGATACCTTTCATATTTTCTAGTTTATCAACGGATAACAGCCACCTTACTACAGGTTGTTTGAGCACCAAGGTTTGACAGTGTCTTGGCTCATGCTACATCGGCAATTAAGTCAGCAAAGAATTTTTCTAGTTTTCCAGATCTGGATGCTGTATGATTTCGAAAATAGCGCTCTCTCTGTCTTACACAGCACACATGCTACCTGTATGGGCAGGGTTGACAATTAGTATATAGTTAAAATAAGATAGGAAATGTAACGAATAGAATTATGGATAGATATTTTAAATTCGACTAAGTCATGCCTATCATTTACAATTTGCTGAATTAGAATTCATTCTATACAAATTACTGGGTTAACAATTTTTGCGAATATTCTTCATCTATAAAGATATCAAATGGAGAAAGTTTATTTACAGAAAAGATTATTATCACTGCGACATTTACGATATTAGATGAAGCCGTGCGTAACTAAGAATGTAGTGTGCAAAACTTATTTTACTTATATCGCCGTAAATCGATAGACCTGCGTTTTGCCAAAATCAAATAGAGAATAATATAAGTACTATAATATAAGTACTATAAGTAAGATTTGAAGAAAACAGCAAAATAATGTACCCAGGAAGAACCGAAAACTTGTAGCGTTGACAACCCTGACAACCTTACCGCGAACAAGTTTTATGCAAATAAAAAAAGCAATAATGCTCGTTTTATTTATGCCTTATTCTCTAAGCAAACTTTTATTCATGCACGTGAACGCTAGGCAGGTTCAAAAGTGGGTGGCATTTTTACAGGTATCCTCAACCGTAATGTCGATTGAAAATATTACTTGCGAAAGTATAATAGCTTTTGCATTTCACATATAAGTATAGGACTTAAGAGGGCACAGTACCTACTACCAGCGCCGCCATTCGTTTTTTATTAATAATGATAAATTAAAGACGTTTCTACAAAAAATAGATCAGTCAAGAACTCAATACAGATATTTCAGATTTTTTGAGCTATTCAGGCATAAATAACCATGATTCTAATTATTGCTAAAAGTGGCCACTTTTGGCAATAATTCGGATTATGATTATTCCTATTCATTTTATTTTATTAATGTGGCCCCTTAAGCAATAGTGTAATATTATGATAAATACGATCACACGATATATTTCATGAGCTTATTATATATAGTTCTGTGGGGTCGACGCGACACATTTTGTTCTTCCATTTCCTCTATCATACGTCATCTCAGCACTGACATTCTTCGAGGGCATATCCTTTTTTAAACAATTCATCCACACTTCCCATTACTTTATCTACTCTAGGATGGGTTCATAAGCTCAAGCCAAATGAGCTAAGCATATTGCTACCAGTGCCATTTGTAACATAACAAATTATTAGGAATAAATTATAAAAAATAAACAAGAACATGATCAGGTCCGTGAACATGATTATTATTTACTAGCTTTCCGCTCGCGACTTCGGCCGCGTTATTTTTGTTTTCCCGTGGGAATTTTTTTCCCGTAGAAAAATTACCCTATGTCCTTTCCCTTGGTCTCGAAATATCCCTATACCAACTTTCATCAAAATCGGTTCAGTAGTTTCGAAGCCTATTCAATACAAACAAACAAACTAACAAACAATCAAATCTTTCCTCTTTATAATATTAGTATAGATATCCAGACATTTTGCCTTTTTCGGCACAACTATACAAAACGACACAAATGGCAGCAATCAATCTGTCAATACAGATCTTTGTCAAGAATCAGTATGTTTCTCTTATCCTTAGATAAACTAATAAAATTCTTATTCTCATATCGTGCGAAATCAATACTGTGCGATATTCACAAAAAATATGTCGTTTTTATCGAAATGTCGAATGGATTTCTATTTATATGTATTTGAATTGCGACCTATTAAAATTGTATTAGTTTCAGCTCGTAATATTTATATCGTAATATGAAATTCATTACTTTATCAAATAACATTATGTACTTTACTCCTGTTATCTACTACTACAGATCATTAAATTATTTAATTTAAATTGATTGCCGCAATGATAGTCATTACCAGTTGGTAATATCTAACATTACTAGAAACAGTTGTTTCTGAGCGCATTTTTATGCTCTGTTCCCAGTAGGAACTTATCAAATGGAGATAGATTTTTCTTACATAAATTGCATTATCACACAAAAAGACAAGTACTTACTTTAAATTAAAAATAAAACATCAGCACACAACATTATGTTTATTCTTGCAAATTGAAAAAGTAGAAACCTATCCAAGATGATTTTTTTTCTTGCATTGATTATTACACTTTATTTAGCATTAAAAAAGCAATATCACAAATATAATATATCAGATAACCATCAAGTATTGCTGGCTATAACTTTTTATTTATCTTTAGAACTTTATTTAGTCGTAAACACTCTCTCTAAGATCAATCAAACTTTAGTATTATTTGATTTATCCCAAATAAGGATTAGACGGCATTGTAATTGTTATATCAGATAATAATTTATCATACACTAATCTAAATGAAAATTAATGTTATTGTATGTTTGTTAGGAGCTTATAGTGGACACTCCATCCATGAACTCCTAACCACTGATCAGAGTGTGATAAAAATTTGGGTTGTGTCTTTTGAATATATCTATTAACATTTCTGGACCAAATCACTACTGAAGCTCAAAAATCTTTATTCAATATAGACCTTTACATGCTCTTATTAACTTCACACAAAATATAAGAATCTAATTAGCCCAGTAATTAATTATATTTATTTATTTATTGAAAATATTACAGCATTTAATTATACAGAAAACATGCTGTGTAAAATATTATACAAGCCGATTACAAGATTTAATCAAATTAAGCCAATTAAAAATGTATTAAACTAAGATAAGCAATGTATTATTTAAACCTTGTATGTACAAACACCCTAACCATAATTAACATGTATGCAAATACAAGTAAAATGAAAAAAGACTCTACATCTGTTGGGAAATTGGGAGAGCTTTCTTAAGAAGAACCGGCGAGAAACTCGGTAGGTCTAATTTTACTGAGCCACAGCATCACATGACAAGGTCAGAGTTAGTGCTATTATAAAACAGAAATATATATTTTTCGTACATAAATAAATAAATATATAAATAATAAATTCTTCCAGCAAAAACAATTATGTTTGACACTCGCTCGGCCAGAGGGGTCCGCAATTAACATCTCCGATACTGATACGGGCTCACAAACTGTCTGATTAGAGAAACGAATAAGGGGAATCTTCTATGAGCTGCAAGTTGAACAAAGAATCTTTAACTCGAAGTCGGTTTCAAATACGCGTATAATACGGAATGGTGTGAACTTTCGTAGCGTATACATTCGAGCTTTCTTATTACTGAAACCCAACATAAACTATTCAATATAATGCAATACACATATGCAGTGATAAAATAATTTATTTAATATGAAAAAAATTGGTTATAATATATGTCTTTGTACTAATTTTTTTAACTAGTCACCTATTCTTTGGGATGCTGTTACGATACGACTCCATGAATAAAAAGAAAATATTATATTATAAGTAGTTGGAGGAATCATTTTTGAAATATGTATTTGAAAGTTTCATATGTACGAAACAACAAGAATATAATATTTTAAATTTCAATGTTGAATAATATTTATATGTATAATTTCTGCTTCCTTTAAACCTTCCAAAGCTTCTACTTACTTTGTGAGGTGTATTTACTGACAGAATTAACTTTTCAATAATTTATTAAAAATAATATAACACACCGATTTGAATGTTTTATGAACACGTTTGTAAGCCAAATTCCAATTAAATATGTGTCTCCCGTCGAAGCAGGGCAACGGCCGGCACCGAGAACAATTTCATGCATCACTTAACAGAAAGATATTTGATTACATCGCAAGGCTATCGACTCGCGTAAGGAGGTAGTGCAGACAACACGTAAATTACATCAATGCGTAGCTCTTCGATACATTTTACTCTTTAATCGAAATGCATAAGTCTCAAAAAAATCGAAGTAAATTAATGCACTCATGGCCTTGCGATTCACACATCAAATAGGTACAGAGAGCTTGATGCATGATGGAGTTTAGTTCACCTAGGAAAAAATAATTTTTCAAGTATACTATTATTTGTCGGTGAGTACTAATTTGAGTTTGTATAGGTATATTAAGTATTGAAGTAAGTAATTTAAAATAACGTGAGTGAATATCAAGTTAATCACAAAATCGTAAGTATAACCATAGTCATAGTCGTGAGTATAATTGTTATTTTTATTGATAACACATCGTTATCCATAAAAAACCTTTACAAATTCATTAGCTATTGAAAATTGCGTGCCATCTTTTCCTTGCTAATCAGATTTTTGTACATACCTATATATAGTTTGCGACCTTTGCGTGTACTTACAATGTCGTCACAACCTAAGTTTAAAAGTTTTGTAATTTTTTCACATTTATTTAAATATTCTTCACTGACTTGTTTACTTTGTGAAATGTTATTGCTGATATAAAAAAAACGTTTGCACAAGTATTCCATAGTAATTAGAATACAAATTTCTTTCAACATTCTTTTCAGCATTATTTTGCTTATAAAACAATGATTTTTAATATAAAAGACAAAAAGTTAACTCTCTGTAAAATTTAAGTATTTAGTCTTTATAACTATGAATACTTTCTTCTTACTAAAAGTGCTAAACAATTAAAAACTAATTAAGTAATCTAATTCAATCTTTCTAATCGAATCTCAGGTATAATAAATTCTTTATCTGAATGTGGTCGCTTTAATAAAGACGCTTAAAAATACTCATAAGACTTTATAGATATGAATGAAAGCTTGTGCAGCAAACAGTTGATTTAGAAGTGCATAAGCTTGCACGAAACGATTTAATTTCAAAATCAAACAATAAAACCATTTTGATAGCACTATAGTTGACGCCAAGTTAACGCAGCTTATGCTCTGTGCAAAGACATTAATGGACCTAGCATCCTTATCATTAAGTAAAGAGATTTGTAAGGGTACCCATATAGGTAGAAAAATTAATATCCTATCACTACAGGTACCTTCAATTCAGGTAGGTAGGTAAATCCAAAGAGGATAGTAATACTACGCGAAAAAAACTATTGTAGGTACTCGAACTTTCGCGCTAAGCTTTCAATTTTAAATAATTTCTCAATTAATAATTAGAATTAATTATTAAGAGTATGGGTAGGTAATGTTCCTACCTATTTTTGAAAACCTTAAAAATTCAACAAAGTTACGTCAAAAACCCAAGTTACACCCATATACAGTAAATTCTACACCATTATAAAACTACATAAATACGTCACCGTGACCTTGTGTTTAATTTGTCTGGTTTTAACAATATACAATAGATTATGTATTTTTTGTTATAGGCTTAATCTTCTTTACTAGCGCCATCTGTAAACTTCTAAAAATCTACTCAGTAGAAAAAGCAAACGAGAATAAAGCATGCGCCATGATTACTGAACAAAGCAAGCCAAGGTTTGCTTAATAGTAAGCATGCCTCTTGCTTTGAAACCCAAGGCAAATCTTGCGTCATGCTCTCCCTGCGCATGCTTTTCCAGCAGATTGTTTATCGAGTCTTCACTAGATGTCAGTTACAAACGAAATATAAAAGCTTCTTAAAACTACCGCTAGATGTCACTAATACTAAAAATTAAATATTTAATTTTTCACATCTACGATTAAAACCAGCACTAAAGCAAAAATATGTAGGTAATATAACAAAAATAAAATAAAGGCAACTAAAGTTATTTTTAATTAAAACATTTAAGTACCTACTACGTCTATTTATTTACATTATCACGTTATTACTTTTGTACTTATATTTATTTTGTTTTAGTTAAGTACAGCCATTAACAATTATTTATTACAAAAAATATTTTTATAGGCACAATTTGATGATATTTTAATAATATGTTACCTACCATATAGTATTATACATACATAGTTCATCAATTCAGTATTATGAGATGATTTCATACCTACTTACTCCTCAAAATCAGTTTTATCTTTCCACTTTGCAAAGTGGAAAGCATGTGCACCATTTAAAAAAACATTATATTTCAATATTTATATAAAAAAAATACCAACATGGATAAATGAGCATAATTAGAAAATGATGCTGAATTTAAACGAAAATAGAATGTAAATGTTAGTTACCATTGACGTATAATCTAGCCACTTGTAACAGCACTGCAAATTCCGTTTAATATCAGATCACCAACCTAATCCTTAAACTAAAATTAAATGTCAATGTTATATCAGCGACGTTGGTGCAGATCCCATTATATCCATGGAGAGACCCATCAATTTTATACAGAATAGGGAAAAATTACACTTTTTTTGCTTTTTTAGTAGACAAACAACTTAGTAAAGCTATATTTCAACTAACTTTTAAAAGCCGCAAAGTTATAATGATTTAGACAGAAGAAATGCCATCTCTTTGCAAGAAAGAGATGGCATACAATTTTCAAAAGCTTGTTTCAGAACATTGTAATAAGACCGTTACTTCATAATTTTTGAAAGTTATACGATGATGTATTTTCAATAAAATTATAATACGAATTCTATGCATAAATATATTATTAACACAATATATTTTTAGCTTACGGAAATAACTAGCCTATTGGTTTAGTAATAGTAATCTTGCCCACGAAACCACCAAACCTAAGTACGAATCCAGCGGCCCTACCGCCTATCTCAAAGCGATAGCGAGTGATCGCTATGAGTTAGGCGGTAGCCCCCCTGGTTAGAGCACATACTTATTTATGCCTAATCAGTCCCCTAACCATGATCGCCCAAAACAATATTAAAACCGCACTAAAAGCGGGATGGCGCTATACGCCGCAAGAGCGGTGTCTCCGTTTCAATATTGTTTTAACCTTGCTATAAGCGATCATGGTAAGGCCCCAGGTACCTACCAAGGTTTGTTTACACGAAATTGTTATTGTTTTCAATATTGAAAAGTAAATAGGTAAGTACCTAAGTATTGACATTCCTGTGCATGCAATACATGATAAGCTTTGTAGTCTAATATTCTGTGTCCAGATCTGACACTCTTCAATTAATTTTCTAATCCACTGAGTCCAATGAGGGCGTTCACACTCACACCTCATAAAGAAATAACTCCGAAGAATAAGGTAGGCTACACCACATGTAACCTACGATAGTACGATACAATACATTGGCCAGTGGTACGCAACGCAGCCTCCAAAGTGGTGGTGGCAACTTGGAATGCCATAACTCAAGCATACCACCTTAACGGTATGCGTAAGCGGGACACATGTATAGCGCAGAGCGGGACGGCGCAACGACATGGTTGAACGACCGATCAAATAAGTTTGTGTACGCGGCTATCGTATGCCACGTAAGTTTTATTTCTACTAAACGTGTCGAGGGCGCATGCGCCACAGCTCCCTTTCAAGATGGCTGACTCGATTTTCTCTACTGTCTGCTTGAGCTGGGGCCGCTACTTGGCGCGTAAACTTTGAAATTAACTTCACATGACTCCCGCGCTTATCCAACTATTGCGAATCAAATTTGAATAATCATGCTTAAAATGAGCAATAACAATGGCATAAACCTCCCGACATGGAGTAGAACTGTACCCAACAGTAGGCGATTTACGGTAGATATAGGAAACATCAACAAAATTAAATGGAATATTACTAGCGCCGCCATTCGTTTTTTATTAATTATGATGAATTAAAGACGTTTCTACAAAAAATAGAACAGTCAGCCCCCCTAGACAAGATGACTTTCGATAATCGTTATCGCAATCGCTAAATGGACAATGTATGAGATTTGACAATAGGCTAGATGTCAAAAAAAATTTTTTTGCTTTAATAGAAGCTCATTCATATAATAAACAGAAACAAAAAATCAGTTTTCGAATAACTATAAAAACAACCAAGATATAAAGTATTAAAGATTTTTCTCCATCTCTTTCTAGCAAAACGGCAATTTACAAGGAGTTTATATGGCCGTACTCAACAATGACGTCACGATTGATGTCGGATCTCTCTGCCTAATCGCCTTCAAATTAACAACATAAAATGCTTGTATCTAATGTATTTCTAAGCCGATTTTAATTATAATTTCACAGGACTGCATTTTTTTTCCACGGTATTTTAATATTTAATGACGAGACGTAAAAATTAGAATTCAGTCATCATCCCCATTGCGCTCGAAAGTTAAGCGAGGGCTTATGTCAAATCCCATACATTTTCCTTCTAGCGATTGCGATAGCGATTATCGAAATGCGTCTTGTCTGGCTAGCCAGGAACTCAATATATACTTTTTTGATTTTTGGGAGCCATTCAGGCATAGATTAAAAGTAAGGTGTAATCATAATCAGAATTATTGCCAAAAGTGGCTACTTTAAGCAATAATTATGATTTCGACTATTCTATTAGGTTAATGTGTACAAAATACCTAAATATAAATCTGAAGTATCTGTATTGAGTTCCTGACTGTGCAATTTTTTTAGAAACGTCTTTAATTTATCATAATTAATAAAAAACGAATGGCGGCGCTAGTAGTAGGTACTATGCCCTCTTAATGTAAACTTACTTCGATACATTTTTTTTGTGGAATTAAATAATATCTAAGAGGTAGGTACTAAAAATATTAGAGGTAAAAAAATATGTGTGCACCTACCTATCTACTTATTGTAGAGATTCTCGTAATTCTTAAGACATTAGTGGCAATTCTGATGGCATTAATTGGATTAGACTAAACTAAATGAAGTTTTAATGCTGTCAAATCGTTTCCTTTGTTCGAAAATTTTGATTGAAACCACAATTTGACAGAACTTAAACTAAATTTAATTTACTTTAATTCAATCAGTGCCAACATATAACAAATATTTGTATAATTACCTATGTCGTATATACATTTTAAGATATTTTTCGGATAAAATAAAAAGGCTATGATTGATTAACGTGATGAGCACGGTAACTCGTTTCAGAGCTCTTAATGGAGAAATTATGAAAAAATGATGAAAAATGTGATATTTTAACGGAAGTCTGAACCACAAAATACCGTTAAAAACAATAAATTACTTTTTGATCCAACATAAATAAAATTAAATTTAAATATGGTTACTTTTCAACCGACTTCAAAAAAGAGTGTTACGCGATTATGCCGCCAATTGTGGACCGATTTTCAAAATTCTTTTCGTATTCGATAGAGTATACTCCTGGGTGGTCCCAAGGTCACCAAAGTCAGGATCTGATGATGGGATCCCACGAAAATCGAGGGAAACGCTAATGTAATACCAGCTCACCCAAGGTGAGCTGGTATTAAATTTGGGATTCTTTCACTAAAAAGTAAAAAAAAAAAATATTTTACACAAAATAAAAACCGACTTCAAAAACACTGAAAAGTTAAAAATAATATAAGAATAGGTACAGACAACATCACACTTCTATATTGAAGTCGGTGACAAATTTTAACACTTTCTAGGAGATCATGGTTTGGCACCGACTTCAATTTAGAAGTATGATGTCCTATTCTGTACCTATTCAGTGTTTTTGAAGTCAGTTTTTATTTTTTGTAAAATATTTTTTTGTGTATATGTTACGCGATTTCGCCACCAATTGTGAACCGATTTTCAAAATTCTTTCTGTATTTGATAGAGTATATTCCAGGGGTAGTCCCATGGTCACCGAAGTTAAGATCTGATGATGGGATCCCATAAAAATCGAGGAAAACCCTTAAATTTTTAGGTCTGTCCAACGTGTTTTGTGTGTATGTTACGCGATTACACCGCCAATTGTGGACCGATTTTCAAAATTCTTTTTGTATTCGATAATGTATACTCCTGGGGTGGTCCCAAGGCACCAATCAGGATCTGATGATAGAATCCAATGAAAATCGAGGAAAACCCTTATATTTTGTAGGTACGTCGAATGTGTTTCATGTTTTTAACCGACTTCAAAAAGGAGGAGGTTCTCAATTCGATGCGTATGTTTTTTTTGTGTGTATGTCACGCGAGTTTGCCGCCAATTGTAAACCGATTTTCAGAATTCTTTTTGTATTCGATAGAGTATACTCCAAGGATGGTTCCATGGTTACCAAAGTTAGGATCTGATGATGGGATCCCATGAAAATCGAGGAAAACTCTAATTTTACCGACTTCAATTTAGAAGTGTGATATTGTTGTCTCTGCCTACTCTTACATTATTTTTAACTTTCAGTGTTTTTGAAGTCGGTTTTTATTTTTTGTAAAATATTATTTTTCATGTATGTTCACCAATTATTCCGCTATTTGTGAGCTGATGTTCAAAATTCTTTCTGTAATCGAAAGAGTACACTCCTGAATTGGTTCCATTGTCTCCAAGTCTTAAGCTAATGATGGGATCCCGGGAAAATCGAGAGAAACCCTTAAATTTCATAGGCACGTCCAACATGTTTAATGTTTTTTCTGAAGATATTTAGTAGTCATGTTCATGATACTAAGCTGAAGATGGAAGGTGTCTGGTAGGTCAGGAGTGAGGGTATAGTTCGTTCAATACAATAGGAACTTATTAACGCGTAGTTCTATAAGTTCTTCGGGTAAGCTGATAGTTTAAATTGTAACTTCTAAGCAATTAGGTTGTTAGGAGTTCGGGAATAATTCTTTGAATAATCTTTAGAGTGAAAGACGCCTGAAAAAAATTGAAATATATTTTTATACAAATAATGAAACCGACTTCAAAAACACCAAAAAGTCATAAATAATATAAGAATACACATAAAACGTCACATTATTATTAGAAGTCGCTGCCAAGCTAATGATCACCTGGAAAATCCTATAAGAGCAATTAATGTAGATGTGTATGTATTCTTATATTGTTTACTAGCTGTGCCCACGACTTCGACCGCGTGGAATAGTAACTTTTGGCAGCATTTTGATTTTTGTAGGCAATTTTTTAAATATCTTGATTAGCTATCTATTAGTGTAAGTCCCGTCAAAATCGGTCCAGCCGTTCCGGAGATCAGCGGGAACAAACAAACAGACATACAGACAAACATTTTTTAAATTGTGTTTTTTTATTGGTACCCGATATATATTCATACCCATTTAGTAAAAACTTGTTATTTTGACATTACAAACAGACACTTCAATTTTATTTATTTGTATAGATGACTTTTTGGTGTTTTTATGTCGGTTTGTTATACTTACATACCTCTATAACAAACCGACTCGGCGTTCTCGCGTACTCGTAGCACCTACTGCAGAAAATAAAAGTTATCATTCCATCCCTAAAGCATAAGCACGGTTTATTTTCATAAATATCAGGGGCCTTACCATGACCGCTTTAAGATAAACCTTTTCCAGACTTTATCCATTAAAGCCTATTTTGTCTCGGAGTCATTTTAATTCACAAAACAAATTACGAGTATGACTGCCTTGTCTAAAATAATACAACTATGTGGGCTCTTACAGCAAAATTTGCTGTAAGAGCCCACATTAGTAGTATTATTTATTCAATATTTAATATTGAATTGTAGTTAAATTTATAGAAGACTAGCTGTGCCTGCGAATTACGTTTCGCCTTATAAAAGACTTCAACGCGTTTTTAGTTATATCTTCCATATTTTTTTCGTTTTAGCAACATTTTTCATTGATTCTCCCCTCCTATTGGTCGTAGCGTGATATATACATAAAGCATTTCTCGATAAATGGACTATCCAATACAAAAATATTTTTTTAATTCGAACCAGAAGTTCCAGAGATTAGCGCGTTCAACCAAACAAACAAACAAACTCTTCAGCTTTATAATATTATTAGTATATTAGTATTAGTATAGATATATATGTACCTATCTATATTAAAAATATTACTGATACCTCACATGATTTTAATGTTTTTAATTGTAACATAACAAAGTAGTATAACTTAATCTTTGTTTCAAATGCAATAGAAAATAAATTACTAACCTAAATAATCTCGTCAAAATATGATAGAGGAAGTGAAAAAAAGAGATAGTGTGGGTGGTCTAAGTAATTTTATATGATAACTCTATTTATTTCCACGTTAAAGTACACAGTAATTTCTGGGTGATGCTCCAAATAATAGTTTCTCGTAGCAAACGTGTAATTTTGTCATGTCCCTGGCGTCGTTTCTGGTTTATACAAGTAATTTTTCTTCGCTATTCATACTTTCCAGAAACCTAATTCATGTGTACCGTCACAGTTTGAATATCAAACCATAACATTTCTATGATACAACCTGTAAGTACGGACTTTGCAAATTATTTAATCTCAAAATCGGTACCCCTCTTGTATGTTTATTAATGTACCAACATTGCTATCGCCTTACAGAAAAAATTGACAGATAGATGATAATTTATCTATCTGTCAAATTTTGCTGTAATACGTTAAGCAAGTTAGGGAAATAAGGACCAAGAATTAAAACGTCAAATCGTACAGACCGTTTTTTCACACAAACGTGCCTTTCTTTCTTTCCAGGATAATTGCAATTAAATTGTAGCCCTATTTTTTTTTTCAAAAAAAAAACAATAGCCACTATTAATGTTCCTATGTGATCCTTTTTTTTATTTAGTGAATTATTTAAGAAGATGTAAACCTGATTTTCTGCTAATTTGGATGGGGACTACAAGATCATCTTGTATGAGGTGCTTAAAAAGTTTTGTTAATATTAAAAGAGGTTGTTTACACCATCAATATAAACAACTTTCGCTACGAGTACAACTCTGAAATCCCAATAATCAGCTGATCCGTACATTCAGATCGGGTAGAATTTGAACTTTTGTACAATATCTGATTTTTTTGCAATATCTGGTTGGTTGGTTCCATGGTGAAAGTTCAGTTTGTTGGTCTGAACAATCTCGTTAAACCATCTCAACTTTTTAGAACACCGTAAATAGGCCGCGTAATTATTACGTATGCAAGTGTGTAGGTATGTAGTAAAATATAGTTAAAATCAATAAATCACTCATTCCTCATAATACATTCCTCTTATATACACCTAAAAATACGTACACGTAAGCAAGCAAATAAATAAATAAATAAACTCAAGGTACTATAGTAGTATACCTAATTCATTTATTCCCTTTCCTTCTAACTTTCAGCTAGTGTTCACATATAATATTCTATAATGAACCCTGCTTGTGTAGTATGGTCCCACGGGCTACATGGCGTGGCGGCCGTCCCAGACAACCTTCGGTGGCCGAGGTCGTTACGAGCATTTCATATCAAAAAGAGAAAAGCATGCGCGTGCGCCGTGTTCGACCTCTACCAATTTGTACCATTGTGTTAAAATAAAACTAGGGCTGTTACATCTGTTACGAAGGTGTTGCTAATGTGTGTTATATCTAAGTAGCAATAATCAACATTAATATTACCTATTTGTTGTGCGCTGTTAAAATGTGGTCGTTCTAAAATGTGAAAATCTTGTATATTATTCAGTAATTAATCAATAGTGGGCAATATTCGTTTTTTCGATAGGATAGGTACCAACATTCAGACTGGGGTTTGGTACCACCTTCCCGGGGGTGAAAATATTATAACAAAATCAAGATCGGAAGTCGATAGATTGATCAATTCTAAGCAACTTTTGACGTATAAAGTTCTTGTGTTAATATCGAGCTATTCATGCATAAACTATACATTTTACAAAGGTTTTTTACGAATAAATTTTTCAAAACCTCATGAGCAACAATAAAAGCTATAAAAAACCAAGTAGATTGGTTTTATTGAAGGCTTTAGTTCGTAGAATGCAAAAAATTAAAACCTTTAACGAAAAATAACTGAAATTCGGTACAATTTTGGGGAAAACTTATGTAAGCTTTTATAAAGCTCTTTAAATTGGATACCGCTAACCGCCTTAAACAAAAAAATTAAAGAACTGACAGCAAAAAAGCCTCTGGCTATTTTTTGCGGATAAAAAGTAAAAGTCGCATCCTTGGCATTACTTGCAATCAAAATTATTCGTTAGCCATTCATACTTTATTTTATAATATTTGAGTTTAAGAAATACGATAAAAAATTGTCTGTTTTTAGTGTCCAGTACCCGTCAAAAAGAAACAACGGAGCCTTTATAGGAGCACTTCGTCGTAGGTCCCCCTGTCCATCTATCTGTCTGTTGTGAGTGGTGTTGAACCATTTTCTCAGGATAACGCGCACCGATATTACACTGAAATTTATACCAAACACTTGGGTCTACGGCGCCTTTCACCTGTGAATATATCAATTTTGTAAGTTGACGCGATAAAAAAGATATGATATTTTATGTCGCATATTTTTCACGGCGGAATGGGTTACTACTTCTCTTTGACCTAAAATCATGAAATTTGTCATGTTAAGGAAAAAATTATAAGTAGGTAGTTAGAGACTTATATACTTTGATAAGTTTGTACGGAACCCTCCTAACACCACCTGATATAACCTCTTCTGTAATCTAGAGGAAGGACCTCCTTGTATTGATTTGGCGGTTAGGGTTCTATTTGTCATACGGGCGGAAGTTTTTCTGCTTGGTTTCGTTGGTGGTAGGGCCTCTGAACCCAGCTGGCTACCACCACCTTAGGTACCAAAGTTTGTCGCCACGATTAATACAAGATAGCCAATTCCTTAGTGTTTGAAGAGCCCAGGTGAAGCTCGCTTATACATTTTAAGGCTTTAAATCTGTTTCTATAACAATGTTTGTTTGTAAGGGATAGTTTTTAAGGATTTCAACGTTAAATTGAATAATAAAACAAATTTAGTTGAATATATTAGAAAAAATCAGCAGTACGTATTTAATCATTAAATAATATTTAGAAAGTTTGAATTAATATTTATTTATTAATAGATTTCACGTCAAAAGAATAAAAATATAATATGTATTCACGTATCGGTATTAACTTACTTTTGAAAGGTCTGTTAGAAGATTTAAAAAACCGGCCAAGCGCGAGTCGGACTCGCCCATGAAGGGTTCCGTAGGATTTATGACGTATTAAAAAAACTACTTACTAGATCTCATTTAAACCAATTTTCGGTGGAAGTTTGCATGGTAATGTACATCATGTATTTTTTTTAGTTTTATCTTTCTCTTATTTTAGAATTTACAGGGGGGGGGGGGAGGGCGGCACACATTTTACCACTTTGGACGTGTCTTTCGCGCAAACTATTCAGCTTAGAAAAAAATGATATTAGAAAACTCAATAATTATGATTTTTGTAGACCTATCCATAGATATCCCACACGTATGGGTATGATGAAAAAAAAATTGAGTTACAGGTCTGTGTATGGGGAACCCCCAAAATTTATTTCATTTGCTATTTTTGTGTGAAAATCTCAATGCGGTTCACAGAATACATCTACTTACCATGTTTCAATAGTGTAGTTCTTATAGTTTCGGAGAAAAGTGGCTGTGACATACAGACGGACAGACAGACAGACAGACATGACGAATCTATAAGGGTTCCGTTTTTTGTCATTTGGCTACGGAACCTTAAAAATGAGACGTCACACTCCATCTTTACCGCGATTGACTGATCAGCCATACGTAAAAGAATATTAATTTAAGTAAGCGTTACGAAATACTGCTCCAAAAAATATTATTCTTTCTTTCAGAAGCTTTTGAGTTTGTTTTGATAATAAATGCCATACTAATTAAAAAAAACTAGGCTGAAGCAAGTTTTCAGGCCAAAATAAAATAATGTATTTAAAAAAAGCATATTGTAGGTAATGTGTGATTTTAAGCATAATTGACAAGTGTACCTTGCACGGTGCCTTATCTTTTTATAATAATATATTTGATTTGAGTAACTGCATCAAACAGTCCGATGGGCATAGTTATTATATATATTATAAAATATGTAAAGCTGAATGACAAAAAAGCAAAACGTACAAACCTAGATTAAAGTATATTGAATCTAATGAGACCAAAAGTGTCTAATTTCGTAAAGGTTTAGGGGGGGTAAAACCATTATCGCCCGAAACAATATTTCAATAAGAAATGTAGGCACTTGCCTCGGACTTTCAACTCTAAGCGGTGTGCAACAAACTGCATTTTTGAAAGTGCACACCCGAGCCATGAATTGGCACTTCACAGTCCTCTTAGAACTAGCATGCCGGCGTTATTTTTGTTTTCCCGTAGGAATTTTATATTTTCCCGCCGTAAAAATAATTTAACAGCCTATGCTCATCAAGCATAATGTAGGATTCTGAATGAGAAAGAATTTTTCGGAGGCTATTCAATGCAAACAAACAATCAAACCTTTCCTCCTTATAATATTAGTATATAGATGTAGGTAAAGAACTTTCTTTCGAAGCATACTCAGTCGGTCGTGACTTAAATGTTTGTTGGCAAAATGTCCAATCTCCTTATGGCTATTAGACTACACACACTAAGTAAAGACCCCTTTGTTCTTGGTATAAGATTCCATAAGTAATTTACGAGTTCAACATAGGACGTGCACGCTCTAAGGAGCAGGGTGTGTGGTCTATCTGTCTGGGTAAAGCACGAATTCAGAGACCATCATAACTACTGATAAATTTGTATTTCAGTATTATTATGTATCCAAATATGTTTACCAACATCCACTTTTACGTAAGGATGTTTAAATATGGGAAGTTTCAAATAAATTCATAAACTACCTGCTTCATGAACATATACCGGATTACTCTTTTATCACCCCGGATTATTTAGGGAACGTTTCTGGACACGGTAGAAGAATCAAATCAAATCAAAAATCTAAATGTCCTTTATTGATTACAAAAAATTCATTATAAAGGTTTGGGACCCTCCATTTAATTTGAAAACCTGTGTTTGGAGAGACCCGCTCCTTCTGATATATGAAACACTTTATCTGTTAATAAGCCTACAATCATCTAATCTAATATTAATAAATACAAAATTTATATGACAAAATTGATACATTTCAAACTCATGCCAGTATATCTACCTAACAGAACTATGATTGGATATTTATATTAATAATGCCACCATATTTTCAGTTTCATCATAACTAAATGATTTCAACATTAACAAAAAAATAACTCGCCTATTTAATTTTATACACTTATTGACGTTAGAGCGGGCGCACATTAGAATCTTTTTGTATGCGGGCAGTTTTGTCTTTTTATTCCATAGTATGAACATAATATTTTGTAATGTGCGAGCAGTCATACCTATATTATATGACTGCTCGCACATTACAAAATACGACAATTAAATGATAATTATATTTATAGAAAGACAGATGATATTAAACGTTTTATATCATTTACAAATAAAAACTGTTTTAAATTGTTTTATTTCATACTATGTATATAAAAACAAAACAGCCCGCAAACAAAAAGATTCAAATATGTGACCGCATCAAAATTTAATCACAGTTAAAAAGTTGACACTACCTGCTCACTGTCGTCTTTTTTGGCTTAAAGGCTTAGAGTATTTACCCTAGAGTAAATGCTCTAAGCTTAAAAGTCATGTTCAGAATCCATTTCTAAAAGTCAAAAGCTAGATAACCGAGTGAATACAGAAACATATCTGAAATTACAAAAATCATGTAATAAATGCAAAAATTTAAGATTTACATTTCTCAAATTATAAACTTTAGTAAATGATTCATTCTTCCAAATACCAATCAAAATATAGGTACTGAATAGTGATTCCACCATCGGATAAATAACTTTGATTAAATAGCCGCAACTCTTATTCCAACTATAAGTAATGCTGAAACTCGCGTTAATTTAATTTGAAACCTTTCTGCAATAAGCATTGAAAAAATATTCTAAAATTGAATTAACTTACTTCACCCCAATAATGTTTTCAATCTTTAAGCTGGCGATGCGACAGTTAAAACTAGGCATAAGCAACCATATTGCATTGCAATAAGCAACTCAGTAAAAGAGTAAACATGAACGCCCGGCTTTAGTAGCAGAAATTGAAACAATAAGATTTATAATTCCTGTTATTAACAAGGAATATAACCTACCTTAAATGACTATTTAGAACTCTAATATATACATTTAAAAATAGATTTTAATTATTTTCGGCATTTCACGTCCCTATCAAGGTGCTGACTCAAAGAGTTAAGAATTTATTACAGATCTCAGGTATCATAATGTTTCTAATTTGTTGAACCGGCCCCATTTTAAATAACTTCAACAGCTAAGTTACTTAAATACCCAAAAATTGTTTCGTTTCACTAATAATTATGCAATGTTCTTATATTATTTAAATTTATTGCTTTAAGTGTCTGTAAGAAAAATAGTAAAACTTAAAGTCATTATCTTCTTATGGAGCTTACGAAGAGGTTTGGTACGTAGTTACCAGATATTTGTATCTTAAAATGCATGTTTTCTTTCACAGTTTGAAGCAGCAAGTCGAAAATCTGTTGAATATGATACATACGCACTATTTTGAATTCTATTTTAACAGAATGAAAGCATTGGATATAAATTATTTTAAAAAAACTTACATCTATTTATTTTTATAATCCTCTTATTCTTACTTCCATCCATAATTTCAATAGACAATGTATTTTGACGTCACACTGCCACGGCTCAGGTTAGCCTGCTTGATCAGCCCAGCAACACAACGTATTTGATTGTTACCATAATCTCGGTGGAGAACTAGTGATCCGAGCATTAAAGGTTGAACGCCGCACCCTCAGGGTTGCAACATGGAATCGGGACCACAGCCGAGAGCTAGTCAGACATGATATTAGAGGCATAGATTACTGTATTTCATTTGTTTTATTGCGGTCGTGCGCGGCGTCACGGCGTGCGAGCGAGATGAGTAGATACGGCCTGCGGCGGCACGACCGCGCTATCTCGAATATCAGCCGGGTCTCGCTCACGCTATCCTTTTTTTAAATTATGATGAACGTCTTTCACTGCCGATACCTTCGTTTATCTCGGAAATATTGTAAAATTCCGTTTTATGTGGAACCCGCGGCCGCAAACCAGCTAAAAGCGAGCATCCATTAACAAGTAAGGGACAAAATCACATTGAATTATGAAAGAACTAGCCTACTGTTTGCATTTTTACAGTTTACAATTTTGTACTTTTACTGGCTATTAATAACGAGTTAGACTTTTTTGTGTAGATATCACCGATTACTAAAAACTAAAACAAGCTGACGGTCTAAAAGGCAATTTTGTATTTAAAACCCTCATGAAAAATAATGAAGCAAGCATATTTCTCACTAGCCGTTTCATAAAATTTAAAATCAAAAAATCTTTATTCAACATACATACATCTCAACAATAATAAGGAGATTGAAATAAATACGTGCAGGTAGTGGGAAAGAGAAAAGAGATGACTCTACAATAAAATAATTATCAATTAATATTTAAGTTAAAAAAATGAATAGGTAGGGACAATTTTTAAAATTCAGCGTGATGGTATTATCAAACCTGTAAAAACACATCAGAGTTTTGCAAAGATATTTTAACCAGCGTTACATATTTTTATTATATAACGCGTGGGCATCGGCTCTGAAAATATAATATTCCTATTCTTAGTCGACACGATCGATGTTTGGAATAACATTTCGAAATATCTAGATTCTAGACTAACAAATAACTCAATGTGAAGCAAGCCTTAGCTGCTGAGTAGACCAGAAATCTCGCGAATATTGAACATAATTATAGCATCTGTCACTGCTATTCACTCTCTATTCGACCCATCATAGCATCGACGACTCGGACACAGCACATACCACACAATTTTTAATGCTTTATTAGAAAGTGAAGTGGGAACCGACAGGTTTTTGAAGCGGCTCGCGCGTCCCTGAACTTCCTGTGTCCATGAACAAATCATGGCCGCCTTTGCGCATGATGTATTTACTACACGAATATGGGACCCTATTTTTGGATCATTCGCCTGGTGTCGAGCATTCGTCGAGCATGGTCTGCGCTCGATTTCTCCAGATTTATTTTTATTGCAAACGCAGTGAAAATAAGAAAAAACAAGCGAAAACGACGCTGGACGAGCGCTCGATGCAGTCGAATCATTCAAAATAGCGCCCCTGGGGCTCTATTTTTGAATCATTCGTCCAGCATCGAGCGCTTTTTAAGTGCTCGATTCCTATTGATTTTCGTTTCCCTTGCGATGAAAATCAATGGAACATTACGACAAAGATCAATATTGTTTTAATTTTCGTGGAAAACAAAACGAAAATAAATAGAAATCACACAGACAAGTACTCGAAGCCCGAAGAATGATTCAAAAATAGGGCCCAGATCGTCTGGAGGTGTAGTCGCGTCTATATAATATATGTCGCATTAAACGGGTAATTAGTTACTCTTTTTCGGTATTTGAGTAGTTGTCAGCTTCGACGTGTTCGTGTGACCGAGGTTCGCCTGTTAAATGGTAAGTTGCCCTTCTGAGAAGTTGCCCTCATGCGAATAAAGGTTAATTTCAATCAAAGATATTATGATTGCTTATCAGATTTTCATCGGTGTCAGTAACACAGTGACATAAAAATGTATCATTTTATATTTCAAACATCTAGGTGGTATGTGGTTTCTTACACCAAAATCATTAAATAAAACGGTATGCAGTACGTAGAGTTAAGGTGAGCTAATCTAAGGCTCCCAGGTGACACAGGACTCAGGAAGCGAATATATTAATCGCTTCATTCGTTTAAGTAAGCTGCATCGCAAGATTTAGTCAAAACTAAATAAATAAATCTTACATATTCTATGAATTTTGTTATGATCATAACTATAATAAAAAGCAGCGGGAATTAGCAGTATCTATGCGACGATGGTTGTCAGATATTTCCCATGAAAGACTTGCTTTATATCTGGAATATTTCGCAGCCAAAAGCAATTTATGAGGTCAAACGTTGTATGTTTCGCAAGAGTTTCAATTTTTTATGACTCGGGTCCTTAAATCACTTACTTCTAGAATAACTCGCTGAAAACATTCCTTCATAGTGATTTAACTTGTTGGAACAAATAATGTTGATTTGATTAATATCTAATGAAGATTGGTTGGTCCATTATTAGTAAAACAAGCGTTCACTGATTAATTTAATTTAATCAAAACTTTTCCAATGAGGCACACTTCTTGGAAGCGGTCCATATCCAGAAATTGGTGAAATGAATGAATGTAATCATGACATTTATTAATTAATTCATCGTTAATTATTAGCCTAAATATGAAAATTCGTACTTTTATCAACAAAATCTATGAGATTCCATACAAATGTTCCATCGCTTCGCCTCTTTTTAAACGGTTTTATTTTGCTTGCCCTGCTTGTTTGGGTCAAATCTTGCAAGTTAAATTTGGCCCACTTGCCAGTGTGCGATTGAGCTGATATTTAGTATACACCTTTTGTTCCGATGACAATGCAATTATGTTTAATTATTATTATCTTCACTTTCAAAAAAAATTTTACTTATTACTGTCTTGTTCCTATTCTAGTCCGCTAGAGGATATTAACATTACCAAATAACCTTGCTGGCTAAATTTCTTTTTATATATTGTATACATTAAGGTTTTTTGCGTTAATATCTCAACAATTGATAGAATAAATTTTATACTTCTACCTAGAAATCAAAATCACACTATTTGCGGGTTTGTAATACACATAGCAAAGTTTGTACCTACATAAAGTAAGGTTAACACACTCCAGTGAAGGTTTTTATAAAAATAATATCATATAAATCTTAATAAACATAATATAAAATAATAGTTTGGCAGAAGAACTTGCGCTAAAATAAAAAGGTGTAATTATTACATTTGGGAATTATTATAAAATATAAAGTCGGTATTTATATTATCTATCTAGCGTTAATACTTTTTAATATCTTCAATTGCGTACTTATTCTATATATCAAATAACCAATTAAAACGACAGTAAATACGTTAAAATTTATATTTAATTCAAAGTATAATTCGAATGGTTTCAAAATCAGCTTAAAACGTAGACTAATGCTGATTTATTTAATGTCGATGTTTACGTAAAGATGTTAAATAAAGTCGAATTTTCCGTGTACGATGTTTTATCTTTCAATAAATATTCAAGTAACACTTAGCCTATGCAAATAGAGGACACATAGAAACACATTAAGCTACGCTACACTTATCGCTACGCGTTGCGACGAATTTTTTAGAAAAATCTATATTAGCGTTTTCTATTACAATAAAAGTTATTGCCAGCAATTTTTTACTGATATTTCCCTTTGTTTGTGGTTGTCAGAATAATCCAGAAATTTTGTAATATTCATACTTTTTATTACAATCTTTTATTTACGTTCACCTGTCCGGTGTCTGTAATGAAATCTTGCAAGTTAAATTTGATCCATTTCCCGGTTTCCGATTGAGCTGAAATTTTGCATGCATATGTATATCGCGTGACAATGCAATATTATGATGATGTGGAGCTGATCTAATGCTGGAGCTGAAAGGTGGCCATAGGAAGTCCGCAATAAAATGACACAACCCCATCAAGTTTGAGCTCGTTAGATTCGTATTGACGAGTACTAAAAGCTTGTATTTAAAAAAGTTTTTTTAATAATTTTACTTCTCAAACAATGCAATAAGCAATTTTTTGAATTTTGTTTCGATGATTGTGGATTAAAATTTGAATAAAAATCGCAGTTAAATAATTCTACTGTCAAACTTTTTCCAAACAACAGTAATATGTTTTCTTACATTTGTTTCTTTGATATTTAACTTTTGTTGTTCCTTTTTCATTAAATAACACTCATGCAAAGCAGTTTGTTAATGTTAAGTCACTCACTTTTTGTGGCGATAAATATTTCTAAGATATGAATGTCTGGACTACAGGCTTTACAAGCAGGCGCCTTAAGAAATAACACGTTAAAATATTTTTCTTGATAAGGCAAGATATTCAGCGATTGATATGAAATCCTAACCGTTTTATGGTGTTTTATCAGCATAGCAAATAGTGCTCCCGTACAAAAAGAGCTGTAGGTTTTTTTTATGTCGGGTAAAGTATGAACGAACGCAATTGTATTTTAATTATAGTGTAAATAACTATTGCTTAATTGAATACTTTGCATATTCGTAAGCAATTTGAGTGAGTATGAAAGTATAAATGTCATGATGGAATATACACATGCATTTCATTATTTTGGCCAAAATTGTTTAGATTACCTAATAAAAAAGTACGAGTAATGTAGTTGAATCTTGAAATAATTTGAGGTTTCTCTAACTTTATTTGTATCGATCGTGTTTACTTAACTTATCGAAAATATTATTACATGCGAAAACGTAAATAAGTATTTTTCTCCCAGGCAAGCTATAGTTCGAATAGAAAATTACATTCGTATAAAGGCAACCGGTTTTCTGTGTAGCAAGCAACTCCCTTAGCACGGAAAAGGTACAAAAATGTCTGGATAATTATGGACTCAACAAATAGCTTTGTAATGTTTCTAGGAATTTCGTACTTGTACTTATTTACTAAAGGACATCTTTCTACATTACCTTGTAATTTTAAAAACGATATAGGTAATCGTGAGTCAAAAAAATAGCCTACGAATGTATACGTGAGTGAAAGTATTTCCCTGGATTCAAAGACACAAACGTTATTATAAATTAATAACACACAAACCTTCGAACATTGGCAATTGGCCGCGTGCGGCAGCTTCGGCTGCTCGATTGCCGCGCGCGGCGACCCCGTCTACATAGCGCGCTGCTGCCGCGCGAGCTAATGATCGAGGGTTTGCTGCGCGTAATTTATACGCACCTTAAGAACTGCGCCGGCAATAGCTTATAAATAAAATAAGAATGAGACAGAAGCTTAAAATCATATTTTCAAATCGCAATCTAACAACATTTTTAATTAACAAAATCATATTAGAGGAAAATCATTATCACAACTCATAATGTCTCCGCCGAGGGGCTCGAGCCTACCCTAAGGTAGGGTGGTTAGGCCTTAGTCAACCACGCTGGCCCAGTACGGATTAGTCAACTTCACATACCTAGGTACACCTTTGAATTTCTTCGAAGCGTGGTGGCACTGTGAACTAGGCACTGTCCTTCTAATCGGGAGGGCCGGGGGTTCATCCTGTCTAATGTGCTTTAAGGTTTTCCAATTCCATATGTACATTTATCCGACGCTCCTACGTGAAGAAAAACTTCGTGAGGCAACCGGCATACATCTGCCAAGAAATTCAAAGGTGTATGTGCGAGTAAAGTCGACCAATCCGCACTGGGTCAGCGTAGTTCACTAAGGCCTAAACACTAACTTAGGGTAGGCTCAAGCCCCTCGACTCGAGACGACTAAAAATACTGGGGGGTTCCGTCAAATCGCATTCCCAAAACAAGGGAACGTTTTGCAATCGCTTTGTTAGAGGAAGAGGATAGCTTAAGCCCTGAGAAAGACTTATTTTCAACTAGTGGCAGTAGTCCGGTTAACCCCGAACTATTACAACATTAAAGTGGCAGTAGTTCGAATTGTATTATGTTTACTTGGGAATAAGTGACATACGTTTATAGTACTCGCGATCTACTCGTAACTGAATTGCTGACGGGGTCGCGGGCAACAAGTGGTTGCTAATAAAGGACCGCTTGCTATTTTCTAGTCAACTTTTGTTTACAGTTGAAAATAAAACCAATAAATGCTTTTGATTTGTTGACAATCAATTAAAATAGTAAATAAAGTACTTGAAATCTTCCTTAAACACTGTTGACGATTAGGTAGGGAACGCACATACTGTTTTCACCTCAGTAATGTCAAGCTCATCAAATTGCACATTATTTTTATGGCCTTCCTCAAACTTTATGCAAAGTTTATTAGAATAATCTGTTCCTTATAGCTTTAAGGTAAGTATATATTGATTGGTACCATAAAAATACGGAAAGCTTTTTTGACAGGCTAAATTAAGTAAAGAGTTTTTTTATATTTAAATTATTGTAATTTCTAAAAATAAAAGTGTGTTTCGCATGAGTAAAATTTCCTTATTTCAATATTAAAGACACTTGCCTACATTTCAGAAGGCATTAGTTAGAGTTACCTATATAGTACAAAAAATATAGAACATAACATCCTAAGTACATAATTATATACAAAATGTTGAACAGTACAGAGGTAAGCAAAGATTCACTGTACATCATAGGCTGTATTATAGATGAATTGAATTTAGTCAATAATAGTCTTGGCGATGGTGGAGGCTAATTTGCATCCATACAAAACATAATAAAATTAAACAAAAGTTATTCACTTCAACTTCACTTCACTTCCTCATTCAAAAATGAGGAAATACTGTGGCCCATGCGAGACACGCCATGCCACCTTTACACCCCTGGTAACCTTAGTCGACGGGGTCTTCGCACCACAATTGAAAACCTTCGCCAAACACCTCGCCGAAACACTGGCAGACCGCTGGAGCCGGCCCCTCGCCCCAATAATGGGATGGTTACGCGCAAGAATCCAGATCGCGATCATCAGGGCCAGCAGTATGTGCATCCGTGGCACCCGCCACAGATGGCAGCGCTCTGGTCTCTGCGAGGATGGAGCTGCACTCCCCAACGGTTTGTCATGACTTCGCCTGTGATAAACCTGTCTCTATATTATTGTTTATTTAATTCTTGTTTTACTTTATATTTTTTAGAATCTGAATTTCTTAATAAAGTTTATAGTTTGATGATTGAATTATAAAAAAGTTATTCACTGTAAGCGATTGGAGATATTGATAATTTTTTTTAAGAGCAATAAATGATCGAAAGCTATTGAAGTGTACAGCAGTCTTAGCAAATATTATGAAATACTAAACATTAAAAAAATATAGGTATTTAGAGAATTATATACTGTTAGGAAATCTTCATAAATAAATGAAAAATGTGTTCAATGTTTTGTTTCAGTACTTTTTTCTATACAATACGATAGGTGGCAAACAAAGCCTACCTTACGTTAACCGTAGAGCCTATGACCTGGGCGTCTATGGACGTCACAAAACAACACACCGTCGCATGCTCTGGTGACCTCACTTCTGATCTCCAACTTGGTATTAATTCCGCAATTCGTCTGCACATGAGCCATAAATACTGTAATAATTTGAAGCGCTGTCTTTGACAATCCCTCAAAATTAAAATTGGACTTTCATGCGCGCCATCACAGTGCGAGCTTCGTGCGCTTTAATGTGTACCGGCTCTTAGGTGTATAATGTGCACTATCATAAGCGAAGACATACAACACAGTGCAATGTAACATATTATACGCTCATTGAATCAAGAGCTAAACACACTTTCTTGTTTTATTACAGAAGTTAAATGTTTGTCTAGATTTATCTGTGATGGTCGGGTTAACCAGCCCGTTATCAAAGTCAACGACACCATAATCTAAGTACAGTTGGTATTATCTTGTTAAACAGTACTTACAAATAGTTTATAAATAAATACAATTTTGGGTCAGTCATTATGAACGTGTAGAAAATATATTACATACACATTAATTTTAAAAATAAATTAATTATGGTTTCTTGCCTACCAAAAATACATATTTTAGGCTCTAAATTGGTACACCAGTGTCGAGACTAAATTTTGAATTTATTTTGATATTTACTAAGGGCTGGTTTTGACAGCATTTAAATCAGATTTTGGTAAGGAAAATCTCTTTAATACTTAGTCTAGTACAGAAACACGATGGACAAGCGATAGTTTCGCTGAAAGGTTTCGTTTTATACCACCAATGTTTAATTTTTTTCCTAAACAATCTGTTTACATCAAACACCGGGTAGGAACCAGTCTCCGCGGCTTTAAACCAAAAAACAAGCATTTACACAGAAAACAAAATTACTACAAGCTCTGATATCATCTATTTAGGGAACGTTGAGTTCTAAGAAAACGTCCCGCTCGGAGGCTGCGCAGGCGCAGAAGAGACAGCATACGAACTCTGTACGCGCGTGACAAGGATAGTCTACTAAGTGGATAGCCTTCACAGGCATTGAGTGGTACATTAGTAATATATAAGTAATGCAAGCAGTATATGTTTTCAAAACTTTTCAATTATACACACTTAAAATTAAAAAAGAAAAATTAGTTGTGCTGAATAGAAAATAAGTAAAATAATAAACTAGTAAAACAATATTATTTAATAATATTCTCTCCTTGTTAAGTTTTACAATTTCCGCTATTTTTTTATTTTACAATCAATATACTACAAAATTTGTTAGGTGAAACTAGAAACAAGAAGAATAGAATACTTTATTCTACCTATTTACATCTTAATTATCACCTTTGGTTTCCATTGCGCGTACGTGGAGCGTCAACCTCATAATACTCGTAACATATGCTAAGCTGTTTTCAAAATTTCGGTACAAACTTATAAATATAATAAGTATGAATTTATAAATGGTGTGCCTTAATAAACTATAAATTGAAAGATGTATGTGAAGTCGACCCATCTGCACTGGGCCAGCCTAACTTAGGGTAGGCTCGAGCCCCTCGGTGGGGACGTATATGAGCTGTTATGATGATGATGAATAAACTATGAACTCAATTTTCAATTTAATGTCACTTCAGAATGCAGGGGCATATTATAGTTTATAGTACAATTAATATTTTTTAATTTATCATACCGACCGGGAAACTTTTGTATCCTCGCTGAATCAAACGATAAAAAAAATTTACTTGTGTCGTATCAATATTTTCTAAAAATATTTTTCATATTTTGCAAAAAAAACTTTGAGGATCATTCCAACTTTTGCTTTTTTATTTCGAATTTTCCATTTCTTACAAGCAGTCACATATAGATTATAATGTTTTTTTTATATTTATCTCTTCATTGTCAAGTATTTACATCTTGAGGCAAGGAGGCTTTATTTGACCTCTTTTAAGTAATGACGCCAGCCCTTCCCACGTGGCAAAGTTAACTACAGCCTTCGTTTTAACTGCATTAACCGGTATTCACCGTACTAAACCTCTCGACTTTAAGGCCTAGTCGAAAAAGGTCAGTTTGTATTATACGATAAAGCTTGAGTTTTGGAGACGAGGCACGCGACTGTTACGACACCGTGAACAAACACGACCACTAGACACTATACAATCGAATACAGACTTTGGGCCATACAACACAGGGATCGATTTTCAAACACTACGTCTACAAAACTAGATACGAAGATCCAACTGCCTACATGATATTGAGCAACTGCATTTTCATGTTACCAAATCGAGATGAGGGCAAATTTCCGTGCTCGCTCTTCTACTCAGAGACACTTCAGCTTAGTCGGATAATATGACATTGCAACGGTGGTGTAGGTGTATTTATTCGGTAACGAATTTTAAATGCGCGGGGGCGAATAGTTTTTGATAGAGTCAAAGGCTGTGAAAAGGTTATTTAGATATCCGGTATTTGCTAACATTGGTTAATGGCCGCTATAAGCTTGGATCATAGCAGTCATGCACCTATAATACATGTGGCTCTTGAGAGATTCGCAGCAAAACTGCAACCCCCGCAAGAACCACAGTGTACGTTGCCAACTTGTGACTTGAGATGTAAAGTCACGGGACTCAGTAATTTCAGTGCCATATCTTACCCTTCAAACCGGAACACAACAATGCAAGCACTGCTGCTTTGCGGCAGAAATAGGTAAGACGGAGGTACCCATGCAGACGATCCTGGTACAGAGTCTCCCATTGCGTAAAAAGCTATTTGCTGCACAATTTTTTTATATTAAAATATAACGCTTAGTTAAAACAATGTTAAACTTTAATTTTACAGCCTTGAAAAGAACTAGACTGTGTTTTGTATATGTTTAATACATACAAAAGACAAAATTGTAATCGTAAATTTTCACATGTATAAATTTTGTCAATTGTAATCAATAAAGTTAAAAAAGATAAATAAAAAGAAGACTCGCAGATGAGGACTTGTTCTTTCGTCGTGTGTCGTTTTTCATGTTAGCATATATTTACCGAATTCCATCCGGTCGTTTCGTGACACGGCACGCGCCGCATCCCACGTGATGCTTTCTTTAGAAAATTTATAATCTGACCCTCTCTGGCCACAACCGATCATGGATTACACTTGTGTGGTGCAAATGAAAAATGGAAATTCCGTTGACCTTACGTTCAAATTTAGTAACTCGATATTTTAATGCCTTTCGAAAACCAGAAAACATTATATTTAATCATTCATTCACTTCATAACCTATATATAGTATTTATCTTTGACCGTTTCAAAAATTTTGTAAGCGCTTATACACATACTCATGTTTTAAAATGGTTGTATGACTATGTTTGGAAATGGTTCCGACTGTGCTTTTAATGAGTTTAGGATGCTCTCACTAGGTCCAGCGTACCCCATAATTTTTGATAAAAGTGGATTTTTGATGTGGCGTTTTTGCATTTTGTATGGACTTACTAGAAAATAGTTGTTAGGTAAAAAACACAATTTCCACCTTTTGAAGACTTATTAGGTTTTGAAATGGGACAGCCGACCTCGCCGCCCGTCGCCCCAACTTATTCCTTGGGCCGCTGTGCGCCTACGCAGGTCGAAAGTGTGCCCGCTACGAGCCATAAGCTTCGCTCGCGCCGCCGCCATTGTACCTCCACGTAGAACCATACATCTGAATTGTTGACATCTGAATACTACCGGGTTTTGAGCGCAACAGTGTTAATACAACGAAGACGAAAAGGCATTGACGTGAACCCAAAAAATATGGCCTTTGTAAATTATCTTCTTAAGTCCCGGGGAACAAATATCATGTTTTAGCTTAACTCAACATGTACACAGAGCATGCTGTATGTGTGTTCTGGGTATTTTGTACCTACATAATTATTTCCGATGTTTAGAGACTATAACACAGTTGATGCTAATCAGAACTCACTACTGGTACCGAAATCGACCGACATAAAAAGAAAAGATTCCGCGATTTGTACACATTTTAAAATTAATAGAAACTAGTCGATAAATAATAGAAACGAGTCGCATTTTTGAATCATTAGAAATGAATCTTGAATTCGAATATGCATACATATCACGTGCGAAATTATTTCTGCTGTTGCCAGCACAGTAATCGCACAGTGCCCTACTGTGCGATTACTGTGCTGGTAATATTTAGGAATAATCATAATCAGTTTAGGAATAATCATAATCAGAATTGTTGCTAAAAGTTGCCATTTTAAGCAATAATTATGATTTCGGCTATTCTATACGGTTAATGTGTACAAAATACGTAAATATGAATTCAACATTTTGCAAATTCAACATTGTAGTCCAGAAGGGATTGCCCTACTGTGCGAATTTGTGATGTAGAAACGACTTGAATTCATCATTATTAATAAAAACGAATGGCGGCGCTAAAGGACTGACTGTGCCCCCTTAAAAACAAATTCCATATAAGAAACCGTTACAGGCAGAAAAAAATTCTGGTACAGAATAACATCGCACAGCAATAACTCATTAATTTAAAAAACCAGCGATGAATCGCATGTAAAACGGAATGTAAATACGTTGCGTAAAATCAAAAACGAGTGGGTAGGACTCGTTGCAGAAGGCACGGTTCGAATATTCAAAAATAGTGAATTTGGAAATTCATATGCGAATCTTACGATTTCGAATGCGAATTTGAATTCTATTGCTTCAAAAATGCATCTCCTGGCTGTGCCTACGAGATGACTGCCGAGGTTCAGCGATGTCTTCGTTTAGCGCGGCGCCTACCGCCTATTTCAAAGCGATAGCGAGTGATCGCTAAGAGTTAGGCGGTAGCCCCCCGGGTTGTCCAACTATAAAAACAATAAGTTATCGTATCGTTACATTCTCATTGCCGTGATAAAGACCCGTTTCTATTCATTTCAAAATAGTAAATAAACTCGGACAACATCAACAAATGTCGAATAAACTAAATCTGTTTACTCGTGTACAAATTACCTTACCTTACATAATACAAAAACCAATACACAAATGCCAAATCGTAAGGCGCCAAAATTTACTATAAGCCGATACCATTGTTTGCGTTTCCTCTTATTGCGACGGTTGAAATTCATGCATAACAAGACCACTGTTTCACATTATCGTGGCCTTGACTCAACTCCAGATAAGTTAATATGGTCCCACATACTGCAAGGTCTTCGTACAAAGGACTGCTTTATGGATACTTTGAAAATATATGTTAAATCAATATTATCGACATATTTTCAAATAATCGAAGCCAAGGACATCTCTTTTACCTAGTAGCACAGAAGATATAATAGTACCTAGTAGTACCGATTAGTAGACATTACAACCGCTTCTGTTAGAATTTAATGCATTTTAGTTAGAAATCAATAAATAACGTAATTAAAACTAAACGTAATATCCGTTTTTAAGAAGATATTTATAAACGTTATTATATCATAAGCTATGCTTGGAACGTTTAATCGTTTTAATGTTAAGCTTTTTGTACCGTTACCGATAACCTGAAAAGCTTTAAGGGTACAACGGGGCGCCGGGATGACCAAAGATGTTAAAAGATGATCAAAGATGTTAGATATTGATGTGATGTTATAGTTTCACAGAGTATATGTGTATTTGACAGTAATATGCATGATTTTGTAATTTGAAAAATTTTCAATGCGTATAACTAAAAACCTTCAATAGCTATTACCCTCTTAAATATGTTTTATCATTATTCCTTTAAATAAGAGTGAGAATAACAAAACTTTATCGGTAAAAAAATACTTAATCAATACATGAAATAATTTCACATAATAATGAAAATTATAATAATAATCTTCATTTATTAATTTCACAACTATGAAATAAGATATATAGCTAATAGCTATTAGATATATACGAGTAGCTATAACAATAACCAGAGTGAGAGCGGAACTTATACTAGGCAAGCCTGTGTTTCAGAATTCCGATCCTACAGCCTCTAGGACTTTTTTAAAATTAAACCAAAACTTTATACTATACCTATTACAATTTGGTTATTCAATTTTTAAAGGAGACTGGCGAAATCTGATCTCATATTTTAAAAGACATTTGAAAACTTAAAAAATAAATAAAGTTGAATGTTTAGAATCTACTCCAAAAAAATCGTGAGTTTCGAAAACCGGAGTAAAGAGATATTTGCAATTAGTTTTTACTGAAGTACTAATTTCAAAAAGTTAGGCGTCCTAAACAAGGTTAAGCGGTACTTCACACCAGGACAGCTTCTCACACTTTACAAAGCACCAGTCCGATCGTGTATGGAGTACTGCAGTCACCTCTGGGATGGCTCAGCCAAATACCAACTCGACGCACTAGACTCAGTGGAACGCCGAGCCAGGTGACTTATTGGGGACAAGAAGCTGATGAAAACCAAGCTTCACGGCCTGGCTCACCGGCGCAGTGTTGCCTGTCTATCTGTGTTCTATAGGCTGTACTTCGGGGAGTGTGCTCAGGGGCTGCATGAGCTGATCCCGCCATCTCCTTTTTTCTATCGGGAATCTAGACGCACGGCTGGTTACCACCCTCACCTGGTTGATATTATTGCCGCTGGTCGCACAAAGCGCTACACGTCTTCTTTTGCAGTACGCACAGCCAAGGTGTGGAATTCTCTGCGGCGTCTAAATTCCCGAGCTGATACAACCCGGAAATCTTAAAAAACAAGGGTAAATAGGCATTTTCAGAGCAAACTCGTCCCACCGTAGATCTCATCCTTGCCTCAAAGCTGGATTGGGATCAAGAGTAAGCCCATTCTAAGTAAAAAAAATGTTTTGTTTGTGTTCGTTTGTGATTCGGTTTGTTTCTTGAGTTTTTGTAGTTTATTGGATTTTTTAAGGACTTTGCACTTGTTTATTGGACTTTTCATTCATTCCGTTACATTCACTTTCGCATGCGTTCTGGTCGTCGCTGCTATTTTATGCGAACAGTTTTGTTTTTTATTAATATTATCATTTGATAGGTTCATATTTGAGGATATTTTAAATTAACAGTGCCTGTACAACTAAGTATATTAATAAAAATATCTAAAAATTTCTGAGTACAAAATTGCGGCCGATAAAATGATCAAAACTAATTTTATAGATATCTGTGTAGGTATGTGATCAAAGTGGTACATAAAAAGTTTCTGATTTCAATCAGGATTTACGTTCACACCATGATTTTTTATGAGTTTTCAGTAGTTTTTCTATTTCTTCGTTAGATTTACAGTGTAGGAATAATAATTGGGCTGTTGCTCCTGAATAAATTTTAATTTTGTTGTCAATTTTGTTATAAAGAAATGGCCCAAGGAATATTTGGTATCGTTTTGCGTAGGGTGAAGCTCTATCGCAATTTCGATATATCGCATAGTAGCATAAGAAATGTTAGTGTTATAACACAACAATTTCTTCTGACACTAAGTGTGCCAGAATTATATTCTGTTTTTGCATTAGTGAACAGTATTGACTTTAGTATGAACAATTGTCTAACAGAAAGAACCTCAGCATCTTTGTACAGTTGGGATGTTGAGTATCTAAAAGGCTTTTCAAGCGCAACTTTGAGTACCGCTCTTTATGCCCTTTCAACACCAAGCATATAAGTAGCTTTCGTAAGTACCTCCCCACGCTGCAATACAACATGTTATTAGTGACTGACGCAAAGTATATTGATCCCAAGACTGAAAGCTTAGCAGCAGAATCTTCTAAATTTAACTACATATAAGTTTACGAATCTTTCCGTGTTCAACATAACTTAATTAACTTAATTGATTGATTTAATTTGTATTGATTTGCAAACTCTGCAAACTCACAACTATAAAACTTTGATGAATAATAGTTGTTTACGATTCTTGCAACACTTAAATGTCTCGTTAAATGTCTTGGTCGCTGTGCTTCCTCGTGTTTTGATTTTGAACGTGACGTCAGGGCCGTGTTCGCGGCAAGCTAGGTCGCATTATTTTTTTCGCGTTGCATGTAGGCTGCGCCCACACCGCAATACATAGAAAAAACGTGGGCTCCTTAAACGAACACAATTCCAGACGTACATAAACCTTATTACTAAGCAACATGGTTGCAATCCGGACGACACTCCTCGACGTTTTCGTTATATAATGCCAATGGTTTTCAACATGAAGCCTACGCAACCCCTCGCGTTGCTTTTAATTTCGTAATTAATAGAAGGATAGCTGCTTTCGCTTTGCCATTTTAAAAATGGCTTCATAACTTATTCTGGTGAAATGTGACCGCGATCGTGTTGTGGTTGTCTTGTAAATATTGATAATAGTAAATTTCACACAAAGGAAGATTCCTTTATTTTCAAAAAATCTGCATTAAACGATTTTTTTATAAATCCCTCTGCATTAACCGAGTATTAAACTGGTTGAAAACCGTAGAAATATTAATTGCACTTTTATGACACCAATCGATAAGGTATACCATGAGGATTAATTTCTTTAAATGTGCATAATCTTAAATTATTTTAAATTAAATGATATATCTTCACTCATCATTGCTTCACTTCAAATATATATTCACTCATCATTGCTTTTTTATAATGAATAAGAATGACGACATATATTTATCGCCTATAGAATTCCACAAACTCAAGTATTCTAAAAAATCAAGGCAAATATTTTATTAAAATTATGCTTTTAAAAAGGAGGACGCAAATTGATTCGTCGAACTAAATACATATTTATATTTTCGGGACTGAATGAATTAAGGATCGTCGACTTGTTCTGTAGGCTCCTCGGGGAAGGTTCCACGAGATGCCGTAGTTTTATTTTTTTATATAAATATCTAAAATATACGTGGACGTAGGAGAGAACATTATTTTTACTATAGAGCTATTCGATAACATCTCACCAAGTCTGCAATGAATGTGTAATAATTGTTATGGAATAGGTCGCCTTCGCTGCGCTCGGACGAGCGCAGCAAAGGCGACAACATCCTGAGGATGCCACGTGGAGTGGCGAAACACGTCGAATCTAAGTATTTGCATATTGGTGTGGTACTACTTAGTGATATTCCTTTATTGCATGCGATTGAGGTAGGGCGGGCGGTGCACCATGGCCTGCGTAGTTAGTACCAACTACCGACATTTTTTGTCGGAAGTTTTGCTATATTTTATACCTATTCCTTATCAATTAGTAATGGACTTCCGAAAAATAACGCCTGACACCATTAATTAGAATATGTAACACATAATTGCTATTCAAACCTAATGACAACTTTTTGTGTAATTTATGCATTATGTTCCAGTCTGAGCTGTAGACAAGATTACATACAAATATGTATAACATGGTGCAGCTCTCTCCCCACTTTCCTCATCTCGGTAACCGGGACGAATCCAGGGAATGTTAACGAGTATGAGTATGTTTCGTAATCAGCGCCACGGCACAAGACGGCTCGGATCATATCTTTTAATTATCAGTATTAAGCGTTTTACGCTTATAGAAACGGATTCGTCGGTTATTTTTTCTTTCGATGGAGCATTTTTATTACAGTGTCTTATGAAAAGGTGAAATTTCACTTTGTTATATTTTTCGATATTTAGGTACCTATAAGTCCTTTTTTTAATTTATCGAGTTACACTCACCCGCCAATTTGGCCTGATTTAACGTAAGCAGGTGCTGCAAAGTATAATTTATCACTTCCACCACTTATAGACATCTTACCACTCCGCATAGATCTCTCCCAGGCGTAGAGAAATTCACCTTCTACATCACGCTGGTCAGAACCCCGACCCAACCAGGTTTTTTTCGAGTTTTCTATCTCTTTACAGATGTAACTGTGTTAAGTTACCATAGTCGGTTTCGCCATATACACAGAAAGAAGTGCAGCGGCGACACATGAATTTATCCAGCACTGCCCTGATAAAATTTATTCCCTTATAAAACGGCTCTACTATTGTGTTACGTGGAAAGGTAAATTGGATAGATACGGCGATGGTCAAAAGTTAAAGGATCTTCTGTATGTCTGCTATTAAAGTTGTGACATCGTTAGAAATCCTTCTGCTTGAGATTGAAATAATCACATTAATTACAGTACTGTACAGCCAAGGTATATAAAATAACAATTGCTTTATTTTGTTTCAGGTAAGAATCGAGTGAAATGGTCCAAGCAAAATGCCTTGTATACATACCTATACAATAGCATGGACAATAGTAAGGAATAAGTGTTAGTTCGTACAATTTTTAATGGTTAACTTGTAAAAAGGTAGGTACTACTCACCGAAATCAAACTCACTCATAAAATTTTAAAAATCAAAGGAAACCAAAGAGAAAAACGAAAAAGAACAATAAAATTACGTCTCTGAAACTTTGGCACAACTATTATAATTGAATCTCAAATAAAGCGTAGGTAATGTACGATTCTCACTTCTAAATCTGGCTGTATATTTGTCACAAAATGTTTGCTTGCCACAAAAACAGACAAGGTAGTGAAATATTTCAAATCAACAATACCTAGTTCACACTTTTTCTTTCGAAATTTTATGGAACATACGTATGCGTAGCTATAATTTCAAAGATAGAATTAGCGTACACCTACCTATTATTGATAAATCTTAAATATAACCTCATTTGACTAGAGGTTGCATAATCTCATGTAGGCAGAGGTTGCGAAAGATTGCCTATAACAATTTATAAGACTTTATAATATTACATTAATAACTCATCGACTTTATCATTTTAGCTTTCAACTAACTTATTCACTTATAAATAAATCAGAACTGTACGTTCTTTGTAATTTGATGATAATTTTTTAGGTAATGCCGAATCTGCATTCCGATTAGTTGAATGAATGTAGTACTGTTTTAGCTGCCTCTATATAAAAAACTTTAATATTTAAAAAATTTGCGGCAAAGTATTTTAAAATTACTTTATTTGTTACTTATATTAAGTTTCATAAAAGAATCCTCACCTATAGGCACTGGCAGCTTGCTCCTAACAAAAAAAAAATGTGAATCGCTTCACATTAACAATTAGGTACTTATTTCGGTCTGCTTTATGTCTGATATTAAAACATACGTAGTTCGGCTTCGGCTAGAGTAACTAACAACAGCCCCCTAACCATGATCACCAAAAACAATATTAAACCGCCCTGAGAGCGGGATGGCGATGGTTTTAACCTTGCTATAAGCGATCATGGTTAGGCCCCAGTTTCCTAATCGATATAGGTATACAATAACTGACAACTCATACTTTATGATTCTTGATCTAACCGCACCCTTACGTAGGTAAACCGTCACATGAAACAACATCAATAAAATGAAGTCATTATAAAATGTTTGAAAAAAAATGTTATAATCTGATCAGGACTAATTTATGAGACATGATCTTTTGTAATAATACATAAGATTATGTCTCATATTGGGTGCCAAAAATCTTTTTGGTTTTATTTAACAATTAGTAGCTTTCCGAAAGAAGCTTCGCAGTTCATTTTCTTTGCTATTCCTTCATCTTCATCCTATAAAGAATATCTCAATTTCAAACTACTTACTGTAAATGTGTGCACTTTTAGTGTGGCACTCAAAGAAATAACTATAATTTAACCCTATTCCATCCCTTTAAGGGTTATGTTAAAAACGCCAGAACACGTGCCTGACTGTGGACTCATTTATGTTTATTAGTTACGAAAGTTAAGAAATTTAATTTCCAAACTCTTTGCTTAGTGTATGTTGATGTGGATGTGTTGTACTAGAAATCTGACTGCCTATTTTTTATATCTATAGGTTTAATAGTTTACACCAGGTGATGATGAAACAGTAAGTCATCCAGTCATCAATCAATAAATATATAATTGTGACCTTACTCCAATATTTAATAAATATTTAAAGGTGGAGACATACTCGTAAATTGGGACCTTTCGATTTTCTTGCCTCTCCTTATGACATTGACACTCAATAGTGTCAAAAAAAATGAGAATCAATTTAAAAATATATTTTACAGAACTGTTTTTTTTTAGTTTTTAGCGTTTATGAAGTCGTTTTTTTTGTTAAATATTTTATTTAACGGACAAAAGAGAAACAATGTAAAAAATATTTCTCAAAACTTTTTTTACATTTTAGCGTAATCAAACTTTAACCACTTAGAAACGAGCTATTATTAACTAGAGAGAGAGACTTTATAACAAAAATCGCAGCAGAACTGAGGGAAATTTCGACGCATATTTTGTTATAAACTCTCGATATGTTTTGATTGTATAAAATTTACCTATAATGATTTTATAAATACAGTTTTTGCCTTATATTGCCTTAATAATAGCTAGTTTCTAAATATTCTTTAAATATTTAGAATTTGATGATTGATGATTTCTTATAGAAAAAGTGATATTTTAACAGTGGTAACATTCATAAAATTACAACTTTTAAACCGCTTTAAATAAGGAAACTAAAACATTTCGAAAAAAAGTAACCAGTAAAGATTATTGTAGAAGATTTGAGAATAAATGTTACCTGAATATATTTCATGTTTTGGTCATATTTTTACGTAACGAGTGCATGAATGAGTCCTTAAACTCGTGGAATGTAAATATGTTTAAAGCCTTAAAAAGACATTAAAAATAGCATTTAAGTAAATAGTAAAATATGTTATGGAAACTTCAAGTCCTACACTCTAAATTAACGTAAAATGTATTCTTCTCCTTCGTTGCATTTTTAAAAACTAAAAAAATATTACTTCTCTGATAATTCTGCTAGAAGACCGATTATTACGAGACCGGGCCCTTAAGTACTAATCAACATTATAAAACAGTATAAGGGCAACCTTATATTTATTTATTTTTAATTATAAATTTGCAACAACATTAGCCTCCCAAACTTTTAATTAGGTAAGATATGAATGAAATACTATTATTTATTTAAAAAATTGATTAATATGGCAATCAACTTCAATCACTAGAAGCTAGAGTTTTCATCTTCCTACATCTCATCGATGGTTTTTGAATGTTTAAGCAAGTTTTATACAACTACATTCGCCAGTCACCACATCTTATAATGAATCCAATCTGATTTTTATTAAGTAGAATTCTGATTTTTAAAACACCCTGCACAATAATCATCAACTGAGACTTTTTATTCGTATTTCTTTTTCTTGTATTGTTTTTCACTTTTAATATCTATTCAGTTTCTTGTATCAACTTTTAGTCTTTTTCCTTTTTATTTGTAGTCCTTTGGTGACTTTTCCTGTAGATGTTTTTAATCTTATAATATTTTGTTTATTTTTTTTATTTTCACTGATTTAAATTTAATAGATAAAGATTAAATTATTGAGAGATATCAACATTTTGGCAGATTGATTAGCACTTTTAGATGATTGGTGTAAAGTTTAGATGGTGTTTCTTTATCAGGATTTTGATTTGTTATATTCTGTGATTCATTTAAAGATATCAGTGATGGCGATATTTCAATACCATTAATAATGTAATTTACCATGTCGCTATCTCCTAGAGCTAAACAATCTTGAGAAAAATTGAAAAAAATGATTAAGGCCAAAGTGGAGAGTGATTTCAGCTCAGTCTCATTTACTTTTTTGTTCGTTTTTACTATCATCACTTGAGTTGGGACTTGATCATATACTGGAAGCACTTCGTTCCGCTGATTTGGTGCGAGACTACGATGAGACCCAGCTTCTTCTATGCTCTCCTCTAACGCAACTAGATGTTTGATGACATTTGCTTTTCCATCCGGTTACAATAGCATATATTTTGTGCAACGTCGTTAAAGGTGCAGGAATGGAAATTCCGGGTGTAAGTGACGGTGTCCCTTTTCTTTTAACAATGAGTTCAGATCATGATCTTAATTTGAAAAAAACTGAAATTTTCTCCCGGAAAATTCATACATTTTCCGATTTTTTTTATTTTTGTGGTGATGCCGGCGTGCCATACATTGCGTAGCATAAATAAACATTAAAACTCATTTTTTTCACTTCAAAAACATTATACGGGAAATATAAACATCGGTAAACAAATATTAACATTGGTCTGAACTCACTGTTAAAAGAAATGGGACACCGTCACAATAGGCTAGATGACTAAAAAATTTTTTTGCTTTAATAGAAGCTCATATATAATAAACAGAAAGAAAAAATCGTTTTTCGAATAACTATAAAAACAACCAAGATATAAGGTATTAAAGATTTTTCGCCATCTCTTTCTAGCAAAACGGCAATTTACAAGGAGTTTATATGGCCGTACTCAACGATGACGTCACGGTTGATGTCGGATCTCTCTGTCTAATCGCCTTCAAATTAACAACTTAAAATGCTTGTATCTAATGTATTTCTTAGCCGATTTTAATTCTAATTTCACAGGACTGCATCTTTTTCGACGGTATTTTAATATTTAATGACGAGACGTAAAAATTAGAATTCAGTCATCATCCCAATTACACCCGGTATATGTTTAGGCGGTTAACGACCCAGACGAGAGAATGGAAAAAGACACATGTATTTTTTTCGGGATTTAAGGTAAGCAAATTATTGGATGACCATTTGTGAACCTTGTCAAATCCCTTCTGTGCAAATTGAAAAACTTCAACCCAAGTTTTGGCTACGAAAGTGAGCACAGTATCTTCCACATACAAAATAGTCATTTGACGGGCTTATATGTAGAACATCATAATATGAATTATAAATAAAGAAGGACCTAGTATACTACCTTATGGTACACCGAAACATGTCTGAAGATCTTTTTATAATTTCTCCTATCTTCACACATTCGTCTATTTCTCAGGTAATCTTCATAAAAGTTAAGTTGAGTGTGCTTTATACCTATACTAGCTGTACCCGCGAACTTCGTGTCGCCATATATTTTTTCTCGTTTTTGCAATATTTTTCATTGATGCTCGGCTTTTATTAATCGTAGCGTGATATTATATAGCCTAAAGCCTTCCTCGATAAATGGACTATCCAACACAAAATAATTTTTCAATTTGAATCAGTAGTCCCTGAGATAGCGCGTTCAACCAAACAAACAAACAAACTTCAGCTTTATAATAATAGTATAGATTATAATGATTCTTATATTTTTTCGAACGTTAAACTCGAACATTGTCAGGAAATCGAACGTTGTCAATATATTTATTTAGACAAGGATTAACATTCTGTTTGGAAAAACAGCATCACAAATTATGCATAATTTTAGAACAGATTTGATTATACCATAGAAAAGGTTACCATACTTATGCTGTCGTTGAGTTTTTTAGAACTTTTATACATACACATGATCTTTAGGTATATATGTACGTAACTTTTACGCAGCGCACGAAACGGAATTTCTCAAAAAAAAATACTAGTTTTCCCGCTTTTTGCAACATTTTAAATTAATGCTCCGCTTTTTTTTGGTCGTAGCGTGATGATGTTATATATAGCCTTAGCCTTCCTCGATAAATGGACTATCCAACATGAAAATAAATTTTCAAATCGAACCAGTAGTTTCTGACATAAGCACGCTCAACCCACAGACGTATAAAGGGAAGTCTTTCCTTTATACGTCTGTGGCTCAACCAAACAAACAAACAAACTTATCAGCTTTGTAATATTAATAAGTTAAGATAATAAATCGTTATATATATAAAAATGAAACGCTGTGTGTTAGTCTCGCTAAAACTCAAAAACCGCACGACCGATTCGTACGAAATTATCTGTGTGTGTTTGAATAGGAGGTAGGTGGCGCTGTAATCGGGTAGGACAACGTCTGCCGGGCCCACTAGTTGGAAATAAAATTAAAGTTAGCTAAAGTTGGGTCGGATCGCAAAGCATAATGCTTTTGTACAACCCGATCCGACCGGCTTTTATTAAATAAATAAGTAATAAAAATATTAAATATAACAAGTAAAATTATTTTTAAAAAACTTTTTAAATACAAGCTTTTATATCATCATAATATTACATTGTCACGGGATATACATATGTATGCAAAATTTCAGCTCAATAGGAGACCGGGAAGTAGGTCAAATTTAACTTACAAGATTTCATTACAGACACCGAACAGGTGAAAGTAATTAAAAGCTTGTAAAGTAGACCATAATAATTATAGATTATTTCATCATTCATCACGACCCCATGGGATTATTTTATTACTGAACTAGCTTTCCGCTTGCGGCTTCGCCCGCGTTATTATTGTTTTTCCGTGGGAATTTATATTTTCCCGTAGGAAAAATAATTTTCTAGCCTATTTAAGCCCGGATAATAAATTTCGTAAAAATTGGAGCAGATTTTAAATATTTTCCATAGAAACTTTCAACCCCTATTTTGCACTCTAAGGGGGCGAATTCCAATAAACCATGAAACACGTATTCAATGAAATATTGTTAAGAGCATGAACCTCGAGTTTTATCAAAATCGTTGCTAATTTAAAGATTTTTCCATACAAACTTGCAACCCCTATTTCATCCCTTTAGGGTTAATTTTTTTTAAAATCCCTGCTTAGTGTGCGTCCGCATTTTGAATTAAAACAATTGTCCAAATTTCACATTTCTACCATTAGCGGTTATGGCTGCGCGTGCGTTTATAGATGGGAACATTGGGATCATCTCCTTTTATATATATAGATAGATATGTAATAGAAAACACAAGATGTGTATGAAAATCGTAATCTGAGAAGAATATTATCATTATTTGAATTTCTGCTTGCACTTAAAATAGTTTTTTTATTTACCTTTATGAACAAAGAATGAACTTGAATGAAGTTATTTATGCAAAAACATATATGAGTATTTTTCCCTTTTCCACCAAATGGGGAGTAGTAATCAAAATTTAAGGCTGTTAAATCTGGTTGGTACATACCTATACAACACTTTTTAATTCCGACAACATACAAGATCGTTTACAACCTGTTTACAAAATGGGCTCCGTCTTTTTTTCTAATGTTAAAAGCGTTATCTGCTTTTAAGACCTCTCTGACCATTTTAAGTGCCCCGTCGAGTGGTTCAAGGCGTTTTTTTTTCCCGGGACATCGTTCACCATGCTAATGGTCCATGTTGAATTATTAATAATTATAACACATTTTTGACGAGAAAATTATTTCGTTTAAGCATTTACGAGCGTGAATTCTGTTAGTTACACGTTTTATAGTACACATTTCATCATTTAAAATAATTTTGTTTCTTTACTGATTATAAGTGATCAACATATTTATTGCTCTTTTCCTTAATTTGATATCTATCGAAGTAATGGATTGTGTAATATATTTATTTATATTGTAATAACAACTCAAAATAATTATGTAGGTACCCAATATTAGAATCGTGATGCATTTTTTCGTGCCAACCTTCCATTTTGATGGTAAATAGATAAATAAATGTTATATACCTTGTTCAGAAGCTCACTTATTAAATTAATACTATTTTTTATACTTTGCTGTCGTAGCAAGTTTAAGTCGAATAATTAGCAAAACATATTTTATTGGGGCGCAAGTCCCTGTGAAATTTATTAATGTTCAAATTTTATCTGTTTGAATATTCATTTGATGAGAAAAAACACAGTTCGTTGTCCCGGCTAGTGTCAAAACAAGATCTGCTTTCGTCTTCGCGCACGTTAATTCCGATAATACGCTGCGTGTATCATATGTTATATAAAATTAATCACATAGCTTGCGATTCAACGCGGAACATTAAATGTGATTTCATAAATTTCTAAGTTACCACTTTAACATTCTTCCTTTAAAAGTTTAATCTTTGCGTGCCACAAATCGGGCCGCTCGGTGAGTTCTCTGACATTGCTTAAACGTTTTTAAATAGCCCGTCATTAAAATCACGCGAACCGAATTTACAATCAAGTACACGTAGGGCACGTGTACGAAAATATTTCGTCTTCGTACCGCATTCCGCTATATTGTTTTTTGCTATATTCTCCGTAGTTTCGGTACACAATGCGAATATTGTCTGCTGAATCCTTGTTATACTAAACACGTGCAGATTCGAATCAAGTGCTTGATTTCGCGATATTTGTAGCAGCAGCGTCTCCAGGTGAATACGTAAATACTTACATATAATTACGTATCACTTAATCGACTTACATATAATTTATTTATTCGACGCATTTACGGTGAAGGAAAACATCGTGAGGAAACCTGCACATACCTGTGAAGAAAGAATTTCTTTATAGGTTGTGTGTGAAGTCGACCAACCCGCACTTGGCCAGCGTGGTTGACTAAAGCCTAATCGCCCTAGTTTAGGGTAGGCTCGAGCCTCTCGGTGGGGACGTATAGCTGTTGATGAAGTGCCCAATAAGAGCATACCCAAACCATAACGACCGTAGAACAAATAGAATAAAATAAAAGTCATACAGCGATTTTCTGCTTATTTGACTCCAGGTTATTTTATATATGATGTCGTCCAATGAACATATGAATAAAAAAGCAAGATGTTTAAAAAATATTTTACTTGTGTAAACTTGATACCTGATTTAATTCTGTACTTATAGTAGAGAGTGGCTTGAAGAAGATAAATTACTTCAGGAATTTTAAAACGCGCTCTCTTCGAATGTACCTACTATAGGTACAAGAAATACCTACCGACTTATTACAACTATAGATACATTACAATAAACTTGAAGTACCTTTAAAACAATTTAGCTCGAGAATTTAAATTCAAATCGTATCGTCATAATTTTTGATAATATAACAATATACATACATATATAATTTATTCGACGCATTTACGGTGAAGGAAAACATCGTGAATTTATTTACATATCTTAATATTTTTACCATTCATACGGTACCTATATAATAAGTTACTTCACAAAAAGCCCATCAGGCTAACGGCCAAAAACGTGCTCATGCTTGAGATACATCAGTTACTGCTGACAAATCGGAATGACTGTGTGTATTGGGAAGCAAGGCTACGCCAGCGGCTGGCGCTGGGAGGTATTAACTTTGAAGTGGCAGGCAATCAACTTGCATGAAATTCACGTCAATGTCTCCGTGATAATTTGTATTAAAACCATGTTGATGTATGCGGTATTTTCTAGTTCATTTATTAGAGCTTTTGTGATTACAACTGTTCCAAAAACAACGTTTATTTATGCTTTAAGTTTACTTGTGCAGCCTGGTTTAATTTAATAGTAGATTTTACAACAAGTGCACAAAACGAACCGTTTTTATCCGAGACTTGATAGTAATTTCGAGTAATTTCGACATTACTATCAATTTTTCGTAAAAAATTGATAGTAATATCGAAGATAAAATGGTTTAATGGACGAGTTATAAACTCTGCTTTTCACTTCGACTGCGAGGAAATAAAACAGTAGTATAACATAACATTTCTTTAATTAAAATTCAAAGTAAAATTAGTACAGTTTTAAATACTGAAGAAAATTGATTTATGTCTTAAAAAACACATATACGAGTATTTGCCTTATGTGTTTTTTAAGACATAAACAAGACAAAGACAAAACAACAAAAAAAACAAATTCTATCTTCTTATTGTGTTTGGCTATATGGCTGATTTTCTTTGCCCTAATATAGATACGATTTATGTATGAGTAGATTTTGTGCACTTGTGCACAAAATTCGATTTTGTGCAGCCTATATCCTGCACAAATAAGTACTTTCAGAGCATGAGAAGTGAAAAAATGTTTTATCTCATTTCTTCATATAAAACTTCATAGAAAAGGACTTGACATGTTTAAGAATACCAACGTCAATTAACGTTCTTAAGTAAATAGGTAAAGAGTATTTATCTAAGGTGTTCTAGAAAAATAGTAATGAAACCTTACCTTAACTTAACAAAAATCTGACTACAATAAATAACGTCTAGCGTAAAAATACAACACTTATGGCGATAGAAAAAATACTGTTAGATCTTCAACTATTCATACGCAGTTGAAAACTATAATGCAGATTCAAATATATAGAAAATAATAATAATAGATACCGAGAAAACGCCAGTGCGGGCACCATCTACCACGCTCGAATCATCTCAGTGACCGGGACATACATAATAATAAATTGTTCGTCGTGTATCAAGCGAAGTTTTATAGTACATCAGTTCTATATAACCGCGATAATTAGTTTTCGGCTCTCCGCTGGTCACGAATGGTACATTCCAACGAAACGCCGACTCATCTCAAGGCTTATCTCGGTAAGATACAGGTGTTTTTTTACGTTCTTACAATTCCTATACAAATCGGTTAGCAAGACGCACTTAAGGATGATTTGAAATCTAACAGTTCCGTTAATGCCGGTTTCTAAAATACTTTGACATGATAACATGATGGTTACACAAAAAGATTACGAGAACACCATCAAAATCAGATAGTTGTTTGAAAGGTTCAGAAATTGTTAGGTACAGTCCGACTTCTTTGGTGCTATGTCAAAATGAAAACTCTCAATTATATTGAATGATGTTCATATTTTATTTCAATAATCTCAATAATTGCATGATTGATAGAAGTGTGTAAAAAAATTAAACATGCCAAATTTTAAATAGTAATCAGATTTTATTGGGCACGGTATCCACATTCGATCAATCAGTATATAAAGTCTAATAAATATTAAGCACTATCAAAAATCTCCCACTACACAAGATAAGTATAAACTGCAATGTCAAAACATATCAATTTCAATGAAATAAATATTGATGGTAATAAATATTAAGCGTATCACGTATTTTTTATACAACTAACTTGGCAAACAAGCAGACTGTCCTCCTGACGGTATAGGTGACTAAAGACACCTACAGTAAGTCATTGGCGTAGGTATGGGGGGGGGTGAATAGAATGAACTTTTCCTTCCAAGCATCAGTATATACTGGGCAAATCTTACGTCTTACCCCTCAAATCGGTCGCTGCTTGGCGGCAGACAATCGCTCAGACAACTCAAGCACTGAGTCTCCCCTAGGTAGGTATTCGTAGAAATTATTACCACTTAAGACTTTTTTTCCGGGAGGAAATGCGCAACCGCACCCTCCCCGCCGTTGGCTAGACGGCGGGCGTGTGTGGGGCCGGCCCGCCAGAGTGCCAGGCCGACCCACTAAAATCCCCCAGTGTTCTCCCTGCCCATATGGGCGCGCATGGTAAGATCCACACTGCGACTACAACTATCAGCGCGCCCGAGATTACCACTGAAGACTAAGATTGTGATTATAAATCACAAAATATCAACGATCAGCCCATTACTTGTATGATCTTTTAAATAAAAATCTTGATCGGTGGTTAGGTACTTCTTATATTGTTGGCACGGTGAAAAATGATAATTAAAGAGTTATTATTATAAAAATGTATAACGCCATAAAGATGACAGATTCACCATAAACTCATAGGTTCATTGATGACTGATACAGTCACTTGCATCGGTGCACGCGCGTGTTTGGTTCGATGCACACGCGCGTATTTGCATTACACTGTGTCACTTAATCGATGCTTTTGATTGCGAGACAGATTTGTCTATTTATAACATACCTTTATAATGTGGCAAAGAACATCATCCTTCGGTATTTTGTGCTTATTTTGTCTAGTGCCAGATAAGATATCGCTTATTTGATTTTTCCAACGATAGTGCATTTGTGTTTACATTTTCCGTAAACTACGTTTTAATAATACAATATTTGCCATTGATACGATTCCATATACTCTGTACAAATAACTGTCCACCTCCATGATCAATAAAAGATAAATTTGTTTGTATCATTCTAATCCTGGGTTGGGATAATTCGTGCTACCATCGTTTTATCGGGAATTTGTTATTCGTTCTTGTTGTAGCCTTTACAAATGTCGCCTTATTATAGTCGCCTATGCGCTTTTATACTCGTACAAATGGAATTTGCATTATATATATTCCTCGCCTTTTACGCTATTTGCTATATATTAATACAGAAATGCTGAATTTCTTATTTAAATTTCTATCGCCTGTTTTGCGTTGATTCCAATCGCAGCCCAAGTTAAGGTTGACAGTCTTGAATAAAAAGCACCTTGTTGTTGCCTTTCATTCAGTTATAGACGAGTTCGTGCACCTCTTACTAAAAATTGAAATTTTAGTCCATATTCAGGTGGTCTTTAATCTTGAAAGCTATGCGATCCAATCCCCTTCCCCAAGGGCACGCGTAAAGCTAATAGCACACCGACGGCCACGACGCGCCGGCAAGACTCGGATCATGATGGCAAAACAACGCCCAGGTTATGGGAACAAAGGCTTCTCGTGCCGTTTTATTTTTCTATAAAAAGACGCTAAGCGAGTATAACGTTGCTAGTGGTTCTGAGAAATAACTTTGATTCGACAAGTGACTATACGGTATATAGCGATCAGTATTTGTTTGTTACTCTTCATAAAAGCTTGAAGCCTATCTCATAAAGCAATTGGCGGAGAAAACAGATAAGTACATAAAAATTGTTCCAATTGCCTTTTAAATATTTTTGATACAGTTTTTGAGAACATGACATTTTTCGTTCCCACGTGCGAAAAACAACACTGTATTGCATTGTATTACATGTGTGACATTCATCATTCATTTGTTATTCATCGTCTACGCGAAGATACGCACACTGCTGGACATACGGCATACGCCGCCCGCAAGAGATGCCTGCGGGCTACGAACTGTGACTGTTCTGTGACACTCGGGCTTTTTTAAATTGAATAGGTACTTCCAAATGGTAGAGCATTTCAGAGCTTCGCCTGATCTCTACTGTTTCGGTCTTATTACAAAACCTGGTTTAAACCTGGTCTTAAGTTAGTCTTGGTTTAAACGTAGTGCGGTTTCACTTGTATCAATATACATATATAAAGACAGCGTCAACTTAGTCCTGGTTTAAACCAGGACTAACTTTAGTCCACGTTGGGATTATTGACAACTGTCGTAAGTCATAATAACTCTTTATCGGCTTGTGAAAGACAAACACATGGACTTTCGGGAAGTTGTATATTGTATTTTAGTTAGTAGATATTAGTTAGTTTAGTAGTTGTATAATGTATAGTAGTTGTATATTATAAAGCTCGCTGTACTAATTTTTAACTTATGAACTTTACTTATGAAGTTGTAATTTAACAACGCTAAATTTCTTTTATTTTATGGAAATATAAATAAAGAACTCTATTTTCAGTCATTTCAAATTAGTGTTTTATTTTTACCACACTTATTTTAATTGTTTAATGTTTGATTATATTCTGTTTTGTGTATCAAATAAATAAAAAATAAAAAAATGTACCTTTTCCATCAGAATGGACACAATAAAAATATAAGTACTTAATTATGGAAATTGATATCGCGTCACAAACAACTCGCAACATTAACGACGTGTACTGAGTGAAACTACAAACGAACGCACAATCCATTGTCAGTTTGAACGCTACCGGCAGATTTTAATTGAATGAAGAAAATTTTACCCCATGGTCACCTGAGAACTAAAGTTAATAATGGTTCAGTTAATAGCAGCTTTAGACGTTAGCATCAAGAGTTAGGTCCATTTGCGTTAAATTAGCAAGGTATTTTTTTAATTGCAATTAAGTTGGCAAACAAGCAAACTGCTCACCTGATGGTAAATGGTAACAGTCACCTATAATGCATGTGGCTCCTGTAAGATTCGCAGATTCGCAGCAAAACTGCAACCCCAAGAGCCACAGTGTACGTTACCAACCTGTGACATCAGATGTAAAGTCACGGTACCCAGTAATTTACTGCCATTTCTTACCCCTCAACCGGAACACAGCAATGTAAGCACTGCTGCCTTGCGGCAGAAATAGGTAAGACGGAGGTACCCAAGCAGACGGTCCTGGTACAATCTCCCTCCGGTAACTTAACGTAAACTTGTTAAAAAAATTAACGATCAGGTATTTTAAACCGCATTGTCACTTGCGCTAAAAATTGGATTCTTTTTGGCAATAGTAAGCGGACATCACGTCATCATTGATTGACAGAAGTACAAAAAATAACGTTAGCTTTTTGTATACAATGCCAAAGGTACATAATATCTTATAAACTTTGTATAAGAATATAACTTTTCTTATAAATGTAACACTTAATTTTCCATTCGATCAATGTTATAAACTCACTACAGAACTTCTGTTTCTTTTAATCTATTATTAAATATTAAAATAATTATTTTTTTGGTTTTTGGTTACAATACGACAGGAATAACTTAATGTTCTACTTTTTAACTTAACAAATTTAATGTTTACTTAATCTCTTTTCGTTTTATAATTTTGAATAACTTGCTGTCTGTTTTCCACAGGTTTATAGGGTACTATTGCTTATTTTAAAAAACCTCAAGAGTGCAGTGGCGAACAGACGATGTTCTTAAACATTAGGGCCGCATTAGGAAATTTATGATTCCTGGGTTATACAGAACACACACTGTCTCTACCCTGCAGGTATTTCTGCTGTGCACCTCTACCACACTTGTAGAGTCTATGTCTTTTCAACCAAAAAATCGAGTACAGTAGAGATGACTTTGCAACACTGACTTTTGAGCGTTATAAATTTTAAAAGGCCCGTATTGTACAGCAGAGCAGACACTGTCTGTAGCCCACAGGCATTTCTAATATCACTCCAAGAAGGATTTGAGGAGTCTCTCAATACGCTGGCCAAGTCGCCCGCTGGTGTGGTGAATATTAACTAAGTAGGTATTTGTAAAAGTAGTGCAAAACTATTTATGTTTACCAGTAGGCAGTGTTGGGTCTATCAACACTGCCTACTGGTAAACATAAATAGTGCCCAAAAAATCTTTTAAAAAAATATTGATTTATAAGTAATATAACATTATTAATCGAATTTGTTAACAATAATGACCAAGAATGAAATGAACCTGAAAAAAAAACAAAATATAAATAATCTTAAATTTGCGTTCTCAACACACCACACAATTCTACAGGAAATTGATTTAAAGATTTCAACCTCAAAAATAAAATTAATATTAGGTTATATTAAGGCCTGTAAAACAACTCTTCAAGCTGTCAACCTACAAATATTAAATAAATTATGTTTTTTTTACAAAATGATTGAGAAATTATTGAAAACTTCAATACCAGATATAAGCATGAGTTGATTTTAATTATTATAATGTAGCAACAATGTATTTTTTATAGGTATTTATCGTATTGCTTTTTACCGACTTCAAAAGGAGGGGGTTCGCGGTTCGATGCATATGTTTTTTTTTTGTGTATGTTACGCGATCACTCCGCCAATTGCAGACCGATTTTTCAATATTTTTTTCAATACCGTTGTTAAACATGGCGGCATAGTAATAAACACATATTTTATTTGTTTTTATGAAATGAAATAAGAAAGTAAAAAACAAATATTTTCAGAAAATTGCGCGATTTTGCAACTGGACATATTTTTTACAACGAAACTAGTAAACAGACTCGAACGCGTATACAGCCTATTCGATTTTTATAAATGTTGATGTGAAAATAATTTAATGAATTTTTCACACATCAAATTAAAATTTTCAGTAAATGCAACGTTCAATGCACGTTTTTGCAACATTTGCATATTTTTTTACAACGAAACTAAGCAATGGGCCCGTACCCGAACGCGTATAGCCTATTAAATTTTTATGAATGATGATGTGAAAATAATTAAATTAAAACTATAATAAACAATCGTTTAAACGATAATTAATATAATAAATGATAAATTTAAAGATTTGTTTTTTACTATTTTTCACAACTTTTTTGAAAAACGTTGAACGATGCACGGTTGTGTAGGTTATTGCAAACTCGTGACATTTAAAACTTTCCACTCTTGTATCACAATGTACTATTGAATTCGAAAGAGTATACTCCTGAGGTGTTCTCATTGTCACCAAAGTCAGGATCTGATGATGAGATCCCAGGAAAATCGAGGAAAATCCTTAAATTTTATAGGCACTCCAACGTGTTTCATATTTTTCAGAAGCTGTTCTGGTATTTGCGTCTGATAGTCATGAGTAGAGCTGAGAATCTATGGAACCTTGACCTTTAGGAGTTAGAGGATAGTTTTTTTGAAAACAATAGTCACGTATTTTGACCCTTAGTTGGATTCTTTTGTTACAAAATATTTTTTTATACATAAAATAAAAACCGACTACAAAAACACTTAAAAATCAAACGCAATAAAAGCTGAAGAGTTTGTGTGTTTAGTTGGTTGAACGCGCTAATCTCTGGAACTACGGTCCTAATCGAAAAAATATTTTTCTGTTGGATAGTCCATTTATCGAGGAAGGCTTTAGGCTATGTGATATCACGGTACGACTAATAGGAGAGGAGAATCAATGAAAACTGTTGCTAAAACGGTAAATATATAAAAGATATAACTAAGAACGCGTTGAAGTCTTTTAAGGCGAAACGTATTGCGCGGGCACAGCTAGTATAAGAATACACACAAATACACAACACACGCACAAGAAGGCACCACGGACTGTCATGCCAAAGAAGCGCAGGCCGCTTCTTTGGCATGACAGTCCGTGTCACAATGCTCTGAATGAAACGATGCGCCGGGCTCTTGCGTCATCCTATGTGTCGGCCCTGTTAGAGCTACGGGCATACTGCGGGATGACGGTTAAAGGCCGGATGGGATGTCTCTGGTTCCGCGGAAGATCTAGTGTGGGATGCAGCTTGCGTGGATACATCGGCCCCGTCAAATCTTCCACTAACTGTAATAAAGCCAGGAGCAGCAGCCGAAGCGGCCGAGAAGAAAAAAATAGCAAATACAGTGGTTTCGGTGGCGAATATTGTGTCAGCCGATTGAGCGACAAGACTCGGTCTCACTCTCGACGCTAAATCGGTTGATACAATATTCTCGGTCCATGAGACCCAAACGCTCTAAGCCTCTTTTAAAGCTCTATCAAATAGGCTAAAGGATGTCACAAGAGAAAGAAGAGCTGGCAGCTTGCAGCAAACGCTGCAAGCATCTTAGGTGCATTGCCGCAAAGGCCATTTTTAGATTTAGTTTACATTAGTTTGTATAATAGTTTAGTTTAGAATAAGTATTTTATTCAAATAAACAAAATAAAGGCCAAAAGCGACTATGAAAAAAAGTAATATACACAACATCTCATTTTATGAAATCGGTGCCAAGCCATAATAATCTCCTAGAAAGCCTTAAAATTTGGCACAGACTTCAAAGTAAAAATGTGATGTTGTGTGTATTGTTATATTATTTTTGACTTATAAGTGTTTTTGAAGTCAGTTTTTTCTTAAAACATGTGGCACTGAAGGATCATTGTATTTGTATCCTTCACCTGACAGACCCTTTATACTTATCATTTTAAGTTCTAACTTACAGTTCCGTTCCACTGTACTTTTTCCCTGTAGTAAATTTAAATTTTTCACGATAATTTCCTTATACACGGTTATTTTTTTATCACCCTGGAAAATTTTAGGGACGCTTCAGGACACATCCATGATTATATAAAAAATGAAAAAAAGAATAAAAAAATCTCAAAAAATGCTGTTCTCAACTAGTGCAGCATTTTTTGGATTTAAAAAAAAAAATAATATAAAATTAGGTAAGTGAGTTATTTTTTTTATTCATATTTAAAACATTCTAATACCATGTCGTGAAGCCTCTCTTAAATTTTCCAGGGTGATAAAAATAGCCCTGTATATATCACTGTAATTAATCCTATGTATGTGCCCATACATTGTCCGTATAATCCGTATACACTGATTAATATTGTAATTACATTAACCTTATTACCGCAGCCGCACGACATAGGAAATTCGCAGGAAATCGACTTCTATGTTAATAACATAAATAACATTTTTTTCAATGTAACAAAGAAATTTACATAAAAGGCGACACACATTTCCTCCTGACTCTGCGGATGCACTGCTTACAAATTGATACTTAGTAATGAATAGTAGTGTCTTTATTTACCAAAACAGAGATTAGAATCACCAGCGAAGACATTACTAAGAGCAATAATTTAGGTTTCGGATAAAATTATTTCAACACGCAATGATATTAATGACTTGTTAATAACATACACATCCTGCTACCGGTATTCCTTCGATTTAATTAGTAACAAACTTCCTAACAAGCAATAAAACATGCAGATTATTGAAAGAAGTAATAAAAAAAGGAATCGAAATGGCCGCCTGCGCCTCACTCAAGTTTTTTTTTGTCTCTCGGAGGACCGCGCTACGGCCTCCAAAAGATAAAAGCCTGTTGTAGACACGAGCAAGACAAAAGCGGGCCATGTTGTAGTTTTATTTCGATTTTAATCGTCCATTTTCTTGGTTCGACCGCGTAACATAACGCAGTTCTTACAACAAAGATTTATAACTTTCGAATTGCAGTGACGTCTATCTTCCCTAGTACGACAAGTTTTGCGCCTTTCATAAGTGGTGTGTGAATAAGTTTACACTAAATCCTAAGATATATACGTAAAAATTATGTTTGATCATTTATTTTGTTTGTATTACGCAAGTAGTGATAAAAACTTGTTTGTTCCATAACCAGAAGTCGTGCGAATTGATTAATTATTACCAACAATCATAACATTAGCTGTGGAACGCAGAGCTTATTACAATGGCTGCAGTTAATATAGTAAACTATATGGATTTCCTCAATCATTTGCATTCTGAAAGAAATAATTGCAACAACAAGTAGATAAAGATTATAAATTCCGATAAATTGACAATTGAAAAATGTAATGCATCAAAATAAGAACTAATCTTAATCTCACCTGTTTTAACACACATCTTAGGGCGTCTGAAAAAAGCCGCATGAAATTCGCTCCCACAATGCGCAGTGATGTGCTGTCTCACAATTCTCATCGCGGCCACGAAAAAAAGCTTCTTTTGTGCCTACGTCTCTTCTCGTGTGAAATGATTAAAGCCGTACGTTTTGTTACCTTATGTCAAAAGTGCATCTGTCTCGTTCATTTTAATTTTAGAAACGTCGGTAGGCACACCTATGGTACACCTTTATCATAATGTGAGAATCGACTTTCGTTGTGATGGTTCTGATTCTTCGTCGATTATTTATCTTTGCGATGCAACATTAGATATTAAGTTCTGCAGATCGGAATAAAATCCTTCTTTTCTTTGTGCAAAATCAACCAAGAGTGCGGAGATATACTATACTGGAAGAAAGTAGGAAAAATATACATTTCCCTAGATTTAGCTTATTGGTTAGACATATGTCCATTTAAATTTATGTACTAGAATAAAAAATATCTGACTAACAAACCTGAAACGATCAAGTTCTCCCTTATATTTCATACAGACATGGATATTATGTTACTGATGAATGTTTCTCGGTAATTATTACTGAATATAATCTGGGTCTAATTTACGTATTTTCATATTTTTGGACAGACGTGTATAATCAGATATAGCCTTCGGGCCGTGAATTTTATTTAAAAAACGTATCGTATTACCATGTGAATCGTACCCCGCGTCATGCGACTGAATGCGATGTAAGTATATCTGCATTGCATTTTAATTTTATATATAATAAAGATCTGTATATAATAAATTGTCTAAACTCTGTCTTCGTATAACTTTGGGATTAAAAACATAGATGAGAATTTATAATTCGTCATGAATGTTATGAAGATGAAAGTAGGTATTCGTAATTAGGATTCTAATGACCCAAAAAGATTTTATGTCTGGAACTTCATCCCATATTTTTTTATGGAAGGAATATTTTCCAGGAATATTTTTCCACGGAAATTAGCGAAATCGAGAAAAGTCTATGCGCCTGAAGCCATACTCTAAAGACTAGTTTAAAAACCTATAAAAATGTTTCCACCTCCTTAATTTTTATTTTCTGAGTTTTAAGTTATGAAATAATTCTTAAGTATTGCTTTTACATATTATTAAAAAAAACATTTCAATATTATATCACTTATTGGAATAATCTTGGCGCATTGTTAAAGTATCTGTGAATTTTCAAATTACGCGCCTTCTATGGTTGCTTTTTTTTCTCTCTATTCTGTGGAACATCGAGTTGTTGTTGTACGATTATAAAAGTTTTCTCTAAATTATTAATAAACGCTTACAAAGTAAATTAAAAGTGCTTAATTTATCAGGTTATGGGCCCAGAAGCCCTAATTACAAGAATAATTAGTTCATAAAGTTATTGGCAAATATCCTATCTAGTAGGTATAACCTACAAAGCGAACGAACACGCGGTTGAGAATATTTCAGTTTCTTACAATAAATCTGAAAATAATGTCGTCAAGCTCAAGTAATCCGTTGGCATTAATTGAGAAATTAACCGGCCGAGATAACTACTCAACTTGGAGATTCGCAGTAAAAACATATCTTCAACATGAGGAACTTTGGGATTGTGTTGAAAGTGATGACAAAATCGACGCCAAACGTGATATAAAAGCAAAAACAAAAATAATATTGCTTGTTGACTCAACCAATTTTGTCCATATTCAAGAAGCAAAAACGGCAAAAGAAGTGTGGGACAATTTAGCCAAAGCTTTCGATGACTCGGGGCTAACACGCCGTGTTGGACTGCTTAGAGAACTGTGTACAACAACACTTACTGGTTGCCAAAACGTAGAGGAATACGTCAGTAAGATAATGACGACATCGCACAAACTAAGAAACATTGGGTTCAAAGTAGACGATGAGTGGTTAGGAACTTTACTTCTCTCCGGTCTACCCGAAAGTTATCAGCCCATGATAATTGCAATTGAAAGTTCTGGAATTAAAATAAGTGCAGATTCAGTAAAGTCCAAAATCTTGCAAGATGTCAAAATGAATGACATTCAAACCTCAGCATTTGCAATTAATCAAAACTTTAAAAAGAAAGGATTTAAGAAACCCTTCTCGAAGGGACCTCGTTGCTACAGTTGCAATAAGCATGGTCACATAAGCACAGAGTGTAAATCAAAGAAGAAAAACAAAATTGGAAGCTCAAGTTATGCTGCTGCATTCATTGCTTCCAATGAAAGCTGTGATGCTTGGTATATTGATTCGGGCGCTTCAGTGCACATGACCAAACATAATTACTTGTTGTCCCATCAAAAAGAGCCTACCATTAAAACAATTAAAGTTGCTAATGACAAATCACTGCCTGTAAAGTGTTCTGGGCAGTTAAGCCTAGATGTCTATGATGAAAAATGTCAGTACAGAAAAATATTGCTTCAGAATGTGCTCTATGTACCAGGACTGGCAACTAATTTAATATCAGTTAGCCAAATAATAAAAAATGGCGGACAAGTCAAATTTGATAGCAAGGGATGTGTTATTCTGAACAAATGTAACACTATAGTAGCTACAGCCACTTTAGTCAGCAATATGTACAGACTAAACATGCCAAGTGGGCATGCATACATATCTGATGTTGATGAAAAAGATGCATATTTATGGCACCAGCGTATGGGACACCTGAATTTTAGTGACATAAATAAAATGATAGATAACACAGAAGGCATGACTGTATTAAAGAAAAATCATAATTTAACATGTATAACATGCCTAGAAGCAAAACAAACACGATTACCCTTCAAAAATAAAGGGACCAGAGCTACAAAATTACTTGAGCTTGTGCATTCTGATGTGTGTGGACCGATGGAGACAGACTCATTAGGCGGTGCCAAATATTTCCTCACATTTGTTGATGACTACTCAAGAAAGGTCTTTGTTTATTTCCTACAGAAAAAAATCAGAAGTCATAGACAAATTGAAAGAATTTAAGAAATATGTTGAAAATCAATTAGATTGTAAAATGAAATGCCTACGCACTGACAATGGTCTTGAATTTATCAATAAGAATATATCGGATCTTTTGAAATGTAATGGAATTACACATCAAACAACTGTGCCTTACACACCACAGCAGAATGGGCTCGCAGAACGAATGAACAGGACACTGGTGGAGAAAGCTAAGTGTATGTTACTTAATGCCAAATTATCTAAACAATATTGGGCAGAAGCAGTACATACAGCTGCTTATCTTATTAATAGAATACCGACAAAATCCTTTTCGTATAAAACTCCTCAAGAAATCTGGTTTGGGAGAAAACCAAGTGTCAGACACCTACGAGTATTCGGGTGTGAAGCTATGGTTCACATGCCAAAGGAGAAAACAAAGAAGTGGGATCCTAAGGCGAAGAAGGCTATATTTACTGGTTACTGTACTAATACCAAAGGTTACAGATTCATTATACCGACATCAGGATTGGTTGTAAAAAGCAGAGATGCCGTTTTTCTGGAATCAACTGTTATGAGAAACTATGTTCCAGTGGAGTTGACTGAACCTAAAGATGAGTCTACATATGAGAATTATTCTAATGATGATATCTCAAATACAATGTCAACGTCCACAAACACTGTTGTTAGTTTTGATGATGCGGAATCTGATATTTCATTAAGTGAGAACAGCCTCTATATACCTAACAGAAAAATTGAAGATTTGCCAACTTCTAACATAACATTGAGACCTAGAAACAAACAGTTACAGTCTGAGAAATATGAATCTGAAAGCTACTTATGCTATAGTGAAGAATGTGATGTACCTATGAGCTACAATGAGGCAATGATGTCACCTGACTCAGATAAATGGAAAATGTCAATTAATGAAGAATTGCAATCTCATAGTGAAAATAAAACTTGGACATTGGTTAAGATGCCAGAAAATGCCAAAGTTATTGGATGCAAGTGGGTGTTTCGTATAAAAGATGAATCAACAGGTCCACGGTACAAGTCGCGTCTGTGTGCAAAGGGATATGCACAAACAAAAGGCATAGACTATAAGGAAACCTTTTCACCAACAGTCAGTTGCAGAAAACCGAAACAGTTCCTGTCAAAAACTTACCATACAGAGAAGCAGTTGGGTCGCTAATTCATTTGGCAACAGTAAGCAGGCCTGACATAATGTATGCCGTGAGTTTGGTAAGTCAATTTTTGCATTGCTATAATGAATTGCACTAGAATGCAGTAAAGAAAATATTTTAATATTTAAAAGGGACCAAAGAATTTGGCCTATGCTATCTATCCAAGCCCCAGACCAGTGATCTGATTGGCTACATCGATGCTGATTATGCCAATGACATTGCATCAAGGCGTTCTATGACAGGTTATGTTTTTATGAAAAACGGAGCTGCCATTACATGGTCTAGTCAGCGTCAGCAAAGTGTAGCCTTGTCAACAACTGAGGCGGAGTTTATGGCTGCCTGTGCAGCCACAAAAGAAGTAATGTGGTTAAAACAATTACTATGTGATGTGGGAGAGTATAGTCAAAGTTCTGTTTGTTTAAATATTGACAATCAAAGTGCAATAAACGTGATTAAAAACAGTGAATTCCATAAACGTTGTAAGCACATAGACGTAAAGTATAACTTTGTAAAAGAAAAATATAATGAAAATATTATTTGCTTAAACTATGTAAACACAGATCAGCAATTTGCTGATATATTTACCAAAGCATTGTCTCGAGATAGATTTATGTTAATGAGAAGTAATATTGGAATGTTAAATTTAAAAAACACTTCATTTTAGTTTTGTTAATTCTTAAAGGAAGGCTCTAATTTAAAGGGAGTGTTAAAGTATCTGTGAATTTTCAAATTACGCGCCTTCTATGGTTGCATTTTTTTCTCTCTACTCTGTGGAACATCGAGTTGTTGTTGTACGATTATAAAAGTTTTCTCTAAATTATTAATAAACGCTTACAAAGTAAATTAAAAGTGCTTAATTTATCACGCATGAACACGATTAACAACTACCATTTCCCGAGTATTTCGGTGGCACCGAGTATCTTCTGAAAAAAGCTCTACTAGGAAATACTCTATCGATGATTTTTAATGTATTTATTTTTAACAGTAAGATCGCAACTGATCAAAAAACACAAACGGATCAAATATATACATACATTATGAAGTGTTTGTGACCAGAGTAGTTCTTTTTAAGCTCAAGCAACAAAATTCAAACTGCAATCTCAGTTAAAGAAAAATATCTTTCCGATAGAGCAGATTACACTTTCACAAATACTTACTAGAATAAAATTTGTAATAATTGTATTCGCAGCTGTATGTATATTTTAGTTGTACGACTATATCGCAACAGTATAAAATAAACTTACTAAAACAATTTCACTATCAAAGTATACAAAAAAGTCATCTTGTCTTTGAGTAACAAATTAGAAACTTCAAATAGATCAAGATCTTGTAATTACAACACAAAACAGCACCGCTACCAAGACAAAGGGAAGGATTGGCATTCGATTCGGATTCCTGTGTTGGTTATGATAGATTGATATCAAGAATCCGAATAAGTGTATCGTGACTGAATTATCGATATGATTAAAAACGACCAGTCGGGGGTGGCAGATGCTCTCAAATTTCTCGGCATTTCGGACTTTTGTAAACTATATCCTTTATTTTTAACACTGCTTTGTTTAAGCTTAATATGATGCTCGAAAATGATTCTTATTTACAAATGGATTCAGTTCATACGAGATGATCGACAAAAGGACTATACACACGTCAAGAAAAGGGAACCACTGACTCCGTCTCAGTGGGGTCCCTACGAATCGACCCAGGAATGTATTTTTTATTTAGAGTTCGAATAATATTCTGGCGCAATTATTAATAGTTTCTACGTTTAGTATTAACGATCAGAAACAGAATTTTAATTTTCTCAAATCACTTCAGAAACTAAGCATTAAAGACGCATGAGGGATTCATATTATTAACAAGCCCCCTAATTCTGCTTACAAAGTGACCCATAAGAAAGAACCTTCACACCATGTTTACAATTTATATGAGACTAGCTTTCCGCTCGCGGCTTCGCCCGCGTTATTATTGTTTTCCTGTGAGTATTTTATATTTTCCCGTAGGAAAAATAATTTTGTAGCCTATTATATAGAAGACTGTTATTTATATTTAGGAGCTCGGATAATAAATTTCATAGATATTGGAGCAGATTTTAAATATTTTCCATTGAAAATTTCAACCCCAATTTGCACCCTAAGAGGGAAAATTACAATAAACCATGAAACACGTATTCAATGAAATGTTTTTAAGAGCATGAATCTCAAGTTTTATCAAAATCGTTACTTATTTAACGATTTTTTCATACAAACTTGCAACCCCTATTTCATCCCATCAGGGTATTTTTTTAAAATCCCTTCTTAGTGCAGTGCGTCCGCATTTTGAATTAAAAAAACTTTGCAAATTTCACGTTTCTACCATTAGCGGTTACGACTGTGCGTGCGTCTGTATATCAGTGGGAGCTTCTTTTATAGATGCTCAATTTTTATAGATTCCGATACAGGAGTAAATTAAGCCACAAAAATGGTTCCGTTAACAGGAATTCATATTAAGATACTCGTGCAGAATTTCTCAAATCATTATAATTGTATAATGATTTGAGAAATTCTGCAATGTACGCGTGTATATCAGCGTACATTTAAATTGTATATCTGCAAATCTTACAGGAATTACATGTACTGTAACACAATAATTATTGTAAATTGTAATTGTGAAACGAAATAAAGCAAATTTTATTTAATTTTTTACTATATGCGATTGTCACTTACCATCTGAAGGACAGCTAATGGTAAATTACAATCGCATAATTCGCATAATATGTGTATGTACGAGTATATAGATTAGTCATGTATGTATATAGTCATGTGTTGTTGTATATAAAAAAACATTTTGCTCACGCCGATGAACATGCTGAGTCGTAACAAGATCAATCCTACTAGATAGCTAGTTGTTAATGTTTATGTAGAAATCTTGTTAAGAATGTTGTACATTTTAATAGTTTCTTGAATTAAATTACGGTATCAGTATAATGCGGTCGGTTATAGGTTGTGCGTAGAAATATAACTACCTAACTAATAGATAATAATTCCGAGATTGAATCAAACTACCGAAGCTTTTAAAACCTGTAGTTGAATTATATTTTTAAATGGAGAATTTACCAGATTTTTTTGTACTTTAGTGATTTTCTTTATGGAGTTGGTTTTATTTAATGTTAAATATTTTTCTTTCAAACTTTTTGATGAATTTTTACATGAGTATCAGAATTTGACTCAGCTTTTACTAGTAATCTGACATCTGACACAATAAATAAGACTTTTTGGAAACGTTTAAATAATATAATATATTTACATAATTATCATATAATTAGTGCAAAAAAACTGTAATGATCTTGAATCTTACGAAAATCCCGTTAAAAAGGAAACCTTTCCCTTTTTTGAAAACGTGTAAATCTATACTGATTTGAAGATTTGATTGTATGTTTGTTTGTTTGTATTGAATAGGCTTCGAAACTACTGAACCGATTTTAATGAAAGTTGGTAGGGATAGTTCGAGACCAGGGGAAGGCCAAAAGGTAATTTTCCTACGGGAAAATATAAAATTCACACGGGAAAACAAAAATAACGCGGACGAAGTCGCGAGCGGAAAGCTAGTGATATTATACCTACAGTTAGAATATACGAGTACCTACAATACAAGACAATAATAAAATTAGGAAAAGATTGTAACGGCCTTTAAATCTGAATTAAACCTTTTCTTTTTTATTTATTTGGGTTAACTAACAATGTCACAATAAACAATTGAATCTTACAATAACAAATAATTTAACTGATTATGATATCCACGCATTAACTACTTTGTAAGTTTTGAAAGTTAAAAAAGAAATAACTACACTGGAATGGACAATTGAAAGGGGTAAAGAGAGCGAAATCGAAACCAAAATTCCATATGGGGATTGCAAAACCAGGATCAGAAAATATTATGTTGCCTTAATCAGTGACAGAAGTTAATACTGAACATCCACTGATAGCTGGGTGGCTATCATTGCTTTGTTCCACATTCGCCCCACATATTTTCGCCCCACATCAAAATTCCATGTAGGCCCCATATTTTATTCCTGTTTCGCCCTAAAAAAATTTCTTTTCCTTGGTATATCATTGGGTCTCAATATCACCAGACATGCAAATACACAAACAATGCAAACATTTAACGCATTGAAAGACCATATAGGTACGCCTGCTTCTCATTTCTATACAAATTTTTCCTGAGTCTATTCCTAAATCCATAATTTTTATTGCATTTTTGCAAAATTAGGTACTCTATAATTTTATTAAGTATAAAAATTTTAAACTAGCAATTACTCCAATTAGAGGAATTAGAGGATCCGCTTGCTGATTTTTTCTCAGTCACAACAAAAATAGTTTATAGAAGAAATAAGAATAAATGAAGGTTCATAAACAGAAAATGCGAGTTCCTACAGCGAGCACCCAATCCACATTTAAAATGGATTGCTGCAATATCAGGGGCACAGATAATTTAATACTACAGTATCAGGGGTCTACACAATAATCTCGATCTCCATCACCACCTAGAGACGGCTCAGCCTCCCTGACTTGTTCTTCTTTACGGAAGCTCAAATATGCACCCCGGATGAAGTTTCGTACCTGAAATACCCGGTTTACGCAATGGAGCACTTTCCTACGTAAAGCCGGGGTGTACGTATTCATCCGGGGAGGAGTTTGTTGTCACCGCCGTTGGGGCCTCAAGCATCGGGGGACCTGTTGTTACTATGAAACATGGGGGCCTTACCAGAATTTACGCGTGCTTTTGCAGGTCCCATGCCAGTGAAATAAGGTCAGCTCAGCTTTTCGAGCACATCCAAGAGGGGATTGACCTAGTTTTAGAGCAGTACTCATCTGCGGAGGTTCTTGATGATCTTAATGCTCACCATAAAAAGTGGTTAAAGTCCCGGAGCACTGACCTTCCGGGTTAGCACTGTCTTCAACATGGCTTCGGCCTATGGCCTCTCGTAACTGTTGGTACAGCCAACCTGTGTCCCAGATATAGAGAGCTATGAAGCCTCCATGTTAAATCTACTGCTGACTAAACGACCAAGCAGATACAGGGTTGTGGTCGATGCTTCCCTTGAATAATCGGACCACACTGCCTTGTTCGTAGTACTACCAGTCTTGCGCGACCCCATTGCGCAACTAAGCAGCTGGCAGTATGAGTCAACAGACTGGGGACTCCGATAATTCTTCGGATCCTACCCCTGTAAGCAGCTCTACTTCGGCTCGGAAGATCCCGATACTTGCGCAAATTGCGTCACTGAAAGGTGCTGTTGGGAATGAATGGAAGTATTAATTTCAACGCTAAAATACCTGTTGGCGGTCGCAGTACCTAGTACAACAATACCTGCAGGGAATTTGCCCTCCTGAAGGAATCTGCGTATATCGCTTGAGACAACGCCAGGAAAAAATAGAATTCTAAAGTAACGAAGAAAAAGGTACTGTCGCTTTTTCTTCGCCGCTTCTAGATGCAATAGGAAGGCTATTGCTGAAGCCGAGGCGGAACACGTGGCTAGGGTTGGCGAGCGACTACGAAGCTATTCTCGTGCGAGTCGTGCTTTTTGGTCACTATTCAAAGTTTCCCACCACTGCGTACAGCAACTTGGCCAACACCGCAAAAGAAAAAGTCAATCTCTTGGTCCCACCGTTTGCCTCCAACTTGACTATGGACGATGGGGGAGCCACACCACCCACAACCCCTCGGTGTGAAAGTTCACTGCCTCTAATCCACATTACACAACGTGCGATCAGGCGGGAGCTTAAGCTTCTTATGATTTGATTGTTTGTATTGATTAGGCTTCGAAACTACTGAAACGATTTTGATGAAAGTTGGTATAGGGATAGATCTAGACCAGGGGAAGGACATAGGGTAATTTTCCTATGGAAAAAAAATCCCACCGGAACACAACGCGGGCGTAGTCGCGAGCGGAAAGCTAGTGCTTTATAAATCACAGATTCAACCGCATATAGAGTACTGCTCGCACCTCGGGGCAGGAACTCCCAAATATCCACTCGACCCTCTTGATTCCTTGCAAAGGCGTGCATTCCGCATCGTCGGTGATCTCAATATTACCGCCTCAAAGAAGACACAGGAGCAAAGAAGAGAATTTGGTTCTTTCTGCGTGCTTTATCAGTTGTTTAACCAAAAGTGCTCTGAGGAACTGTTTGCAATGGTGCCTTCGTCAATACGTTACATTTTTACCATCGCACCAACCTCCACCGCAGTAGAGTTCATCGGTGCCTCCTGGAACCGATCTGATCTACAGTTCGGTTTCAGCGTTCATTTCTCCACTTACGTGCAGACTCTGGAACGAACTTCCAGCTGTGATGTTTCCTAAGCGCTGCGATATTCGTATGTCCATCTTCAAAAGAGCACTTCTCTTCAGGTATGCAGTAACTGAGCTATACCACCGGGCCACCACCGGCTAGTCTGCCACCGATAGCAATAAAAAAATTAGGAGCCAATTTTAAAACAGCTATTCATAAAAACGACTGTCGTTGGATGATTTTTATTTGCAATCGTTATATTTGCCGAATAACTTGCATTTCAATATATTCTTATACTTAATAGATATTTAAAAAACAGCGCCAGGTTATTTTGTTCGTTATAGTGAGTATTACTAAATTGTGCTGCGTAATTAGCTAGGCTTTATGACTATATATCAACAAGTTCTGTTGTTGACGACATATAGAAATAAAATTTGAAAGAAAATTAATTTATTTTTACGTTGTTCGGCTTTGTGCGTACCATTATCAAGTGTCCTGTAAATTTGGCTCCATATTAAAATTTTGCCCGATTTTAAAATTTCTCATCAATTCAGATTTATTCAATTTGATCGAATTTGATAGCGTTTATACACACTTACCACCTTTTTTGTATTGTTGGTTCAACTACATGATGGCTGTCAGCCCTGTGCTGCGCGCACGGTGGCTACCTGTCTCACAATGGGACGAATCAAAAGACCATTGAGGCACAATGCAGTCAAGTGCCTTAAAAGTCTTTTGTTCACATCATCGACTCGTCTAGATGACGCCGCCGAATACAGGATTAGTGAGTGTAGCTTACTCTTTTCGAAGTTTAAGGGACTCTGACAAAAATGTATAAATTTATACAATCAACCGTCGTCAGTTAAAATACGAGTAGATAGAATTCCAAATCAGTTATTAACTTAGATCTAGGGATTTAATCGAAATTAGTCCATAACGGTAAAGAAATTTTATTCTATAGAATAGAGCTTGCTATACATAACACTTAAAAGATTTTGATGGGAATAAAGAAATATATTTGAATAAGAATATTCTTTTGAGTTCACGTTGCATGGGCGTTACGTACTAAGTATTTAGCCATTTAGAATACAAAATTACTAATTAACAGATGTTAGAAAAAAGAAAATTTAAAGAAAAAAGAACATTGTATCCAAAAAGAAATAGAATTAAGATAAGTAATTAAACCAAAAAATAACAATTCTATATTTTTTTCATTGCTACTGCGTCCTGTTAACAAATTGAGATTACTTCGTGCCTTTACTCTTTGCAGAGATTATTGTTCAAAAAAGTCACACAAGGTTTACTTTTCACTTTTCTACACCTTCGATGACCGGTCAATTTATCACGTAGCCAGTTCAAAGACGCCAGCACTCATGGAGGAATGCGACTTGTCCGACGCCTCTTCACGACTGACCAAACATTACATTTCTTAAAGTTACGCCTGCTTAGTTATACATTGATGCTTCTCACCGCTTACAAATTTGTATCTGAGAAGATACACAGCTGTAGTCATAATGCTATTAATAGCGTTTATCGCCGATCGATATCTGACTTAACTATTGGAGGAACACCGTCTGAAATTTGACGTAAACAGCCTTCCATAGTATAAGAATTGTAAATACAATGGCCAACAGAGTAAAACAAAGGAATAATGTTTGTTTGTATAAGTAATTTTTTTTACTACTAGTATTTATTTCGTAGATTAGTGGTTTGCTATAAAATGGAAATATAAAAAAGAGCTTTTACAATTAGCACTCTTATATTTTGTAATTTAAAGTATCAATAAATTAAATGTAGGAAATGAACATTGAATTATTTTTTATTTGTTGGTCGATGAAGGCGAAACCATATCACAATTTTCATCTCAAATTCACAAAAAAATTACTATGTTGGTACATATTGTACACAGTAATTTTTTGAGATTAGATTTTAAATAACAATGTCACATGTCTGTAACATTCTGAAAGGAATGATTTGTGGTTCACTTTATCCTCATATGTATTAAATGCAATATTGTGTTTTTTACATAATATAAACTTATGTAAAAAGTCATGAATAAAACCCACATTTGTTTGGAGCAAACGTTACTTCAACAAAAACAATACGGGCCAAATGTCACACTTTGACTCCACGTAACCCCGTCTGGCAGCAGTGTGAAAAGGAAATTTTTAAATCACGAATAACATACGTAGCTATTTTAAATGCTGAATAACAATACATTCTATTGAAACTCAAACTTTATGTGGCTCATTATCGCGACTGATGGCACCATATAATTACTTACGAATCTTACACCTAAATATAAAAATAACATAGGCACTTTATGAGCTTAATCAAAACTTATCCCTGGGCTTAAGGAGCTTAGTAGTGGCAACGACCTTGCATCGATCGTCCCGGACTAATCAGTTGAGTGTGAGAGAGCACATGAGGGGACTCTAAGAAAATACGCATATTATCTAAAATATTTGATAAAAAAAATAAAAGGATATATAAAAAAATCTAAAACTACTACCACCTTAAATATTATTCAGTGTATTAAATGAAAAAAAAAATATCTGATTTAACTCGGAATTCACCGAGCGATTAAATTTCAAGCTAATTAGGCACATTTTTCACAGTCTTTCTGACATATAAGATTTTTGCACAGAATTTGGAAGGAAAATGATTTTGCATTTCTGTGATTGACCAACACTAGGCGCCTTAAGACGTTTCAACGATAAACCCAACGTAGTACCACCAAAATTACCTAGTCATAGATTATAAAAAAACATATCTCATCAACATAGCACCGAAGACATAATTGCGCCAGTATATTAGATCAGATTGCCACAAAAGGTCCGAGGGCCACAAAAACAGATTTAGGTGTATTTTTTAAGAGTTCAATTATTTGTGTCGGTACGGGCACGGGCGTACAATGCGTAGTTATTAAACTTTTGTTACGTGGCTTTTTCTGAGAGTAACAACTCCGACGCATACCTGCGTCCTTCTCGACGTTTACCTGTGCTTGTGAGAGAGCAACTCCGAACTGAACCATAGTCGTTTTTGGCGATAGACATGAAATTCTACAATCGTTACATGTTCGCAACGAATGTTTTCACTTTGTTAATTATATTTATGAATTATGAACTGATTTAACAATTAACTCAGAAAACATAAGTGGTAAGCCTTAAAACTCTTATAAATCATTTTAAGTTAAACAATATTTGACTTAAGCGTTTTACAACGATTTTTTTATATACTACGATGCCGATGAACGTGTAATTTCAACTGATTCACTAATGTTGTAGTTACACTATCAAATTATACATCTTGTTTCAAATTTCGACGGTTATTTTTCTAATGTTTTCCCGCCTTTCCTGGAAAGCCGTGTCTTGTAAACACGAAAGGCTGTGGTTGCGCGAGCGCATTGGAGGCTCTCAAACCGGGTCGAGCAAGCCAGGCCAGTACACGATGGAAACTAGTGTCGAACGGTTGTGTTTTGAGACCCGCGAGTGATGTCGCAGCATGGTCGCTGCGCGTGCCTTAATCTGGTGCCTGTGCCTCCTTGTTCTTGCGCCCACTGCGCTTGCCGCGCGCTCCAACAAGCACCATCAAGTCCTGCCGGTGAGGCACAAACAAAAGCATTCAGAATTTGTCAAAGGAAAAAGTAAGTGTACCATCTTCTGGTCTAGTGACAGATTTTAGTTAGTACCAATTTATAATTACATATAGGAACTAAGTACGACTTTGATTATTTACATAGCTATTGTATCTCTCAAATTTAACTTACCGTAATGTGTGAGGCTTGAAGCCTTATTTACCTGAAAGTATATAAAGTATCGAGAGTCCACAATTATTCGCATGTAGGTAGTGTATAGATGGCGACATATGGCCTCCTCTTAAATAAAATCTTACTTCGTTAGAGTATACAAGTCAAGGCGTAGCACATTATCCTTTAAAATGAAAACCAGTATTGAAAATTACAAAATATATTTGGTAAGCGTTTAACTTTCATCACGTCTACGGTTACTGATTTCTTTATGCCTTTCCAATTTTGCGCTGTAGAAATTTATGACTACCTTCGGGTACAGGTACCTATATTAATAGTAAGTAAATTATTTGTTGACATTCATAAAGAAATAAAAATTAAATACTTACCTTTAACAATTTTACACACGAATACTGTTATGAATGAAATTTTTTTCTTAATCTATTGTATTTGTTGTGTTATTGTCAGAGCAAAGTTTTAAAAGAAGATGTTTGGAAAAGTGGGAAAAATAACACGAATAAGTTCATGAATTTAAAAATTTTCATCCCTATATAAGTTAGTTACTGACAAAATTGGCAGATTGACATTCAATTGCTCAGTTTTTTACATTGTTTTATTGCCAAAAATTCTCAATTTTTTTAGAATATCCGTGCGGAACCCGGGCGGTCAGCTAGTATTCCAATAATAAAATTCAAATAGTATTAAATATCATACCTATTAATAATATATTTATTAATAGGTATTATAGGTGTATTGGAAATTTACTGTTTATATAGTCGATATAAACAGTAAATTTCCAATATATTTCTACAGTAGGTATATTTCTTATTTTACTTTTTCTCGGATATCAACACCTAAAAGGATATACTTACTGAACACTTACATTGAAGAGGCAACCCATTCTGAACAAAATGAGCCTTGAGCTTGAGCCGTCAACATTGATTCCCGTGAACATTCGAGTTCTTCAATCATCGATAAACACGTTTCGTAAAAATAAACGTATTTTGGTTTCGTATGGTTATTATAGAAAACCTCACGTAGGCGTAGGCTTTCAAAACCCCATTGTTTTATTCAACGTACACTGTACGTACACCTACATTCGATTTATATTGTCGAATGACTAGAATGTAGGTATTTTTTTGTACGTGTATCAATATTACTTTTACCAAGGAGCAAACTATGTTGCTAGCAAAATTGTTACCTACTATTTTTTTATTTGTTTTTTTTTTCAAACATTTGTACATTCGTAAGAGATGTAAAGAACAATGGCAGAAAAATGTCTGGATTTTTTTCTAGCGTCCCTAAATCTCCTATATAGCAAAGAAATTAAAATAATTTTCTTAGATTTTTGAAATATACACTTATTTTTGTACAAGCCGGAGTTCCTTTTGTTTTCATAAAAGTATATCAAATGTTAACTACTATTTAAATGGCGCACAATGTATGGCGTATGCTAGACGTTCAATATTTATCACATTCCATTTCAATATTTGACGATCTCAATGGATCTCAGACGAACCTACACGTTCAATACGGGTCGCGTCAGTATCACGGAGTACATAATCACTGTCAGTATCTCTCTAATCTGTGGATGTGTAGATACGGAAAATATACGTAAGCCGTGTTCCATCTAAACGCAGATTTGCAGCATTATCAACATTTTCAGCATCATCGCGTTTCATTAGATTTTGACGCTAGCAGGGCTAGCATCGTATGTTAACGTAATGCATTCCATTTTGAGGTTAGGTTCTCTTTGTGAAAAATAGCGCGACTAAAAAATGTTCACATTTCTTAGAAGAAAAGCAAAACATGGTTTAACATTTGATATTAACGTGAAAAAACGGTGACGATTAAATGGAAAAATGAAAAATATTGATGACAGGGCTACACAATCAATAAATATTGCGATAAATATTAAGGAGTTGGATTTCAAAATATCTAGAAATTCTGTGACCCGTATTTATTCTGTGATCAATATTTTTCTCTATATTTGGATCACGATCCAGGATCGCGATATTTATTGATCGTGTAGTATATGAAATTGATGGATCGCGATCCGCCAACTTCTTATAAACGATTCCGGTGTCAATATTTATTATGATAAATATCGTGATAAATATTGAACGTGTAGAATACGCCTATAAGTTATTTTTGATAACGCTTCTATCGGGTCCGAATAGCAATCGACTTCTTTAGGGATCCCGGTCCGAATAGCCATTCCGTTTTTTTAATTTGTTTATTCCCGTAATTAATTAGAAAATATAAATGTATATAAATTAAATACCATAGCCATAGATAAAATAACAAAACACTGTGCCTACCTACGTTATAAAAGAGCTCACAGATGAATAATGCGGTGCATAACCAAAAAAAAATTAAATACCAATATCTCTTTTTTCCGGCTTTATTGAATAAACATTATTTTACATATAGATTCTTAAATTGACGCCGAATCTTTTAATATATTTTTCATTACGGGACGCTACAATTTGATCCCAGACATTTTCTTCTATGGAGACCTGCCATTGTTCTTTTAAACAAGCTTATTTTTTATTATGTATAGTCCACCAAATTACGGCAGTTTACATATTTTATGGTTGTTTGTCAAACCCGGTGTAGAGTAAATAAAAAGAAACTAAACTGTATTACAAAATCACGTACAAAATATTAATTGTCTAGCCATTCAATATTACATGTTAAAGAACATGAAGGCGCTACCTACTTCCCGTTTTCGAACAATTGGATTGACTGTACCGCCACAAATATTAAACATACAGTTCTAAAATTCATAATTATGTGACATTCTTGAACATTTCATATAAATATTAATAATATTTCACTCGATGGAAATAAAATCCGAAGATCACTCTGTTCAATATTTTAAAACTGCTGTGAATAAGAAAATACAATAATAAATGACATGAAAATTTTACGTGCATTTTTATTTTGTACGCCAGTTTTCCGAAAATCGATTAAAACATGTAAAAAGTAACGTTTTAGTTCGGTCACCGCGCGTAAGCGACATTAGAAGCTATGCATAAAGCAACTTTACTACTTTGCAATAAAGCAGTCGCCGTGCACGAGTAGATTTTCTAGGAAACCTCGTCTTAAAAAGTAGCGCATTTTAAAGAATGCAATCAAGTATAACAATTGGATCCCTACTTGAGCGCTGTTAATATTTCATAGCAAACCAGCTATTATGTACGTATAGAATATATTTTTCATTTTGGCTGATCATATAAACAGGTATATACTCGTATAAACGTCAAAAAAATTACAAGAATCTAGTTAAACCAATAAATTTTCTTAGAAAGGTATCAAATTAAGATATTCTATATTTTATTTAAACCTCGTTTGTACATACAAACCCAATTACAATAGTTAAGATGTTTGTAAATACAAGTAAAGTTGTTTACACTTGTTCGGATATTTAATTTAATTGAGAGAGCCATCTCGAGAAGAACAGGCAAGAAACTCGAAAGGTCAAATTTTTTTGTCTCCTCTTTTAAATTGCCAACATTACAATAATATAGTATCTCACCAACATACCTTTGGTTTTATTAAAATATATATAAAAATGTCTGTCGGAGTGATCAGAACAGTTACCTCAAATACATTCATCCAACAATCACAAAGTGTACTTACTAAACGTCAAATTGTCATATTTTTGCCAATTCCAGACACTTTATAATAAGTACTTTGCTAATACAAATCTTAAATTTATTTAAGTTCTTTAATATTGGTTGGCAATTTGCTGTATAGAAACGCACAAAGCCTGTAAGAGTTCTTAATTATTTTAAGCCTAGTATTTGGTAACGCTAACATATTCTTTTGCCTGGTATTTACGGAATGAATATCACTGTTTTTTACAAAACAAATGTATATTTTTATTACCGAATATATTCTCGTAAATATATTGTGACGTAACGGTCATAATACCAAATTCTTTAAATTTTTTCTCAAATAATCTCTTACTTGAAGATTATAAATTGCTTGAATAGCCCGTTTCTGTAGCCCAAAAATAGTCTGAATGTCGGCAGCATTTCCCTACAACGAAATGCCATACCACATTATACTATGAAAACAAGCAAAGAATACAAGTCTTGCTGCATCACATCAGTCAGCTGACGTATTTTCCATGGAGCGTAGGCTGCAGAACTAAGTCTCTTCATCAATTTATCAATATGTGGGCCCCACTGAAGTTAAGAATCTAAAGAAATACCAAGAAATACTACGGTGTCCACAAGGCCCACATTTTGACCATTATGTTTACACTAGTCTGAAACTATTTAACATTGGGTATAAGACAAATTTTATACATTTAGTTTTCCTTTCATTGAGAGACAAATTACTCATATTAAACCAGTGAACTATTCTTGAGATAGAATTAATAAAAGTGAAGTATCATCTGCAAATAATACTATCTCATGTCTATCTTGAACATAATTAGGCAAGTCGTATTCGAAATAGAAAAGGACCAAGAGTTGAACCCTGCGGAACTCCCATTTTAACCGAGGAGCCCTAAGATCTCTTCCCATTGACTTTCTGAATGTATATACAATGTATTTTGATTATAAATATAATATTATTAAAATAAAAATGCAACAGTAACTGTCTTACAGGAAACACCTACGTCTTTAAAAAATGCATTATTCACAAGTTTTTTTATTCAAGAAATTATCAGACATGTGTCTAAACGCATCTTTTGCATTTTTTGCAACAGTTTTTCATCTCATTTCTATGTATATTCATTTCTGTAACGAAATTTTGTCGGCGGTTTTGAGTCGTGGATTTTAACTTATATACCTAATGAAAAAACATACACCTATTATATGCACAAGCCCAAAACAAAACCGACCCTTGAAATCCTCTCTACAGTAACTCATTGTCATACAGAGTTGTTGTCACTAATAGACTGAATCAATTACATACGAGTATTATACGTTGTGATATCATTTAAGACATCTAAAGAAATATTGGTTGTTATATTAACTCTTAAAAAATTCGGTAGATGATTTTTTTAATTGTATACTTACTATATTCAAATTCAAATTCAATTTCAAAAATCTTTATTCAACTTAGGCCTTTACAGGCACTTATTGACGTCAAAACAAAGCAAAACATTCTAATTTAAAGGAAACATAAATTTAACCTTGTATGTGCATACATCCTGAATATACCTACTCAAGATGTCTGCAAATACAAGTAGTAAAGAAAAAAAAAAAAAGTTGAATCTACACCTGTTCGGAAATTGGGAGAGCCTTCTCGAGAAGAGGCAAGAAACCCGAAAGGTCAAATTTTTTATCTCCTCTTTTAAATCGCCATTTACAATTTTGGTTTTGTTACATAGTCATTGAAAGTTTAAAAAAAATACAATCGGTATGCTTACATACACTTAAAATGTCAAAAAATAAGTTATAGACGTATACATTAATCATAATACAATAAATTATGTTGTTACCAAACATTTGATAACTTAGTCTAATTCAAAATCAGTGTCAGTTCTTTTCTGCCAACAACATTTGTTAACATCAATAGCTATACACAACAACACGATTATTGACATTAAAACGAATAATAACTTCATATTAACACCAGGCATTGGCATCGTTTAAATAATCGTTGACTTTATAATATCCTTTACTCATTAGAGTCTTTTTTACATGCGCTTTAAACTTATGAAAAGGCAAGTCAGTTACACTATGTGTAACTTTGTTGTAAAACGTTATACATTTCCCCATAAATGAGCCTCTAGTTTTTTGGAGTCTGTACGTTGGAACGGCAAGTTTATTTTTATTTCTTGTGTTTAACTGGTGAACGTGGAAATTGGTTTCAAATGTATTATAATTCTTATAGACATAAATCAAATTTTCATAAATGTATTGTCCTGCTAAGGTCAATATATTAATTTCTCTAAATAAATCTCTTAGAGAATCCCTTGTTCGTAAATTATAAATAGCGCGAACTGCTCTTTTTTGAAGTACGAAAATACTTTCTATACTAGCAGCCGATCCCCACAGTAGTAGTCCATACGACATAACACTGTGAAAATAACTAAAGTAAATCAATCTTGCCGTTTCAACATTAGTAAGTTGTCTTATTTTTTTAACTGCATATGCCGCAGAACTAAGTCTGTTTGCCAAGGACTCAATATGTGGATCCCACTGCAAACGTGAATCTAATGTAATGCCCAAAAATTTGGTACAATCAATGAATTCAATAATTTGATTATTCATTTCCACAATAGTATCCACTTTCCTTACATTTGGCAATGAAAATTTTATACATTTAGTTTTATTTGAATTTAATGATAAGTTATTAATTGTGAACCAATGCAATACATTAGAAAGAGTACTATTTACAACGTCAGTATTTTCATTACCTCTGTCAACCTTAAATATTAAAGAAGTATCATCTGCAAATAGTACTGTATCGCACAGATTGTTAGTGAAATGTGGGAGATCATTAATGTAAATTAAAAAAAGCAAAGGTCCCAATATCGATCCCTGAGGTACACCCATAGTTATAGATACACCAACAGACTCAGTTTTGCTAATAACAACTTTCTGGACTCTATTGGACAAATAAGACTCCATAAGGCTAATTGCTTTTTCGGTGACACCATAATGTTTGAGTTTATTTAAAAGAGTCTGGTGACTAACGCAGTCGAAAGCCTTCGACAGGTCACAAAATATACCAATCACATCTTGTTTAGATAGCTAACATCATTAACTACAACATTTGTTTTAAGAGTTTCAATTTTCATCATCAATTTTTTAAGTTTTTATTGCACTGTCGTGATATTGATAAGTCTATGTTGGTCTCATTTATAAGCGACGACGAAAGACAACGCTACGCTCGCGCGCAGAGTTACAAACATTTTAGAAGTATTTTAAATTAATATTTATTCTTGTATGAAAGTAAAATCTAACGAATTATCAAAAGTCGTAGAACAAACGTTGTTGTTTATGATGTTAGCTATCTAATCCTGCAGGGTTGCAGGTGCATTAAATTGATCCTGTATAGCCCTATGGGGGCCCTGTATCAAACATTTTTCTGGGTCCATTTTATACGACTGAGCGGAGTCTTCATTCCGTTTCGGACAAAAATATAAAATCTTTGCAAAATGTAAACTTTATCTTTCCTAGATAAAATAATATGAGGCAGCAGCAATTTTTAAATTTATCAGCTCTTTTTTTAGTTTTTCAATTGATTCGTTATCAGCGAAAGCTTTTCAAGCTAATTTCACTTAATTAACAATAGTAAAAAATAAAGAAGACATAGAAGATACGCCTTATCTTTTCTGTGGCTCTTGTTTCCGATTGACGTGTTCAACGTCGTAGTGCAGCTGGGACAGTTCGGTTTTAATGTGTTATTATGTATTTCGCGAATAATTTTTTTTTTTTCCAATTTTTCTCATTATAAGAACCTTTTCCGCAATCCAACAGATGCTTAAAAAAAGAATTAACAAAATCGGTCCACCTGCTCTCGAGATTTACTTGAAATGTGTTGCAAACAATTAGAGATCCATCTTTATGGATATAAATGATGTCCCTATACTTAAAGATTTTCGCCGATTTAGTAGCATGTTTACATTACTTTACCGTAGATCTCTCAAAACGCCTCAATTTAAAATTGCTTAGTCGTGACGTCAGGAAAGTCGCTAAGAGATATTAAAGTGTGTTATTTAAAATCTTTATTAATTATATATTGATTTGCATACTTCTCATAAAAATAATATTGAGATTAGTGTGATAAATATTTAAAATTGTGTTTTTCGAACTACTTTAAAAGTTTAAAAAACTAAATTATTTGGAAAACATAAAGTCCCTTCGGTTTAATCATATTTTGTTCTATACTCATAAAGTCATAGTTATTTTTATTTCCTAGATATATAGGTAGGTATATAAATATTATATACGTTTAAATTATAACGAAAGATTTAAATTCGTAGTAGGCGTAAGCTACTACGAATAAGCTGTAAGATCATGTATTCATGTCCCATAAGAATAATTATGCCCTTATTCTATTAAACCATTTTGTTTTTATCGAATTCTAGGTAATCAAAGTATCCCGTATTTATTAAAATCTTATCTCTTACAGAATTACTATCCTAACTTAGAACTACACATATACCTACTTATACAAAAAAATGTTGAGTTGTAATTTGTTTTTAGTATTTTCCAGTCATTTTGTTTACCTATCTTCCAGTCAACTTAATGAATCAAATGTTAATTAAATTTAGTCTCATGTATTATTTAAAGCGATTAATTAGTATTCCTTATAAAATTCCGTTTCATAAATATAACAAATCTAGTTTCCAAATGTAACGGCCGTTTTATCGTGGTGCCTAATGAAATGCAAGCGAGATTCGAACTCGCCGGGCTTTTGACCTCAGGCATACCTAGGCAGTTTTCAATTATCTTCTATAAAGTTTGTTTTTGTCGACGCTTTATACGCCTGTTGTTTGGGCTGTTCCCAGTAGTCTTACCGAGTAATCTTACCAGTAGTACTACTGGGAATTTCCTTCCCAATAGACTTTTAACCTTCAATGATATACTTGATAGTGTTTTTTTAATATCTATCAACTTAAACATACCTATAACCTGAATTAATAAACAATAACAAACAATAATAATATTTTTAAATTTGTGACTCCATTTTTTTTAAATGCTAAACAAATTGATGAATAAATCTGTACAAAGCTCCATCCTTCCATCCTGTCCGTGGTGAAGTATTTCTCGTATTTGTTTATTGATTTATCAGTAAACAAAAAATTAAAAGTAATACATACTTACACTATTTTAATACCACCTTACCTTTTACTTTTTTAACCCTTGAGCTATATACTTAAGTTAATCGTTTCAGTAAAAAATATTTATTCTTCTTAAACATAACTTTAATAAATCGGTAAGAAATAGTAAATAAAAAATATATTTACATTGTTTTAAAAATATTTACTTTTACTATTTACCTACACTAATTAATGCTTTTTTAATTTTTTTAAATATGAACACATGCGTGTAATTCACTTTCGTTTAGTGGAATCAAATATGTAACAAATATCAATTTATAATTGCACGTAATAAAATATTAGTCGAGCTCGTTTTTCATACATTGCTGCGGTATTAAGCTCGCGACAAGCCAGGCTATGGCGGCGTTGTAAATGTGCTCCGCGATAAAGCAGTGAAAGGTCGCGTGGCCAGAACGAAATGGAGGAACCAAACTGGTTTCAATGCTTCAGAATGCAAGTAACTGGATAAAAACATCGAGTTAAGACAAACCAGTCGTAGGCGGCGCGACTGTACGGCGAAAGATTACTTAGGACGTGCGAGCCAAGTCCAATGCAGAAAACATAAAGTATAGACTTTTAAAACTAGCGTTTTAAGACGATTTGTAATGGGCGTTTATTGTTAGGTATACACAACCAAGGCAGTTAATCAAGTTAAGTTTATAGTGTTCTTGACGTGACGTGAACAGATGAGTGACACTGCATAGTGTTCTTGATTAACCTGCCTTGGTTGTCTATGCCTAAAATTTATTGAGCAGTAATGGATAAAAAGTTACTTTCAAAAAAGACAGTTCTAGTAAGCATAGAAACATAATAAGCCTTGATATCTACTTAATCATAAAAACGATATTCGATTAGTGAAATCTTTGAAATTGGACGTGTGATTCTGTACACCTCCCACCAAAAATCGTCACTAAACATTTTTACAGATTGAAATCAGTGCAGCAAGCGCAACATCACAACTAGATTTAAATACAATCTCCTGTGTCATCTGGGTCGACCGGACACCGGGCGTTTACCTACTGCCACATAGCACACGAACGAACTCAAAAACTTTACTCCAAGCACGTTAATTTTCGTTCATGATATGGTATTAGTAATATTACACAAGCTGTGGAGAATATGTTAATAATGTTCAAGAGGTGGAATTTGTAATGCAACACATATCTAAGTTGGTCTGTAATAAGTTGGCGGTGCTGACATTTGTTAAAGTAAAAAAATATTTTACAAAAAAACTGACTTTGAAAGCACCAAAAAGTAAAAAGTAATGTAGACCTACAAAGAACATAACGGTTTTACATCGAAGCCGGTGCATTAGTTAGTTCTTATATTCTTAGACTGTCCATCAGATTACTTGGCATCGACTTTAATATTTAAATATAACGTTGTGTATATTAATGTTTTTGAAGCTGGTTTAATTTTTTGCCAAATATTTGTATTTCTGTCGTTTTTGTGAACTTATTACATGCATATTTAAATTTGACTCGAAGCAAACATTAGAATTACTTAAAATAAAACGATTTAACTCTTAACCAGTTTTAAAAGCATTATTATTCCTCAAATCCTTAACAAAGCCTTAACACTCCTTAACAACCTAGTTGTTAAGGAGTGATACGTTCCACTATCAGCTCTATGAAAGAATACAATGCGTTCCCATTATATTGCAATAACTATTCCCTAACTCCTAACCCACAAAAAACGTTTCATAATCATCTCAGTAAGATGAAATGATGAAAAGACTCCCAGAGGCAAATTAGCAATTGTCTGAATAGGTTTAGCAAAAAAAATAAACAGGGTGAACGCATCTATAAAATTTAAGGATTAGCCTCAATTTTCCTATTACCAGACTCCGAAACTCTTTCGATTACAAAAAGAATTTTGGAAATCGGAGACTCTGAAACTCTTTCGATTACAAAAAGAATTTTGGAAGCCGGTTAAAACATAACAATCTATATAAAAAATGAAATACTCTGTAGAAATTTTATAGACTAGAACTAAACGTTACTTTGATATAAAAGCAACATAATTCAGTTAAATGTATATGTTACTGTAAAAGCCCGAACTACGGTAAATCTTAACCTCTTTCAGTAAAAGTTAAGACTTACTAACTCTTAATGGTAAAAGCTCGAACTGTTCTGTCACCATTACTAATTTCGGACTTTTGAAAGAAAGAAAGAAGACATTCGCCATCATATACTCGGTAAATTTTAGAAATTACCACCAAGACCACCAAGAAATTAAGAAAATTACAAGGAAATACACATTGTTTTCCCCAAAACTAACATTTACCAACCGTCATTGGTAAAAACTAGTATGTTTCAAACTGTGATGGTAAAAGCCCGAAAAATCGTCTTAAATTCATAAAATCCCTATATTTACCAACTCATTTTGGTAAATCCTAAAATTTACTTGCAAAACCTACGATTCATTTATATGTTACTGTAAAAGCCTGTATATCAATATTTAATATAAGGGCTTTAGCAGTAACGTATACATAAACAAAAATGTTTAACTTTAAAAACCGACTCTGTAAGGCAATATTATACAATAGCCATCAGACAAATAGTACCTACCTGAATTAAGTTTTGTATACATATATATTTTTTCTAAATTCATTTATTATAAATATTTATGCATGGAAAATTTGTAGCTTCATTTTCATTTGATAAAATCTAATAGGTGAAATGCTCCTATGAGAAAAGTCTAGTAAACTCATATTCCATCAACACTGAAAACCAAATAACTATCAAGAAATAAAAATTATTAAATATGATGTCACCATTTTGAAAATGCTGGTCATATAAGTATTTAATTTAGTCAATACATAAAAAGCAAAATCTCGAAGATGTGAGTATTTATTATACATTAACGCAAGTAAAAACACACACTTAAAACGCGGGGGTTACGAAATACTAACCAAACGTTAAAATATCGTATGACAGTAAAGCTACACCTTCGTTTATCACTCAAAAAGTCCATTATTTAACGGGCAGGTAAAGTTTACCATGCAACTTGAATACATCGTTATTTCTATAGTCCCCGGAGCACAAAAACTATTTTGTAGACGGTCACTCTAAAATCTCTTTTGTTGACGGCCAACGTATACTTACGTATGTTTAAACTCACAATTTTAAAAAGATGACGGAGCTCGAAATTTTTAACATTTATTTTACGAAATCGCAATCACACGTTTATTCTAAATTCACCAAATTTTAGTTACCAAGGTACAATAATAAACATGAATGGATTTTGGTAAATGGGTTTTGGTATTGTGTAGTTACTAGCTTGTGCACTTTGCAAATAAAAATATTTAGCATTTTTCAATTTCACTGTGCACAGGCAACGTCTGCTGTTTTTACTATGCAATGTAAATAATAACATAAAAACATATTTTATTTTTAAATAACTACTTAGGCCTATTGTCACTAACTGCGTACAAGTTCCGATATCGAGTTGATATTATAATAAGATATATGATTACCTCAGTATAACTTTTGCATAGAAATATTAAAATATTGTTAACCTACGTAAGGTTTACAATCTTATTTAGTTGAGTTAAATGAGCTATGTATCTTCCTAAGCTTGTTTTACACTGAAGTCTCAGAATCACATGTCTTTTTGTTGTTAAAGACAAACAGGCGGTGTAACTATTTTAGTAGTTTAGTCACGAATAGCGGTGTTACGTGTATCGTAGTAGAGAAAACAGGCTCCTAAACCCGCCCACACTGTACCGCCTCTTCGTTAGCCGCTCAGTTCCTACCTTCTTGATCAGCCGACCTACAAACATGATATTAAATAATCGTATAGCATATTAGAAAAAAACGATATATGCCAGATTTTGTGCGAAATGTACTAAACGATTTTTAGACATGAAATTACGTTTTAGAAAATTTTATACGTATGGTTTATGGCTATGTTTAAGCATAGTAGCTTTAGCGTAATTATCATTATGACAACGGAAGATAGTCACGACCCTAGTAATATAAAAAACTCCATGTCTTATCCGTGTTTTGTCTTATTTTTACATGTAGCTGGCGACATGTCTTATAACAAGACAAAACACGGAGCAAGCTGAGCCGAGGAAGATCGAAGGAGTAAAATCTTTATTAATAAGGCCTGAGACTATATGATTCATGTTACATTATTTTTCCTTCTCGAGAATTCTGAGAAAAAAATGCGTGGGTTCATTATTAATGGCCTTTAACAATTCATTGGAACTATACAAAAATGCTTTCGTTACTTATGTATCCAATGAAACTGTTAAGTATTGTCTTTAAAGTTGAGCTATACCTGGATGATAATTTTGCTTTTTTATTTTTCAGTATGCATCGGGACAAATGGACGAATGTCGGTTCCATCGAACCGCGACACGCACTACCGGAATCTTCGAGATCGATTTACCAACTGCACTTACGTCGACGGCAATCTTGAGCTAACATGGATACAAAACGACACTATGGATCTCTCTTTCCTCAAGTATATAAGAGAAGTAACTGGATACGTACTTATTTCACATGTGAATGTTAGACAAATTATTCTTCCGCAACTGCAAATAATCCGTGGCCGTACACTCTTTAAACTGAATGTTCGAGAAGAAGAATTCGGTTTACTGGTTACAATGTCATCTGCCTTCACACTGGAACTGCCAGCACTACGAGATGTATTACGTGGCAGCGTGGGTATCTACAATAACTTTAACCTTTGTCATGTTAAAACCATAAACTGGGATGAAATAATAACAGGAGTTAATGCAACTTATGTTTATGTATATAATTTCACGTCACCAGAGCGCGATTGCCCACGATGCCATGAGAGCTGTGAAGCTGGATGTTGGGGAGATGGCCCAGAAAACTGTCAAAAGTTCTCGAAAACAAATTGCAGTCCACAATGTGCCCAAGGTCGCTGCTTTGGACCAAATCCCCGCGATTGTTGCAACACTTTCTGTGCAGGCGGTTGCACGGGCCCTCTTCCTAGTCAATGCCTTGCCTGTCGTAACTTTTACGACGAAGGAACATGTTCTCAAGAGTGCCCACCAATGCAAATATACAATCCTACAAATTATTCTTGGGAACCGAATCCTAACGGAAAATATGCATACGGCGCAACATGTGTGAGGAATTGTCCTGAACATCTCTTGAAAGATAACGGAGCCTGTGTGCGAAGTTGTCCGCCAAATAAAACTGCGGTTAATGGAGAATGTATTCCGTGTAATGTTACATGTCCAAAAACTTGTCGGGCAGAAAGACCCATTCATTCTGGCAACATTGAAAGTTTTAGAGATTGTACTATTATTGATGGGTCTATTGAAATTCTAGAGATGACCTTTACTGGATTCCAACATGTTAATCCCGACTATTCATTTGGCGAACGATATCCGAAGATGGAACCTGATGCTCTTGAAGTCTTCAGCACTGTTCGTGAAGTAACAGGTTACTTAAATGTGCAGGCGCTTCATTCTAATTTCACTAGCTTATCCTATTTCCGTAACCTAGAAGTTATTGGCGGGCGGCAAGTTGTTGAAAATTTATTTGCTTCACTTTACATAGTTAAAACATCTTTGAGATCTCTGGGGTTGAAGTCATTGAAGAGAGTGAACTCTGGTGCAATCGCAATAATGGAGAACAAAAACCTTTGTTTCGCTGATAAAATAGCCTGGAATAAATTAGTCAAATCGAAAGATCATAAACAAATCATACAGAAGAATGCAGATCAAAGAACTTGTGGTGAGTTAGCTGTGCGATGTGTAGTTATATGAGGATCCTCATTTAGTTTTAAGATTTTATTTAATTCATTACCTACTTCTTACTTCCTGCAAAATGCGATGCGAGTTAATTTATGAGTACTGCTTATAATTATATTTGCGAATTTTATACCATTACATAAAATATTAACATACTAACAGCAAATGCTATTAAGTGGCCAAGAGATAATATACCTAACTGAAATTGATAAATGAACTAAAAAAATTACAAGTGTCGTAAATGTTCATTTATCAATTCAAATCTATTGCCACAAAACAAACATAATTTATATATTACTGTATTGCAGTGTAAAATATTGCGTTCAATAGATTTGTTGGATTTACTTTTAATAATTACAGATTATTGGACCTAACAAATAATTTTTTCAACAGAAAAAAACTTTTTGTTTTGTGACCCACAATGTTCTGCGGATGGATGTTGGGGGCCTGGACCGGATCAATGTCTCACTTGCCAGAATTTTAAAGTCGGCGAAATATGCATCCAGAACTGCAGTGTACAGCCAGGGTATGATTTGAATACATAGAAGTAAATAATAAGAAAACACGAATATAAAGCAATGAGATATTTTTAAATGCACATCGAAGAACTTATCCCCAAACAATTTGTAGTCATCAAATAAATAATTTTTACATGAAATAAATTATTTCACTGCAATTTTGAAAATTGTTTAACAATATAGTACTAGAAATAATTTTCAAATATAAATCAACAGTATTTTATATTTTTTCCTCAAATGCGTGAAAAGTTGTTTAATATACACAAATATTGTTTCCTTATCAAATATACAGATTGCACATCAGATTTATTTTTTAATCAATTATTAATTAGTAGCATAACGCAAAGCAAAATAGTACATTGTTCACCGAGGGAAAGAAGTGACCTAGTGAAACGAGGGTGTTTAAGTATATTCAAACATCAACACCCGAGGTGGGAATAGTGTTTTATACTATACCTATGAGGAACATAAATAAACTTTATTAATTGAAATGTATATTGAAATTATTACAATTATTAAACTTGTTTTACTTTTGACGCGCTCGTTGATGTCTTTTATCTTTTAACATCTGCTTTATTACAAGCTTTTATTTATTTTCACTTGTCCCTTGTCTGTAATGAAATCTTGCAAGTAAAATTTGAACCACTTCCCGGTTTCCGATTGAGCTGAAATTTTGCATGCATATGCATATCGCGTGACAATGCAATATTATGATGACATGGAGCTGAGCTAATGCTAGAGCTGGAAGGTGGCCACAGGAACTCCTACACGACCCCATCGAGGTTGGGCTCGTTTGATTCGTATTGACAAGTACTAAAAGCTTGTATTTAAATTCTATTCTTCACAATAAAGTGACACAACCCCATCAAGTATCATCATAACCTGGTCTATGGCGCTATGGATAAAGCCGATTTGCTAGGCTCTCCTTTTGTGTCCAACTCTACTTTGAACGACGGAGCTGTCACACCACATACCATTCCTAGGTGTCATAGATCTATGCCGGAAATTGCCATCACGCACCGAGCAGTAAGGCAAGAGTTAGTTTCCCTTGACATCCACAAATCGAGTGGACCCAGGGGCGCCGACTCCGTGGGTGCTCGGGTGCTCCAGCACCCACGAGAGGTAAATAGTGGGTGCCGAGCACCCCCGATTCTCTTTCTCATCTTTTAACTAAATCTAAATAATATAGGTACCGAAATAATATACGTAATATACGCGCGCCTAGAAACAAACCTAACCGCTCTCACGCACGCAGCGTGCCGGCTCGCCATGCCCCGCCGAATATTTATTAACAGTTGCACATGTCAAACTACTGTGTAATATAATAAATTATCTTTTCTAAATATGTTGTATTTTTTGTGTCTATTAAATTACAAAAATACATATAAGTAGCTAGGTATGTCATTAAAAAAGCTGGAGCACCCACGGGAATTTTAAAAACTCGGCGCCCCTGAGTGGACCAGACGGTATACCCGCAGTGGTGCTAAATCAGTGTGCTCCAGAGTTGTGTTCTGTACTAACGCGCTTATACGAAATATCATACTCCAGTAGGCAAGTTCCGTGTTCGTGAAAGACCGCTAACGTGCATTCTGTACCAAAGAAAGGCGACAGATCAGATCCATCGAATTACATGCCTATCGCTATAACCTCCCTTCTCTCCAAGGTGATGGAGCGGCTGATTAACCGAATGCTCCTTAGATACCTAGAGGATCACGAGTTGATCAGTGATGCATCTCACACACCGTTGGGCGCTTGCAATTCAGGGACAAGGGGAGGCATTGTATGTTAGCGCGGATATAGCGAAGGCATTTGACCGGGTCTGGTTCAGGGGTCTACTTACGAAACTACCAGCTTACGGACTACCTGAGGGATTATGCAAATAGGTCGCTAGCTTCCTATCTGGTCTGGTCTTCCTATCATAGCTGTTGTCGATGGCACTTCTTCTGATAGCATGCCGATTGATGCTGGCATCCCGCAAGGCTCGGTGCTGTCTTCACCACCATCTTTGTAACCATATTTTTGCAAATAAAGTGATTTATTTAATTATAATTATTTATTATTCAACGCTGTTTTTGCTGCATATACGGAATTCATTGCTATGCGGATGACAGCACTGGGGATGCCTTTTATCCGGACCATGCGAAAATCTCTCGGACTACACTAAAGGAAAGTCGTTAACACCTTGTGTCTAAGATCAAGAGCAGTCTCGCTAGAGTATCTGAGTGGGGAAGACTAAATTTAGTCGAATTTAATCCGACCAAGACACAAGTTTGCGCGATCACTACAAAAAAAACCATTCACTGTAGCTCTACAGTTCCTTAACACGCCTCTCAAAATATCGAACAGCATTGGTATCTTTGGCGCTGACATCTCCTATGACGTCCAGTTCCGCGGTCATCTGAAAAATAAGGTCCAACTGGCTTCCAAAAAGCTTGGTGTGCTTAACAGATCAAAGCGGTACTTTACACTAGCCCAAAGACATACTATACAGAGTGGGTTAAAAATCGTTGATCAAACGAAACAGGGCGATAGTTGAGGTCATTTGCAGGTAACTGGTGTTTGACTATCCTCTGATTTACTTTATTTAGACCTTGCTATCTTCTTATATATAAAAATGAAACGCTGTGTGTTTGTCTCGCAAAAACTCTGAAACGGCTGGACCGATTATAACGAAATTTTCTGTGCGTGTTTGAATAGGTCCAAGGAAGGTTTAAACGCAAAGTTGGAGCCGGTAGGTGGCGCTGGAATCGGGCAGGACAACGTCTGCCGGGCCCACTAGTTAAAAATAAAAACATAAAAAATAATTTAGCTACAAACAGCTATGTGTTACACGTCGTTTCAATCGCCATTAAATAGACAAACATTTTTTAATACAAGATCATTTTTTGTAGTACATTTTCTTTTTACAGTATGGCTATAAAGTTACAAATAATTTATCTTGAGACTTAAAAGAAATTGAAAAAAGTGCCAATACTCATAAATCATGGTACCTATACTATCATAAAAGTACGTATGTAGTGATGATACATTTCCTAGAAGCAACTAAACACCATTTATTGATTTAAAATAGATACCCATTTTAGTCTAATTGCCTGTTTTTTACAAATTTTGGTATTTTCTTCAAAAAACACTCAAATAGTCATGACTTTTAAGGAGACCAAGTGAGAGCTCTGCCTAAGAGATATGTTTACTGCAAATAACCTCAACTATCACGCTGTTTCGTTTGATCCACGATTTTTTACCCACTCTGTATAAGTCCCCAGTACGGCCACATATGAAGTACTGCTGTCATCTATGGGCGGGAGCACCAAAGTAGGTCGGACCTTTTGACGCGATCCAGAGACGTGTGGTACGAATTGTCGGCGATCCCAGTGTTACGGACGGTATTGAACCCTTAAGTTTAAGGAGAGACTGCCTCATTATGGGTATTTTACCGTCTGTACAACGGGGTGTGTTCTGAAGAACTGAACTGAAGTATGATGTCAACGGCCACGTTTTACCATCGCACCGCTCGCCATCGGGAGGGAGTTCGTCCTCACACCTTAGAACCAAAATGGTCGCGTACGGTACGGTTCACGAGACATTTTCTCCCGCTTGCGCTCAGATTGTGGAATGAGCTCCCTTCTGGGGCTTTCAATAAGGACTACGGCATAGAGTTCTTCAAAAAAGGCGTGAAGAGATGTTTATATTTAAGGTTGGCAACGCGCGAGTGATACCACTGGTGTTGCAAGCGTCCATAGGCGATGGTGATCACTTACCATCAGGTGACCCACATGCTTGTTTGTCACCTTTGTGGTATAACAAAAAAGTTCGGGCTCGTTTGATTCGTATTGATGAGTACTAAAAGCTTGTATTTACAAAAATTTTAAAATATTTTTTTTCTTTTGACATCTACTTAAATCTCTTACTAAATTAAAAAATAGAGCAAGGAATAATAGAGTTTCATATACATTTTCTCCCGCTAAAGTAGGGAAAAATGGATTTTCATACAACTTTTCATTCCGCATATTTTAGTCGAAGAAAAGGCCAACTTTCTTCTTCCATTTTCAGGGTTATAGTGACTATTCCGGTCACGTTTAGTATAAATAACTTTTGACGAAAATAGCTAGAAGTACCAGTAGGTATACTTTATACTTTAGATTCAGGTATGGAAGTCGAATAATAAAGAAGTGAAAGATAGGTAATTGAACCTAAATGGCTAGGTAAGATTAGAATTGCGACTACATTGCCAGAACCGAATTCTACCTTTTTTTATGGTATAGGGGGCAAACGAGCAGACGTATCACCTGATGGTAAGTGATTACCGTCGCCCATGGACACCCACAACCCCAGAAGAGTTACAAGTGCGTTGCCGGCCTTTGAGGAAGGAATACGCTCTTTTTTTGAAAGTTTGAAGGTCGTATCGGTCCGGAAATACCGCAGGCGACAATTCGTTCCAAAGTTTGACTGTGCGAGGCAGGAAGCTTCGGGAGAATCGCACAGTTGTGGACTGCCAACCATCTAAGTGATGGGCATGGATTTTTTGTCGCGTGGAACGATGGCGGAAAGAGGCGGCAGGTATAAGTCCGAACAATTCCTCGGAGCATTCCCCGTGATAAATGCGATAGAAGATGCATAGCGAGGCGACATCTCTACGCAGCGCCAAAGTATCAAGCCGATTTGATATTTCCAGGCAGTCGACGATTCGAGTCGCTCTCCGTTGAATGCAGTCCAGTGGGAGAAGCTGGTATTGGGGTGCCCCAGCCCAAAGACGAGAACCGAGACCGAACCTGCGCCTTGTAAAGCTGAAGGCGGTGCGCCGGAGTGAAATACTGTCTCGATCTATTGAGCACACCAAGCTTCTAAGAAGCTAATTTAGCCTTACCCTCTAAGTGGCCACGGAACTGGACTTCGCTCGTTATGTCGACACCTAGGATCTCAATATTGGCTGAGGCAGTTAGGGGGATGCTCTGAAAGCGAGGAGATACGACAAATGGCATTTTCTTTGCGGTGAACGCGCAAACCTGTATCTTTGTAGGGTTGAAATGGACCAAATTAAGTCGACCCCAGTTAGAGACTTTCTCTAATGAAGTTTCAATTTCGGACACAATTTTATTCCGGCACTCAATGACGTTTTCCCGAGAAATGTACCTATTTTACATAGGGCAAAAAGTTATTATAATTAACTTACAATTTATTTACTCTAATTTTGCGTAAATCGTAATTTTGACAAACTGGTGTTTCACATAGTTAGATAAACACAATACCTAATACAAAAATAGAAGCTTATTTAAAAATATATATGTAGATTTATTGAGCGCTATAGTTGTTATAATTATGTGTTCATAATAAACATCCACTTTTAAATAAATAACGATGTATCACGAACTCAAATGTCTTGTTCTTTAAATTGTTGCCGAAGTAATAATATTTTGATGTTATTATTTTGTTGTGTATTCAATATTTTTGATAAGGAATGGGATTTTTTTGACAGAAGGATGACTTTGATTTGCAGTTAAATACTACGTAATTTTAGGCTGGTTTGCAAACCATTATGGAGCAATGTGCATTTGTTTACATATTTGTATCTGAACTATAGTGCAAAGTTTATGATGATAGCAAATATAAAATTATTCTTAAACATACCTATTTATAAAATTATTATTGAATAAGAAAAAATAATTAATTTGTTGAATATCATCTAAAATTTACTGGTGTTATTAGAAGTACAAAAAAATTGCCAATCAACGCCCGATGAACGTGTCATTGGACGAGACTCTTGATTTTGCAACTATAATATATTCTCCTAAGATAATATTAAAATGTACAACTTATTGCAATCTAATGCAAAACACAACTGTCCTAAATAAAATAAGTAAATAATAAAACAAATTTATTATTTACTTATTTTATTTAGACAACTGTAAAATGTTTTAAATGTTAAAATAAATTTCTATGGGTGGATATTTTAAATTAATCAGTTAAACTTGATTTCAGATTGTATAAAGCTGGCCCAAAGAGTTGCAGAGAATGTCACTCTGAATGCCTGGACGGATGCACGGGACCAAGTCGAGGAAATTGTACCAGATGCAAACACGTCCGTGATGGACCCTACTGTGTTGCACAGTGTCCAGAAGCAAGATATCCGTCAGAGAACGGCACATGCGAATCATGCCACCATAATTGCTTTAATGGATGTACTGGCCCTGCAAATACCGTTGGGGTCGGTGGTTGTAACTTCTGCAAGAAAGCAATCATCAGTATTGAAGCTACCGTTGAGAGTTGTCTCGCAGAAAACGAACCATGTCCTGATGGGTATTACAATGAATGGGTAGGAAATGTCAAACCCCTAGAAGGGAAAGTGAAGGTTGTTTGTCGAAAGTGTCATCCACTTTGCAAAAAATGTACTGGCTTTGGTATCCACGAACAAGTATGCAGAGTATGTAATGGTTTCAAACGAGGTGATCAGTGTGAAGATGAATGTCCTACGGATCATTTTACTGATGAAGAATTTAAAACTTGTACCCCATGCCATCATGAATGTCGAGGTTGTACAGGTCCTAGTTCGACTAATTGTATCAGATGTCAAAATCTTAGGGTATACTTGACAGATACAAATACGTATGATAACACTTCAGCTTTCAACTGCACTGATACATGCCCGGAAAACATTCCACACAAAATCTATTTTGATGAGCTTTTGCAGAATCCTATTGATGAACCCTACTGTTCAGCATCGGCTAATACTGGGCTACCTAATATGAATACAGCGAAAACACCAACAGTTTTAATTATAATACTCATCCTAGCATTCCTGTTTCTAGTTATATTGGGAATCATAGGTTATACTTGTCGACAGAAAGCAAAAGCGAAAAAAGAAGCTGTCAAAATGACTAGAGTACTTACGGGTTGCGAAGATAATGAGCCTTTAAGACCAACAAACGTCAAACCTAATTTGGCTAAACTAAGAATTGTAAAAGAGGTTGAGCTTCGCCGTGGTGGCATGCTTGGTTTTGGAGCATTTGGCAAGGTATACAAAGGTGTTTGGGTACCGGAGGGCGAAAATGTAAAGATTCCAGTAGCAATTAAAGTTTTGAAAGAAGGTACTGGTGCCAATACCAGTAAAGAATTCCTTGAAGAAGCTTACATAATGGCTAGTGTTGAACATCCTAATTTATTACAGTTACTAGCTGTATGCATGACAAATCAAATGATGCTAATCACACAATTAATGCCATTAGGATGTCTTCTAGATTATGTAAGAACACACAAGGAAAAGATTGGATCTAAAGCATTTTTAAATTGGTGCACCCAAATAGCTCGAGGAATGTCTTACTTAGAAGAAAAGAGATTAGTCCATCGGGACTTGGCTGCAAGAAATGTTTTAGTCCAGACTCCAAATTGTGTAAAAATTACAGACTTTGGTTTAGCAAAATTACTAGATATCAATGAAGATGAATATAAAGCTGCGGGTGGTAAAATGCCAATTAAATGGTTGGCACTTGAATGCATACAGCATAGAATATTTACACATAAGAGTGACGTATGGGCATTTGGTGTAACTATTTGGGAAATTTTAAGTTATGGTGCTCGACCTTACGAAAATATTTCCGCAAGAAATGTACCGGAATTGATAGAAAATGGATTAAAATTGCCACAACCAAACATATGTACATTAGACATTTACTGCATAATGGTATCATGTTGGATGCTGGACGCTGATAGTAGGCCAACATTTAAGCAACTTGCAGATACCTTCGCAGAAATGGCAAGAGATCCTGGTAGATACTTAGTTATTCCTGGAGACAAATTTATGCGACTGCCATCCTATTCTACACAGGTAATTATATCATTGTTTTAGTATAATATAATAATCGGTAAAAGAATATAAGCCACACACTACAGTAATAAATACTTTATTGTACAATATGATACGCGTATTAGCAATTTTGTTTAATTGTAGCAATGACAACATTTCTTGTAAATTTTATTCACAAAGAAAACACTGAAATATGTAATAATGCCGAATTTAGAAGTGTTCGGACTCCTTAACTACAAACTGCAGATATTTAATGCTGTAACTGTCGTAACATAAAAGTTCTAATAACATTATTACACAACACACTTTCGTAAGATTATAATATGAACTAGTTATTTTTATTTAAGGTGGATTTAAGAGATGTCCCACTTCTACGTAAAAATACGCATACGAAAATATTTCAAAATGTCTTAAGATAATGAATTACCTAACCAAAAACAGCCAACAATTTCAGCAGCCAAAATTAACTATATGTTTGAAAATATTCAGTAAACTTATAAGGCTGCGGTAGCTCTAATATTTTCGTGGCAATCAATTTTTTTCGATTCTTCGGTGAAGGACAGATTCTGGATACGGCAGATTCTTTTTATGACAGATTCTTGATTAGACAGATATTGTACAGTCGTTTGTAACCTACCAAAAATGAAATTTCGTCAGCCAAATTTGGCTTAATGCTTGAAAATATTCAGAAATCTTATAAGGCTTACGGTAGCTCAAATATAATATATTCGTGGCTTTCAGTTTTTTTTTCTTAATTATTTTTTAGATGCAATGATTATTGGAATTATGAGTGCAAAGCTTTTCATGGAATGTCTTTATTGTTTTCAGGATGAGAAAGAGTTAATAAGAAATTTGTCGTCAGCAATGGAAGGGCCCGAATCACTCGTGGAGGCTGACGAGTATCTTCAACCTAAATTCAAAACCATTCCTGGCACTGCTACTACTTCCGTAGTTAGTGCTGGCATAGAGACTCAAACCAGTTCGCTCAAACCTTGTACATCATCATCTTGGGCAAATAACGTTACTGGAACCGAATGTATTACAACCGATGGTTCAAATAAGCCTGAAGGTTGGGACCATGAGCTTTTAAGATACAACCATCAAACAAATCCAGATGGTTCCGAACTAAGACACTACTACAATAATGGCGTGTGTGCCTCCGACACTTCAAGCTCAAGATATTGCAGTGATCCTATGAAGAGTCGTACAGAGTGTACGTTAGAAGGAAACTTTGATTCCATGTCCAAAACAAAAGAAGCTCAAGTGGGTAACTTAAAACTAAACCTTCCTTTAGATGAAGACGACTATTTGATGCCTTCTCCACAACACAATCAAAATGCATCAACCTATATGGATTTAATTGGAGAAGGAGGCGAGGGTCAGGATGTGAAAGAACTGCGTTATAGTAGTTTTGTGGGCCCTAAGCGGTGTGTAGATAATCCAGAATACCTGATGTCTGATGAAAGTATACCACCGCAAACTTTAGGCATCCCGACTGAGCCAGTACAATTAGAATCATTGTGCGTCAGCGAGGGTAGCGGAAGTGAAAGCACACCACGTCCAGGCACCAGTAAATACCTACCACAGCGGTCGGTCGAAGAAGAATCAATGTCAGATCACGAGTATTACAACGACCTGCAACGAGAACTACAGCCTCTGCGGCGTAATGAAACAACAGTGTGAGTGATATGTGTAACATCATCGTGTTTGCTGATCTCCCCGACTTTTGACTGTGAATATTATATTATGTGCGTTCGCGCACGTCTTGTGCCATTGGGGTGTGTGGCTAGTGTTGTAATGTCGGAACAATTCAACAAAGAATTTTATTGTAGTTATAGAAATCATTTTTGTTAATTTTTTACTTAAATTTTTGTAAAGGAACTGTTATAGTTATGTAATTTGTGTAAAAATATTTTAGGTGCTCGCACAACGCTCTTAACAATATATAAGTTATTTATTAATTTAATTTTAAGAAAGGCTATGTTCACGTTACTTGTGTGTAGCGTTTAGTAGCACTGCGAGTGTTAATGTTAATTTTATTTAAAAACTGTGATAATTAGTTTAATTTTCCCAAGGTCCGTGATAAGTTAATATTAAAGGCTAGATCCCAATACTATTTTAAGCCTGAGCAGCGTTGCCATTTCCTTGATTCAGAATATGCACAATGTTATTCCAATTTTTATACGTAGCGTTGTGAAACTGTTAGTTCATTACTGGTAATGAATTATAAGCATGTGTAAATAACTTATAAAACATATTGAATTATGAGAATTTGTAATGAAAACGGGATTACAATAATCAATTTGTCTTTCCATGTTTTAAAATATATATAAGCTTCAAGTACAACTATGAAATGTCAATTTCAAATCATTCCTTTTTATTAATAGCCACCTATTCACCACTATATATGTGGGAATATTTGTGTGCATAGTATCCATAATTGTTATTATAAATAAAATTATGTTTATTTTACAAGAATAAATGACATTTGCAGCAGCTAATGGAAAACACGAATTTAATGTAAGTATATTTAATAGAGCTGTCTTTTAGCACAAAAGCTCGATAAAATAAAATCCATTTGAACTGAAAGACAAAATTAATGTTGTGTTTAATACGATAAGTTACTAAGTGTTTTATTTTATATTTAGACCAAACTATATTGCCATTTAATATGTAAATAATATATTGTATATAACTTATCCGTAACATTGAAATATGTGTCTACCTACATGCAAATAATTATATGTACGTTTTAAAAATATAATTAATATATTATATCTTCCGCTGTATGAAAGCTCTAAATTGTATTGTGCCATTGTGAAATAAATTAATATTTAATTTTAAAATAAAGATTGTAGATAGTATTTCTACATACTTACTTAATGTCCCTGTTGTGTTATATCAACTTTTAAGAAATATTAATCTAAAACACATTACAGCTATATTTGCGAATAGAGTGATATATTTCTGCAATTTTATATTGTAATTGCATGTTATATAAAATATACAAATACCTAATATCTTAAGTATAACGGGGCTAACATATTGTTTTGCATGTAGATAATATGAAGCGTCCTAATAAGACGCATCTATTGTTGGTACTTGTACCGTAATAAATAAATGAAATGCAGTAAAATATTTTTTATTTCATTGGTGACCTGAACAAATAAACGTCTTTAATTAATAATTATATAATAATAACTGCAGAGGTATTTGAGGGCTGAGAAGTAGATACGCGAGGATACTACTAGTATAGTTGCCTATAATCAAAAGTAGGGTCACAGTGGATAAAACGTTATAACTTTTCATCTAGGGCACAAACATTCCCGTGAGTCAGCGATATTACAATTCTAGCGCCTCTCCCGCGACGCAGGTGCTAGCACGGGCGCAATATAAATCAAATACGTAGACACCGCTTGCGTTTCGAGTCTTCTAGGCGGGCGCGGGAATCGCAGGTGGCGCGGGAGGCGGGCGGGTGTTATGTTGGCTCTATCACCCACTCGAATCTGTCCTTTTGAGAATCTGTCGTTATGCGAATAAAGATCGCATTCAGTGGCTATTGGATCACTCGCCTGGCGTTGAGTGTCGTCTACGCTCGAATTCTACAGATTTTGAATGAAGAATGCACAATAAGCCCCAAAAACATTTTCACAATCAATTATGATTTTCAGAAGCTAGTAAAGAGTTCATAATGGATCAAACATGTATTGTCAAACTTCACGTTTTCATCAAACAGTAACTTAAACGCTCAAACCAAAGCTCAAACCAAATTTGTCAAATATTGACCGTAGTTTCGGTTTTCTCTTTCTCGTGAGGTGACGTAGAAGCGAGCGCTGTTTTAAATAAGTTTTTTTTTTATGGATGGCCGGGCAAATGACCTCCTCCCGCCTGATGTTAAGCGGTGAAAGAGGCCCAAATGAGTTGACAGATAGAGTAGGGACGACATCCACTCTCCTACCTGCCCGCCCCTTGCCGGCCCAAAAGATGCTTTTTCACGCCTCTTTTGAAGGAACTCATGTTGTAGGATGGAGGAAACACGTGCGCAGGTAGAGAATTCCAAGTGTGGGATGAACGACAGAAGAAGGAATCTTGGAATTTCTTGGTACGGTGTGAAAAAGAGGACACAGTGTTCGGATGACTCCGAAGGCCCTTACGCGTGTTTCTGTTAAGGAATGGAGAGGGAGGGATAAGGTTAAAGAGCTCCTCAGAGCATTCCCCATGGAACATTCGGTAAAAGGCGCTAAGAGAGGCGATGTCACGACGAAGTTGAAGAGGCTCAAGGGTGTTAGTTGCCTCTACATCGCCAATTATGCGAATAGCGCGACGCTGCAATCTGTCCAGAGCATCGAGGAGATACTGAGCGGAGCCCTCCCAAAGGTGCGAGCAATATTCCACGCAAGACCTAACCTGAGTTTTATACAACAAGCATAGTTGGTCCGGCGCAAAATACCTACGCACCTTGTTCAGGACACCGAGTTTCCGTGAGGCAGTAGTTATGACGGATTCGATGTAGTCTCTGGGGTTCAGATCGCAGCGAATGTTCATTCCGAGCAAGGTGATGTTGCTCTGTGTGTGAAGGGTTGTGCCCTGAAGAGAAAGAAGGGGGAGGAAAGGTGACCTTTTCGCCGAGAACACGCACACCTGTGTTTTCTTAGCATTGAACTCAACAAGATTGTTGGAGCCCCATTCGGAGACGAGGTCCAGCGTCCTGTTGAGCTCAATGATAAGATTCTGCCTTTCCCTACCAATATCACCACGAGCAGCCCCTGAGCTTCCGTGATATCCCCCATGCACTGTACTGTCGTCTGCATAGCAATGTATAGCTCCCAAGGAAAGCATATCATTGATATGCAGAAGAAACAATGTGGGGGATAGAACGGAGCCTTGCGGAACACCAGCGTTCACTGCCACGAACCGCGAAGCGCAGCCATCAACGACAACGCGAATTCTACGCTCGTGGAGGAAGCTGGCAATCCACGTACAGAACTGCGCGGGTAATCCGTATGCCGGAAGCTTAGAAAGAAGAGCCTTGTGCCAGACTCTATCAAAAGCTTTGGCGATGTCGAGACTAATAGCCACCGATTCGCCGCGCTTATCGATAGATTCACCCCATTTGTGCAAAAGGAACGCTAGAAGGTCACCTGTAGACCGTTTAGGACGAAACCCATACTGTCGGTCATTAAGTAACGAGTGACCTTCCAGGTAACGGATCAGCTGGGTATTAAGGATCCTCTCCATGATTTTACACAAAATGGAAGTGACGGCTATAGGACGATAGTTAGCCGGATCAGAACGATCTCCCTTTTTGGGAACCGGCTGGACATTGGCCTCTTTCCAAGATTTCGGCACACAACCAGCAGAGAACGACAGACGGTATAGACGCGTAAGGACCGGAGTCAACTCCGCTGCACACTTCTTAAGAACAATCGCAGGAATGCCGTCTGGTCCACTTGCTTTTCGAGTATCGATCGACTGGAGCTCCGCCCGCACATCACGCTGTCTGATACGGATATCGGGCATGGTGCTGCCACAATGGGACAGTTTCGGAGGTTGTGTACCACAGTCATCGACACGGGAATGAGCCGCAAAGAGTTTTGCCAGAAGGTCGGCTTTCTCCTGCGGCTGATGAGCAAGTGAGCCATCGGCATGTCTCAGCGGTGGCAGCGAGGGTTGGCAGAAGTTTGATTGCACAGCTTTGGCCAGGCGCCAAAAAGAACGGCTACCCGTAGGGTGCGATAGCAGTTCCTGGCCCACTTGTGCAATGCGCTGAGCATCCGCTCTAATGTAAGCCCTCTTACACAACTTGGTGGCATTACTGTAGGCTGTTTTCAGTAGGCTTGTATTAGGATCCTTAGATGCTCGGCCTCTGATCCAAGCGCGGTAAGCCAGCTGTTTGTTTTCAACAGCCGAGGCGCACTCGCGATTGAACCAGAGGTTACGTCTGCCTCTACTGACGAGATTGGAATGCGGAATATAATATTCCATTCCTAGTATGATCTCGTCAGCAACAGAGGTAGCGCAGGAGTCCGGATCCATCCTATTGAAACAGCGCTGCCACCAAGGAATAGATGCGTAATAATCCCGCATACCGTCCCAATCTGCTGACGCATAGTGCCACAGACGGCGTGCTGCAACCACAGGCGACGGTCGTGACGCCTGAGGCACTGAGACGGATACCAGGCAGTGATCCGAAGATCCTAGTGGAGCTCGAACCACCACCTGATATCCGTCAGGGCGATTTGTCAACAGAAGGTCCAATAAAGAGGGCGCTTGACCGATAATATCTGGTACCCTGGTGTGCAGGGTGACCAATTGTGTCCGGTCGTGCGTGAGAGCGAATGCGTGGGCAGTCCTACCCGCATGGTCAGTTTTAGAGGAACTTAACCACAACTCGTGGTGAGCATTGAAGTCCCCTAAAAACACCAGCTCGGCGGAAGGAAATCGCTCCTGCGCGTCATCTGCCACCCGACTTAGATGTTCAAAAAGTCGAGTTGTCTCCCAAGTCACCACGATGGGAACGGTAGACGCAGACGTAGACACGGCAATGAGTGCCAAAATCGACGTGTATCGCAAGGATGGAAAAGGAAGGTTCCTCCAAACAGCGCAGGCGACGACAGCAAACGTCCGCCCGGACGAACAAACAAACACCAGCCTTCGCCTTGAAGGACTCCTCAAGAGCGTAGCCGGGGTAATTAAGGTAGCCTGTATCGGCCGGGCAGATAATTTGCGTCTCCGTCAAAAACAGCATTGCTGGACGGGCTGTCTCGAGATGGTGGTGGACAGCTAAGAGGTTAGAATGGAGCCCGCGGATGTTAGCGAGCCCCACCTCGAATAATGGTGTTTTGGTGGGATAATGCACCGCTGTACGACCTGTCTTAATATTTTGCGCTGCCATAATTATTGGAGTGAGAGGCGTGAAACTGAGGTGTCCTTGCTGCGCTTCGCATAGTTAATGTGTGTAGGCCTGTTTCGCCAGGGAACAGCCGACAGCTGATTTGCGCTGACCCTCCGCACGGAAGGGCCCCCGAACCCCCCCGGAAGTGGCCGCCGGGACCCACCGTCCGGTCACCAACCGGCACGACGGACCACCCCGAGATTATGCGTGGCATGGTGGGGCAGCCTCACGGACTGGTTAGGTCCGCTTGGGCCCCTGTACTATACCACGGGCGGCCAGCGGAACAGCCGTTTCTTTGGGTCTTCCTGGGCGGAGGGTCAACGCAGTCAACCTGGCACTGGGTCGACGGAAGCCCGCACAAACCATACGAATCGCAGCAACGACCCCTCAAGCTCTGGCTGTGCGCAGACTGATCCCGAAACGCGGACAAAAATGGCCACTTTTTTTGACAAAAATGGCCACCCGCGGATCACGTGTAGGGTCTCGAGGGTAAAACCTACGGACGTGAGCGACTCCAATCCCCCCCAGCAATTCAGCTTCCGTGATATCCCCCATGCACTGTACTGTCGTCTGCATAGCAATGTATAGCTCCCAAGGAAAGCATATCATTGATATGCAGAAGAAACAATGTGGGGGATAGAACGGAGCCTCGCGGAACTCCAGCGTTCACTGCCACGAACCGCGAAGCGCAGCCGTCAACGACAACGCGAATTCTACGCTCGTAGAGGAAGCTGGCAATCCACGTACAGAACTGCGCGGGTAATATCTGTATGCCGGAAGCTTGGAAAGAAGAGTCTTGTGCCAGACTATCAAAAGCTTTGGCGATGTCGAGACTAATAGCCATCGATTCGCCGCGCTTATCGATAGATACACCCCATTTTGTGCAAAAGGAAAGCTAGAAGGTCACCTGTTGACCGTTTAGGACGAAACCCATACTGTCGGTCATTAAGTAACGAGTGACCTTCCAGGTAACGGATCAGCTGGGTATTAAGGATCCTCTCCATGATTTTACACAAAATGGAAGTGACGGCTATAGGACGATAGTTAGCCGGATCAGAACGCTGGACATTGGCCTCTTTCCAAGATTTCGGCACACAACCCGCAGAGAACGTCAGACGGTATAGTCGCGTAAGGACCGGAGTCAACTCCACTGCACACTTCTTAAGAACAATCGCAGGAATGGGACAGTTTCGGAGGTTGTGCACCACAGTCATCGACACGGGAATGAGCCGCGAAGAGTTTTGCCAGGAGGTCGGCTTTCTCCTGCGGCTGATGAGCCATCGGCATGTCTCAGCGGTGGCAGCGAGGGTTGGCAGAAGTTTGATTGCACAGCTTTGGCCAGGCGCCAGAAAGAACGGCTACCCGTAGGGTGCGATAGCAGTTCCTGGCCCACTTGTGCAATGCGCTGAGCATGTAAGCCTAATGTAAGTCATCTTACACAACTGCTTGTTTGAACAAGTAAAATTTATTGCGAGAAATATTACGTACAGAGCCAGCGTCATAATTTTTTAAAATCGGTAAATGGTTTAGGCGTGTTCGAGTAATTGGGGAACATACATAAAAAATATTTTTTGAGGTCGATTAAAAAAATAACAAACATTGATATATTATTATGTATAGCTAAATGTCACTAATTCTTTTTTGAGGGGGGGAAATGGTTTGACGCATTCCTCGTAGTCGAGCCAAACCACGAGGATATGTAGGACTCCCCGGTCCGAACTCGGCCCGGTCCTACCCACTAAAAACCCCCGCAGCTCCTCCGTCCATCACAAGACAGGGGGAAGGGGACAACAGCGGGCCTTGTTCCGGTTCTTTCCGGACTCCCGCTACGCCTAGGGCGTGTGGCTCAGCTGCTTTGTCAGCGGCGCCGGTGTTGTGCGCCGCTCTTCACCCCGAAACATCCCAGCACTAAGTGCCCTGGGGTTGGTTACCATTTTTAGCGCGGGGATCCCCTCCCGCGGCCGCCTTCTCTTGTATGATGGGGGCCCCGACTACGTCCTCGGTCACCTCCATCTCCGTCCCTCCGGGGGTTTCGGGTCGCCTGTTTGGCACTGCTCTCCTCCTTCTCCTGTTGATTTTTTCCTTGGGCGCAGAGCAGGTCTTACCCCCAAGGCGGTGGTCCTCCGGTTTCCCGGCCGCCGCGCATAGTGGGCATTTAGGCTTCGACGAGCACGCCGAAGTCCTGTGCCCTGCCTCCCCGCACCGGTAGCAGAGCATGCTCCGATCTATCTCCGCCTTGCAGTCTATCCCCGATTCGAGGCACCTGAAGCACCGCATTTCACGGGGCTGCAGGAGTTTCGCTTTAGCGGCGGACCATCCTACCAGCAGCCTCTTGGCAGACTATTTTCTTGGCCGCTCCCACCGGGCAGCACACCCACGCCGTGCCCATGGTGTAGCGGCCCTGGCGGATTTCACCCACCCGAACCTCATCGACCTGGCACTCGCCGGTCTTAGCGAGTGCCTCCTTCAGTTCCTCCGGCTGAACGGACTCGTCCAGTCCGGAGACCAACAATTCCACCATCCTGGTGGGTACGGTGATCCGCGCAATGATCGGATCAACCACCCTCCTTAGAGCAACGGCTAAGTCAACCGCGCTCGCCTCCTACTCCTCGCCCCTTACGAGGATTATGGCCGCCCCAGTCAAAGACGTGCGGAACTGGTCTCCCTCTATGTTTAGCTCCGCGAGGCTTACCTTGGCCCTGGCAGCCGGAATGTCACCTAATAACTTATCTACTATTAAGGTAGTAATATTAATGTTAACTTTTTTACAAGATTTTGACGTCCATATAACTAGTATTTATTATAATGACAATATAAAAGAATGTGTCCTGCCCACTGCCACTTAAGGTTTGCAATTCTTTGGGCTATGTCGGTAACTCTAGTTCTTCTACGGATCTCATCATTTCTGATGTGATCACGTAGATAAACCCCGAGCATAACCTTCTCCATTGCCCTTTGGGTGACTTTGAGCCTTCTTATGAGACCTATTGTAAGCGGCCACGTCTCAGTTCCGTATGTCATCACTGGCAACACGCACGAATTGAAGACTTTCGTCTTGAGACACTGCGGTAGATGGGCCGAGAATATGCTGCGTAGCTTCCCGAACGCTGCCCAGCCGAGTTGGATTCGCCGATTTACCTCTTTCTGGAAGTTGGACTTACCGAGCTGGACTATTTGCCCCAGGTAAACATATTCGTCAACAACTTCCAGCGTAGAGCCTCCAACATTCACAGGAGTGGGTACTACACGGGAATTCGACATTATTTTAGTCTTGTCCATGTTCATTTTAAGACCCACTTGTTGGAAAACTCTACAGAGGTCTTCGAGCATTGTGCCTAGATCCTCCACGGTCTCAGCCATGACTACGATATCATCAGCAAAACGAAGGTGAGTCATGTACTCGCTGTTTATGTTGATGCCGAGTCCCCTCCAGTCCAAAAGCTTAAATACATCCTCCAACGCAGCTGTGAACAGTTTCGGCGATATAACGTCACCCTGTCTCACACCACGCTGAAGTCGTACTGGTTTCGAGTTTTGGTCATTTTGGTACAATGACTGCAACACTTGGATGTACCGATAGTCTATTTGGCACCTCTGGAGTGATCTAAGTACGGCCCAGGTCTCGACAGAATCAAAAGCTTTCTCATAGTCCACAAACGCCAAGCATAGTGGCAGATTATACTCCTCGGTCTTATGTATAACCTGCCGCAGCGTATGGATGTGGTCTATGGTACTATAGCCTTTTCGGAATCCGGCTTGTTCGGGAGGCTGGAAGTCGTCGAACCTGCGTGCGAGACGATTCGTGATGACCCTCGAGAATAGCTTATAAACATGACTCAGGAGCGTGATGGGTCTATAGTTCTTCAACTGGGCCCTATCGCCCTTTTTGAAGAAAAGTGCCACCACGCCCCTGTGCCATGCTTTAGGCGTTTTGCCCTCAAGTATGACGGAGTTGAATAGCCGCTGCAGCGCTTTCCGGACTGGTAGTCCACCCGCTTTTAGGAGTTCAGGAGGCTGTAACTCCATCATCACCCGGTGCCTTGTTGTTTTTAAGCTGTTTGAGAGCCACACTAATCTCGTACAGGCTGACGTCCGGGATATCTTCGGTGTAGTGCCGGGTCAATTTGGCTCTAGGGTCTGTAGCCTGAATAACAGGTGCCTGTGATGTTGCGTAAAGCTGTCCATAGAAGCGTTCGATCTCGGCCATAAGCTCGGGTCGGGATGTAATGACTCTACCGTCCTCTTAGATCCTCTTCAGCTTCGTCAGCAGACTGACCGAGAAAGGTCCTCGAGTGGCGGCCGCGTACCGGGAGACGCAGTGTTGGTAGGCCCCCCACAAGGTGGACCGACGATCTGGTGAAGGTCGCGGGAAGCCGCGGAAGGCGCAGGACCGATCGGTATGGAGATCTTTGGGGGAGGTCTATGTCCAACAGTGGGCGTCTCTTGGCTGATATGATGATGATGATGATAAAACAATAATAATTTAATATACAAGGTTATTTTTTAATTATGTTGTTCAGTTTGCTTGTTCAGACAAGCAAACTGAACAACTTTCACTATGGCACCAACTTTGAAATCGCAAAAAAAATCGGCTGTTCCATACATTTAGGTTCAGTGAATGTTGAACATTTGTATGGAACAGCTGATTTTTTTTTTGCGAGGTCGAGGCCGAGGTCTGTTTTCCCGGATCAGTATAATCTGGACATCTTTAAGGTTAAAGTGATAAAGCATCTTTTTAATTTTTTATAAGTACACACAATATTATTTTATTGTATGTATGCATACATACATACAATAAAATAATATTGTGTGTACTTATAAAAAATTTCTCGCATATAAATGTAATAAAGTTAATTATTGTTAAAATTAAACAATCTCAGAAATAGAAAATGTGTCAAAACTTTAGTGATAACATTGTCACAATTTCTGATGTGGCCTCCGTTTGTAAATAAGTTCGGGTTATGGAAATAAACTAAAATATGGAGCTCTCGAACGGGATGTTGAAAAGAAAGTATTTACTCCCTAACTATTATGTTTTACGTCAAGATTTTTGATTAACAAATTGACTCTGTGTTATACTCGTAAAACAGAGTAAGAATATTAACTATGTACTTAGCTAAAGTTGGAAAGTTTTGGAACACTCCGTCTGCACAATAAGAGAATTGATTGTTCCAAATAAACCTTTACCAAATCCTAATAAACCGTAAAAATCTTTTGAATATTTGTGAATAGGTTTCACAAATTCAACACAATTATTCCACATAAAAATGTTAAACATTTATATCTAATATATTTTGAAACCGGAGTTACACTATTTTCTCTGGTTGCACTGTTGGCAGAGTGAGTGTTCCAGTTAATTGACCAGAACTTTCTCCCTATAGATTTCACAATTTTTTTTATCTTCACCATGATGTTTTCAGAATTATTTCCTAAATTCTTCCTTGATTTCGTAAAAATATTATAACCTTTAAAAAAGAGCTCTCACACCACACGCACATGTAAATTTTGACAAACAAGTTTGATCGTTTATAGGGTCCTTATAGTACCTACCTACCTACCGCTACCTGAGAAGAAAAGGAGCTGATTGTTACAGGTAGTGTAAAGTCCTGCAACTGGACATATTATTTGCATTTACAACGAAACTAGGCAATGGACTCGAGCGCGTATACAGCCTAATCGATTTTTAATAATTTATTGATGTGAAAATTAAATATAAACTACTAATTAAATACAATAAACAACCATTTAAAACATATTTAATTCTTTGATTTGTTCTTTGCTATTTTCCACAACTGTTTTGAAAAACATCGTGTCATACACAAGTGTGTAGGCAAAGACCTACTTTCCACCCGTGTATTACAATGTTCTATAATAATGCCCCGCACCAAAACATAACTAAATTACCATTGTTGTTGATGACGTTAATATTTACCAGTGCTCAATTTTAAAATATTCATTTACAATGATTTTTAGGGTTCCATACCTCAAGAGGAAAAATGCAACCCTTATTCTTCGTTGTCTCAACCCTTTTCTCAGGAACGTGAAGATATCAAACTGAAATGAATAACAAATATGCACTCGGGTCTACGGACTCTTTCAGCTGTGAAAAAAAATCCTATTAAATAGTCTTTAAATAAATGTTAAACTCAGACTAAGCAAACCATTATAGTCGCAATATATTCACTATGGCACGAATAAATTTCTGCGTCTAGTCCGCCATTACAAACAAAGCACCGCGTTGTTGTGCTAAAATATCAATCAGTGAGCATTGTTTGTGAGTACATTTTACAGTTCTATGTTTTTCATTGATTTTTTAATAATTTGTATAAAGAAAAACATCATAAGTGTGGAATGTTGGATGCGGCGTCCCTAGTTTTTTCCGCCATCTTAAGAGCACCGCCATACATTATTGGCACGCTTTTTTGCAGGTATTTCATGTCCTTTGGGTTGCTTAGTCTGAGATGTTAAATCATAGTTAGTTAACCGTAGAGTATCTGAAAGGTTTCCCCAGCATCGTCTTGAGGACCGCACTCTCATCGAAGCTCGCTCTAATGTCAACGTTATAGATTTCGCGCTGCCATGCCACCATTGCCACCCCGAACCCTAATGCAATATGTTAATATTATTGATTGACAAAAGGTCGTAGTAAACTTGACGCAATATAATCCAGGCAGCACACTTACGGAGCTTAGCCATAATACCTGAAAATTTCCGGACTACTTGACAGACCTGCAATATGCTTTTCAAAGGACAAGTGCTCATCTAATTGAACACCGAGGAACCTGATCGTGTTGCTTCGGAGAAGAATGTCGCACTGACACGAGGTTGTTGATGTGAGATTATTAGTCGCACATGAATGGAACTTTAAATTTCTCTTGGACATGGTTTCCCGTTTTCCCCAGGGATCTCCAAACCGATAGGTCCTGCGCCTAACACATTCAGCGTCGTCGGTCCACCTTGTGGAGGGCTTATCAACGCTGTGTCTCTCGGTACGCGGCCGCCTTTCGAAGACCTTTTTGCCCCAACGGCCGTCCAGCCTGCTAGCTATATATTCTAACAATATAACGTCAACAAGATAGGTAAGTTATCATTTCTCGGGCAACACGTGCTTCCAGACCTCACTACACAGTGGTCATGGGCATGGGAGACTTCAACGCAAGGCTAGGCAAACGTGGCGATAATGAGTTGAAAGTGGGGCGATTTCGAGCTGGAATCCGGAATCACATGGGTCAAATGCTAGCCGAGTACAAGGAGAGGGACTCTATATGATGGACTGTTTCTTTAAAAAACAGTAACATCGATATTGGACCTGGATAAGTCCGAATGATGTGACAAAATGTGTGAGATTGACTTCATCATGTCGTCTAAGACTCGAATATTCAAGGACGTCTTTAATGATGTGTTTAATTCGTTCAACACGGAGACCGATCACTAAAAACCCGAACGCTTCAACTCGTATTGCAGAATTTCCTCGATTGCCTGGAGGACGGCACGGATGTGAACATGTATAATGACAGGGTTGTGGAAACTGTCCTTACAGTGGGTACGGCTGGGTTTTTTAAACCCAGCCGTACTAAGCAAGGAAATAAGATCTCGGAGCCAACATTTAAGCTGATGGGAGGAAAGGCGTGGAATGAACCTGTAGTCTTATGAAGATACTCTTCGGCGACTAAACAAACAGATTGACTCATCTGACTAGCGACATACGCCGACATACAGCAGAGCTTCTGAAAGCAGGCAGACTACCAGTCGTAAAGGCCCTGCAGAGGCTATTTACCTCTGTCATACTCGATGGCAAAACGTTTAAAGCATGGCACAGGGCCATCATCTCCTTGTATCCATCATCATCTCTTTGTATACAAGCTGTTTCCGAGAGTTATCACGAATCGTCTCGCATGCAGATTCGATAAGTTCCAGCCTCCCGAACAAGCCGTATTAAATTCACTAAGAAAATTGCGCGCGACGATGGCGCGACGCGTTTCTGTAATCGGCCTCTTCAATATCAACTATCAAAATATTTATTTTATGTGACACAATATCCTTTACTTCAATAATAATAAAATATATGTTCGATATGTGGCTCCTAAAAAAAGAAAGAAATTCTTAATCTAATCTAATTTTCTAACGAAAAGGCGTCGAAACAAGTCATACATATTATGTACGAAGTTCTCCATCGTTTAAACGTAATTTTATGCCAAAATGTTTTTTAACGTTTGTCTAAACTTTTGTATTGTTTGTATGTTTATAAATTGATAACTATATTTTTTATGAATAAATAAAACTACTATTGGAAACATTGACGTATATAACCTAGACTCGCTGTTGCGAAGAAATTTTGTGCCCCAACGCGGGACGGCGCCGAGTGAGGTGACGTTCGGAGCGGGGTATAGTGCAAAGAATAATCTTGCGTTCACGCAGATGCGTCGAAAATGATTTTTACCTATTTTTCTGAGGTTGCCTCTGAGAGATTACATAACATTTAATATTTCTTGGAAAATTAACTTTGAATGTATAAAACTTTATAAACTATTTTAGATATGGTTATTTTCAAATGATAATTTATTTATAACAATATCTTAAAATAAAAGTAACAAAAACAAAGCAAGGTTTCTCATTCATTATAAGTTTAAAATCTTTAGAAAATACACATTTTATATAATTTCAAAAATACCCATTCAACATACAAAAAATACCTTTGTTAGCACTTTTAAAGCGCTTTTTAATTTGGATCGGGTGAGTATGATCGTAAGCACTGCGAGCGCTGTTGTGTTTCGAACCGTCTGGAATATTATTCAAAGAACGAAACATGGCTATCTCATCATCATCACCACAGCTCATATACGTCCCCACCGAGGGGTTCGAGCCTACCCTATGTTAGGGTGATTAGGCCTTAGTCAACCACGCTGGCCCAGTGCGGATTGGTCGACTTCACATACATCATTGAATTTCTTCGCAGATGTATGCAGGTTGCCTCACGATGTTTTCCTTCACCGTAGGAGCGTCGGATAAATGCACATATGAAATTCGAAACGAAAAACACATTGGTACATGGCGGGTCTCGAACCCTGACCCCCCGATTGGAAGGCAAGTGCCGAGTCCACAGCGCCACCGACGCTCCTCTATCTATCTGCATAAACAGAATATCGGCTATCTGCATAAACAGAAAGCAAGAAAATACTAAAAATATAATGACCTTGTTAAATAGAATAACACATAGAACTGACAATTTAATTAAAAAGTAGTTAAAAATAACCAAACTATAATAGTTATGTTAAGAAGTATAGGTATTAAAATACCTATGAAAACTTATACCTGCAGCAACATTTGCTCTTCCCGAATAATTTTTGCATTTTACCATAATACAAGAAGGCATTTTATATTTAGAACTATCGATGCAATATCTAAAACAATAAATCATGAGTTATTATTATACCATCACTTTTTCAACTTTGGGCACATCTGTTTTTTTATTGTTAAATTTAATCTATGTCAGCGACTCGGTAGCGTCCTCGCTCCAACAGAATATTACATAAGAGTAAAAGAGCCTAAGCCTGAAGCCCAACTTTTTAAACCCTAAGCCTGAACACCCTAACTTAAAAATTTAATTCACCATTTTGTGGTGGCGGCCATCTTGGATTTGAGATTGTCATCATAGTGTATAGTATTCTACTAGTCGAGCCCTTTCATTTGATATCCATATTGAGGGAGTTGTAAAAAAAATGTAGTTCGCCATTCTGTGGTGGCGGCCATCTTGGATTTTAAATTTATCATAGTGTGTAGTATTTTACTAGTCAAGCCCTTTCATTTGACACTCATATTTATTTATTTATTTAAACTTTCGCAGAGCCTAAATAAAGTGTACAGGGGCGAACTTAATGCCAGGCATTCTCTACCAGTCAACCCGTAAAATGTGAGAAAATCTTTGTTGACGGTGTTCGAATTGGAAAAAATAAGAACTAAACAAACCTTGACACAACTAAGTAACAACATACTAAATAAAGATAAATACTAAGTACACAAATATATAAATATTATATACATAAATATAGATATATAAATATATATTGAGGGAGTTATGTACGAATATGTATTCTGCCATTTTGTGGCGGCGGCCATCTTGGACCGATGGTCATTAAACATAGCTAAGAACACTTCCGACTAATTTACCTTTCAAACAAAAAAAAATCAAAATCGGTTCATCGGTTCGGGAGTTATGATGCCACAGACAGACACACACAACACCACCATAAATATAATCATTTGGAAAATATTGAAAAAAAAAACAGGACGTAACGTTGACACTCAAACAAATTAATATTAGGTAGATCGCTCAAATATTATGAAACTTCTCATTTTGTATTTGACCTAACTTGAATGAATGTTTATAATATAAGTTACTGTTCTGTTGATTTATCGTCACTCGCAGTCAGTCACTCGCTTAGTACAATAACCCAAATTAATCATTTATGTCTCTTAAAATTTTAATTTACAGTCACTCGTTTAAATTCTTATCTCCTTAACTCCCCTTTAGTTATCGACACAATCTCTCTTCTCAGCCTTATGAATCGGTATGAGAACAGACTTTTTCAGTACATCAGGAAATTTTTCAAGTCTTAAGCAACTGTTAAATAGATTTGTTAAGGTCGGAGTAATTAAATGACTCAAATGCTTTAAAACCTGGGCAGGGATACCATTATAGCCCGTGGATGGCCTTGCCTTGAGGCTTCTGATTGTACTTTCTATTTCTTCATTATTTGTATCGGCTAAAAAGAATGAACTATTTTGTGATACAATTGGTAAAAACTCATAAGGAAAGGATGGAACATAAATAACAGGACTTAGATATATTCGTATACGTACTTAACCAACGTAAAACTACCTTTTTTGTGATGATTCGCTGTACTATGTTTTTCGAATTTCTTTTATAATGTTCACTTTTCGCAATTTTTTGTTAAGACATCCTGTATATTTGTAAGTGGGCATTCCATATAACTTTGAAGTTACGGTGATGATTGAGTAGTTTCTTTATGTATTTAAAGGTTATAATAATTAATAAAAGCTTATAAATTATGCTATAAAGCTATCTTTTACGCCTTAAAGTGATTTTCCTAACTATATGTAGCCACAAAATGCTATTAAGTTATTAAACAGTTTTTGAGATAGCTAATAAGGTATAAGTTAAGTAGGTTATGAAAGAGTCACATTTGAGATATAACAATGCGTTTCACGTCATCTTTAGGCATTTGATTATCCTAAAAACAATAACCTTTTCGGAACTTAGAAGACTTAGTACTTATAGCTCTGGAAAAGAATCTATGATTGCGTTATATTAACCTCTTGAAAAAGGCTTTTAGGTTAAAGCAAAAATCATATAGTTCTAAGACCAAGAAGCTCTAAAATTAACTGACATAGAACTTACAAGATATACAAATTCCTTATTATAACTTTTTTATGACAAAAAGGTATTTTAAATAACTATCATAAAGGATAAATGCTACTTGGGAAGGTAAACACTGACTTTTGCTCCAGACTTCGTCGGCGACGGTTGTGTGATAGGAACGTGTAAGACCTAGACATAGACCTAAAGCTAGATTTAAACTAGATTGCTATAGAATCGTTAACTTTTGTTATATTTTAAATGATTAAAGTTTGTATCGGTGTATTGATTTTATTCTTTTAATTATTAGTTTTCACGTAGTTTCTAAAATTACTAATTATATATTTTGCCGTATCGTTTAGTACCGCGTGACGCGATTTTGTGATAGGCCTCTTAAGATTAAGTAAATTATCTAAGTATCCATATCGCATATCCATTTCACTCCATAAAGGTGTGGCGCGTACGGCGCGTGTTGATATGTGCGTTCAGCACATATCAGCACGCGCCGTACGCGCCTTATTATATGATGTCATCAGCATATCAGCATGCGTCTTTCAATATCCGTGTACCTACCGCATTTTGGAAAATGCGGCGCGTTCTGCCGCGTGCAGCGCGTACGATGCTGACAAAATGTGCGTTCAGCTTTAGAGTAACAAAGTTTTTTTTTTTTTTTATTTATAACCCTTTATGTACAATCTAGTATACAAAGGCGGACTTAATGCCTGAGGCATTATCTGCCAGTCAACCTTCAGGTGATGCAGAGAATAAAGAAGTAGATGTACAAGTGATAACGATAAATTTTGAACATGTTTAATATGAGTATATATATACCTATGTGTATTTGTATATATATTATATATATGTAAAAATAATATATATCTCTATATATAATAAAATCGTAGGGGTACAAAAATCTGTAATTGCGAAATATTAAGAAAAAAAATACACAGGTCGCCTTAAAATCATTAGCAGAACACGATAGAATAGTTTTTAAAAAAATTGTTTGTTTGTTGGTTTGTTTGTTTGTTTGTTTGTTTGTTTGTCTGTTTGTCCGGAAAGATCTCCGAAACTACTGGACAGAATTTGATATGGCTTACACCACAATGCTTAGAATTTTCCGGAAGAACATTTAGGCATAATTTCGTTTGTTTAAATTCACTTTTTATTTTTAGTGAAAAAATACCATATAAAATTTTCGAATTGGCTTTAGGTAGAAAAACAACATGGCGCACGTGAAATTATTTTGACAAGTCTGTCACATAGTACTTTAATAGTACAGAGAGAAGGTATTTTCTTCCACGAAGGAAAGGCAATGGAACTACGCCATACAGCCTCATCTTAAGTACTTGGATTTCGAAAATTGAAAGGCAGGAATGAAGTGTTTCACATAGTACATATAAAATTTAATATTTTCTGTTAATGGCTGTGCCCAACTGGATTTCGCAAACCAAATTGTCTTTTTCTTATGTCGTACCGTGGTGGTAAGGCAAAAAGATCAAGCCATACAACCAATGTATAAAGCATTTTTTATGATAATACTTATCGAGTGACCATAAAATTTGTAGATTGGTTTAATTCTTGACTAATTTTCACAAAATCGGTACAATTTTTGAAATATTTGAAATATTTGAAATGTTGAGAAATGAAGATACTCTTTTCAAGGTATTTTGAAAGGTGTTATATGTTTTTACATTAGGACTAAGGAATCAAACTCTTTCATCCATTTAAAACTATTAAAAGTAATAGATTAATATTGATAATTAAAAAAAATATTTAACTGCAATGTTCTGGGTTACGCGTAGAGGGACGGGACGGGACTCTTGATCCTAATGTCTAAAATGACGGATCACATTTTTTTGGATCCACCCAAGGAACATGGATATCGAACGAAGAACCTAAAGAGTAGAACACATTGAACCTAGCCACGTTGACTTAATTTGACATGACTGCTGATAAAGTTCGTTTCCAAACCCAGCGATATGCATATCAAATTAAAGGCCTTGATGAGTAGAGCACTATGAACAGGAAAATCGCCCTAAATTCAACATGGCCGCCGCTCAAATAAAACGGATAAAAGTTCGTTTCCAAACCCAGCAATATGGGTATCAAATGAAAGGCCTTGAAGAGTAGAGCACTATCAACCTAGCAACATTGACATAAATTTAACATGGCCGCCGCTCATTAAAAGTGGATAAAAGTTAGTTTCCAAGCCTAGCAATATGGGTATCAAATGAAAGGCCTTGAAGAGTAGAGCACTATGAACCTAGGAAAATCGACCTAAATTCAACATGGCCGCCGCTCAAAAAAAAAGGATAAAAGTTCGTTTTAAAACCCAGCAATATGGGTATCAAATGAAAGGCCCTGACGAGTAGAGCACTATGAACCTAGCAACATTGACATAAATTAAACATAGCCGCCGCTCTAAAAAGAAGAATAATAGTTCGTTTCCAAACCTAGCAATATGGGTATCAACAGAAAGGTCCAAAAGAGTAGAGCATTATGAACTAAGAAAAAATTGCCCTAAATTAAACATGGCCGCCGCTCAAAAAATGGATAAAAGTTCTTTTTCAAACCCAGCTATATGGGTATCAAATAAAAGGCTTTGATAAGTAGAGCACTATGAACCTAGCAACATTGACATAAATTCAACATGGCCACCGCTCAAAAAAGATAGATAAAAGTTCGTTTCCAAACCTAGCAATATGGGTATCAAATGAAAGGCCTTCAAGAGTAGAGCATTGGGAACCTAGCAAAATCGACCTAAATTCAGCATAGCCGCCGCTCAAAAAAAAAGGATAAAAGTTCGTTTCCAAACCTAGCAATATGGGTATCAAATGAAAAGCCTAAAAGAGTAGAGCATTATGAACTTAGGAAAATTGCTATAAATTCTGGATGGATAATAGTTCGTTTCCAAACCCAGCAATATGGGTCTCAAATGAAAGGCCTTGATGAGTAGAGCACTATGAACCTAGCAACACATAAATAAATTCAACATGGCCGCCGCTCAATAAAGGTGGATAAAAGTTCGTTTTCTAATCTAGCAATATAGGTATCAAATGAAAGGTCTTCAAGAGTAAAGCACTATGGACCTAGCAATATTGACGTAAATTCGACATGGCCACCGCTCAAAAAAGGTGGATAAAAGTTCGTTTCCAAACCTAGCAATATAGGTATCAAATGAAAGGTCTTGAAGAGTAGAGCACTATGAACTTAGGAAAATAGCACAAAATTCAATATGGCCGCTGTTCAAAAAAAACTGATAAAAATTCGATTCTAAGCCCAGCAATATGGGTATCAAAACTATCAAATGAAAGGCCTTGATCAGTAGAGCACTATGAACGTAGCAACATTGACGTAAATTCAACATGGCCGCCGCTCAAAAAAGACGGATAACTGTTGCTTTTCAAACCCAGCAATAGGGGTATTAAATGAAAGTAGGCCCTGAAGGGTACCTAGAGCAGCCATGCTCTAAGTGTGTTCCGCGGAACCCTAGGGCTCCACAATACCCCTATAAGGGTTCCGCAATAATTTAGAAAAATCAAACCACCCTCTCTGGTCGTACTTTTATTATGCTTATTAATAAAGAATACACTTTTAAAAACTATTGTTTTATTTTAGGGTTCCGTCAAGTATTTCGCTTACCAAAAGGGTTCCGTCACCAAAAAAGTTTGAGGACCGCTTCGGATTGGATGTTCGATGTTAGATGTTACCTGTGTTTAGTGTCCTTCGAGACCGTGATAATGCAACGATCGTGAACTAACTAACGATAACTCCAAGTTTGTGTGTTGGATGTTAGTCATCACGGCGAATTTGCTAACCGAACTATGCCAGCAACACTATATCGCACAGTACACGTTACAAAAACGGAAGTCTCAATACATTTTAAGGCTAACCGCATAAATACGTTTTTTCGCATTCGTTTTCTGAATGCGGGCATCCGAATGCATCAAATCTATACAAAATACTCATTGACTGCCGCACACGTTCGTTTTTATTACGAACGGAACACGTTCTGTACGTACGTTTAGGTAGAATGGTAGAAATCCCGAATGAGAAGAAACGAACGTCTGCGCTACGTTCACGAAACTCCGTGTCTGTATTTCGTGATCGGATATCGAATACGGAAAACGTATTTGTACAGTAACCCCCTCATTCATGCTATACATTAACTCTACGAAAACCGCCAGTATTACGAGCGACATAAGAACGGTTCAAAGGTCAAACAGTATAGCTTGACAAGGAGCTTACTGTACGACCAGTCAAAATTAGCCAAGTTGTCATATCCAAAAAATATATTTTGTTGGTGTTACCAACACCCATTATAAAATCTAAACTTTATTCGTATACAGTTCTAATTTATTAACAATTGTTTATTTTAATTCGAAACATGAATACGATAAATATTATTCTTGCAACTGTGTAGTTCTTTCTACTGCAGAAGAATTTATTAATATCAATAATGTCTCTAAAACAATAATTATACTTACGGCCTTACAAATAAAAACTTATACCGAGGATAATCCTCGGAATAATTTATTCTGTGTTTTGTCTTGTTTTAGCACATGTCAGATGTAATATGTCAAAATAAGACAAAACACGGAATAACTATTCCGAGGTTATTCCTAGGAATAAGTTTTTTATTTGTAAGGCCGTTAGTGTTTATAGTAATATGTAATGTATTTAATTTTGTGGACTGTTAAAAAAAGAGCATTACGAACCTACGAAAATTGTCCTAATTTCGAAATGGCCGATGCTCAAGAAAGGCAGAATAAAGTTGAATCATTATGGAATAAAATGGAGGAAAAAACTAAACACTGTGTTAAGTATTTTGATAGCGAAACGTAGTTCGCGGGCACAGCTAGTATATATATAAATTATATATATGTAAAAAAAATATATATAAATAAATTGCGAATACAATATAAATACCTAAATATAACAAGTCAATAGGGATACCTAAATCTAACCTATAATATAAATTTGATGTTGACGAATACTTGTAGCTTAAACCTCAGCCTCACTATGTTTCCGAAATTCTTTTCTGGTACAGTTTCCTTAATTTTTTCTTAAAACTTAATTTACTAGACGATTTTCTGACATCTAATGGAAGAGCATTCCACAACTGGATCGATCAAAGTTAATTTTTATGATCGACAAGATTTAAAGATACTAGTGTTTTTTTAAATCACGACACTGATTCTATGAAACTAAATGCGTACTGTCTACTAAATAATCCTGGTAATATTTTTATCTATACAAATAAATAAAATTGAAGTGTCTGTTTGTAATGTCAAAATAACAAATTTTTACTACATGGGTATGAATGTATATCGGGTACCAATAACAAAAACACAATTTAAAAAATTCTTGTCTGTCTGTCTGTTTGTTCCCGCTAATCTCCGGAACGGCTGGACCGATTTTGACGGGACTTTCACAAGGTATAACATAGGCTACTTTTTGCCAAAAGTTACTATTCCATGCGGACGAAGTCGCGGGCACAGCTAGTTAATCTATAAAGATATTACCAGGATTATTTAGTAGACAGTTTGGTAAAGGGAGATCCAAAAGCTAATCCGGAGATATCAAAATTCTATTGCTGTTGTTTTTTCAGGATCAGTTTGGTGTAATCTGAAAAGGGGTCAACATTTAGTTATAATAAATAAGTCGAGATATTTTTCAACATTTAATTACAAAACAATAATCTAACATTTCTGATTGCAAATAAAATAAAATATATAATAAAAAAATGGACGGACTATTAATTAGTCTTTAAACAATAATTAAGCAAAATAAATTACTTATATCAAATACCTTAAAGAAAATACAATTCGAAGCTTTTTGTCACTTTAGTCACAATAAAACAAAGCACTACTGACTTATGTAAAAATGGAAGAACAGATCTGAAAATGTTCAATCTAACATATTATATCATATAAAAAATTCACAACACTGAGTAAGACTCGAAATAAGTATATTTTTATTATTACCTTAATACTCCTACACAAGTAACTGGATTACACTTTCTAAATAAGAGTGTGATTTTTTAAGCTATTAATGCAAGTAGAACACCTTTAAATTAAATTTTCAAATTCGAAACAGCGGAGCATGCAACCAGTCTTTTGCTCAATACTAAATGCGAAAAGTACATTTATCACGCTTAAATTGAGGTACCGCTCCTTCGAACTGAATATTCTCTTGCAGCCGGCTGCACCAAAATTAATTACTTCTTATGATTTCATCTTTACTTTATCTAATACTATGAAGGATAATGTTTTCAACATCATAAGTCGTCAAACGTAAAGCGAAAATCTTATAATACTCGTAAATATATGACAACCAATCCGACGCAATAACTTTTGTACGTCACTTTTTACGAAATTGTAAAACGAAAAACTTAGTGCAACCGGCCGGTTACCTTATAATTAACCAAAGTACGTCCACTTATCATATTATACTGAGCTTAATGCATGAAATAATACATAATATTAATTAAAGTCACAAAATACCTTTCAGTCGCGTGTTACGTGATGTAGAGGTAAAACCCAAATAAAAGATGTTGGGTACAGAATATTTATGTTTTATTTATGTGTTAATTCATTTAATTCTATCCGCGGGTACATTAATTATAAAAATTGTTAACTTATATTTTAAAGGTACTTGAAATATTTTGTTTATTATTTGGATGGTATATTTGTAAATGATGTACAATTTGTTATATAAGTAGCCGTATTGTAAAATTAAAGTTGCTTTCCATTCTTCTACCGACTGTGCTATACGTGTCTCGAAGCAAATAAACTTCATTCGCTTTACTTGCCGTGAAATCTCATTTCATCAGCCGCATCCATTGCAATTGTTGGTCCTTCGAACCGGATCATGATGAGAACATCGGGACCGGGAGTGAAGTCGCGAAATCAGCTTCGGGACGTCGAGAGTGCATCGGCACAAGTGGAGCGATCGACGCCATTACCGACCGATCTACCTCGTGGTGTTAGAAGCAACATCACAATCAAGAAGACTTCGGAACCATCTGTGAGTTCATCGGCGTTATCTATAGCCAGGAAGAAGCAGCTTGAGTTGGCTGCAGCGGAGGCTCGATCCAAAATTGAGCTGATATTGATCAACAAGAGGCTTGAGGCTGACTTGGCAGCAGTAGACGCAGTAGACGCGATGGGCAATTGGGATGATGACTGAATTCTAATTTTCACGTCAAGAAGCAATCATGTGAAATTAGAATTAAAATCGGCTTAGAAATACAAGCATTTTAAGCTGTTAATTTGGAAGCGATTAGACAGTGAGATCTGACAGCAACCGTGACGTCATTGTTGAGTACGGCCATATAACCTCCATATAAATTGTCATTTTGCTAGAAAGAGATGGAGAAAAACCTTTAATACCTTATATCTTAATTGTTTTTATAGTTATTCGGAAATCGATTTTTGTTTCTGTTTATTATATAAACGAGCTTCTATTAAAGCAATTTTTTTTTATTTCCGGATACGGACCGCGATCCGCCTGTTGCTGACCGCTGATCTAGCCTATTCCGGAGAAAGTCAGACTAGCAGAAGTGTTCAAAAGGTGGAACAATGGCTCGAAGATTCAAGCACAAAGAACGAGATTCGTCCAGTTGAATCTCGCTGTGAGGTGGCACCAGCAGCTGAAGCAAATCCCGAGGTGAGTAACTTGACGTACGCATCGGAGGGTCTGTTGAGACAAATAGATCGAGCCGCCGGCGCCAACGAGCGCCTGGTTACACTTGTGGCATTGTTGTCCCCTGCCCCTGATTATTGAGTGCTGCGACTTAGCACTGAGGAGTGGAATTGTTGGGTACAGAATATTTTTGTTTTAATTATGTGTGTAGTTGTTAATTCATTTATTTGTATTCGTGGGTACATTAATTATAAAAATTAATTGTGGGTACATTAATTTGTATTTTAAAGGTATTTGTAATATTAAGTAAATTTTTTGGATGGTATATATGTAAATGTTGTGCAATTAGTTATATAAGTAGCCGTATTGTAAAATTAAAATTGCTTTCGTTTTATCTACCGACTGTGCTATACCTACGTGTATCTCGATCGAAGCAATTAAACTTCATTCGCCTTACTTGCCGTGAAATCTCATTTCATCAGCCGCATCCGTTACGAAAGATTTTACCAACGCCGTAAGTTTGTAATAAGATTATCAATTTTTTTAATTAATGTCCCTAAATGCATCATCAAAATCTGATTATTTATATTCAATGCCTAATCTTAACCGATTAACTAAGTTAGATATTTTTCAACATTAATCGTGACGTGTCTGATTTATCGACGTCAACTATATGCATTTTTCATTTCTTCGCTAGTTTGATACTCTGTTTTGTATACTTATCGCTTCACCTCTCACAAAATAGTTTTTGCTCGTCATCAACAATGCGCCGGCGCCTCACTATGTTTCAAAGTTTGACAAGCAAGCGCTCAGAGCGATCAAAGCTCAGTGTGACATCGGCCGCATATCTCTTTTAAACAAGTCAGCATTCATTAGTCTTTGGATAATAATATGTCAAATGTAAATGTAAGAACGTACCTACTTAAAAATATTAATTTTTACTTATACAAAATTCCATTTTGCCTTATCTATATACTTCATAAATAATACTTTATAAAACCTATGTATATGATTTAAATACGTAAATTGTAAAAAGATATAACTGGCTAATATATTTTTAGATCTTACTCGTAAATGTAGTATAGCGAGTGGATAGATTATTAGATTTATTAGGTACCCAATGATTTGATTATAATCAGACATTATTAGAATGTCTCGATACCTCCAATGAACACTACGCCAACTCCAAATTTGTCGATTTTCAGCGGACGCTCTTAATCTTCAATATTGCAGTTATTTTGATTTTTTTGTGTGGCCATATAATTTGCTGTTGCTTTAAAACCCACATTATAACATTTTAGAAATCATTTAACATTTTTTACCAGCTCCAATTAGCGTAATATTACATGGAAAACTGATATTTTAAACTCGGAAATCTCCGCTTTTTCAGAGTTAGCGCAGTTTATAAGGGAATATTTAGTTTATAAGGCGCACTATTATAAACTAAATTCAATACATACGAGGCAAAAATCTTAAAAATGACTTCAAAAATCAATTTTACTACTAATTTAGAGCACTGTAATTATTATTTCATACTAATAAGATTCTCATTTAAAAAATTACAAAAGTTAGCGTTTAATAGTGGAGAAAGAAAAAATCTTATACCTTCATACAAGCCACTAACCTACCTAGTTGGCAGCGTATTTCTCGAGGGCCGGCGGAGGATCTGGCGACGACATAATATACCGGTATTTTGATAGAGCGGCTTGTCTACCTCCCGGTTTCCGAAAGTTCATTTACTCGGTCGGTTGGTTGAGTCTTCCCTGCCGACTTGGAGGTGCGGCGCGCTCGTCGAACGCTGCCAAAACCCGAGCTTGGCAGACGAAAACGCGCTATTTGCGAGCAAATAGTGGACGAATGGAAAGAGAGATGGAGTGCAGAGACGAAAGGAACAGAGCTGTGTCGGTTCTTGCCGAATGCGAGTCGTACTGCATTGTGTCGTACCGGATTATGAAACGTCTCAATTGCTCACTGGCCATGGATGCTGCAATTAAAGGCTATATCGGATGAAACTTACCGACAGGAGACAGGTGTGTGATTGCGAGAATGACGAGGAGGACGTTCACCACGTTTTGCGGAGTGTCCGCTATATGAGGACCTGCGTGAAAGACTGATAGACGGGATATTCGACAGTAAGGTGGGACCGGTTAACAATGCGGAACTAGTTAGCTTAGAGGCGAAATTCAAAAGGCTGCAGGAATTCCCGCACCTTTGGCACAAGAGGCGGAGTAGGTCAGAGTTGAGGAATTAAATCGACGTATAGAGCTCGCACTGTCATCGTTATCGTGAGCGTCACCCCTAAATGGGGGGAGAAGTACGAATTGGGAGTGAATGGAAGGAAACAATTTGTAGAGAATCAATAATTTCGCGCGGCAGAGTTCAGTCGCAGGTTTCCGCGCGCATCTCGCACTATTCGGCCATTATAAGCGAAACGTTGGTATAGCCATGGTGGGACAAAGAGTGCATTTATTTGGCGTTATGTAAACCTAAAAACTTTCTTGTTATTGTCAATATAATTGGTGAAATATGTAATCCATTTAAATAAAAAACGAAAAATACTAAAATATTGTTCGTTGAAGGTATCGATCAGCAAATATACGCTGGTTTATGTATAAATTGTATAATATTAAAGTAAAATTCATATCTAAATAAAGTAAATATTAAAAATGGCTAAACTTATAAAGAAATTTAAATATTCAGACTTTTCAGTCACATTTAAGTACTTTACATAAATAAATGCCAATTTACAGTCTGTCACTTATCATTATCAATTTTCATTAAAATGTATAAACGCAGAAACAATCATAGATCGTTGCTACAACTTGATTACTTAAAATTCATTGGCTATTGATAAAATTTTCATCTTCATTTTTACAGATGAATAAAATATATACAGTTGAGCATACATTTGATGTAAGTAGCTTCTTTCAGTACAGCAGAATCGGAAATATACTAACATGATATATGTCGCATATTGTTATACACTTATGATTTATACGTACTACATAGATAGATACTCAAAAGACAGTAACTACATTTCCTCATGCCTTGAAGATTTTTCCTTGTCCGTATTGTCTTTCTTGTTTTTACGATTCCTTCTGAAATATAAAATAAGTTTTTTTTTAAATATGTATAAACGTTTTTGATAATTAATTGGTTATATTGTATCGACTTAAAATTTCACTGTGATTATAAACAAATTGTAGTAATTGCACAACACCAGAAACATACGTGTCTTACCTATGTTTATTGTTAGACAATATTTCATATGCTTGTTGGATCTCCATAAACTTTTCTTGTGCAGCCCGCCTCATAGTTACATCTTTCACCTTATCCGGATGATTTTCACGTGAAAGACGACGCCAAGTTGACGTAATCTCTTGCTGGGTCGACTCAGAGCTTAAGCCAAGAACCTGAAAATCCCGCAGTTTTAAAAAAAATGTTGTAGAATAACTCAAAATGATTGCCAGAGTTATGAAATTTTATTTGTACTATTATTATCTTTGACATCATCTATGACAGATTAGTTTCAGTGTAAACTTTGGCTTACGGTATAGCTGCATTTCAACAAAATACAGTGTTATTCAAATGATAAAACAGTAAACGGTTTCAAATACTTGAAGCAAAGACGTTTCAGAATAGTGTCAATTTTATGAAAACAAAATAGAAAAATTACTTGGATAAACAGTTATAATAACAAAATTATAATATCGAAAAATAAGGTGTTCTATAATTGTTACCTTATCAATGTCATTAGCATTCGAATACGAACTTCTAAGATATACATGAGTGTTTAGAGATCGTCGTCTAGAACCGATTGTGGAATATGTTTGGCATTTTCCAGACTCATCGTCCAAGAAGATTCGACGTATTTGTTGAGTGAATCAACCAATACTATAGCCGAAATAAAGAATTCCGTTTCACTTAATGAAGTTCTTTTAGAAAAAATCGAAGAGTTTCAAAATCTCAGGTCGGATACAGGTTGTCGTAAACGCAATTAATAGACTACATCTGCAGAGAAGTGGTTCTAACCACTAAATAAATGAATAGAATTAAATATATCAAATATATATTTGATTAATAAACTAATATAGAGTTCCCAGAGACGTTTAGAGAGTTTCTCGTACCTTTTTCTGTAGATATCATTGTAATCTTGCCGAAAACCCAGCCAGCTATTGCGTTTTAAAATTTTATAAATCAATAAAGTTTCATGTACTAGGTAATCTTACCAGTGGTTTAAACCCACCAATCATATAACAATAACTGTGTTTAACATTTTCTTGTTCTATAAACAATGTATGTAAAAACATGTAAAAACAAGAAAAAACCACAAATAGTGAGTTTAGACATAATATTAATATGTGTGTAAAGTATAAGTGTTACACACTAATCAATACATATTATAAAGTTCCCCGCGCCGGTTCTGTTTGTGTGTTTTTTCGCAATCGTCTTTAATCATCAAATCAAATCAAATTATTTATTTCGGACTAAATCCATATTTTGTTAGTAACATTGAAAACGTCTCAACAGATTTTCATACAATGTTCAACTTTTTACCACGAAACGAATCTCTGAATCGAAAAATGGTGTTCACACACCCATGATATTTTTGAAAGACCTATCTTACGACACTCTACACCATGGGATAGTCGAGGAAATAAAATTTATCCCCACTTTACATACGTGTTAATCAAATTGTGCAGGCCTATTACCGATCTCATGGTTTTCAAATGATATCATTATGAAATCATAGTGCAAAACGAAAAGTAAGATTTTTGGTCAGATTTTTGCCCATTCGTTCATTATATCATGATGACACCATTGAAATCATGCCATAGTGATGATATAATTGGGGATCAGTAATACCAAATGAAGCATTTCATGACTTCATTATCTCAAAATTTATATCATGTCATACGATGAAGATCCATAATAGGCCTGCTGAATATAGTTTGTTCAGAATCGAGAGTGCAATCGATTTCACTAATAAAAAATATGTTCAAGTTTTATTCAAAATTTAATTTTCAACCACGCCGTTTTTAAATTTACTTAACTCTGTCGTCTGCTAAAGCAGCTATTATACTATTCAATTTGTAGGTAACCTAATTAGGAACATTCCAATTAGGAAGTTGGAAGCTAGTGATCACACTAGACTAGACTGAATTGGACAGACAATTTGCAATCGTGGAGCAGAATTATATTGGGTTGCACGTTTCATGGCGCCGTATCTCTAACAACAGAACATAACATAGGGCTTGTCCTAGCCTTGGGAACAATGGGCGTAAAAAAGAAAGAACCGGGTTAAGGAATACTTATTATAAACAAAAAAACCGGCCAAGTGCGAGATGGACTCGCGCAACGAGTCCGTACGAACTTATCTATGTAGATAATTTCCTATCTTAATATATATTTACGGTTTTCTGATTTTTCCCCAAGCATAAGCTATAAGACCTGGCTTCGTGCCAAATTTCATGATTCTAGGTTAACAGGAAGTACTCTATAGGTTTTAATTCCTTTGTGAAATTGAAAAATATGCCAACATATTCAGTGATCCTTTCTAACAGAGATTGACTGTAGGCTGTGACGTCACCATGACTTGCAAACAGTATCCCTCCTGCGTATAGGATCCCCAGGTTCAACTCGTTCAGGAATGCAGCATATTGTTCCCCACTTCTGTCATCGGATCTACTTGGTGATGGGGGCACCACGGGCTGCATTGTGTGATGTAGGTGATTGTCAATACCTGTTACCTCGCGCCTCCAGGCAGCTTTTCGGTGGTTTATCCTCCTTGCGTGATTTGCAATCCGTCCATCTGTGCATGTAGCCACAATGACTGCAGCGGTCATCTTTTCCTTTGCAAATCAGTTTTGTGTGGACATAACCTAGGCATTTCATGCACTGTTCTAACGGGGATTTGTCAAATACTGGCCGCCGCTGGAGGTCTATATTATATACTCGTACTATCCCAGCTTCCAGTAGTGCTTTGTGGAGCAATGGTGAAACTTCTGGAACACGGTGGCACTCCAAGTTATTCCGACCTTTTTGCTATAATGAACTCTCATCATGGCATCTTTGATGTCGATTTCCTTAAAGAAATGTTTGTTCTGGGACGTTATAAATTGTATAATGTCCTGGTCCTTTGTTTTTATATGCAACTAAGTTGGCAAACAAACATACTACCCACCTGCAGGCGTAGCACAGGCTGCAAAGAAATTTGTGATAAGACTCAATGACACGTATCCCTTGAGGAGCGTCAAGAAATTTTTATCACGTCAGTCACTAAGGCTACGTTCCGAAAATCAATAAGAGTCACTATTAGCGCGCTGAAACGCGTCTCGAAATGTTGTGCGCGCTTATGTTAGCCGGCATGAAGAGCCACATGACGCCATCGTTAACGTCATACGCCATCGTGAACTTACGGCGCTAATGCTCTGGAGTGAAATCACTCTAAGCGAACTGTCAGTCTGACGTTTGATAATTGTGTTTTCGGTTTAAAAATGACTGTACCTGTTCTTGATGAGCAGCGAGGAAACAATGTTGTAATTAAAATCTACAAAACAAAAATACTGAGAAGCAATCAAAAGCAAAATGACCTAGGTACTCAAACCAAATTTTTAACTCGACATTTGGTTTGACAAATTGATACGCTAAAACCTCGGACCGGAATCGTAAGAATGCTGATAGCGCTGTTAGCATTTTTAGTGTTCTTTTTAATTTGAACCAGGCAATTATAATCGTTAGCACTGTGAGTGCTGTTATCGGACCGCAGCATAAATACGCGCCGCCGTGCTACACTTTAAAACATTGAGATTGTCACTGAAATTGTGAGATGACGCGTGACTCAAGTCCCGTCATGGCAGCCCGTGCTACGCCTGCTGATGGTAAGTGGTAACAATCACCTATATACCTGTGGTTCCTGTGAGATTTGTAGTAAATCTGCAACACCCAAAAGAACCACAGTGTACGTTGCCAACTAGTGACATAAAATATAAAATAACGGAACCCAGTAATTTCAATAAACCGGAACACAGCAATGCAAGCACTGCTGTTTTGCGGCAATAGGTAAGACGGAGGTACCCAAGCAGGCGACCCTGGTACAGAGTCTCCCTCCGCTAAGTCCTTGTGATAGGCCAGGACATCTCTAATTATAATATGTGGATTCGAAGATCGCGCCACATCCACCTGTAGGTCCTTGTGGTATTTGACTTTTTCTTTGGCTAAATTCAAGCCTTCTTTTGTACCGCAGCTCAATATGACCTTGCGGTTCTTGGCTTTTCTCACACGCTCCACTAATTTGTTCTAAGACAGCCCCGCCTGTTTTTGTCTCATCTGTGGATAAGATGATTATTGTATCGTTTGGACGGGGCTTCAGTAGGGTGTGCTTAGCTGCTATAGAGGCAGTCTTACCGGTTTGTCTGCCGCTTGTGGTGCTGATGTTACTGCCAGTTCGATAGCTAAGGACGCTGATGGTGGCGATAGTTGGACCCTCTTATCTTCCCGCATCGTCTTAAGCTCAGATTTAACTGCCTCCAACGTCTCGCAAATCGGCTACAGATCTTGGACTATTTATTTTATTGAATTTTAGATATTCCTTCGTGATCCTCGCAGGGAGTAACTTAGTGATCTGCGACAGATTTTCCCCTAAAACCTTCGTTTCTGACATGAGCACATTATTCGGACTCGTGCCGCTGTTATCCAAGCCAACTAGCCGCTGGGTGTTGGTGGGTGTTTATGTTCCAGTGTTTGCTCCAAATGTGTCAAGTTTTTCTGAATATCCTTCCTTAAGGTATCAATTGACATCTAAAGCGTCTGGATCTTTGCCAGTATCGCCCCAGTGGTAGGGTCCGGCACAGAGCTGACTGGTGCTTTTTGCACGTTATCAACGAGGGTTTCAACTTTACCGAAAGTGTTTCCAATTGTATTAACTCTGGCGCCGATCTTCACGGGTTTCAATCGACGATTTTTTTTTTGTTTGTTGGAGTATCTCCTCTGTTTTTTTTTAATATTGCCTCTCAATGGCCCACATCAACTTTGTTGTCAGGTCCGTAATCATTGTGTATTAAGCCCTCTCTATTCTAACGAATTCCTGGGAAAGTCTTCTTTGATTCCCGCTCCAGGTTATATTTGTGTCGAGGTCTGGAGTCCGAGTGAGCGAGGGTTGTTTCATAAAGGGTCTGGAGGCATTCAATGGTGGTGGTCCTACTTTTTTTATGTTGCCTGCCGTTTCCAGCGCTTCCTTTCCCTTCTGCTAAATTTCGTTTGCCAGGTTTGTGGCCATATCCATCTCGTACTCCACACCCCTCCCCGACCTGCATGGCATCGCCAGCATGCTCAGCCTTACTGATCTCCTCCCGTACAATGAGTCAGTGTCGTACTCATCCTCCGAGTCTATCGATTGTGGAGGAAATTTCTCATAGTCACTCTCTTATCGTTGCCAGAGCCGTAAAAGTTTGGAGAATGGAGCCACCCGACGCACTTCCTTCGCTGGAATTAGGTAGTTGTTGACTTTGACTGGCGGGTAGAGTCTTGGATTTCTTCGCCGGGGTAGTACAGGGGTCGTGCTCGATTCATCAGCTTCCGTGCACGCAAAGATTTCATTCCTTGCCTTTGTGGCTTTTGTTTTGGTCAGTAACACCATTTCACGGAGCGATCTAGGCGCTCTTCTGACATTTTGTGCGTCAGTTTGTGGGGGCTGTCCGGACACCGAAGCATCTATATTTTGAAGACTTTTTTAAATTAATTTATATAAATTAATTTAAAAAAGTATATCTACAAAAGCTTGACCATGTTTCTTCCTATCGCTTTCAACTCAAATGGCTCCCAGTTCGACAGCGTAGAGACATGCATGTTCTGTTCCTTCTTTACAATGTTTTGTTTTATCCAAGGTCTCCACCGAAAAATGCTACTTAAGGTATTATGTAGCATTTTTCGTTTCGGCCCACTTCTTAAAATCGCATGTTGTGATCTTATTTCAACTTAATTCTTGATATCCCGCCCCACTCGAGACATGTCTTGTCATGCTCATTCCCATCCTACGCTGTCCGCTTATGGAACTCTCTCCCAGAGTATTCGAAGTGCGCGCAACTCGCGCGCAAAATTCTTGGCGTGCCTTGGTGGTCCGGTGTCTTCAGGAATCCGATTTTGGAGTCTCAAGCGGCGAATCGGTGACTTCTTACACGTGCCAGTAATAGATTTATTTGTGCCGGCTTTTTGGGTCACTTCACATCACTGACGTCGTATTCTATTATGATCTTTATCAGTTGTTAACTCCCAACTTACTAAAGCTAGGATCTTGATATGAATATCGATCGTTTATTTTGACTGGTTCTGCTCTTTATTTTGACGTCTTATCAGCGCAATACCACTTCCACTTCTCCGCAATACAGCGATTTGTTGTTGGTGGCTTATATTTCTGTTGTTCCTTGCTTTATGACGTCTGCTTTATGACGTCACCTCCAATACCATCGGTGACAATGATCTTTATTTAATGAAATCACTTTCACACACTTTATGTACACTTTGTGATTTTTGAGATTTTTTTACATGGAGCTAGTTATCGACCTGATCGCATTATCTACGTGTATCAATAAAAATATGTTGGCGTGTCTGAGGTTTTGTGTTATTTAATTAACACGTTATGTAAAGGAATTCAATTTTTCGTCCCATCTAGGGATGAACATCGTAAAGCAATATGGCACCTCCGCCTCGGAACTACACTCGTGAGCAAAAGTTTGGAATCAGTTACTTGAAATTGATACCGCGTCATCTTGCTTACTAAATAAATTTTTAACATTCATAAAAATGACATCATGTTAAAGGTGCAACTGTTCACTTTAAATCGATATAAAATTAATTCATATCGAGCCCGTAATTGTGGAGTTATCCCGGATTAAGTGAAGGAGGTAGGAAAACAAGGAAATAGGGAAAAATAATGAATGAATAAAACAAAAATTATTAAATAAAAATTTTATTTATCTTTAAAAATAAGTGTCAATATTTTGTGTTCCCTCCCCTCGCCCTAATAACTGCTCCAAGACGATTCTTCATAGACCTGATCAGCTTCTGAATTGATTCTTGTGGAATACCTTCCCACTCCTCAATCAACGCTGATTTCAGCTCATTCAGACATGAAGGAGCAGGAGTTCTGAAACGAACCTTCCTCTTCAGTTCATCCCACACGTGTTCAATGGGATTCAAGTCAGGCCTGAGCGCTGGCCAGTCCAATGTGGCAATACCGACTTCTTCGAGGTATTCCGTTGTTACACGGGCAGTGTGACAACGAGCGTTATCGTGCATAAGGAGGAAGTCATCACCGATGTATCCCGCATAGGGAACGACATGTTCCAGGAGATTATCGGAAATGTACCGGTCCGAAGTTAGACCGCCTCCTCGTCCCCCGCCAGGCACGAAAACAAGCTCGGTTTTACCATCGAAGGAAATGCCGGCCCACATCATACAAGAGCCGCCCCCATAAGCCACTGTTTCAGCGACACAGCACTGTGCAAATCGCTCCCCAGGCCGCCTGTAGACCCGTCCTCTTCTGTCGCTACCTTGCAAACACATCCTGCTTTCGTCGGAGAACAGGACTTGCCTCCATTGCTCAACCTCCCAATCAAGATGGGTGCGAGCAAACTGAAGGCGTGCTTGTCGGTGAGCTGCCGTGAGTTTCGGGCCTGTGGCAGGCCTTTTTGGAGTAAGATCCACTTACTTGAGTCGTCGACGAACTGCCCACTCGCTGGCTGCTACCCCACGAACATCTCGCAGCTCCTGTTGGACGTCGACACCAGTCAAATGCCGCTTTCGGAGAGAGGTTGACACGATAAAACGGTCATCCCTCTCCGATGTGCACCAGCACCGTCCAGATCTTGGTCTCAGGATAAAGCCACCAGTCTCCCGAAAGCGCTTATAAACTTTCGAAACACAGGATTGGCTTATGTGGAGCCGACGAGCGACAACCCGCTGGCTGAGCCCTTCTTGCAATAGGGCTACGATTTGTGCTGCTTCTGTAGGTGTTGTCTCCATTGTCGTACAAGGTAAAGGGTCAAAAGTGGCGGAGATGTGTACCGTTGACGTGTGAAAGTCGACTGATAAAGAAAATCCGATAACAGGTGCTTTTATAGGGGGTCAATAGGTCGCAACTCGTGACGTATCAAACAATTGAAACACGTCTTTTTCGATACTCCTTCACTTAATGCGGAATGGCTCCATAAATACTGGCTTGTTTTTAATGAATTCGGTATCTGTTTAAAACTAAAGAGTTGAACCTTTAAAATGATGTCATTTTTACGATTATTAAAAAAGTATTAACTACTCAAGATAACGCGCAACCAATTTCAAGTAACTGATTCCAAACTTTTGCTCGCGAGTGTAGTAGCGAAACCGCAGAACGATTCTCCCGCGCTGTCGTTTGTACGGCGCGCGAACTCTGGCCGGCTTGCCTGCTCTAACGCGGACATTTAACTATGGCGCTGTCTCTGTCGCGCGCGGATCTGCCCGATCTGCTCAGACGCCGTCTACACATCCGCGATCGATTCGCCACTTTGTTATTCGGTGCTACTGGCATAAGAGCGAAGAATATTGCTGACAACTTTGCATAAACTGCTTACACGTAACAAGGCATCGTTTGACATATCTATTGAAATTTTCGACCTTAATGCATTGTCAGTGTCTATCAAAATGTCAACGAAATGGCTCAGGAAATAATTTCCTTGACCGTACCTACCTTAAAAAATCAATTTAAAATTTTATTTTACTACTTTGTCCCCATACCGCTAGTATAACTAAATAAAATATTAACTAACCTTGTATGCATTCTGCTCGCCATGAGGATCAGACAAATCAATTATCTGTTTCCACACTTCATACCATCCATGATGCTGAGCGTAAACGTAGGTGTCGTACAAGCTTTGCTTTGCGTCTAACCACCTGGAGAGATATTTACAATTTTACTAGCTGTTCCCGCGAACTACGCTTCGTTTTAATAAAAAGTTCAACACTGAAAACTTTCTGGAAAACGCCACCCTTATCACCTAGGTCAAAATAACCTACGACCTATTCTCAGACCTACTAATGTACACAAAAAAAATTATAAAAATCGACCAAGCCATTTCGGAGGACTTCGCAAACACTGTGACACGAGATATTATTTAATATTAGACTAGCTGTGCCCGCGAACTACGTTTCGCCATATATTTTCTTGCCGTTTTTGAAACATTTTTCATTGATGCTCAGCTCCTACTAGCCGTAGCGTGATGTTAAATAGCCTTCCTCGAAAAATGGACTATCCAACACAAAGATTTTTTCATTTTGAATCAGTAATAGGCTAGATGACTAAAAAAATTTTTTTGCTTTAATAGAAGCTCATTCATATAATAAACAGAAAGAAAAAATCGGTTTTCGAATAACTATAAAAACAACCAAGATATAAGGTATTAAAGATTTTTCTCCATCTCTTTCTAGCAAAACGGCAATTTACAAGGAGTTTATATGACCGTACTCAACGATGACGTCACGATTGATGTCGGATCTCTCTGTCTAATCGCCTTCAAATTAACAACTTAAAATGCTTGTATCTAATGTATTTCTAAGCCGATTTTAATTCTAATTTCACAGGACTGCATCTTTTTCCACGGTATTTTAATATTTAATGACGAGACGTAAAAATTTGAATTCAGTCATCATCCCAATTCCTGAGATAAGCGCCTTCAACCAAACAAACAATCAAACAAACTCTTCAGCTTTATAATATTAGTAATTAAGTAAGTAAGAATAGTATAGATTATAGTCGCTTCATATTAATTTTACCCGCAACTTCATCTGTGTTGTCATAAAATCTGATAAAATGGAGTTAATGATGAAAATATATTGACATTAACTGCTCATTAACTATTAATTCTTCTACCCCAATAGAACTTCTTTGAAGTCGGTCGAGTATTTCTCATACTGAATGATACCAAATGAAAATTATTCTATTTGGTGATAATGGTTTCTTTAGCTTTGAAGAAAGTGATATGAACTACATATTACTGCGAATTGACATCTATAATAGTTAAATAGCGAATATGCATCGAAACGGTAATAATCCCAATCATACACAGGACAACAGATCAGATTCTCTTATTAACCTTCAGACCTTTATGTCGCTGGTGTTATCGCTTGTCGTATTGCTGACTGTACACAAAGAAAGTCCCATGGTCTTTTATAGCAAGGTTAAAACAATACTAAAAGAGAGACACCACTCTTGCTGTGTATCGCGCCATCCCGCTCTCAATGCGGTTTTAATATGGTTTTGAGCGATCATAGTAAGGGGGCTTGTAGATATTGTATCATACAACAATTTAAAAGTGAACAACGAATAATACAATTAAAAACCTTTATAACTTCGTTATTTGTAAGTTAAAAAATAAGTTCACCTAGTTGTTTGTCCAATTAAAAGGCGTTTGTTAATACTATAATAAAAAGGTGTGCATATTCCCTTTTGTAAAATCCGTTAGTATGGGTCAAATTGTAATAACTTTTGTACACAGACACATACAATAAACAAGAAACCCCTAATAGGTCTCTTTTCCTTGAGAACATACCATGGACTACTGAAGAAATGTTCTAAAGCTTCATAAATTGGCACTTCATTTCCCTCGCTGTCAGTAATAGTGCCTTGGAAATATAAGTAGCTGCACCAGAGTGACAGGTATAGGCACGCACAAACACTGAGTACCGCAATACGCCTGGAAAAATCAAAATTATGTATTTTATTATTATGTAATGCACAATGTGTTGTCTATGTATGTTACTATTATATTTATTTATACATATATTTATTGTAATTATTTTATATTCATTTATTGTATATTTATTATAAATCCAATTATATATTTATTTGTGAAGGTGCCTAATGTTTATATTATCAACAAAATTTCATTAATACTTATATGTTGTTAGAAGCACCGCCACGAACTCTCTGTTGGATCCAATGGTTGACTGGTAGAGAATGCCATATGGCATTAAGTCCGCCAATTGTACATTTGATTTTATTGTGCAATAAAGTTTAAATAAATAAATAAATAAATAAATAAATAAATGTGTATGTCATCAACGCCTATGTCTAGCCATTTTAATGTGGTGTTTGTTATTTTCATGAAGTATCATGAAAATCTTGTGGATACTGTTTCAAAATCGCAAGACATATAGAACGTGTCTCATAACTTCCCTTAAAAATTATAATATTTACACGGAGCGTTGTTGAATCAAGGGTGAAGCATGCAAATGACAGCACATATAATTATATGTGTGTACGTGTCTTGTTCGTTGAAAAATGACAGCTTTTTGTCTTACCTGGTACATTTGTGTGAGTGTAGGTCGTGTACAAACAAACACATGAAATTGTCTTACCTTGCATGCTTCACGTTTGTTTAATGCCACACTACGTCCGTATTTTTTGTAGGTCCATGGATATTTCAACCTTAATAACGTGTCATATCAATCAAAATTTATGAAAATTCAATTTTAGAACAGTTTTAGTTTAAATAAAATTAAATATTATGATTTTTATGGGGAGATATGAGACACGTTGTATATCCACCAAGAACTAAACACATATTGATTTTTAATTATTTTACACTTTTTTTAACCATTATAATGCGCAATTTGAATTGTTTGATTTTATTTATTATCAGTCAGTAGTGCTTCTTATTAACTTTGTAAAACCTTAACATGAACTGAAATATCTCATTGAAACCATTAGCCACAATAAAGTCAGTGCTGTGTATAGGCTTCGGCCAAGAAGAGGAGCATTTAGTTAGTCCATCGCCTATTACCCTGGATAGATGGGCAGTCAGAACCTAGTCCGTTAATCAGCAAAGTTGACTTGGGTACTAAGGGTCCCTTTGCTTACACCCCTGAGGCACAGTGTATACAATAATGGCGTTATAACAACATAACAATTATTGGTTTAAGTTAAATTAGAAAAGCTTTCGTAATACATTTTGTTTGACAACAAAAAGGAGGTATCTTTATTTAAATATTTGACTGTATAATATTATTTAATGTTTATATGAAATAAAAATAATTGTTTTATCCGTGATGTACTTAAGCGTGTGCATAATGTTAGACAATACACATTACGTAAAAACCCCCACTGCTTGAAGCACCCATTTTGACTATTTTGCCTTAGAAAAAAAATGCATTTTTAGTAAAAACCAGCAATTTCATACATTGACCCCTAATATTAATTAATATGGAAAATTATAAAGGCGTGTGTCCATTCAAAGTTATATCAAAGCATACGTGGTTTCCTAATCTTATATCCAAGCACCTGAGTAAATATAGCAAGCATACCTAAGAAAATAAAGAAATATACATCTATAGATACGTAACAAGTAATCAGGTCCTATGATATGAGTATACACGTACAGTAAAAATGTAAAACGCCATGTAGTAACAATTACACGTCATTAACTAAATAGGTAAATGTTAACAGGTGTTCAAACAAATGAATTAGTTAAAGAGCTTACTTCACCACGTGTTGTTTCTTCTCGCATTTCCGACGCCATTCCTTCGAAAACGAATCAAATGTAAGAGCTGCAGCTAAAACCATGACAGTCATCCAGACAGATTCATCATTGATGTAGGAACGGCAACAATAAGTCACAAATGCAGCTACTGCTGGCCACTTCAGTCCACCTTTCTGACGGCCAATGTTGCCTACTATCCAGACACCTGTGTAAATTGAGATATACAAAATATATAAATGGTTCCAGACTTATGTGTCTTGTGCACAGAAAAAAAACATGTTTCTATAAATCAATTGTACAACCTCACATCCTCATAGATAGGTAACCCATCTTGATTTCATTATGTTTAGTAACGAACCAAATGTATGACTTAATTGTAAACGTGTACGAGAGTATGGAAGAAAAACTGTGAATAACCTTGAAAGTACTGTTCTCAAAAAGAAAAAAAGTCAGCAACAGAGATTAGTTAGTGTTGAAAACCAATTTCAGTCAAACATTAGGTGGTGTGGTGTGCACATAATAGGCTAGATGACTAAAAAAAAATTCTTGCTTTAATAGAAGCTCATTAATGTAATAAACAGAAAGAAAAAATCGGTTTTCGAATAACTATAAAAACGAACAAGATATAAGGTAATAAAGATTTTTCTCCATCTCTTTCTAGCAAAACGGCAATTTACATGGAGTTTATATGGCCGTACTCAACTATGACGTCACGGTTGATGTCGGATCTCTCTGTCTAATCGCCTTCAAATTAACAACTTAAAATGCTTGTATCTAATGTATTTCTAAGCCGATTTTAATTCTGATTTCACAGGACTGCATCTTTTTCCACGGTATTTTAATATTTAATGACGAGACGTAAAAATTAAAATTCAGTCATCATCCCAATTGTCTTTATAAATGGAAATGTCGATTTAATAAGAATCAAGTATACTCTACGTAATTCACAGTATCCGAAAATTTAGTAACAGGTAAATTTTTAAATAATGTGCAATGGAGTAATTTTCATACGAACATAGAAGGTTTCTGTATAAATAATTCATGGTGATAGCGAATGTAGGCGGCATCTGTACGACCATTGTCATTTAAAATCTACATTGTTTATTACACTGCAAAATCAACGTGGTAATATTTATAGGAAACCTAAACACATCAACAAAGTCTAAGACTCAGGCACACTTTAGATGCTAACTTCAAATTAAAATCTGGAATAGTGGCCTGGGAAATCCTACCATCCTTATCCATTTATTGACGAGCGGAACTACAACAGGTACCTACTTTGTGGACGAATTTTAAGTAGTTAAGGCTAGTTCTTTCACCAACTTGACCACCTTGATAAGGATGAACTCTCTGAGGACACCGAAGCCTTTGACGGCACCCTTAAGCACGATAAACATGTATTCTTCTTGAATAAGAGTGTTAACCAAACCATGATTCATCAGAATATAGGACATGAACCCATCGCTTATCGGGCTATTGTACATCAACACGTGTTCACTGTAAGCGAGGTGCTCGGTAACCACACTAAAGAGATTAAACCCGCAACGACCTACAAGCCTTAAAACTGATCTCAACTCCGCAACCGCAACCTACTCGCAGTTTGGGTGCTGACAACCACCTGGTATTCAGATCACTAGATGCTGCCGAGCAGTAGCAGCAGCAACAATTTCGTCGCTCCGTGCTTATTCGATTTTAACTAGGATGCCTTTCAGCAGTGTTACTAGTCACCCTGTCATCATCATCAACAGATCATATACGTCCCCTATGTGAGGCACGAGCCTACCCGATACTAGGGCGATTAGGCCTTAGTCAACCACGCTGGCAAAGTGCGGTTTGTCACTCTATACATTGCTTTAATCTGAAGATAAATATTTTTTTAGAATTAACGACTGAAACAACATTGTGAACGCCTTCTACAAGTATACCCACAGCACCTTACACTTCTTAAGTTAGATAGCGGCGCAACATTATGGTTACTTACTACACCACACCAATCTTATATTATTGGAAAAATAATATTAAATAACAATTTTCCAATAACATAAACTGGCATGTACCATTTACCGCAATTTACAGAAAAAAGGGAGCACGAACACAATTATTATTGACATGAACTTTTGAATTTAGAACACTATTTAACCACACTCACACTTTTTAGATTAGTTTTATACAAAAATGTTATTGACTGAGTGTTGGATTTTGTTGATGTGTTTATGTGTAAAAATAGCCAAATCACATCTCTAAATATCACTTTCACTTGTTACATGTTTGGACAAACCATGGAACATAATCACTTTGTTTCATGGTTTAACTAATCAGATAGGGTGTTCAAAAATGTCACCGTTAAATTTTTAAAAATAAATTATACAAAGGAATATTACCTAGAGCTCCAGCTAGAGGTATAAAGTAGCGAAGGTATTTGAAGTTAAGGCCCCAAATCTCGTCTGGGGGTATTGCAGACATTGTCATGTGAGCCCAAGAGTATCCAACCAGCAACATGCAAGAGAAACGGTTTACAGAGAATGGTGGCTGAAAAAAAGAATCTCATTAATACGTTTTCATAAAAAAGTATATATTAAAAAAAATAAGAATAATTTAATAAACATACAAATGAATCACATAGATCATCAACTACGGGACACATTGTTGTAAATAAATTATTGTATCATTGAGAAGCAATACATGTTTACGTAAATCAAAAATTGAGATCTATCCTATCTGTTTATAATTATTTATCACACTGTAAAAGAGTAATGGTTTCTTAACAATTTAGGTGGAGATCACAATTAAAACCATCAAATTCTTTAGATTTTATTTTAGTTTATAATCAAAGAGATTTCCCACATCCTTAAGTTAGATAATAGAATATTAAAGGAGATGAATGCTATAACTATAATCTGTATTTATAAAAGGCTTTGGTGAGTGACTGAATGAGGTATCAACATAAAGCCCAGACTACTGGTGTTAGAAGCATAAAATTTGGTACAAGGGTTCGTTGACTTCTGTAGGCATAGGCAGTCACTAAGGTAGGTTTTTCAAAAACCCTACAGGAAGCTGACACATTCAAAAAATAAGGAAACTACAGTGTTCCGTTTTGTTAAGGCGAGGTTTTCCTGGAAATCTACGGGTGCACGGCGATTCCTTTATTGCAAGGTAATATAGTTGGTAATCGTATAGCTTCTAATGTCGCTTACGCGCCCGTCACCGAACGAAAACGTTACTTTTTACATGTTTTATTAGATTTTTGGAAAACTGGAGTACAAAAAAAAAATGTATTTTTGCAATTTTCTAGACAATAAAAATGCACTTCTATTGGTAACACTTTTATGCCATTTATTATTTTATTTTCTGATTCACAGCTGTTTTAAAATATTGAACAGAGTAATCTTTGGATTTTTTTTCTATCGAGTGAAATATTATTTAATCATGTTTCTGTCTTTAAGAATGTTTAGATAAAATGTTCAACAATATCATATATGAATTTGAGAACTGTATGTTTTATATTCGTGGCGGTACAACTAATCGAAATTGTATAAAACGGGAAAGCAGCGCCTTAAAGCGAAATATAGTTCGCAAGCGCAACACACTATGTAGTTAGAAATATTTAGACCAAATCTTTAATATAAAAATGTGATGAATTGTTTGCATTCTTATATTATTTTTAAACTTTTTAGGTCTTTTTTGAAGTTTAATAATTTGGATGGGCAATGAAAAACAGAGGTCCTTTAGAGCCTTTGATGGTTGTAAGTAAAATGCTCTGATTTTTATTACTCTTAGATGATTAATAATTTTGATTCTATTATATTACTGTAGGTAATATAATAGAATCAAAATCATAATGAGGGTATATCTAATATTAATTGTATTTTACACCTATCTAATCTACCCTCATATTATTATATTTTTATTTCTTGTTTAGTCTATAATATTCAATCTATGGATTATAAGGACTGTAGTAGACTGTAGAAGTTAGTTTTGAATTATTATTGTATTCTGTGGTTTAGAGGTTTTTCTTTTATTTCTTCTGAGGAGTTCTCTTTTTGTTGTTTGTACTTATTGATGAGTTTAAACATGGAGTCAATGCAAAGAGTAGTTTTGTCAAGGAGTAAATTGATGATACTTGTCAAATACTTTTTTTTTCTCTATAAAGTTGATAATCGAGTTGCTCAGTGTTTTGATTTTGCGTTTTGAAAACTTGTTATTTTTGTTTGAAACTGTTTTTTGTGTTTAATCAATCTATCATTATTTTAGTTAAAACGTATTTATGTTTATACGAGTAACCTGTAGGTATACACTAGCCGTGTTTAATACATTTGTTACATTTTAACTTTTTTTTTTTGTGTTTTTTATATTAAGTGTAATTTGCTTCTATTTTTATTTTGTTAAAGTTTATGTATAAACAATGAACAATTCAATTGGTAATAGTGATATTTTTGTTTCCTGCTCTTCGTCTTCAGATTCTGATTGCAGTTTTCATAGCTCAGATCGGCCTCTCTGTAAACATCTTGAGGAGGAACTCCATGATGTTTCTAGTAACTTTAATGTTGTACATTTGAATGCGCAAAGCATACCCGCTCATTATTCGGATCTGCTGGCCACTTTTAGTGTTAATAAAAATATTGATGCTATCCTCGTTTCAGAAACATTTCTAAACCCTATTCTCCCATCAACATTGTACTCCTTGCCCGGTTTTCAGTTGATCCGAAATGACCGTTGTGAGCTCATCGCATGGAGGAGTGGCCATTTACTTACGTTCCAACATTCCTTTTTCAATCCTAAGCAGATCCTCTCAACCCCCACCCCCCCAATACTGCTGAATATTTGCTTTTAGAGGTATGCTTATGTCACACCAAAGCTCTTTTAGGAGTATATTATAGCCCATCTCAGAGTTAATTATTTTCCTTCATTTGAACAGCTATTGGACGATTTTGTCCTCAGTATAAGCATACCATTATCATGGGGGACTTCAATACTTGTCTCGTCAAAAATGATTATCGCTCCCAAAATTTAATTTCCATAATTAATTCTTTTAATCTACACATTCTCCCTTCTAAAGAAACACACTTTTTCCCCAACTGCACACCATCTCTCTCTCGACCTTATGATAGTCTCTTCAACCGACCATGTCGTGAAACATGGTCAGTTTCCAGCTGACGCTTTTTCTTTACCATCAATTAATTTATCTTTCCTACCGAATACGCCCTCCTAAATTAAAGCCTAGAGTGCTTCATCATCGTGGCTTCGCCAGTATGAATCTAAGCAGTTTTGCGCAAGGATGCAGCCGATATGGACTGGTCTGAAATTTTTACTTCAATTAATATTAATGATCAGGTGAATATGTTCAATGACATGCTGACTAAGCTTTATGATATTCATGCACCTATTAGAGCTATTAAAGTTAAACATTTACCAGCACCGTGTGGTTGACTGACGAAATCCGCTCACTTATGTCGAAGAGGAATAGAGCTAAGTCCAGGTTCGAATCTGATCCTACGGAAATTTAATCAAAAAAAGTATCATCATGCTAGAAATCGTTGCAATACAGTGATCAGGGGACGCTCAAAGACGCTATATTCACAAGTCCGTTGAAAACGGCGATCCAACTAAAGTCTGGAAATTTCTTAAATCGCTTGGAGTTGGTAAGTCCAAAAGTAATAATCTCTATTACTCAGCTTGATTTAAATGCTCTCAATTCCCAATTTTCGTCTGTACCTATTTTTAATGGTAAATCCAAAATTGACACTTTGCTCAAACTTTCGAAAATGCCAACTTTTGATTTTCCTCCATTTAATTTTCAACAATTTACAGACCTGCTGATGTTGAGGGAGCCATTACTTCTATCACATCTAGTGCTCTTGGAAGTGATTCGATTAGCAGGAATATGATTTTACCCCATATTAGATATTCTTTGTCCTGTTATTACTAGAATGTTGAACAATTCAATATCGACCGGAGAATTTCCGTCGGTTTGGAAAGATGCGCATGTTATCCCCTCTACCAAAAAAGCCTAACCCTACTACCTTCACTGATTATAGACCCAATATCCATTCTGCCATTCCTTTCTAAAGTTTTGAAAAACTAGTTCATCGCCAAAAAAAGTATTTGGTGCATATTTTTCATTAAATCGTCTGCGTAATTTCTTGCCACTAACTTACACTACTTACCCAAAATTTAATTAGCGCAATCACTGCTTCTATCTATTATAGATTATGCTGATGTTAGCTACGTTGACCTATCTGAAGAACTACTTAATAAACTGGAGCGACTACAAAACGTCTGTATCAGATTCGTATTTAATCTTCGCAAATACGATCATGTCTCTGAATACCGCTCCAAGCTTAAATGGCTTCCCATTCGCAGGCGTAGAGATCTCCACATCCTTTCTCTTCTATACACAATATTATTTAATCCTACTAGTCCTGAATATCTTAAAGATCGTTTCACCTTTAGGTCCTCCTGCCATGATCGCAGCTTACGTTCCACGAATACATTAATTCTTGACATACCTGGTCACACTACAGATTACTATTCTTATTCTTTCACTGTCCATGCTGTCCGTCTATGGAACAGCCTCCCGGAATGCATAAGAGGGGCCAGATCCTTGAATATTTTTAAGAACTTGGTACGAGAGCCACTATTTATCACTAGATTCTTAGTATTTTCATTGTTCGTTGTTGTACATTATGTATTTTTTGGTTTTTGTATATTATGTTCAATATTTTTTTTTTTTTTTTTTTAAATTTAAACCTAGATTTTAATATTTTTTTTGCACTACCCTTAACGTCATTGTACCTACTGTCTCTAATTTTTTATTTTTTGATGGTTGCCTGGAAGAGATTGCTTACTAGCAATAAGGCCGCCAGTTGTACCTTCTCGTGTATGTCTGTGTTCCCGACTACTTATGTTGTAATGTGTGTGCAATAAAGTATATTATTATTATTAATAATATCTGGGCCTTTATCTATTACCTCATCTACTAGAAAGAGAAAGTAATTAAAAATGGAACAACTACACTCTAGGTACTGAACGCGCTCCGGTGTGTTCGACGCATTTGACCAAAAACGCAAATGACCATTTGGCCTTTTGCGTATTTCAAAAAATATTTTCGGAAATGACCAATTCAGCAGAGGCAAAAACGCAAAAGACCATTTCGCCTTTTACTCCTTTAAAAACATATTTATATGAATGACCAAATAAGCGAAGGTCAAAAATGCAAAAGACTAATGTGTTAAACTTGGCTCTCTATTTCTAGGCATAAAAGTAGGTACCTACTTAATTCATAGTTCATTCTCAACTATGAGTACACTTTAGTTAGAACACATGTATCTATTGTTCGTTAGGGCCATAGTTTCTTGTTTGTTTTGTGGCTATGTATTGCGACATTGCGTAAAAAACACAAGATGCACACACATGCTCGATAACTTTTTAATAGGGTATATTTCATTGATAAATTGTGTATAGGTACCATTAAATGCTGACAAGGCAAACTGTGTTCTAAATCAGATTTATAAGCCGCAAACAATCAACCAACCAATATATAACATCTAAACGATCGCCACATACCATACTTATCCAATTCAAATTAGGTATATGGGTACATCTTGTAAATAAATTATATTATAATCGCATTTAAATTATTTTTCTTTTTTGCCTTCCACATTTGCACCAGAGCACATAAGTTCCCAAGCTGCTGGCGGTGTCATCCAACATCAAACGCATTTCCAACTGTATACATTGATAAACTGTGCTATTAGTTTATAAGGTAATTGCTACCAAAATCTGAATCATAGATATTTCTTATTATTATTTTAATTCTAACTGTGATCAGTGCTTGCACTATACGCGGTTTTTATGATCGTATTATGTTGTTTGAGATGGCTCCACCCAGTGGAGGGTTTTTCTCTCTGGTTAATTTTATTCAATGTCTTGTAGGAAGGTTGACAATATGATGCCTTTTTAATCTTTTGTGGTATGCTGGTCGTTCTGAGAGCGCTGCAGCAAGTGGATTAATATAGTTTGTGTGTATTTATAGCATTTGTGTATTTACTTCATTGTCAATGTCAAAACTGTCATTTAAGAATTATTATTATCTAAGTGGGTATTTTGATAATAACCCTTCAGCCATATTGATAACTGACTGTTTCATAACTAACGGTTACCTAAAAATAATTTTTTTCACTGTTTCGTAACTAGTTATTTAAGGAGAAGATTTTTCTGCATTCGTAACTAGTGTGAGATAACCAGCTTCCTTTTTCACTGTTTGATAACTAGTTATCAGAGAAGAAAATTAATTCCATGTTAGTAATTTTTGGTAACTAGTTAGTAAAGAAAAAGTATGTAAATATTTTTTTTTGTAGTTGCCTTTGTTTTCTCTACAAACAGTAGCCTAGACGTCCGTCTAACGAAGTAGGCATGTTTGAATCCTAGCACCGGCATTGTTGGTCGACTGTTTAGGTAACTCGATGGTACAGTGGCTTTGGCACTCAGCTAACAACTGCTAAATTTAAGCAACATTGGCCTATGCCAGGCCTAAGATAGTAACCAACACCTCTCCCTCCTCCGTGCTTCGGAACGCACATGCACGCCGCCGTTAAGGCCCTCCGTCTGGGTATTGCCCTGGTGTTCTCGGGCAATCCCCTCTTGGCGATAGCTTATTTAACCTGGTCGAGCTTGCCCGGACACGCTGGTAGTGGTATTCGCAGTGTGGACCCTACCATGCAAAGTTTTCTCCTTATATAACTAGTTACAAAACAGTGAAAAAAATTATTTTTAAGTAACCAGTTATCAAACAATCCGTTATCAATATGGCTGAAGGGGATAATAAGTAGACCCTACTATCGGAGGTGCAATTTGGTAGCTGTATTTTATTAGGGATGGGTAAAAATAATTTTGAACTAACTATATCGATACTTTTTCTCTACTATAATAAAATCTTAGACAAAAATTAAACATGATTATTTCGTTACAACTGTCATGATTAAAATGAATAGGTATAAGTATATATCATAATTTTTAATGTTTATCAATAAAAATATTTCACTAACTATACTGTATTCATTTACCAAGGTCAGTATTAAAAAAACATGAATATTGTAATTTTTTTTAATTGTCAATTTGGCATAGCAGTTCACAGAAAATACAATACAATATTTTATTATTTTCCAAACTAGCTTTCGACTCATCTTAGTCTGAAATAAGTGTTTTTGGTAAATATTCATTTTACATCGATTATTGAGTTGTTATTATTTTATTCTTTACCTAATTTGTATGTTATTACATGACACAGCATATTAGACCTTTTACTAGTATAAATATGGTTGCCGCCAGTATAAATATGGTTAAACTAAAAATCTTACAAATATGCAGGTTGTATGCGTTTGTGGATTACTGAAATGGTCATTATGTCTGGGATAGTTTGCAAAACAGCATTTTAGATATGAACATGCTGTATTTGCTAGGAATGCATTAGTGTTACTAAGCTAGAAATAGTTTGTATAACAAGTTAAAAAAAATTGGTAAGTCCTAACATTCTTCTGTGCCTTATCTTGTATCTTTAAAATATATTTAAATAAAATAATTATTTGAGTAATATGTTAAAATATAATGGCAATTTACAAACACACACAACTGCTCAATGGTTGTTCCTCTGCAATTGAACTGCCTGTTAAATAATGTACTTAAACATAGACAAAACAAAATGAACATTTTATAATGCATTGCATGAAGTCAAAATAAATATTAAACTATACAAACCTTTTTATTTCTAGACATTTTTGCTGATAAATCTTTCATGTAGTCTGGATCTTCATTACAATCCCGAACATATCGAGGAATACGAAATATATCCCCAAACCAACCAATACCACACCCACCAAGGGTAGTCCACCAAACAAATGCATGTCTATCCCTTCGTAAATAAAAAAGATGCAATCCAAATATCCCTCCAAACAGCCAAAAAACGTAAGTCCAGAAAAGCGACTTCTTATTTGGGACACTGTTTTGTGAAGAAGTCATTTTTCAATAATATTGTTAAAAATCTCAAAAGCACATCAATTCTTGTATATAACGTGATAATAAATGTCAATAATAAGATTCAACTAGTGGTTGAAAATGTATGCGTGCCGTGCCGGTTTGTATCGCCACGAGTTTTATCCAAATCCAAACCCAAACTACCCAAAAGAAAAGATCAGACAAAAAGAAGACAACTCATCTGTCGCTGTCAAAGTTATGTCAGTCAAACCGATTGCCAGTCTAAAGAAGAAATGGGCCCCGTTCCGTTTCGAGATTACACTACTCACAGTACTGCTCACGCCCGGACCGAATCAATAGACGCGATAACCGCTCACACGACCGGCAACGTCCGGCCGCGATCTGTCATTTCAGTAAACCGTCCAATAGAGCGCAACTTATCATGACGAGACAGCGGTCGATGAAATATAGTACGCTGGCCGTCGCGCCGATGAGTCGTTCAAGCCGCGAAAATCTCGTTACTTCCGGCAGCGAGGGGTGCGGCTCGATGGAAATAGTGTACGCTGTCTCTACGCTCTCTTGCGTCGCTTTCTCATCGCGCAGCCATTGCCTCCTCGGCCCCCGCAGAAACTCCGGACCACGAAACCATAAGTCGTCGCGTCCCTGCGGCACATATCCTGAGCGAGTGGCTATATCGGCGACGTTCAACGCCGACGGGATCCAGCGCCACTCTGTCGGCTGTGACAACACTGTTATTTCGCCCAGCCGATACGCCACAAACGTATCTAGTACTTCTAGCTCCCGTTCCTTATCCAGTGGAGCGCGGTTTGCGAGTCGCTCCAGTACACGATACCGTCCACGGGAATGCGGTGATCCGCCTTAACGCTTTGAGCGAGCCTAGCTCCGATGAGCGCAGCCTGTAGCTCCAGCCGTGGAATCGTCTGTGTCTTCAGCGGCGCGACCTTCACCTTGGCCGAGACCAAGATCGTTTCCGAGGCGCCATCTTCGTTTTTGTGCACCCAATATGCCGCCGCAGCGTATGCATCTTCGCTCGCGTCGCAGAAAACGTGCAGTTCGCCACGCGTTACTCTTCTCCCCCCGTTGTAAGACCGGGGCAATCGCAGTCTGCCGACGGCTTCCAGGCTCGTAAGCCAGTCTTTGAACATCGACGCAATCTCGGGAGGGACTGGTCCGTCCCAGCTCGTCTTCAGCCGCCAAAGTTTCTGTAGCGCGATCTTCGCTGTAGCAGTGTAACAGCTCAACAGCCCGAGAGGGTCATAAATGCTCATGACTGTCGAGAGTGCTTCCCTCTTCGTTGGCGGCCGAAGTTGCGTCTTCACCTCGTTCGGGACGCGAGCCAACGCGATGTTGAAGCTCAATGTGTCCTCTTGCGCGTCCCACATGAGGCCCAGTGCCTTTTCTGGCTTCCCAAGGAGCGTAGTGGTCGCGCGGCGTTCACTCTCTACGTTCTTCAAGAGCTCAGCGCTGTTACTATTCCACCCCTTCAGGTTGAAGCCAGCTTCTTTGTGCACTTCGTCGACTTGCTGGATCGTTCTCGCTGCTTGTTCTAGTTGATCGAAGCTTTCGTCGTAGTCATCCATATAGTGTGCTTCTACGGATCAGTGGTTTGGTGGCCCAGAACCCAACTGACCACGGCAAAAGCTAAGCTCCAGAGTCTGCAACGCTTAGCAACTACATCGACCAGTGGATGTATGAAAACCACTCCATCAGCCTCCCTAGAATACCTCTTACAACTGAGGCCTCTAGATCTAGTCATACAAGAGGAGGCGAAAGCAGCAGCCCTAAGACTAAGACCACAGGGACTATGGAAACGCAACACTGCAAAAACACACACAATTATCCTAGATTGGAGTACGAAAGAAACACCTCTTCTCGATGCACCAATCGATAGAATACCATGCCACCATGTCTTTGGCAGAAGATATGATATCCAACTTACAGCAGAATCGAAAGATTGCTCTGACACTAAAGAAGTTAGGATATATACAGACGGCTCCAAAACCACTTGTGGAACTGGAGCCGGCGTCTTCTCAAACGACCTTAATATCAAATTATCAATAACCCTAGATAGGCGGAATACTATCTTCCAAGCAGAATGCATTGGCATCACCAGAGCGGCTCAGGCGATTGCAGCTAGAGGTGTTAATAATCTTAGCATAAAGATTATCTCAGACAGCGCATCTGTCCTGCAGGCCCTCCAAAACAACACTATCAACTCCGTCCTTATACTGGAATGCCACAACATGCTCCAAACCATAGCAGATACAAACCGGGTAACTCTGCAATGGATAAAAGGACACAGCGACTCACTTGGCAACGATGCAGCAGATGAATTGGCTAAGAGAGGTTCAAACACAAAAGTGTATGGACCAGAACCCTTAATGCCTATTCCACAGGCCCAGATTAAAACCTGGCTGCGTGAGAAAACCGAGGAACAACATCTAACAGAATGGAGAGCCAATGAGGGATGCAAGCAAACAAAAGATGCAATCCCGGTACCATCCAAAAAGCTTGCCCGTTCCCTCATCAGACTAAAGAGAGACAAAATCCGGAAAGTTATAGCTACTATAACCGGACACTGTCTCCTAAACAAACACCTATTCACAATAGGAGTGACAGACAGCCCCCTATGCAGAGGATGCATGGAGGCGGAGGAAACGCCACAGCACATCCTTATGGAATGCACAAGCGTGGCCGATCAACGGGCGAAACTTCTCCACTCCCCGGCATCCATGCCGGAAGCATGTAGCAGCCCACAGAGGCTGCTGGCATTCTGGGAGGACCTGGGATGGATGGAGTAGGATGTAGGCTGACGCAAGGTCAGAACGCACAATGGCCCAATCAAGAGGCTAAGTGCGAAAGAGCCCCGTCAAACTAACTAACTAACATAGTGTGCTTCTGTGATTGATTTCAGAGCATCTGGATGCGTCTCGGCGTATTGCCGTGCGTTCTCGTTCCGAACGCTGTGCGCGAGAAACGGTGAGCTTGATGCACCGAATATCATAGCCGTCATCTTCATTTTGACGGGCGGTTCTTCGCAGCTTTCGCGCCATAAAAACATTTGCGCGGGCTGGTCTTCTCTTCTTATGTTTATGCGTAGAAACATTTCTTCGACGTCCGCCGTTACTGCGAAGCTGCCTTCCCTGAATCAGAGCAGTATTTTCGGTAGGGACTGTAAAAGGTCAGGTCCCTCCAAAAGAGCGTCGTTCAATGATACTCCATTCGTCTTGGCAGCGGCGTCGAAAACTAGACGGGTCTTCCCGGGCTAGTTCGGGTTGCGTACGGCGAAATGCGGTAGGAACCATGCGATCGGACTCTGCAATTCTGTGCCGTCGCAGGGCTTGGCGTATCCCTTCTCGATGAGGTTCTTCATCTGTTTATAGTATACGGCTTTCCTGTCTGGGTCGCGTTCTAGCTGCGTCTTAAGTGCCGTAGCCTTTTCAATGCCGCGTTGTAGCTAGGCGGCAACTCGACGTCATCTCCTCCCCAAAGCAGTCCTACTTCGTATCTTCCGTCGACTCGTTTGACGGTGGACTCAAAGATACTCAACGCTACGCATCGCCGAACGAAACACGAGAAATTTCAAGGCGTGTTCTGCGCGAACAATGGCGGACCTGAACCTCGCCACTCAATCAGTTGCAAAGGAAGAGGTGCAGTTTGATCACCTCACTGACCTGCAAGATCAGTTCGTGTACAAGAACGCGAAACCTCGCATTCTCATAGGATCTGATAATTGGCCGCTGATTGTTACCCGAAAACTGCGCGTGGGCAAACGGAACGAGCCCGCGGTATCCCGAACGGAACTCGGATGGGTGGTGCACGGAACGGCACCGACCAAAGTAATAATCAAGCGCCAAGATGAAGTGCTGCACGTGTGGACGCAAGACATCGAACGCCAGGTCAGCGAGCACTTTCAATTAGAATCGCTGGGAATCTCGCTGAAGTCAGCGCACACGAGGACAGAGGACAAATTAACCATTTCTCTTTCTTTTCTTTTGAGATATTTCCGTTTCTTTTGAGAAATTTTATCATTTTTAGCCGCATTATTTTTCACAAAGGGAACCTAACCTAAACATCAAGATATTGTTTAAATGGAGCGCATTACGTTAACATATGATGCTAGCCCTGCTAGCTACAAGAGCTAATGAAACGCGATGATGCTAAAAATGTTGAAAATGCTTAAATTGAACGCGCCTCTAGACACAGTAACAATTCAAAAACGAAAAAAAAATTCGAAAAGAATAAAATGAATAGGAATGATTCCACATCGCAACACATCGCAAATCATTTCATACATTGCCGTTCGATATAAACGTGTAACGTAAATAAAATAAACGCGAATGTTTATTTGTTAATTCAAAAAGGATAACGAAGTCAGAAAAGAACAAAATGTATGAACAAATTGTTACTTTTGTCTAGGTCCTCTTATAATGTATAATCTTTGTAAATGTCATGGAGACCGCGTGGACTTCATTTATCTTTGCGTACTCTGGTTAATGAACACGATAGCTGATTGGTCAAAAGACGATGATTCGAATTTCCATAAGCGGCCAATCAAAACGGCGTTCGGTCCCGCCCCATTTTCTTGCGGCGCCGGCGTTTGAGCAGGGCAGCATCGATTGATAAGCCGCGTGGGAATGATCGATCTTAGGAAATCATCGATGTCATATCGATGTGTTAGGGAGCAAAAAACATTCTTTTTTATTTATTATGTATTTATTATTCACGAAAATTAGCAATTAATTTACATTCAAAGTAAAGTTATTTACATACTTGTGTTTATTAATTTTAAAAAATATTAAAGATATTACGAAGAATGCCAATCTTTTTTGATTGAAGCTACGAACCCGTAAAAATATCAATGTTTTCATTTAACAGGTATTACAGCTAGATGTCTAACGATGAATAGGAGTATTTCGATCAAGTTTGGTTACACATTTAGGTGGATCAAAAGTAAATCTAGGGGCTACTTTTCACCGACTCGAAAAAAGTTCGAACTCGATTTTTTTTCTCAGGCGATATTCACAACTGAGCGGCCCTACCGCCTATCTCAAAGCGTTCACTCACTATCGCTTTCGTGACATAAGAACAATAGTTTTAATGTCACGAAAGCGATAGCGAGTGATCGCTATGACTAAGGCGGTAGCGTCAGTTTTTGAAAGATCGTCGCTTGACTTGTCTCGAGTAGTAGCATCGGCTTTTCACATCTTTATCTTTTTACGTAATAATTATTTATTTTAGATTAAACCTTTAATAAATAAATTGAATGAATAATCTTTTGTGTTTATTTAAACAAACAAATTGATAAATTAAAATTACATTACAAATAAAAAATAATAGAAAATAAAAAAAGAAAGAAATAGAAATAAAAACCACACTTCAAATTTGGTATTGACGTTTCGACTACACCCACGCACTAGACAACACATACCAGAGCCGTAAAAATAAAATTAAAAAAAAAAAGCGATATTAAATAAAAAATGGCAAAGCTATTCTGATTAGCTGAACTGTGATTTCTCTGAAAACTCGAATTTGTACTTTTTTACAAATTTTGGAAGAATTAATCCCCTTCTCGTTTGTTGATACAAATGTTACCCTACTTTTCAAGTCTTCCCGAAGTTGGCAAAGTTGCTGTGCAGCACAAATATTTAATTGCTGCTTTCAGCAACTTTGGATAGGTAGATCCCAGCACTTGCCATAAAAGTAATAGGTTTGGTTTTAAATAAAAAAAAAGCAACCTTGTAACACTCCCTTCCGCTTCACATTAACAACAGGAAATTATTACGTCATGGAATTCATTAAGTTGACAAGTTTTTTAATCCCTTTAGTTTAAGAAATGCAAAGGAATAACTTCGTTCAGCTTAGTTCGGTTACATTTGTTTATTCTCAACCGAGCCACACATTTAAAAAGGTGGAGTCTGCTACATTTACTTGCGGGTGAACTAAGCAAAGTGAACAATGTGCAGTGAATACTATCAACAACATTAGTCAGCATCACCTAATTCAGATTAGACTGCCGAGCTAGACTAGGTATAATATCAACGTTCCGTATGATATTATCATGATTTAAGGCGAGGATTTCCCAAATTTACCGATCTTAGAACGTCTAGATCTGGATAATATTAGAACCCACAATTCTGAAATTCACACACCTTAAACTTGAAGATATAATCTAGTGAACTGTGAAAGCAGAAACACGATATACTCCATTTCACTCGATAGAAAAAAAATCCAAACATAGGTCTAAATCAAAAACTAAAACCTCGATTTGAAATCGAAATATACATAAAACAGTATAAAAGTTATACCAAAACATGTAGTTCGTTATTATCTAGTGAACTGTGAAGACAGATTTTTTGATGTCATATAAAATATTTAGGAAAATGACGAAAATTCTATAATTTCGCTTGGTTGCAATCGCGCTCCATATAAGACAGTACTCGCCAAGTCGTCTCAGGGTATGGTCATGTCGCTTCGTGTCGCGGGCGCTAAAAAATATAGGTATTACGTGTTTCTTTACGATCGAATTTTAATTTTGCAGTTTGCGTTTATTTTGTTAACTTTCATTATTATTATAGATTAGTGTAGTAATATGGTGAATAGTGTAAATAATGGATTAGGTATTATAAAGGAGAAAACTATTTTAATCCTTCTTCCTAAATTATTTTATGTGTGAAAAAATATGTTTTTCGTTCTTTTTTTCTATAAGTTATTTTATGTGTAAAAATCGCTAAAAAAAGAAGTCAAAGACGAAATGTTAAATCAAATGCATACAAAAAATGCTGAAAGAAAAGTGGTAAATATTTATTTCCCAAATGTTTATATTTTATTGCCGCGGCCATATAGCACAGTGCAGTGTTAATAAACCAGTATGATAATTTCTTCAAGTAAATATGCAACGATTTATAGGTTCAAAATAATGTTTCCTATAAAACTTTATTGCTGAATTCCTTTAAATACTTAATGTTACCCCCTTTATTCACAACGCCTTGCATCAAAGCTTTAGAAGGTAGAATCAACAGCACATTATACATGTAGCTAAATAATAGAGTTTTATTCGAGCCTATGTATTATATATGATTATGAACAGTAAATAGTAGATTTTATGCCGAGTGCATAAAGCAAGTCATTTTTATCCGAGATCGTTATATGCCCGAGCCCGCAGGGCGAGGGCAGATGAAGAAGTCGAGGATAAAAATGATTTGTGCACGAGTTATAAACTCTGCTTTTCACTTCGATTGCGAGAAAATAAAACAGTAACATAACATACTAACATTCAAACTCCGCAAGACGACTTCCACTGACCGACTACAACTGACTACAATTTATCAGTATTCGGCCCTATATTTATACACTATCCCTTGGTTCGCGGGGGGACATCCCGCCCGCGGACCAATCAAAAGGGGCCGAATTTATTTAAGATATGGTTCATTCATGGGGACTTGGCCCGCATAAGTTTAGACTACGTCCGCTGCTTAGTTCTGGGTCCCCGGCACTTGCGAACTGTCGTCAACATCCTCCCCCCGGCGAGAACTCGTACTCGCCTTCGCCGTAAGACAGTGCAGCGCGTCCTCTCCCTCTAGTCCGGGGAAAGTGCGGTAAGTCAGGCCGATGTGCAGCGGGTCCCCTCCCTCTGGTCCGGGGAGAGTGCGGTCTCGATGGCTAGTTACTAGCTTTGACGTAGGGCGCAGGAATGTTCCCTTCCGGGTTTTCACTCGGACGTTTCTCGTTACGCCTGCTTTAGCCACAACTCGGCAGCTCTTCTGCTGTGGTCAACGGTTCTTTCTGTAGCTCGGCGTCGACAGCGGTCGATGAAGTATAGTACGCTGGCCGTCGCGCCGATGAGTCGTTCAAGCCGCGAAAATCTCGTTACTTCCGGCAGCGAGGAGTGCGGCTCGATGGAAATAGTGTACGCTGTCTCTACGCTCTCTTGCGTCGCTTTCTCATCGCGCAGCCATTGCCTCCTCGGCCCCCGCAGAAACTCCGGACCACGAAACCATAAGTCGTCGCGTCCCTGCGGCACATATCCTGAGCGAGTGGCTATATCGGCGACGTTCAACGCCGACGGGATCCAGCGCCACTCTGTCGGCTGTGACAACACTGTTATTTCGCCCAGCCGATACGCCACAAACGTATCTAGTACTTCTAGCTCCCGTTCCTTATCCAGTGGAGCGCGGTTTGCGAGTCGCTCCAGTACACGGTACCGTCCACGGGAATGCGGTGATCCGCCTTAACGCTTTGAGCGAGCCTAGCTCCGATGAGCGCAGCCTGTAGCTCCAGCCGTGGAATCGTCTGTGTCTTCAGCGGCGCGACCTTCACCTTGGCCGAGACCAAGATCGTTTCCGAGGCGCCATCTTCGTTTTTGTGCACCCAATATGCCGCCGCAGCGTATGCATCTTCGCTCGCGTCGCAGAAAACGTGCAGTTCGCCACGCGTTATTCTTCTCCCCCCGTTGTAAGACCGGGGCAATCGCAGTCTGCCGACGGCTTCCAGGCTCGTAAGCCAGTCTTTGAACATCGACGCAATCTCGGGAGGGACTGGTCCGTCCCAGCTCGTCTTCAGCCGCCAAAGTTTCTGTAGCGCGATCTTCGCTGTAGCAGTGTAACAGCTCAACAGCCCGAGAGGGTCATAAATGCTCATGACTGTCGAGAGTGCTTCCCTCTTCGTCGGCGGCCGAAGTTGCGTCTTCACCTCGTTCGGGACGCGAGCCAACGCGATGTTGAAGCTCAATGTGTCCTCTTGCGCGTCCCACATGAGGCCCAGTGCCTTTTCTGGCTTCCCAAGGAGCGTAGTGGTCGCGCGGCGTTCACTCTCTACGTTCTTCAAGAGCTCCGCGCTGTTACTATTCCACCCCTTCAGGTTGAAGCCAGCTTCTTTGTGCACTTCGTCGACTTGTTGGATCGTTCTCGCTGCTTGTTCTAGTTGATCGAAGCTTTCGTCGTAGTCATCCATATAGTGTGCTTCTGTGATTGATTTCAGAGCATCTGGATGCGTCTCGGCGTATTGCCGTGCGTTCTCGTTCTGAACGCTGTGCGCGAGAAACGGTGAGCTTGATGCACCGAATATCATAGCCGTCATCTTCATTTTGACGGGCGGTTCTTCGCAGCTTTCGCGCCATAAAAACATTTGCGCGGGCTGGTCTTCTCTTCTTATGTTTATGCGTAGAAACATTTCTTCGACGTCCGCCGTTACTGCGAAGCTGCCTTCCCTGAATCAGAGCAGTATTTTCGGTAGGGACTGTAAAAGGTCAGGTCCCTCCAAAAGAGCGTCGTTCAATGATACTCCATTCGTCTTGGCAGCGGCGTCGAAAACTAGACGGGTCTTCCCGGGCTAGTTCGGGTTGCGTACGGCGAAATGCGGTAGGAACCATGCGATCGGACTCTGCAATTCTGTGCCGTCGCAGGGCTTGGCGTATCCCTTCTCGATGAGGTTCTTCATCTGTTTATAGTATACGGCTTTCCTGTCTGGGTCGCGTTCTAGCTGCGTCTCTAAGTGCCGTAGCCTTTTCAATGCCGCGTTGTAGCTAGGCGGCAACTCGACGTCATCTTCTCCCCAAGGCAGTCCTACTTCGTATCTTCCGTCGACTCGTTTGACGGTGGACTCAAAGATACTCAACGCTACGCATCGCCGAACGAAACACGAGAAATTTCAAGGCGTGTTCTGCGCGAACAATGGCGGACCTGAACCTCGTCACTCAATCAGTTGCAAAGGAAGAGGTGCAGTTTGATCACCTCACTGACCTGCAAGATCAGTTCGTGTACAAGAACGCGAAACCTCGCATTCTTATCGGATCTGATAATTGGCCGCTGATTGTTACCCGAAAACTGCGCGTGGGCAAACGGAACGAGCCCGCGGCATTCCGAACGGAACTCGGATGGGTGGTGCACGGAACGGCACCGACCAAAGTAATAATCAAGCGCTAAGATGAAGTGCTGCACGTGTGGACGCAAGACATCGAACGCCAGGTCAGCGAGCACTTTCAATTAGAATCGCTGGGAATCTCGCTGAAGTCAGCGCACACGAGGACAGAGGACAAATTAACCATGTTTTGCGTTTCTTTTGAGAAATTTAATCATTTTTAGCCGCATTATTTTTCACAAAGGGAACCTAACCTAAACATCAAGATATTGTTTAAATGGAGCGCATTACGTTAACATATGATGCTAGCCCTGCTAGCTACAAGAGCTAATGAAACGCGATGATGCTAAAAATGTTGAAAATGCTTAAATTGAACGCGCCTCTAGACACAGTAACAATTCAAAAACGATAAAAAAGTTCGAAAAGAATAAAATGAATAGGAATGAATAATGATTCCACATCGCAACACATCGCAAATCATTTCATACATTGCCGTTCGATATAAACGTGTAACGTAAATAAAATAAACGCGAATGTTTATTTGTTAATTCAAAAAGGATAACGAAGTCAGAAAAGAACAAAATGTATGAACAAATTGTTACTTTTGTCTAGGTCCTCTGATAATGTATAATCTTTGTAAATGTCATGCAGACCGCGTGGACCACAGAACACAGAAAGAGGTTAGAAAGGCAATCATGCACCGTTTGTACGGGAACCGCTGTCGCCAGTTTTGCTCCCACTTCTTTTCCTTGCACCGCCCATGCAAAGTCGCGCGAAATCGGGCTGAACCAATCACAATGCTCACTGGGCTCATTCACAGAAATTCACTGTCGTCAAGAGCCGCGTGTACAAATAACATTATTTTAGTGATTGACATCAATGAATAGTTATCGATTTTAAATATTGCCAGCTATATAACCATTTGAAATATTTAGAAAACCAAAAAATAATTATTATTTTCATTATACGTTTATAATTAATAATATTCAAGTAATATTTTGTTTCTATGAAACAAAATTATAGCTTTTTAGCTCAAAAATGTTGTAGGTTAGACGTAAAATAAAAGAAAAACTATAATACTATAATGCACCGGTCCGAAAGCATAAACTAGAATGGATAATCTGATAAACGGACGTGCGGTAGTTTAGTTGTTAGGATATTTTGGTTGGATGGAGAAGTAAATATTTGTAAAGTAAATATAAAGTACTCAAATCTTCATGTCTTAATGCAAACTTTTTCTATAAATCGTTAATAATATCTTCCATTTTGTATACTTTTTTTTCAAACGTCGATTTTGTGCTTGTATTTTTTTAATTATTTTTTTTGTCGTTTTATAACAGTCTCTTTAGAAACAAGTATTTTTTTAATTTTTTTTCCCTGGGTGTTGATGCATTTGAGCTATTACTTGACAGTACATTGAACTGAAAATAATTACGGATTTATTAATTGACTATTACATTTTAAATAAATTTTTATGTTGTCGTTATTTTTACCTGTAAGATTTTTTTGGGACTGTCTTTTATTATCAAAGAGGTTGATGTTATTGAATCAAAAATGTCCTAGAATAATGTATTTTCTTAAAACTTTACGCTACATATTTTACATAATATTCATAAACATAGCTTTACCTGTCTCATCCGTTTTGTTAAATCATTATCGTTTATGTTATTTCTCGCTTCTGTAAGACTACGTTTTTGTGATTTACCATTGTTTAATTTCTTTTTGATTAACGACGAAGTAGAACTTCTCGCATCATTTATCTTAAACATAAAAGAGTTGGCTTACTGATATTGCAATCATTATTTGATATCATTAAAAAATTATAATACATACTGCAGAATACAAATACACGACTTTTTCGTGTGGTATTACACTGCTTTTTAAATACTTGTTCCCAGATTTTTTTATATCAAAATCAATTTCACTAAAATGTTTTGAGCAAATGGTGCTTGACTTAGTAGGAATCCATTCTTCTCTACCTGTTGCGTCAATCCACTTTTTACGTATATCCGAATCTTTAGGAAAACTAAAATTATATGTCCAAAAACAGTTATTAAAAGGGTATAATTGATAGTAAAATATATTTCAAACAAATAAATCAATACAAAAACCACCAACAGCCTCGTGAACAAATGTTCGTGCTTATCACACAAACTATCGTAGGAATAAGAACAAGACTAACACAAAAAATTTTTCCCGCCAGGATTTGAACCTGGACTGCTTGATGTAAAGCTCCGTTACTGACCACTTTACCACGGTGGCGCGGCGTCCTAACGGCGTGTCTAGTATTCATGATATAACAAGCTAGCCACCTACCTATGCTAAAATAGTCATATAAATATTATGGTGATATTAAACATTTTAAGTTGTAAAATTTGTTTAGAATTTGCCCATAATTTTTTTACTAATCGAACTAATTGTATCGTGAAAATTGAAATTAATTTTACAATTTTAATCTTTGATTACATCGCCGTACTTATATGAATAGGATGTTAGAAAGGATAGGTGTTAGCTTCGCCAAACATTCTGTATTCGAAAAGTAATAATTATTATTATGGCATTTTAAGTGACAAATAATATGTTATTTTTACTTAATACAAATATTTTAAAATATACATTTATCGATAAAATGTAATGCGTGCGTTTTTTGATTAGCACGGCACTATCCCTTGTACTGCGACTACTGCGTTAATGCTCATTAAGCCAAATGCGTCACTACCGAAAGCAGTGTACTACATTACGCGCTCTAAGTAATATGGCAAAAATCGCGTGCGTACATCGCCGGTAATGTATATTTTTTAGAAAAATATTATGTAACTTATCGTTATGATCAGTTTTGGTGGATTTTGACATTATGATCTATGGAATATGGTCATTATGATCAATTTACTACTTACCGATGAAAAAAAATTCCTTCTTTAGCTACACTTGATACCAGCCCCCTAACCATGATCGCTTAAAACAATATTAAAACCGCGCTGAGAGCGGGATGGCGCTATACGCAGTAAGAGCGGTGTCTCTGTTTTAATACTGTTTTAACCTTGCTATAAGCGATCATGGTAGGGCCCCTGACTTCTTGTTTTACAAGTAATTATAGCACAAGAAGGCATTTTTTTATATTTATAGCGCCGCGCTTCACGATACACTCACTGTTGTTGTCAGGCCCCTCTTACCCATTGGGCACAATGGGCACGTGCCCAGGGCCCCCGATGGACTGGGCCCCCCTAGTCCCTACTCGATTACCAAGCGATAACCGATAGCTACTCTACTTTCTCATTATACATACTAATATTATATACTACTCAAAACAAAATTACAGCCACCTGTAAAATTGTATGATAAACAAACTAACATTAGGTACTTACTCATTTCTTTGCTCATTTCTTCTCTGTGTTTGTTTATTGGTTTTAAGGTCCCGAACGTTTTTGACGACAAATAAATTAAGTGCGTACCTAATATAAATAAGCAATAAGATTCTATTGAAAATCTATAAAAATAATAGGTGGCTCTTATTTTCTTTTGAATAGATATATTATATACTCTTTATTGCAAAAAAACACACATGGGGAAACACAAGTAATAAACAGAAGATGCAATGGTGGACTTATCTCTAAAGAGATCTCTACCAGCCAACCTGTAATTGTGTGGGAGATTCCATTTTACTGTAAAAGTCCTTATATTGGTAAATCTTAGGTTTTGTCAGTAAAGAACATTATTATCCACTTTGGAGCTGATGATGTCTAGAAATGAAATATATCTATACTATATAAAGCTGGATATATAAAGGTGATTTTATAGTGTATCTGGTACTGTAAAAGCCCGTATGTCAGTAAATCTTAGGTTTTGCCGGTAAATCCTACATGAGCTGGTAACTGTTAGGATTTTAAAAACAATAGATGATTTTTCGGGCTTTTAGACTTTGGGGTATGCTAGGTTTTACCAATGACGGTTAGTAAATATTGCTTTTCGGAATAAAACAATGTGTATTTCTGTCGTTTTTCTTTTCAATTTAACTATGAGTCAGCCTTACAAATTAATTAAGTTACGAATCCACCTAGACTGTACAAAACGACACAGTTACATGCGACCTGTAATTGTACACATTAAAACTAAACAAAGTCTAAATTAAATACTAAATAAAAATTGATAATTATCGTTATGATAAAACATTTGTTATTGTAATTATTTTTATTAATTTTTTAATCTATACTAATATTATAAAGAGGAAAGATTTGATTGTTTGTGTGTTTGTATTGAATACACTGAAAAAAAAATTTGGTTAACAGTAACTCAAGTTTTGGTTATTATTTACCAAAAAATAGTGACTTGCGAACTATATCTTATTAATAACAAAACCGAAATTTGCTACGGTGTGTTGAGATGCTAACAAGCAAAACAATTTGATCATAATTAATTGAACAATTTGACTATTTTTTACCAAACTGTTAAGGAATACCTAAATGTATGTTTTGTAATAGTACAAAAAATGTTTTGTATCAATTAAACAAACTCATCGTCTGTTGGTAGCTGTACATTTAAGTACAGTATTGTAAATTTAAGTACAGTATTAACAGGATTTTGGAGTGTCTACTTCGAAACTATGCAAGTGAAATAAAAAATCAACTGTCCGTAATCGTACACACTCAAAAATAACATTGTCATTGTCATATAAAAATATTTTTAATCATCATAAAAGTAATTACACCTAGGTTTCCGATGTCTTCAATAAGAATTGCCCCGGTTTTGTAAAGTGTGCCTTTAACTTCTACCCATGGTACCAAATTTAGAGAATGGTCCACTCAGACATAGCTGCAGCAGGTATAACTTCATCACGCTTTTGTTCCGTATCTGACACTGCTGGATTGTCAAGTATGTACAAGCATATTGTACTGTTGTTGTACTATTGTGTTACTGTATTGTACTGCCATATCAGTCTTCTTTGTATCATTACGCTTGGTCTCATCCTTTAAAAAAATAAAATTGCATTAAATAAAATTGCAGTTTTATTTTATTTCATAAAAGTATAGGGTAGATGCGCCTGTTTCCTGACCACTGCCTATTTTCGACCATTTAACGGTCCTCCCTTGTTAAATGATCAAAAATAGTAATATTGGTAGACTTGCATCACCAAAACATAAACAAGCAGCAACCTGAATACATTGTTCCCCCCCACACACACAAACTAGAACAATTGAACGAAAGCTGCGAAAACTAACCAATTATTTGTCTGAGGTTAGCAGCGGAGAGCGTCACATGCGTTGAATATTAAGAAAAAAATAGTAAGGTGCCACTACTTGTACGGTAAGTTTTTAATTAATCTTAAGTAATATTGGATTATTTATTGTTTGTGAGGCTAGTTTATGACCTTTATTGTGTGGATTAATTAGATTTTAACGTAAATTTCATGACCAAATTAATAAAATGAGGTGGTCAAGAAAGGGTACACGCTTTACTCAAAAAATTCAGTTTTCGACCGGGTGGTCGAAAAATAGGTAAGGCAAATAAGATTTCTATGTCGTTTTAAAATGTATGGAAAGATATTAAATCTAATTTGATAATGTGAGCTTTATTTACATATATTATCTAATGGCCAATTTTCGTCCAATATTTTACTTTGTTAATATAAACTAAACAATATAAACAATGTTGTTGGTCGAAAATTAGAAATATGGTATAATCATCCCAGTTTCCGACTGCCTTTTTTCGATTAGCTAAAATCAAAAGAATTGAATTAATTATTCAAAACTATTTTAATTAATTCTAATTAACTCCCATTTCTTAATCAAAATAAATTTTAGATTGTGTTTACTTTTTAAATTATTACTTCGAAAATTCGTTAAGTCATGTTGGTCGAAAATTGGGTACCTACCTACCTATAGTGTAAAATCGTTCCAATTATCGACCGTTTTTTGTTTAGTTAAAGTTTAAAGTTAATTAAAGCTATTTTTCATAAATATTATTATACATTCTAATTAGAAATTCATTGTAAGAATATTAAAATTTAATTAGTAATATTCAAGCAAGCTGGGGATGAAATGGCCCGGCCGGCCGACAACGGGTTGGGAGACATTACTTTTCTACCCCTGGCCTGCCCGTCTGGGGCATTATTATCTTGGCGACCCCTCCGTAGAGTAAGGCCCTGCGCTTGGGTCAGTGATGCTGGCTCACCGTCGTGCCAGTCTGCAGTGGGCGCACTCGGGGAATGGCTAACGCCGATCCTGATTGTGCCTCTATGGAGTTAAAAGTTGCTGGAGGGTGGTTTAGCCAGGTATGGGGTTAATACCCGAGTCCAATAGCATATCCTTGGGGCGGCCTTGTCAGCTTTTCAGTCCCTTGTCGAATCGTAAAGAGATTACCCCTCCTTAAAAAAAAGGTTAGATATTATGACCACATGAATCTGAATTAAAACTGCATGTTTTCATACTCCGGATTTGAATAGAAATAAATAGACGTCCGATTAGGACCCGTTGACGAAGTTGACCAAAGCAAACGCGTCGCACTCACCCCGTCCCACGCCGGATGAGAGGGATCCAAGAGCCACCTTAACCCGCCATGCAACGAAGGATCTCCCAGATATCAGCCTAGACGAAATCGAAAAGGCTCTTGGGCAACTTAAAAATGGAAAAGCCCCGGGGGAGGATGGAGTCACAACGGAGCTTCTGAAAGCTGCTGGCAAGCCGATACTGAAGGAGCTCCAGTGTATATTTAACTCTATTCTTTTCTCCGGGAGAACTCCTAAGGCATGGCACATGGAGTTTAGTCGTATTGTTCTTCAAGAAGGGCGACAAGACTTTGTTGAAGAACTATCGACTAATTTCACTCCTGAGCCATGTCTATAAGTTGTTTTCAAGAGTCATCTCGAACCGTCTTACACGAAGACTTGACGAAGCTTAACCTCCGGAGAAGGCCGGGTTCCGACGGAGTTATAGCACCATAGACCAAATTCACACAGTAAGGCAGGTTATACAGAAGACCAATGAGTATAACCAACCCCTGTGCATGGCGTTTGTGGGCTATGAGAAAGCTTTTGACTCCGTCGAGACCTGGTCTGTTCTAGAGTCTTTGCAGAGGTGCCAAGTTGATTGGCGATATATCGAAGTGCTGAGATGTTTGTATGACGCTGCTTATATGTCCGTCGTTGTCCAGAATGGTCAAACTGAGCCTATCCTCCTGTGACGTGGTGTGAGGCCGGGGGATGTAATATCACCGAAACTCTTTTCTCCGCTGCGCTGGAGGATGTATTCGGAACGCTCAACTGGACAGGACGTGGCATTAATATAAATGGCGAGTGCATCTCACACTTACGATTCGCGGACGATATCGTCATTATGGCTGAAACTCTGCAAGACTTACAAGAGATGGTGAACAGCCTGGTTAAGTCTTCCGAACGCATCGGTCTCCGGATAAACTTGGATAAAACCAAGGTCATGTTCAACGAGCTCGTTGATCTGGGACAGGTTGTAGTAAATGGAGTATCTCTCGAAGTTGTACAGGAATATGTGTACCTAGGGCAAACTCTTCAACTAGGCAGAAACAACTTCGAGAGGGAAGCCAACAGAAGAATTCGGCTGGGCTGGGCAGCATTTCGTAAGCTTCGACATGTCTTCTCGTCACCCATTTCTCAGTGTCTTAAGTCGAAAGTCTCAGTGGAACTGGGAGGACCAGTGCATCCTCCCAGTCATGACATACGGTGCCGAGACGTGGACACTCACGGCTCGACTAGTCCACCAATTTAAAGTCACTAAGCGTGCTATGGAAAGGGCTATACTCGGAGTATCTCTAAAAGACCGTATCAGAAATGATGTGATCCATCAGAAAACCAAAGTCACCGACATAGCCCACCGAATTAGTAAACTGAAATGACGGTGGGCTGGCCTAATGAGCCGCAGAACTGACGGCCGTTGGAGTCTTAAGGTGCTTGAGTGGAGACCGCGACTCGGAAAACGTAGTGTGGGACGCCCTGCAACAAGATGGGATGGCGATATACGTAGGCTGGCTGGAGTGGGCTGGATGAGAGTAGCTGAAGATCGGGAGCGGTGGCGTGCATTAGGGGAGACATATGTCCAGCAGTGGACGAGTGTAGGTCGATGATGATGATTAGGACCCGGGTTCAAATAGACACAGCCTTAATAAATATTAAAAGCTGATTATTTTAGTATTTTTATTTTAAAAAATATATATTCTATCATACTTTTATTCATAAAAATCTTTCTTAATTAATTGGTCGAAAACTGGTCAATAGATGGACGAAAACTAGAATTTTTGGTCGAAAACTGGTAAAATCGGCAATTTGACGCTTGGATTTAATAATAAAAAAACTGTTAATTTGACTATTATAAAATATATAATTATTAAAAATAGACTATATGAGGAGTTACCACAATTTATTTTGATACAAAATACATGTCAGAACACACATATTTTTATTCCCAAAGTTGGCAACTCCACTAATTGGTCGAAAACAGGCTAATCTACCCTATTATACTTACTGCGTTGAATTCTTCAGTATTCAATTTTTAAGCATTGTCAACTGTGTCAACAGTTTGACTCTATGGTCGATTACAGGAACAAGCTCCTTAATGTCATCATTTGTTAAGATCTGAAACGTCTCCAGGGGCCTTACCATGATCGCTTATAGCAAGGTTAAAACAATATTGAAGCAGAGACACCGCTCTTGCTGCGTATAGCGCCATCCCGCTCTCAGCGCGGTTTTAATATTGTTTTGGGCGATCATGGTTAGGGGGCAGGTTAATGTTATGTTCTGGAACATAAAAATAATACTTAGGTAACATAACATAAGCAGGTAAGTACTATGGCGACCTTTTCGTCGACCGTCGCGTCGTTAATATTTCCTTAAATGATAAGTTGATTTCAATAGTTTTTTGGAGCTACGCCGTAACCCCAGATCTCTACAGTATCTACCTAGGTTCAGTCCAGCACACAATAAAATAAACAGTTTGAACTTGACACTCCGACCGTTTGACCTTTGAACTGAACCCGACTTGAAAATCCTGTCGGGATAGCCACGATCCAGTCAGAAGCCCGAACCGATTGGTAATACTTACCCAACGCATTACCTACCTACATGGTGTTTTGAAAACAAACAATATTACAGATAGCATACCTTTGAACTTGTCAATGCATTGACACCAACGCCCCACGATTTCAAATCCTCCATGACACTTGGCTCCGTCGCGGTAAGTTCTGCGGCCGCTACCGCAAGCTCAGACTCGTTCATGTTGTGAAATCTTTTTCCAACGAGAAAACTTTTTACATATACCATAAAAGTAAACCGAAAACCCCAGGAAAACACTTTCAACTAACTAACCTAGCGGCGAACGAGCGAACGCAAGACACCGACCGGCCCGACTGGCCGAGCGCGCGTTTGTTCTCTTTCTCGCCTCCACCCACAGATTACTATATTAGTAGCAAGATTACTATATTAGTAGTTGTTGATTACTATATTAGTAGCAAGCTACAGATGCGAAAGTCACTGTTTACCATGTTGCCGGTTTTTGTCGTTTTGGCGCTGTAATCGCAAACGTTGATAGCTTGACAGCTACGCAAGAGTAGGGAAGTGACATCAGTTTTATCGATATCGATAGCTTAGGGTTGTGCCTTTTTTCGATAAACCGCTACGGGTACCCTTTATTTTATTTGCTTAATTTAATTTTCAAGTTATAAAACTACAATTTAGCAGAATTGAAAATAAAACACCAGTTTCAAATGCGTAGCAATTTATTTTTTATATTTTAACAAGTGCAGACCTATGACCAGCGATGGGTGTATTATGAATATGATTAACAAACAATACATACAAACATTTAAGAACAATTGTGTATTGTGAAGCTTCAATAACAATACCTTTATTTTTTAGAGTAACCTGATTTACCTAGTTAATTAATTTTTAGCTTAAATTCCCTCGTGGTTCCACCAGTAGGGCAAAGTAGTGGAACCACGCCGACAATGTCTTGAGTGTTCTCTCAGAAATGAAATACAGTATGCGCCTAATGCTATATGTATAATATGTATATTACAATAATACATTTAACATAAATAAAGAGCGATTTTTATCATGATTTTTAAAAAGCCTACAAAAATTAAAATTTTGCCAAAAGTTACTATTCCACGCGGACGAAGTCGCGGGCACAGCTAGTGATAAATAATTTTACAACACACTTGCTCGTAAAATTGATCTAATTTTACCGGCTTTTTTTAGATATATAAAGCAGGTCATAAAACACGCGTGTATTATAACCGAGGCACGCATTAGAGTCCGGCAATGCTGCACTTGCCGGCCGCGCCAATAATGTACTATATTTTTTAAATTTAGAGGTAATATAAAAGACATCAACTACCTACATGATTTGTCAAACGATTATTTTCACACCATTATTTAGTTTTGTCCACAAATTAACAATGATTAGTGTGATTCAGTTTATTAAGTATTTTTCCTCACAAGTGTGTTGAAAAAGGTCGTACGATATACGTGCGTATATTGGTTATACACAAAGTTATAATCAACATACCGCACTTATATTGTAATGTACTATTATACTTTTTGTTATACTTAGTATAAGCTTACAATACATGTTTACAAAATTTTTACTTAATAGCTAACTAGGATATAATATCATTGAATTAATAAACATTTTAAGAATTTTCTTACAATTTAAGAATATCGTTGCATATTGTATAGCCCTCTCTAATCTTCCAATAGACTTAATGCAATAACCTTTTCACCATTTTTAAGATAATGGTGATCCAATCATTTGGCGAGTGTTTTTGAGATACTAGTTGACGATTACTCCTATGAACATGTACACAAAGACAATTAAATTATAACATTGAATCAAAATGGTATAAAAGATGATTAAATGTTTTTTGTTTTATTGATTGGGGTGTAATGTAATATTATATTTTTTAATTTTATATTTTTTATTTATAAATTGGATTAATTACTTTTTGTACTTTTTTTTCTTAACCTATAAGTTACATATTTTTTGTAAGCCATTTTTTGAGGCTCAAACATTTTATCAACCTGTTTTTTTTCTATAGCTCCGCTTAATATTTTATTTATTATGTTGCACCAATTGTGCATTTGTACTTTTTTTACTACTTTAATAAATTTCTCTTTTACTATTTCTTTGTGTAAAGTGCACCCCAACCAGGACAAATCCAATCTTTCTAATAAAAAATGTTCCAGGACACTTCCAACATTTTTATTTGCAGCATACTCATTCAAATAACTATGTATGTAATGAGAAGCCTCTCTATACATCTCAATAAAAGTTTCAGTGGGATATATTAAATTGCTATTTTTATTCATTTTATACTCCCTTAATTGAATAAATCTATGTATATTTCAAATATCCTTACTAGTATAAGTATTAGCACAGGATTTACAGTTAACAATTTTTGAGATTTTCCTGCAAATATAACCAGCAGTGTAGGCAGAACAATGCACTTTCACTTTTTCCATATCAAATTGACTTAACAAATCTGAGAGAAGTGATATTTGTTGTGATGGAAGTTGTTGAGAGGACAAATTTATGTTTGGTGATACATTTTCTTTGTCTCCATCTGTGATGTCAAATAAAAAATTTACATCTAAAATGGTATCCCCGTTATCCTCTTGACAATTGGACAACTGTGAGTGTGGAGCAAGAATATTAGATAACACTAACGATTTAAAAGAAAATGAAAACATATTGGCATTTGGATTGACATTCCTGTAATTAATTGCCCTTACCCTACCGAAGAAATTTTCCAATGGATCTTGATTAATTCTCCTGGGATAAAAGTATTCTATGTTATATGTATCAAATAACAGTTTCGATAACCCGATAAAACTATCAAGCGTTGTAATCCAGCCCTCTAGCGATGGCACTCGAACATTTCGTGGTTGTCCTGTTCGGATAGCCAACTTACTATACCTATCTATGAAGTGCACTTTTCGTAATTTCAAAATTGCTTGTTTCCAAAATGAGAGGTGGTTAGAGTTAGGTTTAACAGCATTCCTCAATTTCCCTCTTATAGCACCGCCAGGATATCCATTGACACTATCAAATAATTTGTCGAAAAATTCGATCACATCAGCTGTTGACGCCAGCGTGTTGGTTTCTGATGAATAGAGATTACCTGAAATCAAAATTATTAATGTACTCAATATAAAAGTATAACTACACGGAGCCTAAAGTTTGCTGGTTTCAAATATAATAAGAAATGTTAGGTACTTCATACAAAATTGTACTTTATCTAATAAATCTAAAAAAAATCTCATGTCGCTTGTTATCGAATTCCTCTGAAACAGCTTGACCAATTTTTATAAAATATTCTGTTTTTTTGGTAGGTCTGATGAATAGGCTATTTTTTATACCCCTAGGTGATAAGGGTAGCCCTCTCCAGATTTTTTTTGGACCATTATTATGGAGAAATGTAGTTCGCTGGATGAATGGATTAAGTAATTGATGTTTTTCCTAATTTATTACTAATAAAACCTCTATCTTCTATATTTATAAAAATCTGGTGACTAACTCATTAAGTACATATTCCGTGCTACGGTGACGCTATGTACTCGGTACTAGCCTTCTAATTCGAGGTTAGAGGTTCAATCCTGCCATGTACCAATGTGGTTTCGATTTCAAATTCCATATGTACATTTATCCGACGCTCCTACGGTGAAGAAAAGCATTGTAAGGCAACCTGCATACATCTGAGAAGAAATTAAAAGGTGTGTGTGAAGTCGACCAATCCACACTGGGCCAGCGTGGTTGACTAAGGTCTAACAGCCTAATTTAGAGTAGGCTCGAGCCCCTCGGTGTGGACGTACGTATATGAGTTGTGATGAAAATCATATTAAACAGTTTTCAATTTAATTGGAATAGCTTAAAACATGTTTACTTCTAAGGTTGATGAAGGAATACCACATTTAATGACTTAATATGGTTGGCCAAAAATGCAGTTTACCATGCTAAGGCTGTAATTTAGTTTTGCATATACACTCATAGTTGCTAAGGTAACTTTAACATCATTTTGCATATAGGCAATGCTTTGATAAAAGTAGCAAACCACATTTTTGGGGGAAAATACAAAATATATGATCTACTTACTGATAGAATCTGTGTATCTTAGCATAGCTGCTACCTTGTTACTAAGTACTTGGGCAGCTACACTTACTTTCATTTTTTTCATTGTTTTAGGATTCACATGATACTGTGTTAGTTTTGGTATTGCCCTCGTATGACCTAAACTGCTATCAATGTTAAAAATAAATTCAATGTCTTTCCACGAAGCAATTTTGTTTTCAAAAGAAATATCTTTATTGAGGAAATTATTCCGTATTCCCTTCAGAAGATGTGGTGGATCAAAAAAAATAAATAGATTGTGACCTTCTACGCTGATGGTACCATCTGTAAAAAAATGAAAATATTATAAGTTATGTTATAAACTAACATGCAGAGACTTGAAGAAGCTAGCAAGAAATAAACTTTAATGATCTGAACATTTTCTCAATAAAACACTAAAAAGACTGTGTTTATTCTCTTCATTATTTTATTTAATTTCAGTTAACTACTGCTAACAATAATACACTACACACTTTATTGCAGACAAAAGGATACATCTGATAAATTACAAATAGTACAAATACAACAAAGGCCGGCCTTATACACATCAATCTCTTCCAGGCAACCATAAAAAGATGAAAAAAATGAAAGAAATAAAGTATTCTGGGCATATTGAAATATAATCGACAAGCTGATTTTGATAATTTTGTTAACAATTACAAATCTCAAAAAACATACCATCCAGTACTCCTTCAGAATTTCGTTTCTTTAATGTTTCTTGCCTTAAAATGCGTATAGCAGTCCTGAAAGTTGACCCCTGATCACAAACAAGTCCCAAAGGGATGAGACCAGAGTCACTTACTTTCAGGACAATCTGACTGAGACAAGCCATTAATTCCACAGCAGATACAGTGCCTTCGCAAAAATAGTATGCCACACATTGACGCCAAGAGAAATTTATACCACGGACCATAAATACTAGGGCATGATCACAGTACTTCAATTTACGTTTACCAGCAACATCAACAAAACCTTCGATTAAATCTTTTTTTTCATTAAATATTAAATGGGGTGTTAATGCCACTTCATCAAAAACAATTGTACATAATTTCTTTTCTATGTCCCAATTTTGGGTGCATTTTTTGATGTGCTCAAATATCATATTGTTTAAGCCAGGTTCAAAGGTAATCCTTTGTGATAGTTTAGATAGAGTTCTTTTAGTTGGCAAGGCAAACATCTTCTCTAATAATTTATATCCTTTTGGGCTATGTTTCAGAAATGTGAGACACATTAATTTCTCATCCAAAGTAAATTTCCTAGCCATCTTATTTCTTGTCGCCAGTTTTAATTGTAGCAAAATGAAACATTTTACTTGTTTGCTCAATTTGTTAAAATTCTGTAATAATTTCATATCTTTCACAAGAATTTGTGCTTGTTCCAACTTTTCCTCTACAGAATTTTCATGGTTTTCAGCAGCAATTTTTTTAATAGTTTTTACAATTTTATGTTTCTTCATCATTGCTCTTTTCCTATTAACTGTTAGAAAAGAAGAGAAAAATTTAAATCATTTTTTTTCACATAGAGCTTACCTCAGTTTATATGCTCATATAATATTATTATCATTAAGAAATATTTTTACCTATCTGCTTTTTCATTAAGTTTTTGTTTACATTTGAACCCCCTCGCATTGGACGCTCATTTCCATCTGTAAAAAAATAAATAATAACATGAATAACAATTTGATTCAATATGGTAGATATGGTTTTCAGTTCAATTGAAGTAATAATCTAATACATACCATGCAGACTATCGTTAACAGTTGTCCTTGCGGTAACAGTTTGTTGGTGCTCAAATGAAATTGTAGGTTTATCAATGAGTTGATAATCCACTGAAAAAAAAGGATAATTATTGATACAGTCATATAATACCACATACATACTTCTTTACTTTATAATAGCTTATTTAGTTTGATATGCCATTACGAATTCGGTTATAGAAAAAACAAGTAATAGACCTGCCTCATCATTTGCTACCATTTGCATGTATCTAACCAGAAGCAAACAGAACACTCACCAAAATTATGTGATGCACCCTTAGGAGCTTCTGTGTATGAACATGATGGGTAGTCATGAAAATTTGCATCATCTGAAAATGCAAAACATATTGCAAATTATTAAAAATAGAATAATAGATATTAATGTTAATATTCTTTCCAATATTTTTTCTTCATTTAATTTACACTGATTTTAAAAGATAAAATTCAAACCACACCTGCCCTCTTAGTGTCCAATGTCAAGTTAGAAATATCTTCATCCTCAACCTGAATCCGCGAGTAGTTGTGTTCAGCTACAGCACTCCAATCTGTAGAGGACACAATAAATCTATCAAGAATTCTCAAGTTGCAAATAAAAGCTATATTGGCGCTGCAGATTAAGGGGTTAATTACACCAGTCTGGGTGTATGTGCATGTGATATTCTATGTTTGAAGCTGCACCCACGACACAGGATAAAATCCTAGTGTGGGGCGACGTTTTTTAAAACTTATTAAAATTATTTCCAATATTTACAGGTGACATTGTGATGTGGGACCAGTGAGAGGGGATAGTGTCATGATTACAGTGTAAGGCTAATCTTGATGCACTTGCAAGATTCTGTGTGTATTAAATACACTGACAAGCATGTTCGGTCATGTTGTATGCCTAATCTAATCATCATAGTTATCTAATCAATATAAATACGAAATAAATAATCTAATCGTCTCTTCCAGACAAAGGTTGTCTGGAAGAGATCGCTATCAGCGATAAAACCGCCTTTGCCCACATTAGTTTTAAGAGTTTTGTTAGTGTTTCTGTTTTGTTTGTGTGCAATAAAGTATTAATCTATCTATCTATCATAGTGCACAAATGCTTAAATCTAAAACAGATCAGCAAGTTCTGTTTGTAAATCAATAAAGTACCAGACCTTTCAATTCAACAAACTGGGTGTGATACTAGGTCTATTATTAAATACTTTACACGATGGCAGGACAGGTATTGTGACCGCCACAAGTTACCATTGCTATTCTCAAATATTTTATTTATTGACTTTGTTACTTTTTTGTTCAAATGGGAGGTACTTACACATTTTGATTAAGTAAAATGTTTCTATTTGCTGTTGACATTTATTGAGTGATTATTATTGGCGCATTATTGGTGTATAATAAAATTTAAGAAATTTAAGCATATTATATGAATTGTTTGAAATACTACACTTTGTTTATTTAAGTTTATTGTTTATAGTAAAATGTTATTGCAGAACACACTTTACTCATAATATAACATTTAGGATGAATTTAGTAATGGGTTCTATCAGCACATACTTGATGTAATTTAGGGCAAATTATTAAGTTAGACAAAGATAAATGTTTACTTTCTGTTATCTGCAAGAATGGACAAGAATGCAAAAGTAGGAGATATAACTAGAAAAGAACACTAGTATCACATAAATTCAGAATTGCAAAGTAGATGTCATATCTTACACCAATCAATAACATTCACTATTCAATAAGAAATAGGTATGGACAGATTTTTATTATTGTTTTTATAAATGCATAACTATAAAACCACAAACTCAATTCAATTTTTAGGTTGTATGGCTTCTGTCAGGTATGACAATTTTGCCAATGTCGAATAGCAAAAACACATTTTAAATTGATAAGATTTAGCTTTTAAATTGCCATTATGCAGAGATCTGACATACCCTGCGTTCCGTAAAACGATAAGTGATAATATCGCGAATACGACCAAAGTCACAACATAACCTACTGATTCAATAGCCCTTATATTTTGTGACAATTTAATTTGGTCGGATTCGAGATATTATCGCTTTTATCGCAATTCGGAACGCACCAATAGCAAATAACTTTTACATTTTTCATTGCAATTGGGCAGTTTCTTCATAATTAAAGGTTTATACTTTATAATGATGACGTGATCAATAAATTTAATCCCTATTTCATATTGGCTTTAAAAAAAAATATCCGAGTTTCTACCATTTAGCTCTTATCTTTCATTTGATTACTAACAAAAATTGGTCATGCAGACTGACTTATTATTACAGCATTCACCTCAACCCATATAGATTTCACTGCTGGGCACATAGTTATCCTAAGACAATGTGGGCCTTCTATAAATATAATTTTGACAATTTTGTAAGACGCTAATATTAAGTAAATTAGTTGACATACATACCTTCTTTATTTAAAGGAACACCATGAAATATTTCTTTAACAGTGAATAAACACGGATATGAGTAACGGAGTCTTCGACCTTCTTGATCAAACTGTTGTTTGTCGAAATGTTGAATACACACACGTTTCGCTATTAGCTGATCTTTCGAAAGTCCGAGGAGTAAAGGATTGTACGGCACTAGAAAAGACATCCACAAACTTCTCAAATGATCGTTCTTGGGCAAACTAAATAAGCGATGAGTATCACTAGTTGCATCGCAACCACGAACACAACACTTCAGACGGCCCATGACGATTATATAGTATATATTGTCACAAACAATCAAAGAAAAAGGGCTTCACAAGTTTCTCAACTCAAGCAAAAATGCGAGGAGATTACAAGTACCACATTCACATGAAACCACAGCATGAAATGTCAAAAAATGACGCCGCCGGTCGCCGACCAAAGATGGCTGCTCAGAAAGCCGATGCCAGCGCCAAAACGACAAAATTAGGAACTAAGCTTTCATCCCCCTGCCTCCACCGCTCTACTCAGGCGTTTCGTTTCGCGCAACAAACAAACTTTATATAACATTATAATCAAAAACATTGATGAACAGTAACAAAATAGTTATGCTGTAAATTAGGAATTGGTTTTGTTGCTGTAGTCAAACAAGTTCACCAAAATTATTTAGTTAAAAAATACCAATCATTATTTTATTACTTACCAAACAATAATTAACCTAACTAGTTTTGGGTGTTTTACAAAAACAGTTTTGTATATTTTAATTAAAGTTTGTTATCTTTTAACCAAAGTTTGCTTATTTCTTAAGTTACCGAACTAGTTCAGCTGATTCTTTTTTTCAGTGTAGGTTTCGAAACTACTGAACCGATTTTGTTGAAAGTTGGTATAGGGATATATTTCGAGACCAGGGGAAGGACATAGGGTAATTTTCCTACGGGAAAAAAATTCCCACGAGAAAACAAAAATAACGCGGGCGAAGTCGCGAGCGGAAAGCTATAGTAACTTATAAAATATAATTTTAAAACACCTTTAAAAAAACAAAACAATTCAAAAACGAAAATTATTTCCTTACAAATGCCCACGTTGGCCTGTGGTAACTGAATCATTATTTATCTTATTATTTGGTATTTTATAACTTACTTAATTAAAATATTTGACCAATCTAAAAAGTCCCACGTTTTATGCGTCTCCAGAGAAAACACTAAGGTCAGGAGAATTCAAAAATAGGATTTTTTAAAATGCAAGTTTTGCTATCGCGTTGTGCCCCCAAAGAAACGAGTGCGATAGAGACGACTGAAAAATACACAAAATAGACGTTTCGTAGTCCTCTGTTTTCTTCTCTAAAACTTCAACGATTTAATTACTTTTTTTAAATTTAAGGAAAGGTTTTGGTTATGTTTCTGTGTTACATCTTTTTTCATATAATCGCGTCAAATTTGTTTGCTGGATGTTTGAAACAGCAGAAAATTTTTGAAGAATTAAATCGCCTGTAATAATTAATGTAATAAAAAAAGGAGAACGTAGGACCATGTGCATAGCTTTTTTTGTAAAAATAGGGCAACTATTGCCACTATCGAGGAAGGAAACCCGTATGATTTCCCCTTAAGAATATTTTCAACATTGACCGCGTCTTGGTTTTGGTGGTAAGTTCTAGGATTTACCGGGTGTATAATGGTAAAAGTCCGAAATAAACAATGATCACAGAACAGTTCGGACTTTTAACCATTAAGAGTTGATAAATCTTAGGTTTTACCGGAAAAAGTTAAGATTTACCGTAGGGTAGATGCGCCTGTTTCCCGACCACTGCCTATTTTCGACCATTTAACGGTCCTCCCTTGTTAAATGATCGAAAATAGTAATATTGGTATACTTGCATCACCAAAACATAAACAAGTAGCAACCTGAATACATTGTTCCCCCCCACACACACAAACTAGAAGAATTGAACGAAAGCTGCGAAAACTAACCAATTATTTGTCTGAGGTTAGCAGCGGAGAGCGTCACATGCGTTGAATATTAAGAAAAAAATAGTAAGGTGCCACTACTTGTACGGAAAGTTTTTAATTAATCTTAAGTAAAATTGGATTATTTATTGTTTGTGCAGCTAGTTTATGACCTTTATTGTGTGGATTAATTAGATTTTAACGTAACTTTCATGACCAAATTCATAAAATGAGGTGGTCAAGAAAGGGTACACGCTTTACTCAAAAAATTCAGTTTTCGACCGGGTGGTCGAAAAATAGGTAAGGCACCTACAAATAAGATTTCTATGTTGTTTTAAAATGTATGGAAAGATATTAAATCTAATTTGATAATGTGAGCTTTATTTACATATATTATCTAATGGCCAATTTTCGTCCATTATTTTACTTTGTTAATATAAACTAAATATGACAAACAATGTTGTTGGTCGAAAATTAGAAATATGGTATAATCATCCCAGTTTCCGACTGCCTTTTTTCGTTTAGCTAAAATCAAAAGAATTGAATTAATTATTCAAAACTATTTGAATGAATTCTAATTAACTCCCACTTCTTAATCAAAATAAATTTTAGATTGTGTTTACTTTTTAAATAAATACTTCGAAAATTCGAAAAGTCATGTTGGTCGAAAATTGGGTACCTACTTATAGTGTAAAATTATTCCAATTATCGACCGTTTTTTGGTTAGTTAAAGTTTAAAGTTAATTAAAGCTATTTCATAAATATTATTATACATTCTAATTAGAAATTCATAGTAAAAATATTAAAATATAATTAGTAATATTCAAGCAAGCTGGGGATGAAATGACCCGGCCGGCCGACAACCGGTTGGGAGACATTACTTTTCTACCCCTGGCCTGCCCGTCTGGGGCATTATTGCACTTGGCGACCCCTCCGTAGAGTAAGATCCTGCGCTTGGGTCAGTGATGCTGGCTCACCGTCGTGCCAGTCTGCAGTGGGCGCACTCAGGGAATGGCTAACGCCGATCCTGATTGTGCCTCTATGGAGTTAAAAGTTGCTGGAGGGTGGTTTAGTCAGGTATGGGGTTAATACCCGAGTCCAATGGCATATCCTTGGGGCGGCCTTGTCAGCTTTTCAGTCCCTTGTCGAATCGTAAAGAGATTACCCCTCCTTAAAAAAAAGGTTAGATATTGTGACCACATGAATCTGAATTAAAACTGCATGTTTTCATACTCCGGATTTGATTAGGAATAAATAGACGTCCGATTAGGACCCGTTGACGAAGTTGACCAAAGCAAACGGAGAAATCGTCGCTTCGAAATCGGAGATTTTTTCCGAAGTTAGCACTAGCACCTTCTACAGTCAGCTATACGCGTCGCACTCACCCCGTCCCGCGCCGGATGAGAAGGATCCAAGAGCCACCTTAACCCGCCATGCAACGAAGGATCTCCCAGACATCAGCCTAGACGAAATCGAGAAGGCTCTTGGGCAACTTAAAAATGGAAAAGCCCCGGGGGAGGATGGAGTCACAACGGAGCTTCTGAAAGCTGCTGGCAAGCCGATAATGAAGGAGCTCCAGCGTATATTTAATTCTATTCTTTTCTCCGGGAGAACTCCTAAGGCATGGCACATGGATTTTAGGCGTATTGTTCTTCAAGAAGGGCGACAAGACTTTGTTGAAGAACTATCGACTAATTTCACTCATGAGCCATGTCTATAAGTTGTTTTCAAGAGTCGTCTCGAACCGTCTTACACGAAGACTTGACGAAGCAACCTCCGGAGCAGGCCGGGTTCCGACGGAGTTAAATCACCATAGACCACATTCACACAGTAAGGCAGGTTATACAGAAGACCAATAAGTATAACCAACCCCTGTGCATGGCATTTGTGGGCTATGAGAAAGCTTTTGACTCCGTCGAGACCTGGTCTGTTCTAGAGTCTTTGCAGAGGTGCCAAGTTGATTGGCGATATATGTTCGTCGTTGTCCAGAATGGTCAAACTGAGCCTATCCGTCTGTGACGTGGTGTGAGGCCGGGGGATGTAATATCACCGAAACTCTTTTCTCCGCTGCGCTGCAGGATGTATTCGGAACGCTCAACTGGACAGGACGTGGCATTAATATAAACGGCGAGTGCATCTCACACTTACGATTCGCGGACGATATCGTCATTATGGCTGAAACTCTGCAAGACTTACAAGAGATGGTGAAAAGCCTGGTTGAGTCTTCCGAACGCATCGGTCTCTGGATAAACTTGGATAAAACCAAGGTCATGTTCAACGAGCTCGTTGATCTGGGACAGGTTGTAGTAAATGGAGTATCTCTCGAAGTTGTACAGGAATATGTGTACCTAGGGCAAACTCTTCAACTAGGCAGAAACAACTTCGAGAGGGAAGCCAACAGAAGATTTCGGCTGGGCTGGGCAGCATTTCGTAAGCTTCGACATGTCTTCTCGTCACCCATTTCTCAATGTCTTAAGTCGAAAGTCTTCGACCAGTGCGTCCTCCCAGTCATGACATACAGTGCCGAGACGTGGATACTCACGGCTCGACTAGTCCACCAATTTAAAGTCACTAAGCGTGCTATGGAAAGGGCTATACTCGGAGTATCTCTGAAAGACCGTATCAGAAATGATGTGATCCGTCAGAGAACCAAAGTCACCGACATAGCCCACCGAATTAGTAAACTGAAATGGCAGTAGTCTGGCCTAATGAGCCGCAGAACTGACGGCCGTTGGAGTCGTAAGGTGCTTGAGTGGAGACCGCGACTCGGTAAACGTAGTGTGGGACGCCCTGCGACAAGATGGGATGACGATATATGTAGGCTGGCTGGAGTGGGCTGGATGAGAGTAGCCGAAGATCGGGAGCGGTGGCGTGCATTAGGGGAGACATATGTCCAGGAGTGGACGAGTGTAGGTCGATGATGATGATTAGGACCCGGGTTCAAATAGACACAGCCTTAATAAATATTAAAAGCTGATTATTTTAGTATTTTTATTAAAAAAAAATATATATATTCTATCATACTTTTATTCATAAAAATCTTTCTTAATTAATTGGTCGAAAACTGGTCAACAGATGGACGAAAACTAGAATTTTTGGTCGAAAACTGGTAAAATCGGCAATTTGACGCTTGGATTTAATAATAAAAACTGTTAATTTGACTATTATAAAATATATAATTATTAAAAATAGACTATATGAGGAGTTACCACAATTTATTTTGATACAAAATACATGTCAGAACACACATATTTTTATTCCCAAAGTTGGCAACTCCACTAATTGGTCGAAAACAGGCTAATCTACCCTAGTTCGGGTTTTTACAGTAGATATACACAAAATACGTTGGAAATACCTATACAATTTAAGGGTTTCCCTCGATTTTTATAGGATCCCATCGTCAGGTCCTGACTTTGGTGACCTTGGGACCACCCCAGGAGTATACTCTATCAAATACAAACAGAATTTTGAAAATCGGTCCACAATTGGCGGTGATGTAATCGCGTACATACACACAAACAAAACAACATACGGGTCGAATTAACAACCTCCTCCTTTTTAACGTCGGTTAAATAGTGCTTTATTATGGTTATAGGGGGCCCACTATCCTAATGTGCCCAGGGCCTCTAATAGGTGAAAGACGGCCCTGGTTGTTGTGTCGTCAGTGATTAAACAACGCGTTCGCGTTGCGGGGCCTCAACTATGAGCATTTAGTCATAGTTGTGGCTACGCGTGCCCCGCCCACATAGCCCTTCTAACCTCTTTCTGTGTTCTGTGGCGTGGACTTCATTTATCTTTGCGTACTCTGGTTAATGAACACGATAGCTGATTGGTCAAAAGACGATGATTCGAATTTCCATAAGCGGCCAATCAAAACGGCGTTCGGTCCCGCCCCATTTTCTTGCGGCGCGGCGCCGGCGTTTGAGCAGGGCAGCATCGATTGATAAGCCGCGTGGGAATGATCGATCTTAGGAAATCATCGATGTCATATCGATGTGTTAGGGAGCAAAAAACATTCTTTTTTATTTATTTATTTATTTATAAGACAGCGAACAAAAAAGGTCAGAACAACAAACTAAAAAGAATATAGCAGACTTGCCATGTAGCGGCTTTAACGCTACAGTGATCCCCCCACTTAAACAAGAGAACGCCCTAAAGAATACAAAAGACAAAGGAACGCAAACACCGGCGAAAAACTTAGTCATACATAAGAAACGAAATCCATTCGTGCCTCAAAAAACATTCACCACCTAAACATCAAGAAAAGCAAATCTTTAAGAAAAATAAAAAAAATGTTAACACAAATTTAAAAAAAACTATTCAGGTAAAGTGAAAATAAACAAACCTTTTAACAATTCTATACGGTAAAGGACATTTTTTTTTAAATTGAATATCGCAATGGAAACATAAGGAAACCACGTAACCAGGACGAAAATGATGTAAATGACGAAATCGACTTTGGTTTTCACAGTCTAACAGAAATGAAATCAAAGATAAGCACCTCAAGCCTAAAAATAAAAGGAACAACCTAACCAAGTATGCGAAAATTTAATACAACGGACAGACGCGTCTTTTAGAATTTAGAAAAACAATATTTTATTTTAATATATCCTTGACGTGGTATATACCAACGTGCGGCGAATCCGCTTCCGCCAACTCATACACCTGCGGGGAAACCCGCCTGACTACTCGACATTGAATAAAACGAGGTGCAAATTTGCCACCTCTCTGTTCGTCTGTTGTTCCACGCTGGAAATTTCGACGCCAAACGACCTGGCCAGGGTGGAAACTAACTGACCTTCGGTTAGCGTTGAACCTATTTGCACTTTGATGGAAAGCCAACGTTAGAGAATCGGCAACCCTATCATAAACTTCATAAAGCGCATGTAGATTCGTTGCACGTTCAGCCCGACTGAATCCCATCTCTTGGTTCTCAATCTGACCGCCACCGCGATGACGTCCAATTTGCACCTCACGACCATACATTAGGAAATTTGGAGTATAGGAAGTCGCCAAATTAACACACGAGTTCAAATACAAAGCAACACGAGGAAGTTGCCTCGCCCAACTACGCCCATCGTCAACTACCAAAATACTCAATGTAGTTATAACCACCTGATTATACCTCTCAACGACATTCGCTTGTGGCGAATAGTATGGGGTGTAATACGGCCTCGGAATACCATATGTCGCCAGAAAACCGACAAACTGAGCGCTACGAAAAACGGTTGCGTTATCGCACAAAATGCCAGCCGGACTGCCGTAACGCATTATTACTTCAGTTTCGATGGCTGAAGAAATAGCACGAGCATTAACTCTCTTAACTGGAACTAACCAGACAAACTTCGTAAAAACGTCAACCATCGTAAGAATGTAGCGAAACCCGTTATACGCTTCCGAGAGAGGACCAATTAAATCAACAGAAACTAAATCTAATGGAGCCACTACTGACCTAGGGTAGAGTCGTTGACCACGTGGTGTCGAATTGGCTATTTTATAGGCCTTGCAAACCTGACACTCAGCAAGGTATCTCGTTATATCTCTGTACATGTATGGCCAGTAATATAAGTCTCTAGCTTTAAGGTATGTTTTCATAACACCCGGGTGAACGTTAGGGAAACAATTGTGGATTTCAGCTATTGCGTCTCTAATCCTTGAAGCTGGAAGAACAATACGCCATGGATTAGGGACCAAAGGGTTTTCAACTGCCAGCTTACGCATCAAAACTCCATCACGAATAGCAAAAGCCGAAAACATTTGGGGGTTTTCATTTACCCCATTAAAAATTCGCTCGTACCACGGATCTCCGGTAGGTGTTGAACCACGTTCAAAAGATACTAAACTAACCTGAGCTCGAGACAATGCATCAGGAACGACGTTCAAGAGACCCTTCCTATGCTCAATTTCAAAATTGTACTGAGAAAGCAACATTGCCCAACGAGCCAGCCGCCCGGAAGGATTGTCAAGGGTCAATAACCATTTGAGGGCAATATGATCTGTGATAATTGTAAATTTTGTGCCATCTAAATACCCACGAAAATGCTTAACAGAATCCAAAACAGCAAGAAGTTCATGCTCGGTTGTAGCATAGTTACGTTCCGCTTTGGTAAACAAACGAGAATAGTACGCAATTGGGTGTTCCACACCATCAATCTCCTGAGCTAAAACAGATCCAAGACCAACCTGACTTGCATCACATTGAAGAATAAATGGCTTAGTGAAATCGGGACACGCCATCAAAGGTGCGCTTATCAAAGCCTCCTTCAGGTTGTTGAAAGCAGTGGCAGCATCCTGGTTCCAATCAATGGAATCCCGATCTTTCCTTTTACCTATCAAAGCTGTGAGCGGGGCAATAATCGAAGAAAACCCGTCAACAAAACGACGATAATACGAACACATGCCTATAAATGCACGCAATGACTTAGCTGTCGAGGGAGTCGGAAAATCTCTAACTGCCTCGAGTTTTCTTGGATCAGTTTGCAACCCACGTTCATTAACGATATAACCTAAATACTTCAATTCTGACTTACAAAATTCTCATTTTTTAATATTTACGGTAAGTCCTGCCTGCTTCAACCTATCCCGAACCTTACTAATAAGCCGAAGATGACTGTCAAAATCGCGAGACACCAAGATCAAATCATCGACATACCCAAAGATGTAGTTGTCAGACTCAGGTGTATATTCGAAATTGACTATCATATCCGTAAGTCTCTGCATTTCAGACGCAGCGTTTGTCAAACCAAAAGGGAGACGAACGAATTCAAACAGACCCCTCTGCGGTACGATAAAAGCGGTCTTCTCACAACTTCCCTTGTCAGCCAAAGGAATCTGCCAAAACGCGCTCCTAAAATCGAGTGACGTCATAAATTTAGCCCCCCGTAAATTATCCAAAATGTCTTGAATGCGCGGAAGTGGATAAGAGTCGCGTACAGTCACACTATTCAGTTTCCTACTATCAACGCAGAATCGAATGCTGTTATCCTTCTTGGTAACCATTACCACCGGGCTCGCCCACGGTGAGCGTGAAGGTCGAATAACACCCATTTCAAGCATCTTGTCGATCTCCTCGTTTAGGATCCTAAGCTTGACGGGCGACAAAGGGTAGTAACGCTGACGGATTGGTGGTCCAATGGTTTCGATCTTATGGGAAAGCCAAGAAGTACAACCTAGTCCTATCTTGTCTGATGAAATTTCCTCGAATTCCCTAATAACGGACTGTAATCTTTGTTCTTGATCATCAGATAGTACCTCTCGTGAATGAATATAACGGACCTCACTAACCTGAAGAGCTTCATTTCGGTAGGTAGTATCTGGTATATAAAGTGTACCAGAAGACTCACATTTGAAGGCTTGACTTAAAATAGATGTTAATCCAAAAGAATTCCAAAACTCTATACCAAGAATAAATTGTGTTGGTAGTCCTTTGCCTACCAAACAGGGATGCTCAATAAACGAACCGTTAAAAAATATAGGGATATCAACAACACCTAAAATCTTAATAGGAGAATTATCAGCAGACACGACAGAGGGTCGGATGTCTGTGGAATAACGAATACCTAATTTGGACAACAATGCATCATCAATAAGAGACATTTGTGCCCCAGAATCAAGTAAAGCTTTAACACTAAAACCAGCTATAGAAATTTCAATATATAATCTATTGTCCGGGGATTTGTTAACAACCAGAGGCAACATTGCCGGACAAACCACTGCGCCTCTATTTAGTTTTTTGAAGAACTTGGTCTGCAATGGGGACAGTCTCGCGTGATTGCTCCTACGCGCTTACAGTTAAAACATACTGGTCCTGTGACATTGGGACACAAACGATAATGATGACCGGTTACGTTACACTTTAAACAAACCACAGCTTGGGTCTGAATTTCTGTGATATGAACCGGCTGTTTTCCTTGAAACGCTTCAAAATTCTTAGCAACCTCTAATAAACTGTCTAAATCTCCTACAATATTCGTTGCTAGACATGGGTGGTAACTCTCATGAAGTCCGTATTTGACAATCTTAAACAGGTCCTCATCATCAATAAGAGTGCACAGTTTAGAATTAAGGTCACGTATTTCAATCACAAAATCAACCACGCTTTGGTTACTTTTTTGACGAAGACCACGTAATTGCCGCTCTGTTTTAAAGTCAAAATCGACAATATCAAAAGTTTTAATAAATGCTGTTTTTAACTCAGGATAAATTAATTTTGGGTGTCTTATCGAACGAAAATATTTTAGCGCGCTTCCGCTTAAAAGTTCATGAAAACGCTGCACTACGTAAGAGGGTGTGACGCCACGCGCTTGGCCCTCTTCTTCAATTCGGAGAAAAAATTCACGGACGCACGATTTCCCTGAAAAAACTAAATTCCATTTAGCAAGGCATTCTTTTTTAGGCAGGACATAACTTGAGTTTACGCCCGGTTGTGAGAGATGAGCAGGTCCCGAAGGATACTCACGTTCTGCCTGTGGTTCCTCATCAAAAGAACTCGAACTCATAAATGGATTTGAGTTACGACGCGGTGTCGAGTGAAACGATGCTTCAGAACCTGGATATTCCATAATTAAATATTATACTAAATTTACTACTATATTACACAAACTATTAAACGCAAAGATGTAGGTTAGTCAAATGATAGATCGTTACAAGAAAAAAAATAACAAATCGAACAAAAATACACAAAAACAGACCGAGAAACGGTCTCCCTTCCACAACCACAAAAAAAAATTAGTTCGGGCGCCAATTTGTTACAAAAACTCTATTACGAGTAGAAATCTGTAACGAACCCCTGGGATTGGACCGCAGGAGAAATACGTAGAATTTGTTGATTCAAAAAAAAGAACCAAGAAATGCCAATGAGAAACTTTAATAATTTAGACAAATAAAAAAAAAGATATGTATACTTATAAACATTTTAAAAAATACATGAGGGAAAAAATAAATCAAGGCGTTAATAGCTTCACTTACAGTCCGTTATTAACTTAGCAGTAGGAGAAGCGTTAAACAAGCATGCTGCTTTTCCTAAGCTCAATGGCTATCGTACATACATATGACTATGTAATTTAGAGCTAAAAAAAGTACACATTTTTAGGACTTACATAAATACAATGTACATTTAACTAAAATAGAACATATACCGCTGACACATCAAAATTGAAAGTAATTCTGCTCCTATAGGAATAAATTAACTTACTAGATAGAACAGACAAAGCTTGCACATGTATACATACATACAGTATTTACTTAGATCCGTAGCTTAAATGACTAACTCTGGGTAGACCTCAAGGTGATCGTGAACTGGACTTACAATCTTGGTAATTTTATGTCTAACGTGGATTCAGAATGTAGGGGAGCAGGAACAAGGTATAATGGTTAAAGGCCTGACCTGTGGTGATGTTTGTAGGGTAGATTAGCCTGTTTTCGACCAATTAGTGGAGTTGCCAACTTTGGGAATAAAAATATGTGTGTTCTGACATGTATTTTGTATCAAAATAAATTGTGGTAACTCCTCATATAGTCTATTTTTAATAATTATATATTTTATAATAGTCAAATTAACAGTTTTTTTTATTATTAAATCCAAGCGTCAAATTGCCGATTTTACCAGTTTTCGACCAAAAATTCTAGTTTTCGTCCATCTGTTGACCAGTTTTCGACCAATTAATTAAGAAAGATTTTTATGAATAAAAGTATGATAGAATATATATTTTTTTTTTAATAAAAATACTAAAATAATCAGCTTTTAATATTTATTAAGGCTGTGTCTATTTGAACCCGGGTCCTAATCATCATCATCGACCTACACTCGTCCACTGCTGGACATATGTCTCCCCTAATGCACGCCACCGCTCCCGATCTTCGGCTACTCTCATCCAGCCAACTCCAGCCAGCCTAAATATATCGTCATCCCATCTTGTCGCAGGGCGTCCCACACTACGTTTACCGAGTCGCGGTCTCCACTCAAGCACCTTACGACTCCAACGGCCGTCAGTTCTGCGGCTCATTAGGCCAGCCCACTGCCATTTCAGTTTACTAATTCGGTGGGCTATGTCGGTGACTTTGGTTCTCTGACGGATCACATCATTTCTGATACGGTCTTTCAGAGATACTCCGAGTATAGCCCTTTCCATAGCACGCTTAGTGACTTTAAATTGGTGGACTAGTCGAGCCGTGAGTATCCACGTCTCGGCACTGTATGTCATGACTGGGAGGACGCACTGGTCGAAGACTTTCGACTTAAGACATTGAGAAATGGGTGACGAGAAGACATGTCGAAGCTTACGAAATGCTGCCCAGCCCAGCCGAATTCTTCTGTTGGCTTCCCTCTCGAAGTTGTTTCTGCCTAGTTGAAGAGTTTGCCCTAGGTACACATATTCCTGTACAACTTCGAGAGATACTCCATTTACTACAACCTGTCCCAGATCAACGAGCTCGTTGAACATGACCTTGGTTTTATCCAAGTTTATCCAGAGACCGATGCGTTCGGAAGACTCAACCAGGCTTTTCACTATCTCTTGTAAGTCTTGCAGAGTTTCAACCATAATGACGATATCGTCCGCGAATCGTAAGTGTGAGATGCACTCGCCGTTTATATTAATGCCACGTCCTGTCCAGTTGAGCGTTCCGAATACATCCTGCAGCGCAGCGGAGAAAAGAGTTTCGGTGATATTACATCCCCCGGCCTCACACCACGTCACAGAAGGATAGGCTCAGTTTGACCATTCTGGACAACGACGAACATATATCGCCAATCAACTTGGCACCTCTGCAAAGACTCTAGAACAGACCAGGTCTCGACGGAGTCAAAAGCTTTCTCATAGCCCACAAATGCCATGCACAGGGGTTGGTTATACTCATTGGTCTTCTGTATAACCTGCCTTACTGTGTGAATGTGGTCTATGGTGATTTAACTCCGTCGGAACCCGGCCTGCTCCGGAGGTTGCTTCGTCAAGTCTTCGTGTAAGACGGTTCGAGACGACTCTTGAAAACAACTTATAGACATGGCTCATGAGTGAAATTAGTTGATAGTTCTTCAACAAAGTCTTGTCGCCCTTCTTGAAGAACAATACGCCTAAAATCCATGTGCCATGCCTTAGGAGTTCTCCCGGAGAAAAGAATAGAATTAAATATACGCTGGAGCTCCTTTATTATCGGCTTGCCAGCAGCTTTCAGAAGCTCCGTTGTGACTCCATCCTCCCCCGGGGCTTTTCCATTTTTAAGTTGCCCAAGAGCCTTCTCGATTTCGTCTAGGCTGATGTCTGGGAGATCCTTCGTTGCATGGCGGGTTAAGGTGGCTCTTGGATCCTTCTCATCCGGCGCGGGACGGGGTGAGTGCGACGCGTATAGCTGACTGTAGAAGGTGCTAGTGCTAACTTCGGAAAAAATCTCCGATTTCGAAGCGACGATTTCTCCGTTTGCTTTGGTCAACTTCGTCAACGGGTCCTAATCGGACGTCTATTTATTCCTAATCAAATCCGGAGTATGAAAACATGCAGTTTTAATTCAGATTCATGTGGTCACAATATCTAACCTTTTTTTAAAGGAGGGGTAATCTCTTTACGATTCGACAAGGGACTGAAAAGCTGACAAGGCCGCCCCAAGGATATGCCATTGGACTCGGGTATTAACCCCATACCTGACTAAACCAGCCTCCAGCAACTTTTAACTCCATAGAGGCACAATCAGGATCGGCGTTAGCCATTCCCCGAGTGCGCCCACTGCAGACTGGCACGACGGTGAGCCAGCATCACTGACCCAAGCGCAGGGTCTTACTCTACGGAGGGGTCGCCAAGTGCAATAATGCCCCAGACGGGCAGGCCAGGGGTAGAAAAGTAATGTCTCCCAACCGGTTGTCGGTCGGCCGGGTCATTTCATCCCCAGCTTGCTTGAATATTACTAATTATATTTTAATATTTTTACTATGAATTTCTAATTAGAATGTATAATAATATTTATGAAATAGCTTTAATTAACTTTAAACTTTAACTAACCAAAAAACGGTCGATAATTGGAATAATTTTACACTATAAGTAGGTACCCAATTTTCGACCAACATGACTTTTCGAATTTTCGAAGTATTTATTTAAAAAGTAAACACAATCTAAAATTTATTTTGATTAAGAAGTGGGAGTTAATTAGAATTCATTCAAATAGTTTTGAATAATTAATTCAATTCTTTTGATTTTAGCTAAACGAAAAAAGGCAGTCGGAAACTGGGATGATTATACCATATTTCTAATTTTCGACCAACAACATTGTTTGTCATATTTAGTTTATATTAACAAAGTAAAATAATGGACGAAAATTGGCCATTAGATAATATATGTAAATAAAGCTCACATTATCAAATTAGATTTAATATCTTTCCATACATTTTAAAACAACATAGAAATCTTATTTGTAGGTGTCTTACCTATTTTTCGACCACCCGGTCGAAAACTGAATTTTTTGAGTAAAGCGTGTACCCTTTCTTGACCACCTCATTTTATGAATTTGGTCATGAAATTTACGTTAAAATCTAATTAATCCACACAATAAAGGTCATAAACTAGCTGCACAAACAATAAATAATCCAATTTTACTTAAGATTAATTAAAAACTTTCCGTACAAGTAGTGGCACCTTACTATTTTTTTCTTAATATTCAACGCATGTGACGCTCTCCGCTGCTAACCTCAGACAAATAATTGGTTAGTTTTCGCAGCTTTCGTTCAATTGTTCTAGTTTGTGTGTGTGGGGGGGAACAATGTATTCAGGTTGCTACTTGTTTATGTTTTGGTGATGCAAGTATACCAATATTACTATTTTCGATCATTTAACAAGGGAGGACCGTTAATTGGTCGAAAATAGGCAGTGGTCGGGAAACAGGCGCATCTACCCTATATGTACTACTGTCAAAATTAACTCATCACATAGCATACTTCCTTCTCCGCTCACGGACTCCAGTACCGCCCCAAACTAAAAACTGAAACCAAACAATTCAAGCATAAACATCAAACGTAAACCCAAACGAGCCTATCCAAATCTTCAATAGAACTACTTACCCCTATCCAAGGGTAAAAGATTTACGTAGTGCGACCTCAGTGCTCCAAAACGCAGGCGGCTAATAGCGACCTAGACTTTCGGTAGTAAAATTAACACAATTTCATTAATTTCTTTCACAAAAATCCTTAAATTCTCTCAACAAAATAATTAGTTTTCCAACGAAAAAATCTGAACACCCACTAAATCTCTCAATATCTTTTATCTGTCATCCGTCGCAAGCTCCTATGTCAACGGTAAGACAGCGAACAAAAAAGGTCAGAACAACAAACTAAAAAGAATATAGCAGACTTGCCATGTAGCGGCTTTAACGCTACAGTATTTATTATTCACGAAAATTAGCAATTATACCACGACGTTGCATCCTCGAGATTTATATATTAACCAGGTAGTCCACTTTCCAATGTACCGGGCACCAAGCACAATTTTATAGCGAAGACATAAAAATAAAAAGATAGGTAGGTAGTTTTAGTATTATTCACCCGCTTGCGCGATGTTACGTCGTTTGACTCATTCGCTTTCTTTGTGCGGGCATCACAGCATCGGAATATTAAAGATTAAAGTTTTATTATTTTATAACTTTATTTTTAGTGTGTTGTGTAGTTGTTATAGATATCAATATGTGTAAATGAAAACGTAAGTATTCTAAGCAATATATTAAGGAAAAGATTCGTAAACTAGAGAAACGTTTGCGTCACCACCGCCGCCGCTGCGAGCATTTTGATGGTGCTGGAAGTACCTATGTAAGTTTAAATTATAAGTGTTTATTGTTTATTATATTGTACTATTTTTTCGACACGTTCTCATCTTTGCATTTCGTTCGTTTAAAGCAAAACTTTATTTCGTGTTTGTTCGAATCAGTAGATTATATTTAGCTCACTAATTAATTTCATTTTGAAATTTATTGAGCAACAAAAAGAGCCTTGCTATTTGCGCATTGCCTAACGTTACTGTTTAATTAGAAAATATTCTGTATACAGTGTTAAATAAAATGGTATCCGCAGAATACCAGCGTCAAAGCACTCTGTGCCTCTGCATGCGGGGCCTATTTGGCCTAAAATCTATCTGAATATATATTAATATTTTTTTGTTACATTGTGTGTTGTATTTTTTGTACCAAATAAACGTCTATTCAAGCAATAATTCATAATTACTAAAGAACCGTGAATCGGCACTTTGAAACACGCCTTGTACACGTGTTTAAGTGTTATTATTTCTTTATATTTATAGAACAGTGTGCCTTGGAACTATGATGCGATTATAGTCACGCACAGTACTACGATGCGATTGTAGTCATGTTTTTTGGTCAGATTTATTGGTACCGTGACGCGATCACGGTCTCGATCACAACACTTCGTGTCATGATGCGATAATGACCTAGCTTATTTTTTCAACAGAATGTTATTATTTCTTTATATTTTATAGAACTGTGTGCCTTGGAACTATGATGCGATTATAGACATACACAGTACTACAATGCGATTGTAGTCATGGTTTTTGGTCATATTGATTAGTACCGTGACGCGATTACGGTCTCGATCACAGCACTTCCTGTCATGATGCGATCATGACCTAGCTTATTTTTGAAAGAATGTTATTATTTCTTTATATTTTATAGAACAGTGTGCCTTGGTACTATGACGAGATTATAGTCACGCACAGTACTACGACGCGATTGTAGTCATGTTTTTTGGTCATATTTATTAGTACCGTGACGCGATTACGGTCTCGACCACAGCACTTCCTGTCATGGTGTGAGCATGACCTAGGTTATTTATTCAACGGAATGTTATTTCTTTATTTGTTAATAGAACAGTGTGCCTTTGTACTATGATGCGATCATAGTCGCGCACAGTACTACCACAATATAGAGAATGGCACTACGATGCGATTGTAGTCATGTTTTTTGGTCATATATATTAGTACACAGGCTGAGGATAGCCTCGCAGAATATGACTCGCCTCGCAGAATATTACTAATGTTACTCGCCGACAAACTACTTCGTAGTTTTGTGTTTATGTTTATAATAGTACATTTTGTTAAATAAAATAAAATAAAAATCTATGGAGAGGATGAATTGGCTTCAGTGTGTTATCATACATCCCATATGTTCAGTCAGTGGTTCATGTGACTGAAACTTGTAATGAGTGACAACCTAGTAATGTACAGGTGATGATATCAGAAGCATCAGCCAAGTGTCCCATACCACCCACTAGCTCTCAGGTACGTGTAAATGATGTTAACCCTCCAGCAACCAATTTATTTGAGAATATTTTAGAGGTCTTAGGGACCTCAAAAGGGAAACACGAGCTTTTCGGAACAAAAATCCATAATGAAATCTCTGAACGTTGGGGTCATATATTGTGCGGAGGCTTAAATAAGGATTAAAAGAAAGAGTTAGAGGGCAACATCTTCATACCTGAAAACTTTCAATTAGTTAAAACACCCAAATCGAAGCCTGAAATCACTGCTGTGTTACTCAAAGAAATCAGCTTCTATTGGACGTCATTATAAAAACACGCTTAATCGAAGGAAATTAATAATGTATTCATTAGATTATAAGTTTAAAAAGATATTGCACGTGTACGAAGTGATTCATTTCTCTTTGGCGGGAATCTCACTAATAAAATTAAAGCATCGAAGTTGGCAGAAATATCGACTCCAAATCAAGAAAGTTCCAGCGGCGAGGACTTCTTCTTCTAATAGGCCTTCAGTCAGCCAGCAGGGAAACTGCAAAGCTCTACCGCGTCAAATGCCACGCACGCAGAGACGTGGTTAGGCGAGGAGTCACTCGTACCATTAGTCTGCGAGAAAAGCAGCTGTAGTAGATCGATATCAGACAACGAAGTCTCGACCAAAGGCGCCGATCAAAACAATAGAAAAAAAAATAATATTATTATTAGGCGAGGAGTCACTCGTACCATTAGTCTGCGAGAAAAGCAGCTGTAGTAGATCGATATCAGACAACGAAGTCTCGACCAAAGGCGCCGATCAAAACAATAGAAAAAAAAAATATTATTATTATTATTTTGGTACTTAAATGAAAATATTTTATTCACACCTGAAAATAAATACAATCGAACCGGGAGACCTATTTTTGAATTACGTATGCGATTTAGAAATCACCGCTGACTAAATAGTCAGCGATGACTTTGAGGTCACGAATTCCTAAACATCCTATTTTTGAAAGTCGAACGCAGAGCTGCCAACGTAAATTGGTAAAAGTTACTCAACTAACTAATTTCAAGATGAAAAAACTATATAAGAAGACTGACTGAAAAATCAACACACATCAACTTCAAACTTGTCAATATGTTCTCTAAACAAAACACAGATAACGTTTCCACACATGACTTGTTTACGAATGGGTTAGGGTACTCGTAATGAAATCACATCCGTGACTAAGGTAGTCACATAAGTGATATTCAAAAATAAGAATTATTGAAAATCGGTGATTATTAGTCACATCGGTGATTTCGAAGTCGCATACGTAATTCAAAAATAGCTCTCCAGGATGTCGATTCTGTAAAATTCGAACAATAGCTCGCATCTCACTTCGATATTCACGCTCACTTCGCATAAGATACAAGATACCCTTACATGGTAACTTATAACTGTAAAAACTTAAAGAGAGCAGTGGGGCATGTCAGGGAACTTTGTCTGTCACAAGACATCGTAGCCTTACAGGAGACTTGGCTCCTGCCACACGATTTAAATTTTGTAAATGAAATAAGCAATGACTTTTGTTATTTCGCAAAGTCTTCGGTAGATACTTCGGCAGGAGTATTAAGAGGTAGACCATATGGGGGCGTGGCCCTTCTGTGGAGGAAAACCAAATTTCCAAATGTATCTGTGATAGACTGTACCAGTGACAGAATAGCTGCAATTAAAATAGGTAACGATAGCTTTAATTTTTTGGTGTTTAGCATTTACATGCCTACCGACCACCCTGACAATCTTATTGAGTTTACCAATGTATTAAGTAACGTAAATGCGATAATAGACGAGTGTAATGTACATACAGCTTATCTTTTGGGAGATTTTAATGCACACCCGAACGCTAGCTTTGGGTATGAATTATCCCTTTTTTGTAATGATCAGCTGTGGGAGTGTGCCGATATGAAATTAATGCGAGATGACTCGTACACTTTTATTAGTGAGGCAAACGGGGCAAGGCGGTGGTTGGACCATTGTGTGACTACTCAATCTGCATGGAACACCGTCGTGTCAGCGAATGTAATGCTTGATGTCACTTGGTCGGATCATTTCCCATTGTGTATACAATGTGATGTGAGATGCGCACCCATGACCCTGCTTACGGCTGAGGGCTCGCTCATTGACAGGGGTGTAACTTGGGGTAGAAGGGACACTAGTCAATGTCACGCTTATTTTATACATTGTAATATATTATTAAATTCATTAGGTGTGTGTGTATGTGATAATCAATGTGGTTGTGTGAGTGAATGTAATGACGGTAACTTTAAATCGCATATCGATAAATTATATTTAGGCCTGGTCGATTGTTTACAAAAGGCGGCTAAATTGACCGTGCGTTCGGGTTCGGGTGGACGCCGAAGACGAAATAATGTACCTGGATGGAATTTTCATGTGCGGGAGGCTCATCAGGAGGTGAGGCTGAGGTTTCGGTGCTGGATGACTGCGGGCCAGCCACGGGCTGGGGTAGACTATGATAACATGACAACAAGTCGGAATATTTTTAAAAGTAGACTTAAATGGTGCCAAAAAAATGCAGATAGTATTAAATTTAACATTTTAGCTACACATAGAAAAAATAAAAACTTCTCAAAATTCTGGAACGAGACTAAAAAGATGAATGGAAAGCAAAGTCTACCCGTGTCGGTTGAGGGCCTACAAAATCCCAGTGACATAGCCAATATGTTTTCTCAAAGATTCAAGGTCGACCCGCTTCAAGTGGTATAGGCCGGGGCAGAGACCGTGCTTGATGCAACACGGACTCCGCCGCCGTCGCGGTCACCTCCACAGCCGCCGCCAACATTCACTGCCGAGGGCAGGCGACCGGCTTTGCAGTTTACAACTGAGCAAGTGCGGGAAGCGGTGACCGCAATGAAGAAGGGTAAGTCACCTGGCCTTGACGGGTTAAGCATCGAGCACGTTCTCTGCGCAGGCGAACCCTTATATAAACGACTTAGCATTTTCTACAACCTATGTTTAAAATACAGCTATTTGCCGGAATCTTTAATGAAAGCGATAGTTGTGCCGATCATAAAAAATAAAACGGGTGACCTTGGTTCTGCGGGGAACTATCGACCGATCACACTGGGAACAATACTGGGCAAGGTACTTGAACGGCTCATTCAACCCGAGTTGCTGAATTTTGATATAAATGACGCGCAGTTTGGCTTTCGTCCCGGTCTCTCAACGGATTCCGCCATCGTCAGCTTGAAACATATAGTGAATTATTACGTCAGTAGGGACACTTCGGTTTACGCCTGCTTCCTAGACCTCAGCAAAGCATTCGATCTAGTTAACTATAACATCTTGTGGGATAAACTTGAAGCAACTACAGTACCTGGCGAGGTAGTGGCTCTGTTGAGATACTGGTACCAACGCCAAACTAACTTTGTTAGGTGGGGCGACTCGACCTCTAACGTCTACAGGTTAGAATGCGGCGTGCGCCAGGGAGGACTGGGCTCTCCGACCCTTTTCAACCTATATATTAATGACCTCATCGAGGAGCTGAGTAGCTCTGGCATCGGTTGCCACCTAGGAGGTGTAGCAGTGAACAACCTGAGCTATGCCGATGACATGGTGCTGCTCAGCCCCTCCATAAACGCTCTTAGGAAACTCCTTTTAATTTGCGAAAAATATGCAGCAAGGCACGGTCTTAAGTATAATGTAGCGAAGACCGAACTTTTGGTATTTAGGCCTGGGAAGGGGCCCGAGAGAGTACCAGATGTTTTTATGGACGGTGCAGTGATTCGGAGGGTGCAGCGGTTCAAGTACCTTGGCCACATCCTCACTGAGGATCTAAGGGATGACGCTGACATCGAGCGAGAACGCCGGGCACTCGCGGTTCGATGTAACATGATAGCTCGTAAGTTTAGCAGCTGTACAGAGGCAGTAAAAATTACACTATTTAACGCGTACTGTTTAGGGTTCTATACGAGTCAACTGTGGGTCAAATATACTCGAAAGGCTATAAACTCATTTCGAGTTCAATATAATGACGCTTTTCGAATAGTGATGAAAAAACCTAGATACTGTAGCGCGTCGGCAATGTTCGCCGAGGCGCGGGTGCCCGACTTCTTTGCGGTGATAAGGTCACGCGTGGCGTCCTTCTGGGACAGGGTCCGCAGCACTGGGAACTCGATTCTTGCGTTAGTCGCAGAGGAGAGCGGCGACTTCCCGCAGCGATGGCGGCGCTTCCACCGGGACCCGAACCGCAAGTAATGTGGTCATGCTTGGTACCTGTCTCATTGTTTGTATGTTTTGTATCTTATTTACATCAGATTCTGGCCATTTAATTATTTATTTTAATAACGACATTATTATTATATAAAATTAATTTTGACATGGGGAATTTTAAAATGTATTTATTTTAATTTTATTTTATTTTATCTATAATGTTATTTTAATTTTATTTTCCAAAAATTGTAATTTATTTTGTATGGGTCTAGTCACCTGAAATAAACGTTTATTATTATTATATTATTATTATTATAGTCATTATCACGAGTTAGTAGCGATAACATTCTAATAAATAACTCAGAAGTAGTTTTTATCACCTTCAGAAATAATTTTAAATGTATTTTTAAACTATGATAATAAATTTTGCCTGTTTTCACTCACAAAATAGCAACGTTTTATTTGACACTTTGTTTCGAGTTCGTGTGCGAAGTGAGCTTCGAAGTGATAAAGGAATTCCCTTTACGGAATGCCACTTCATACGTCATCCCATACTTATAATGTCAAAATCTCACGGTCACTATTGTTCCACTCGCTGCCACGCTCGCAAGTGTAGCGCTGTAGCACAGATTACTTAATAGTTTTTAGTAACTTCGAATCTACATTCGAATTTTGAGAATGCCAATCTAAGAACTCACTGCGGAATCAGATTCGAAGTTTAAAGTGAGGTTTTACAGAATCACACTACAGTTCTCTTATGAGTTGTAACGGGTAAAACGGATTACAAATTTCTTTTTAAGAAACCGAATCTCAAAGATGTTTACCTATAAGTTCACGTTTTTCACAGTCAAATATTGTGACATTACGTTATGAAATTAAGAAGTTATATTAAATGAGAGCAGTAAGATGATGCAATGATGAATTAGATCAATTTATATATAAACTAACTAACATAATATTTCCCACCTGTAATGCTCTTTTCTTGCTAATTGTCAAAATTTGGGAAAAGAAAACAAATTTAATCCTTGACTTATTGAAATAATAAGCTTTATAATTATGTTTACATACAGTTTCCTTATGCATAAGCATAAGAGAACAATACAATCATAAGCCAGCCATCATAATAATAGCCAGATACAATCATATCCTTAGAGTTGTAAGTTAAATTAAAGAGAATCAGGTACCTATATTATAATAGATACAGAAATCTATACAATCAAAGGGCAGAATGGTTCGGGATTTTTTATCAATCTCGGTATCAAACTAATATATCTAAAAATTGGGTACAAATCTGGGTAATGGAATACACCAAATGAAAATGTTTTGTTTCTTTTTTTTTAAGATTAGCCTTCCCCGTAACGGTGGTTAGTGGATCGTACCTTCGACTTTAAGTTCTTGCGATCACGGGTCAATGATACTGTCCTCCAATTCCTTAGATTTTATATGTTTTAGATATGTAATTCCACAGAATTCTTCCTTGTTATACTAGTTGTTTCTTAGTTCCTCCACTGAAAAACCAGACAGCCAAGCCTTAAGGGAACTGCCCTGGAGATTCATAGTACAGTGTTGGGTTAAATATATGTAACATGTCTATGATCATATGTCCCGGGGCTCTCACACTGGGTTTTACAAAAATATTTTTTAATAAATTGTAATATTTTGTTATTTGTTGGATTATAAAAATAACATACGGAGGAGAGAGCACCTATTTTGTGTACAACTACTACCATTAATTCAAAGAAAATAGCCTTTGTGAGTTATTTGCCAAGAAGTGATCTGAAACTTTCTATGGTGAAAATCTAGAATATTTATAACATGAAATCTGTAAATATTGTTCATTAATCCACCAAGATGCCGCTTACTATCAGGTTTTTTTTATGAAATAGGGGATGTAAAAGACGGATTTTGGGAATATGTGTTTGAAAAAAAAAAAAAAAAAGTCCTACCTACCAAAAAACTTAATAAAATCTGTACTAAATCAAAAAGAAAATTCAAGTAATTAAGATATACCTAAGGTTGCTGGAAACGGAACCTCGAAGGTCGCGTGCACTTGATATGTTCCAACGAAACTATTTCGTAATTTTTCTTGAATAAAATGAAAAGCAGGAGAAATGATATACTTCGATTATAACTAGGGATTGTTTTTCTAAGGTCAAGGTATTGGTAAAGGAATCACACCCATAATACCCCAACCAGTTACACCACATATGAAACTCTTGTTATGAACTATCAATTTAGATGTCTATTTTTTAGCCACTGTTAACGATACCAAACCTATATCAAGATGCCTAATTTTATGTCTATGATATAATGACAATGTCTTGTCAATGTCTGCTCAATGTCTAAACATATAATATATGGTATTTTCCTAAGCCCTAAACTTTTATTAGATTCCTCACAAATACCAGCTCTCTTTAACCTTAACAAGTGGTCCTTTGAGTTAAAACGAAAACGTGAGTGGTTAGGAATATCAGCATAATGTTGACACGGGCCAAAGCAAAGAGTGAAGATCAGCTTGCACAAAATGTTCAACTTTCAACAAAACTTGATATCGGAAAGCTTGTAAATAGCTCGGTAGAGGCCGAAAAAATTTCTCAAAGTAAGTCCTCTAAAGCATCTGGTTCGCGTAAATCAGTTGTCTCAATTGATAAGCAAAGAAGGCAGCTCGAACTTGAAACCGCCGAAGAAAAAGCTCGGTTACTCGTTGCCGCTGAAGAGGCGAAGATGAAAGCTAAATTAGAAGAGGTGAGAATGCAAGCTCAAATTGATCTTTTAGACAAAAAACTTAACGCGAGTTTAGCGGAATTGGAAGAACGGCATTCACGTACGGGTTCTAGCGCGTCTATAACGTCTGCAGCACTTAGAACAGAAAATTGGGTAGCGCGACAAAATGCAAATATTAGTTGCACCTCTGCAACACAAAATGCGCGTTACTTAAATCGCAAAATTCAGTCAAATAATCGCTGTCCAGAGCCGAGCAAAGACAACATAGGTTTGCCAAGCCCAGTTCTACTAGATCAACGCCAGTCAGCTACCTGCACGCAGGATCAAGCAATTTTAAAGTTAGCCGATGCAGTTCATGATTTGGCAGTGGGATGCGCTCGTGGTTATAAAGACAATGCGTCGACAGACAAAGTAATAAGTCGCATGGTGACACCCAAAGAACTACCGATATTTAGAGGAGATCCAATGGAGTGGATAAATTTTAAGCAATTTTATATGGAGTCAACGAAGATATGTCAATTTTCAAATGCCGAAAATGTTTGTCGTTTACGAAAATGTTTGGCAGGTGAAGCAAAAGAATCTGTATCCGCACTCTTGATGGGAAACGTTGCAGCTGAAAATATCATAGAAACATTAGAATTACGTTTCGGTCGACCTGAAATAATTATTTCCAAAATTGTCAGTCTCATCAGAAAAATTCCGTCACTGTCACTTTCATATCACAATGACATCGTTGATTTTTCCATCAAAATTAAAAACTGCGTTGCAGCTGCCAAAGCTATAAACCAAGAGGATTATTTAAGAAGTCCCGAACTCAACACAATAATTTTATCGAAACTACCATGTAGTTTAATCACACGATGGGCCGACTACGTATACGAAAACAAAGAAGATTGTTTGAAAATGACGCGGCTCGAACAATTATCAGTATTTTTAGAAATCGAAGCACAAAAGATATCTAATGTTGGCGTATCATTACTACAGTCGTCACTTAGAAAATTTGAATCTCCGACTGCACACTTTCATATGCATCAAGCTCAGAAGCCTCAGATGGTACTCGCACAGTCGAGCGAACTTCCAAAATGTCTCTTCTGTCATAAGCGCATAAATCATATTATTGCAGAATGTCCAAAATTTAAGCGTGCGCTCCGAAAAGACAGATGGTATTTTGTTAGGAATAAGCGAATTTGCCCTAAATGCCTAGCGAGTGATCATGATAAGAACACCTGCGAAGCTCCAGAATGTGACGTCGACAATTGCGGCTTACCACACCATCCGATTCTTCACTGGCCTGCAAAACCAATTGAAAATTCTGTTATCGCTGCTGCAAAAGATCTCAACGACGTATCAGAAGATTGTGTGAAGAATACTACGACCACAGAGACAACTGCAACGCTCGACACTGCTACATCTTCAAACGTTCTGCTCAAATATATACGCGTCCAAATTCATGGCCCAAATGGTGTCGTTGTCACTGATGCACTTTTAGACGACGGTTCCACCATCACGATGATTGATGCCAAGATTGCCGAAAAAGCTGGTCTGACAGGACAAAGTGAGCGTTTACAAGTACGTGGCGCCTGGAACAACAGCACGTTGATCTGCCAGACGTAACAACAACAACACCGACAAGTATTACATGTAGCCATTTCTGGTAAACATTCAGAACGCTATAAGATTATAGCACGCGCAGTGAATGGTATTAATCTGCCATGTCAACATACTAAGCCTGGTCATTATGAGCATTTGTCAAGTATCCAGGAATATTTATGTACTGAACCGATGAAGCCATCAGTAATTATTGGACAAGATAATTATCATCTTCTTGCACCGCTAGAGGTAATAGAAGGCGACCCTAATGCTACTCGCACAGTGTTAGGATGGTCAATTCATGGACAATCTGCTCTGAAGCGTCGCCCGCACGGAACCACCAATACTTACGTATTCAACGTGTGCAGCACTGGCAACCAAAATGAAGACGATCTACAACAGCTTACGGACTTAATCAGACGTTCATTTGCGATCGATTCACTGGGAGTTAGCGCCACGCCACGTCAATGTTCGGAAGATGTTAAAGCCTTGCAGATACTTGATACAACAGCGAGACATATTGGGAACTATTGGGAAGTAGGCCTGCCTTGGAGAAATGATTCTGACAAAATGAAAGATTCCTATCCTACTGCGTTTAACCGCCTTCGAAGTGTAGAGAAAAAGATGCAACTGGATACAGGCTTTCAAATTCGATACAAAGAACGAGTACAACATTTACTTGAAAACAACTACGCCCGTGTATGCGTTGACCCCGACGCAGCATCTGATAGGCTCTGGTATCTGCCCCATTTTGGGGTTGACAATCCCAATAAAAAGAAACTTCGTCTGGTGTTTGATGCTGCCGCAAAATCTCAGGGCTTCTCATTAAATGATTATTTGCTACAAGGTCCAGATTTACTTGTCTCTTTGTTTGGGGTGCTATTAAGATTCAGAGAAAACCGAATTGCGATCGCTGGTGATATTAAAGATATGTTCCTACGGGTTCAGATAAGAAAGGAAGACCATCCTGGTCTTCCTTTCTTATCTGAACCCGTGCGTTTTCTCTGGAGGGAGAAAAGTACTGATGACCCAATAGTATATTGCATGAACTCTTTAATCTTTGGAGCTTGTTGCTCTCCATTTGTGGCTCAGCATGTAAAGAACAAAAACGCTATGCGATTTAAACACGAATTTCCTCGGGCCGTCACTAGCATTATACAGAACCATTATATGGATGATTTAATGGATAGCATTGAGACGGAGTCCGAAGCAATAAAGTTAGCTCAAGAAGTCTATGCCATACACAAGAGTGGTGGGTTCGAAATTAGAAATTGGATTAGTAATAGTAAAAAAGTACTTCAAAGCTTGCCCAAAGAAGATCTTAGTCCTAGTGCAGTCAAATTTAACTTGGAAGGAATAAGCGAAGGTGAAAGAGCTCTCGGAATCTATTGGTTTCCAGCTGATGACATGATTAGCTTTGACATATCCCTCAAGCGAATAAACGAACAAACCCTAAAATACTCTGGAAAGCCGACGAAAAGACAAGTATTGCAAGTCGTTATGTCAATATTCGACATACAAGGATTTTTGGCACCTTTGACAATTAGATCTCGAATATTATTACAAGATGTTTGGAGAAGTGGCATAAATTGGGACGAAGCTATCAAAGATAAAGAAATCACGAAATGGCGTAATTGGCTTAAAAGCTTAGAACAAGTAAAGTCACTCCGTTTTCCACGTTGGTATATGAATGCATCAACTTCACCCTTAGTTACACAAAGCAATGTTACTGAACGCATTACCGAACGTGAGTTACACCTGTTCTGCGACGCCTCGCCACAAGCATATGCCGCCGTGGCTTATTGGAGAATTCTTGATGGGAATAATGTGATCGTGTCATTTATAGCAAGTAAAAGTAGAGTTGCACCTTTGAGACCTGTGTCAGTTCCTAGGTTAGAACTTCAGGGAGCTGTATTGGCATGTAGACTTGCTACCTCTATTGAAAAGGAACACACAATAAAGGCAGATCGCAGATACTTTTGGACCGATTCATCTACAGTTTTACATTGGATAAAGAGTGATGCACGTAATTACAAAGCCTATGTCGCAAATCGTTTGGGTGAAATCGACGAGCATACTAAAATAAATGAATGGAGATATGTTCCAACTACTATGAATGTTGCCGACTTTGCCACGAAAGAGATTGTTGATGAACTAACTTATGACCATTCATGGTTCCATGGCCCTGAATTTCTACACTTTGATATGTCACTTTGGCCAAAGAAAGATTTTAACATTACCTCTAATACAGATAAAGATATTGAACTTAATAAGGCATGTCTGAATGTACTCACGCCCTTAGAACTTATTCCAATACCTGATCCGTTGAGATTTTCATCTTGGACGCGATTGCTGCGTGCTACTGCAACTCTTTTGGCAGCTGTAAATAAATTTAGAAAAAGAAACAGTATAGTTGATGAGACCACAATGGATAAGGCTGAAAAACTAATACTACGTCAAGCACAATTAGATACATTTTTCGATGAAATCACTGAACTAAGAGAAAAGAAACTATTAAGCAAGAAAAGTAGAATAATGTCGCTTTCACCTTACCTTGATGACGATGAAGTATTAAGAGTTCAAGGCCGTATTGATCTCGCTGTAGATGTTAATTTGGAAGCAAAAAGACCTGCAATTTTAGATGGGAAACATCATGTCGCCCGACTTATAATAATGCACTATCATGTATTACTTGCCCATGCAAACAATGAAACAGTCATAAACGAGTTGAGACAACGTTTTTGGGTTGTTCATCTTCGTCCATCAGTAAGAAGTGTGGCTTCCAAATGCCTAGTATGCAGGATAAGGAAAGCAACGCCAATAATACCGAGACAAGGAAATTTGCCTGATGGTCGCGTCGCTCATCACTGTAGACCTTTTTCGCACTGTGGTCTAGATCTTTTCGGTCCCATTGACGTAGTTGTTGGCAGAAGAAAAGAAAAAAGGTACGGCGTTATATTTACATGCATGACTGTGAGGGCCATACATCTAGAAATAGTGCATTCCATGACCACCGATAGTTTATTAATGGCCTTACGTCGAATGTCCTCAAGGCGGGGATGGCCTAGCGATTTCTATTCGGACAATGGGACAAATTTACGTGGTGCACAGTCTGAACTTCAGAAACTGCAAACTGATATTACTAATAGAAGATCGAGATGGCACTTTAATCCTCCATTGAGTCCACACATGGGCGGAGCCTGGGAGAGATTAATTCGAAGTGTTAAGACGGCTTTAAAGGTTATATTAAAGGAAAGAGCGCCACGAGACGAAACACTTCTAACACTATTTTGTGAAGTAGAAGCGATTGTGAATAGCCGTCCACTTACGCATGTTTCGGTGAGTCCTACAGATGCTCCTGCACTGACACCATTCCATTTTTTGTTTGGAACCTCGTCGAACTTACCAACAGGAACAACGGAAGCCAACGATTTGTGTTCTAGAAGACAATGGCGAATAGCCCAAAGATTGGCCGACATGTTTTGGTCGAGGTGGTTAAAAGAAGTGCTGCCCTGCTTATTGCCAAGGACAACAAGGCACACAAGCGAAGAACAGTTGAAAGCTGGCGATGTTGTCCTAGTAATTGATCCTTCTTCTGAGAGAAGTTACTGGCCACGAGGTATTGTGGAAGAGATTTACCCTGGAGCCGATGGCCGGGTACGAGTGGTCGACGTAAGGACGTCACCGAGGTACCCTGCGCCGCCGATCTACACAGCGCCTTGTTCGTTTGCCCTCGAATCCAGGGGGGGAAGAGTGTTAACGATACCAAACCTATATCAAGATGCCTAATTTTATGTCTATGATATAATGACAATGTCTTGTCAATGTCTGCTCAATGTCTAAACATATAATATATGGTATTTTCCTAAGCCCTAAACTTTTATTAGATTCCTCACAAATACCAGCTCTCTTTAACCTTAACAGCCACTATGCATTAAACGTCGAAACATTATCTTAGATTTAAATTTGAGCAAATAACTTAAGAATTTCAATGTCTTCCCTTTGCACTTGCTTCAGCTTCATACATTTTCACTAAGCTTTTGAAACCCATATTATCTTATCTTAGAAGTCTAGTTTACTATTATAAATTATTTAGGTGATTTTCTGTGCCTTGGAAATTCTTATCAAGATTCTATCAAGTGTCTATCATGCGTAATAAAACTCTTATTCACTGATTTAGATTTTGTTATAAATTATAAAAAAAAGTCAACATATACCGAATTAACGACAAACTTTCTTTTTTCTCTCACTTCTAATCAAAAATTTCTCAAAATACTCTAAACATCCTACCTGGTTAATATATAAATCTCGAGGATGCAACGTCGTGGTATAATTAATGGTTAAACAAACTTACCTTTGTGATGTTTGACCATAATTATACGAGACGTTGCATCCGAAGAGATTTATACTCCCTCCCTACCCATTATTTGCTGTGTTGCAAATAAATACCCAATGTTTTTGAGAAATTTTGCTCTAAAGGAATGAGTCAAACGACGTAACATCGCGCAAGCGGGTGAATAATACTAAAACTACCTACCTATCTTTTTATTTTTATGTCTTCGCTCTAAAATTGTGCTTGGTGCCCGGTACATTGGAAAGTGGACTACCTGGTTAATAATTATTATATAAATCTCTTCGGATGCAACGTCTCGTATAATTATGGTCAAACATCACAAAGGTAAGTTTGTTTAACCATTAATTAATTTACATTCAAAGTAAAGTTATTTACATACTTGTGTTTATTAATTTTAAAAAATATTAAAGATATTACGAAGAATGCCAATCTTTTTTGATTGAAGCTACGAACCCGTAAAAATATCAATGTTTTCATTTAACAGGTATTACAGCTAGATGTCTAACGATGAATAGGAGTATTTCGATCAAGTTTGGTTACACATTTAGGTGGATCAAAAGTAAATCTAGGGGCTACTTTTCACCGACTCGAAAAAAGTTCGAACTCGATTTTTTTTCTCAGGCGATATTCACAACTGAGCGGCCCTACCGCCTATCTCAAAGCGTTCACTCACTATCGCTTTCGTGACATAAGAACAATAGTTTTAATGTCACGAAAGCGATAGCGAGTGATCGCTATGACTAAGGCGGTAGCGTCAGTTTTTGAAAGATCGTCGCTTGACTTGTCTCGAGTAGTAGCATCGGCTTTTCACATCTTTATCTTTTTACGTAATAATTATTTATTTTAGATTAAACCTTTAATAAATAAATTGAATGAATAATCTTTTGTGTTTATTTAAACAAACAAATTGATAAATTAAAATTACATTACAAATAAAAAATAATAGAAAATAAAAAAAGAAAGAAATAGAAATAAAAACCACACTTCAAATTTGGTATTGACGTTTCGACTACACCCACGCACTAGACAACACAAGCGATATTAAATAAAAAATGGCAAAGCTCGATATGTTTATGTATTCTGATTAGCTGAACTGTGATTTCTCTGAAAACTCGAATTTGTACTTTTTACGAATTTTGGAAGAATTAATCCCCTTCTCGTTTGTTGATACAAATGTTACCCTACTTTTCAAGTCTTCCCGACGTTGGCAAAGTTGCTGTGCAGCACAAATATTTAATTGCTGCTTTCAGCAACTTTGGATAGGTAGATCCCAGCACTTGCCATAAAAGTAATAGGTTTGGTTTTAAATAAAAAAAAAGCAACCTTGTAACACTCCCTTCCGCTTCACATTAACAACAGGAAATTATTACGTCATGGAATTCATTAAGTTGACAAGTTTTTTAATCCCTTTAGTTTAAGAAATGCAAAGGAATAACTTCGTTCAGCTTAGTTCGGTTACATTTGTTTATTCTCAACCGAGCCACACATTTAAAAAGGTGGAGTCTGCTACATTTACTTGCGGGTGAACTAAGCAAAGTGAACAATGTGCAGTGAATACTATCAACAACATTAGTCAGCATCACCTAATTCAGATTAGACTGCCGAGCTAGACTAGGTATAATATCAACGTTCCGTATGATATTATCATGATTTAAGGCGAGGATTTCCCAAATTTACCGATCTTAGAACGTCTAGATCTGGATAATATTAGAACCCACAATTCTGAAATTCACACACCTTAAACTTGAAGATATAATCTAGTGAACTGTGAAAGCAGAAACACGATATACTCCATTTCACTCGATAGAAAAAAAATCCAAACATAGGTCTAAATCAAAAACTAAAACCTCGATTTGAAATCGAAATATACATAAAACAGTATAAAAGTTATACCAAAACATGTAGTTCGTTATTATCTAGTGAACTGTGAAGACAGATTTTTTGATGTCATATAAAATATTTAGGAAAATGACGAAAATTCTATAATTTCGCTTGGTTGCAATCGCGCTCCATATAAGACGGTACTCGCCAAGTCGTCTCAGGGTATGGTCATGTCGCTTCGTGTCGCGGGCGCTAAAAAATATAGGTATCTTACGTGTTTCTTTACGATCGAATTTTAATTTTGCAGTTTGCGTTTATTTTGTTAACTTTCATTATTATTATAGATTAGTGTAGTAATATGGTGAATAGTGTAAATAATGGATTAGGTATTATAAAGGAGAAAACTATTTTAATCCTTCTTCCTAAATTATTTTATGTGTGAAAAAATATGTTTTTCGTTCTTTTTTTCTATAAGTTATTTTATGTGTAAAAATCGCTAATAAAAGAAGTCAAAGACGAAATGTTAAATCAAATGCATACAAAAAATGCTGAAAGAAAAGTGGTAAATATTTATTTCCCAAATGTTTATATTTTATTGCCGCGGCCATATAGCACAGTGCAGTGTTAATAAACCAGTATGATAATTTCTTCAAGTAAATATGCAACGATTTATAGGTTCAAAATAATGTTTCCTATAAAACTTTATTGCTGAATTCCTTTAAATACTTAATGTTACCCCCTTTATTCACAACGCCTTGCATCAAAGCTTTAGAAGGTAGAATCAACAGCACATTATACATGTAGCTAAATAATGGACAGTAAAACAGTATTTTAGGAATCTTTTAAATTTCGTAACATTTATGGTCAAGCGTGAGTTGATTATAAAAAAGTAAAAAATAATTAACATAAATTTCCGTTCGATTTATGTAAAGATCACTTCATTGTATTAAAAGAAAATATCTGATCAGCGGAATTTTGTGAAACTTTATAAAATATTTGCTTTTGCCCGCTGCTTCGCCCGCATAAATGTCATAGAGGTTCCATACAAACTATTATTTTTTAGTTTTACCCCCTTAGATGGCGAATTTCCAACATACATGTCAAATTTCCGCTTTTTGTGCCTTTTAATTACGGCTGTGCGTAATCTGTCAGTCACTCAGTAATGAAAGTGTTTTTATATAAATACGTCGGCCCACACTAGGATTTTCAACTGTGTCGTAGGTGCAGTTTTTTTCTTTTTGAAAACGTCGCCCCACACTAAGATTTTCTCCTGTGTTGTGGGTGCAGTTACGAACATAGAATATCACATGTACATACGCCCAGACCGGAAAAAAATTCTGTAGGCCATACAAAATATTTGTTCCGTACGGGAATCGAACCCGCGACCCGTTGCGCAATAGGCGATCATTCGACCTCTGCGCTAACCGTGTCATCAAAGTTACAAACATAGAATATATTACATATCACATGCACATACGCCCAGACCGGAACATATTTCTGTATTCCATACATAATATTTGTCCCGTAACTACAAAAAAATATTTTACAAAAAATAAAAACCGACTTCAAAAACACTGAAAACTTAAAAATAATATAAGAATAGGTACAGACAACATCACACTTCTGTATTGAAGTCGGCGCCAAACGATAATCTCCTAGAAAGTGTTAAAATTTGTCACCGACTTCAATATAGAAGTGTGATGTTGTCTGTACCTATTCTTATATTATTTTTAAGCTTTCAGTGTTTTTGAAGTCGTTTCTTATTTTTTGTAAAATATTTTTTATTTTTAACTTTTCAGTGAATGAAATCTTTTTAGTGAAAGAAGTGTGTTTTTAGTGCTTTCCTCGATTTTCTATGGGATCCCATCATCAAATCCTGACTTTGGTGACCATGAGACCACCCTTGCTCTATACTCTATCGAATACAAAAATAATTTTGGACATCGGTTTAAAAATGTCGGAGTTATGAGGTAACAAACATAAAAAATACAACCGAATTGAAAACCTCCTCCTTTTTTGAAGTCGGTTAAAAATATTTGGGAATCGAACCCGCGACCAGTTGCGTAGTAGGCGATCACTCGAACTCTGTGCGCTAACCGTGTCGTCAAATGTAAAGTCATCATGGTAAAGAACGCTAGCTGTGTAGTACTTCCCGAGTTTTCTTACAGGGCTAAGGTGGTAGAATATTAATTAATATTTTAAAACCAGTTTGCTTAGAAACTAATACGGTTGCTTGATATTCATAGCGATTTGTGGCTTTCTTCTTGATAATCTTGTTTAGTACATGCACGCCCCTGTCACTCACGCAATGCAGCGTTATAAATACCTACCACTAAGTAGCGCGCCGGCGCGCCGACCGCTGCACACACGTGTAAAGAAATTCTTAGGTTGTGAAGTCGACCAACCCGCACTTGACCAGCGTTGATGATGGTAGCACATTAAAAAACAGGTTTGAGCTTGTTTCGAATTCATCTAATAATAATATGATGGATGACATACCTGCCAGAGATACCTGTCACAAAAATTGGGATATAATTAAAAACAAAAATACTATCGCTTTTGATGCTTGCTAAGGCAAGGATAAAAATACCTCCGTCTTACCTATTTCTGCCGCAAATCAGCAGTGCTTGCATTGCTGTGTTCCGGTGTGAAGGGTAAGATATGGCGCTGAAATTACTGGGTACCGTGACTTTACATCTGATGTCACAAGTTGGCAACGTACACTGTGGTTCTTGTGGGGCTTGCAGTTTTACTGCGAATCGCACAGGAACCACATGTATTATAGGTGACTGTTACCACTTACCATCAGGTGGGCAGTTTGCTTGTTTGCCAACTTAGTAGCAATAAAATAAAACACACAACATTACATTTTTATTTTGAAGTAGTTTTTGTTTTGAGGTGGTGTCGGTATTTTTGTAAAAAAAATATTTTTATTTTTTTCGTGAAATTAATAATAGCTCTCTAAGTCAACTTGAAAGAATATACCTAACTGAGAGTCAATACGTACCTTTTATATCTAAAGTCTAACTCCCTAACTCCTTAAAGTTAAGGATCCATCGTAAGCTCAGCATAGTGGAAGAATCCTTGAGATGATGTCTTTCAGACGCAAATACCTGAATAGCTTCAGAAAAAAAAACAGGAAAGACGTTGGACGTGCCTATTCTCTCGATTTTCTTGGGATTCTAATACTAGATCCTGACTTGATGGCATGGAACCACTTCGGGGGTATACTTTTCTAAATACAAAAAGAATTTTGAAAATCAGTTAATAAATGACGAAGCTATGAGGTATGTGTTACCTTATAACTTCGTGAAGTCAGTGAAGTCGGTTAACAAATCAAATCGAAATAAGTTATAGTACTTATTTATTCAGTACTGTATTAAAATACCTACATATATCTATTAAAATATTTTTCTTCAAACTACTCATTAATTTTACTCTAATCATCGGAAAAGGCAACACTAAGTAATACATTACTACCCTGGAAAACGGCAGTAGTATTGTATGAAATTTCATTAATGACCCGTTCAACATAATTACCCTGTTGTTTGTTTTTCTAATTTAAAAAGAAATTACAATTCATATTCATACAATTCATACAAAATGTAGGCATTTTTCCAAAGAGATTTGAGTGGTTGTATAACATGTCACAAAAAATACACATGCGCAAAACAAGTTAGATAGGACCCTACAAAGCCAATTTTATTTAAAAAAAGAGAGGCAATTGGCCATAATGGCTAAGATTAGCTTTTATTTTAATAAATTAAAAATTGTATTCGAGTGAATATTGTGCAGTGATAGTGGTTTCACTGCACAACATTCATGTTGACGGCAAGAAATAAGGGTTTTGTGGTGTACATGACAGTGAGTTTTTTTTTTGTGGATTTTCCACTTCCGTCACCACCGTCAAGATAAGGTTTGGTTTCTTAATAAGAACAATTTGCATTTTTTTTTGTCATAAATAAATAAGTTTTTCTACAGTCAACTTCAGTTTTTTATTATTTTTTAATAAGTTGAAGGAAAAGCAGATTACACACCTCGTAAGTGAGCTATTAATGCCCTCGGGTTATTAGTGCCCTCGAGCAAGTGCTCGTGCACCAAACATCCGCGGGCATTAATAAGTTACTTAGCGCTCGGTGTAACAATCTACTATTTCTAAATCAAACAATATAGCCGTCGAAGTCAAACAAAAAAATTTAACAGAGCTTTATAACATATATGCCGCCGCGTCAGTCATATTCTTAGCTTTTGTTTTAAATACTACTTCTAGCTAATCGAGCATTTCTTGTATTCTAGTGATGCATTCTATACTGCACAAAAGAAATATGCATAAAATTTGAATTTACATTTTATTAATAACACATCATAGAAACATTTAAAACCTTTGAAATTGTGAAGAAACGGTCTAATTATGATGAATCTTGAAAAAGTCTAATTATTGATAATTGCTTTACGTCTCTTTCTTATAAAATATATGTTTGTATCGGTATTATAATGGTGGACGAGTACAATGACGTCACTAGCAAATAAAAGCTTTTTAAACTTTGTTATTTTTTAAGTTATTAAAAAAATCACGTGGTTGTTTGTCAAATAAAAATACTATGTAATGTAACAATTAAAAAGTGTCCATATTTACATACAAGTAAAGATACAATAAAAAATAGCAATTAAGTCATACAGCTATATCTTTATTGGTTGTATTACTGTAGGTACTTCCCTCAGTTTATAAATCAATACTTATTTGTAACCTAGCAAAAAGTACGACATAAAACGATACGATATAAAACGTCCTTGTTGTACTGTTATATTTTTACTGTGCGGCACATTATGTTGGCGCCTGTTAGGGCTACGTTCCAAAACATCACCCGGAGTGAGTAGGTGGTGGGGGGAGAGTGGCCGGTTAGGGTGGTCGGAGTGTTGGTTGTTTTAGAACGGCAAGAGTGTTGTCTGCTTTGTTTACATAACCAAATATACAAAAATAAGTAAATATATAATTCATCGGCGCGTCCGTTCGCTTTAATGCAAGGATTACATTCCTCTGTTTCATCTACGAAAATGCTAAAACCAACAGAATATGAATTCTGTTAAATCGCGGCCTAACCTAGCTTCAGCGGAAATGAAGGCCAATTTTACAATCGTGTCACTTACGATATCTATAGTGTTTGGAATTTAAAATTAACTTATTGTCGACGTTACGAAGCGCATCCTCGCTTCGTAACGTCCGAGATGCACAAATTGTGTATGAATATGAAATCTTTGTAATCACAATCACACACAACTTTAAAATCTACACAATTTCCCGCCAAATCCAATCGAGTGAAATTACACCTTGCTATATTATGCGGGTGAAATTCTACTCGATCGAGTGCACTCCATAGCGTTTTAGGACACGCCACTCCAACACTCTCGAGTGCACCCGAAATGTTTTAGGACATACTTCGGGTGACCGAGGGCGCTCGGGTGATGTTTTGGAACGTAGCCCAGTGGCCGCGTCCGCGCTAACGTCATGTACAAATGAACGGTGTGAAGTGCGGAACATATGGGCTTGCACGTGGAAATTCCTCGCCTATTTCAAAAAAAAAGATTTTTGCTAATAATCGATGTTTTTCATTAATCGATTGATATCGATCATCCCTAATGCAGCGGCCGAGGGGCGGGGGCGCCTTTCGGCTTTGAGTCGGCTCGTCTCTGTCCGTGTCCATCAGTTGCTCGCGAAAACTTTTGGTGTACCTATGTGTGACGTGATCTCGTAGCAACAATGTCTCATCGTGGTAGTGAAATTTATTCAAATAGTGAATTTTACGAAATGGTTTTATGTGTTGGTGCGTGTGACGGAAACATTAGTGGTGCTCGTGAGTTATACCGGCAAAGATTTGTTGCAAATAGACTCCTTGCTGAGCAGCGACGGTTGCCTTCTTACTCATGTTTCCGAAGCATGTGTATACGATTACACAGTTTTGGGACATTTCGTGCACCGCGTAATGAAGGTCGGTCAAGAAACGCAGCACGTTCGCAGTTGGAGACTGCGATACTGCAGCACTTTGAGCGCAACCTGCGAACCAGTACTGCAGCGGAAATGGAGAGCTGGCTTATAGCAGCCTTTCAGTCTGTTACTCGACAGATGTTGCAGAATGTAAGAGAGTCGATGCTTCGACGAACGGCTGCCTGCATAGAGCAGGGTGGTAGACATATTGAGCCGTTAAGAGGGCGGTTCAGATAGTGGGGAATAACACTGTTAGAGCAAAAGTGGTTAAAGGATGTCCCCAAGGGGGAGTCCTATCCCCACTTCTGTGGAACATAGTAGTAGACAGCCTCCTAAGGAAACTAAATGAAAGAGGCTACACTACTATTGGTTATGCAGATGACCTGGCAATACTGATAAATGGGACTGCAGAAAACATACTATGCAAGGAAATGCGTGCAGCCCTAGCATTAGTGGAACAATGGTGTGACGAACATCAATTGTCAGTAAATCCAAATAAAACAGAACTTATACTTTTCACCAACAAAAGGAAGTTACCAGAACTACAGCTACCCAAACTATTTAACACCAAACTCTCCCTGTCAACACAAGTAAAATATCTGGGCATTATCTTCGATAATAAATTAAACTGGGCGAGTCACATGGAAACAATAACAAAGAAGGCATGCTTAGCGTTTAACCAATGCAGGAGACTCGTTGGTAAGAAATGGGGTCTCAATCCAAAAATCACACTTTGGTTATACACTGCAGTTATCAGACCCTCTAAAACCTACGGATCAGTAGTTTGGTGGCCCAGAACCCAACTAACCACGGCAAAAGCTAAGCTCCAGAGTCTGCAACGCTTAGCAACTACATCGACCAGTGGATGTATGAGAACCACTCCATCAGCCTCTCTAGAATACCTCTTACAACTGAGGCCTCTAGATCTAGTCATACAAGAGGAGGCGAAAGCAGCAGCCCTAAGACTAAGATCACAGGGACTATGGAAACGCAACATAGGAAAAACACACACAATTAACATGATTGGAGTACGAAAGAAACACCTCTTCTCGATGCACCAATCGATAGAATACCATGCCACCATGTCTTTGGCAGAAGATATGATATCCAACTTACAGCAGAATCGAAAGATTGCTCTGACATTAAAGAAGTTAGGATATATACAGACGGCTCCAAAACCACTTGTGGAACTGGGGCCGGCGTCTTCTCAAATGACCTTAATATCAAATTATCAATAACCCTAGATAGGCGGAACACCATCTTCCAAGCAGAATGCATTGGCATCACCAGAGCGGCACAGGCAATTGCAGCTAGGGGTGTTAATAATCTTAACATAAAGATTATCTCAGACAGCGCATCTGTCCTGCAGGCCCTCCAAAGCAATACTATCAACTCTGTCCTTATACTGGAATGCCATAACATGCTCCAAACCATAGCAGATACAAACCGGGTAACTCTGCAATGGATAAAAGGACACAGCGACTCACTTGGCAACGATGCAGCAGATGAATTGGCTAAGAGAGGTTCAAACACAAAAGTGTATGGACCAGAACCCTTAATGCCTATTCCACAGGCCCAGATTAAAACCTGGCTGCGTAAGAAAACCGAGGAACAACACCTAACAGAATGGAGAGCCAATGAGGGATGCAAGCAAACAAAAAACGCAATCCCGGTACCATCCAAAAAGCTTGCCCGTTCCCTCATCAGACTAAAGAGAGACAAAATCCGAAAAGTTATAGCTACTATAACCGGACACTGTCTCCTAAACAAACACCTATTCATAATAGGGGTGACAGACAGCCCCCTATGCAGAGGATGCATGGAGGCGGAAGAAACGCCACAGCACGTCCTTATGGAATGCACAAGCGTGGCCGACCAACGGGCGAAACTTCTCCACTCCCCGGCATCCATGCCGGAAGCATGTAGTAGCCCACAGAGGCTGCTGGCATTCTGGGAGGACCTGGGATGGATGGAGTAGGATGTAGGCTGACGCAAGGTCAGGACGCACAATGGCCCAATCAAGAGGCTAAGTGCGAAAGAGCCCCGCCAAACTAACTAACTATATTGAGCCGTTTTTATGATTGAACGCTCGCTCGATGCAAAAAGGTCAAGAAACGGTCGTTTGAAATGAAGACTTTAATAGTAGGTATTTCGGCCCAAATTCAACCTCATGCAGTGTTTATTTTTAGCCAATAACTAACTGGCCCGGGTGAAAAAAGTGTGCGGTTTGTGTGTGAGTCATTAAATGCTTCGTGCGATAAGTGTTTGTGAAAAACATTAATCAATTAACTTGTCAACTAAGTGTAACATATTGGACGCTGCCATGACGCTGCTTTAACATAGGTAAGTTGACTTAACGCAATAATATCATAGTTATTATCTTTTCCTGTAATACCTATTTGATTTTGCGCCCGGGCACAAGCCGTAGGTGCGTCTCCCTGCGATGGCGCTCGATAGTTGTGAATGAAGGCACGTGATAGACGTGAGCGTAGTCACGGCGTAGTATTCCTCGTACGCTTACGTAGGGCTGTCAGCACTTAAGACCAAAAAATATTTTATTTAGTTTGTATGGAAAAAAAAGTAGTTTTATTAGCCCTAATATTTTTCCTACAGAATCTCCACTTCTGATGGATACATACCCTTAAATCTTATTGGGGTTCTACGTTACATCCTGTATATAAAATTCTCGTATCACAGTGTTTGTAACGAAACTCCTCCGAAACGACTTAACCGACTTTTATGAAATTTTTATATTACAAAAATGTTAACATTTTTGACACAAACACAATATTCTTATATGTATATAAATATATATATATATAATTCTCGTGTCACAGTGTTTGTAACCAAACTCCTCCGAAACGGCTTAACCGACTTTTATGAAATTTTTATACACGGTTATTTTTTTATCATACTGGAAAATTTTAGAGGCAGCTCGGTAGACGCTAGACGACTCATATCAATAAAAAAACATGTAGTTATATTTTTTAAATTTTATCCGCCAATAATATTAAATTATAGACATTGTTCTTGTTTACTACAAGATAAGGTAAGATTATGAATGAATAAAGCATTTACTACTACGGGCTTAGGAAAATGCGGCAACGTCGCATTATTAATTCAAGCAAGATCAATCTACAACTCGTTTGAAATAAGAGTTATTATTGCACTAGACACTACAATGGTGAAAGACAGAGACAGTCGGCGCCGGCGCCGAGCGCCGGCGGCGGCGTTTTGTTGTTTGCTGTCGCTTGTCGGCACGAGCCGGCCGGCTTTAGTTCGCCTTTAACCCCGGCGCGTGTGAACGTATCGCGATGTCGCGCCCGCGCCTGACGCGAGGCAATCGGGCGCATTCGGAATTTTAATTTCAAGTTAGCACATCTCGCGAATACACAGACCTTACTCCGGTAGACCGTAGACTTTTACTTGTGAAGTGAAATTAAGTGTTTGGTGTAAAAAAGTGAACCCACAAACGTAAGACTTGGAAGCGAAAACTGCATTTCGAGACGTTAAACACTAACCAAAGTGATATGTTGTTGTGGTCATGTATAGTTTTAAACGTGCACGACTATGTATGAGTTAGAGGACTTCCTTTAAATTTAGAACTCTTTTGTTATTAGAACTAAAGTTGATTTAAATTGTTTCCTAGGTAGGTAAGTATTTAAAGTTGATTCCAATTTTTTAACTACGCCAAAACAACCTACCATAACCGTAATACCTACCTAGTACTGTTTGTTTTCTTTAAAAACTTTGTTTTGCCGGTCCTAAGCCCGTAAAGTAGGAAGATGAAATTGTGATCAACTCAGTGATGACTTTGAATCGGCGACGTTGTTGCCAGAGGCGCGTTCAGGGCCTTCGCGCGAAGTAAAACTTTTCGCTCTAACCCCGTTCAATGCCTTCGAGCGTGACAACCGGGTGAAACAACCGGCCCGTTCAAGACCTTTGAGTGTCGGCGCGAGTTACAACCGAACAACCATCGAATTTGATGGTTGTAAAACGCTCTGACGTTTCGTACTGAAATACTCTTACGTGATTGGATGATATTGGCGGCCATATTCTAAAATGTCATCTGATAGAAAGAAAGAGAAATAAAAGTTCATGTGAAAGAGGGAGATAAAAGATTTGGTTGCTGCAATCCGTTCAACGCCTCTGAGCGAGTTAAAAAACAACCGGACAACTACACCCAGAGGCTCTGAACGCGCCTCAGTTCGCGTTCATTCAATGTTTTGCCTACAACTTCACTCAGTGTCCATACCAGTGCAGTATTTTTTGGATATTTTAGATAATAAATATCTAATTAAACAGGTGAGTAAATTTTATTATTAATGGTTAAATAATTCTTCTACCGTGTCCTGAAGCCACCCTTAAAATAACCAGGGTGATAAAAAAATAACCGTGTATTACAAAAATGTTAAAATTTGACACAAACAATATTCTTATATGTATATATAAAATTCTCGTGTCACAGTGTTTGTAACCAAACTCCTCCGAAACGACTTAACCGACTTTTATGAAATTTTTATATTACAAAAATGTTAACATTTTTGACACAAACACAATATTCTTATATGTATGTAAATATATATACCGGGTGTAACTGAACACCCCAATAATATTTAAGGGGCATATAAGTTAGATACAAAATGGACCTTCGGTGCTTGTCTGAGATCTGGAATCCCTATACTTTCTGAGTTATTTGATTTTAAACTGAAAGCAAAAACTTTTAAGTGACAACCATAATCAGCTCTTAACAGAAAAGAAATTTAAACACAAAATGACACGTGACAGACGTGAGCGTAGTATTCCTCCTACGCTTACGTAAGGCTTTCGGCACTTAATACCAAAAAAATATTTATTTAGTTTGTATGACGTGAGCGTAGTATTCCTCGTACGCTTACGTCGGGTTGTCGGCACTTAGTACTAAAAAATATTTTATTTAGTTTGTATGGGAAAAAAAAGTAGGTTTGTTCGCCCTAATATTTTTTCTACAGCATCTCTACTTCTGATGGATAAATACCCTTAAATGTTATTGGGGTATTCAGTTACACCCTGTATAAAATTCTCGTGTCACAGTGTTTGTAACCAAACTGCTCCGAAACGGCTTAACCGACTTTTATGAAATTTTTGTATTACAAAAATGTTAACATTTTGACACAAACACAATATTGTTATATGTATATAAATATATATATAAAATTCTCGTGTCACAGTGTTTGTAACCAAACTCCTCCGAAACGGCTTAACCGACTTTTATGAAATTTTTATATTACAAAAATGTTAAAATTTGACACAAACAATATTCTTATATGTATATATAAAATTCTCGTGTCACAGTATTTGTAACCAAACTCCACCGAAACGGCTTGACCGATTTTTATGAAATTGTTTGTGTATTTTCGACAGGTCTGAGAGTAGGCCATAATCTATTTTTTTATATCCCAAAGTGATAAGGGTATTTTTAAAGTTCAATAAAATTCAACACATAGCAGATACACCATGGAATTTCAATTGTTTTACACAAAGTTCCATAAAAATCAACCCATAGCAGATACTTTCAGATCCATATCACCATAATTCCAGATCCCAGTACATACACCATCAAATTTCGATCGTTTTAATCCCATAGATGTGGGTTTTACACACATTATCATTTCAGCCAAGAGACGCCCACTGTTGGGCATTTGCTCATTTTAGGCGGCCACGTTTCAGTTTCGTGTGTCATCACTCGCTACACGCGCGAATTGAAGACTTTTCGTCTTGAGACATTGCGGTGCATTGGTCGAGAATGTGATCCCGAACATTGCCTGGCAGAGCTGGATTCGTCGATTGACCTCTTTCTGGAAATTGGACTTACGAAGCTAGACTATTGGCCTTTAAAAACTTGTTAAGAATAAGATTAAAACGATCGAAACCAATTTATTGCTTGTGGTACTCCCTAAAGCAGCCTTCAATACAAAGGCAGACCTGGCATTGGATACATTTCCAAATGGATCTTGTTTCCTTTTTACGTAGGGCGCACATGCGACACCTCGTTTTTTTTGACCCTGTGCGCATTGGAAAGTGGTCATCCGCCACAGTACACCTGCGCTCGGCCACGCGTCCAGTCCTCGGTAAGGTCAAGGCTTTCAAGTCAATTCGTCGGTGCACCTTTAATAAGTCTTCCGCTAGCATTGTTCGGAATCGCCGGTGTGTTATGTTGGAATGGTGTGTGGTATAAATCACGTAACAGTTAAAAATTGCGGCGTTAAATAACCGTGTGAATAGTTTTTTATACCACACACGATTCCTTGGGCGTTCTATAGGATGGGCAGACAGAAGCTGGTCCTTCTTATCCACCCCTCCCATACTCTTGTTGTATTCCATAACGATGCTAGGTTTGTAAGTCTGTCTGTTATATTTCTGTCGTGTTCCGATTCGTAGTGTATGGTATGTGGAGATCATGCTAACTAGGTTAGCATCCCGCCATACCATCACTGCCAAATCGGAACAATAGCTAACCACTACTTCACCGGGTCGTAAGTCAGTCTTCGTCATAGTTTTGAGTGCGTCTGGAACGAATTCCCTGTTAAGTCGCAATGTCCCGTAAGCGTTAGTCCCATGTCGTTTTAAACAGCGCGCTAAAAGCGGGCTGTTATAAAAGTTATCCATTATAAGTGTGTGACCTTGGTGAAGTAGTGGTTCCAGTAGGTCAAACACAATCGATGCAGTCGCGTTAGTGGGTCGGGCATTGTCGTCAGTCGCACCCAATTCCTGTCCCTCTGCTGTCTGTAGAGTCTCTATCTCGTTCTGTCCGTCAGCTGTCTCTGTCTCGTCTTGTCCACTATTTGTCGGGTCAGTCACTGTCGGTGCAGTAATCGTCTGGTCAGTCGTGTCTTCGTCAGTCGGTGTCTTGTCTTTTCCAGCATATACTCTCAATTTCCAGAGATAACCGGTAGAAGACTCGCACAACTCGTATGTTTTGATACCGACTTGTGCAGCCTTCGACGAGATCTTTTGTGCGAAGTTCAGCCTCCCCTGCCACTTCAAAAGAGACTCGTCTACGACTATCTCTCGAAATGGATAGTATAAACTGGAAAACTTTCTGTTAAAGTAGTCCACAATCGGTTCGATTTTACACAATTTGGTTTTGGTCGTCGTGTTGTTGTCGGTAAAGTGGAGAAGTTTTTTCAACAGGAGAAACCTGTTATAGGATAGTACACTCCTGAAGAATGGCATGGTTCCAAAACCATTATAAGAAAAATAGGCCTCTTCTTCAGGGAGAGGATACAGACCTTGCAAAATAAGCACTGCAAGGAAACTAAGCATTTCGTCGCGGTTCGTGGGAACCCAACGACGCAGCCTGGAGGTGGTGGGTAGGCTGTCGCCGAGTGCAGAAAGTTTCTGCTCGGCGTATTTGTTAGTTTCCTTGCAGAGCAAATCGATGAAATCCATATCCACCATCCTATAAAAAACTTCCAGTATGGTCGTCCTGTCAGTCATTGCAAATGTCGGTCCGGATACACCAGTAAATGGTTCCCGTCGTCCGTGAAATGCTCTCTCGTCCCTTTGCCAGTCGAAGTCGTAGGCATTCGGGGGTGCGATTTCCCGCAATGCCCTGTCATTCATGTTATCCTCGTCCTGTAACACTCGTGCCTCAGTCACATTCATGTCGTCAGTACATGCCAGCTCGGTCATAGCGTTACGCGGTGGTCTTATAGTGGTGTCAGTCTCGTCGTCGAGGTCGTTGTCTAACTCGTCGTCGCTGTCAATCAAGTTTAGCCAGCCGTCAACTGTAGCGTTAAAGTCCTCTTGCGTGTAACCTGAAAAATGAATATTTTAATTAGTTTTTATACATTGACATTATCATCTATAGCTTATTTATTTATTTGCAGTTTTTACCGATTTTTGTGCGCTGTTGAGAGGTAGGTGTACTGTGGATTATGACTTCGGCCCCAACCTCCATATCTGGAAATAAAAATACATTCAGTTAAAAAGGAATCCTAGAAGAAATTAAAAATATATAGCCAAAATTTTGTAAGTACGTCTAATTAGAATCCGTAGAAGATTTCCTTGGGGATCTCTTCCTAGGAGTCTGGCATGCTAACAAGCGACTCCAATCGGTGTTAAGTCGCCCAGGATCACTATCTAGTGAGCTGGGCGAGTTAGGAACCGTGTCAAAATAGGGCGTACCAGCTCGCAGCAAGAGGTCCTCCAAGGCTTCCGCATCTTGACGGACATTCATTTGGTCAACTAAAAGAAGAATAACATGGTTTAAGGCACAGTTTCATTTTTTTATATAAGACTCACGCATGCATAAGCATTACTTACTCAATTCGATTTCAAGATCCTCGTCGGAAACCTCTTGGATGATATCTGAAAAAGAGATAAACATAATTAGAAAATTTCGTTCGGAATAGTGCACGTCAATGAAGACTTGAATGATTACTGTTGGTTATAATAAAAAACATACCCAAGGTCATCGCGAGGGCTCGTGACAGGCCCGAAGGACCTGCTACAGGCTCTGATGGGCCCCCGAAATCGCATGGATCCCTGCAAAAATAATAGTGATAATATGTTATAATGTGATTATATATATAAATAGTATAGATATATAAATATATATATATATATATAATATAAAGCCGAACCTTGTGCTGATTTCGGGCGGTGTAGGTCCAGCAGAGCCTGCCAGGCCCGACGGACCTGCTTCTGGAGAGGGGTCATGTACCAATGTGATTTTCGTTTTCGAATTTCATATGTACATTTGCCTGATGCTGCTACTGTGAAGGAACACATCGTGAGGCAACCTGCATACATCTCTGAAGAAATTCAATGGTGTATGTGAAGTCGACCAATCCGTACATGGCCTGCGTGGTCGACTAAGGCCTAATCACCCTAACATAGGGTAGGCTCGAGACGTATGAGCTGTGATGATAAATAATTATAACTATGCATGATGATACTTTGAAACGTACCTTGTGCAGCTTTTGGGCGGTGCCAGTGCAGGTCCAGAGCACGACAGGCCCGACGGACCTGCTTCCGGCTCTAGCGGCGCCACAAAAGTTAAGGGGTCCCTGCAAAGATAATAATACATGATATAAATAAATATAACTATATATATATATACACACACACACATATATATTTAAGGTTGTTGATTAACAAAAAAAAATGTTTTATGACCATTCTTTGCATTTTTTTTTATATGCCTACTTTCGATTAAATACGCTTAACTGTTAAGCATATTAAATCGAAAGTAGGCATATAAATAAAAAATACAAAGAATGGTCATAAAACATTTTTTTTTGTTAATCAACAACCTTAAATATATATGTGTGTGTGTGTATATATATATATAGTTATATTTATTTATATCATGTATTATTATCTTTGCAGGGACCCCTTAACTTTTGTGGCGCCGCTAGAGCCGGAAGCAGGTCCGTCGGGCCTGTCGTGCTCTGGACCTGCACTGGCACCGCCCAAAAGCTGCACAAGGTACGTTTCAAAGTATCATCATGCATAGTTATAATTATTTATCATCACAGCTCATACGTCTCGAGCCTACCCTATGTTAGGGTGATTAGGCCTTAGTCGACCACGCAGGCCATGTGCGGATTGGTCGACTTCACATACACCATTGAATTTCTTCAGAGATGTATGCAGGTTGCCTCACGATGTGTTCCTTCACAGTAGCAGCATCAGGCAAATGTACATATGAAATTCGAAAACGAAAATCACATTGGTACATGGCGGTCTCGAACCCAGACCTCCCGATTCGAAGGCAAGTGCCGAGTGCACAGCGCCACCGACGCTCATTATTATTTATATTTATTTATATCATGTATTATTATTTTTGCAGGGACCCCTCTCCAGAAGCAGGTCCGTCGGGCCTGGCAGGCTCTGCTGGACCTACACCGCCCGAAATCAGCACAAGGTTCGGCTTTATATTATATATATATATATATATTTATATATCTATACTATTTATATATATAATCACATTATAACATATTATCACTATTATTTTTGCAGGGATCCATGCGATTTCGGGGGCCCATCAGAGCCTGTAGCAGGTCCTTCGGGCCTGTCACGAGCCCTCGCGATGACCTTGGGTATGTTTTTTATTATAACCAACAGTAATCATTCAAGTCTTCATTGACGTGCACTATTCCGAACGAAATTTTCTAATTATGTTTATCTCTTTTTCAGATATCATCCAAGAGGTTTCCGACGAGGATCTTGAAATCGAATTGAGTAAGTAATGCTTATGCATGCGTGAGTCTTATATAAAAAAATGAAACTGTGCCTTAAACCATGTTATTCTTCTTTTAGTTGACCAAATGAATGTCCGTCAAGATGCGGAAGCCTTGGAGGACCTCTTGCTGCGAGCTGGTACGCCCTATTTTGACACGGTTCCTAACTCGCCCAGCTCACTAGATAGTGATCCTGGGCGACTTAACACCGATTGGAGTCGCTTGTTAGCATGCCAGACTCCTAGGAAGAGATCCCCAAGGAAATCTTCTACGGATTCTAATTAGACGTACTTACAAAATTTTGGCTATATATTTTTAATTTCTTCTAGGATTCCTTTTTAACTGAATGTATTTTTATTTCCAGATATGGAGGTTGGGGCCGAAGTCATAATCCACAGTACACCTACCTCTCAACAGCGCACAAAAATCGGTAAAAACTGCAAATAAATAAATAAGCTATAGATGATAATGTCAATGTATAAAAACTAATTAAAATATTCATTTTTCAGGTTACACGCAAGAGGACTTTAACGCTACAGTTGACGGCTGGCTAAACTTGATTGACAGCGACGACGAGTTAGACAACGACCTCGACGACGAGACTGACACCACTATAAGACCACCGCGTAACGCTATGACCGAGCTGGCATGTACTGACGACATGAATGTGACTGAGGCACGAGTGTTACAGGACGAGGATAACATGAATGACAGGGCATTGCGGGAAATCGCACCCCCGAATGCCTACGACTTCGACTGGCAAAGGGACGAGAGAGCATTTCACGGACGACGGGAACCATTTACTGGTGTATCCGGACCGACATTTGCAATGACTGACAGGACGACCATACTGGAAGTTTTTTATAGGATGGTGGATATGGATTTCATCGATTTGCTCTGCAAGGAAACTAACAAATACGCCGAGCAGAAACTTTCTGCACTCGGCGACAGCCTACCCACCACCTCCAGGCTGCGTCGTTGGGTTCCCACGAACCGCGACGAAATGCTTAGTTTCCTTGCAGTGCTTATTTTGCAAGGTCTGTATCCTCTCCCTGAAGAAGAGGCCTATTTTTCTTATAATGGTTTTGGAACCATGCCATTCTTCAGGAGTGTACTATCCTATAACAGGTTTCTCCTGTTGAAAAAACTTCTCCACTTTACCGACAACAACACGACGACCAAAACCAAATTGTGTAAAATCGAACCGATTGTGGACTACTTTAACAGAAAGTTTTCCAGTTTATACTATCCATTTCGAGAGATAGTCGTAGACGAGTCTCTTTTGAAGTGGCAGGGGAGGCTGAACTTCGCACAAAAGATCTCGTCGAAGGCTGCACAAGTCGGTATCAAAACATACGAGTTGTGCGAGTCTTCTACCGGTTATCTCTGGAAATTGAGAGTATATGCTGGAAAAGACAAGACACCGACTGACGAAGACACGACTGACCAGACGATTACTGCACCGACAGTGACTGACCCGACAAATAGTGGACAAGACGAGACCGAGACAGCTGACGGACAGAACGAGATAGAGACTCTACAGACAGCAGAGGGACAGGAATTGGGTGCGACTGACGACAATGCCCGACCCACTAACGCGACTGCATCGATTGTGTTTGACCTACTGGAACCACTACTTCACCAAGGTCACACACTTATAATGGATAACTTTTATAACAGCCCGCTTTTAGCGCGCTGTTTAAAACGACATGGGACTAACGCTTACGGGACATTGCGACTTAACAGGGAATTCGTTCCAGACGCACTCAAAACTATGACGAAGACTGACTTACGACCCGGTGAAGTAGTGGTTAGCTATTGTTCCGATTTGGCAGTGATGGTATGGCGGGATGCTAACCTAGTTAGCATGATCTCCACATACCATACACTACGAATCGGAACACGACAGAAATATAACAGACAGACTTACAAACCTAGCATCGTTATGGAATACAACAAGAGTATGGGAGGGGTGGATAAGAAGGACCAGCTTCTGTCTGCCCATCCTATAGAACGCCCAAGGAATCGTGTGTGGTATAAAAAACTATTCACACGGTTATTTAACGCCGCAATTTTTAACTGTTACGTGATTTATACGTGATTTATACATAGCCTATAGCCTTCCTCGAAAAATAGACTATCCAATCCAATACAAATCCAATTTTGTGCGATGCGATAGCGATACGAAGAACGATGTGAGAGCTTTACGCGCGCGGTCGTCGGCGGTGGTGTCGCATTGCTGCATAGTGTTGCCAACAGTATATTTGCATACCCACTAAATGAACTACATACTTAAAACCACCAGAAAACCACTAGCTTTTTAAATGTATTGTGGAATCACTAGAACAACCGCTAAATAATGACTTTGTACATTAACCAACTTTCGTTTCTACTTAACGTGTCATAAAATAGCAAAAAAAAAAACAGAAATACAATATTTATATTTAAATAGTCTTATCAAAAAAATATTTTTTTTAATAATAAAAAGGACACACGTAATAAAAAAAACATATATTTAAGTACACAAAATTAGTATGTATTGTTAGCAAGTTTTTATTTAAAACATTAACCTGCATACGAAAAAATAGTGCTTAAAAACAGTACTTAATAACTCGTATTAGGCGGAATCTCTGGCGCGATATGTGACATTTGGTTTGTCGTGTTAACGTGCTTCGAGATAGCGTGTTTCGAACTAATGTATTACACTCGTCGGGATGACAGACTATTTCATTAAAAGAGGTTCACAACTTTTTTACTTTTAATGCCCATTAAAAATCCACTAGCCACTAGAAATGAATTTTGCCCACCAACAAGGGTTTCCAAACCACCAGCACTAGTAGAAAATTCACTAACGTGGCAATACTGGTGCACCAACACTATGAATGAAAACTTTCTTGTATGAAGTTGGATGCGTTCCATTTCATGATTGTTTTTTGTTATTTTTTTTATTAAGTCCTAGGCTGTGATCTAAAGTAACGTAAAAGTAACATTTTGAGTCGTGTAACATGGAGGTAACATGAAAGGGTCAAAAGTAACGTAAAATGTTACAAAAGTAACATTCTGGCAACGCTGACAATGACATTTGACTCATTTGTTAAGGTTGCGTTCCAAAACGGATAAGTTTCGCCCGGTAAATAGCTAAATTGACTCAATCCCAGTTCCAAAACACATCGGAGGGTTTTTATCGAGGTGTTTTGGAACGACTTTGCCGAGTCAATTAGATCCTGGAAAGAGCGATTTATTTATCCTATAAAATTCAGGGGTGATAATTATTCTGTCATGGCTGTTATGTTAATGTCAATGTCACTACTGACAGCAGTGACAGTTGACATTAACTTGACGCGGTAAATTTTCGAAATTTTCTAAAAGAATTATTGTAGCATTGCAATTAACTTCAAATTCAAAAAGATGATACCGACAGTGAGTGATCATAGAACAATATACTCTCTACCGAGAGATAGCGATGAAATATAATATGGGAGAGAGGTTAGAAAATTCCCAGATAACGCGTTCCGCGACGCTAGGTCAGAATTCTTCGAGAAATCACTTTTTACCCCGTTCCAAAACCGATTTTCAATCGAGTAACTTTACCTGACAAAGGAAATTTTGTTTCGGAACGCAACCTAAGTCATTGGTGCTTACGAATTTGGCCATTAGGTATGTTCTGTGATTTGGCCTGAGCACTGAGGCGCGTTCAGAGTCTTCGCGCGAAGTACAACTTTTCGCTCTAACCCCGTTCAATGCCTTCGAGCGTGACAACCGGGTGAAACAACCGGCGCGTTCAAGACCTTAGAGTGTCGGCGCGAGTTACAACCGAACAACCATCGAATTTGATGGTTGTAAAACGCTCTGACGTTTATTACTGCAATACTCTTACGTGATTGGATGATATTGGCGGCCATATTCTATAATTTCATCTACTAGAAAGAGAGAGAAATAAAAAAAAACGAGTGTGACCACACGATTGAAGTGAAACTTCTATGAGAGGAAGAGAGAAAGAAAATGTGCGCGCGCACTGCTGTCTCTTCGGGCAAGGCGAACTTCCGTTCGCCTTGCCCGAAGAGACAGCAGTGCGATCACACTTTTCGTAACGCGTTCGCCAGCTTACTCCCCAAGTCAAGCGTGCCTAAAGAAGTTTCACTTCAAAATCATGTGAAAGAGGGTGATAAAAGGTTTAGTTGCTGCAATCCGTTCAACGCCTCTGAGCGAGTTAAAAAACAACCGGACAACTACACCCAGAGGCTCTGAACGCGCCTCTGTAAACGTTGTTTATGACGCAAACAATGACGTCATCACATCCAACGTGAACGCTATTGTCGCGATCGCGATACGGGCCGCCTGTTAGCGCGCCCAGGCGTCGTTCTAATAGAACGCGAATACGCGATCTTCGCACGAGTAAGCGATGCGACTATCGCGTGTTCGCGCGATAGCAAATACTGACTGTCCTAATAGAACGCGAATACGCGATTATCGCGCGAATTGACGGCACGAACGATCATGCAGATTATGCTGGCCGGTAAGGCACTCCCCAACGGGCGACATAGCGCGACGCGATTGTCGCGCGAATGTCAGTTAGGACACCTATTGGAATTTAATATGTTTGATGGCGTGTTCGTTCGAACTAAATTCGTGCGAATAGAATATCAAACATTTGAGTCGCGCGACAGCGTCGTGCGATTGTCAATTAGGACACCTATTCGAGTTCAATATGTTTGATCGCGCGTTCGTACGAGTAAAATTCACGCGAACCTGCGATATTCACGCGTTCGCGTTCTATGAGGATAACGCCTCACAGTGCTGATGGTCAGTATGGTCACTATAATCGCGAAACGGAACACGGCCATGGTCAGAAGTATTTTTTTTAAATCTTCGTTCATAACGAGCAGGCGAAGAGCAGTGCCCATACAGCCTATTCTGTGGGTGGCTAAGATAAGCAAGTATCAGCACAAAGCATCGAGATAAGAATATACATGGAGTAGCCCTATTGTCACAGAATAGATAATAGTACTACGTACAGAACGGCCACTCACCTCCCCGCACTCATTTCAAATACCTCGTCCTACCCGGCACTTCGCTGTAGACATCACTGACACGTAAACAAGGGCGCGCGCGATCGCTCGGACGAGTAGACGCGAGCGCCGGGCGATAACAGAGACAGCGCTATGCGGGTGAAAGAGAAGGCAGTCGCTGCACTTCCCGCGTCATTTTGATTGATAACCGCGCACTCAGCCCTACTAGATTCCACGCACACATTTGCGCGTGTACGAACGTCATTTGTTTAAGTAGTAGTAATAGGTAATTGATTTGCGAACATTGTATGGAGTGTCCGGGGTGTGCTATTGTATAAAAATGTATGGAGATTGATAAATAATAACGACAAACCAAATAAACTTGGCTTTATTCAGCTAAAACTTTGACATATATAAATGACATACAATAGAGCTAATAGAGCAACAATGCCAGAATATGACATTCACCCCTCCTTAAAGGAAATTAACTAATTAAGATTATAATCGTTAAGATATTCAGGCATTCTTCTGATCCTTAATATTCGTTGCGGCTCGTTAATCCGAGGAGTTGAATTGTCTTCATTTCTTGCCACTCTTTCATCTTCCAGACCACTGTTTTGAGGAGTAGTACCATCCTGAACTCTATCAGTTTCTTCGTCACTGTCTTTCTGATTTTCATCTTCAGGACTGGGGAGACTGAGAGGAAGTGGTGCCAGATGCTTATTAGATACTGTAGACTCCCGTCCATCAGGGTACCTAACATAAGAGTATTGGGGATTACCCTGAAGTAATTCTACTTCTTCAACAATTGGATCGAATTTAGACTGTCGTATATTGCTCTTCATTAGAACTGGTCCTGAAGTTAATAAGAAAGATGGCATTGAAATTCCATTCGTTGAATGACGAGGATGAATGAACATTCGCTCGTGAGGTGTGGTGTTCGTTGATGTACATAACAGCGAACGAATAGCGTGTAAGGACATGTTTAATACGCCTTCCCAATTTTCAATGGGTAGATTTTTGGAACGAAGACTAAGTTGAATGGTTTTCCATAATGTCCCATTTAATCTTTCAATTTGTCCATTGCCTTCCGGATTATAAGGCGTTGTTCGACTACACGCAATGCCAAGGGATGTTAAAAAATTCTTTAATTCTATAGACATAAAGTTTGATCCTCGATCTGAGTGTACATATAAAGGTGCACCGAAAATGAAGAAGATATCTTTAAGACACTTGACGATTGTATTGGCGGTCATATCCTTACATGGATAGGCAAATGGAAATCGACTATATTCGTCAACAATTGTAAGAATATATTTATTGCTTGTATTTGAAGGTAAGGGACCTTTGAAGTCCATATTCAGACGTTCAAAAGGAGCTACAGCCTTGATAAGACGTCCTACCGACTTTTGGTAGCGAGGTTTTATTTCGGCGCAAGTGCGACAAGCAGCCGTCATGAGCTTAATATCGTGAAGTGAATATGGTAAATTTTTAGATCTAATCCAATGAGCCATGCGGATAATTCCCGGGTGACAGAGCATATTATGTAACTGTACAAGTTCGTTTGAATTTGATATATGAGCACTTACTCTAGATAATGTGTCAGCAACTGTATTTTCCGTCCCAGGTCGATAAATAATATCATATTTAAAACATGACAACTCCAAGCGCCATCTCTCTATTTTCTCGTTCTTAATTTTACTGGACAGCTTTTGATTAAACATAAAAGAGACTGAACGTTGATCTGTGATAAGCCGAAAGTGCCGACCTAAGAGATAATGTCTCCACTTTCTAAGAGCTTCAACTATAGCATTAGCTTCCTTTTCTATGGAAGGCTGTCGTCGCTCGCAATCGGATAGGGTACGAGAAAAAAATGCAACGGGATGTCCATTCTGGGATAGAGTTGCAGCAATTGCGTGTTCTGAAGCGTCAGTTTCTACGACAAAACATTCATTATCGTCTATAGCAGCGAGAGATGATTTTGAAATATCAGTTTTTAAAGAGTTAAATGATGATTTTGCACGGTCGTCAAGTGGAAAAGTTGAGTTTTTTTATCAAAGGACTAATCTTATCGGAAAACCCTTTTATCCATCGCGAATAATGAGCAAAAAGTCCTAAAGCTCTTTTTAATGATGGGCCATCCTTCGGAATTGGTAAGTCTAAAAGCGGCTTAAGACGACTAGCATCTGGTTTGATAATATTGTTTTGAACGTTATAGCCAAGAAGATTAATAGATTGCTCCCCAAAAATACATTTGTTTTGATTAAGTGTTAAATTATATTTTTTTACTGCCGTCATGAAATTTTTCAGATTTTCGTCGTGCTCTTCTCTTGTTTTGCCACAAACAGTGACGTCATCTAAATAAGCGAACGTGCCATTTAATTTCTCTGTTGATATGACATATTGAAGTGCCCGCTGGAATGCAGCAACGCCATTGGTCACTCCAAACGGAATTCTAGTAAACTGATAGAGATTTCCGCAAGCTTCAAATGCTGTATATAGTTTTTCTTTTTGTAGTATTGGTACTTGGTGGTATGCACTTTTGAGGTCTATTTGACTAAAATAGTTGTACTTTGCAACATTTGACACGATTCTTTCGATACTAGGCAAAGGATGAGCGTCGAGCTCTGTATATTTATTTATAGTCTGGGAATAATCTATAACCATTCGGCGACGATGATTTGCACCACCTACCACCAAAACTTGTGCTCTCCAGGGAGATATAGAAGGTTCAATAACTCCGTCTTTTAAAAGATTTTCTATTTCCATTTTGATAAAACTTTCCTCGTCTCGGCTGTAATGTCTTGATCGAATAGCTATCGGTTTTATGTCAGCAGACACATTTGAAAAAACAGATGCCGGTGGCAACGTTGCTTGTATAACATTACAAATCCTAAGACTGTCTTTTGATCCACCGAAATGTAGTTCTAATTTGGAATGAGCTTTAAGTATGTCGTGTCCGACAATAACGTCCGCACATAAGTTGTTTACAATGAGCATTGGTGTTTTCTTATAGGTGTTATCATTTAGCTTTAAAGTCGGAAAGCAGACTCCTTCGACATAGGATACATGACTTAGCGATGCAAGAGTTATAGTCTGTCTGCATGGCTTGATCCTTAGGTTCATTGTTTGTACTAGGTTTCGATCAATAAAGCTCACTGAACTGCCCGTATCAATTAGAGCATCAGCTTTTATATCATTTACCGTTATAGGAATGGTGGCTTTAAATAGGCTTGATGGAGAAGCTGCAGTTATTCCGGCAAGATGATCTGTGTTTTCTAGAAAAAGGGCGTTCGCAGTTGCTTTACTTCTACAAACATTAGCAAAATGACCTTTTTTTGTGCACAATTGACAATTGACATTAAATGCAGGGCATTTTACACGCTGATGAACATTTCCTCCACAGAAGAAGCAACGTCGTCGTTGGTTATTGTTATTCGCAGCAGCGACACTATTGTTCGCTTCGTCGGAGATACTTTGCGATGAACTATTTTGATTTTTATCAATAAGTGCGTTTATTGTAGCCGGAGTCGATTGAGTTGTATACGCCTGAGCATTCTTTTCCGCTGCCTCGAGAGACATTGCCTGATTTAGCGCTTCCTCTAAAGAGAGCGTTAAATTTTCTAATAGACGCTGTCGTATTTTTTGTGACTGTATACCGGTAATAAAGGCATCCCTAATATACTCATTTTTGTATTCTTCAGAAGTAACATTTTTAAAATTACAATTATGTGACAATAATTTTAATGCTTGGATATATTCTGATACAGTTTCACCAATCTGTTGTTTTCTGGTAGTGAGAGTGTAGCGGGAGTAAATTTCATTTTGAGGTTTTATGTAAATTGAATCTAAAAGTTGTATTGCTTCATCATATGTTTTGCATTCCTTTATGTAAGAATAAACATTTGGCGACAAATGATTCACTAAGAGTTTTAAATAAATTGAATCAGTCTTACATTCAGGTAATTCTGCTGATAGAAAATTGGTGAAGGTATACCGCCAGTGTATCCATTTTAAATCGGCTTCATGGCTGTTCGTCTCCACATCAAAGCGTTCAGGTCTTAAATAACGAGCAATGTGTGAATTGTTCTCCATAGTAACAACACCGTATCAAGGACTGTTTAAAATTTTCTGTATTATTCAAGACACATTTTTTTATAATACTTTTAGCTGAATAAATTGATAAATAATAACGACAAACCAAATAAACTTGGCTTTATTCAGCTAAAACTTTGACATATATAAATGACATACAATAGAGCTAATAGAGCAACAATGCCAGAATATGACAGAGATTAAACTAGCAGCGGGAAAGATAGTGTGAGGCTGTCATGTGCTAATGTAATTTCCATACATTTTTACTGACGAACAACTGCGGAAAAATGTGCGTGTTGTTTTTGTCTAAGGGGTTGCTAACGACGTACGCAAGAAGGGTTAACAGCGGCGCGGAACGGGTTAACTCGGCGGTACCGTTTCCGCCATTTTATTTTTATTTTTTTTGTCGGTAATTGGATCTTGTCTTTGCACTGCTGTATATCGCTAGCTCATATAAAAAACCTTTGCCATTAGAAAAATACTTACTTACTTGTTTAAATGCAAACAAATAAACGGATTTTACTGTAAATTGCCTTAAATTACTGCTAACATCACCCCAAGATTAACAAGTGGTCACTTCGAACCGGATCTTCATGTTTAATACACCGCCCTTGAAGAAAATGGTGAACACTCGCAGTACAACAAGTAAAGCGCCAGAAAAAAGAAACAGCTGGAGAAAAAACCGTTGGATGAAACCCAAGTAAAAGAAGCGATGGTGCCTACTCCGTCTGTAGCAAAAAGTGTTGATGGAAACAAAGTGTCTCAAGCGTGCGCCGGTAGTGTTGTGAAGTCGGAACAATTGGTGTACAAAAATTCGCCATCACAAACATCGCGTCGCTCTGTAATGTCAAAAAAACGCATCAGCTACATCTATACAGGTACAAAAGAAAAAATTGGAACTAGAAGCAGCCAAGGCAAAGGCACGTATACAAATGGAGCTGATTGACAAACAATTGGCGGCGGACATCGCCGAGCTAAACAGTGAATACAGTCCACCATCCGAAGCATCGGAGAAACACAGCGCTGGAAGTGACATTGAGAGGTGGGTGGAGCGTAGTCAACAAGAATTGGAGTTGAAGCATGCCACAATGGTATATGATAACAAAGGCAAGCGGCAAACGTCGGATCGTAACGACACTAATGGACCAGAGGGCCTATTACCGATCTCATGGTTTTGCAAATGATATCATATGATATCATAGTGCAAAACGAAAAATACGATTTCTGGTCAGATTTTTGATAATTTGTTCATTATTTAATGATGACATCATTGAAATTATGCCATAGTGATGATACCATTGGAGATCGATAATACGAAATGCAGCATTTTATGACTTCTTTTCCTCAAATTTATACCATGTCATACGATGAAAGATCCATAATTGGGCCTGAAACCAAATTGGCTATCCTCTAGAACGATGTGTTCTGCAAGGATTTTATCAAGCAGACTATCCAATACTTTTGCAGCCACAGTCGCCAGCGAGATGGGTCTATAGTTGGAAACATCGGAGTCATCCCCAGTTTTATTTTTTATAATTGGTACAACAATTGTCTCAGTAAGTTCCGCAGGTAGGTAACTGTGACTTAAACACAGACTAAAAAACATAGCAAGTACCCTTAGTAAGTGTACTCCTGAATATTTAAGATGTTCAACGCTGAGGCCGTCGTGACCGGGGGACTTTCGCCTGACCATATTTTGTATGGTTTTCGCAACTTGCTTAGCAGGGAACTGAACAATTTGAGTCCCAGTCACGGTGGCCCCAGCCTCGTTCGATACTGTACTATCAACGTCCGACAAAGGTGAGCTTACTTTAAAATAGTCTAAGAAAGCATTCGCAATTCCCGCGGGTTCCGTCACACCCGCGACGCTCAGCGGTACTCCCGATTTATGTTTTAATTTATTTGTTAAATTCCAAAATTTTGAAAATTCTTTTCTTTTATGACATGTTGCTAGCATGTCCATTTTAATTTGCATTTGGTTATTTTGACAATATTTCAACTTTGCTTTAAAATGATTTCGTGTTCTACACATATTTTCATATACAAAACCGAATACCGATATTGATATTGATATTGAGTACCGATATTGATGGAAACAAAACTGAAAGAAAAGATTCCTTTATTTTCAAAAATTATTAAACCTGCATTTAAAGATTTTTGAAAAACTGACGTCGTCGGACGTTTTGTACGTTAAAAAGTTATCGCGCATATGTTGTGGTCACATTATTATAGCAGCTTCGTCATTTTGCACGAACTATGGTCTAATAATCCAAGATGGCCGAAATCATTTCCAGACGTTGAACTATCGACAATCTAGATGGAATAAGGTCAAGAGACTTAAAATTAGTAAGTGATAGTATAAGTCCCATCATAGCAAAGTTTGTAAATATGTGCATTGAGAGAGGAACTTACCCAGAAAAGTTGAAACAGGCTATGATATGTCCTATCTATAAACAGGGGGACCATCATAACTACTCTAATTACAGGCCTATTGCTATTCTGTCAACAATAAATAAAATAGTCGAAAAAGTAATTATTAAAAAGGTAAGCGAGTTTTTAGAAAAAAATAACATTATTTGTCAAGCGCAGCACGGTTTTAGAAAGTCAAGAAGTACATGTACCGCTTTAAATAAATTTACGGATGATATTAATGAAAATTTGAACAGTAGAAAATATGTGGTTCTTCTGTTCATAGATTTTAAGAAAGCTTTCGACACGCTGGATCACGGACTCCTACTCACTGCCATGCATGAGTGTGGGGTTTGTGGCCCAATCAATAGGTGGTTAAAAAGCTATTTAGGAGATAGAACTTTGTGCACAATGATAAATAATAAGATAGGTAAACAAGCCAATGTGACAACCGGTGTGCCAACTGGATCAGTATTGTTGGCTACATAATGCATGTAAATAGTATGGTAAATGTAGTTAAACACTGTACGACATACATGTACGCGGATGACACATGCATAATGTACGCGGACAAAGACAGGCGATTATAGAACAAAAAATTAAATGTAAAAAAACCTTTTTAAAAACAAGCTTTTATTAAATGCGCTAACAAGAATAAATAAACTTTTACACTAAAACTTTTACTTGTAACGTCATTTCACATTTGACACAATTTATATGACATAAAAGCTTGTCGCGAGATTTACTTGTGTGTAGTAACTTAAAAGTACTGAAAAGAGTACTTTTAGGTACCTACTCGTATTTACTTTGAAAATTGTAATGTATAAAAGTATTCACATCAAATTATTTAATTTACTTGTTAATCTACAAAAGTAAATCTTGCGACAAGCTTTTATGTCATATAAATTGTGTCAAATGTGAAATGACGTTATAAGTAAAAGTTTTAGCGTAAAAGTTTATTTATTCTTTTTAGCGCATTTAAATAAAAGCTTGTTTTTAAAAAGGGTTTTTTTACATTTAATTTATTTTTTACTTTTTAGTTATCACTGGACACGTTTCTCAGTCTGTTCATCTCATTCAACGCATCATTGTTGCAAGGTCGTTTGCCGGAACGTCTATACAGAATTTCAGCTCAATCGGTTTAAGATATCTACTTCAAAATTGATTTTTAGCTTTAGAAGTACGACATATTGGATTAATAGTGACATCACTTAATTTTTCAAGTTATTCTTAGCAAGATCTTTTATTTGATACCCATATTATAGGAGTGCATTAAAAATAATTGGTCCGCCATCTTGGGTATGCAGCCATCTTGGATTTAGAATAACGTCACACAGTTAACCGTGCATTTTCATCAAAACTGTGTGTATACAAAATTTCAGCTCAATGTTAAAGATATCTACTTCAAAATTGATTTTCAAGCTTTAGAAGTCCGCTATATTGGATAAATAGTGACGTCACGTTATTTTTCGAGTTACTCTTAGCAAGACCTTTTATTTGATACCCATAATGTTAGGGGTGCATTAAAAATTTGATCCGCCATCTTGGGTATGCCGCCATCTTGGATTTAAAATGACGTCACACAGTTGACAATGCATTGTCATCCAAACTGAACGTGTATACAAAATTTCAGCTCAATCGGTTAAAGATATCTGCTTCAAAATTGAGTTGCAAGATTCCACCCGAACATACATACATTGCAAGTGAAATAAAAGCTTGTAAAAATACAAGATGATTTTAGCAATGTAATTAAATGGTCACATGATAACGGAATCATTTTAAATTTAGAAAAAAAAGTGTATGCTTTTAAAATCTCCTTATATTAAAAAAGGAAAGAATTTAAGAATATTAGGTCATTCTTATGAATGTATGCATCAAAATAACGGCGATTGTCATAATTGTCAAGTCATTGAATTTGTAAGTAACTATAGATATTTAGGTTTAACGATAGATTGTAATTTTAGTTGGAAACTTCACATTGGAACAGTGTGCAATAAGTTAAGATCCATATTGTACAAATTCATCAACCTTAGTTATGTGCTTGATAAGCCAACATTACGCATGTTGTACCACGCTTTAGCTGATGCCATGCTTAGTTATGGTTTAGCGGCTTACGGGCGAACGTTTCGGTCGTACATTGATGAGGTTCATAACTTATAAGTACGGTTCCTCAAACTGTTAGTAGATAAACATGTTAAAAATAAAATCAATAATAACTATGACAACCTTTTTAAGATGTGTAACATTCTTCCTATTCACGAAAAAATTAAGTATCTTTTAGCAGTAGATCAACATTACTCAGAAAAATGTTTTTTAAACCCCAAAATTATTAATTGTAAATTAAGAGCTGCAATCCGTAAACAGTTTGAGGAACCCAGTGCACATAATTACTATGGAACAAGAACTCGCATGTATCTAGTGCCAAGAATAATTAATAGCTTGAATGTAGACCTTAAATGTACCAATATAATAATGTTTAAAAAATTACTAAAAGACTGGCTACTAGAAAACTACGATAAGCAAGTCCCTTAATACCCAGAATTTGCTGTTGATCCATAATTTTTACCAAAATTCTTAAAAGTAAGTACTCGTAAGTAGTTTGTGTTTACATTTTTTAAAATAAATGAGTGCATTTCTTTCGCCAATAAACTGTACATCAGTTTGGCGATATTAACATTGTAACTGTATACATACTGTACTGAAATAAATAAATAAATAAAAAAAAACTTTATCACAGTTTGATAAAGCCGACGGCACGCTGCGCCCGGTCCCCCACGTTGGGGAGGACCCGTCCGAGGGCTGCCGCGGCGGCAGACAGCCTTGGGGCGAGGAGCTTAAAATGCTCCTCGAAACCCCATCGGGGATCCAGTACCAGACCGAGATTTCATCGAGTTCTCGCTCTGGACTTGGACACCTTCATCCCCGGACAGGAGGCCAGGTCCAGCTCGAGGAGACGGATGCGCCGGACACACAGAGAAGGCACTCCGTGGAAATGGAGTGCCTCCTCTATGCATTTGTGGGGGAGGCTGTTGATTGCGTTGCGGATGTCTAGCGACATCGCAACGACAACCTCCCCCGCTGACGTGGCCCCCTCAGTCCACCTATTGAGGTGGGCCACGGCGTCCACGGTGGACCGGCCGGTGCTGAAACCGAATTGGCACTCGGCCAAGTCCGGTCCCGGGCCCTCCAAATGCTCGACGAGCCAAGAAGCGAGAATTTTCTCGAGAAACTTCCCGGCCACGTCGAGCAGCACCAAAGCACAAAGGCAAAAGCAGAAATATTTTATTTATTGATTTCTATATTGTTTTAAAAAAAGGCTACCTGCGACAAACTCAAAAGTAAAATAGCAAATGGTAATCTCCACGCAGTTAAAGAATGAGATTTAAAACTACAGCGTAGCGTGCATGTGCATATTGCTTAGAAATGGTGTTACTTAGATTATTGATAGGTCATCGCATCAGCGCAAAGACCTATCAATAATCTAAGTGGTGTTATTACTCTGACCGTATTGAGAACATTAATTTTATTTTTTATTCTTTATTTGCATTTTATGTTTTAAATCATATTGTTACTAGATATGTGCGTATCTAATGAAAAAACCTGAATATTTACCCGATTTGGGAATTTTCCGGGAATTAACCCGGGAATTTTCCCACGTTTGGGTTTTTACCGGGTAGAATCCCATCTCTAGATAGGAAACGCCATAGTCTTGAAGATTTGAGTTACTGGATAGTTTTTTGCAAGAGGAAACTGCACAATTTACCATTTTTACTAGCTCTTACTTGCGATACGAAACGACACCTAATGCACACCTAATTGCAGCTGCCGCGCGTCAACTAGTTTTATATAACGTGTATGGTCATATATGGTCAACATGGTTCGCCCAGCCCTGTCATCTCTCGTCTGAATGCTCTAAGTCTTAGAAACTAGACCATAGAGAAAAATGAAGTATTTTCATCATTTTTGTCTATGGCAACAAGTCCATAGGGAATAAATAGAGGGTTGGTTTATCTTTATTCTTGTCTATGTTTTATCACTCCGCTCTGCTCCGCTCGTCAAAATCAATCAGACAAACAAATTATGGTGTAAGCCTAATCCCTTTTTCTTTCTTCTTTCGCACTGATCGTTTTTGCACTAGATGCAACGTTTACTCTTTAGCTAACGACGCAATTCATAATAACACTTACAAGTTGCTCCAAACAATAGATCGTGCCTACGGCACGATAACAAAATAGTCATGAATTTTGACGAAACTGTAAGTAGTGGATATGTGACAACCGAAACAATATACGGGACTCATGAAGACTCCCATGTAGTCATGTCGGAGAAGGTGCAATCTTTAGCTGGAAGCATATATCAAGAGTTTGAGCGTATGATAGCTCGATATGATGAAGATGTTGTTAAGACTTTGATGCCTTTGTTAGTGAATGTATTGGAGTGCTTAGATTCAGCCTATCAGACGAACCAAGAGCATGAAGTCGAGCTAGAATTATTAAGAGAGGACAATGAACAGCTGGTTACTCAGTATGAACGTGAGAAGGCTGCGAGGAAACACTCCGAGCAGAAGGTATGTTGCCATTCAAAATGTAGACAAACCTTGGTATAGATTTCATTGTTTTACAAGGTTAAATGTTTGATGCAATCAAATTCTCTCTCAGTTGCTTCCTTAGTTTCTATTGATTCACACATGTAATGTATTCATTTTGTAATTGATTTTATTTGTTTGACTGTATTAAGATTTTACAATTTCAATGTATCATCCTTTCTGCTGTGAAAATCTGTTGGTATGTATATATTATTCAGTATGCATTTTAATAAAGCATTGAAGTATTAAACATAAATACTATAAGACTATTGTTTGTTTATTGCTTTGTGTAATTGACCTTCGTGTGTATCTTTGTGTAAATATCCTTTTAGTAATTGTTTTATTTGAAATAACTAATATTGTAATTAGTGATTTAAAAGAGGAGACAAAATACTTAACTTTTTTGCCTGTTCTTGTGAAGGCTCTCCCAATTTCCGAACAGTGTAGAGTCAACATTTGTTTTCTCCTATTACTTAACAGACATGTTGATTATGTTTTTCAGCAGTGGTATTGAATACAATGTTAAATATGTTTCTTTCTTAATAGGTTTTTGTTTTTTTGAAGTTGAGTGCCTGTAAAGGCCTATGTTGAATAAATATTTTTGAGTTTGTATTTTGAAGTCATTGTGATAATATCAAAAAGGACTATTTAGGTACGATGACATGGATGAAATTCACTACTTCCACTTTGCATATTTTCATATTATGAACATCTAAATTGATATATCTTCAAAAAATAAAATATTTGGGTTAAATGTGTTTTGTAATAAAGATAGCAAATTTTACTCAAAGGAAACATACCTTTATTTTTAAAAAGAATCAAAACTGCAATCATGGGATTTGAAAATATGCTTGTCACACCCGAGGATTGAAACTATAGGTATTATCCAAAACACCATCTTGTACTTTTAAGGCACTCTACAATAAACATGCTAAATTAATTGAAAGGAAGTTCAATAGGACAAGATAACCCACTAGTCAATAGTCCTTTAAGAACTATCCATAATTATGGCTTATCAAGAACAATTTGATTTAATAATAGATTTTCTGAGTATTCATTACAACCCACTATTAAAAGTTACTGAAAATTAAATCCTTAGAAAACTAAATTTGCATGTCAAACAAAATGGAGCTCATTTCGATCAACTAATTAGTTTATTCATTATTTTTATTTAAATAGTGTGGATTTCATGGTTTTCCTTTTTAACTTTCCTCTAATTTAGCATGTTTATTAGACAGGTTTGGTCCTTATCTTTGACCCTATTGACTGATGTCATAATTTGCGTGTTTAACTACAGTCGAGTAAAAAAGTCATAGAACTAAAAAATTATACACCGTTATTAAATGACACTCACAAGTTTAATCACTTAATGAATTGGATCAGACAATTTTTTTTCAACAGCCTTTATGCACTTATGTATCTGTATTTTTAGATCAGTATCTTCAGGTGACATCAGTGCATGGGAGTGGTTTGTTTCGCGTAGCTTTTAGGTTTGTAGAGGTCTTTAACATCGCAAAGCATCATGATATTAATATTCTAGTATAACATTATTGTGATATAATTTAGTGTTTGATATACTTAATTTACTGGCGAAACATCAAGGGATGGTCAGGATGAGTACCAAAAATTAATAATATAACTAGTTATTGTACATAAAATACATTACTGGGGAGACAATTATGAAACAAATACTTACTAGAGTACAAAAAGCGGATTTAATGCTGACAAGCAATTTCTTCCAAACAACTTTTGAAAAATAGAGAGTTAATAAACATTTTAAATGACACATGCATAGAACTTCAAATTAAAGTGACTTTTTTTCAATTACATTACCGTTTTTAAAATTAAATTAGTTTTATTGAAAATTATAATTCAGGTATGAAATATAATGTTACATATTTAAAAAAAAACTATAAATTATGACGAAAATAAATTGATTAGATATTATTAGATTAATTTACATTTATAGAAACTTACCCGATGCACTTTTCAGCCACACACAACCACTTTTGTTTAATAATTTACTGCAAAGTAGATTACAATTCACAATTTGATGTTTTCGTCACGGAGGTAAACAAATAACTAGGCAATAAAGAAGCAAAGGAATGCATCCAGCCTTTCCTGTGACGGCACGGGTTCTTATCAGTCCAAGGTCAACTAGTTCATTTGTGCGATTACGAATATTTGAAATTATCAGCCATTAATGACAGTTAAGAACTTCTTAACGTAAAAATTAGCCAATGATACGTAAAGATCTCTTAACTGTCATTAGCTAACATCAAATATTCGTTGTATATTCGCACAAAAGGACCTGTTGACCTTGGACTAAACTGCATTCAAATAAAATATATTTGGGCGCCGACAAACTAAATTATACGAACTTATAAGGCTAATAAAGCTATAAAAATATATATTGCTTAAAAACGATAATTTAATTAAACTAGACTTATATATCAACTAAAACACATCCTGAAAGTAAAATGTAAAAAAGATTTGGATGATTCAGAAAACCATTTTATCAAGTTATATTGAATGAAGATTATTTTTATTTTAAGTGTTATGATACAAAGGATATTCGTTTGTCAATTTACTAAACCTTCACGGCATATTAGTTGCCTCTTTAGCATGCTCGCTCGGAAAGCTTCAAGCAATCATCATCATCACAGCCCATATACGTCCCCACCGAGGGGCTCGAGCCTACCCTTTTTTTTTTTTTTTTTTTTTTTTTTTTTTTTTTTTTTTTTTTTTTTTTTGACGTGGGGAATGCTTTGACGCACCGTCCAAGCCCCCGGGTAGGGGCAAGGGTGTGTGGGACTCCACGACAGAGTGCCGCGGCTACCCACTAAACCCCACGGGAACACCTCTCCGGCCATAATTGGGCGACTGCGTGCATGCGCAGAGCGCTGAGCACACGTAAGTCTCCCGGCCTGGCCCGTACCGCCCCAACGTGGAACGGTACGGGCTACCCTCTCCGCCAGAGGCATGGGAGCAGTTAGTGTTCCCTAACTGCCCCCACTGTCGCAGGGGTCGAGTGCAATGCAGGCGACGCGGTAGCTCGAGCCTACCCTATATTAGGGTGATTAGGCCTTAGTCAACCACGCTGGCCCAGTGCGGATTGGTTCAAGCAATAGTTATAATAAAAATAAAAAAAAATCATAAAAATATGTAATATAAAAAGTGCTGTAATATCAATAAATTAATTAATAATGCCATCCTCCCTTCTGTTGCTGTGGAAATTGCTGTGGAAATTTTAATTATTGTGTAACTATTAGATACGAGATAAAACTATTAGAATTATCTCAACATAATATATTTTTGTTTATTAGCTATGCAGTGCCCTTGTAGGGTGCATGTACTGATACAATTTAAATAAAACTGTAAACACCTATAAATACATACATGTAAGCAAGCAAATAAATAAATAATTAATAAAACACATAATGATCATATTTTATTCAAGTAAGTTTTCTAAAGCTTCCTCGACCGCTTTGCTACTGTATACCATATGACGAGTGAATATTGATTTAAATTTCAAAAACATTTTTCACGGTGACTGTACAAATTGCAAAATCAACTCAGTGGGACGAATCAACTGGTTTAAAACATGTATTAGGGCGATTCGGCCCGCGGGCCGAACATCGTAGGCCGGAACGACCAACGAGCCCATAATACAGTGTGTTTCTGCATCAAGTGCACATACGAGGTAGGGGGCAAAGGGCATTTTAGTGATAAAAAAATAGAAAAAAACAGCCCACATTTTTTTATATTTTAGGGGCCATTTAATTTTTTTACCCTCTGTTGCGAACCTGACGTTCATAAACCATTATAACTCTTGAATGAATATCAATGAAATAAATGCCAACGGGATCCTGAAGAGCAATAGTGCTGTGAAAATACAAAATTATCACACAATTAATGACAGAGGATTAAAGGAGAATAAAATGTAAAAATTACATTTTATTCTCCTTTAATCCTCTGTCATTAATTTGTGTTTTTTAATTAAATCCCATTTTATACAAAATATACTCCCTATATGGTATTGTTTTCTAGTGATTATTTCAATCTGTATCACTTCAGTTTTAAAACACTACATAAATTGTGTCTCTAGGTTAATGAACACTGTGGGGTTTTAGTGGGTAGGCCTGGTTCTCTGCCGGGAGAGCCCCACGCATGCGGTTATTCCCCCCGAGAAAAAAAAGGTTAATTGTAACAATAGCTATGATTATTGGAAACGGGGTGTTGGAGACCGCCATACTGATAACTGGGCAAATATTTCAACCTGGGTCATGTGATTGGACACTTTTACTATTATTAGTTGGTTTAACTTAATTGAAGCCTTAGAATAATTATACATACTTCAGTTAGATAGATTACTCTCGACTAGACTGTGTTGGTATTATTCTGACTTGATTTAGATTTAATGAAACAACTCATAATCATAATTTTTTTATCAAGAAATAATGAAGTATTTATTGATAAAATATTATTATTGTAGTAAATTCTCGAAATGATCCCCTCCTTGCTATAGACACTGCTGTGCGATAAACTATTTGCTGTGTTGCGGATCAAATCATGCCAGGGTCATTGCGCAGGTCTTCAGCGCAACTCAAATACTTGTCTCGCAGTTCGACTTCTGTGTTTATAGTAGTGTTACTACTACTACTAGTATAAGCACATTGCTTCATTATCATCATCATCATCACAGCTCATACATAGGGTTGCCACCTTTTTTTTGTCCATATAAAGTACATTGGCTTTCAAAAGGTTGAAAAAAAAAGTACATTGTGGGAACATAAAGTACTTTTTATTCCACTTTATTATCATGCTTTAAATATATGTTTCGTTACTTCTAGCAACTTTATTGCACTTTATGTTTACAAACGAATTTTTTTAAGCACCTTGACATGACAATGTTGACATTTGCGGCTAAATTGCGTTCAGGAATGAGCTTTTGGTTTTTTTTTGCTTTGGTTCACAAGAAGGTCAAAGATGCACCGAAAACGGGAAACTTCTGTCCTCATCCATAAAATCTTCCAGTTCTAGATATGAAAGAGAAACTGTTAGTTTGGGCTAATTATATACAGGAAATTTTTCACGATTCAAGACCAGAAGAGTTTGAAGTTGGTGTTGGAAACTTATAACTCATAGAAGAAGACTATTTAGACCTACTCGTAAACCTCTTTAATAAAATATTTACGACCAGTATTATACCAGAACAACGGCTTATCAACTTTTATCACCATCCCCAATAAAGTGGATATAAAACTTGTAGTGATTACCGAACAATAAGCTTGATGAGTCATGTCTTAAAGATCTTCCTTAAAATAGTACATGGTAGAATATACCGAATATGTGAAGATCTTGGCGACACACAGTTTGGCTTTAGAAATAGATTTCTGCTTCTGGCTAGAGAAATAGATTGCATTAGGGACGCCCTCTTTTGTACTCGCGTGACATGAAGCGTGACTTACATATTTGCTTCATCGATTACGAGAAAGGTTTTGATAAAGTTCAACATATGAAATTGATCGAAGTTTTCAAATCAATCCCACTTCTTATTAACATGTATGCAGAAGAGCTTTTCCGGAATTGATCAGCTAGTCATACAGGCATTATTGTAAAAGACACACCTATCAATAATATATGTAACGCTGATGATACTGCCTTGATCTCAGACAATTTGGCGCCATTACAGGAGCTTCGTAATAATGTTAATGAATTCAAGTAAGGAAATGGCATTGAGCATTAATATTGCAAAAAACCAAATACTTGTTGATCTCTAAGACACCGCAATATGACTTGTAGCTCTATGTCGGGACAGAATTGGTAATAAGGGTGACTGAGTTTGGGTACCTGGGAAGTTGGATTAATGAGAGAGGTGACCATGATCAGGAGATAAAAGTCCGCATTGAGGTGGCTCGTTGAGCCTTTTTCAGAATGAACTGATCGAGATCTGAGCCTTGACTTAACTTGACTACTACGCCTAGTCCGCTATTTCTTCTGTACAATACGGTGTAGAACCATGGACTCTCCCACAAAATATCATTAAAAGGTTGGAGGCGTTTGAGGTGTGAATATACCGCCGTATCTTGAAAATCTCATGGCGTGACCGAATCACCACCGTGTAGGTACTAAGTAGGCTCAAGAAGAAGATGGAGTTTATGAATACCATCAAGCGAATGAGAAATGATAAATACAAACTACTCCAACTCATAATTCAGGGGAAAGTTGCTGAAAAGAGAAGTGCTGACAGGAGGCGGCACTTGTGGTTGAAGAACCTGCGGGAATGGTTTTTCTGCAGTACTACCTCATTATTCAGAGCAGCAGCTTACAAAATTAAAATTGCCCTGATGTTGTCTAACCTCCAATAGACGAGAAACTATAAGAAGAATGAGCTTTTGGCGACCTCTACATAATCTGTCGTTCCGTATTACGCAAACATTCTTACAATAAACTATTTTTTTTATATTTAATGTTTAATGAATCCCAGAGAAATCAAATCGCGCAAAATAAAGTATTTTCGCGTACTTTATCTTTGGCATAAAGTATAGAGTACATTTACCCGAAATAACGTACAATACTTTATAATAAAGTACGGGTGGCAACCCTAGTTTATACCGTTATTACTTCATTAGTTTCAAAGGTTTTACAAGTCCCAGTTGGTATTTGGCGTTTGTGGTATTGTACGTGTTTGGTATATTGCGTAATTACTAATGTCGCAAAAGACCACAAAACGTCAGGTTGGTGTTTTGCGTATGTGGTATTTTACTTAGTTGGTATTAAGCGTAATCATTTTTATAAATTCGCAAAACACCATAAAACCTCGGGTTGGTATTTTGCGTTTGTGGTATTATGCATCTAAACCTATAATTCATATCTTGAATTGTTGATTAATGATTAAGTATTTAAATGAAATCGAAATTGACAGATTAATACAACTAGTAATAAACCAATATTTTCATGTTTATGCTTTCTAATGGTAATTTATTAATGTATTCAAATCTGACATTTTATACAAGTAATTTTATTAATATTGACTCTGACATTTTATTTAATTTGGTGTTTCTAATAATGATTACAATTTGACATGATATTGTATAACTTATTAATCTTATCGTCACAAAATATTTTGCATGCTGTAACTAATGGCTGAATAAGCAACATCTTTATAATTGTTATGACCATCTCCAGTGTACATTATTCAAACGCAAAATAAATATATTATTATTAAGATTTTCACACTAAAATAGAAAAAAGCAATAAATTTTGGGGGTTCTCCATACATAGAACTGAAACCCAAAAATTTTTTTTTCATCAAACCCATACGTGTGGGGTATCTATGGATAGGTCTTCAAAAATTATATTAAGGTTTCTAATATCATTTTTTCTAAACCGAATAGTTTGCGCGAGAGACACTTTCAAAGTGGTAAAATGTGTCCCCCCCCCCCCTGTAACTTCTAAAATAAGCGAATGATAAAACTAAAAAATATATGATGTACATTACCATGTAAACTTCCACCGAAAATTGGTTTGAACGAGATCTAGTAAGTAGTTTTTTAATACGTCATAAATCGTACGGAACCCTTCATGGGCGAGTCCGACTCGCACTTGGCCGGTTTTTTTTGCCCCCTGCCTCGTATGTGCACTCTATGCAGAAACACACTATAGAACAGTGTTATTTTTTCGGATTTTCGCCAGTGTGATTTCTGGATGTGGCAAGCATATTTTTAATAAAGCAATCTCGCTTCTATCTATACATCTATACAAATAAATAAAATTGAAGTGTCTGTTTGTAATGTCAAAATAACAAGTTTTTACTAAATGGGTATGAATGTATATTAGTTACCAATAACAAAAACACAATTTAAAAAATTTTTGTCTGTTTGTTCCCGTTAATCTCCGGAACGGCTGGACTTATTTTCATAAGACTTTCACTAATAGATAGCTAATTATATAAGGTATAAATAACATAGGCTACTTTTTATCAAGATCGGTCCAAATTCACTCATCGATCCCACGCGGACGAAGTCGCGGGCACAGCTAGTTTAAAAATAAATAAATGTTTCCTTTGAGTGAAATTTGCTGTCTTCAGTATTAAGAGAACTTTCCCTCCAGGTGGCTCCTATTGTATAAAGTGATACATTCATCATCATCATCATCACAGCTCATATACCTCCCCACCGATGGGCTCGAGCCTACCCTATGTAAGGGTGATTAGGCCTTAGTCAACCACTCTGGCCCAGTGCAGATTGGTCGACTTCACATACACCATTGAATTTCTTCGCAGATGTATGCAGGTTGCCTCACGGTGTTTTTCTTCACCGTAGGAGCGTCAGACAAATGTACATATTACTTATATCAATTTTATCCTCAATATAATCTCTTAGGTCTTTGTTTATTGTTACATAGTGTCAGTTGATAGATGTGTTAATTGGCTGATATTGTTCAATACACTTTTACTTATTATGTGAAAACTTTGTATTTTTTACACAGTTACTTGAAGCAGAGGATCATTATGAAGGTGAAAGAAAGGATCTCACTGGTAGACTGGAAGCATTGGATAGTATAGTAAGGATGCTAGAGCTGAAACACAAGAATTCCCTTGATCATGCTAGTCGACTTGAGGAAAGAGAAAATGAATTAAAGAAGGTACATAGTTTGAGTATAAAATAAATGTGAATCAACATAATTTTTTAGAGAATCATGTATATACGAGGAATAGCTGAAAAGTTCTGAGCCTAAGATATTAAAAGGCCAGATAAAAATCTAAAATTATTTTTATTTTTCTATATAACCTCCCTCTTCTTCAACGCATTTCTCACATCTTTTAGAAAGAGCTTGTATCTCACTAAAAAATAAGATGAATCTTTGGAGTCAAAATGTTCGTTCATGGCAGCTTTAATTTCTTCATTATTCCAAAATCTTCGTCCCCGAAAGTCTTTTCAAATTTTTAAAGAGGAAGAAGTCGCTGGGTGCCAGGTCTGGACGGTGCCGGCGGTTCAGTTCTAATTCTGAATTTTCCACACATGATATTTTACAAATTCTATGTAGTACATATTCTTAAGAGACCTAATTATTGAATTTACTAATTCTGAATTTTCCGAATGCCTAATATTCCGATATCTGTATTTTCAAAATTTTCCAAGTTCGAGATGCTTCTTATTTAACATTCCGAATTATTTATTTAAAATCATATTGCCATTATAATGATAAATCACTTAAACCAACATAACTTAGTCAAGCACTCGCCAGGTGTTATTTTTCTTTTTAACAAGTCGTCAATTATTTTTTCAATTTTACAATCTTTTAATATATATTTGGATCGCCTCGCCCTAGGCTCAGCAGAAACTTGTTCCTTCCTAATTTTTTTCAAAAAGAAACCAGCTTCTTTCTTTCAAAAAATATATAACTGAAAAGAGTACTCTTTCCAGTTTTTTTGTTTACATGGAAGTGCCACCCTTCTAATGCATTGGTTGTTCTTTGCCGCTCGCTTGAACAACACCACATGTTAGAGCATATCTTTGACATCCAGTTTTTATTAAAATATCACGCCTCGGGTATGAAATTGGAGGGCAACAGGGCTAAATTACAGGTAAGTCTAACTATTTTTCTATGCTGTTTATCTATCAGCATACCACTCTTGTCTGCATTTTTCCAAATTGCTTTGGAAAAATGGTAGTAATATGTGAGTAACATCCTTTAAATCTGACATCTGGATAAATAGTTTTTACAGCGTTTATTATTGCTGTTTCTCAGTCACATTTGTAAAATTTTGTTAGTACATTAAATATTTCTTGTAAAACACGAAATACTTCTTCATAGATTGCTTCTTTTTGTGTGCGTTCCCCAGCAGGAAATTGTGTCCTAGGCCAAATTAAGTTTCATGAATAATTAGAGCGTAATTTGCTATAAATGTGCGCGAAATAAAAAATTTGTGCGCCTTTCCGTTTTGGAATAAAATGAGAAAAACGAATCCTGCTGGGGTAACGTTTTTCCAGCAGGAAGATTTTAAACGAATAATCCGAGAGATAAATAATTTATATAAGCGGATAGCTTATATTTGTGCATAAATGTGCACCAAAAATGAAATTTGTGGGCCATCGGGTTTTACAGATATTTCGTTTCCTGCTGGGGTAACGTTTTGCTGAAACTTGTTTCTCCAAAACCATCGAATGTGCGCCCATTGAATAAAGATACATTAGTAGCTTTTAATTTGTGCCTATTTGTGACATAATTTGATTTTCAAAAATATTTACAGTTTAGGAGTAATCACGTAATGAAGGAAATTCGAAAAAAAATTCTAGCGCATAAATGAGAAAGCATAGAAGCTCACTGAAAACGACTTTTGAATGGTCTTATTATTACTAACAAACATAAAAAGTTTCAAGAATCTACATGTACGCGTTTTTGAATAATTAAACTTTATCTTTAATCGGTGATAACGTCACTGTAAACTCACAATGCAAGAAAGTGACTAAACCCAAATTACATGGGTATAGACCAAAAATTAGAGCGTATTCAGAACTATTTATCATGAAAATTTCAGCATCATATATTTTGTATTAAAGGAGATATAAACAAAAACCAAAAAATTGGCTAATTCTTGTGTTATCCGACTAAATTCGAAAGACCACCAAAAAGCGACGGTTTCATACTTGTTGATGACATTCTTAATTTTACCCACTAACAAGTTTAAATACGTCACGTCTGTGTACACTCGGCTATAAAACTGTTTTGGAAAAATTAATTTATTTACTTTTTTTGAGTTTATTGTCTATATTATTAAAAATAAACACTTCCACTTAAATACCTACTTATTTAATGTGCGTCTATTGATAATTAATAATGTAATATTATATATTATGTGAATATATTATATATTATGTAATATTATATAAATCATAGCATTATATAATATTACAATTACGGAGATAGACCTCTTTTAGTGGAAATAAAAAGATATCAAATAAATATTAGGCATATTAAAAATTTATTAAGTGTAGGCAAACAAACACAAACATGGTCAAGTTATAGAAATAGATAGGAAACCAATAAAATATCCTTTTATATTATGAACATAAAATTTGCAACAGCAAAATTATTTAAATGCTTAGAAACTGCTTTTTTAATGTAATAGAATCAAAACATCAATCTACGGCGCTAGGTGAAGTAGGTAATGATGGCACCTAGTTGTTTACTTGTAGCTATAAAGCTAGATTACCGACCGACCGACTAGCGATCGACCAATCAGACCGCCACATTATCAGGTCATCGGACAGTAGAATGGCAATATAAGCGCTCCGATTGGTCGATCGCACCGGTTGAGTTTCGATTCGTCTGTAACCTATTATCAGAATAGAACGCCACATTATCATGTCATTGAACAGTTGCATGGCAATATACGTATATAGGACGTAATTATTTATAATATGTTTAAGTATATATACCTATTTATTGCAGAAAGTTGGCAAACAAGCAAACTGCCCACCTGATGGTAAGTGGTAACAGTCGCCTATAATACATGTAGCTCCTGTGAGATTCGCAGCAAAATTGCGACCCCCACAAGAACCACAGTGTACTTTGCCAACTTGTGACACCAGCTGTAAAGTCACAGTACCCAGTAATTTCACTGCCATATCTTACCCTTCAAACCGCAGCAATGCAAGCACTGCTGCTTTGCGGCAGAAATATATAAGACGGAGGTACCTAAGCAGACGACCCTAGTACAGAGTCTCCCTCTAGTAAAGTCTATGTCTAGTGTGCCGCAAAGCTCTTTACTTGGTCCGTTGGATAACTTATCTAACAAAAGCACGGCAGTTTATATTTTGTACTAAAATTGCTATGAATGATACATTAATGACAATAAACTCAAAAACTCAATTGCCGTTATGAACGCGACTGTATCGACAAGAACTGTTGTTTAATACTGTCAAGAATAGAATGTCATCAACAAGTATGAAATCGTCGCTTTTTGGTGGTCATTCGGATTTAGTCGGATAGCCATAAACTTAGCCCATATTTTGGTTTTTTGTTTATATCTACTTTATTAATAAATGTATGAAGCTGAAATTTTCATGACATATATTTTGGAACATGCTCTAATTTTTGGTCTATACCTATGTAATTTGGGTTTAGTCACTTTCTTGCATTGTGAGTTTACAGTGACGTTATCACCGATTAAAGATAAAGTTTAATTATTCAAAAACGCGTACATGTAGATTCTTGAAACTTTTTATGTTTGTTAGTAATAATAAGACCATTCAAAAGTCGTTTTCAGTGAGCTTCTATGCTTTCTCATTTATGCGCTAGAATTTTTTTTCGAATTTCCTTCATTACGTGATTACTCCTAAACTGTAAATATTTTTGAAAATCAAATTATGTCACAAATAGGCACAAATTAAAAGCTACTCATGTATCTTTATTCAATGGGCGCACATTCGATGGTTTTGGAGAAACAAGTTTCAGCAAAACGTTACCTCAGCAGGAAACGAAATATCTGTAAAACCCGATGGCCCACAAATTTCATTTTTGGCGCACATTTATGCACAAATATAAGCTATCCGCTCATATAAATTATTTATCTCTCGGATTATTCGTTTAAAATCTTCCTGCTGGAAAAACGTTACCCCAGCAGGATTCGTTTTTCTCATTTTTTTCCAAAACGGAAACGCGCACAAATTTTTTATTTCGCGCACATTTATAGCAAATTACGCTCTAATTATTCATGAAACTTAATTTAGCCTAGGACACAATTTCCTGCTGGGGGAACGCACACCTTCTTTTTTATTAGGCAGCAAGCAGAAAAAAACTGGTATTATAGCTGATGTAACTTCTCTAGTGCTTCCAACATCAACGGGGACAGTCAGGTACTTGTATTGTTCTTAGTTTTCGGAAGTGGATATGAATTTTTTTTGTTAATTGTACCTACTGTATGTAAAATACGTAATGTGGAATGTTAGTCATTAGTGATAGTAAGAATGTGTTAAAACATTAATTCGGAAAATTCAGAATGCGGAAAAAAAATTATGTGGAAAAATAATAATGTGAAACTATTAGAAGTTGGACTATGAATAATTAGGAAAGAAACGCCGGCACCGTCTGGACTGTAGGGTGGGTGATTCACTTCATCAAAGCCAGTTTCGCGAAGGGCTTGCCTCGCGAGTCGCGCCATATGGACTGGCGCATTGTCTTGCAAAAACAATGATTTTGCTGAATTCCATTGCTGATTTTCCCCCTTCTTTTTTCCACAATAAGATTGCGAATTTTTTTATAAGTGCTGCCATATACGCGGCGTTCATTGTAGTTTTTTTTATAGTCAATGAGTAAAATTCCTTCCGAATCCCAAAAAATAGTGGCCATGAGTTCGAAGTCGACTTTTCGACCTTAAACTTCTTTGGCGGCTTCTCTCCTTTTTCAATCCACTGCACTGATTCTTGTTTTGATTCTGAATCATATTGTCGAATCCACGTTTCATCCACGGTGACAATATGGTAACAAATTTCATCCAAATTGTCTTTGCGCAAGCCCATAAACTCCATAGAAGTTTCAACTCGACGCTGTTTATCGAGCGGGCGTGAGCATTTTTGAAACCCAACGTGCACTAATTTTATTCATGTGCAAATGATTTAGTAATATATCTCCAATTCGTTTTTTACTGATGCTCAACTCTTCTGCTATCTGCCACATTTTTATTCGACGGTCCTCCAGTAAAATTTTCTTTACTTTGACGATGTTTTTGTCTGTGACTGTGCGGTGTTTGGTCGTCCCGGGTCATCTTCCAATGACTTTCGACCTTACTGGAATAGTCTTGCCCAACGTTTGACTGTGGCAGACGATGGCCCAGATTCTGGATAAACTGCAGACATTTCTTCAAAAATCTCCTTTGCCGTTTTTCCCTTTTTTAACGATGTTCCTATTTCGTGTAATGCAGCGATGACTCAGACATGTTGATGTTTACTGATCGATTGCTCGGACTATAATGATCCTAATAATTTTTTTAACCACCCATGCGGGAGTGGAGGCGGAGAATTCTCATGGATACCTAAACGGCCGGCCGAACAGGTTATGACGGACTCTTACCGACTAAACTCCGCCTTTCGCCTTTAACCCGAAGGTCATCGGATGGCGACCGCCGCCTTAGGAAAGGGGACGGTCCAGCGTTGCCCTAGATTATACTAGGGCATACGCGCCTGAAATCGATCGGGAACCAAAGTGGGCCGATCGCATCTGATGGGGAAAACTTCGAACGTACAAAAGGTAGCTCGGGCAAGTTAGGGTTGGGGGGGCGGCGCTGATGGCGCCTCTTGCAGGGTTAGAAGATCCTGCGTAATAGTGTTGGGAGGGTCGGTTAAGACATGTCAGGGTCTGCGGTAGTAGAGCCGCGAGGGAGGAGGGGGCTCATAGGCCACCGCCTCTTTAATAAGGGGGATCCTAATTAGACAAAACTTCCTTATATTTATACTAATTAGATGTCACTCAACTAGTGACTACTTGCGCGAGTGATTTAAGTACCTACAAGTACCTTAGGCTCAGAACTTTTCAGCCGCCCCTCGTATGTATTTTTGATTATAAAGTTGTTAAAATACTTTTTGAATATATTTCTTGTAACTAAATCCTTTATTAGATTATTGTATACTCATTTAAAATTTTAACTGGCTTACTATAAATTACTTGAAGTTAAATTAGCGACACGGTTAGCGCAGAGGTCAAGTGATCGCCTACTGTGCAACGGGTCGCGGGTTCGATTCCCGCACGGGACAGATATTTTGTATGGCCTACAGAAATTTGTTTCGGTCTGGGCGTATGTGCATGTGATATTCTATGTTTGTAACTGCACCTACGGCACAGGAGAAATCCTAGTGTGGGGCGACGTTTTTTTAAAAAAATATATAATCAAGAATTACATTACCTACGACAGGGTAGTTGAATGTCAATTTCTAATTGTGTTAAAAATTAATAAATATTAAAGGATATACATGAAATTATAATTTAATGTTATTATATGTTATAAAATTATTATCTTTCTGTTGAGATCCATTTATCCATAGAATTGATAAGTTTTGAAGTTAATATCAAATAAATGCCAAGTGGCATGAGTGGTATTATTACATGGTCTGCTAAATACATAAATAATATTTTCAGGAATATGCAAAATTACATGAACGCTATACAGAACTTTTTAAAACACACATTGACTATATGGATCGTACAAAACTCCTTTTAAGTACTGCAAGTGAAAGAAACGAAGTTCGTGGCAGACTAGGATTGAACCCTGTGGGAAGGTCTAGTGGTAAGTACTAGTATTGAGAAATTTGTATATTTTCTATTCACATTCTGTGTTTTCTATTTACATTTTGATTTTTTATCTGTATCGTGACTATTAATCAAGTACTTATTTGATTTAAAAAAGCCAAATTAAACTTGCTTAGAACTTGTTATAGTAAAGTATTGCATAGCTAATGATAAACTTTACATGTATATTTTATGGTTTTAGGTCCTATATCGTTTGGATTTGCTTCTTTAGAGGGATCAGTAAATGTAGTAGAGCAGTCAGAGAGTATGCCTGGAAGTCCTGTCAGCTTATCATCTTCGCCACCTACACCACCCTTAGGTTCTGAACTGGCTGCTGTGCAAACAGTCGAGAGAGCTCACCAGACTGATCCCATTACACAACAGAGTCAGGTATGAATGATCAGTTATAATTCGCAAATTTATTGATTGGTATTGGTAAAGGACTATGTAGTTTTAATTAACAACTTACTTAGATCTACCACGAAGGACGAAACTCGGCGGATGAAATGGCGACGCTAGCCGTGCATAGGGGATTGGATGCCGTTATACAAAAAGTTTCCAAAATTAGAACAATGCAATCATTATTTGTCTCTTCCAAGTGTTGGTTAAAAAGAGACAAATCCTCATTTGTTATTTTTATGTCGATTTTATAGATATTTCTATTACCATCTGTTCACTTAGTAAAATAGAGCTCCATATAAATTCTTGTCTCAATGTACTTACTTAATGATTTGCACTGCGGTCCAAGTTGCGCACACATTACTAACATTATGATTAATGCAAATGACGGTTCCGAATTGAATAAAAAATGCATTTATTACAAAAATAAATAAAGCCACGGTAATTACTATTACCGCGATAAAGCTTACAATTTAAACAAACCCTTATTACACCTTTTTTCACAATTTACTCTTATTACACCTTTTTTAGTTTCATAATTCAACATATTACCATACTTGTGCTTGAAAAATATTACCGTACAAATGCTGTAATATATATATTTTTAATTTCAGCAAAAGTTTATGTCTAAGGACATTGAATATTTTTACGAATATTAAATTATTTTAGGGTTTAGATGACAAATAAACATTTCATTTCATATTTATAAACACAAATTAACGTATTTGTTTTTACGTAGCTAAACGTACGTAAACGTAGCTAAACTGCCTAACCCGTGGCTTTAGCCTCGGCTATGCCGATCCCTGCTACTGTCTCTGTCTATCTTACAAAAATAACACGTGTAGAAAAAATAACAAACATAGATCAGCCAAACCAGGCTTAATATTTCTTATTAATACTTATTAATAAGACATTATTACAGCAAGAAATTATTAATTGTGAATTATTTACTGCATCAAATTCCTAGGCAGTTGCCTAAGAATTCAATGAATTGAATACGGTGGTATTTGTACTGTTTGCACGCAATTATTTCGGACCACATTAATATCGCGATCGTGTACACTCATGTCAGTGTCACTTTTATTTAATAGTCTTGTTTAATATAACATTAGTCACAACATTAGTTAAACGTGCAGAGCAAAAGTTTAATACCTTTTGTAGTCAAATAGTTCAGTTTTTATCAATTCAGAACTTAATTTATTAAGTTTACTAACATTACTTATTCCATATCATCTAATCAAATTGAAGTGTTCAGTTGTTTTTTTAATCACTCTAATACTCTTACGTGATTGGATAATATTGGGGACCATAATCTAAAATGTCATCTTATAGAAAGAGAGAGAAATAAAAATTCATGTGAAAGAGGGAGATAAAAGATTTGGTTGTTGAAATCTGTTCAACGCCTCTGAGCGTGTTAAAAAACAACCAGACAACTACACTTCGAGGCTCTGAACGCGCTCCAGCAATAATATCTTTTTCCCCCCCTCTTTCATATGAATTTTCATTTCTCCCTCTGTCTTTCCAGCAGACATAATAGATAAAGGCCCCAATATCATCTAGTCAGGAACGAGTTATTTGGTTATAAACGTCAGCTGACCTAAAAAGGCCGCATTGCAGAATCATAATACGAATCATAATATTATGAATGTAGTGCAATTCATCATAAGCAATTATTCCATTAGACAGCTTTGTATGAATATTCGTAAAATGGTCCACAAATAAGGCATTGCTAAAGTGTCAATTGGGACCATTTTACAAATATTCATACAAAGCCGCAAATAGAATTTGCTTATGATGAGTTGCATTCAATTCATAATATAAATCATAATATGATTCGTATTATGATTGCGATGCGGCCTTTGTAGGTTCGCATAGCGTTTTACAGCCATCAAATTCGATATTTGTTTGGTTGTATCGCGCTCTGACGCTATTGAGGTTTTGAACGGGCCGGTTGTTTCGCCCGAGCGCCACGCTCTTAAGTTATTGAACAGGGTCAGAGCGAATAGTTGTACTTCGCGCGAATTCTCTGAATGCGCCTCTTTACTACCTTTTTTTCATGAGCACCGATTGCACCGCTTCATGACGTCACATTGCTTTTGTTGGCACGCATCTATTCTATTCGGACTGGGTTGTTTGCACACTATTGGTACCAATAGTGCTGAATAGCTCAATTTGGACCACGGCGATGGTTTATTCCTGGGGTTTCTCTATTTAGTTTGTGTTGTTGGTTTATTTTTGGGCTGCCTTGACTTTTGGGCTGCAATGTTTTGACATTGTAAAAAATTGAAAACATCAACAAAATTGTCCACGAGTTGCGTATAGTTGCGTTTATGGCGGTCCCAGAATTAGATTTATTTATTATGAATGGATCACACTACAGGTGTTCTGGATATTACGATATTACTTTTTTATTTACTAAGAACTCGAAGTGATACTCTGCTTGTAACGGTCATATACGTAGGTATTTTATTGAGAGAGATTTATACTATTCATTAAATATTTCTTTTGTTGACTAGAAATTGCTATTTTGCTCAATTTTGACGACTCTGCACCTCAGAAGGAAAAAACGGAATCCTTATAGGATCACTTTGTTGCCTGTCTGTCTGTCTGTCAAGCAAGACCCTTTTTCTCAGGAACCCATAGAGATAACAATTTGAAATTTATATCAAATTTTCCAGCCTACATTATCTTTAACCTGTGTTAAAATCAAATTTTTAACTCAACGTGATCGAAGGATAGGACTGTTTATGTCGCAGATTTTCGCATATTTTGCGATTTGACAAGGAAACAAAACCTATACAGTACTTCCCGTTGACGTAGGATCTGGTAACAAGCAATGTCTTACAGCACATAAACTGTAAATATGTTAATCGCCTCTATGGTCTAGTGGTTAAGACCACCGGGTGTTGATTTTGAGGTTCCAGGTTTTATTCCGGGTTTTCCTCATGGAGGCAGAAATTTTGCTGCTCGGTTTGGCTTGTGTACTAAAGCCCTACGCTTTTGTGCCAAAGCCCTACGCTTTTGTGCCCGCCTGGCTATCTACCAACGTCTTAACCTAGTTTGTCGTCATAATAACAATGTTAATAATAAGATTGTTGTGTACGGGCAATTATAGGTAAAATAGCCAGTTCCTCAGTTTCTGAGGAGCCCAGGCAAAGCTCGCAAAAGACCAAAAGCTTCCCTGTCCCTGTACATATTAAAAAATATGTAGGTAAGTATTTAGGAACTTATATACTTAGATAAGTTTGTACGGAATTCGGTGCGCGAATATAACTCGGCACTTGACAGATTTTTTCAGATACTGTACAACTACATGGACCAGTACAAGAATATGTAATTTCTTTCAAAGTAATGGTTGTAATTTTATTCCATCTACAAGATTTTAGTAAATACACTTGAAACCTATGTGTCCTACTGCTGGGCAAGGGTAGCAGAATTAGGTATAGGTTTTTGTTTCGAGTTTTTTCGATATTTTTGCGGAGGTATTTTCGTTTATCTCTACAGACGTACATTCAACTAGACAACGTCAATCTCTCTACCTGTTATACAGTTTATTAATCTTTATTTACCGAATGTAACAAAAAAATTCCAGTATTTCAGTTTTTGTTTCCGAGTTTTTGCTGCTGAACATGACACCATAAAGTATATTTTAATTTTTTTGTTCGATGCCAGTGGCGATAACGTTGCAGCGATGACTAAAGGAAACAGTTTAAAAAGAAGAGCATGGCTCGTCCTTTTGGCATGTCAACTATATACCCACGTGATGCCTAGTTGAATACATGTCGGTGATTTCTGTGGATTTGGTTATAAGTGATAGTTGTCAGAAACCGGCCTATTAGTTAAATACAAAATACGTCAAGATTCTATCACCAGTAAACAAATCCAGAGTTAGATATAATATTGAAACCGGTCATTAGTCGGCTGTTACGACATCCACGGACGACATATCAGATTTAAATTTGTTTTGGGACATACCATTGTGCAGTGTGTGAATGAGCATAGTTGTGATAAAGAAATTCCTTTCAGCAACTGCCAGCTTGTTCAATATCATTAGCAATTCTTTACATTACACCTCTCCAGCAGATGTTCTGCCAGGTCTCATTAGGTTACAATGAAAAATGCTGACAAAGGTCACGAACCCACCATACACTCATTATGCCTCCCCTGCGTTCAACCATAGCGATGGCAGTGTATAATTGTTATACGGTATCCATTTTTATCACAAATAATAATTCGATTCAATATCCCCTTGTGTGTGTGCCTATTTAACAAGTTAAGGGAAGTTTAGATGTAATTTTGTTGTTATTACTCCGTGAGTTCACACAACACCCACTTATCAAGGTTTTTTATCATTCCAACTTCATGTAAAATAATCTTTTTATCACTTACGTTGAAGCAATTTTGCGACTTCGCCAGCGTTATATTTGTTTTCGCGTGGGAAGATTATTTCCCGTAGGAAAATTACCCTATGTCCTTCCCCTGGTCTTGAACTATCCCTATACCAACTTTTATCAAAATTGGTTCACTTCTTTCGTAGCCTATTCAATATAAACAAACAAACAATCAAATCTTTCCTCTTAATAATATTAGTATAGATAACAGCTATGATTTGCCGTATGGGCCGCAATATATGACGTCATCAGCATGCGTTTTTCAATATCCGGACACCTACCGCATTTTTTAAATTCGGCGTGTACGGTGCGTCCAAATGTGCGAGGTTTCATATAAGTTCATACAACAAATTCCGAAAATATGGCGCGTACGGAGCGTGCTGCGCGGACATATGTGCGTTCAGCTTTTTTAGAATTGCGATAACCAAGTGATCTGGTCGCCTGAAGTTTAACGACTATCTATGTTTATTACGTTTGCTGAATTCTGGGACCGTCACATGATAGACCGAGAGTTCACCATATAAAAATGATCCATTTTTTTGGGACTCGGCAAATGCTGATATTCTGAGATTACAGGCCAAAATGAAATGGTCTCGCATGAGTTTTGCAAGAAAATCTGATTTTTTCAATACATATGTTTTCATACGGCAGACTCTTGGTCTGTAAAATTCGTTGAAATTTTCTGCAGTTCAAATAACGTAGATATACAAGAAAATAAAACGTGAGTTAAGAGGTTTTATATTATGTATTGGTCATCAAACAATAACATAGATACAAAGAATAGAATAACAATTTTACTGAATATGTATGCATTATCTATATATAGCATATAATATGGTGGTTTAGTATTTATCATATTTTATTTAGGCTACTTCTCCTGTGGCGCCGCTAAGTTCAAATACAGGAAAATCCCAAACCAAAAGCGAGAAGCGCAGTGGAAATACTCTTTATCAAGAATTAGCATTCCATGACACCGAGGCCATCGCCGAAGGAGATGATGGCGCTGATATAACTGGTAACCTAATTTAACTATAGTTATATACATTTATATTAGGTCCTTACATATGAAATTGGCGTTTTGTATGGGAGGAACATAAAGTCGATTTTTTAAATATAATAATTATATTTATTTAATCAAAGTATGTTCCATTGGTATCTATGCACTTTTGCCATCTCATAGGTAGTTTATCGATCCCTTTAGTAAAAAAACCATTAGGACAGGAATCAATAAAATCTTTGAAGGCGGTTTGGACTGCCCCATCGGAGTTGAATTTTTTCTCTTTCAAGAAGTTATCCAAATTTCGAAAAAAATGGTAATCTGTTGGAGCGAGGTCCGGAGAGTACGGTGGATGTCTTTCCAATTGAAGCTCCTCTAATTTGGTAACCGTCTGTTGTGCAGTATGTGGTCTAGCGTTATCATGAAGCAGCAGTGGCCTAGAGCGATTGACCAGCCTCGGTTGTTTAGCAGCTAGCTTTTCCATCATGGTTTGCAGTTGCTGACAATAGACATCTGCCGTAATCGTCTGGCCAGATTTAAGAAAGCTGTAGTGAACGACACCGGCACTAGTCTATCAAACGCTCACAAGTAACTTTTTAGGAGTCGATGAGCGCTTCCGATTATCGTACAGGACCCACTTTTCATCACAATTCGATTTAAAATCCCTTCATTTTTGTGCCGGTTGAGTAAGGCAACCCAGCAGTTAACGCGCGCCTGTTGATTTGCTTCACTCAATTCGTGAGGTACCAACCTTTCAAGCTTTTCACCTTCTTAATTTGCTTCAAGTGGATTAAAACAGTTTTCTCACTAACACCGCAGCCTGCAGCTAACTCGAACATGGTTTGCGATGGATCCGCTTCCACAATAGCCTTCAATTCTTCATTATCAACTTTGGTCTTCGGCCGTCCACGGCGCTTGTTCTGCAGGTCGAAATTTCCAGAACGAAAACTTTGGAACCAAAAACGCGCTGTGTTTTCTTTTGCGGCACCGTCGCCATACACATAATTAATCCTTGGAGCCGTTTCTGCATTACTGGTCCCACGGTGGAACTCGTACTCATAAATAACGCGATATTTCAAGTTTTCAATTTTTTAAACTGAGTGACGCAAAGAAAAAAAACAGTTGAGGTAAAAACAAGTGAATTATAATTTTCGAAACACAAATACATAATTAAATACCTGTATAAATTTGAATTTGGAATTCCTAACCATAGAGGAGATATTTGAGATCAATGTGGCTAGTACGGCATAACGCCAATTTCATATGTAAGGACTTAATATTATATTATAGATATATATTTATTAAACTTTATGGTCGAGAACGGGCTCTTCACGCATGCCAGGTAACGGCCAGTGTAATTTATCGGTCGATAAGTCAGTCCTTAGCCTGCATGCCTTATTATGGCATACGTTTTAGAAGTATTCCAGTTCCCATTTTTGTCTTCAGAAGCTGTAGTAAATTTTAGTACATATTTGGCTACCACAGTTTTGCATTGTATGTTTATAAAATGTGAGTCATTTGTGAAATTTGACTTTATTCTTTGGTCATCATTCTTAACCTGCATTGACACTATTCCAATAATTGTATTGAATTTTGAACTCGTCTCCTCAAATAGGCCATTTCGTCATTATTTTCTAATCTTTTCTTTTTTTATAGGAAGCTGGGTTCATCCTGGTGAATATGCATCATCTGGTGAGTGCCTTTGTTTATCAAACTATTGATTCGCATGAAATTCCTTGTCTTTGCTATGTTCTTGGTTAGATAATGACTCTTTTTTTTGTTTTTTTTTTGCTTTAGTAGTATTCAGCACTCATAATTTCCTTTTAAAACTTAATAAATCCATTAAACTCTAATGCGAGACTAGGGGCGTGTCTAGTCATTACCGTGCATTAAGCTCAGGATGGGACTGAGCGATCCCAGAAAATTACTAGTCTTACCAAAGCATGTGGACTCTGCTTAGGTGAACACTTACCTAGCTAATCGTGGGAACGCAGTGAGGAAATCTAACGTTTACTAAAAATGGTGGCGATATTGTTTGCTACCAATCGCATCTTTTTACCCCAGGGGGCGAAAAATGGCTCACAAATAGCAATTTGCTACGTTGAATGTTTAAAGAGCGATAGAAAAAAAAAATGAAGTGCGTGAGATGATGAAAGAAAGATGAATTGATATTTTGCGTTTAAATGAAACTATGTGAAAAGGTTCTAATTCCAATACTTATGGACCTGGGTATGGAATATTACATTGCACACTCCGATCTCATTAGTAAGGGCAGACGTAATCGTTGGTTCCATCGCGATTATGCCGATGCTGTTTTACACAAATAGGCGGCGTATCGCGCTTGGGTCAGGGATCGCGCTCTCAAGGATCCTGAGATCGATACACTGAAAGTAGCCTACAATAAGGCTTTCCATTCCGAAAGACTGGATTGATATTAAAATCAGGCAGCGTGATGTTCATGCTATATTGCAGGCATTCTGGAGGTTATTATTAAAAAAAAATGCAGCGGAGTTGTCTCCCGTACTCACACGCCTATACTAACCATCGCACTCTCCGGGACGCGTGCCGGAGGCTTATGTGCAGCCAGTGTCCAAGAAAGGTGATCGCTCAAACCCGGCCAACTATCGGCCAATAGCTGTCACCTCAGTACCTATTGTGTGAAATCATGGAAAGGATCCTGAATAACCAACTGATCCGTTATCTAGAGGATCACTCTCTAATCAACGACCGTCAATACGGGTGATCTTCTATTATTCTAGCTAGCGTATGTGACGTATATCTAAGGTGAAGCTATCTACAAGCACGGTGAGTCACTGTCTATTAGCCTAGACATCGCTAGTCTTAGATTGGGTCTGGCACAAGGGTCTTCTATCCAAACTTCCGTCCTACGGTCTACCTATTCATCTCTGTACCTGGGTGGCTGAGTTCTTGCATGAGCGAAGAATCCGTGTCCCTTAAAATGATGTAGTTCGCGGCTTATGTCAGTGTATGCCGAAGTACCCCAGGGTTTCATTCCTCTTGGGAACTTTCATTGTTATGCGGATGATAGTACAGTGTCTGCGGGATATTTCGCATACGCGATGGCTGGACTGGTGGACTTCGCGGAGACGGAATAACCTTGTCACTGAACTCAACCGGGTTTTGGACCGCGTATCCAAATGGGTCACAGAGAACATGGTGGATTTCATTGCCAAGAAAACACAGGTGTGTGCGCTCCTCTCTTCAAGGCACAAGACAAGCTGTAGAACAGTATAACCATGCTCGGTTTGGGCATACGCTGCGACCTAAACCCAAAGGAATTTGAATGAATGAATGAATGTGTAGAATATTGCTTGCACCTCTGGGATGGTTCCGCTAAGTACTTACTCGATGCTTTGGATAGGTTGCAGCGGCGCGCAACAAGTATCATTGGCGATGTAGAGGTGAATACGTCGCTTTGAACCTCTGCAATTGACAACATTTAATTTTTGCTTAGGTACCAAAATTCAGAAACCATTTCGATATTTTTGCATTGTTATCACAATATACGTTGTTTGGATATTTTTTTCATACAATTATTTTAGTGATACGAAACATTTTAGGAACGCTTCAGGACATGGTAGTAGAATGATTTAAATATTTATTTAAAAAAATTACCCACCTATTTAATTTTATATTATTTTCTAAAATCTCCAAAAAATATTGTACTAGTTTAGTGCAGTATTTATAAAGCTTTTTAATTTTTTTCCTATACTAATATTATAAAGAGTTTGTTTGTTTGTTTGGTTGAACGGGCTAATTTCAGGAACTACTGATTCAAATTCAAAAATTCCTTTGTGTTGGATAGTCCATTTATCGTGGAAGGCTATATAACATCACGCTCCGAGTAATAGGAGCTGAGCATCAATGAGAAATTATGCAAAAACGAGAAAAAAAATATATGACGTAAACTTAGTTCGCGGGCACAGTTAGCTACTTATACAATTAATAATTGGTCTCCTAAAGCGTCCCTTACAATTTCTGGGGTGATAAAAAGTAGCCCTGTATATAACTTTGCATTTTCTTTAAAAATGCTAAACAAATTGAAAAATGAATAAAAGTAATGAAAAAAATTCGCATCGGGCAAGATTTTAACGTGCGTCTCCAACATACCGTGTTGGCTCATAGATCTTTTGGCCACCAAGCTCTTACTAGCCCTGACAAAATCTCTAACCTATTGATCTTTTTTTGAACTTTGTTAGCCAAAGTAGTACTTATTCTCGTTAATAATTACGTATCAACATTCAATTCAGAAATCTTAACAGATTTCTTGAAATGGTTAAGAATAAAGCAAACTTATGAAATGTTATTAATATTTATAGGTTTGCTTTATTCAAGAGATCAATACCATGGCTAGTGTTCTGAAGAGCTTTTTTCACTAATTCCACCTTCTCCTTTTCTTTTAAGGATTACACGTGCTGACATGTGTTGTCACCATCTTACTGTCTGTTAATAGCATTCCAACGCGAACCAAGAAAGGCAACTCATTTCTATATCGCACGATCAAAATATGGAACTCTCTGCCAGCACACGTGTTTCCTCCTTCTTACAATCCTGGGTCCTTTAAAAGAGGCGTGAAGAAGCATCTTGCAGGTCGGCAAGGTGAGGGTGGCTAGTGCGGCGTGTATTCTGTAAGTGTAATGGAGTCATTTGCAAGGCCTTCTATAAAAAAAAGGTCACGAGTCTCTACTAGTTCTTACATAATAATATATCCCCGCTTCTTTATTTCTATATTTATTTACTCTATTACGTAATCGTTGCTGTAAATAACTCTGACCTTGCCACAATCGATAGCTGGAATAAATCGTATCATATTAAGCCCAGCAAAGCTCAGAAAATTTATTATTGGCAGTCTATACTTTGTTTCTAGGATCGATTACAGTTTGTTGCCGGCGGTGGTATTTCGGGTGTTTCCTTAAGCAATAGTGTTAAAAATCTAGGTTTATTTTGGGACCAGTGCCTGTCGTGGAGGCCGCAGGCTTAGACTGTTCGCAAGATCGCAAGTTTCTCCCAATAGGTACTTAAGCAGCTATAGCACAATCACTTCTACTGTCTTTGCTGGAATATGCTGATGTTGTCTGGGCCGATCTGTCTGAAGAGCTCCTAGATAGGCTGGAGTGCCTACAGAATGTAGCCATCAGGTTCCATTTTTAATTTACGAAGATTTAACCATGTTTCTTCATATCGTTCTCACCTCAAATGGCTCCCCATCTGACAGCGTAGAGACATTAATGTTTTGTGCCTTCTTTACTATGTTTTGTTTCATCTAAAGTCTCCACCATATCTTAAGTCTCATTTTTCATTTCTACCCACTTAATCAAATCGCTAACTGCGATCTTATTCAACCTTATTCTTGATGTCCCGCCACACTCAACTTATCCTACGCTGTCCACTTATGTCTCTCTGAGAGAATTCGGAGTGCACGCATGCTAGGGTCTTTTAAAAACCAAGTTCGTAATCACTTTCTTTCCTTCAATCCTTAGTTGCTTTGGTGACTCTGATTTCCTTTTCCTATCACACATACCTCATTCCCGTTTCTACATCATCTCCCGATTAAATCTCCCCCATGTATATATTGCCCACTCCTGAGTCAATTAAAAACCGGCTAGAAGTTTGCCTGAAGAACATGACCAAATAGCATGATCGATTTCGTAAAAGTACATGACACTGGCTAGATATCGACGTAGTGCACTACTTGGTAATTAGTCGATGGCTTCGAGCACACGAGTATATAGATTTTAGAAAGAACAAGAGTAGAGAGTCACATAAAGGTGGTGTGAAAGAAGGTGGGTAAAGGGAGATTTTCAAAAAGAGCATAATTAATGTCAACTAAAATTTGTGGAATGTCTAAAACAAGGAAGGAAGGAAGTTAGGCAACGAATGTGTCTTTTGATCAGGATTCCAGGAAAGCTGTGTGTGATAAGAAAAAATCATGGCTAGATTGGATAGCTACAAAAGCTAATCAGATAGTGCAACAGGCAATGAATAGGGATGTGAATCAAGTTAAGAATGCAGTATAAAAGGTTAAGGAATGTGGTCAAGAATATTGTTAGATGAAAGAAAGAAGATAAGAAATAGGTTTTCGACACCAGCCCAGTGATCCGCAGCAATAATTAAATTGCTTTGAATATTTATGAAACAGCTAAGAGGTAATACCGGACCTCACAAATGCAGCAGCTTACAATTGTCAGGATGAAGAGATGGAATTTCATAATTTGTTTGAGAAAGATGACACAGTGTCCAATAATGGAGTTGAGGAAAAATAAGACCAGGACGAGAGAGAAATTGTAAAATGAGATTGTTAAAGAGATGCGATATTTAAAAAAGGGCTGCGAGGCGCGGTAGGATTTTGTCGAAATGTTGAAGAAAGAACGAAAGAAAATTTGTTGACATTACCTACGCACTGACATACAATTTTAATAACTACCAAAATAGTCAAGTGGGCAGCAATTTGATACGAACACTGAAATCTTGCGTCACGTCAAATGCCATTACTCTTCAGTCTATAGTAGGTGATTGTTTGAATGATTTGAAGGATAGTGAAAGGGACTTAAAAATCAATGAGTTGACTGTCACGTGCCTCCTATACGCTGACCATTAAATTAGAAATAATGTGAAATCGTCAGAGAGAGATTTATAAGACATAGTTAACTGTATGCATGGTGCATTAGAAAGAAAGGGAACGAATTTTAACGTGAACAAAAAGAAAATGACAATATTTGAAAGAGAAGACAAGATGACAAACTGTAAGGTTATGGAGCTGAATATTGAAAGCTAGTAAGAGTTTGTAAAACTGAGTTCCAGGTTTATAAGAGAGAAGAGAAGACTTAAAAGAAGAGTAATGGCACGAAACAAAGTGCATGGGGCTCTGAGCTACTTCATGAACAGCCAGATTTTGTCGAAAAAGGCATGACTGGCTGTGAATGGAGACGTGACCCTATGCTTATGTATGGACTGTATATTGGATGTGACAAAACACGGATAAAAGTTAACTTAAAGTTAAAATAACGCTGTGTTAATGAGAGCTTTAAGATTATTTGGTGGATTTACACTGATGGATAAAGTGCTAAATGGTGTGATAAGGGACAAGTGTAGCGTGAAAGTACATATGGTGACAAAAATTGAGAAAGGAATGCTTAGATGTTTTAGGTACGAAAGGACGGATGAAAGTGTCTGACGAAAGAAATTTATTACGTGAATGCATATAGGCTAGTTGGTAATAGATATCACGACACAAAGGTGATGTGGAGAATACTTTTAACCAACGAGCATTATATGAAAGTTGAGGAAGCTAGACGTGTACGCGAGATTGTAGCAAGTAGAAAACTGTGATCACTGTATACACTACCATGGGAAGGAGGCGTGAGAATGTAAGAGTGTGTATAAATTAGTGTTAAATACGATTTTCAAGAATGTATTTGGTGCTAAATTGTTTTATGATTGAATTCTTGTAAAGGTGTAATATCATTTATTTATAAGTACAGTTCCGTGTATTTTTTTATAAATCTTGTTAGTCACACGTTGATAAAAACCTATTTCGCCAGCTCTAACATCTTGTCTCTTACTATTGTCAAAATGCTAAAAAGAAGTAAGTGTCACTGCAGAGTTACATGTTTAAATGTTTGGTAATGTTATTTTTACCTGATGTTATAAAATAATTACTGTAAATATTACAGTGTAACACTAACAGTATTTGCTGTACAAAAAAATGTGTATCGGAGAAATATTTTTATATTTTTTAAATAATTACTTACTTTTTCTAGTTTTCTTTTAATTATAAAAAAGTATAAATAATACTTGTACATGGTAATATGATAGGCCTTTATCTTGATCTAGCATTTTTTACAGATGTCGTACTTTTAACTAGATAACCTGTATATAATCAACATAACAGTACTATATTGCAGTAAAAACATTGTCATGTCAATTACACGTGTTTAATTTTCTTTTTAAACATATATCACTGCTTTTAACAAATTTATTTGATCGCTTCTGTTAATATTTATGTAATTACTAAAACATTTTCGTTCTGTTTCCATGCGTTCTAACAAATGTGTGTCGACCTACCGCAGTTAACGATAACTACTTTGGTAAGTACCTAACTCATTAAAATTAATATTAAAAAGAGATTGAAATAACCACTTTTTAACCAGTCTATTTTGTCAATTATTATAATGAGTGTGTACCGGTACAAGTGAAACATCAATGTTAAATAAAAAACAACCCGTGCTTTAATAGTAGATTTATTAACCACGGGGATAAAGCAGTGTCAGCGAGGGATTTAAGAATAGAGTTCTTAGTGCAGCAAGGGATTAAAGCTCACCCATGTATGTCTAAGACTGCTTTATACCCGAATAAAATGAAGTGATGTAGTAGGACAGTGTTAACTCATTATGCCCATTAGTGGGACGTATAAGGGTGGTTAAAGATGAGGAAGCTACTCACGAAACAAATGCGCAGTAATTTTATTAAGATATATTTGTTTTTACATTAGGAATGTTCATGCTAGATAAAATACAATTTAAACTTTTTTTAGGTATGGGGAAGGAAGTCGAAAATCTCATCTTGGAAAATAACGAGCTTCTAGCCACGAAGTAAGTGCCTGGTTTCATTTACATAAATAATTATCAGAAATAGTAGCATGAAATTAATAGTTTTATTTAGAATTTTTATTACGATAACATTTCTAGTCAATAATATCAATGTTTTTAATACATTTATCGTTTCTACACAGGAACGCACTTAATGTAGTCAAAGATGATCTGATTGTCAAAGTGGATGAGTTGACTGCAGAACAAGAAATATTAAGGGAAGAAGTTTCAAATCTCAGCGCTGCCAAAGAAAAAATGCGTGAAAGGGTTACGCAACTTGAAGAAGAATTACGAACTTTAAGGGTAATTTTTCACGTGTTACTTTTTGCGTTCAACTAGATAATCGAGAGGACTGTTCAGGCTGTCAGGGTTGCTACACAGTAGCATCTAGCAACTTATATTACATTTGTCTGGAGATCAATCAAAAATATTTAATGTTACTAATGTGATACCGTCTTACACAGTCTTAGAAATGGATACATAATAGTTGTAGATTTATGTAGGAAGAGTGCATTATGATTTCCTTCTCTATTTTGGACTTTATTGGATTTGGTGCTACGGATTTGGTAATGATTTTTTTAATGTTTATATTTTATTTGGTATTAAGGAAACAATGAGCAATAATGCAAGTGGTGGTGATAATGAAGACGAAGCAGACGTGCCTATGGCTCAGCGAAGACGTTTTACCCGTGTCGAAATGGCTCGTGTCCTTATGGAGAGAAACCAGTACAAAGTAAGTCATATTTTTAAAAATGTATATAAATGATTTACATTGTGTGGTATTATACCGGGTGTAACTGAACACCCCAATAATATTTAAGGGGCATATAAGTTAGATACTAAATAGACCTTCGGTGCTTGTCCGTGAGATGGAACCCCAATACTTTCAGAGTTATTTGATTTTAAACTGAAAGCAAAAACTTTCAAGTGACAACCATAAGCAGCTCTTAACACAAAAGAAATTAAAACAAAATGACACGTGACAGACGTGAGCGTAGTATTCCTCCTACGCTTACGTAGGGCTCTCGGCACTTAATACAAAAAAAAATAACTTATTTAGTTGTATGACGTGAGCGTAGTATTCCTCGGAAGCTTACGTAGGGTTGTCGGCACTTAATACCAAAAAATAATTTATTTAGTTTGTATGGGAAAAAAAAGTAGGTTTGTTAGGCCTAATATTTTTCCTATAGAATCTATACTTCTGATGGATACATACCCTTAAATGTTATTGGGGTGTTCAGTTACACCCTGTATAGAGAATTGGATACAAAATTGTGAATTTTTTATACGTTTCGATAACTATGAATATGAAAGAGATAGTTTCTTTTTATATTGAACGAATAATTGAGCTTTAATGTGTGAACAATTTCCTTATAAACTAAAAAAATTTTGTTTGCGCAGATTTTATTAAAAATACCCACTCTTTTGTAGATTTATTAACATATTTAAAGATAATGACTTTTTAGAACCGACCTGAATTACAGCTTTATCGGCAACTTGTGTAGACAACATCATCTGTGTACAAGTTTAGTTAGTAATTGTATCAATTCTGATAATAGCAGGCAACTAGCTTCGTTTAAATAAAATAAAATAAATAAAATTTGTTTATTACCAAAAAGAACACAGATCGTACATATTTGACAAGCCCCCACACTAGGTCGAAACCTGTCCTATGGGGGAAGCATCATGTTTATTCTATACGGAAGATTACTTATAGATTTATAACAAAATGCGATATTGAAGAATTCAAAAGAAATATTATTGATCGAACAGCAGAATCGTCGACCGAGGGGACGAATGCTAATAATTTATGTATTAACTTTTTTAATTTAGTTAAGGATGAATGTAATCATATATTTAAAGAAAGTATAATTAAAGTTAAAAATGGGGGAAAGACATTTAGTGATTGGGTGACGCCAGGCATATATAAAAGCCGTTGGAAACTATTTGATTAAAATAAATAGTTTCCAACGGCTTTATGATAAGTGGCTACAGTTACCTAACGAAACACCGTGCAGTTAATACATAGGTATGTGGTTCTTGTCGAATTGGCGATTTTGCAACACCTATCCTGCGTTCCACATTACGAAAATGGTTACGATCATCACTGCGAGCGCGACAAAAGGCGGCCCGAATTGCGATAACAGCGCTCACGGATGAGACACATTTATATAACTAGGCTTCTGGCGTAATAATCAGCGTGGATGTAAATTCCAAATTGATGAGAAATGTCATTGTCATTTTGTTTGAAATCTTATGAAATTTTACACCTATATTTTACCTATCTTGAGGATAGTCTTTTATGATTTTATAAAAAAAAAAAATAGTTTATTTGATTTTATCACTTCAAACACATTACTTATATAAATTACCTCAACTTTTTGACAGCTATGTAGCGTGAGCGCGATCACGATCGTTCCGAAATGATATCGCGATGTCATCATAATCGCGATAGTTAAATTGGACCTCCCGTGAACGCCCTAATCATTGTCACCGGTATTTTTATAAATAGGAACGTACCGCTACAAAAACCACAAGATATGTTGCGGTTTCGTATGTGATTAGTCTAAGATCAGTACCCAGTAATTTCACTGCCTGTTTTGTACTTCAAACCGGAACGCCGAGGATCTGCCGATAACGCTTCGTTTTGTAATACACTGCTTGTTTTTATTCCAGGAACGATTTATAGAATTACAAGACGCAGTGCGCTGGACGGAAATGGTGAGGGCCAGTCGCGTCGATTCCTCTATGGATAAGAAGAACAAGCAGACTATCTGGAAATTCTTCAGCAACCTTTTTAGGTGATTTAAAATAATTCAATGCTTTCTACCATTGTAAATTTACATAACTATACTAAAGCAGATTTAGGGAGACAAGGTGTTGTGTTGTTTGCGACAACTTAGCTGAATATTCTTGTAGTGGTTTGTATATATGTATGAGTTGATATCTTCTTTTGATATTTTTATTGCGCTGCGAGTCAATGTGTCACGGAAAGTTTATTCTGCGGATAGTAGATAAGCATTCTGTTCTATTGTTAGAACAAGCAAACGGCGAAAAGTTATGACTGCGTTACACATTCATTGAATTTTAATTAATATACCAAGAAGATAACCATACTAAGAAATTCGGTGAAACATTCAGTTTATATTATACCGAACATGTTCGGTTAATAAACTGAAAAAAAAAGTGATTTCTAGGTCCTAGGTGGCACAAAAGAATTGCGTTGCGATTTTTCTAATATTCATGTATCAACCAATTTTTCTTCAGTTAGAAGTCATGCTATAAGCATACTTAAAACAAATATTTTTAAAACATATATTTACCCAGATTTTGATTTTGAACCCAGAACCGCGTTATCAGATTAATTTCATTTTAAACAAATTGATTTAAAAACTTAAATCCATTTTGAAAAGTGCACCAAACTTTAATCTCTTTTGTGTTACCGTATATTATAATTATTTAATATTTGAATAAACACTTTTGTATTTACTTATTTTATAGTAACCAACATTATAAACTATTTTTATGTGTTTATACATAACATGTGAACAAAAAAGTAAAAAATACATTGATGCGGACTATTAAGATGACTTTCCGTGTTTATCGAAAATATACTATACTTACATACACATATATATATATAATAAGATTGAACCCCCAAGTGTACAATTAAACATGGTGTTTTAATTTTGCGAGAAAATGATTTCTTTTGCAAAAAAATGAAATGATTATTAATCAAACATTTTAATTTTCTCCTTGTTGGACAACACTCAATTGTTATATTGATAAGAAAAAAAATGAGTGTGTCAGAGTAAGGTCCATTTGATTCCCATAATAACACATATTAATATTTCCTTATTATTATCGGCTATGTAGCGTTATTCTAATCGGCTGTATAGCCGATTGGATAATCAAAGCTTAAGTCGTTAATATTTTTTGTATGGCTTATACAAAAATTAATTTAATAACATAACAAATACGACAAAAATAAAGAACCTTTGATTTTTTTGGCAATTGCTTAAAATACCATTAACAATAAATACATTTTAGTTTGGGGTTTTTGTAAATGACCCATTTTCTTTTTGGCCCAATGAAGTCCTAACCATGGCATACTTTGCAATCACGGCAATTGCAATTGGCAATCACGTCAATTGCAATTGGCAATCACGGCAATTGCAATTGCAATTGGCAATCACGACTCAACGTCGTGATTGCCAATCACGACGTTGAGTCGAGAGCACTCGCGATTGCAGTTTATAAGTGCTAAAGCCGAGCGCACACGCGACTACAGCGTGTAAGTGCAAAAGCCGTTCACACACGCGACTACAGCGTGTAAGTTTTAAAAAGCCGATCACGCACGCGACTTCCTTACATGGTATAAAACAAACAAACGCGTCTGTCTGTCTGTCTGTCAGTTCGCGATAAACTCAAAAACTACTGCACCGATTTTCAAGCGGTTTTCACCACTCGATAGCGTATTCTCGAAGAAGGTTTTAGTATATAATTTGTTAAGTTTTTTTATTTATGTACATTAATGATACATTACATTACGTACATACATACATTACATACATTAATGTACATTATGTACATTAATGATATTTGTTGAAGATGTCGGGAAAAAATAAATTAAACACAGCACAGCTAGTTAGTTTATAAGTGCTAGAGCCAAGCGCACACGCGACTGCAGCTGTTCAAGTGCTAACGCTATGATTATAAACTGAAGCGAGAATCGGTATATATTTCAATACTGCGACCGTTATCGTTTTTTTAATAATGTAACCATTTTTAGAGTTCCCTACCTCAAAGAAAAAACGGAACCTTTATAGAGTCACTTTGTTACTTTTTTCTTGGTCTGCGTCTGCCCTTACTTTTTTCTTGGAAACGCATAGAGAAATTAAAATGATTTTTATATCAAATACTCGGGTCTACGGTCTTTTTGAGCTGCGAAAAAATCATACTTGTAAGTCAACGTGATTAAATGATACGACCGTTTTGTCGCATATTTTCGCAAATTTGCTATTTCACAAAGGAATCAAAACCTATTGGGTTCTTTCCCTTCACATAGAATCATGGAATTCGGCAAGAAGCAATCTCTTATAGCACATTTTAAGGAAAAAATCAGAAAAACGTAAATATGTATACTTTCTGCATACGTTTTGTACGGAACCCTCGATGAGAGTCCCAACTCTCATTTGACCGGTTTTTTCTTAATTTAGCATTTTTGTATACCTACTTTAACCACCACTGTGGTCTTATTTCAGATCTCGAGGTTAGGATATTATTTATGAGAGCAGAACCTTTTCTTCCTGGTGAAGCTCCTCATTTGTGATTTAAAACAGTCGCAGAGCTCTATATTCTATGTATAAATAAAATATGTATAACGTTGTGTTTGTTTATATCACTTAGGTGGCAAACAATCGTATGACCCACCTGATGCATGGTGAGCAATTAAATTTACAATTGCCACTCGAATAGGGGCATTTCATTCATCAACAGCAGTGAATATAGTGTCTATAGTGTCTGCAATCGCATACATGACTTGAACATTATTTTAAAAAACTAATTTCAAAAATATCGTATAATAACTATTGTAACCTGCTAAACGAATAAAGGTATTTCGAAGGGTGTTTTTAAATATGAAAGCGATTTACACCGCAGAGCTGAACACTCCTATTTGTTAGTGACTTATATATAAATATGTATGCATTTGCTAATGAAAAGAAATTTTCAAAGTTGCTGTTCGTGCGAAAGTTCATGAATGATTACTGTAAGGTGAAATGAATCTTAGAAGTTTGTCACTAGCGAGCTTAAGTGTTTGATTTAGAACTAATATGCATATTTTAATCAATAATTTTAATCACCTCTGTATCACAGTTGTTCCGTGGCTATGATTATGCGTGTTATAGCCACGGGGCAACTGTGGTATCGATGAGGCTGAATTTGTGTTACCGTTTAATTGAGATTCAATGTATATGTGTTCCCTCACCAAGAGCATTACATCAGTTGGAAAGGCGAACTGAATAGAGTGCGCAATCTGTTCTGTTGTACGAAATGCTTTCATACAACATTTAGTAATCATTATATTTTTTAAATAAAAGATTACATCAATATCGTTTCTTTTGTTTTTATTCTGTATAAGGTGGAATAAATATTCGAAAGGCATTCAGCACAAATATTTCGTTTGTTAGGGCGGCAGTACTGTAATGTCACGTAGTGCCCAGCATCTATCAAGTTACATTGTATGTAATGTAGAAAGAAAATGCTTTTATGATCGACAGCACTCGTTACTCGAAACGAGTAGCACAACCTTCGAGAACTTTCCTCATAGTTTCGTAAAGTTCCAGAAGGTTTGAGACTTTTTTAGAGTTTTCTATTAGGTTACAGAACTTTCCAGTAGGTTTTGGAACTTTCTGCAACGTTCGAAGCCTTTCTCGGACATTCTTGAAGTCTCGCGATTTGGCTGGAATATCCGAGAACCTTATGACGACGTCGTTCACGAAAAATTCGACTCGGACCGCGAAAACGAACATGTTTACGTGTCCGTCGTAACATAATACATCACATTAACATTTTGCTATAATTATGTAATTTTAAAATTGAAGTTTTCGTGGAAAGTTGCACATTTGTAGTCCCGGATGGTGTAATTGAATTTTTCCTGGTGTCATTAATCTGCAAGCGTCACATAAATACTTAAATATAACACTTACATCTTAATTTACTACCGGAGGGAGACTCTGTACCAGGGTCATGTGCTTGGGTACCTCCGTCTTACCTATTTCTGCCATGTATTATAGGTGACTGTTACCACTTACCATCACGTGGGCAGTTTGCTTGTTTGCCAACTTAGTAGCAATAAAAAAAAAATGTGTGATAAAAAGATTGTATAGAAAGATGAAGATATTTCTGTGCTGCAATAAGGCCGCCTATTGCTATAGATTCTTATAATTTTGTCATGTAATAAAGTATGTATATGTATTTTAAAAAAGTTTATATGATTATTGTGAAACTTGTAAACTTACATATTTTTCTACTAGCTTTTGCCCGCGACTTCGTCCGCGTGGAAATCCTTTTTTATAAACTCCTTTTACAACTCCCCCCCCCCCCATTTGCACCCTTAAGGAATGATTTCGGGGATAAAAACTATTCTTTATCCTTCCCCACAACTCAAACTATTTCCATACCCAATTTCATCTAAATCGGTTCAGCGGTTACAAACTTCCACCCCCCTTTTCTCGCCCTTAAGGGGTGATTTCTGAGATAAAAGCTATCCTATGTCCTTTCCTGGGACTCAAACTATGTCTATACCAAATTTCATCTAAATCGGTTCTGTAGTTTTGGCGTGAAAGCGCGACAGTTACAAACAGAATATCTCTACCTCTGCGCTAACCGTTTCGTCAGGTATTGGTAATTGGCGGTTGCAAGTGGCTGTGTAAAATACCCAAATCATTAGATCACGGCTAAAAATAAACCAGATTCCAAAAGACGTGAAACAATGGCATGGCGTATACATATTTTTTATAATATACACGGTTAATTTTTTATCACCCAGGAAAATTTTAGGGAGGCTTCAGGACACATACATATCATAAAAAAAAAATGCTGCTCTCAACAAGTGCAGCATTTTTTTGTATTTTTTTGAAAATTAATATAAAATTAAGCGAGTTATTTTTTTTATTCATATTTAAAACATTCTTATACCATATCGTGAAGCCTCCCTTAAATTTTCCAGGGTGATAAAAAAATAACCGTGTATAAGACGTGTTCCAGATAAGAACGGATTTGCAACATTTTCAACATTTTTAGCATCAATGCATTAGCTTTTGATGTTAATATTGCGTGCTGGTTTCGCGTGTTCCATATAAACATTTTTGCCTAGAAAAGTTAACATCAAATTCCAAGGCTATTAAAATTTATAGTTTTAGCCCATTCTAATTTGTATTATTTGAAATTCTAAGTTATTGAACTAATTAGGCGAGGCGTCAAAATTCAGCACGAAAAATCAGTTTCTACCATGTCATTTGTAACAATTAGCGTGACTAAAATGTTAACATTTCTTAAAAGAAACGCAAAACGTAGCTAATATCAGATGTTAACACCAGCAAAGTGGTGATTTTTATCTGGAACGCCTTTATTTCGCATAAAAATACACGAAGTTCAATGAAGAATGTACAAGGCATTTTCTTTTGTAATATAACTTTTGACTTAATAATATGTGCACTTTCGATGATCGCAATATGTTCCTTTATACTTGTGTAAGAGATCAAAATAGTTGTTCAATTAATAATTCAATGTACACGGTATAACTTACAGCAGTGTCATCTTTAGTAATAGAAGTAAAATGACGCGCTAGCCGCCTGACCCATCGTATCAGGGTTGTTACGGATGCAAAAATTTTGACATCCGCGGATGCGGATGCGGATTATTAGAGGCTCACATCCGCGTGAGTATTTTTTAAAGGATATATCACTTTTAAGTACACAAATACATGAACATCGATTTAAATTTAATGTTTTATTTAATCGTGACAGAAGAACAAAATTTAAACAGTTTTTAGAACAGCAAATACATGCAAGGCACGTGCATCTTAGGTTCCGCCCATTTTCTTGACATGTCGTTACATGTACACATAAATATCTGCATCCGTAAAAGCTCTGCACTAATTGATGCGGATGCGGATGCGAATGCAGATGTCTGAAGCAATGTGAATAATTCGTATTTGCGGATGCGGATGCGAATATCCGTAACATAACATCCGTTTTTTTTGCTTTAATAAAAGCTCATTCATATAATAAATAGAAAGAAAAAATCGGTTTTCGAATAACTATAATAACAACCAAGATATAAGGTATTAAAGATTTTTCTCCGTCTCTTTCTAGCAAAACGGCAATTTACAAGGAGCTTATATGGCCGTCATTGATTTACTACCAAACGTAGATAACGCATGAACGTTCGAAAAGTGGGCCGGTGAAGAACTGCCTCGTGCAGTTCTTTTCCATGCGTTGGAGCGACAACGCGATAAGCAATTTTGAGCATTATGTTTGAGAGTATAAAGTTGATATTTTCTTGTAGAAATTACTAAAACGTCAAATTTAATGTGGCTAGGTATGAAATGATGTAACTGCACACGGTTGTACTTCAAATAGTTGCCGTAATAATAAAGAATAAGGTTGAATTCGATAAATACGGTACTTTCTTTATGGTAATTTTAATTCGGGTGTGCATATTCAACTACCTATTTAACAGCGTACAAATGTATAGTCGATTAGGTGACAGATTTCAAGCGCGTTTTTGTATGAAGTGCTCTATCTACGTTTGGTAGTAAATCAATGATGGCCGTACTCAATAATGACGTCACGGTTGATGTCGGATCTCTCTGTCTAATCGCCTTCAAATTGACAACTTAAAATGCTTGTATCTAATGTATCTTAAGTCGATTTTAATTCTAATTTCACAAAACTGCATCTTTTTCCACGGTATTTTAATATTTGATGACGAGACGTAAAAATTAGAATTCAGTCATCATCCCAATGACTGAATTCTAATGTATAACAGCCTTAAATCAACAAACCATCCATATTCCATCAAAATGTTCTGTGAATTTCCAAGCGTACGTTTCAGAATAATTACTCACACGCTCAAAAATAACCTTATGTGAATCATCGAAATTAGAACATGAAAATCAATGTAAACTATGACTTATTATAAGTAACTGTTATATTGTCAAGGGCACCTCTTACCAATTACATACTATCCTTTTGATTGAACTTGATATCATGATTTTGAATTGTAATGAAATGGACAGAAAAAACATGACCTGAATTGCTTAAGTGATAAAACATGATAGGCATTTCAAACCACATTATTTCAACATTAGACGTTTTTAAAAATTTTTAGTTCTATTGCTTTGCGTTCTTAAGTTGTATTAAAAAGAATTATTCTAAAAATCCGTACTATAATATTATAAATGCGAAAGTAACTCTGTCTGTTTGTCGCGATTTCACGCCAAAGCTACTGAACCGATTTAGATGAAATCAGGTATAGACATAGTTTAATTCCGATGAAAGGACATAGGATAGCTTTTATCGCAGAAATCACCCCTTTAGGGGTAAAAAGGGGGGTGGAAGTTTTTAAGGGGAATCAATAACCGCTTAACCGCTAAATGACTGCCCTTACAATTGAATCAATATTTCTCAGTAGCTCGTAACATCCTTATATCTATACAAATAAATAAAATTGAAGTGTCTGTTTGTAATGTCAAAATAACAAGTTTTTACTAAATGGGTATGAATGTATAGTAGGTAGGTACCAATAACAAAAACACAATTTAAAAAATTTTTGTTTCTCTGTCTGTCTGTTTGTTCTCGCTAATCTCCGGAATGGCTAGACCGATTTTGACGGGACTTTCACTAATAGATAGTTAATTATATAAGGTATAACATAGGCTACTTTTCAAGGTCTTAAAAAATGCTGCCAAAGGTTACTATTCCACGCGGACGAAGTCGCGGGCACAGCTAGTTATTTAATAATTTATTATGTGTTTAATATTATTATAGAACTTACATGAAAAAAATTGTTAAACATAAGTTATTTACTTGAACGGAACTTGAATAGTGCGCTGCACCAAAAAGAGACAATCGAATTTTTTCATCGATTTCACTTCTCTGCCTTTGGTGTTCTGCATTTTAATCATTTGGTTGCTTATTTACAGTTGACATAAATCTTTTTATTGTCTATCTTTTCTATTTGCTGATTTCTGTACATAAACGCCTAAACAATGTTCATAGCAAATATGAAGTTAATAACTTTTGCGTATCTATTGACGTAAGAGTATTAATAATTATTTTTCAAGATTTTGGTGTTCAGCATTTTAATAATTTGGTTGCTTATTTACAGTCTACATAAATCTTTTTATTATCTATCTTTTCTATTTGCTGATTTCTGTGCATAAACGCCTTACATACGTTCATAGCAAATGTGGTAGTTAATTGATTTTGCGTATCTATTGACGTAAGAGAATAAATTAATAATTATTTTTCAAGATTATAACAATATGAAAAGTTCCTGAAACTTTTGTCATGCAAAATAATAAGTTTCAACTATTCAGCATTCCATGTGACTAGGTGAAATATTTATTCATTGTTAGGGCAGTCGCCCATACTGTATTTAGCCATCTCCTTTGGTAGGTATTGAGATAGTTTGAGTTGTGTGGAATAAATTCCCGAAATCATTCTTCCAAGGGTGTAAAAATGGGGGGGGGAGAGGAATTTGTAAGTCGCGGGCAAAAGCTATTTATTTGCCTATATTAGTAACTAAAGTGTATTTTTGGAATACGATGACATTGTTGCCTTTGGTACATCTCAATGAAATGGTTCACCATTTGGGTATGGTATTTTTTTCTTTCCGTTCTCCACCTATCTTTCCTTGGGTCATCTTCGGATTAGTTACTTGTCTTATTTTGACATATGACATCCGGCATGTGCGGAAACAAGACAAAACACGGAGTAACTAATCCGAGGATGATCCAAGGAGGATCCAAGGAGTAAATTTTTTATTAATAAGGCCGTAAGATTTCAACACATTTAAAACAAAAAGACGTCGCATCAATTTAACTATTTAACTGGGAGGGCCCCATCCAAAGACTACTCTTCCGATGGGTTAACAAGTGGACAGAATCCAATTAATTGTCGCAGAGTACATAGCTTGCTGCAATACATATTGGCATATACAATACATGGCAACTGACCAGGAGGCTAAAAATACAACGATAAAATGGGGATTAGATACCTTATCTCGCAGTGACCTAGATATGGTTTTCCGGATTAAAATACTTGCCGATGTTTCCGTCCCTCTGTGTCAGTCCATTCCATCCAGTCTCGGCCCTGGGACTTCTACAGACTCCGATTTTCACCGAAAAATAGGATTCGATCCTAGGGTAAAGCCTATTGTTACAAGCTTTTATTTACTTTTACCTGTCCGGTGTCTATAATGAAATCTTGGAAATTAAATTTGACCCATTTCCCGGTTTCCGATTGATCTGAAATGTTGCATGCATATGTATGGATATCTCGTGACAATGCAATATTATGATGATATGGAGCTGGAAGGAAAACGACACAACTCTATCGCGTTTGGGCTCGTTTTACTGGTATTGACGAGTAGTAAAAGCGTGTATTTAAAAAAGTTTTTTTAAAAATAATTTACTAAACGGTTTTATTTAACTTGCCCTGTTTGTTTGGATCAAATCTTGCAAGTTAAATTTGATCCATTTGCCAGTGTTCGATTGAATTTGAGCTAAAATTTGGTACACCTTTAGTTCCGATGACAATGCAATTATGTATAATTATTATTATTTTCACTTTCAATAAAACCGTTTAAGTAAAAAACTACACTACCAGCCGCCAGCCTTTTGCATATCACTGGTTGTCTTGGCATTTGTAATGAGAGGAAGTTTTTGGACCAAGAAATAGCCGACTTCAAGTGGTAGTAACGTCTTTGCTACTAGCGATACTATAAATACAAGACATTACTACCCAGAAACGTATTTTCAGTGTTATGTATTGCTTTGCAATTTGTACTGTGAAGAAATAGATGGTGGAATTTAAATTGTTTTTGTTATACTAATCTTTTCTCCTTTTCACGGTTTATGAAGTTCGCCTTTTTCCTTTATTGTAAACAGTATATTTAATTGATAATTTAAATGTTTACTCAACTTTTGAACGCAAGCTATTTCGTATGCTACAAAATAGTTGCTGTTCCTAAAGTACAAAACGTAGTAAGTTAGACCTTAAAATGAAGGTATTACGACATTACACTTCATATCATCACGTGTAGATAGGATAGAGGCAAAAAGAAAAACATGTCTTTTATCGTGAAACTAGTTCTTGTGAGATACATTTTTTGTCGTAATGTTGTTTTAGTAGCGAGAGGCCGCAGCGACCTTTGTCTACGCCCCACTTACGCGCGGTGGCCGCCCCTCAATCTGCAATGCGTCATTCGAGAACTCAAGCCGATTTCCTGGAGACCCAATTGTCTGACCATCATCACCGACGGCACGAGCGTAGTGAACAATTTCGTCAGGTGAGGTTTTTGGTTATACTGTTTAGATTATAGCAACCACAGAAGATCACAAAAAGTGTCAGTTTTCTTGCTCTTTCAAAGCTGTCATGCTAAGTCCCAGCTTAACCGTAGTTTTTCATTTATTTTTTGCTTAAGTTCTTGTTTACTTTAGGTGTTTTGTGGTCAAGAAAACATAATGGCGTCTACCAACATAATTTTCTTGCGATGTAATTACATGTAATGTAATTTACATGTATAATTTAGTTTATGCGCACGCCACAGTTTCTTTGTTTCTTAGCAACACACGAAATTATACTTTTAAAACCGCCCATATTGGCTTAATACTTAAATTAAAAAAGCTATGCAATTTCTTCAAATAAATGTCCTTCAATTTAAGGACGACCAAGTATCTTACTTTTACTATGCATACCCCTACTTTCAGGCAAGAATTAACGCGAGGTCCAGGGGAATAAGATGAAATAATGTGTGAATTAAATCATATACTTGCGTGTCAAGTTGGATGATAATTAGAAAATTATGGGAAAAATTTCGAACCATCTTTTAATTTATTGTATTTATTAATTAAACTCATTGTGAAGTGAAGTGCTTGAAACTGATCGGCAGAAATTGGAGGTCGCACATCCCTTTATTGAAGATAACCTTTTCTCTTTCCAACCAGTTAGCTATACAAAATTCGGCAACTCGTTTAATATAGTTTTGAATCAGCATTGCACAGCAGATTGTTACAATAGCGAAAACAAATACAAAAGATCCGTACAGTGCCGTCATGATCCACTTCTTCCTCGTAGACCAGCTTTTATCAGTCGATTTTGATCCATTCATATGCAGGGTTACTTTTTAATCACCCCGGAAAATTTAAGAGACGCTTCAGGACACGGCATTAGAATGATTTAAATATTAATTAAAAAATAACTCACCTATTTAATTTAATATAAATTATAAAAAAAACCTGCATTAGTTTAGTGCGGTATTTTAAAGATTTTTTTTATATAATAATGGATGTGTCCCTTAAATTTTACTCTAAAGGGATGAATTAAACAGAGGTTGCAAGTTTGTATGGATTTTTTTTAAAATTAGCAACGATTTTGATAAAACTTGAGATTCATACTCTTTAAAACATTTCATGGAACACGTGTTTCATGGTTTATTGGAATTCACCCCCTTAGGGTGCAAAATAAGGGTTAAAGTTTCTATGAAAACTATTTAAAATCTGCTCCAATTTCTATGAAATTTATTATTCGAGCTTCTAAATATAAATAACAGTCTTCTATATAATAGGCTACAAAATTAATTTTCCTGCGGGAAAATATATAATTCCCACGGAAAAACAATAATAACGCGGGCGATGCCGCGAGCGGAAAGCTAGTTATTCATATTTTTACTTGTAATTTATGTATGCTTAGCCTGTAAGTTATTCCACAACTCTTTTACTGTACGCCTTGCAATAATGTGGAATGCTCTCCCAGCTAACATCCGTGAAAGTTCTTCCATAACTACGTTAGAGTAGATTAAGAGGTGACTTACTCTCGAATTTATCGTAATATGATACTGTATATATTATATTGTCTTGTCTTTTTATGTAAATGTACACCATCTTCCCGCTAATATAATTTCATACAACATCTAGGGTTGTCTGGAACAGATCTCTTAAAGCGATAAGCTCGCCCTTGTACATTATTTGATTGTAACTATTTGTTCTTGTTTTGATTGTGGAAAATAAAAAATATAATAAAGAAATAGCTGACTGTTATACCAAATTGTGAATTTGGTACTAACTATACTGTAATAATATTAGGTTTTCATCAGGACCCGATAAAACTTAGGGTGCTGGTTACTCTACTCAACATACAGGCTGTTGCCTCCTAGTAAATGCTGGCAATAAACAATTATTTTATTGAAATGATCACTCTCATTGTAAATATTTCGAATGGTTACTTTTGTGAGAATGTATAATTCACCACAGGTACGGGCACATGTTCGTAAGGAAGATGGGCGCATGCAGGCATATGGTTGGAGTCTGCCCGGAAAAAGTGGACAGAGCCAAAAAGGTCCAAGCCCTTGTACATCCTTATCCTCAGCTGGTGTGCCAGTGCCAGTGCCGGTATTTTGTAGGTGAGCAAAATTCAGTTTTTGCGTGACATTTTTCGATGGTTAATTGTAAAGGTAAAAATAACTAGTATTTAAATTCGTTTACTTGATTTAAAGGTGAAAATAAATGTATTATTTTAAGGTGCTTGTTAGTTTTTAATGAAATTTAAAATGTGATTTCTTCTTGTATTATACTACTATATTATTTATTTATTGCTCTTAATATCGTATAATCTTTTAGACCTATTGCTGAAAGCGAGCCGCGGATGACCTTGTTGTGTGCTGCGGGAGTTAATTTGAATGGGGGAAGAACTCCTGATGGCGGGTGTATGGTTGGTGAAAGCGTTTTCTATGATAGTAAGCCTGAAGCCGCTTCAGCCATGTGTCTAGGTGAGTGAGATTTTGTCAATAATTTGAATACCATCTGTTATCTTAATAGAAATAAGTGTTTAATAGTGAATGCTTTTTTTAAAGCGGAAGAGATGAGTAAGGCTCAGTCAGCACAGTCCCCGGACGTTGAGGACATCAGCAAACAATTAAGTTCCTCACAAAGTGTTGACCGCATAGAGAAAAATCTTTCATCTCTAGTCTGGATATGTTCGTGCACGGAAACAAAGGGCATAGTAATGGTAATTAAATTAATCTATTGAAATCTTTATCTGTGTAGTAATAGATTTAATATTCATGTGTCGCGGGACGTAAGGGGACCCACATAACACCCTTCGGGTTCCAAGCCAACCTCATCTGCCAGCGATGCGTCCTGCTGTCCAACAGACGAGGCTCTGACGATCAACCTACTAACCCGCACTGGACCAGCGTGGTGGGTTATGGTCCAAACCCCCTTAATGAAAAAAAGCGACATTGCCCCGGCCTCCAGTTCCCGGCAGCCCTGCTATTCCAGGCCATGGCGGCGGTCTCGGTAACGGCAGGACAGGGGGTGCGAAAAATCTCCGGGTTACGGAAGGCCGCCGCACTAAACTGAACTTGGCGACGTACAATGGTCGCATGCTACGGCTAAACACTCTTTGGCCCAACTCAAGGAAGAGTTGAGGCACATAAGATGGCATGTTCTAGGTTTAAGCGAAGTCCATAGAGAGGGCGAGGATACTCTGAGCCTAGAATCGGGTCATCTTTTGTACTTCAGAGAGGGGGATAATCTGTCGCAGGGCGGCGTCGGGTTCCTAGTCAATAAAGTCCTCACTGACAACGTTATTGAAGTCTCCAGTGTGTCGGCGAGGGTTGCGTACCCTATTATTAAATTAACCAATAGATATAGTTTAAAGGCTATACAAGTGTACGCGCCAACATCGCCATACTCAGATGATGTCGTGGAAGAGATGTACGACGACATCTCACGAGCCTTACACACCACCACCAAGGCTCACTTCAACGTTGTCATGGGGGACTTTAACGCTAAAGTGGGAGTACAGACTTGCAGCGAATCGATGCTAGGATCATACGGCTACGGGAGTAGAAACCATAGGGGGCAAATGCTAGTAAGTTTCCTGGAACGCGAGGGGCTTTTCTTAATGAATTCATTCTTTAAGAAAACAGTCCCAGAGGAAGCGGACATGGCAGAGCCCACTGTGACCAAAAATGAGATCGACTTCATCATATCGGACAAAAAGCGTATGTTCAGAGATATCTCAGTGATCAATAAGTTTAAAACCGGAAGTGATCACCGACTCTTGAGAGGCACTCTAAATATCGATTTTAAGCTACCTTCCCGATTGATGAAGTCCACGCTCCGATCAAATCTGCTCAAATCGGCCGTTGAACCTGACGCATTTCAGCTGCAGCTGGAAAATCGATAACCTGCCTTGGAAACCACAATCGACGTTGACATCGACAAGGAACTCGACCAAGTGGTAGAAATCCTTCGGGACGAGGGTGAGAAATTTTGTGCTTTAATTACGACGTACGGGCAAAATGTCTAAACTTTCGAAAGAGACTCTGGATCTAATGGATAAGCGGCGAACCGATCCGACAGTCACTTAGTCAGAACAACGGGCCCTAAATAAGTCCCTTTCGAAACTGGTAAGACGTGACCTCCGACGCTGCAATACACTCTCAATACAGAGAGCAATTGAGCGGATCCGGGAGTCTAAGGTTCTTCGTGCAACAGCTTGGAAGAAGCCACCTGATGAAGTTGACCAAAGCAAACGGAGAAACTGTCGCTTCGAAATCGGAGATTCTTTCGGAAGTTAGCACCTTCTTCAGCCAGCTATACGCGTCGCGTTCGCCCTATCCTTCGCCGGATGAGAAGGATCCAAGAGCCACCTTAACCCGCCATGCAACGGAGAATCTCCCCGACATCAGCTTAGACGAAATCGAGGCAGCTCTTGGGCAACTCTTGGAGGAGGATGGAGTCACAACGGAGCTTCTGAAAGCTGCTGGCAAGCCGATACTGAAGGAGCTCCAGGGTATATTTAACTCTATTCTTTTCTCCGGGAGAACTCCTAAGGCATGGCACGGGAGTTTGATCGTATTGTTCTTCAAGAAAGGCGACAAGACTTTGTTAAAGAACTATCGACCAATTTCAATCCTGAGCCATGTCTATAAGTTGTTTTCAAGAGTCATCTCGAATCGTCTTGACAAAGCTCAACCTCCGGAGTAGGCCGGGTTCCGACGGAGTTATAGCACCATAGACCACATTCACACAGTAAGGCAGATACAGAAGACCAATGAGTATAACCAACCCCTGTGCATGGCGTTTGTGGACTATGAGAAAGCTTTTGACTCCGTCGAGACCTGTAGGGTTACTCTTGAACCAATTCCTAGCGATTGACATTTAGATCGTGATTTTTCACACGCTAGTGTTGCCACATTGGCGCCAAATTGAACGCGTATTGGGCGGATTTTGAGTGAACCAAACTCGGTGTTATTTAATTTTCTCAAAATGCGAAACCAATTTGGAGCTAGTGTTGCTACTCAAGCGTACAAAAAATCATTATCCCAATGTCGATCGATCGAAATTAGTTCAAGAGTAAGCCTACTGGTCTGTTCTAGAGTCTTTGCAGAGGTGCCAAGTTGATTGGCGATATATCGAACTCGAAGTGCTGAGATGTTTGTATGACACTGCTTATATATCCGTCGTTGTCCAGAATGGTCAAACTGAGCCTATCCTCCTGCGACGTGGTGTGAGGATGTAATATCACAGAAACTCTTCACCGCTGCGCTGCAGGATGTATTCGGAACGCTTAACTGGACAGGACGTGGCATTCATATAAATGGCGAGTACATCTCACACTTATTCGCGGACGATATCGTCATTATGGCTGAAACCCTGCCAGACTTACAAGAGATGGTGAACAGCCCGCCTGAGTCTTTCGAACGCATCGGTCTCTGGATGAACTTGGATAAAACCAAGGTTATGTTCAACGAGCTCGTTGATCCGGGACAGGTCTTAGTAAATGGAGTATCTCTCAAAGTTGTACAAGAATATGTGTACCTGGGGCAAACTCTTCAACTAGGCAGAAACAACTTCGAGAGTGAAGCAAATAGAGGAATTCGGCTGGGTTGGGCAGAATTTCGTAAGCTTCGACATGTCTTCTCGTCACCCATTCCTCAGTGTCTTAAGTCGAAAGTTTTCAACCAGTGCGTCATGACATACGGTGCCGAGACGTGGACTCTCACGGCTCGACTAGTCCATCAATTTAAAGTCGCTGAGCGTGCTTTGGAAAGGGCTATGCTCGGAGTATCTCTGAAAGACCGTATCAGAAATGATGTGATCCGACAGAGATTTAAAGTCACCGACATAGCCCATCGAATTAGTAAACTGAAGTGGCAGTGGGCTGGCTACATGAGCCGCAGAACTGACGGCCGTAGGAGTCGTAAAGTGCTTGAGTGGTGACCGCGACTCGGAAAAAGTAGTGTGGGATGGCCTGCAACAAGATGGGATGACGATATACGTAGGCTGGCTGGCTGGAGTGGGCTGGGTGAGAGTAGTCGAAGATCGGGAGCGGTGGGTGGCGGTGGCGTGCATTAGGGGAGACCTATGTCCAGCAGTGGTCGAGTGCAGGTCGATGATGTGTTGTGGCTCCCTTTCCTCCCGTATATGTCGTTAGATTTGGCTTAGGGTATTTAACACAATCACAGCTCTATGTAACTGCAAAAGGTGCAAAACCCTACATCAACCCTTCTTGTGACGTGATGGGCTAAGGTGATAATATGATGATGAGTGATGGTGAAACCAGACAGTTGTCATAAAACATGCTTAGACTTAATATACATAGAGTTGTGGTATGGGTTAACTCTTTGCCAGTTAGTGTGTGTCAATTTAAGGTTGAAGTATGTAGATGAATTTAAATATTTATTATAAGAGCTTTTTACATTCTGTCAAAAAAGTACCGGGAATTAATGATTTGTTAATGGTTCCAAATTCAATTTTTGTTTTTTTTTGTTGTTGGATTGGCACAACTGTTTTCCATTTTGGCGCGGAGTTTGATTTGCATCTGTTATTTAGATTAAATAGAGTGCCACTTACTGAAGATATCCCGGACGTCAGCCTTTACGAGATTAGTAAGGCTCTCAAACAACTAAAAACAATAAGTCGGTGACGACGGAATCACTAAAGAACTTCTGAGAGCGCCGGTAAGCTGATACTTAAAGTCTTCTACAGCTCTTTAATTCCATTATTCTCAAAGGCAGAACGCCTAAAGCATGGGGTAGGATTGAGGTCATCTTGTTCTTCAAAAAGGGTGAAATGGTTCTTATGAAGAACTATATACGTCGATCTTATACCTGTGGGCCTAGCATGGGGCGTGGACTATAGACGAAAAATTGACTAACCCTCGTCCCGTCATATGAGAGATATTCTCATATGAGAGAGCGAGAAGAAAAATACCTGGGGCAAGAGCAAACCCACGGCACCCCCTGCCACACTGACTGTGGACTTCTGTAATATCAGGGGACTTCACTCCAACCTGAATGCTGTCCACCACCACCTCGAGACAGTAAAGCCGGCCTTGCTCTTTTTGACCGAGACACAGATATCGTCTCCGGCGGACACTTCTTACTTTTCCTACCCAGGGTACGGACTGGAACACCTCTTCGCACCTAAGGCCGGTGTGTGTGTGTACGTCAGAGACGATATATGTTCTCGGCGCCTCGGTCACCTTGAAAGTAGGGACCTCTCCACCTTATGGCTCCGTGTAGACAGCGACGACCATCCCCGCGTCTATTCGTGCCTCTATAGGTCCCATAGCGGTGATACCGAAACCGACCGACTCATCGAGCACGTTAAATGGCACAAATGGCTGCAGACTTTGTGCAGCAGCAGATCCCACTCGCAGAGATCGTGATACTTGGCGATTTTAACGCTCACCACACCGAATGGCTCGGTTCAAGCAAGACCGATCATGCGGGGAGATCTGTTCACGCCTTCGCTCTTGCATATGGCTTGACACAATTGGTTACTACGCCCACGCGAATTCCTGATGTGGAGAGCCATGAACCTTCACTGTTGGATCTTCTACTGACTTCTCATCCCGACGGCTACCTCATATCTGTCGGCGCCCCTCTTGGCTCCTCAGATCACTGCCTCATTAGGAGTTCGGTGCCACTCACGTGCTTGCAACGACCTCGAGTTGCACGTAGTCGCCGTGTGTGGCACTACAAGTCAGCAGACTGGGATGGGATGCGGTCCTTTTTTGCGTCCTACCCTTGGAGGCAGGTTTGCTTTATGCCGGATGATCCCAACTCCGCCGCTGAGTCTGTTGCCGATGTGGTGTTGCAAGGTATGAAAATTTTCATTCCATCCTCAGTTATCCCCATTGGTGGCAAATTCCAACCTTGGTTTGGTCAATCCTCCAAAAAGGCTTCTCGCTGGAAGCAGGAAACCCACCAAGCCTGGGTAAACGCGGTGACGTCTCGGGATGGAAATACCAGCGCTTTGAAAAAGCAGTATAACTATGCCTCCAGATCCTTCAAAAGGGACATTGCAAGAGCGAAGTCGGAGCACATCAGTAGAATTGGCGAGAGGCTAGAGCGTCTTCCTTCGGGGTCTCGTGCGTTCTGGTCTCTCGCCAAAGCTATTCAGAGAAATTTCTGCATGCCATCTTTTCCACCACTGCACAAGGATAACACTTCGTTAGCCCATGATGCTAAAGAGAAAGCCGATCTTTTAGGGGAACTCTTTGCATCCAACTCGACCTTGGATGATGGGGGACAGGCACCACCGACCATACCACGGTGCACGAGCTTTATGCCGGATATTCGGTTCCACCAAAGCTCAGTGCGTCAAGCACTAATCACCCTAGATATCCACAAGTCGAGTGGGCCTGATGGTATCCCTCCTATCGTGCTAAAGGCATGCGCCCCAGAGTTGGCACCGGTTTTAACGCGACTATTTCGGCTCTCGTATTCATCTGGAGTAGTCCCAACCTCATGGAAAACAGCTTTAGTGCATCCGATCCCTAAGAAAGGTGACCGCTCGAATCCGTCCAACTACAGGCCGATAGCTATAACCCCTTTGTTTTCAAAGATAATGGAATCGCTAATCAACCGCCAGCTTCTTCGGTACCTAGAGGATCACCAGCTACTCAGTGACCAACAATACGGCTTTCGTAGGGGTCGCTCTGTTTACTTGACACATCATTGGGCAGAGGCAATTGAAGCGAAGGGGGAGGCACTGGCAGTTAGTTTGGACATCGCGAAAGCCTTCGATCGGGTATGGCACAAAGCGCTCCTCTCAAAACTTCCTTCATATGGGCTTCCCGAGAAATTATGTGGATGGGTCACTAGCTTTCTAGCAGACAGAAGCATTAAGGTCTTGATTGATGGTGTTCACTATTCGTTCAAATTTAACAAAAGAAAAACAATATTTTTCTAAATTCGAAATTCCCGCCACCTGTGTCAGTGGTTCATGTGGCTAAGCCAATCGCAAGGCTCGGCAAGAGCATGCACGCCTTATGTGATCGCGGATTGGCTCCCGCCACCAGAAAAGAAATGACCTAGCTCCGCGCAACATCAAGCGCTTTTAAAAATTACATAAACAAAGGTTAATCAAGTGATCGTGCCCTGGAATTATTGTGATTGCATTCCTCGTGTCTGTGTGCGGCTGCAACATCATTTGCATTCGAATTGGTGCGTGAAAGTGCTAGCTGAACTCGTGGTGGTACTACCATCCTCAGCCACCCTCAAACCCGAAGAGACAACTGCTTGAGGTCAAAGGACGCGGTGGTGCGGATAGTCAAGGTAAGGCGGTGTATTTACTTGCTTTGGCTTTAAGCCCAAACGAACCACATCGACTTCTTTACACGGAGGCAATATTCTACCAAAATTCGTCCCGTGTCCCAGAGTGACGTCTAGAGCTGAACCTACCCTTTTGGCTAGGCTGCGTCGTCACACCTTTTTGGTGCCGAAACCCGGGAAAAGGCCTTTGAACTCATAAATTGTTACTAAAAGCTCGAATAACGCTGGTATTTTTCGAATCAATTATCGCTTACTTTGTTACTTCTATATTAACATTCACGTTTAAAAGTGATTTATTATCTAACGCTTATATCATAATCATATTTTGGTAATTATTCGTCATTCCATACGTGATTTGCATTTTTCTTTGTATGAAGGTAAATTGAAAGCAATTCAAAGTGTTTGGCCATTTTGCGTTTGCGTTAAAACCGCTACGGTACTCATTCATTCACTCATAAACGTTCATTCATTCGCCATTTCTTTACTCCATTCGCACGAGCAATCAAATCATTCGAGCACTCGCTTGCACTTCTCCGTGCGTAACGTAAACTTTGCTGCATTCCTGTGACGTAATTTGTTTACCTACGAACATACTATTCGTATGCGGTGAATATATTTTGCTTCAGATCATTGTATGAACAATCTATTCTATTATCGGTGTTCGTATAATATCCTATCGGCTGTAGTAATTTATATTTAATCTTTATTTCAACAACGTTCGTAAACGTGGACAAGTTAGTGTCACCTATTCAATTAATTCGTAACTGTCTGTGTGAAATCGCACAAACAGCTGATTCTAAGTAATTCTTATCGCGGCGGCCATATTCGTTTACACGTACAATTCTTAAAACATCCGGCTATTAGTAGTTGAAATACAGCTATAGCAACTATAGGTACATTCTATTTAACTTGTTCATTTTATTCTTTATTTTGAATAGTTTTATAGGAAAATGTCGTTTAATCCGAAACGTACAATACGTAAGCTCAGTTCGGCGAGTAGATCTAAATCAAAACAAACATATTCACAATGTTACTCAGTTCATGATTTACCTGTATTGCGTAGGAAACGTACCTTAGCATTAAATCGTTTGGTGAAGGCACTCGAAGTCGGTAAATTAGCGCGTGTTGATGATAGTCAACAAGATCTATTTTTTTCTTATTGCGATCAACTAGATAAATATATATTGGATTTTGAGAGCGCGCATTTCGCAATTATCGATATTTTAGAGTCGGACCAGGAGGGCCAAAGTGATGATGATGATGATATTCGTACACGTTTTTTATGATACCTATTTTCAAGTTCAGTCTATCTATCGTAGTTTAAATAAATCAAGTATAAACTCCCATTTAAATAATCATCAATTTAATAGTTCACCCCAATCATCATCATCTTTATCTCATGTAAAATTGCCTCGAATTAAGTTACCTTCATTTTGCGGTAATATTAAACAATGGCCTGAATTTATTGATACGTATAATGCGCTTATTCATGACTGTCCTGATCTAAAAAATATCGAGAAATTTCACTACCTCATTTCATCGCTGAGCGGCGATCCTTTGACTCTAGCTCGAACTTTTCCTGTAACTGGTGATCATTACTCGGACGCATATGCAGCTTTAGTAGCGCGTTATCATGATAAGCGCGAGTTAGCATTTTCTTGTTGGAAGGACATTTTAAATATTAATTTCAACTTACAAAACGTTAAAAATTTTCGTAAAACTTTGGATTGTATGGATGAAAATTTAAGTATTTTGAGAAAATTAAATCTTCCTGTTGAACAATGGGATTTTGTCATGGCTTATCATATTTTGTCAAAATTGGACTCTAAGTTAAGACGCGAATTTGAAGAAAAGTGTAGCAACACTGAACTTCCCACATATTTACAATTAAAACAGTTTTTACATTCGAAGTGTGAAGCGCTTATTCGGGATCATCATTTTTCTGTTTCTAATTCCAACAAAGTCTCACGTACTGACAAGAATATGCCTCATGCGTCAGGTTCCAGTTACTCAAAACGTTCTAGCGCGTCGCATACGCTAATTGTAGATAACTCATTAAAATCGAACAAAATTCAAAATGATAAAACGAGTACTGCGACGAATATTATAAAGTGTTCATTTTGTACCAGTAATCACTTGATCACTCAGTGTCAATCTTTCATTGCTAAATCCTTAGACGAGCGTATGTCTATCGCTAACGAGAAAAAATGGTGTTTCAACTATCTTAAGCCATCACACCAAATAAAAGATTGCATATCCGCATTCCGATGTCTAAAGTGTAAACACAAACACCATACATTGCTTCATAAGGATCGCGCCACCAACAATGAGAATCAAACCGACGTATCTGACTCTCAGTCAGTGTCGTTAGTAACCAAAAGCTCCCATTCGAATTCGTCTTCTAAATCTACTCCACATTCTACTGTATTGCTCGCCACAGCAATCGTTCAAATTCAAGATTCAAAAGGAAGGTATCATACTTTTCGTGCTTTATTCGACACTGGCAGTCAGAACAATTTTATTACTAAGAACGCTGCACAATGTTTAAATCTTAAGCCAATCAAATCCGAAATCAATATCAACGGCTTAGGAGGCGTTGCTGCCAGCACTATCGGCTTAGTAAATTGTTCTATTGCATCTCGTAATCGATCGTTGTTTAACTTGGACATGCACGTTATTGCAAACATATGCGGTGATCAACCAATAGCTAAACTCAATACCGTGGGATGGTCACATATCCAATCATTACCGTTAGCCGATCCTGGCTTTGATGTACCAGGGTCTATCGACATTCTTTTAGGTGCAGATGTTTTTGCTGATTCGCTCCTAAATCAACGCGTGAAAGGTGCTGTGAATCAACCTGTAGCTTTCAATTCTGTTTTCGGCTGGCTATTACTAGGTCGAACATCACTCGTATCGTCATCATTATTGCAATTTTCATCGAAACCAGATGATGAGTTATGCTCTCTCGTTCAACGGTTCTGGGAGATTGATAGCGTGCCTCACGCTTCCACCTTAAGACCTGATGAGATTGCTTGCGAACAAGCGTACACTCGTGATGTCAGCCGTAATTCAACGGGTAGATACATCGTCAGACTTCCATTCAAGGATGGTGCTGAGCCCATATTTGAGGGCTCTCGCCAGATCGCAGTTCGTCGTTTTCATGCCATTGAACGTCGTCTCTTACGCGATCCTGATCTTCACTGTCAGTATCGGGAATTCATGGATGATTATCTTCAGTCCGGTCACATGTCGCTAGTTGATGCACATGAAGTGAATCAAGGAAGGTATTATATACCGCATCATTGCATTTTAAGACCTGACAGCACAACAATCAAACTACGGGTTGTCTTTGACGCGTCGGCCAAGGACGCTCAAGGTCAATCTTTAAATGATACGTTGCTAACGGGACCTAAGCTTCAATCAAATATCGTAGCCGTGCTTCTTCGTTTTCGTTTACACGCTATTGTCTTTATTGCTGACATACGTCAGATGTATAGGCAAGTTCTCGTCGCGAATGATCAACGCGATTATCAACGAATTCTTTGGAGAACCGGACCTCATCAAAGTTTACAAGAGTTCAAATTAAATACCGTCACTTATGGCGTTTCATCGGCACCGTTTTTAGCTTGCAGAACCATTCAACAGCTGGTGGAAGACGAAGGTGCCGCCTTTCCTTTAGCTAAGCAAATATTAACCACATCGATTTATGTTGATGACGTATCTTCCGGTTGTGATACTCTAAACTTGGCGTTAGAGGCTAAGTCACAGATTATTAATTTACTTAAACTTGGCCATTTCGAATTAAGGAAATGGGCCAGTAATGATCCTCGGGTATTGTCAGATCTTTCCAAAGAAGAATGTCTTCTTGATTCAAAATCATTCTCTGATGATCAACCATCGACTATCAAAGTGCTTGGTCTCAAATGGGACCCAGCATCTGATGCGTTTTTGTTTGATGTCCAACCCTCCAATCGCTCTTGTACTAAGAGAAACATACTAAGTGAGATCGTAAAGGTTTTTGACCCTTTGGGTTTTCTATCACCTGTAACTATTAAGGCTAAAACCTTACTACAACAGCTTTGGCTCCTTGGTGTCTCCTGGGATGAAGACCCTCCTGAGCAAATCGCTAAAGTCTGGAAGAGCTTTTGTGATCAACTACCAGGGCTTCAAAAGGCGAAAATACCGCGTTGCCTTACAGCTCAATCTGTACGAACGTACGAACTTCACGGATTCTGTGACAGTTCTGAACTTGCATACGGAGCAATCCTTTATGTGCGCATGTTATTTAGCGATGAATCTGTCAAGGTCATACCGTTGTGCGCTAAAGCTCGGGTTGCACCCATTAAGAAACTTTCTTTACCACGCTTGGAATTGAGCGCTGCTGTGGTGCTCGCGAAGCTCGTAAAATTTGTTTTGGACATCTATGACTTAAAGCTATCTTTTACTTCGATTAATTTGTGGCCGGACTCGGCGGTCGTTCTTTCATGGCTTCGTTCGCATTCGTCTCGTTGGAACACTTTTGTTGCCAATCGGGTGAGTCTTATTCAAGATGCCGTTCCGGTGGAGTCATGGCACCACGTTGCATCCGCAGATAATCCCGCAGACGTTTGTTCAAGAGGACAACTGCCACGTGACCTACTTCAAAATTCTTTGTGGTGGTCAGGACCAACTTGGCTATCAAAATCACCCGATCAGTGGCCTAATTATTCACAGTCTTCTATTTCTAACGACGTAGAGAAGTTGGCGTGCGCTGAGGAACGTCGGCCTATTGTGCTAGTTACTGCTAGCGACACATCGAATGTATCATTAACGCCAATCGATCATCTGTTGAAGCGGTACTCTTCAATCGATAAAATAATTCGAATCATTTCGTACATGCGACGTTTGCTTCCTAGTGTAAGGAATCGTAATCTCAGTGTGATCCCCACTGAAATCGAAAATTATAAGTCATTATTTTTGATCGTAAGACATGTTCAATCGACAGAGTTTGCTGAAGTTATTCAACGGCTCAAATCAAACCAACTCTTACCTAAAACTTTTCGGAAGCTTAATCCATTTCTTGACAACGAGGGTGTCCTCAGGGTGGGCGGTCGCATCTCCCACGCTGAGATTGAATATGAACAAAAACATCCAGCGCTATTACCTTGTGTTCATCCTTTTACAACAAAAATTATCGAATCCGTTCATCGTCAGCACTGTCATACTGGTCAAAATACCACTCATTGTTTACTTCTGCAACGATTTTGGGTATTATCAGCAAAACGCGCCATTCGCCAGTGTTTATCCAAATGTATACGTTGTTACTGGACCCATCCAAGGCCGCTGCAACCGTATATGGGTGATCTACCATCCTACCGTGTTAACCAAATTAAATCATTTTCGGTGGTAGGTGTGGACTTCGGTGGACCCTTTCGTATCAAGATTAGCCATCATCGAGGCGCCAAGATCGACAAGGCCTATCTTTGTCTCTTCGTGTGCTTGGCGACTAAAGCAGTCCACCTAGAGTTCGTGTCGTCTCTCTCTACCGAGGGTTTTGTTGCCGCGCTGCGCAGGTTCGTTGGTCGGCGCGGTCGTTGTAGCATAATCCATGCTGATTGTGGTACAAATTTTGTCGGTGCCAGTAACCACCTTTCATCTCTTGCGGAGGCTGCGCAATCTCAAGCCATCCAATTCGACTTCAATCCACCCTCTGCACCTCATTTTGGAGGCGTATGGGAAATCCAAATCAAAGCTGCTAAGTCTCATCTTTACCGCATTGTCGGTAATCAAGTACTGACATTCGAAGAGCTAGATACATTATTCATTCAAATTGAGGCTGTTTTGAACTCGCGACCGTTGTATCCAATGAGTGCAGATCCAAACGACTTAAACGTACTGACTCCAGGTCATTTTTTAACCCTGGAACCCCTAACAGCTGTGCCTGATGAGGGTTATTCCAATGTCAAATTATATCGATTAAGCCGTTGGCAGCTCATCCAATCGTTTGTTCAAAACTTTTGGATTCGCTGGAAAAACGAATACCTACATTCCTTAACGCAACGTGCAAAATGGACGAAATCATCAAAACCGTTATCAATCAATTCTATCGTTATTATCAAAGATGACACTCGACCTCCATTGCACTGGTCTTTGGGAAGAGTTACCGATTTACATCCGGGCCTCGACGGTATCGTTCGCGTGGCAACTATTAAGACCAGAGACAGCTTAATAAAGCGTCCACTAGTCAAGCTGTGTCCTCTACCCATAGAACCTAATGCCAACTAATCTAGAATATATTTTTATATGTTAGTCATTAATCTAGTATAATCAAATTTAATGTTAGTTATTCGTCTGTAAATTTCAATATTTCATAATTCTATATCAATTTCTAACCGGAAAATACCAGCTGTATTTTGGTGGGCGGTATGTTCACTATTCGTTCAAGTCTAACAAAAGAAAAACAATATTTTTCTAAATTCGAAATTCCCGCCACCTGTGTCAGTGGTTCATATGGCTAAGCCAATCGCAAGGCTCGGCAAGAGCATGCACGCCTTATGTTATCGCGGATTGGCTCCCGCCACCAGAAAAGAAATGGCCTAGCTCCGCGCAACATCAAGCGCTTTTAAAAATTACATAAACAAAGGTTAATCAAGTGATCGTGCCCTGGAATTATTGTGATTGCATTCCTCGTGTCTGTGTGCGGCTGCAACATCATTTGCATTCGAATTGGTGCGTGAAAGTGCTAGCTGAACTCGTGGTGGCACTACCATCCTCAGCCACCCTCAAACCCGAAGAGACAACTGCTTGAGGTCAAAGGACGCGGTGGTGCGGATAGTCAAGGTAAGGCGGTGTATTTACTTGCTTTGGCTTTAAGCCCAAACGAACCACATCGACTTCTTTACACGGCGGGAATATTCTACCAAAATTCGTCCCGTGTCCCAGAGTGACGTCTAGAGCTGAACCTACCCTTTTGGCTAGGCTGCGTCGTCACAGATGGTAAATGCTCAGACCCACTGTTTGTAAATGCTGGTGTCCCCCAAGGATGTGTGCTTTCACCTACACTATTCCTTCTGCATATCAATGATATGCTGCAAATCAGCAGCATTCATTGTTATGCAGACGACAGCACGAAAGACACCTTCTATAACGGCCGTGCGAACTCTTCTTGGGAAAACGTCATTGAGTGCCGGAATAAACTTGTGTCTGAAATCGAAACTTCATTAGAGAAAGTTTCTAACTGGGGTCGTCTTAATTTAGTCCATTTCAACCCCTCAAAGACACAGGTTTGCGCGTTCACCGCAAAGAAAATGCCATTTGTCGTATCTCCTCGCTTTCAGGGCATTCCCCTAACTGCCTCAGCCAATATTGGGATCCTTGGTGTCGACATATCGAGCGAAGTCCAGTTCCGTGGCCACTTAGAGGGTAAATCTAAATTAGCTTCTAAGAAGCTTGGTGTGCTCAACAGATCGAGACAGTATTTCACTCCGGCGCACCGCCTTCAGCTTTACAAGGCGCAGCTTCGGCCTCATATGGAATACTGTTCTCATCTTTGGGCTGGGGCACCCCAATACCAACTTCTCCCACTGGACCGCATTCAACGGAGAGCGACTCGAATCGTCGACTGCCAGGAAATTTCAAATCGGCTTGATACCTTGGCGCTGCGTAGAGATGTCGCTTCGCTATGCATCTTCTATCGTATTTATTACGAGGAATGCTCCGAGGAATTGTTCGGACTTATACCTGCCGCCTCTTTCCGCCATCGTTCCACGCGGCAAAAAATCCATGCCCATCACTTAAATGGTTGGCAGTCCACAACTGTGCGTTTCTCTCGAAGTTTCCTGCCTCGCACAGTCAAACTTTGGAACGAATTGTCGCCTGCGGTATTTCCGGACCGATACGACCTTCAAACTTTCAAAAAAAGAGCGTATTCCCACCTCAAAGGCCGGCAACGCACTTGTAACTCCTCTGGGGTTGCGGGTGTCCATGGGCGACGGTAATTACTTACCATCAGGTGATACGTCTGCACGCTTGCCCCCTATCCAATAAAAAAAAAACAAACAGTTCCCACACAGAGAGGCGGTTGGAGCATTAGCCTTTTTTTTTTCGGGGGGAAATGCGTAATTGCACCGTACCCGCCGTTGGCTGGACGGCGGGCGTGTGTGGGGCTGGCCCGGCAGAGTGCCAGGCCGACCCACTAAAACCCCCTGGTGTTCTCCGTGCCCTTATGGGCGCGCATGGTAAGGTCCACACTGCGACTACCACTACCAGCGCGCCCGGGCAAGCCCGACCAGGGGTCGGGCTATCGCCAAGGGGGGATTGCTCGAGAACACCAGGGCAATCCCCAGACGGAGGGCCTTGCGGCGGCATGCACGGGGCCGACCGTTCACGCAGGCCTCCACGGCAGGGTCATTAGACGGGCATTGCTTGTGCAAATGCCCGCCTTCGCCTGCCTGTCCGTCTGCGGCGGATGGGAGCGGCTTGAGGATCATTCTCCCGCTCCCTCTCCGCGGCCTCCTTCTGCGAGATGACGTCCTCGCAAAAGGAGGCGACAGCCCCCCATTCCGCCTCGCCGCGGAGCATGGCCACGATCATGCTCGGCAGCGAGAGGTTTCCGCCTCCCAGCGCAGCGTTGAGTTCGCTGCGCTGGCGTCGCCAGGCCGGGCACACCAACAGGGTGTGCTCGGCTGTGTCGTCGGGAGCGTCGCAGTGATGACACTGCGGCGTTTCCTCCCGACGCGCGACTCGGTGCAGGTAGTGACCAAAACAACCATGTCCGGTCAGTACCTGCACCATACGGAATGAGAGACTGCCCTGCCGGCGCCCTACCCACTCCTCCAACACCGGACGAATCGCGTCGATCGGTGGCCGGCAGCTGGGAAGGCGAGTGCCTCGCCCCATCGACGCAGAGCCTCCCTCTGCGCCTGGGTACGAACCCGCTCCACTTCCTCAGGAGCGGATCGTTCCCCCCGTTCTTTAATGGCAACCCGATGACGATACACCTCCGCATGGACGCGTGCATCGACATCCCACGGCGTTTGGCTCGCAAGAACGCAGGCCGCGCCGTGGCTGACCGTGCGATAAGCTCGCACGGCCCGGGTTGCTATGACCCTCTGCGGACGTCGCAAGAGGGCCACCGTTCGGGGAGAGAGGCACTCCGCCCATACCGGGGCTCCGTAGAGTGCCATCGGCCGTATCACGCCGTGATACAGACGACGGCATGCCGATCCCGGCCCTCCCACATTAGGGAGGACCCGTCCGAGTGCGGCTGCGGCGGCACACAGCCGTGGAGTGAGGAGCTTGAAGTGCTCCTCGAAACTCCATCGGGGGTCCAGAACCAGGCCGAGGTACTTGAAGTGGGCCTCGACCGGTATACGGACGTTGGAGCATTAGCCTACCTAATGGTCGCCATCCGACCAGACATTGCTTACGCTGTGGGTGTAGTGTCAAGGAAGCTAGAGAACCCAACAAAGGCTGATTGGCTTAGAGTAAAGCGAATTCTTCGCTATTTAAAAGGAACTATAGCAATTGGCATACTTTATGGTCCCTCTACTGAAAAACGGATTCGAGTGTTCAGTGACGCGGACCATGGTGGATGCGTGAATACTGGAAAATCTACAACAGGAGTAATCTGTTGTTATGCAAGAGGCGCAGTGTCGTGGTTGAGTCAGCGTCAACCCTCTGTAGCCATCTCAACCACCGAGTCAGAGATAGTGGCTGCTAGTGAGGCTGCACGGGAATTAATCTGGCTGAACAGGATATTCAGTAACCTTACGACAATGGAACAGATACCATTGTTATCAGTAGATAATGAAGCTGCAGTGAGACTGGCTCATAATCCAGAATTCCACAAACGTACAAAGCACATCAGACTCCGCCATTTCTTTGTGAGAGAGGCTGTTATCAACGGTGACGTGGAAGTGATACATGTCAGCTCCGATGAGCAACTTGCTGACATAATGACGAAACCACTGCCAAGACCTAGATTTGAAGCTCTACGATCAGCCCTAGCATTAAACCAGAGGGAGTGTTGAATGAGGTTTAATGTCAGTTAAATGACGTCTTAAGTTTTTGTAGTAGAAAGTGACAAGTCGTTTCTTAGTAACAGATTATTGTTTTATTGATGTCAAAGAAAATTCGTATATTATTTATTACAATTTCGTTTTTGATCTTCAGCCTTTGATTAGATAATTTAATAGTAGCTAGCGGAACATCTTCCAAAAGCGTGTTCACTTCCTCTCTTAAAAAAGTTTCGTATGTTGTGCCATTCAGGTTTTGGGGCAGGAAGAAAGGTCCAATTAAATTATCGTGTACAATCCCCATCCACACACTTAGTGAGAATCTTCTCTGGTGAGCCCTTTCTTTACTTTTTCTTGGGTTTTGACCTTTAGGGGCCCAAAAGTGAATATTGTGGTAGATTGTGATGCCATCGCGATCGAACGTAGATTCGTCGGTTCACAGGATTTTCTTTAGACAATCTGGATCTTCAATCTCAGCATTAATTAAAAATCTGCAAAAATCAATTCTTCTCACCGGATCACCTTCTTCAATGGCTTGAACTGGTGTGTAATGGAATGGATACAGTTGTGCTGTACGCGATGCGGCAAACCAGGCTCTCCATTGTGATATGCCATGTATTCTTGCCACTTGCCTTGTGGACACAGTAAGATCTGCTCTGAAACTCCGAATAATTTCATCATCGTCCTCGTCAACACCAACATTACCAACGATCGCGTTGTCGTCGTTGAACTGAGCCCGTTTCTCGAATGCGCTGATAGGATCAAAATAGCATATCGGTTTATTTGTTATCAAAAGTTTGTCCGTAATCTCAAAAGTAGTTTCAAATTTAACAAACAATTTCAATCAGGAAAACAAATGAATGATGTCGTCGAAAAATTCGTAATCCTAATCAATCATGTTCCAAAACGTCCAAAACCTATGCAACCTCTGTGGTTAGGTCGATCCAAAGAGATTACAGCTTTTTGGATAGCCTTTGCTATCCAAAAAGCTGTAATCTCTTTGGATTGTTTGCTATCCAAAAAGGATTGCAAACTTGGTCCTGCTTCAATCAGTTAAACCAAAAAGGCTGGATAATGACGTACTGCCATGATTTCTTTTAAGTTGCATGGAAATTATCTAAATAAACCATAGTTTCGTTAACTGTTGTAAATTGACTACGAGATCAAAATCGCACTCGCAAAACTGTTATTTTTTTAATTTAGTTTGCATTATTTCTTTATAAAATTACGATTTACATCTGAAGTCTGAATATTAACTGAATATCTGAGGTCAAATATTACTAACTGGATAATTAAGTCACAATTGCTGGATAAAAGGTAGTTCAGCATTTATTCAGAAGATATACATCCTTGTTGTACATTTATTCAGTTACTATGTGGCCATTAATCAGTGGTTATCCAAATTAAAGCGAGTTATACTGTGCCCAAACCGCTTGAATATCGTCTGTATAAGCGCTTACACAGACGTTATTTCCTCAACCAAGGCAGCTTAAAGTCAGTCGAATTTCTTTTATACAAAAATTATGCAGCCAATAAATGTTTGTTGGGCTAGATAAGCTTGAGCGCCATCAGGTTCATTTTTAATTTACGGAAATATGACGATGTTTCTTCCTATCGCTCTCAACTCAAATGGTTCCCAATTCGACAGCGTAGGGACATGCATGTTTTATGCCTTCTTTACAATATTTTGTTTCATCCAACGTCTACACCGTATCTTAAATGTTATTTCTCGTTTCGGCCCGCTTCATGAATTCGCACGTTGTGATCTTATTTCAACTTAATTCTTGATATCCCACCCCACACGACTCAGTTCCTGTCATGCTCATTCCCGTCCTACGCTGCCCGCTTATGGAACTCTTTCCATGAGAGTATTTGAAGTCCACGCACGCTAGAGTCTTTTAAAAACCAAGTTCGCAGTCATTTCCTATCCTTGAATCCTTAGTTGCTTTAATGACATTGAGTTCCTTTCCCTATCACACATATATTCCTTTTACCTGTTTCTGCACCTTTCCCCCGTTTGAATCTCTGTGTATATATATCCCACTTCCTAGGTTGCCTGTAAGAGATTGCTCTTTAGCAATAAGGCCGCCCATTGTCACATTTCTGTTTTTCTTTCATTTATTATTTCTGTTGTATTTTGTCTTTGTGTGCAATAAAAAGTTATTATTATTAAGACAGTCACACAAGTTGACCGCCGCAGTATGACATTTCCTATTTAATTCTACGGTGATTGATTTGTCTATGACCAGTCGCTTGCACTGCATAAGACAATAGTTTTCATATTTTAGTGTGTATGTTTGCTAAGTTCAAACGCACCGTAAAAAAACTAATCATTCGTCTCACTCTTTTTAATCGATTAACGAATTTTCAACACGATGATTCAGAAACTAGCAACATTATTTTGTACAGAGACATTTTATTTTGTTTAATCACTTTGAACAATAAAAAAATGAACTATAGGTAGGTATACATAATGCCCCGGGCGCGTGGGTAGTGGAATCGCAGTGTGGACCTTACCTAACGCGCCCCTAAGGGCAGGGAGAACACCAGGGGGTTTTAGTGGGTAGGCCTGGCATTCTGCCTGGCCAGCCCCACACACGCTCGCCGTCTAGCCAACGGTGGGTACGGTGCGGTTACGCATTTCCCCACCAGAAGAAAAAGGTATACATACTGCCATATTTGGGTCCTTACCATAATCGCTTAGTGTAAAAGGATATTGCAAGCAATGTAACGCTGGTATTACTATAAATAAGGAGGAGAAGATATTTTGATACTTTTGATAAATAAAAAAGAAACTGTTTAAATAAATAAAATTTATGTGAACACTATGTCGGAAGTCGTCATTACGCAATGAAGGGTTAGGAGAGAATTATAGTTATAATTCAAGACGTCTGCGAGTGGCCCAGACGATATACTTGCAGTGGTGTTAAAACAGTGTGCCCCAGAGTTGTGTCTTTTATTAACGCGACTATTCAAACTTTCGTACTCCACCGGACAAGTTCTGTCTTCGTGGAAGACTGCCAACATGTTTCCTATGCCAAAGAAGGGCGACAGATCTGTTCCGTCGAATTACAGGCCTATATCGCTTTAATCTCCCTTATTTCTAAGGTGATAGAGCGAGTGATCCACAGGCAGATCCTTAATTACCTAGAATACCTAACGACCTAAACAACAACCGTTAATACGTTCTTCGTCGTTTGGTCTTCTTTGGTCGTTCGACTGGTGATCATTCTAGTGTATCTCACACACCGCTGGGCTGTTGCGATTTAGAATCAAAGGGAGGCGTTGCCCTGGATATAGCGCAGGCGTTCGATCGGGTCTGGCACAGATGCCTTCTTACGAAGCTACCACCACCAGCTTTATTTATTAATTTCACAATTCATGCAAGCAGAATTTAACATAATAATATATATAAACAACACAGAAGAAAAGATGTACAAAGGTATTAATAATAGTCGGAAAGATAATAAATAAACAAAAAAAAAATATATAAACCAGCAACACAAATATTTATAATTTTAACGATAAAGCTTAAGGATCAGCTTTCTGTCCGGTCACCAGCTTTCTGTCCGGTCACCAGCTTTCTGTCCGATAGATGCATAAGAGACGTCATTGATGGCAGTTCCTCTGAGAGCATAGACATAAATGCCGATGTCCCGCTTAGATCGGTTCTGTCGTCAACGTTTTTCCTGTCTATCGACGTTTTACATTGCTATGCGGATAATATACTAGCACCGAGCGACGCTAATTGTCCCGGCCATGCAAAGAACCCTCGGTCTACTGTGGAGAAAAGTTGACAAAAACTTGTCTCTTAGATCGAGAGTACTTTTGCTAGTGTCCAAATTTGGCAGATTAAATTTAGTCCTAGACTTTTCTATTTGGTTCCAGAACTTCCCAGTAGATTCGGAAACTTTCTCGAACGCCTTTCAATGTCTTTCTAGAACTTTCTTGCAGTCTCGCAATTTTGCTGAATTGTTCGAGAAACTTTTACGATGTTATTTATGTGGTGTATGTGTATCCGAACGCGTGAAAGTATGAATGATGTTTCCGAACGAGTGAGTGACAGAGAGAGAATATATGGGAGAGGGAAAGAGATGGGAGATGATTAAGAAAGATGGACGATTAAGGTTAAGAGCAAGAAAAAGTAAAAGACGTTATAGTTATATTTTGTGAAAGTTATTTTAATAAACGAAGTGAAAATACAATTTCTTTTGGTTTTCAATTGATCCCACATTTGGGGGCTCGTCCGGGATCTAAAAACAAAACCAAAAAGGAACAAGATTAGAACGAGTCATATCGAGCACGTGGCGACAAGGTGGTAACGGCATTGCAAAAACGAATTAAGATTACAAGATGAAGCAACAACAAGATTGCAGTAAAGATGACGCTGAAACGAAACTGCAACGGTTTTGTTTCGATGTTTTTTTTTTTTTTTATTGCTAAAGGTGGCAGACGAGCAAGTGGCCCACCTGATGGTAAGTGGTAACCACCGCTCATGGACATCTGCAATGCCAGGGGCAAAGCTCAGTTGCTGCCTACCTGGAGAGAAGTGCTCTTTTTAAACCTCGTTTGAAGTTGGACATATCGTAGCGCTCAGGAAACACCGCAGCTGGGAGCTCGTTCCAGAGTCTGCACGTACGTGGAAGAAATGAACGCTGAAACCGGACTGTGCTAGACGAGATCGGTTCCAGGTGGTACGGATGAACTCTATTGCGGTGGCGGGTGGTGCGATGATAAAAAGGTGACGAGGGCACCATTGCAAACAGTTCCTCGGAGCACTCTCCGTTAAAGAGCCGATAGAGCACGCAAAGAGAACCAAAGTCTCTCCTTTGCTCCAGCGTCTCCATTGAGGCCGTGATATTGGGATCACCGACGATGCGGAATGCACGCCTTTGCAGGGAGTCAAGAGGGTCGAGTTGATATTTCGGAGCTCCTGCCCAGAGGTGCGAGCAGTACTCCATATGCGGCCGTATTTGTGCTTTATAAAGCATCAGCCGCTGGCTAGGAGTGAAGTACTGCTTGGCTCTGTTCAGGACGCCCAGTTTTTTGCTCGCCAATTTGGCTTTGTCCTCCAAATGACTCCCAAACTGCACTTTGGCCGAAATTTCCACACCGAGGATCCCAATACCACCAGACATACGAAGAGTAACTCCCTGGAACTGAGGCACTACGATAAATGGGTCCTTCTTCGCAGTGAATGCGCAAACTTGTGTCTTCGTGGGGTTGAACTTAACTAAATTCTTTGCACCCCATTCGGAGACTCGCCCTAGAGAGTCCTCGACTTCAGACACAAGTTGTGACCGCCTTTCTTGCAACGAAATCCGAGGGACATTCTGGTGGTCGGTATACCGCACATCACCCGTACTATCATCTGCATAGCAATGTATGTTCTCAATGGACAACATGTCATTGATATGCAGAATGAACAGGGTTGGGGAGAGCACCGAACCTTGTGGAACGCCAGCGTTTATGGGCATGGTTTTGGAACAGCAGCCGTCGACGACGACTTTAATGCTCCTACCGTCCAAGAAGCTGGCTATCCATTTGCAGAGTCCCTCGGGGATTCCATAAGATGGTAGCTTCGTGAGAAGAGCTCTATGCCAGACCCTATCAAACGCCTTAGCAATATCTAGTCCCACGGCGAGAGCCTCACCTTTGCCCTCCAAGGTTTCCGCCCAACGGTGGGTCAGGTAAACTAAAAGATCACCAGCTGAACGGCCGTGACGGAAGCCGTATTGTCGGTCGCTAATCAGCTGGTGCTCTTCCAGGTACCGTAGGAGGCGGGAGTTGATGACCCGCTCCATAATCTTGGAGAGCAAGGACGTTATTGCTATTGGCCTGTAATTTGAAGGGTCGGATCGGTCACCCTTTTTGGGAATTGGGTGGACGTGAGCAATCTTCCACGAAGATGGAACCCTGCTGTTCTGATAGGAAAGGCGGTAAAGGCGCGTGAGTACGGGGGTCAGCTCAGGGGCGCACGTCTTCAGCACCACTGCTGGGATGCCATCCGGCCCACTCGATTTATGGACGTTCAGGAGCTTAAGCTCCCGCCTGACCGCACGTTGTGTAATGCGTATTTCAGGCAGTGAGCTTTTACACCGAGGGATGTTAGGTGGTGTGGCTCCTCCATCGTCCATTGTCGAGTTAGAGGCAAAGAGTTGGACCAAGAGATTGGCCTTCTCTTTTGCACTGTGGGCCAGGCTGCTATCAGTTACACGCAGTGGTGGGAGACTGGACTGGCAGAAATTACGTTGCGCAGCTTTGGCCAGCGACCAAAAAGCACGACTCCCACTGGGATAGCTTCCTAGTCGCTCGCCAACCCTGGCCACGTGTTCCGCCTTGGCTTCAGCAATAGCCTTCTTGTTGGATCTAGAAGCAGCGTTGTACTGTCGCTTCTTCTCCGTCACGTCAGGATCCCGACTTTTTCTGGCATTGTCCCAGGCGATGTACGCAGATTGCTTGAGGTGGGCAGTTTTCCTGCAGGTATTATTGTACCAGGGACGACTGCGACCGCCAACAGGTATTTTGGCGTTGGGTATGAAAACTTCCATTCCCATCAGCACCGTTTCAGTGACGCAATCTGCGCAGGTATCGGGATCTTCGGAGGCGAAGCAGAGCTGCTTCCAGGGGTAGGATCCGAAGAATTCTCGGAGTCCATCCCAGTCTGCTGACTCATACCGCCAAACTGCACGATTGCCAGCTGCAGACACGCGATGGGGTCGCGCAAGACTGGCAGTACTACGGACAAGGCAGTGATCCGATGATCCAAGAGGAGCATCGACCACAACCCTGTATCCGCTAGGTCGCGTAGTCAGCAGTAGATCCAACAAGGAGGCTTCATGGCTCTCTATATCTGGGATACGGGTGGGCTGTACCACCAGTTGAGAGAAGCCATAGGCCGAAGCCATGTTGAAGACAGTCCTACCCGGGAGGTCAGTGGTCCGGGACTTCAACCACTCTTTATGGTGAGCATTAAAGTCACCAAGGACCACCACCTCCGCAGATGGGTACTGCTCCAACGCTCGGTCAATCCCCTCTTGAACGTGCTCAAAAAGCTGAGCTGACCCTAATTCACTGGCATGGGACCTGTAAAGGCACGCGTAGATTCGGGTAAGACCCCCATGGTCCACGCGCAGCCATAGTAACGACAGGTCCCGATGCTCGAGGCCCCGAAGGCGGCGACAGCAAACATCACCCCTGACGTATACGCACACCCCGGCTTTACGTAGGAATGCGTGTTCCAGTTCGTAACCCGGGTATTTCAGGTACGAAACATCGTCAGGGGCAGTAATTTGCGTCTCCGTTAAGAAGAGCAAGGCAGGCCGAGAAGATGGTGGTGGACGGCTTCGAGATTACTGTGTAGACCCCTGATGTTGCAGAAATCCATTTTAAATGTGGATTGGGTGTCCGCCGTAGGAGCTCGCTTCTTCTTATTGTTTATCTTCATATTGTTATAGAGCATTTTGGGGAAGGGATTAAATGTGGGGCTGAGTCACGGTGACAAACGAAGAAAGGGCAGAACGTAGTACAAAGTGGGGGCGCGGGTTGTGTGAAGAGCTGACACGCGGCACGGAAGGGCCCCCGGTGCCCCCCCGCACGCAGACATCGGGATCCACTCCGGTCTCCTACTCCGGCACGATGACCGCATGACGGGATTTTCGCCGGTTGTGCAGGACAGCCTCCCAGGCAGGATATTCCTGGGTTCGGGTCCCCTACTGACTGGCAGGTGGCCGACGGCAACCATTTCCACCGGGTCTCCCTGTACCGCGCGTCAACTCTTCACGCCCAACGACCTCACTGAGACTTTAAACTCTACTAGTTTCGATTATCACCGCGACTCCACACCACAAAAGGGACGGGAAAGGGGCATGAAGGAGCGGCTGTCTCTACCCTTCAATCGAAATGCAGGTCTGCTTCACGACCAAAATAGGCAGAGTGGTGGTACCAACCCGCACAGTCCCGGCATTAAATAGGTAATCCTAATTAGTACCGAGCCTTACCACGACTGTAGTGGGAGAGGGAGGGAAGGAGAGGGACATCGACACCGCGGAGACGAGAGGTAAACGGCATCGAAGGCTCGAGAAGCCGGGGTCGCGCACCCGAGTCATCTGAAAAAGCAACCGGACAAGCCGCAATTAGATGACCTCTGACCTAAAAAGGATGGAGGAGGAGGATTTGGTGCCTACGTTCTCAGGACAGGACAAAACCTACCCTGTGACAAGATGGGTGCAAGATATAGAAGACAACGCCGAAATTTTCGGTTGGACGCCTACACAGCAGCAGTTGGTGGCGAGGCGATCACTTGGAGGTACGGCGGCCCTATGGTTACGTGCTGAGAAAATCCACAAGTCATGGGATGACCTCAAGAATGCGCTCCTAAAAGAATTTCCAGATAGCGTAGACATGAAAACTATTCATGAAATGATGAGCAGCCGATGGAAAAAGCCAAGTGAGTCTTGTATTGATTACATGTTGACTATGAAAGAATTGGGCAAACGCGGTAAATTACCGGACTATGTAGCCATAAAATATATACTAGATGGCATTCAAGATAGTGAAATCAATAAGATCATGTTATACGGTGTCACTACATACTCCGACCTTAAAGAAAAACTTAAAATATACGAGGCCATTAAGGAGAAAATGATAATAGAGTCGTGAAGCAGTTTTTACCGGCAAAAGCATCACCTATGAACCGGTACAAGCAGTATGGAAGGTGTTTTAATTGTGGTGAAAAAAGCCATACGAGTGATTATTGTCCGAATAAAACGCAAGGCCGTAAGTGTTTTAGCTGCAATCAGTATGGTCATATTGCCAGTTATTGTACAAATAATTTATATTCACGAAAACTACGACTCGGATAGCGAAAACGAAGATGTTTAAGCGTCCGTCGTTACATTACGAATCGTAATCAAAATCTGATTCCAAAACCTCAATTTCAAATATTTCATTGTTATCATTGTCATTCTCTCATACATTAATAATAAAACTTACTGGATTCGTTTGTCACAGTGACATTTGACAGAAATAAAGTGTAGCCATACGAAGAAAGCTAAATATTTATCAGTATCATGTTTTGATAGCCAGAGTCTACGTTTCAAATGCAAGATACTGTATTGGATTGTATGGTATAAATAAATTTTTATTGTTGTTTAATTATTTTTTGACACCTGAAGGGGATAGAAAATGACTGTTACCTGTTTACGCCCGTAGTAGTAGGAAATTATGTAACACTTGGATGGATACAATATATATTAAAATAATAATTACACGGAATATTGAAAAATACAATAAAGCTTCTAATGAAAAAGACAGAATAACAATAAAATGTGTCAGATTTGAAACTATGTCATTTACATAATCGTATAAAAAAACTGTACAAATGTGCTAACTTAAAAAGTTCGCAACAACACCTTTAGCCCTAACGTGGTAGCAAGAACTGACGCTTACTCCAATAAATTTTGACCTACAAAAAACTGCTAAAACTAAAATTTATTCGGTATAAAATCACTTTTAGAATGGTATTGAGCTCCTCTACCATTAGTTTTAGTGTGGTCTGGCACTTCTCATCCGAGAGAAATACTGTGCTAAGCACATTATTATTATATTGCTTGATTACTGCATTTTGTATTTAGTTTTAAAATGTTCTTATTACAAGTAGGTGTTATTTTGTTAATGTAATGACTAATGAGGTAATGACTCAATCTGATTTTTCTGTAACCAGGTTATTGATGCAAATAATCCAGCGGTAGTATTGGAGTCGTTCTCGGTGAGCGATAAGCATATACTCTGTGTAGCTTCTGTACCTGGAGCATTAGCCGAGGACTACCGGGAATATGAAGAACGAATGTCAGGAGAAACAGAAACGAAAAGACATTCTGTAAGTGAACTGTTGTCTTGTATACACGGTTATTTTTTTATCATGGTGGAAAATTTAAGGGACGCTTCACAACATTGTATTAGAACGATTTAAATATGAATAAAAAAATAACTCACTTACTTCATTTTATATTATTTTTTTAAAATATCTAAAAAATGCTGCACTATTTGAGAGCAGCATTTTTAGAGATTCTTTAATATTTTATTTCTTTTTTATAAAAAAGTGTGTCCTGAAGCGTCCCTAAAATTTTCCAGGGTGATAAAAAATAACCGTGTATACATTTTGAATATAATGTGCGTTGTTCAAATATATAGATTCAATAAACTTTGAAAACTAATGTAGGAATAGATGGCAAGTGCGCGTAATGCAACTATTCCAGAGCTACCAAAGGTCACTGGGTGTGTTTTTGATACTTGATGCTATTAGTCGGGAATGCGACTATTTGGACACATTTATAGTCGGCGATTAGTCGGCAAAATATACCTAATATTCGAAACTTTATGACTTACTGGAAAACAATAAACAAATAACCAATATTTACTTCAAGTTTTATGTTTTTAGTATTTTACTGAAACATTAAAAAAGTAATATCTTCGAAATTCTAATTGTACAATCTTTATTTTTTGTACGCAAAAGGTATGAATAAAACATATGATACCTACACTTGTAACGTGTATTAAAATAAAATAATAATATATATTAAAATATTACGGTGAAGGAAAACATCGTGAGGCAACCTGCATACATCTGCGAAGAAATTCAATGGTGTATGTGAAGTCGACCAATCCGCACTGGGCCAGCGTGGTTGACTAAGGCCTAATCATCCTAACATAGGGTAGGCTCGAACCCCTCGGTGGGGACGTATATGAGCTGTGATGACGATGATGATGATGATAATATATTAAAATAAACTTATCAAAACGCTTACTTAACTAAATCTGTGGTCTAGTGGTTGAAACCACCTGAGGCCCAATTCTACTCTAATAACTTTCAGCCGAAGCGAAACTGAACCGTTGCGATCGACCAATCAGAACGCCACATTATCACGTCATCGAACTATAAGCGCTCCGATTGGTCGACCGCAACGGTTCAGTTTCGATTCGGCTGTAACTTATTAGTAGAATTGGGCCTCTGGTATTGATCTGGAAGTCCGAGTTCGATTACCCATGGGGGCAGCAGTTTTCAGCAGCTCCGTTTGTTTGGTGGTAGGGCTTGCTATCACTGTCTTGTTCAATCTGAAGTAAGATAGCTAGTTCCTCGGTTGTCAAGGAGTCCAAGCGAAGCTCGTTTTTATCTTCGACTTTATCGTCACTATTCGCTACTTACCGTCAGGTGAGACGAAGGCCAAGGGCTTTCCTGACCTAAAGAAATGTAAATTATAAGTTCAGCGACGCAAGTTTTCTTTGGCACTTGCAACCTTGCAACCATGTCTTTTTTTCTATGCAACAACGGCTTAATCAAGCTTCTATCAAACTAATAATTAAACTGAATGAATATTAAAAAGACAGCGCCAATTTACGAACAACAATTAATATATCTCATTTATAGATAAATATATTAACTTCTGAATTGATTACTTTAAGATTAAAAGACGAGACCGACAATTTAAGGGAGCTGCATTAATTGACACCAAAAATAATATTGGGAGAGACGTAATAACTTTTGTTCTCGTATAAAACATACAACTTTCAACCTTACCAACGAGAAAATGGTAGAAATAACAGTAGGTACAAATGTTACAGATGTGTGCTGAGGAACTCGATATATTGAATATTTTTTTACAAATACGAAACAGATGTATGAAACGATTTTACTTTTTTACACGTAATAAATAATTTGTAACGCTTATGAAAACCTGCGAATTTTGCTGTATTTCATTTAAAAACTGGAGCAAATACAGTATAGTAAATTATTAACCAAAGGGATAAAGTAGTGTCTTATGTCACGGGTGTAAACTTGAATCGCGAGCGTAACTAAGGACTATATTTAAGGACTAGCGTAACTAAAAACTATACAGAAGACCTGTTTGAGCTTAAATCCGTTTGCTTTTTTTAACTCGGAAAACTAAAACCTACAAATATAAACAACATGGCGAGATTAAATTTGTGTTTGATTGTATTATATTTTAGTGTCTTCGCGGATTTTTGAGCATATTATGTTTCGATATAGTTTTTTTTCGCTTAACAATATAATATGGGTTTCTATCAAAATTTAAGTAGGTTTTGTGTTACAAATTAATTCTATATCTTGGGAATCCAGTACTATATTCAATCCCTGTCTGTTAGAGACCTTAAATGACTTGCTTTATGTTGGGTTTATATTATACAGAATGTGTCATTTGTGAGCAGGTGGTGCGAAAAAATTCATTATATGCTTTTTGATATATTATGTCTTTTATATTTTATGGACAATATATTAGAATAAAAATACTTTTTTATTTTTTATCTCGACAGTATCTGTTTTGCATGGGGGAGTCTACAGAAAGTTCTAGAAATGGGTTGCCTGTATCTGATAACGAGACTGGTGAAGCAGATGTCGTCATTGGATCGACAAGATTTGTAAGTTTAACGGATACAATATTATGTATATCAGGAATTAATGTTAAGGTATTTAAAAAGGTTTTTCATTATGCTCTCATATTGCTGCCCTCCCCTATAAAAATGGAACATGGATTTTTTAAAATCGACGTCATTGACATAAAAAAACGGGAAATATATTAAGTAGAAATTGTAACATGTTCAAAAGAAATAAAGTCAGCTGTGTGTATTTTGAGCCTTAGGTAACAGTCAGGCCAAACAGCATTAATTTGCTATGGAAGAGATTCTATATTATTATTTATATTATAATCCCATCTATTTGTACTAATTAATCAGCCTTGAACGTAAAGAAATACATATAGAAAGTGTATAGATACAGTAAGCTCCCATTCAAGCTTTACATTTGCACTACGAAAGCCGCCACTATTACGAGCGACATAAGAACGGTCCAAAGGTCAAACAGTACAGCTTGAGTTGGAGCTTACTGTACAATCCGGCAACTTAGCTTGTAAAAGGGGACACACATATATGACTCTAACAAAAAATATTAAAAAAAAAATAATTACCTAACGAACGACATCCAACTCTGAGAGACATGAAAAAAGTATTGGCCATAAGACTCCTGGTGAAATTGGCCATAAGATTCTTATACCTAGACTTGGCAAACTCAATAATAAGCTTTGGGTTAATAATGTACACCTTTGTTTAGGTCGATTGTTTAATATGTGGGTTTGTTCAATATGAGTATGAAACCACATATTGCCCGTATGTGGTTTCATACTCGTTTACTATAGTCATTGTTACATTGTGGGGTCACATACATAGGAAGGTATTGTAGTGATTTGAGGCCATGTGGTCTTGATGTTTCAATAAGTATGTCAATGTGAGAATGTGACTATACTCATACACAGTGGCAAGCCTCACCTGGTCATAGACATTCAGTACCCTACAAAAATCGAATAATTGCTCATTATTTGTCTTTAAAAACTTACATATTTTAATCTTATATGGAACTATACTATTAGTTTAAGTAATCTTATTTGTAGCTTGTATATATATGTTGTAGATAGGTTATATAAGTCCTTCCATTTCTCAATAAATACAGTCAGCAGTAGCACTTAATAATAAGGACTTGTAAGGAATGTACTACGCAGTTTCAAATGTTTTTCAGGTAAAAGCCACCCTCATCACACCACCGAGCACGCCGGCCAAAGAACCGCAACCATCGCCTGAGAACACTACGCCTAAAGAGTCTGCTCTCGGTGACGTAGAGGAGGCTGACACTGCAGCGCCTGACAGTCCGCCTCTTAGCTCTACACCTATTACTGGTACTACTATATATAATACCATTACTGGCACTACATAGAAAATATTGTACATAGTTTTAATGTCATCATTAAACTTAAGATAGACATTTTCTGTGACTATATACCTACAAACATTAGACAATCAGCCAATCAATATTTTAATAAAATAGATGTTAAATGGTTATACAGTGATCTGTCTCTCGTTATCGTAATTATTATGCTAATATTATCAATTATCATATCTATATACAAGGTTATTTTTTAGTTACTAAAAAAATGTTGTGTGCTTCTTCAGACAAGCAAACTGAACAACTTTCACTATGGGACCAACTTTGAAATCGCAAAAAAAATCAGCTGTTCCATACATCTAGGTTCAGTGAATGTTGAACATTTGTATGGAACAGCTGATTTTTTTGCGATTTCAAAGTTGGTCCCATAGTGAAAGTAAAGTTGTTCAGTTTGCTTGTCTGAAGAACAAGCACACAAAAATTTCTTAGTAACTAAAAAATTATCTTGTATGAGAATGACAAAACCACCAAACCAAAAGAATACCAGCTATAGCCATTGTTATAACTGCAGGCTTGTTGCAGTGTTTCGTTTAATATGGAAGATTTTTCTTTGTAGCTATGGAACGTTCCTGCTCTCCTGAACCGGCCGTTGATGCGTTTGCACAAGAACAATCAAACGCAGAAAAAGGAGCAGATCTTACTCCAGAGCGCAAGATGTCTACTGTGATGGCAACTATGTGGTTAGGCACCAAAAGCGGCAACCTGTATGTGCATTCTGCATGTGGAAATTATAGCAAATGCCTAACACAGTGAGTGTTTTGTTTAAAAAGTTAGAAAATAGAGCAATGTTTTTGTTATATGCCAACAAATTTATGAAGTATTATATAACATTTTTTTGCTTTCGGCAGTTGAACATATTATTTTTGCAGGGTGAAGTTAAATGATGCTATATTATCTATAGTGCCATGCGCGTCTCGATGTATGGTTGCTCTTGCTGACGGCACCGTTGCTATTTTCGCAAGACATGCTGATGGCCAATGGGATTTCACGCATTATTGGATTCTTACCCTCGGAAATCCAAAATACTCAGGTTCTGTATATCTATATCTATACAAATAAATAAAATTGAAGTGTCTGTTTGTAATGTCAAAATAACAAGTTTTTACTAAATGGGTATGAATGTATATCGGGTACCAATAACAAAAACACAATTTAATTTTTTTTGTCTGTCTGTCTGTGTTTGTTCCCGCTAATCTCCGGAACGGCTGGACCGATTTTGACGGGACTTTCACTAATAGATAGCTAATTACGAGTATATAAGGTATAACATAGGCTACTTTTTATCAACCTCAGCAAAAGTAACTATTTCACGCGGACGAAGTCGTGGGCACAGCTAGTTTATAATATAATTTACCGTATTAGTAGTTTTTTTTAACATTCACTGCAAGTTTAAGGTTTTATCCAGGATGACCTTAATTTTATAAGCATTGTTTGTAGAAAAAGACTACCCATAACTCCTAGTGAATAGGTGCACCAAATAAGAGGCTAATCTATTTTGAAGAATATGGACTTAGCACGCTCGAAAAGCCGCGCGGTGCATGTCAATTCAATACTTTCTTGTGCCCGGTCCGGCCGCCATCACTGTCCCGCTTGCCATCGCCAAACCGTTGTCCTTTAGTTTTGCGTAGCCATATTATATTTAGTGACAAATTCGTTATTCGGACGCACATCCCACGTGCGCTTGCTAACTTAAGGATTACCTGTCTTAGTAGCTATATTGAGTAAGAGCGTCGGATAAATGTACATATGAAATTTGAAAAATGAAAAACACATTTGTACATGGCAGGATCGAGCCGTAGACCTCCCGATTAGAAACCAAACGCAAACGCCTTATCTCCTATCCCACGTCACAGTCCGTTGTCCGCATAGATTTACTACCAAACGTAGATAACGCATGAACGTTCGAAAAGTGGGCCGGTGAAGAACTGCCCAATCGGGCCTCGTGCAGTTCTTTTCCATGCGTTGGACCGACAACGCGATAAGCAATTTTGAGCATTATGTTTGAAAACATAAAGTTGACATTTTCTTGTAGCAATTACTAAAACGTCAAATTTAATGTGGTATGAAATGATGTAACTGCACACGGTTGTACTTCAAATAGTTGCCGTAATAATAAAGAATAAGGTTGAATTCGATAAATACGGTACTTTCTTTATGGTAATTTTAATTCGGGTGTGCATATTCAACTACCTATTTAAAATGTATAGTCGATTACGTGACAGATTTCAAGCGCGTTTTTGTATGAAGTGCTCTTAGACCATTTAGTACTGGACCCGCCATTGTTGCAGAATCCGGAACATTATTTTCTGTCAATTTTTGAGGGGGACGAGGTAGCACTACATTTGCAAATACACACACATTCACACACATAAATTGCGTCGCTATGAACGCACACTGAATGAAAAACACAACACAAACGTAATTTCACGCACACACCTTCATTTTTTTCTATTATACGTAAATTTTTAATGTCCTACTGTCATAATCTAAAAGAAAAAAGTGGGGATTATAGGGATGGGTTCCATACTGATCGAATGATATCGATATTTTTCATTGAATGGTTAAATTAATGGTTTGTCCTTTTGACATTATTAAGGTAAATTTGTACTCTACGTAGATATATATATTTTAACACGTATTATGAACTATTATTATATTTGACATTGGTATTTTATAGCTACATTTTATAGCATAATATACATTTAATAAGAATATCAATGTCTAAAAGCAAGGAGATGCTAAGTTATACTATCAGCGATCTACAGGAAAAATTTAATAAACATACGATCGACCCGCAGGTTTCTTTTTAACCGAATTCAAAAAAGGAGGAGGTAAACATACGATCGACCCGCAGGTTTCTTTTTAACCGAATTCAAAAAAGGAGGAGGTATTTACGTACACGCAGAGAAATCAGAGTCCACCAGAATTACAAAACCGTGTTGTTAATTCATCTTGCAACAATTTTTGTTTGAATTACAACAACTTTGTTATCTTTACGATATTAATTTATTCACTACTAAATATATTTTCCACTGTATTATGTGAATTATAAACCACACATAGAAATAAAATAAATTAAAAGAACAAGAATTTAGTTGAGATAAACGATAATATTTGCAACTTTAACAAAATCCTTTGTAAAAATTAATAAACAAATGTGTACAGTTATAAAATGGCCATGTTCCTATTATTGTTGTATCGTGTAATCGACAACTCCGAAGTTATCAATATTTATAACAATAATATTTTAATTATTACAAAGTTTTTCTTTATATCTACAGAAAACTGTTCATTCAGTGCGATATTTTTATCATTTAAAATTGTTATTACTACAAGAATTGTATGGTAAATACCACCTGTAATCAGTTGCCTGTACAATTGTATTTTTGCCCTTACTATTCTGCATGTATCTTATACAGAATAGCAAGGAACAGTTACTAGACACATAGTTAAACACTGCCCCGCGCCCTGCTTGCCTCACCCACGCCACGGGTCATTCGTTCACCTTCACTTCACCATTCATTCGTGTAGTATTAATGGCGGAGCTAGCCTTTTATAAAACTAAAGATAATTGGAGTAATATTGATAAAAAGGTGATGCAGATATAGCAGAAATAATAATTAAGATGTACTATTGTAAGTAAATCTTATCTATACAATACAATTATAATAGTTTTCTTGTTCTGATTCTGTAACTAATTTGTAACCTATGTTTTGCAGATTGAATTATCGTTTTTCTTATTAGAAGACAATGAATAAATAGTGAATTTCAAATATCATGTGAAGCATCAACGCTTATAGTGATAAACAGACTCCCTAATCGCTGATAAAAATTACAAAAAATACATATAGCTATATGTCTCCAATGTCAGCCACGATCAAACTTATATCTTAAAAACTTGAAAAGCACCAATGATACGGCAATAATAAATAATAAAGATTGTCAACTGTATACTATGGGTATGTAAGAAATTTAACAAATTTAAAAATGGAGACTATTGTAAATGTTTATACATAAATCATTTCTTTATTTATAATGATAATGTAATGTTACTTTGTTCTTTTTGTAATATTGATTTGAAAAAGAAATCATGACCATTTCGTTTTTAACATAGTTATGTTTACATAATTAAGGACATTTCATATTTTGCAGAGTAAGTTTCTTAAAAACTTTCAATGAAGGTCAAGGATTTCACAAGTAATATGCAACAGAAAGGAAGATATCAGATAGTAATATGAGTGGTATATAAAATGTGACTCGACAAAATGAAGATCAAGTTCAGTAGTATTGATGGGATTTAATTTGAATAATATTATCATACAGTTCATTCTTATAACAGAAATTTAATATAAATTCATTAGGAAATAAAATAGTTCATAAAAATTTGTACTCAATATATTTCATTTCCAGGAAACATACAATTTGTTCATATTTTATATAATAATCATCATTTATCAAGCAGCTGAGTATATAAGACTTTTCATAATTTAAGATGAAAATTAATTAATAACAAGAAGCAGCATTTTTAACACTTGGATTTTGTGGAGAATCTCAAGACTCGCCTATACGGATGAGTCCTGGGTAAGGCTTACAACTTTGCAGTCGTGATATATATATTCTATGGATTTTAGTATTTTTAGTGCCAGCTTTACTTTTCAGTACAATTTTATTAGCCTCATTAAGAATTAAGATATTTGAACTACTTTCTCAAAGTAAACAATATATCTATCATGGCTAATTGTCTATTTTATGAAGTTTGCAAGTTGCAATTAAAATGTGGCAAACTTAGTGAAGAACAAATGTTTGTTTTTCCCTATACTAAACTGTGACAAATATTTGTCACATTTTGTTTTGAAATTGTAGCTCACAAGCTTCATGACAAGAGACACAATGTTGTAAGCACTATCTAAACCAGTAATTGCAACATATTACATAGCGTCTATTACAATACCTACAATGCTAGCATTGCATTAATTATGGTTCCTGTTACTTGACAAATATTGTCAGAATGGCCGCTCGTATCACTTTCATGAATCATATCGATTCATAACTATTACTATCCTTGTGAAAGACAAATTGTAAAAATGTACATCTGCTGTACATTTTTGCAAACAAAACGTAAGTAAAACGTAATAGATGATTACTATCAGTTTATCGGGTTAGAAATTATTTGCAACTAACTTCGATTAAAGTTGGTTATTAATTTAAGCTCTGTAATTAATTTAAGTATCTTTATTAGTATCTTTAGACGAAAATATGAAAAAGTGTCAAATTTCGATTCATAATTTATTGTGAAAAGTTATTTCGTTTGTTCAGTTTTTACGAGAAGATACTTTGCAAGTATGATTTGGCCCACATTCACCAAAGACGTAAAAAAATCAGGGCTCAAATAATTTAGATATGCGTAAAAATAAAATATCTCCTTTCAGAATCCGATAAATGAAGGGTTGGGATGGCTTGAGGTTTAAGTCTCCTCCTGTTATGAAGCATTTCAAAAAAATGCACCTGTTCAAAATGCTTTGAGCATTTGAGCATTGTACTCGTTCGAGTGGGTGACTCACCCATGATGGGTGCCTATTGCATGCAATGGTCCATTCTATTTTAAACGTGTGGTCCTTTGGAAATCTAGAAATGTTTGTTAAAGACACATTAACCGCAACTCGTGTTAAAAGCAGCAACTTTTTAATTCAATAGTTCGTTCTCGATAACTTGCGTCGATATAAGCACTGCACTATTCTGTTTTCTTGGCATAGAAATAGGGGTGTGGGTCATGAAATTTCTGTTCAATTCAAAGTTCTACTAAGACTGCATATTATTTTAATAAATGTAAAAAATAGGTATATTTACAAAAAATATCTCAGGGGTGGAAGTTTGTATTGGGAATCAATAACCGCTTTACCGATTTATATGAAATTTGGTATATGCAGATAGTTTGAGTCGCGGGCAAAAGCTAGTTTTAAATAAACTTATTATGATCAATACAAGAAAAAACAATTCCGACCCATACAAGAACTTTTTTCTTGTTTTGATTGTATTTTTAAGTTTATTTAAAAGTTTACATTTTTAAAGAAAATAAAAAGACACAAGAATTTTTTTCTTGTATTCATTGTAATTTTAAGTTTATTTAAAAGTTAACATTTTTAAAGAAAATGAAAAGACATATAAGATTTTTTTTCTTATATAAATTGTATTTTTAAGTGTATTTTAAAGTTAAAATTTTTTAAGAAAATGAAAAGACTTAAAAATAATTACTATAACAAATTGTGCATGTCCTTGCTAAGTATGTGTACTGTTGTCGTGATTTGAAACTAGTGAACCACTGCCGCTTTTAATACATTGTTTTGGGAAGATTAAGATTTTTTCCATAAAACCATTAGTTATGTTATTGTGATTTTACTATACTTCGTGAGTATACTTCCTTGTTTCATAGACTTTATTAATTTACGAAGACAACTTTTATAAAGAATCAAATGTAGGTACCTACTTCAAATTTTTAGATTAATAAAATTATAGTTAAACTTTGCATTATAAATTCTATTCGTATAATTAGAATGAAAAAAAATAACTATTTTTAATACGGATATAATATTTCAAAATTGGAAAACAAAACAATACGTGCAAATTATTATACTCGAAACATAATATTGACAGCCCTAAATAATTAGTCTCGTGGGGAGTGCACAACTGACGTTGGTTACTAGTCTCGTAAGGAGTCGCTTTGAATGAATGTAGTCTCGTGGGGAGTGCACTTTGAATGAATGATAATAGTTTGACAGTACGATTTAAATTATCCCGATTTCGTAAAACTTAATTTTAGATGAAAATCAATAATAATATTAGAAAAAATATACGTACAAATGAAAAGATATACCACCTTTTTTATATTTGATGTATTGGACTGATTTCTGCAGGAAAATACAGCACAAATAGGCATTTTCGTGGAGCTCTAATCTCAACCGCATTCCGAGTAATTATGATTCGAAATGGCGCCTGAAGTAGTTTTTATAAACGCATGAGATTTTGAATCTCATACTTTGACAGAGGGGAAATGTATGAGAAGGCGGGTCCAGTACTAAATGGTCTAAGGAAGTGCTCTATCTACGTTTGGTAGTAAATCAATGGTTGTCCGGGATAAACTCCGAAACTACTCGTACTTAACCGATTTTGACGAAATATGGCTTAGTCAGGGTGTCCACATTCTGGAAAGTCAGGGAAAGTCAGGGAAAAGTCAGGGAAGCTCAAGGCAGTCAGGGAAAGTCAGGGAAATCGAGAGGCTACCTGGAAAGTCAGGGAAAAATTTGGATTTTACACTGTTTGGTCCCCAAATTTCCCAGTGATTGTCAAATGAGGAATATGTTTACTTCATCAGGGTGTCCACATTCTGGAAAGTCAGGGAAAGTCAGGGAAAAGTCAGGGAAGCTCAAGGCAGTCAGGGAAAGTCAGGGAAATCGAGAGGCTACCTGGAAAGTCAGGGAAAAATTTGGATTTTACACTGTTTGGTCCCCAAATTTCCCAGTGATTGTCAAATGAGGAATATGTTTACTTCATGCTTTTTGTAGAATGATTCCTAATCTTGATTATCGAATTATTTATGTCCAGGTTTGCACATTATATCATAATTTTGGCAGACAAATCAACCGAGCAACCCTTAAACCTTGAGTTCAAATGCAATTTCCTTCAAATGTATGAACATAATTTTGATAAGTGGCATAGTTAAGGTGCGTATAAAGACGTTCGACCGAGGTAGACGTTCATTTGCCGCGCGAGCCAATTTTTAGATAATAATTTAGCAGAACGCAGCTGCCGCGCGCGGCAAGCGATCCAGCTCGAACATCCCGCGGCGGATTCGTTCTTGTAAACCTATGAGTCGTCCGTTTTACGTAAGTACCTATGCGCTGCGCGAGCCAAATCCCCGAAACAAAACAGCGTCCCAACTGTGCGCAAGCGGACAACTCGAGCTCCTTTGATGCGGTCTCAAAAACCGACAAGAAGCAGTTCGTCGCGCGCCACGTTCGACCCCGGCAATGCTCGAGCTGCCGCGTGCGGCGACCCCGGCCACATAGCGCGCGGTCGCTGTGCGAGCCAATGTTCGAGAGTTTGCCGCGCATAGTTTATACGCACCTTTATGTTGTTAATTTTATAGGTTTTATATTGAAAGTAAATTGTATGGCGTTAAGACAATTATTCTGCTCTAGAGTGAAAAGTCATTTGAAACATAAAGATACAATAAAAAACAAAAATCAATGTATAAGTAATGTGTGTTGCTGCCTTCAGCTTGGATAACTGCTTGCATATGTGAACCTAAGACTCCATAATGGAGCCATCATAAGTAACAGTTTTTTCGATACAGCACTGAGCGTAACGTTTTCTAGGGCAACGGTACAGTCTCTGTCTTCGATTATTTCTGTAAAGACACTCTTGCCTCGCCAGAAAAAATAACATGCGCCCATTGATCCATTGTCCATCATTCTATATGCTGACGAGCAAATTGAAAGCGTGATCTGCGTTAAGCTACAGTTAATTTTGCTTGGCTAGTTAGTAGGCTAGCTCGGCAGTTAAATTGTGATTGGCTAACCTTCTCTTGACTGTACGCGCGCTTATGGCCAGGCAACTCCACGTTCGTCACGAAGCTGTTGTTGGACCTGCACTGCGTTCTGACGCTGATTCCTCGGGACATTTAAATGCATGTATCGATCATCTGCGGAGGATGTAACCCATGGCCTATCAGTTTCTGCGCGTCGATTGAAGGCTCCAGTCTTTAGGTATCTTCTATAGACGCGCTGCATCGAAAAACGCCTTAACATTTGAGCAACCCGACGATGAGTAAGGCTCCATGTAAGTAATGCGACAGCTTGAGTATAGCTTCCTGGAGCGGATTATCTATTTTTAGGAACAAAAATAACCGTAATCTGAAGACTTCAAAGACAAAGTAAGCAACTACGCAGAAAAGTCATTAAATTCAAGTGAAATTCCACCTGTCCAAACGTGTTCCTATTAAAAGAGGCGTGCGACAAGGCGACACAATCTCCCTTAAGTTGTACACGGCGTGCTGAGAAGATACATTTAAGGTCCTCGACTGGTCTGGTAGGAGTATCAACATAAATGGAGAGCAATTAAGTCAACTGCGATTCGCAGATGACATTATCATTTCTGCTAAGACGGCTGCAGATCTTCAGCTGTCGGTGGGCCTTCGCATGAATACCTCAAAAACGAAGATCATGGCCAGGGATCCAAACATAGGACCCATAATGATTGCAGGAAACGTGGTTGAACAGGTAGACTACTACTACATATTGGGGTAGCTACTTACCCTTGAAAAAAGTGGGCAAACACAATGGAATGGAACGCCGAATAAAACTAGGTTGGGGCGCGTTTAGCAAAATGTCCCACATTTTCTGGAGTGAAATGCCTGTATCTCTTAAGCGCCGAGCTTTCGAGCAATGCTCATGATAGTGGCTGAGACCTGGACCTTAACTAGACAACATATACACGCCCTACAGTAGCACAAAGAAAAATGGCTTAGGGTTTCTCTGGGGGAACGGATCTGGAATACGGAGATACGCAAGCACACCAAACTGATTGACGTGGCTCGTGTCATTGCGTGTAGAAAGTGGCGATGGGCAGGGCACGTAGCCCGCAGGACCGACAACCGGTGGAGCAATAAGATCATCGAATGGGAGTGGCTCCCCGGAACAGGACGAAGGAACGATAGTCGACAGCCGGCTCGTTGGTCAGACGACATAACAAAGACAGCGGGCAAGAACTGGACAAGAAAAGCCCAACCTCGTAGTGAATGGCGCAGAATGGAGGAGACCTATACCCACCAGTGGGTGGACATAGGTTGAAGAAGAAGTCAACCCTCAAAAGATTAATGAAAAGCGATTGTGTTTATTACGAGTATCTTAGTATTCAATAAGAGCCTTTTTGCATTTTTTATTTAACAAAGGTACAAACACTTGAAGGAAATTGCATTTGACCTCAAGGGTGAAGGGTGCCTCGGTTTATTTTTTCGCTAGTGTACTTTCTACAGTGTAAAAATACTGTGCCTAAAAATATAAATTATCTAAGTAGGTACTTAAAAAAATAAAATCTATACTAATATTATAAAGAGGAAAGATTTGATTGTTTGTTTGTTTGTATTGAATAGGCTTCGAAACTACTGAACCGATTTTGATGAAAGTTGGTTTAGGGATAGTAGACCAGGGGAACATAAGGTAATTTTCCTACAGGAAAAAAAAACCCACGGGAATTTAAAAATAACGCGGGCGAAGTCGCGAGCGTAAAGCTAGTTTTAGATACAATTTGGTCTGAAAATTGCAACAAAAAATACTAAATATTTTCGAATAAAGTATTCTATTTTATTTTTCTGTAAAATGAATATATTTGGTTAGGGAATTTTGAAAAATGGTCAGGGAAAGTCAGGGAAAAGTCAGGGAATTTTTTTGAACATTAGCAGTGGACACCCTGCTTAGTGTATGTAATTTGGTCCAACTTAAAATATGGGATAGTTTTTATCTCGATTATTGACCTCAATATTTATTATTGCCAATTATGTAAATATGTTTATTATAAGAAAATGGTTTGTACGCTCCATAAGTTTCTAATAGATGTCGACGTGAGATCATTTATCGACACAATAATTGGTTATTTACATTGGGTAACCATCCAGCAGACGGCGGCGTTGTGTTTTAAATTCTCTATGCTACAGTCTATCCCACTAGGATGTTTAGTATAACATTGATCCGATATTTATTTATTACAATAACTAGCTTTACGCTCGCGACTTCGCCCGCGTATTTTTGTTTTCCCGTGGGATTTTTTCCCGTAGGAAAATTACCCTATGTCCTTCCCCTGGTCTCGAACTATCCCCATACCAACTTTCATCAAAATCGGTTCAGTAGTTTCGAAGCCTATTCAATACAAACAAACAATTGAATCTTTCCTCTTTATAATATTAGTAACAAACAATCAAATCTTTCCTCTTTATAATATTAGTATAGATAAACAAATACTAACAAATTCACATTACATGAATCAATAAAGTCCACAAAACGGTAATACATTTGAATCTGAGCAAACACAACAGAGCATATAATACAACCACAGAATAGATAACAGCTGAGTCGGCTAGATTTTACATACATACAAACTACCGTCATTTACGAAACTTAATGCCTACTTACGTAACCAATTAGGTTTTTTAAATGGTCGTAGTTATGGTGTAAGCCGTATAAGAAGGTATGAGGGAAGTTGGGAGGTTTTTACGAGTATTGTCGATCGTTATAAATTTTTATCTACTGTATCTATTCGTAGAACAGTTTACCGCCGCCGACGCGTCTAAAAACATTGATACTTTAATTTTTTTAATGTACAAATTTCGTATTTTTATTTTAAGTACTATTTTGAGCTGTTAATTAGGTTAATATTCTTTCAAATTCATCTGTATAGCTGCTATCAGTAAAAACTCTAAAAAAGAAATCCATAGACTAGTAAGTTACAACATTAGAGGATAGTAGGATCAAGCACGTACCCGCTTGATCCTACTATCCTCTAATGTTTCGTTACTTAATTTTAAAACATCCTACATGTACTCGTATATGTACCAGGGATCGCTCTAAAATAAGCTGGGAGGACGAGCTTAAACCGACACTAGCGCCATACTGGACGAGAGTGGCAACCAACAGGCAGCATTGGTAAAAGTTGGAGGCGTTTGTCGCAAGACATACCGAGTTGAGAGATATTTTATAGTATGAGAGAGGATTAATTAAGACTCGGAATTTAAAACTATTTTATTTATTTCCATGTATGGGTTTCTGTTGACAAGTTTTTAACTGGATATTTTTTATTGTCACAGCAGTTCGTTGCCTGAGCGCAGTAGGTAGCACAGTGTGGTGCGGCTATCGGAACAAAGTGCACGTAGTTGATCCTCGTTCGCGCACTTTGTTGCATACGCTCGAGGCTCATCCGCGACAAGAGAGCCAAGTACGCCAGATGACTTGCGATGGTGACGGCGTGTGGGTGAGTATAACCATTATAAAATGTTATAGTCACTATTCGTAGTCCATACATTTTTTTTGTATTAATGTTATTAATACAAAAAAAATGTATGAACTACGAATAGTGACTATAACATTTTTGTGAACCTCGACTGAGGATGGTGACTGTACAACAATAAACAGTAGATTGTTTTCCAAGGGAGCAAATAACTATTTTAATGGTGGGTTGTTTTGAACCTCGAGCGGAGTGAAGGATTTAAGAGTAGAATCCTGAGCGCAGTGACGGATTCAGAACTTTGGAACTTTTACTGACAATATCCGCATTCTAAATTCAAGTCACTTTTAATCCCAGAAGGAAAAAAGCTATTTTGGTCCCTGTTTACGAGGAGCCAAGTAGTTCTTTTCGAATATATGGTATAAAAATGTTTTTTTTTCATCAGGTATCTATTAAAATGGACTCTACGTTGCGATTGTATCATGCGCACACGTATCAACACCTCAGAGATGTGGACATCGAGCCATATGTCAGCAAGATGCTAGGAACTGGAAAACTTGGGTTTTCATTAGTTCGAATCACTGCGTTACTAATCAGCTCAGGCCGACTGTGGATTGGCACAAGTAACGGCGTAGTCATATCAGTGCCTTTGGGTGAAGGCTCCAGTAGGGATTCAAGAGATTCATTGGGCTCTACAGCGCCTGCGCCACGCGGCTCTATACCTGGTTGGTTAACAAAATGCTTCTATTTAAAAAATTGACCTGTAGATATTTTTTTTGTGGACACATGCATATTTTTGTACTAATTCTAGCTGTATGGCTGTCATACAGAAACAAAATATATTCGGTGGGATATCTATCTTACTGTGCGTTTGCACTGACGAAACATCTACATAAAACATGTTTTTTAAACATGTTTCTGTCAATGTTTACGAATGCGTTTCCGTTGTCAGCACTCCAACATGTTGCAAAACATGTATTAAGCCTTTAACAGCCGAAAGTGCGAACGCAATCGTTGACAAATTCATAAAAAACGATGACAGACAAGTTTTGAGGCGATCCTAACGCAATCTGCAACAAATATTATTATTTGTTCCGAATCCAACACGATTTTCGGCAGTGCTAACGCAAAAGCATACACAATACGTTTTGAGATTTGTATCATACAACAAGTTGTAAAACATCACATGTTTTATGTTTCTCAGTGTAAACGCACGGTTATAAAACCAACTATATTCATAACAATGAAGTGTAGAAGCCTTCTTCTATTCTAATTCAAATAGTCATTCTATTTTAATTGCAAAATGACATGAAAACTTTCTATACAGGACAAGCGCAATCGATTAGTCCAACGGGTTCAATACCATTGTGTTCCATGGCGCACGCGCAACTGAGCTTCCATGGTCATCGCGAGTCCGTCACATTCTTTGTGGCGGTACCTGGAGCTTCCGAAACTCCCAGCTCCCCTGCCGGTACCCCAGAATCACCAAAAGCTCCTGCACCACCGCCTATGCTGGTCATATCTGGCGGAGAAGGGTACATCGACTTTAGAATTGGTAAGTGTTATTTTAAATCACACTTACATTCTTAGTTCTGCCATCTTATTTGTCCTTATCTGTACAAAAAAATACCTACAAATGACGTTAATTGATACATATTTTGAATATTTAATTTTTGTTTTCCGTCATAAATATTTGAATTCCAATGCTGCAAGCCGTACTCGACGAGGATTGACATTAATGTATTTATTGTTTTTTTGGGTAATAATTTGTAAGGTGCTTTTTCGAAATACTTATAAAATAACAATTTTGGCCATTCTGGAAAGTTTTACATGATATGGGAAGGATTGCAGTCGAGAAAGATGTTATAATTTAAACCACATTTCAAATAATATTTCAAAAATGTGATATTTAAAAAAAATAAAGATTAGTAAGCAATCTTTTTAATTTTTATACATTATGTTTGAATATTATATTAAGTATTGAGTAATATAATAAAAATAATTCGAGATTCAGTATATAATTATTTCACTTAAATAGGATGAGAAACATAATTGATAGTAGTTTGATATCATGTTATATACTGTAAGCTGAGTCTGAGACTTTATCATAAAATAAATAAATAATAAGCAGACTAGACATTTCAAAGCAAGCAATATGCACTTAAGCATTAATCGTATTTTGATCCTTGCTTTTGCTTATTTGATTATGTAAGATCATGCCATTGATTTCGCTTTATGTGCTTAGCGTATAGATAATTCAGTCATACCATTATGCTTATACTATACTTAAACAGTTTATCAGCTTAGTAATAAATAAAGTAAGTTAAGGTATATGGACATTAATGTTGTTTGTGCCTATTGTTTGATTTGAATTAAAGGCACATGAACTAATAATAGAACAGAATGAAGAGAAACTTAAAAAAATGTCCTACCTATATCCACAAGGCTATTATCACTAGTTTTATTTAAATAAGGTATGTTATCATTTCTCAATAGGGATTTTTTATAAACACATACTTATTTCAAATTTTAAGAAAACCACCTAAAAATACTTAGTTATACAAAGTGACGTCAATACGACAATAAATAATTTAATACCAATATTTTAATATTTACACCAATATTTTTTCCATAAAAATCAAAACAACAAAACGTAGGATTTGGCGGATTACTTAGCATATCACTGCGCATGCCCTAAAGCTACGGCCGCACTTCGGTTGACCGCGCGTGATGTGCGGTCAACCGAAGCATCTTATACCCCGAAGATTTTAACATTTTATAACCCGAACATTTTAATACAAGCGTACGCACTAGCGGTGCTTTTCCGCAACTGATTTTAAAACCCCAACCTGCATTCAAACGATGTTCGGGGAAAAACCGGTAAGGCAACAATTTGTAGCCTATTGATGAAAGTAGGCGCGCACGCATAGGCGGCTAACCGTCCGCGGTTTTCAGTCAATCTGCTCTCGTGAAGGCCATTTTTAACTAAGGAAATAGCTAGCGTGCGAGCGGAATTTAATCGTAGTACGCGTATATTCAGCGATTTAACAGTTAGCAACTATAATCGCTTGAGGTAGAAAACCCGCAGTGCGGCCTCAGTCAAAAGCGGACGCTCCTGCAGGAAAAATTACGCGCCCCGTATATGCGTTTCGTAAAATCTTGTCGACTGAAATAAAATTAGGTATTATTATTATTTTCAAAAAGTTGATGTAATCACTTAAGCGACATTAACATTATTTTGAAAAAGAAAAAGTGTTATAATGTGATTTTATTTCTTGAAGGAAGTTTTAAAAACATAAAGATATATGTTCTAAACGTAAACGCAAATGTTTTGGCTTGATTTTTTGTGTGTTTCTAAGTCAATAGGCATACACCGATATACTTACTGTGTACCTTGTACAGTAAGTGCATAAAACAATTCTTCAATTTTAATAATGCGACTTAGGCAGGTCAACGTCTCGTATAAAATGGTTCTATGAAAGAGTTATAAATTCTGGCACTTACTTCGACTGCAAGAAAATAAAACGGTGATTGTAATATAATATTTCTTAAATTTGAATAAGTTTAGATGCTTATTATATTTTTCTGAAATTGTGTATAAATGTTTTCAGCATTGAATATACAGGGTGTCCCTAAAACAATGGATAAACCTGTAACTATAGATCGACTTCATCATGGCCTCCTTTACAACAAATTTTGACCTTAGTGAAAATATCACGGTTTCAGAGATATTTATTGTTTTTGAATTTTTCGAAAATTTCCAAGTGCAATTAGTTTTTATAGTGCCATTTCTACAAATAGAGAGGTTTTTCGATTTCATTTTTTTCCATTTCACAAGCGATAGTTCAGCTATCAAAAGCAAAGACTTAAATTTAATAAACTGACGTAGTGTTCAAAAAAAATTAAAAATAAAATTAATTTTCTTTCATGTTTGATCAGTTACAGTGTAAAAAAATGTAGGACGCTCATCGTGCCCATCATCTTAAAAAGTTACTTAGCTATTCTAGATTCCAAAAAGGTGTCATAACTCTAGGCACTATGAATGTTTAATTTCATGACTACTTGAATAGCAAATAGTATAAAAATTTCAAAAAACTGTTTGTGTTGTAATAATTACTCTAAGGTTCTGTGTTAATATAAAGGTATAATAGGCCTAGATATTCTGTATTTTTAATCTTATGGCTACTTAAAGAGTATGAATATTTCAAAGTACTTGGTAAAAAAAACATTTATTCGTATAAAAATCAAATTGACCTTGCGCCCTTATACCCGTCCTAGACCTTTTGGCTTTTAATAAAAGAATGTTTAATGCGGTGCACGTAACCCGACGTTTCGATGTAAGCAGTTGCATTTTGGATGAGAGTTCGCAACTCCGCAATCGAGGATACTGACCTCGCGTACACGAGGTCTTTTAGACACCCCAAATCAAAAGGCCATCGGTAAAGGCATTTTCTTCCTGGAATCAGGAGGATAACTTTGAATGGAATAAACAGGAAAAAGATAAATTTATTTTATTTTTTGTTAAAACCGCGATGGCTACCTAAGATTGGAATAGATTTTCTTACTTTCTTTCAAAACGCCTACTCAATTATATTTACACTTGCATATGCTTCAATTATCTTCAGATAATTTATACAGGTATCCCTAAAACAATGGATAAGTTTATAGTACCATTTCTATAAATTGAGCCCGACCTTGAGCCCTTATACACATCCTAGACCTTTTAATAAATAAAATTTAATGCGGTGCGCGTAACCCGACGTTTCGATGTAAGCATTTTGGATGCGAGTCCGCAACTCCGCAATCGAGGATACTGGCCTAGCGTACCCGGAATTTACTAGCTTTACGATTTGTATATTGTTTGTTTGTAATACCTTCTGACAATTGACAATCGTTATTCGGACTTCGAGCATCAGTACACGACATTATATGCAAACATGCATTTCGAGTGTCAAGGCAATGCCAACGCTGCTGCTCGACAGTATGCAGAAAGGTAAACATTAATTTTGAAATAGTGAGAAATCATTTAAACTAAAATTACCCACGAAGGTCGAAAGGTAGGCTTGGTTTCATTTTATGGCTGCCGAAATCACCGGATTTAAATGCCTTGTATTTTTTATTAGGAGTGTCTAAAAGACCTCGTGTACGCGATGTCAGTATCCTCGATTGCGGAGTTGCGGACTCGCATCCACTTACTCCTTTTCAAGAAAAAATAAGAAAATCAAGTTATAAAATACCCATGAATACATAAATAAACTAGAGCTCCTTTCCCACCACATTACTTTTTTCTTTCAACGTGAATTTACAAACTTGAGTCTGAGAATTACCTATAATATACAGTCTAACTTAAACTTAAATTTTGATTTTTACTGCGTTATAAAGAACACACAGAAAGAATAAATTTCAGTAAATGTTATTATAAGATTGCAACTTCTTTTTAGCTTGGCTTCATGGCCTAATTGTACTTACCTTTGAATTAATACATTTATGCTGCCGGAACCTAGCATAAATTAGCACTTTATGGTAGGTGAAAAATGACAAATGTATTGTTGTATTGACGTTTCTACCTTGTATAAAAACAAAATTCGTTGTTTCTATGATTATTTGTAGAACCAGGAAGAAAGCTGGGCATATTTTTTTATGTTTTCCTTCTGAATTTTGTTTTACCGAACTACCTTAGAACAGGTAGTAACCGAGCAGTGGCGGCAGGGCTGGCAAAATGCCACGGCCTCCCGACCCGAGAGGGTCCCAGACCAAGAGGCCGCGAGAAAAAATTTGTACCTAAGTCCTTAAAGAATATATATTTTTTAAAGTGAGCCACAACAAAAGACCATATACAAATTCAAACTAATTATTAAAATTTCAACACATTCAAAATAAAAACATGTCGATCAATTTTACTGGGAGGGCCCCATCCAAAGAATTTGCCATGGGCCTCAGATAATAATATAGTTACGCCACTGAATTCGAGCGATCGATAATATGCAAATATGCATGCTGTACGCAGACATTATTATTTTCATTCTGTTCCGAATTCATGTTTTAAGTGCCGAATTCCTTTTAACAAGTATTTGTGACATGTTCAATGTTAACGGATGATAAAAATGTTGTCATCGCTTGAAATAAAATGTACACAATATCCGCTATTTAACGACTCGTTTAATTATTATAATTTTGTTTGAGTTTTTAGTGTCCTTGAGTATTAAAATTTGCCATCCAGTGGCTTAGACAAAGACGCATTTATTTTAATTATTATTGTAACTGTAAACAGACGAAAATCGTGGTGCTCAGTTCTAGGATATAATTTTATTCGTCCGACTATTCTATGATCAAATTAAAAAAAAAATGAAATTGAAGTTTTATTGTGACTAAGTTACCGGCAGTTACAATCAAATGTTAATAAAAATGAACTGAGATTTGATTCTGTAAAACCTTATCATTTGGTCAGTATCTACGCCTAACGACCGTATAACTTAAAAAGTAGGTTAATTCGAACCCCGTGCTCGCGATAATTTTCTCATACGAGGGGAAGCGGTGCAACATCGTGCGTACACCCATATATTTTATCAGGCGATTCGGCAGTACATCTGCGCCTTGTCCATCTCATTATGTGCGTGTGGCGATGCGTAGGCATTGGCATGCACGAATGCAAACCGCGCTCGGTGTGTAAGCATCATCTTAGTCTATTTTTTAGTTATACTACGCCTATAACCTTTTTAAAACATGAGGAAGCTGTACGTTTTAAATGAAAATACTGCTTCTGTTTAAAGAAAACAGAAACTGTTGAACCGCTTTGTCTAGGCCACCTATATTCTTCGGATGCATGGGTACGGTCTACCATATAAGGTAGTTGACATAAGAATCTGATAAATTATTACGGAATATGTCTTATGGAATCTCGATAGCTGGTGCCTAAATAGAAATACAGCAACAAGCATTGTAGTTACTTTGAACCGTAATAGAATCATTATTACATTTTGTTTCAATTATAATAATTTTGTATGTTCAATATTATCTATGATAATTATTAATAATTGATCATATACAACGACATGTCCATTTGTTAATTTTAATTAACTAAATATTTATTGATATTTTTATTATATTCATTACACACATGGGCGCAGATGTCTCCTTAAAACCTATAGGAAATATAATAATAAACTTATTATAAACGTACCTTTTCTTTTATTGACAAGATTTGAAGAACATTAATTATCTGTGTGGTAATATTAAAACATTTAATTCGACTTTCGACATTCGATTCGAAACAAATACCACTATGACAACATAGAATATTTCATAACTATGATTATAGCATTACACGTTACGGTTCATAAATTCTTTTTTTCATTCTTATGTCCTTAGTAGTTAATAGGTGTGTATCAGCTACTTTATTCATTCTTGTTTTATTTTTGTTACTTGTGAATGTTAATTTTTTGGCATGTAGTTCCTGCGATGCATTTTTGCACTGCATTTTTATCACACGTCAACATCCCGTTCTCATCATAAATTTGCCTGATGTGAATTTGAATATGTGCAGCTATCAAAAAGAAATAAATCCCTCACCAAATCATATAAGGTCATTATCAGGTGAATCATACGCAGGGAGCATATTTTTTAATAAATTTTACACGCCGACAGTGTATTTTTACTGATCAACTCATTGATATTTATGAGTAATAAAAAAAAAAACCAATTTGCTTAATAATGTGGGAAAGGATGGTTTATATGGAGAAACTTAATTATATCGCCGTACCCATGCTTCGCGAAAAATCTAAATCACTATTGCTGTTTGTTTCCAAAAAACAACATTTTACAGTATTTACAAATAATGATAATGTATTAGCGAATCACTAAATAGCGGCTAATTATAAATATAATTATAGAGGTTTTCAGTCAAAATGGCATTTTATTGTAGCCATTAAACTACAACGTACATTTTGATTTCCATAGTTTTATTTTGTTTATTAGAAGAACTCGCAGACGACCAGGAGACAGCGTCACACCTTATGATATGGAGGATCGTACCCAATCCAGAACGTACCTGATACAATATTATGTAGCTATTTTTATGTTTTTATTTATCAGACGGTACGTCAACTTTTAATAATCACATTGAAGGGCATGTATGTACACGCTTGGACACCATGTAACACAACTAATTCATGATTAATAAATACTAACAGATCAGTTTCACGATCATGTGCATTACTAACGTCATTTTCTGAGCAAAAATATATGTAAAATGGATTACACAGGAATATATTTCTTACAGGTTTATTATAACCCGAATAAATATACAAGGTGGAAAAGACAGGGTAAGCACCTTAAATATTAATGATAGTAGATTGTATTTAAAAAATCATTATTGTTATAAAAATACTGATAGGTTTTTCGAGAAATCCTTTGCATGAACCTGAAACCGAACCGGGAAATCCTAAAATAATATCCTTTCATGATTCCAACCGCATCCGATCGGTTTAGAGATCATCGGGGCGTCTCTTGATTGAAATGATGATGATCATAGTATTTAGAATTGAAGATATATAAAAAGGGTTAAATTACCATCTTGTAAATTGATCAGTAGAGTAACTTCAAACAATATTTAGGGTACTTTTCCTCAAACTATAGTGTTTTTCCACCTTCTATACTTGCCAATTTACTATGTAATATTTATGAATTATATATGTTTTTGATCAGAATTATGCACCAAATCAAAAGAAATTGTGTACGTATGCTTCAGCTTACGTTTTTACATATTGTCACAATTATGTTTTAAGGATTTTTTATATGATCGTGATGTGTGATTAATGTTTGAATATAATAACTAATCTTGTATGTTGTGTAGGCCAGGCAAATTTTTTTGCCTTATTTACGCGTAATATTAAATATTTGCTAATGTTGTATTATGCTAATACCTTAACTGTACATATTTTTTATTTTTTGCTAATTCTTGAGTCACTATCAATAATAGGTTATGTTTCTTATTCGTAATTTTTCTTAATTTCTCAAATTTTGTGTTAATTTGTTATAAACATCAATTGTTTTAGATTACTGATGTGCACACCTATATTTTTGATGAATATATTTTAGTATGATTAAATTTACTGAGAAATATTGATTGAATCAGTGAGATGAATGATTGAAAGTTACATACTTAGTTCATAATGAAGATGTTGCATTGCGTATAATAGGTATATTATTTGTTTAAATTAATATACAAGATTTCGTTTTGAAAATGAGGAATAAAAAACGAATATTGGGTTTATACAAACTCATATTGCCTCATACGTATTTAAAAAATTGAACATTGTTTTACTATTACTAATGGTATGTACATTATTGATAGAATAAAAACGATTTATTCAAGAGAACCAAATGTTTATTGGTTCATTATAATGGTACATTTTTAAATCTTAATAATAGATTAAATCGTAAGCCTAGATTTTTATTAAATCACAGAAAAATATTGATATCTTGTGTGTGGAACAATATTAGCATAGTAATGATTCAGAACCATTTTAGGCTAGTTCTGATTTACGTATATTTAGTAAAAAAAATGGCAAAATAAAAGTCACAATTCTTAAAATTTTTAAACTAAAGTTCATGTTATTTATACAAACAAACACACTCGTACACTCACACACATACACTTACACACATATATGTATATACACCGTGTTTGGTCCCTACCCTATCACGCTGAAACTTACCCATGTTAACATACTCAAATCTAAAAGTAATGGCGTAATTGAAAATTCGAAATTGCAAAATTAATTTTGTAATCCCCCATACAAATAGTTGGGCCAGTGAAAAAAAAACATGTATGGGGAATTTATTTTCTTTTCACTCACATGTTTATACCGTTTTGCTACAATGATATGCACAGGAACATCTACCTGTTCTTTTTTAAAACGTCGAATATAATGCGTTTTGGAGTTAGTAATTATTGCGATGGCTGAGGCGATACCTAGCCGATGAAGATCCCTGATTATTCATTTCCGAATTAAAGTAAAATTTTATGAACTTGCTTCGAAAATAACGCTAAAATTGTTGAAGTGAATGATGCTGAATCGAAATACCCGACATACCTTTTCATTTCGAATGAAAGGTGCCGAATGAAAGAGGCAAGTGATCGAAAAATTAAACGCCTGATATCCTTTTAGTGAATTGAAAATAAATTTTACATTACTTTAACTCTGTTTAAAAACATTAGGACATGACTGTTTTTTTTTTACTTATATATACTGTATAGAGGTCATAAGTCACCTGTAATGTTTGGAATTTCGTGATAGCAACAGAGAATTGGGACTCAGGCAAAACCATGAAAAATTGTGAATGGCTGTTTGTTAAAGTACCTACCCCTGCTATTGGAATCACATGTCATACAGATGCGATTTATTTAATTAGCTTTTCTGAATTGTATAATTTTAAATACAAAACGAAATGTGACCATTCTGAACCTATTCTGTGTTCGGTGTCAACACGTAATCGCAATTCGTCCATTGCCTCCTATCTTTGCATAAGAAATAAATGTATAGTATTTCCTTTGTGTTTCAGCGGATTCCGAGATGGAAGATAGTGTAGTGGTGGCCGAAGATGGTACGTCGAGCGGGCCGGGGTCCATCGCCGAGCGCGCTACCAAGAGTCACTTGATAGTGTGGCAGGTAGCCACCGCCTAACAGCGGCCGCGCCGCGCACGCATCAGTTCCGAGTCTGACTTTGTCTACGTGTGTACGTCCGCCAAGCCCGCGGTTCCGTTCGACGTGTGAATCGCCCTGATGACCAGCTGAAACATGTGGAGGCTTTGGCTGCCTTAGCCGGTGATGTTACCTTCTATTTTCACATTATAACGGGTGCTTGTGATATACGGTAGTGTCCTGACTGGGGAAAACCTGAAATTAGTGTTTAATTTTTATCGTCGGGAGAAGAAAAAAAAACGCGCGTTGAAATCAGTACTAGTGACAGAAATAAAATTGCTCAGTTCTATATTATCGTGATGTCGAGGGTAATTGATAAAATTAAAATTAACATCACCTTTTAAGTATTTGACGGTGTTGTAATTACTTAAAAGTAAGAAGGAACACGATATTGTATTTCAGATAACCAAATTTTTTGAATCGTAAGTATAAGAGTTATTAATTGTTAACGTACTATAATACCGGCTAACGTGCACCCGAACTACAACCAAGATTTGAAAAATGACAAAGAAAATTCTTAAATGGAAAGTTGATAGATGAAGGAATTGGATTGTATTAAGTAATGGTCGAAATCGGAATCCACCGTTTTATCTCTTCACATTAATAAGTTCACGTAACAGCTTATGTTATGTCGGATAAAGGGGCGTTAAAGATTTAGAACGAGTCTGAGTTTTCCCACCAGGAGCTAGCCACATCACCTACACTTATCGTGTGCGTTCGTCGTCATCCCATTGTTTCACTTTGCAGTCTCGTTTCACGGGCTTAGTCACTCGGATGCAGTGCCCGGCACTTCATGGACTCATATTATTTTACCTATATCGTTAATATAAACATGTTAAGCAAGTTTATATTGCGTGTACTCTTTGCGTTAGCTGCGATATGTTGATTTTTGGCGTCATTTTCTAATTATAAGCTTAATAATAATTATTATGTAGAATTATTGTACAAGATGTAACCACCAAATAATAAATCAGTCTAGTAGTGTTTGTAGTATAGTCGAGACATGTTTTATAATAATACATAAATATATACATAATATTGTAGATATAATAAGTATTTATTGCGTGGTGGAGTTAACCGCCGGTGTACGGGCTGTGGTTGTCATCTGCATCACAAGTTATGGTAAAATTACGTTTATATTAATGAAACCATTCACGTTTCCACTTTAACGAGTATATTCGATGATTAATAATCAATTGATTAATAAAATTTCGTTCATTTTTCACATTAATTGACTTTATTTGATGTTATAAACATTATTTTCTATACGAAATATTCAGTAAAATTATTGTTTATAATTATTTATTTTCTCCTGTAAGTATATAATTACGAAAATAAGTATTTTATTTACTATTATCTATTAGATATTTATTATTGATATCAAATTTCTTTTCGGTGATTTTATATCGCTTTGATGTACCAGGGATTGCTATCCTTACGATTTGGTGCTATTGAGCCACAATTATATCAATAAATTATTTGATCTCACCCCACAGATTTTTCACAAAGTACCCGAAAAAGTATTCTTTAAGCATTTTTTTATTATTTTTAGTTTTGATTCATTTGAATGTATTCTCGAAAATGGTTATGCAATCATTTTCATACATGATAGCGATTTATTGATTTATTTACATAAATTGAAATTTCACATCTGTAATACTTACTGTTTAATATTTGTACGCATGCAACACATTTATGCTACGCTCGTATTGCCTACTGTTGTAAGTACAAACAAATATACACACATTTAGTATGAACTTTAATTTATCACAATTTTTATGTCCTGTGTACACGTTAGATTTATATGCCGTATGAAGCAATTTACATGCAATATTTTTTTATATTATAGTTGCTAGGACATAATGAATTTAGATGGAATAGTAAAATTTATACATTTCAGAAATTATTTCAATCTAAGTCCTACTTTTTATTTCTGTTTCTGATTTTTAATAATTTATATGTACTTGTTAAAGTGAAAACTAAGATCTGTTTTTATCTCATAATCGTAATAATAAGTTTAAAAATAATTTAATTTGTTGTTGTTTTAACTTGAACTACATTAATGGTTTGAATTAAGAATATGAATATAGATGTATGTATTTTGTGGGTGTAAAATTTAGTTGAATTTGTTAATCTCTTGAAATAACTCATGGTGCAAACTTTAATTTAAGTCATTTTATGAATATTTTAAAGTTAGTCACATTTTGGTTTGTAAATGATTTTTTCGTTTAATAATAGACCTTAATTTGTTTATATGAAATCATTTATTTAATTACCATATTTTGCGTTCACGATCATAGTGAATAGCAATATTTCGCAGAAGAAACTGGTTACAATAGAAAAAGTGAAATCAATGTTGATTATTTGATTCCCTTTTTTATATGAATTTGATCTTTTATTTGTGAATTTATTATTATTGATTGTTGGTAATTGAAATGTGAGTTTCCTTCAACACAATAAAATTAACAATATTAAATTTTCCGATACGCCCACTGTCTTACCTGTATGTAACCAGCGTCTCTGTGACTCCTAGTCAAAATGAAACGAAGAAAGCATAGCTATGTTATTGTTGTTATGCTATTATATTTTAATTGCAAGATGTGTATAAAATTCGCCTTTATTAGAAATTGACTATATGCAGAATATAGTAGGTAACGTTTGGATATTATTGTGTACAAACATAAGTTTGTATTGTGTTACATAGATTGCAATGGATGATTTTGTTTAGATATTTATATTTTTGATTGGTTACTGACATATTATTCTCTTTTATATTATTTGATTTCCTTTTGGATTATATGAATTCTAATTTATATTATGAACTTAGATCAATTATTTTCATCTTTATTTATATTGTCAAGGTTTCATTATCTTGATTTTATTATATTATAATTGGTTTTGATTTATTTACAAAATTAATTTTATGATTTATAAATTTACAATTTATTGACCATGTTTCTAAAGTTATAATAATCACACTTTCACACTATTATAGGAATGGGGTTTTGTTACTTTTAGTCGGTAATTATAGTCAGTCATTTTGAGATTTAATTGATTCGAAATAAAATCTTGTTTGTAAAGCCAATAAAACAAAGCTAATATTGTTTCGTATATTTTATTTTTAAATATAAAAAACTTACATTACTACAAAAGTGTTTTACCACGAAGAGGAGAGAACAGGGTCAGGCGCAAAGCTTTTACCAAACTTGCTTGCGCAGGCCAGCTTACGGAGCACCGTGCGTGTGGTCGCCAAAACTACATCGCGCCAACCCGATGGCGGCAATTTTCGACGCTCGATTTTTCGCCTTCGCAAGCGCCATTCAGTCAAGGCTATTTGTCCTTTTTTTACATAGGATAGGTGTGGTGACTGTTGACAACTCTCTCTACAATTTACTGAAATATTAAGTTATTTTGAAGCTTCTACAGGATGGCACACCAGTGTGACAGAAGAATTTTTTTCCTCACAGTCACACCAGTAAGACACGGAATATATTGTTTGAGTATGCCGCTATAATGTCTAGAGTTTGTCGGCAAGTTTCAGAGTTTGTCGCCAATCTAGAGAATGAAAGAATCTTTTTATTTGGGTAAATAGTCTAGGAGCTAGGAGTCCCAGCCACACATTTTTTTATTGCGATAAGTTGGCAAACAAGCAAACTGCCCACCTGATGGTAAGTGGTTACAGTCACCTAATAATACATGTGGCTCCTGTGAGATACGCAGCAAATCTGCAACCTCCACAAAAACCACAGAGTACGTTGCCAACTTGTGACATCAGATGTAGTCACGATACCACACGATACCCAGTAATTTCACTGCCATATTTATGTGCGTGTGGTGTGAGAGCTCTTTTTTTAAAAGTTATAATATTTTTACGAAACCAAGGAAGAATTTAGGAAATAATTGTGAAAACATCATGGTGAAGATAAAAAAATTGTGAAATCAATAGGGAGAAAGTTCTGGTCAATTAACTGGAACCAGAGAAAATACTGTAACTCCGATCTCAAAATATATTAGATATAAATGTTCAACATTTTTATGTGGAATAATTGTGTTGAATTTGTGAAACCTATTTATAAATTCAAAAGATATTAACGGTTTATTAGGATTTGGTAAAGGTTTATTTGGAACATTCAATTCTCCTATGGTGCAGACGGAGTGTTCCAAAACTTACCAACTTTAGCTAAATAAATAGTTAATATTCTTACTCTGTTTTACGAGTATGACACAGAGTCAATTCAAAAATTTCGACGTAAAACATAATAGTTAGAAAGTAAATTAGAAATATACTTTCTTTTCAACGTCCCGTTCGAGAGCTCCGTATTTTAGAGTTTATTTCCATAACCCGAACTGATGTAAAAACGGAGGCCACATCAGAAATTGTGAAAATGTTATCACTAAAGTTTTGACACATTTTCTATTTCTGAGACTGTTTAATTTTAACATTAATCAACTTTATTACATTTCTAAGCAAGAAATGTGTAGGGTGACAATTTTTTTTGTGGGACACATTTTTTGTTTACCCTCATTACGCACTATTTACTGTTTACTCATAGCTTGGTTCCTGTCAAACGCAATTTTATGCTAGTGCATTTGTTTGAGCATTGCAATTATTTATTTAGTTTCGACAATATTTACACATAAACACAAACACAATGTGTCGTAAATGAATATAGTAAAAATATGTCGGAATTTGTTGACATACTTACAACACCTTTTTACTGTAACATTTTCAGAGCAAAGTGATAACACCGGTTACTACACTAGACGCTGCAACCAAAACGCGCACAGGCATTATGTATAGAAATAGTTACGACACTGTTACGGTTTATACTAATCTGGTGTGGCTGACCCCAGCCGGGCCACAAAAAAAATTGTGAAAAATAGATTGTTTGAGTATGTCACTATAATGTCTAGTTTGTCGGTAAGTTTCAGAGTTTGTCGCTTGCGCGTTTCAGAGATCTGTGTGGTCCGGCTGGGGATACATTACCCCAGCCGGGCCACACAGATCTCGAAAACGAAACGACCTAGTGAAAATCTGTTTGCTGATATAGATAGGCGGCAGTTTGTCGAAGTTTGTCGGACAAGTTTGAATTTCATCGGACTCGCGTTTAAGGGGGCTGTGTGGCCCGGCTGGGGTAACGTTACCCCAGCCGGGCCACACAGATCTCCAAAACCAAACGACATAGCGAAAATCTGTTTGCTGATATAGATAGGCGGCAGTTTGTCAGAGTTTGTCGGACAAGTTTCAGAGTTTGTCGATCCACCATTTCAGAGCTCACCTGCAGCAAAGTTGTTGCAACTGAGCTAGCTGGATCTCGAAAACAAAGCGACGTAGATAAAAACTGTTTGCTGGAATAGTGAAGCGGTAGTTTGTCGGAGTTTGTCGAACAAATACATTCTTCAAAGATTCAGAGTTTGTCGACGCCTCAATCCAAAGAACGAAATAATTCTTTATTTGGGTAAATAGTCTAGGAGCCTGGAGTACCCAAATAAAGAATTCTTTCGTTCTTGGGATTGAGGCGTCGACAAACTCTGAATCTTTGAAGAATGTATCGACAAACTACCACCTATCTTTGTCAGTAAGCAGATTTTTGCTAGGTCGTTTCGTTTTCGAGATCCAGGTGGCCCGGCTGGGGTAACGTTTCTCCAGCCGGGCCACACATATCTCGAAAATGCGCATGTCTCAAACTGTGGAATTTGTTCGACAAACTCCGACAAACTACCGCTTCACTATTCCAGCAAACAGTTTTTCTCTACGTCGCTTTGTTTTCGAGATCCAGCTAGCTCAGTTGCAGCAACTTTGCTGCAGATGAGCTCTGAAATGGTGGATCGACAAACTCTGAAACTTGTCCGACAAACTCTGACAAACTGCCGCCTATCTATATCAGGAAACAGATTTTCGCTATGTCGTTTGGTATTGGAGATCTGTGTGGCCCGGCTGGGGTAACGTTACCCCAGCTGGGCCACACAGCCCCCTTAAACGCGAGCCCGATGAAAACTCAAACTTGTCTGACAAACTTCGACAAACTGCCGCCTATTTATATCAGCAAACAGATTTTCACTAGATCGTTTCGTTTTCGAGATCTGTGTGGCCCGGCTGGGGTAACGTATCCCCAGCCGGGCCACACAGATCTCTGAAACGCACAAGCGACAAACTGAACTGAACTTGCCGACAAACTCTGACCAACTCTAGACATTATAGCGATACACTCCAACAATCTATTTTTCACAGTTTTTTTTGTGGCCCGGCTGGGGTCAGCCACACACTAATCTGTGACTTTTATAAAAGTTTTGCTACCGAAAATGGTTGTATGGGTAAAGAATGTAAACTCCTCCAAGTTCACTAGATTCAGTGGAACACTATGCCAAGAGACTCATCGGCAATGACACACTCGTTGAGGATAATCTCCAGAGCCTCGACCACCGAAGACGCGTTGCTGCTTGCCTCTCAGTTTTTTTATCGGTTACATTTCGGAGAGTGTGCGAAAGTTTTACGTAGATAATTTGATCCCACTGCCCCTTTCCGCCACCGGTCGACCTGGCGCGGCGAGGGTTTTCACACTAACATCATCATCATCATTTCAGCCAAGAGACACCCACTGCTGGACATAGGCCTCCCCCAGGGATCTCCAAACCGATCGGTCCTGCGCCTCCCGCATCCAGCGGCTTCCCGCGACCTTCACCAGATCGTCGGTCCACCTTGTGGGAGGCTTACCAACGCTGCGTCTTCCGGTACGCGGCCGCCACTCAAGGACCTTTCCGCCCCAACGGCTGTCAGTCCTGCGAGCTATGTGTCCTGCCCACTGCCGAGCATAGATAGCCCTCTCCATTGCCCTTTGAGTGACATTGAGCCTTCTGATGAGACCCATTGTAAAAGACCACGTCTCAGTTCCGTACGTCATCACTGGCAACACGCACGAATTGAAGACTTTCGTCTTAAGACACTGCGGTAGATTGGCCGAGAATATAAAAATAAAAAATATTATAAACATACTACAGGTTTTGCAGAAGTCGAAACTAAACGCAATTGAACACTCAATGTTACCATATGATAAAATACGTATCGAGTAATTTACATTTTATTTATTTATTATCTAGTTTTATCTTACTAAATAAAACAAATGATATCCTTTTCGGAATCCTCAAATTTTTCTTTACATTATTGTATACATGTATCTCAACGTACACACATGGGCATAAATGTGTGGACTACTGGCGACCCTCAAGCTCTATTTACAGCTTAACTCAATCGTTTGTTCCGATTTAATTGTTCGTCAAAATAATTATTAAAATGATTTTTTATGTGAAGTCCCTACTTGCTTTTCATTTAAAAACGATTTGCACAATTTCACAGTACGTCTAGCCATCGCCGGCAGATTGTAAACACGTCTCACAGTGTGTCGAGCGAAGGCTCGAACACCTAAATAGAACCGTTTTCCCCCCGAAGGGTAGAAAACGAATATTTAGGTTTCAGCCGTAGCTCGACCCACTAAATTTGCCGCTCTAGCCGGCGTCTAAGAAAAGTACTGAAGAGAAAAGCTAGTCGGCGATGGCACCCGTACCTACTAACATACCGTCATTGAAAATGTTAGGGAAATGTAGGGTAGATGCACACTGCAAACACGTGAAATTCAAAGGGGTAATCTCACAGTGGGTCGAGCTACGGCTGAAACCTAAATATTCGTTTTCTACCCTTCGGGGGGAAAACGGTTCTATTTTTACTTTCGCGTTGCGTCTTGGCACGATTTCGTACAACGGCAAAAAAGGAATGAAGAAGTGAACAAAGGCATGGCCAAGTGAATCACAAGACGTTTGTTTTTATAGTCATATACATGTCTTTTAGAAATTGTGGGCATGTTGCTTAGTGCTTAGTGTAGTGCTATATCGACAACTTGAGACTATAAAATTAAAATGTAAATCCAATAAAAATCCACTAATACCAACATCACATTTTTAAATTTGAAGTCGATGCCAATCGTCGATCATCAAAATAAAAAATGTAATGTTGGTATTTTTATATTATTTTTGGGTTTTTGCGTTTTTGAAGTCTGTTTTTAATTTTTGTCAAATATTTCTTATTAAGTATAAGTTTTACGGCTTTTCATAAAATGTCTATCTAGCCACAAAAACTGAAAGCTAAAACCACGTTGACAGTTGAATGTCAGCGTCAGATATATGCCATTGCCAACATTTTCACTTTGTCAATATTGTAATCGTAGTATCTCTATATAGTTTGTGATTGTAGTGTATTTACTTGTATGTGCTAGTTAGTGGGTGCGATTATTTGCCTATATCTCACACCTACAGCGTAGAAAAGAGTGCCAGTGGTGTTAGTTGTTGTGGTTGTTTAATTATAGTTGCAGAATAACAGAGCTTGTTAGTTCTTAACAAATATAACAACAAAAATGCGACTTGTACGAAGACTATTATTGCTCTTATTTTTAACAGCTTCTTTTAGAGAAGCTATAAATATTAAATGCTACCAGTGCTCTTCGATCAATGACACTCATTGTTTCTCAAACAAACTGGACAGTGCATACTTAAAAGACTGCGACACAAATAAACCTTTTTCACCTGTATGCAGAGTCATATCACAAATGCAGTTTTTTACATCTAAACCAAACGTGGCCGTTGTCAGGGAATGTGCTTACTTATATACGCTGCCTCTTAAGTGCGAACTATCAGAATTTAGTGATTTACATTATTCGCAGTCGTGCGAATGCAGTGAAGATGGATGCAACAGAGCTACTGCTGTGGGAAATCGCAGATCCACCAAGTCTCTTTTTATGACGGAAATCTCCATATTGTACAATATGTATAAATTATTATATTTTTTATGTTATTGTTAACATAAACTTTACACTTCTTGCTTGTTTTTTTATTAGTCTAGCAGCGACAATAGTACAAAAATACTTGATTAACAGGTATTAAGACTCATTTACACGATGACATTTTCTTGTACATACAGGAGCAATAATGCAAATGTCTTTTACATCTCTCATGTTCGGTAAGTAGGTCCTTATTACCCCGAAATGGGGCTTGTAGGTGATTGTATGCAACAGGCAAGAAACTTGTATCGTGTAAATGGGCCTTATAATAATAGTGTAGCTATGGACCTGATTAGAAAGTCAGAACGTACACAAGAAAAAAATGTTCCACTGATCCAGTACGAGTAGTATGGAGGTTAAAGGCGTAAATGGTTAAGGATTAAATAGTTTGGTAGGAGTAGTTAGCTCGGGTGTAAGCACCAATTACACCCTCGAATTATCTCGGGCTGCAATTGATGCCTTACAGCCCTTAGCTACTAATCTACTATTGCGTTAACGAATATTTATTGATGTGTTGAACGTTTTAGAAGAGGGTTTGTGTATAAAAAAATATGAGTCAAAAAGTATTAAAATTTGGCTCTCCTGATTTAATTAAGTTCATCGAGATTTATCGCAATCATGAGTGTTTATGGGACACTGAAAGTGTAAATTACAAGAATCGTGATGCACGTAATGCTGCACTACAGCATTTTGCACAGGAATTTGGGGTTGAAGGTTGCACTAGTCATTTTGCACTCATGTTTGCAAATGACCAGGTGAATACAAGAATTGCTTGAAATTGTTGTATGTGCTGTTTACACCAAGAAAAGTTTTGAAACGAAACTTGTATAACAGATCAAGAATGTGACGTGCTGTTTAGACCATTCATTTATTGCTTCAATTTTATTGTATGCAACAGGCAAGAAACTTGTATCGTGTAAATGGGCCTTATAATAATAGTGTAGCTATGGGCCTGATTAGAAAGTCAGAACGTACACAAGAAAAAAATGTTCCACTGATCCAGTACGAGTAGTATGGAGGTTAAAGGCGAAAATGGTTAAGGATTAAATAGTTTGGTAGGTATCAGATTAATGCTCTCTGCTCATCCGGAGAAGTTCAAGGTGCAAAGATATTCTTTTATACATATAGGCATATACTTATAATGCATTTGTGTCAGTAGTACCATTGACTTGTACCATTGATGGTAAAAAGTGATATAACTTTGTATCTTATGTACCATTAAAGAAAATTATTGATATTTCCCGTAATAGGCTAGATGACAAAAATTTTTTTTTTGCTTTAATAGAAGCTCATTCATATTATAAACACAAGGAAAAAATCGGTTTTCGAATAACTATAAAAACAACCAAGATATAAGGTATTAAAGATTTTTCTCCATCTCTTTCTAGCAAAACGGCAATTTACAAGGAGTTTATATGGCCGTACTCAACGATGACGTCACGGTTGATGTCGGATCTCTCTGTTTAATCGCCTTCAAATTAACAACTTAAAATGCTTGTATCTAATGTATTTCTAAGCCGATTTTAATTCTAATTTCACAGGACTGCATCTTTTTCCATGGTATTTTAATATTTAATGACGAGACGTAAAAATTTGAATTCAGTCATCATCCCAATTGTTGCTTAATCGATGACTATGACATTGTTTGTGGATCGCAGTCAACTTAATATTGTAATCGTTATCGGATACTAAGCAAATACGATTTAATACTTTATTATTGTGGTTCGTGCTAGGGGCACAGTTATCGCATAATGTACTTCCGCCACCCAATGTGTGAAATGACACGAACAGCTCCTATAACTTCACCTTACAAACGCAGGTGAAGTTATAGGAGATTTTATAAACCTACAACCTCTATTTACCTTGTAAACGGATTTCAAAAAACCGGCCAAATGCGTGTCGGGCCTCGCGCATTCAGTACAAATTTTCAATGAAATTTTACTTTTCCGAGTAGGTAGTTAGTCGTCTATAACTTTTTAGTTTGTACTTAGTACTCAACTCTGATAGTTTTCCTTTAAACTTCGTTATACACGGTGTTTCATAATAACCAACAAATAATCAATGCCTTATCTAAAACTAATTATTAAAATCGTATTAAATTAGAATCGTATACCTACTAGGTATTTAGATTTAGTTTTCTATTTATTGTTTTTGTATTTGTTGGCTAAATAAATATACTTAAATGTTAAATTTCCATCAATGTTGCTAGATTCCTAGCGTTCTACTTTTCAAGGCCTTTCATTTTATTCCCATATTGCTGGGCTTGGAAACGAACTTTTATCCGCCTTTTTTGAGCGGCGGCTATGTTGAGTTAAGGGCAATTTTCCTAGATTCATAGTGCTCTACTCTTGAAGGCCTTTCATTTGATGCCTATATTGCTAGGTTTGGAAACGAACATTCATCCACCTTTTTTGAGCGGCGGTCATGTTGAATTTATGGCAATTTTCCTAAGTTCATAATGCTCTACTCTTTGAGGCCTTTCATTTGATACTCATATTGCTAGGTTTGGAAACGAATTTTTATCCACCTTTTTTGAGCAGCGGCTATGTTAAATTTATGTCAATGTTGCTAGGTTCATAGTGCTCTACTAATCAAAGCCTTTCATTTGACACCCATATTGCTGGGTTTGAAAAACTCTTATTTTTTTTTGAGCGGTGGCCATACTGAATTTATGTCGATTTTCCTAGTTACCTAATGCTCTATTCTTCAAGGCCTTTCATTTGATACCCATATTGCTAGGTTTGGAAACGAACTTTTATCCACCTTTTTTGAGCAGCGGCTATGTTGAATTTATGTTAATGTTGCTAGGTTCATAGTGCTCTACTCATCAAGGCCTTTCATTTGATACCCATATTGCTGGGTTAGAAAACGAACTTTTATCCTTTTTTTGAGCGGCGGCCATGTTGAATTTAGGTCGATTTTCCTAGGTACCTAATGCTTTACTCTTCAAGGCCTTTCATTTGATACCCATATTGCTGGGTTTGGAAACGAACTTTTATCCGTTTTTTTAGCGGCGGCCATGTTGAATTAAGGGCGATTTTCCAAGTTTCATAATGCTCTACCCTTCAAGGCCTTTCATTTGATACCCATATTGCTGGGCTTGGAAACGAACTTTTATCCGTTTTTTTTGAGCGGCGGTCATGTTGAATTTAGGGCGATTTTCCTAGGTTCATAATGCTCTATGGTTCAAGGCCTTTCATTTGATACCTATATTGCTAGGTTTGGAAACGAACATTTATCCATCTTTTTCGAGCGGCAGCTATGTTGAATTTACGTCAATATTGCCAGGTTCGTAGTGCGCTACTCATTAAGGCCTTTTATTGGAAACTAACTTTTATCGGCAGTCATGTCGGATTAGGTCAACGTGGCTAGGTTCAATGTGTTCTATTCTTTAGGTCCTTATATCCATGTTCCTTGGGTGGATCAAAAAAAATGTGATCCGCCATTTTAGACATTAGGATCAAGAGTCCCGTACTCCCTCTACGCGTAACCCAGAATCATTGCAGTAAGGTATATTTTTTTAAATTATCAATATTAATCTATTACTTTTAATAGTTTTAAATGGATGAAAGAGTTTGATTCCTTAGTCATAATGTAAAAATATAACACCTTTCAAAAAACCTTGAAAAGGTTATCTTCACATTTCAACATTTCAAATATTTCAAAAATTGTACCGATTTTGTGAAAATTTGTCAAGAATTAAATCAATCTACAAATGTTATTGTGACTCGATATTGTCATAAAAAATGCTTTATACATTGGTTGTATGGCTTGATCCTTTTGCCTTACCACCCCGGTACTGTAGTACCCCGGTACTACATGTTGTGTGAAAAAGCATCTTTTAGGCCGGCAAGGGGCGGGCAGGTAGGATAGTGGATGTCGTCCCTACTCTATCTGTCAATTCATTTGGGCCTCTTTCACCGCTTTACATCAGGCGGGAGGAGGTCATTTGCCGGGCCTTACATAAAAAAAAAAAAAAAAAAATAAAATAAGAAAAAGACAATTTCAACTTCTTGTATCTTGTTATTAAAACACTAATTTCACAAGTTCCACTTGAATCTTACGATAATAAGATACCATGGAATTCCATCAAGAAATTACAACACAAAGCTTTAACTATTTCAACTTCTTGGTTGGCGAAATCCAGATGGGCACAGCCATTACAGAAAAGATTAAATTTTTCTTTGCACTATGTAACAGACTTGTCAAAATAATTTCACGTGCGCCATGTTGATTTTCTACATAGCATCGAACATTTTATATGGTATTTTTTCTCTAAAAATAAAAAGTGAATTTTAACAAATAAAATCATGCCTAAATGTTCTTCCGGAAAATTCTAAGCATTTTGTGGTGTAAGCCATATCAAATTCTGTTCAGTAGTTTCAGAGATCTTTCCGGACAAACAGACAAACAAACAAACAAACAATTTAAAAAAAAACTATTCTATCGTGTTCTGCAAATGATTTTAAGGCAACCTGTGTATTTTTTTCTTAATATTTCGCAATTACAGATTTTTGTACCCCTACGATTTTATTATATATAGAGATAGAGATTACAGATTTTTGTACCCTTACGATTTTATTATATATATAGAGATATAATTTATCTTTCTTTTGAGATTTCTGGCAAAAGATTTTCGATAATACAATTTGCCTCGTCTTTAATCGAAGCTGGTGTCAACATTTCAGAATCGCTTGAACTCATTTTTAATATTCAAATCTTAGCATAAAAGATTATTACCTATTTTTTTTAATACCGTCACAGATACATAACAGATTAGTATCCCGACTAATTTATGTCGACTTTTAAAATTTTAAATATGGAACTCACCGCGTAATTGTAGCGGCTTATTCCGCTCAAAGAAGTTTGCGCTAAGTTCACACTGGCTGTTTAGAAACTCACATGGCCGCAGCATATTTTTAATTATTTTTTTTTACATAAAACTCCTTACAGCTGACAGCAGTTCTATTTTTAAAGTTCATTCCGGCCCTTAGGTGGGAAGTAATTTGTTTGAATTTTTCCCTCCCTATGGAGGGAAGCAGCATTTTCCACCCAATAATCAGATCAAAACAACACTACATACTTTCCGAATATGAGAAATGAAAAAGGGTTTTTCATTACGCATACTCTGAAAGTAGGTCTGAAGATGCCTGAGAAGCGGGTTGAAAGTAATACTTTTCAGCCCTAGGGAGAATCACTTTCAACTGACAGCTGCTGTCAAATTTTAAAAAGAAACTAGTTCTATTTTCACTTTTCTATTGTTCCGACTTTCTATACAGCCACTCAATTACAGCACGGTGTATAATTGAAATAACATAATGTTAAGTATTTAAAGAATATATGTATTTTTTAAATGACTTTATTATAATTTACCTTCAACTATTTCTTTCAAATAACATAGATTTGGGCAAAATATTTACTATTTTTTCAATGATGAAAATGAAAAATAATGGCTGAATAGCTGGCCGAACACAGAAAAAAAAACAAAATAAGCGGGAAAGCGGCAATCCGATCTTCTTTTGTTTTTCTTTCGTATCAGAGATTAGACATACATAAGAGAAGAGGCAAAAGCAGAAGTCGTTGATTTATTTAAATAAAATTCACTCATAATAATATGATCTTTAGCTGATTCATGTTTTTATTTTTACTTTCCTTGTATTCGTAATGAAAAGCACAGTGTTTACCTCGGGTTAAAGACTTATTTAGTCCGAACTATAGGCGCCCTCTCTACGCTCGGGCGCCAAACCCCGTCTCGGGACTAAATAAGTTACTTTCACCCCTAGGGTAACAATGTACTATTACGGAGTTATGTGAACGCGTGGCGGGCGGACAAGGCGAACGCAGCTTTCGTGCACCATCGACGCGTCCCGCCCGCCGCCCCGCCGCCGCCTCGCCGCCGCAGCCATACCCAGCGGCGTGCAGCCAGCCCAGCGGACCGCGGGCCCAGCTCCGCGGCAGCGGCAGCCGACTGCTGCTCCCAACAAGCACAAACACTAGATACGCAGGTATATGCTTGCCGTCTGTTCAGGCATAAAACCTTGATGATTGTCTATATAAATCGCATTGGCATATTACTTGCCGCGCGACCACCGTACACGTTGAAAAAAGAAATATAATGTCAGACCCGTTGTCACTTCGAATCGTGTCCGACTAAATTTTCTTGTAAGCTTTCTCATATAGAAGAATATGGTTTTTCCTGTGATTGTGCACAAAGATATCCAGTGAAGAAGCCCCAGAAGTGAAGAAGTGCGGTTCTGAGCTGTAGGGCAAGCCCACGTATCGGCGGCGGTCTTCTATCTGCGAACAAATTAGGTATGTTGCTAGTACCTTTTGTATGGGCGTGATTAAGGTAATGCCTATGAGCAGGGGTTCGTGATTCCGTGCACACCGTCTAAAACATTTTATCGAGTCATGGCAGAAAATAACAAACGATAAAGCTATTTTACATCTCTCATATTCGGTAAGTAGGTCCTTATTACCCCCAAATGGGGCTTGTAGGTAACCAATTTGCGCTCTAGGATAATAATGTAACTAGAAAAGCCCTAGGGCTGTAAGTAATTTATTGCCAGTATGATGGATAGATGTACACGAACTTTTTGAAATAGTGGTGTTTTTTTTAATAACTTACCGCCCTAGGGCTTTCCAACCTATATTATTACCCTAGAGCGCTAATTGGTCACCTACAAGCCCCATTTGGGGGTAATAAGGACCTACTTACCTCACAATCGAGATGTAAAGCAGAGTAGTTAGCTCGGGTGTAAGCACCACTTACAGCCCTTAGCTACTAATCTACTATTAGATGCAAGATTGGTTAATCAAGACTCATAAATAATATAAGAATACATACAACATCAGTTTTATATTTAAGTCGGTGCCAAGCAATGAGCACTGGAGGCAGTTAGTTAAAATTTAGCACCAACTTCAATATAAATGTGATGTTACATGCATTCTTATATTATTTGGTGTTTTCGAAGTAGGTTTCATTTTTTGTACCTAAATTTTTTTAACCCTTAATGTCACAAAAAATACCATGTCATTTCCAAGGTATTGTCTCCCATAATTCTAAATCAAAATTCAATAAAATTGTTTCAGTAACGACCAGGGTGGTGATTTTGTAACTCATCGATTAATCGGCAATCGTTATCAAACTGGGTGACTTAATGAAGAAAAGCGGAATTTCGTTCATTAGCTATAAGTATTGGTTGGTTTATTCAACAAATATACCAAGATTATTCAGACGATGACTTTACAGAATGTTAAACATTATTAAAAATCAGTTTTAATCAAACAGAATAGGCTAGATGACAAAAAAATTTTTGCTTTAATAGAAGCTCATTCATATAATAAACAGAAAGAAAAAATCGGTTTTCGAATAACTATAAAAACAACCAAGATAAAAGGTATTAAAGATTTTTCTCCATCTCTTTCTAGCAAAACGGCAATATACAAGGAGTTTATATGGCCGTACTCAACGATGACGTCACGGTTGATGTCGGATCTCTCTGTCTAATCGCCTTCAAATTAACAACTTAAAATGCTTGTATCTAATGTATTTCTAAGCCGATTTTAATTCTAATCTCACAGGACTGCATCTTTTTCCACGGTATTTTAATATTTAATGATAATACGTAAAAATTTGAATTCAGTCATCATCCCAATTATCAAATCTACACGATGGCCGATTGCCGATGATTTACAAAATCACCCACCAGATCCATCCATCCACTTATAGGTAGTCTCATATAGAGTTGTTCAAAACGGCTATAAAGTCATAGCGCGCTATCTGCTATTAGCTATACATTTCTAGCACGCTATTGAAAACGCTGTGTTATAGCGCGCTATATCTTAGGAAGCGTGTGAAGCCTCGTAGCGCGCTACGTCTCGTAGCATGCTACGTTACATGTATCTAGATAATAATCAATCGCGTGAGCGCTACAGCTATTAGACGCTATGCATCACAAGAATAGCGTCTAATAACTGTAGCGCTCACGCGATTACTGCTGTCTGCTAGTAGCATGAGTCGGCCGCTGCCGCTGCCCACACGCTATGCTATATAGCTTGCCGCGCTCGATCTCAGATCGCCCTGTTCATTCATAGCGTTATAGCTGTTACCTACATACTTACATAGCGCGCGATGAGCGCTATGAAAAGATAGCGCGCTATACTATTGCGCTATGCGATATATTAACCACCTCTAGTCCCATATAGTGGTTGTTAGGTATGCCTGATAATCTAACAAGATCCCTAAACAATATTTTTACCATAACTGTGTTATACCTAATTTGCCTTAAAAATGTTAGATATATGTCAAATTTGATTATTTAAGGATTTTGTAGTGACAAATGTTACAATGTTTCTCTTAATCGAAAAAACAATAATGTTTTTTAAAAATAGTAGTTATCAAGTAGTTACCTACCAAGAAGGAAATGTATCATTATCAAATAAAAGACAACTCGTTTGTATAATACATTTTATTTTACTGTCATGAAATCCGATGTAATTCCTAATGGAACGTACTTATGTATAATGCAATCCCAGCCAAAATATGAACTCAATCAAGACATTGGTATTATACTTAATATATCTGAAACATGTGTAAATAAAATAATAACTTATAAGCAAAAAATGAAATGTTGTTCAAAGCGAAATGTTCAGATACATTCAACTTATTAACTACTTATAGTAGAATAAAAATAGTTAAATAAAAATTACTATAAGAAGCATTAGGAATATTGCTATTATTTTATAGGTAGGTAAGTATGTAGCTGCAGAAATATGAGAATGTCAATAAAAAAAATTACCTTCCCTGTCTATGCGTATGTACAAACTGAGCGATAAACAGTAAGGATTGTAAATCGGAGAATATAATTACTAGGTACGTTTTAATATTAAACATGAAAACTGATCGGGGCCCTTTTTGTGTGTTATCGTCGTGTTGTTATGGTAATTTGTAATACATAATAAAACGAATCACAATTAGAAATGTGTTCTAAAAATTAACAATCAATATTGTTGTCATTATTATTTTGAAACTGTTTTTATATGCGCGTATAATTGTATATCGTATACTGTTTTAACCGACATTCGAAAAAGAGGTAATCAATTTTAAATATATGTACTTTCTAAGCTTGTACTTTATTTAATTACAGATCGGTTTGCTATATCGTTGGTTTAGGTATTTTTATTATTATGACTTACATAATTATACATTATATAATGTGAGGATATCTCAATAAGAATAGTTACTGAAAAATCACTAGAAAAAATTGTTAACCCCCTCGCAAGGAAAAATAAAGAGGAGTTATAGGATTAAACTGTAGGTTAGGTTATTGTGTCCCCACGGAGGTCTAAGTATCTAGAGAGTTTTTAGCCGGTAGTGGGTCTTCTACCCGAGTCCTGCATATCCAAGGGGTGGCCTAGTCAGCTGAATGCCCTTGTCGAATACCGTAAAGACTGTATTTTCTCTCTTGTAAAAAAAAAAAAAAAGGTTAGATATTGTGACCGACAGAGCGGAGCATCAAACTGCTTGAAAAAGAAATTCATTGGCTTAAACTGTAGGTTAGGTTATTACAAGGTGATTTTAGGAATTACATACATTTCCTAGGAATTGTATGCAATTCCTGATTACATACATTTCCCTTAACATAGACATTAAGACGTGAGTGTCAAGACAAATCCGGTAGGGTTTATTCATACTTAAAAGTGTAAATATATTTATGTAATTTTTAATGTGAAATAATTAAAAAAAAAATATTCAATCCCTATTTTTGTATGTATTGTCTTATCTAATTTAAATTGTACTGCGTTTGTTAATACTTATAACAAGATTATGTTTTACAGATAAGTATTATTATTTCGCTATTTGGCGTTTTTAGATTATTCTGTTGTATCGAATGCAAACTGCAGGAATAAAATTATAATCCTAATCCTATTAATTATTGCTAGAATGCTTTAATATACTACTCGATGATTTTATTTAAATACTTTTCATGTACCTATCGAATTTCTTAGGACGGCCACCTATCTTATCTATAAAGTCTCTAAAGTTGTTTTTTGTAATGTGGTTTTTGCTTAAAAATGCTATAATAGTGTAAACAATACTTTATTATCTTTATCACTAGAATGCTCAGTATGTTTAACATAAAAGAAATGTAAACTAAAGCCTTTTAAAAGACCTATGCATATGAATAATACGATAAATGTATATTATTAACACTAATATTGCTTTTAAGAGTTCCTAATTATAATACTTTGAATTAATATTCTCACCTATAATATATTATGATTAGTTTATGCGAAATATTTACTTATATTGAATATACTTTTGGTATATAATAATTGCTTCTCAGGAGGGAACAAGGAATAAAAATTGACTTCTATCGAAAGAGTACTTTTAATGCTACTAGGATTTCAAGATATTAGGGGTCGGTAAGTAAACTGGAGATATATTTGAAAGTTAACAGAAATCTACCATTATAGAAACGACAACTTCTACTTTTTTAAATGTAATAATTAAAATTTAAAAGGTTTTAACTAATTGAAATATTTCCCAAAGGCGATTAAAATAAACTGACGAGCAAGCATTCCGGGTCACTTGCAAAATCTTCGATATCTCCTAAGCTATGAAACATATGGGCCTCGGACCCGGAATTTTTGCTCGTCAGTGTATTTCCTAAACTCGAAGCATTCATTGAACTTTATTGTTCAATAAATAATTGTTATAGGTCTTAAATGCTCAATGGCGACTATACAAGTAGAGAGCTTGTCAACATAGTTATGCAAATTAAAATAGTGTTCGTAATTTCGCCAAATTTCCTATAAAAAGCCGAGTGGAAATAATGCAATTTAAATATGTCTATGGCACAACAAACGTTAGTTAGCAATGTTTTAGTAGGTATAGTTAATATAAGTAAACGGATTTTTTATCTTACTCATAATGTTATAAGGCAAACTTAGCAATAAATATCCTCGGCCGCCTATACTCAGCCCACGTTAAGAAAAAGCTTCGTCATGCTATTCTTTGCGATGATCAATCACGCGGCCTCTATTTTTTCAGCTGCAGTTTATATAGGTGTAATTTAGGAATAAATTTATTACAAACAATTTTCTTAAAGTGCTCGGAGTATAGTTTTTCTGGCTAGCATATTAATTAGGTATATTACTCTCATCTAATCTAATCACACTCACACTCTATAATGCATCACATGTAGTAATCACCTTTACTCTACCATCTTTGTAATAAACATGCCCATAATCAATCTACCTATGCTTGACTAGATTCTCTACACTCTACAAGTCTACACCTAATTTTTTTACCATCTAGGCTTCCATCATTGATGGCATGTATTACTTTAGGTGTCAAATGTATGGGTTAAACTTATGCGAGATTGTTTTGAGGTTATGTCATACTATAAATAAATATTGTATCCGGAAGTTATCAACGGAAGCATGACACTAAATAATAACAGGATTTGCTTTAAGTATTGAATTACGCTGGAATGTAGATAGCTATAATGTTATCACAGAAGTCATTTTATATGTTTTATAGAAATTCTGAAGAGTATGTAGGTATAATGAGCTTATCTTTTAGCATAAGAAGGGGTATAAATAATATATATATATATATATATTAATATAAATATTGTTATTCTCTTATATTATACACAATATAATATAAGAGTCAATCATTAGTTAAAATTTGCACGAATACTAAATAAAGTATAGATAAAATAATCCATAAGAAATATATTTTTTAATGTTACTGAATCACGCTAACTACTTTTTACTGTAAGTAATTAAAATTCATTTTTAGTGAAGTTGGAAATATTATCTATTATCTATTGTAAAAATTGTGGCAAGGGTAAAAATTGGTGTTTAAATATACCCCTAAGGTACGAGTATAGCCAAATCAGTGTACATTTATAAGAACTCATTCTCTATACTGACAGAATTTACTATATTCATTTATTGGTATTTACGCTATTTATTCGATTGACATCCGGAATACATTATTGTTGTTATCTGTAGAATAATATTATTGTTCTTCTTCTATTGAGAATATTGTTATTATGGATTTGTAATAAAATTCTAGTATCATCTACAAATATGTTAATGTGTATAGAAAGAAGTGCTTCTACGATATAATTTATTTGTATCATAGTATTAAAGATATCTACGACAAGACTTTTTCTAATAATCATCTAAAACTAGCGTATTCTCGATTTAAAGTCTGTCGCAGATAGCTCTAAGTCACGAACGATACACCACAATGTATTTTGACGTAACAAAATTAAATTTTAATTATGAACTTAATTTTGACTAGGTATAATGTTATTTTTGATGTTCTGTAAAGCTTATTTTTGTTGTTAATTGCAACAAATTATTTAAAAAATTATTGCAGTTTGAAATAAATACTATTCTCTATAGATATTTTTTTTGGCTAAACAATTCAGTATTTTGATACTTCGTTGAAAATATTCGTTCTTTCATTCTCGTTGTATTATTTAACTTTATTTCTTACGTTGCTAGTTTTTTACACCTATATATTACAACATAAAACAATAAATGAAACATAAATAAAATACAAACCACCTTTTAAATATTATGTTATCAATTTTAAATTTTGAGTAATTTTTCTTTAATAAGTAAGTTATATTATAATATTACAATATAGTCATCAATATCTAGTTAATGTAAAATATTGCTTTGGTTATACATATTATTGCTTTCTATACAATATGAACAAGTTTGAGTAGTTATAAATACATTATCGTACATGTAATCAAAATAGCTTTGTTATAATTACTTGTAAAACATGTTTTATAATCATATTCTTTCATTTATTTAGGAACAATAACATTTCAAATATTTTTATAGAAATTATGGATTAAATATGTTATATTAAAGGCAAAGTTATTTTGTTTACATTTACGGCAAAAATTACCATTATTATATTATATTATAAACATCAAAGAAATCATAATATGATTTTAAGCGACCTTCGACTTAAAAACGAAACAATCTAAATATCACTTCCTTGCAGTCTACATAATAATATATTAGCCGAGTTGGTTAATATCATAATATATTTTAAATGTCTTAAGTCCCTTCCTACATCTAAAGTAATATTGCTTTAGTATTGCTTTTATTATTTCACACGCTTTCCATAATATCTAGTTCCTAAGTAAACTAATTATTATACCTAAGTTTAATGCTAGGGTATTTATTGCTTATAAAATATTGCTAATTTGGACATTATATAAGTTTATCACGCCTTTTGCATATACTTATTCTAGTATGTTAAAATTATATTAGTTTTAGTATATTATTGAGACTGGACTTTTTATTACAAATATTAGTGTATTAAGAGTCCAGAATGAATAATAGTGATTTGATTAAATTTACAATAAATAATAAACGTTAGAACATTTGTTCCTTATAAATTGCACATATTCTTAAAAGCAAACTAAATAGGTATACGTAAATATATTTTGTTTCCTGAACGGATATTTCTGTTGTTTCTTGACATTTTAATTGACCTTAGTAGACAACGTCAATATATAATGTTGTCGCATACCCAACTTAATTGACAATATCAAATAAACATACATTCATGAGAAATAATATTAATACTTTATGGTTTTGACTTCAACCTTGGGTCATTCGATCATATTGAACCTTTATTATTAAATAGTATCATATACGTATATATCAAATAGTGTTGGTCTCAACTTTTCGTGAAGATTTTCGTAAGTAATAACCAAAAGTTAATACATGTAATGTTCAAACATTATTTGAACATATCAATGTAAAGATGGTCTTGAAACTATCTTCATAGTTTTGACTTTAGTACCTTAATATAAAGTTATATGTAATTCTACAACTACAAAATTGTAAAGAAGGGAAATTTGGTACATAGGGATATATTTACAACATGAATGTATATATTTTTGTATATAAGTTTCCATAAATGCTAATTATTATTAACTTATCTATGCATGTTCTACAATAACATTAGTATAATAAATTTCTGAATAAAATACTTCAATTTAGTTTTTTCAAAGCGAATTTCTTGCATTTCCTACGAAAAAGACAGCTAGATATTACAAATAAATAGACAGGAGAAATGCGAAGGACCACAATGGAATAAACTCGACCTACCTACTAAGATTATGGGTGTAAAATATACGAAGAGTGGAGGATAAACAAATAGAGTAGGAAACGCATGCATACATTTAATATAAACTTCACAAACGAATAAAATGTAAATAGCAATATCGTTAATTATATTCGATGTACGTTTCGATTTAAAATTTTCAATAAGTACTCCAAAGCACCAAAAACTTCTAAAAATCTACCAAATACCTTAAATAAATATAAACTACTATAAATTCTACTGTAATATTGCTTAAAATGTACAATATTGCTTTTAACGCGCAACCATTGTTTGGAAAGATAAGTTTTTATATCGATAAGAATGAGGGACTACCCGATTACGAGGTTTAGATAATAAGTGGAACTATAGCTACAAGTAGGAATATATGGATAAGGAAATACAAAGTAGTCAGGATTAAGTGCCTCTCTAGGCGGTCAGTCCGAATTGTATTTAAGTTTATTTAAAACCAATTATTAATAAGTATAATAAAACCACTATTATTCAAGATATTTCTTTCTAAGAAACTACATAGCAGATTTAATCTATGTGAAAATTTTAGTATTACGGCAAGTACCTCCACGCATTAGCGTTCAAAGTTATTTTTAGCAGTTATTTTTTTACGTTAAGGGACACACAATTTATGTTATTAATTTACATGTCTTTCAGATATTAATGTCCTAAAATGCAAAACTTTGTTGTAATATTTAATAATGGTGCCAAATTATTTTAATATCAATTGTTATTTGGTTCATCTTTCAGAGACGTCCTCAGTACAATTGGTTAGATCTCAAAGTTTCTGGAATTGTAAAAATAGTAGTTTCCGATATAGGTAAGGGTGAAAATTATGTCATAATATAAAACTTATATTTTAGAACGAAAAAATATTAATTATCAAGCTTTATTGAAGCTGCGCTAGAATTGGCGCCCAACGTGGGGCACCAATTACAGCGTAGTGTTTATATTGTGTTTAGGAAATAGACTCAGATTCGATGTTAAAAGCAACTGTATTTCAAAATAATAAAGGTAATAATGACAAATCGTCAATTTGACGTACAAAGAAACCTTGGTAGAAACCAAAGTTAGGGCGAGCGGTAGCGAGCCGGTGCGTGGTGTTCGCATTCGAGACGATTTCCACGCTATAAGTATAGCCCTGAATATTGATGAAACAATGGTAGTTTATGATGCGATTGAGGAAAGTATGCTCGAGTCCCGGGTGTTTTGATAATTCGAGACGAGTGTCAAGTGTTTTCGAGTTTCGGGACAGTTTCGCACGTGTATTATCACGTGTAATCTACCTTTTTAAATACAGTTGAAGAAAAACGGCAATGAAACCAAAATAAAACAGTTACAAATAAAAGAGAAAATTTTCGTTTCACATTTAATTGACGAAACTTATTCAACAATGGAAAACAATGGTTGTGACCTAGGACTAAATTACAAGATACAAGTTGCGTATAAATTTGCATTAAAATTGTAATTTAAAAACAGTGAAACACCAAAAATAATAATTGTATTTTAACTGGTTATTAATTTTAAATTCATATATAATTTTGACGATAAGTGACATTAACTTAAAAAGCAGTCGTTAAACATAAAAAAATCGTCAAACTGTCATTCATAACATCACTAACATACGTGACTTTTTGCAGCGTTGCAGTCGCGATGCAAACTGAATTTTTTATTTCACTTTTCAGTTATATCATTTCTCATATTCTGCATGTAGGTTATTGTTTACCTAAGTAAAGGGTTGAAAATTATACATCGCGACCCTAGGGCCGACAAGAATTCAAAAAGGTATCCCTATTTGTAAGATTTCCTCATATGTGGCTATATATATAAAGCATTAATTTAAGTCAAATACAGCCACATCTAGTGTATAAAATGAAAAACTGAAACTGAACTAAATAAATAAACTTCATGAAAACTTTATAAAATTAATCTAATATGCTTATATCGAATTTCTTTTTTGAAATTTATTTATTTGAAATTTATTTATTTGAAATATCATATTATTTTATTAGAAACTAATTTAACAGTCTCAAATACATATTAAACATTTACGAATAAATGTGCCATGACATGAGATAGTACCGCTTAAATAGTGTGTTTGAAATAAAAGCGAGAAACTTAACTTACCTCGAAAACTTAAGCACGACCATTATTATGACGAGACCTCTAATGCATTATTATGACAAGACGAAGTACTAACATATGTTATTATTTATTTACTACGTTTTATTAACTTAAGAAATCGCCTATGACTTACAGTTCTCCAAACAGGCGAATTCGGAAACTGACAGACTAGAAATGAGGATAACTTAGACAAATTGAAGAATACGTAAACCAGCACACAAGAAAACTGACGAATCTTTGAATTTGCCAGCCTAGAAAAACTAGCGAATTAGGAAACTGACGAATCAGGAAAATGACAAACTAGAGAAAATATAAACCTATCAAATCTGACGAATAATTAAACTGGAAAATTAGGGAAACTATTAAACAAATTAGCAAAATGACCAGTGATACGCTAACTCGAATTCTCTTGTCAATAAAAATTTAAATTATAACACAACTATGGAATATGATTATAAATGGTGCTTCAACTATGGAACCTACGCGGTCTAGCGATAATAAGCGTTTACGTTAACAACATACATTTATTCAGGACGTTCCACGAGGGAAATAATCTTGAATACATAGAAAATTTTACTGAAAACAAAACTTCACCAGTTATACGCTGTGTCACTTGAAACCTTAGAACAAGAATGTGTAAAAAATAAAATAACTGGTACATACCATCTACTTAATACAATTTTATTGAATTCTATAATAACCTGTCGACACCGAACCTAAATACAATATCGAAACTTATAACGTCAATTTGTAAGATTTAATGGCTTGATATTAAAAAGTGTTTCATTGAACACATTGTTGCTTATTAAACTCTGCCTATTTGCCATTAGTCTTAAAAAGGAGAAACCATAAATTTAAAGCGCAAACATTGTTAACAGCCTTACAGCTTCGAAGGCAGAATACACGGACGGAAAAGTTTTCACGCTAGAGGGGAAAAGTAAAAAATAATATCAGCGAACCAGTGAGAGCACGCTTAGTTGGAGTAGGCGGAGTTTTCTACTTTGCATAAGTTGCGAATTCAATTCCAAGCAAGGACGTGCACCGATCAGTTGAGGCTTATCTCAAGTTCGGAACCTAGACTTGGTTATATTAAAATAAATTTGACTAAGGTACTGTATAATATCATTTATATAAATGAATTTCTTGATATGATAATTCATTCGATTGGCACGGAATTTAACACTTATGATTGTAATAAACCGGCCACTGCAGCCTTTTTGAGGCCGGTATATACATCATACGGGTTATTTGACTTTAGCTGTATTTTTTACTAGGTGCCTACCCGGTGCCTATAAATATTTTATATCCAATTCCAAAAACTTTTCGATTAAAACGTTTTATAATTAACTGCATGATAAGTTTGGGAAAGAACATCGTGTTCACATCATTATATAATATAAACGAATATGTACGATATCACTTCCGTCATTTATGCAATGGTAGGTACTTAACCGTTGAAATTGACATTATTATCTTGTTCGACTACAATGTATGTTATTCAATACATTTTTTATTAAATTAAGTTGACTTTTTATTTTTCCAAAGTAAATTTCTAATTGACAAGGATTAAATAAAAATCACTGGCGATGAATTGACATGCGAGGCACTTCCTAATTCACTACAGGGAAAACAGAGTCAGCTCTCCTGAGAAAAATCTAATAAACATTTTGTAATATTCTAATCTGTGCAAGCTTTACTCCATATATATAATAAAAATGTATAATAAAAATGTTTCCAAATGTATTTATATATGAATGTAACAAACGCATGTATAAATGGTTGCCATTCCCCAACCGCGCCATGGTCCATTCTAAGGCTTCACAACGTCCGACGGCTTAACGCCAAAAAATATCGTTTATCACACGCCTTTCTAGGTATAATTATAATCTAATCAAGTTAAACCTAAATGAAATAAGATTCGTTCGATTTAAAGTTGTTTTTTGTACGTATATTAATACGATTTTAACGGTGTTTCTCAGACGAGCCGGCACTGCCGCGGGTGATTCTACAACTACTGAATGGTAAGTCGGTCCGACAGCGGTGCGCGACTCCTAAAACCCTACTTTATTATTGCTTTTCGAATACCCATTTCTTCCCGAGCACCTCGTGCTCGCCTCTTAGCCTACTTAAGCCTAACTTATTTTAAGTTAATTTATTGCCAGTTACGTTTATCTTGTCACTACACACGCTCGGTAAAGGCATGCTTGGATGTACGGCCAGACGCACGCGAGCCCTTTAGAATTAGCAGTGTAAGTCTATACACACTTAAGACAAGTTTCAATCAAACTTTCTAGTTTCCCATCAACAAGCTTAAATGGTGTTTGTTTTAAGCTTGCATGATATTTGTTTATTTGTTGCCCCAACAAACTTGCCGCTTTTTATCAAAAAAGCGACAAGTTTGTTGGGGCAATATTGTATGTACATTGCAGCATTGTATACAACCTGAAAAACAAACATCATGCAAGCTTGTTGATGGGAAACTAGACAGTTTGATTCAAACTTGCGAGACTTGCATTGCTATCTGGGTAACTACATAGATTATCTTGGAAATAAAAAGATATAACCTATATTAAGTATAGGCAGGAAATAAATATCTATTTTAATGTAAATATTTTTTTTACATTTAAAGTTGTAAAGATAACAGTAATATTTTGTTTAAAAAACTTTAACAGTTGTTATTACTCTTGGTGTTCAAAACGAGTATATTTGGTGTAATAAAATAGATTTCGCATAAGTGTTTCTACATTCCGACAAGAAGAGATCCTATCCAATCTAATCCAATCCAGTAAGTTTGTGGGCGTATTGATATTTATAATGAAACTATGCATCGAACCATAGTTTTGTAACGTTTTGTTCTACAACCTGATATATTTTTTCTTTTAATTTGCTAATTATGCTTGCTAATTTATTATTTCGTTAGTGCCTCTCGCTCGAAAAAAGAAAGTGATTTTATTTATAAGTAATGATTACCAATTATTTTTAACACCATATTATCGGCGCTATTCAAAATAAGTGTAGGGATCTTATGTTTTGTTTTGAATTAAGTGTTGAATAATAATGTGAAGCACTAGTAAACATTCTCCAAAATATATTGGTAAACGAAATATTGATACGGTTTTGATTTTATTTTTTATAAGAAAATCTACGACTTCAAAAAATCAACATGAAAGAAATACTTATTTGTTATTAAATATAACAAATACCTAAAAATTACTATAATCTGCGTAGTTTACTTCAAGACTTTAAAAAAATTGTTTTGTATTCTATAAATATGTTGTTCTTGGGATAAGTTATAGAACAAGAGTTACCTACTCACTAAATCTAAACAAAAACGAAATATAAATAATTCAACTTTGTCATAGATATTAGTTGTAAGTCTGAAATTAATTTATTCAAACCCCTTTTACAGATTATAGCTAAGCTGTTCTTATTTTTCTCTTCCACTAAAATACTTTTAATTTCTTTATACTTTTAGACGAGAATTGTTAGTTGATGATGCTCTACTAATGTAATATAATATATATAATTTAGAATTCTGTGCCGTCACCGCTTTGGTAGATCTGAGTGACATTGTTGTATCCTAAACACCTATCAACAAGATATTTGCAAATCGTATTTGTAATGAATGAAATACAATAAAGAGAACAATTTTACCTTTAATTGGTGCCATTCTCTTATTGGTTTTACATTAGTTTATTAAAGAAAATTGTTCGGATTCATTATTTTCTCATAATATGTGTATTTTTTACTCGTATTTGTATCGTAATTATATTAAAATTATCAAAAACTTTAGTTTTAAATTTATTTATATTTTTACTATCCTATTGTTTGTTTACATATGATATCAAATTTTATGGTATGCGTGTTATCACTCATAGCTACCTCTAAGGCACTGTTGCAGGGCGGCGACGGCGGCTGCGCGGGCGCGTGCGTGGCGGCGTGTGTGCGGAGCTTCGGACGGAAAATTTTGGCAAGTTCCTCACCGAGAGGACGACGCGGGGTTCCGCTTCCGTCCACCGAGGAGCTTGGCGCTCGGCTCTCGCATATCGATTCTAAACTTACTCCGTAAACTAACCTACGTTGCGGTTGTAAAAATCTCCTACAAAAGATATTAGTTTCATTCATATTTCATTACTTCTATGTATATAAGGGTATAATATTTATCCATGAGTATATACACATATAATACTTAATATATCGGGACGTCTGTCGCTACAGCCTATTACCGCAAGTGCGGCTGCAGCGCTACGGGGTCGTACTTGATTCGTTGTTTGCGAAACGTTGCTCGATTGCGGGACGGCTCGGCCGCCGGAGCCGTGACTGCTCCGTCGGCCGCGCTCGCTCCTATTAATTTATAAAATTATCATAACTATTACAACTAATAAGCTAAATTCATTATAATACTTTAAGTTTACGTGTAAATCCATTGTAAGGTGGTTACGGTCCCTTGTTGCGGCTATTTGTTAAAGACTAGCCGGATGCGGAAGAAGGTTGTGCCGTGGGCGGCGAGTCGTCCTCGCGTACGCACGCTGACTCCTGGTGCTTGTTAAGGTAGCTCTTGAGTGCGAATGTTTTATGACATCGCGAACATTCGAAGTTTTTATCAACAGAGTGAGTCTGCATGTGCGCACGTAAGTTAGAGCGATCGGCAAATGCTTTCCCGCAGTGTGCACACCCATAAGGTTTTTCTCCAGTGTGGGATCGCAAGTGCCCTTGTAACAACCAGGGCCGCGAAAATAGCTTTCCGCACACGCCACACACGTGCGAGAGCTGGTGCGTGAGCACATGCATTGCCAGAGCGGGCATTGAGACGTATGCCTTGCCGCACTCTCCGCACCGTTTGGCAGCCACAGAGTCGAGACTGCGGTGTGTTTGCTTGTGCCGAGACAGATTAGAGGACGTGGCGTATCTCTTACCGCATTCTGCACATGTATATTTGGATCTCGCCTCTGGTTGCTGGGCGCTTTCGACTGGAGCGTTAGCAAAATTACGTCGCTTAGAGCGGCCGTCGCTAATAAAGAATGCGTCGTAGGTGTAGGCGATAGTCTCGCGTGGATTCTCGGTTTGCGGTTCGGGAGCTGGAGGTTCCGGTGAAGGTTCCGGAGGTGCAGGCGCGGGCTCGGCACGTGGTGGGTTGCTAAGATATACCGCGTGCTGGCTAAGGTCAAGGATGGCGTGGGCTGCGTTGAGGTCTTCTTCGGCGCGTTGGAGGTACGCGGCGCGCTCGCCGAGGCAGTAAGGCCGGTAGATGTCCTTCTTTTTAGGTGGCAGGGAGAGGATTGCGCCTGTGCTAGTGTAGCACATTGAGATGGACTTGCCGCTCGCCGGTGGCGGAGGAGGAGAAGCAGGCGAAGATTGAAGTTGCACGTGCAAGAAAGGCGTATCAGTTGAGTCAGAGGTGGATAGGTGTAGAAGGGCATAAGATAGAGGTTGTGGTGGGGAGGCGGAGGGAGAGGCGGAGGCCGGGCTCACCTCGCTTGGGAGTTGGGCGGTGAATTGCGTGGAAGGCTGCTCTTCGGTGTAACCTGCAGGGAAGAAGAAAAATAATAATGTTTAATAATTATTTCACAACTGACAATGTAACAAATGAGAAGCACTGGCTACCGGCGGTAAATAAGTATTTTAACGTTAATAAGGGCCTGTGTGCAATAAGGTTTTTTGAATTTTGTGCGTATAAGCTCGCATTGAAATTCGTTTAAAAACACAATCATGTGCTTATTGTATTTGATAAGTAAAAAAAAATAACATTTTCGAATTCATAACTATTTCAATTTTGTTGTATTCAATACAATGTTCTGTTAGTAATGAAATGAAATATAATTAATTAATGAATTTGTGACAATTATCTTCAACCACATTTCTTGACAAGCAACAGTCGTTTCGTGATTTTGGGTGTTATCCAATCACGAATAGGGGCTGTAGTATTTCACAAATATTTTATTTTATTTATTTTTTGTTTATTAGGAAAACTTACAGCTAGCTTAAATCGTAGTAATTAAATAAGTTTGCCGATGTTGTACTACGACCTTCACATGGTCGTAATTACTTTTCTGTGGTACACAGTCTTATTATTCTTTAAATAAGCTCTCAACTTATGGAAAGCACATTCAATAATTTTTATTTTCACCATGATCCCTTATAACTTTTTAATCGACTTCAAAAAATAAAAACAGACTTCAAAAACACTGAAAGATAAAAATAAAATAAGAATAGGTACAGAGAACATCACACTTCTATGTATATTGTAGTCGGTGACTAATTTTAAGACTTTCTAGGAGATCATCGTTTGGCACTGAATTGAATTTTTGGACTAAATAACACAAATCATTGTTAATTTGTAGAAAAAACTAAATAATGATATGAAAATAATCCCGTGAAAAATCAATGTATTTCGTTGATGTCTTTTATAGTACCTCTAACTTTAAAAAAAATAGTACCAGTAATGTACTATTTTTTTTTACAGCGGCTGGCAAGTGCAGCATTGCCGGACTCTGTGATGAGTGCCTCGGCTATAACATACGCGTGTTTTATGAGCTGCTTTATGTATCTAAAACCTGTGAAATTAGATCCACTTTACGAGCAAGTGTCCTGAAAAATGATTTTCTAATATTAGTCAAAAAACCTATTCACATATACGCCACACTACGCATTGTGCCGTAAATTAGTTTAAGTAGGTCCCGAGACATTTTATCGACACTGTGAGAAATCATAACACTTATAACGCTAAATATGTCGTATGACACGGCATCAGAACATAATATTCTTTTCTAGAATGTTTACAAAATTGAAAAGTTTTTGAACCACTGCATATTCAGTAAAGCCGCTGTTTATTTTTAAACAATGTAGCAAGAACCCTACACTCTACACCTGCAAGGACAACGGTGAATGAGGCAATGAGCAAGTGAGTGACGACAAGTGGAGAGTTAGCGTATGAAGTATAATATACTTTTCAACACACTTCCTCATAAAGTGGCTCTAATCCCATGGCAATTAGGCACATAATGACACCTATAATCAAACTGTGACTTTTTCATTACTATTATTCACGAGTGAGTAATCGTTTTTTTTTTAATATTATTGGTTGAGTTACGCTTACACTTGCGCTAAAATGCTATCCGCGAAAAGCCCAAAAAAAAGAAACCTCATTTTTTAGTCTATGGCCGATGCGCGCGCATAGGAAAACTGATTAATTTTTCCCGCCATTACGAAATTTATTAGTCTATGACCGATGCGCGCGCATAGGAAAACTGATTAATTTTTCCCGCCATTACGAAACATTTTTCACAACTCGTCTCGTTTTCTCTTTTGAAGTTATTTAGTTAGTTATTAATTAAGATGTCTGCAAATACAATTTATGAAGAAAATGATTTATGTTGTACACCGCCCGATATAAGATGTGAAGCCCAGAACGTTATGGAAAGTTTACTACCAGAAAACTCAAAGGAAAAATATCTATTAGCGTACCAAAATTTCATACAATGGCAGAACAACAAGAATACGCAGTCTTTTTCAGAAAATGTGTTCATGGCGTACTTTAAAGAATTATCTTCTAAGTACAAACCTAGCTCTTTGTGGTGTATTTACTCAATGTTAAAAAGTACAGTCCGAACAAAGAATGGAGTGGACTTAAAAACATACTCGAATTTGTCAGCTTATCTAAAGAGATTATCTGATGGATTTAGAAGCAAAAAATCAAAGGTTTTATCATCTGATGATATTGAAAAATTTATTAAAGATGCTCCAGATAACCAATATTTGGCTACAAAGGTTAGTTAAATTAATTTTAATTAAATATTCAATAGCAGCTTGTGTTGTGTGTTGACCTTAATTATTGTTTCTTTTGTTTCAGGTTGCTTTAATATTTGGTGTAACTGGTGCCTGTAGGATACAACAATTAACAAATATAACTGTAAAAGATATAGAGAACCATGGCCAGATGCTTTTAGTGAAGATACCTATCACGAAAAATAAAATACCTAGGTCATTCACCATACACGGTCCATTCTATGATATTGTTAAGAAGTATGAAAGTTTGCGTTCGCCAAAAACAAAAAAATTACCGTTTCTTTCTAAATTACCAGAATGGTAAATGTACCTGTCAGCCTATAGGTATAAACAAATTTGGTTCTATGCCTAAAGAAATCGCTAAGTTTTTGGGTTTAGTAGATGCTGAGAGCTACACTGGACATAGTTTCAGAAGAACTTCAGCTACATTGCTGGCAAATTCAGGAGCTGATTAGTTTCAGAAGAACTTCAGCTACATTGCTGGCAAATTCAGGAGCTGATATAATGACTTTGAAGCGACATGGCGGGTGGCGATCTAGCAATGTAGCAGAATCATACGTAGAAGATTCCATACAAAACAAGAAGGAAATTTGTGCAAAAATCACAAAAAGAATTAAACTTGATTCTGAGACGCATCCTACTGGCGAAATACCAAGTACGTCCAATGATTGGATTTCACCTACCTACACTAATAATGAACCATCACAAATAACAATAGAACATGAAAGTATTTCAATAAATAATCTATCTGATGAGACCGCTATGTCATCAAAAATAGTTAATTATAATTTTACTAACTGCACATTTACTAATTGTTTCTCTAAGTAAACTTTTTATCTACTATGTAAAATGGTTTTTTATTTAAGTATTGTTTTATTCAGAAGTGTGTTGAAAAACGTTGTATGATACACGTGTGTATTGATGGTTACCGTCCTCGGCTTCTTAAGACCCTCGCCTGACGGCTCGGGCCTCAATGCGCCTCAGCGGTAATCACCAACATTACACACTTGTACCATAATGTAATATTGTTGTTAGCGGCCGAATGCACTATACACATTGCACGGTCTTATATTACACGTACACTATGTACAGCCGGCTTCAAAAGTAGATATGCATTTTAGAGCATTTTAGTACCATGTCACACCAACTATTCCTTTTATTTAGTATGGTTACACCTATATTGCATTGTTAATAGTTGGTGTGACACGGTACTAAAATGTTCATCTACTTATGGGGCCGGCTGTACATCGCGCCACGATTCTGTCACCGTAACCTTTAAATAGGCTAGATGACTAAAATTTTTTTTGCTTTAATAGAAGCTCATTCATATAATAAACTGAAAGAAAAAATCGGTTTTCCAATATCTAAAAAAACAACCAAGATATAAGGTATTAAAGATTTTTCTCCATCTCTTTCTAGCAAAACGGCAATTTACATAGAGTTTATATGGCCGTACTAAACAATGACGTCACGGTTGATGTCGGATCTTTCTGTCTAATCGCTTCCAAATTTCTAAGCCGATTTTCATTCTAATTTCACAGGATTGTATCTTTTTCTACGGTATTTTACTATTTTATGACAAGACGTGAATATTAGAATTCAGTCATCATGCCATCATCCTTACTAGTCCTTAAAGACAGTGACGTTGATTGGATCAGTCCATATCACGTGCTTGTTGCATGCGTTACAGTATAGATATTATTATCAGCGTCATCCACACTTTTAACGTGCTACGCCGTAACATACCTATATACGTATTACGTCCGTTATTTATGTTTGACCGTTTTATTGATAATTAATCGTACCATATCGTGTCAATTCTCCGTGTGACAAATAACTATCGTCTACAGCTACACCTTAGAATAATTCTAAGGTCTACACTAACTTTACTGACACGCCTTTATACACGGTCGGCCACTAGTCACCGAGTTTTATTCTATGAAATGTAAAGACTGGACCCGGTTTAAACATATTATTTCATACATATCATTGGAAACAATAATAAAAATAAGGAGATCTTTGTTGCTATTGGGGGTCTGAACCTTTTGAGAGTGCCTTTATAATTAACCGACTTCGAAAAAGGAGAAGATTCTATGTTGGACTGCATCTAGTTTTTTTATGCATCATCACCGATTACTCCGCCACTTGTGGGCCAAAAATTCTTTTTGTAATCTAAAAAATACAATGTTGGACTGCATCTAGTTTTTTTATGCATCATCACCGATTACTCCGCCACTTGTGGGCCAAAAATTCTTTTTGTAATCTAAAAAATACACTACCAAGGTGGTCCTATTGTCACCATGATCTGATGATGAAATCTCAGGCAAATCGAGGGAATCCCTTAAATTTCATAGGCGCGTCCAACGTGTTTCATGTTTTTTCTTAAGATATTCAGGTATTTGTGTCTGGTAGTCATCATTTTATATTACTGAGCTGATGATGGAAGGTTTCTGGTAGATTAGGAGTTCGGGAATAAATCTTTCTCAACTGTTTAGAGCGAAAGACGTTTTATTTTAAGTTATTCTGGTGTTTGCCGTGGCTCAGATTCCAAAACGCATGTATTAATTTAAATAAAAAGGTTGAAAAAATTTTCTTTATAAAAATCGGTGCCAAATTAACTACACTCAGGGACAAATTTAGAGGAACGATAAAAATTCACTTCTAGTTTTGATAACGCTGTGTATTTCAGCATACGAAACCATATTTAGTTTTACCACCTTTCTAGCCATCGGATTCGCTGCAAAGAAACATTCACCGCGGAAACCAGTTGTACGATTGTGATAAAAAGACCACCATTAAAAGTTACCGTTCTTCTTTAGGTCACAAATAGGGAAATTTTGTAATTATCCGTTATGGCCTTGGTCGTGAATCCTGGATAACAATGAAACAAACGCATTAAAGGTCAATCATATATCGATATGATTTTTTTTGATACCAATAAGGTGGCAAACAAGCACACGGTCCACCTGATGGTAAGCGGTTACCGTAGCCTATGGACGCTTGCAACACTGGGGGTATCGCTTGCGCGTTGCGTTGCGCGTATGATGTTGTAAAAGTAGCTTAAATCTATGTAAAAAGTGCAGTGTTCCTCTAAGTTTGTCCCTGAGTGTATATTAATTGTTCTTTTATTTTGTCAAGACTTTCAAGGTGATCATTGCTTGGCATCGACTTCAATATAAAACTGTGATGTTGTATGTATTCTTATATTCATCATCATCACAGCTCATATACGTCCCCACCAAGGGGCTCGAGCCTACCCTATGTTAGGGCGATTAGGCCTTGGTCAACCACGCTGGCCCAGTGCGGATTGGTCGACTTGATATACACCATTGAATTTCTTCGCAGATGTATGCAGGTTGCCTCACGATGTTTTCCTTCACCGTAGGAGCGTCAGACAAATGTACATATGAAATTCGAAACGAAAAATACATTGGTACATGGCGGTCTCGAACCCCGACCTCCCGATTGGAAGGCAAGTGCCGAATCCACAGCGCCACTGACGCTCTGACGATTCTTATATTATTTATGACTTTTTGGTGTTTTTGAAGTCGGTTTTATTTTTGTAACAACGTTATTGACACAAAAAAATCTTAACTGTTAACAAACTTACGAGTATTTTAAATTTTCTTGTATAGTACGTTAATGTCTTGAGCCGTCAAATACCTAGTCTAACCGAACACAATGAATGTCATATTACATCGAGGGCGAACGTTCAGCTGAACTTCATTATCCCGGCTGACTGTAGAGTTGAAAGAAGACGTTAAATTGAAGGCCTTCAATTTAACAGTAAAATACGTAATTTGAAGGCTATTTCCATTTTCACAGAATTCTTTCATAAGTTGTCACTAAAACAGAATCTACTTCCATTTCTCTGTGCCTGTCTGTACCTAACAATCGTATAGAAATTTCTATTCTACTGATTTCTTTTATGTTTTCATTTTATCGTGCGCCTAATCAATAAAAAAAATATAAAATTGAAATGTGACGTTTTTCAGTAGATCGAGTATTATTCGTGGACCTACAAAAAAATACGGACGCAGTGTGGCATTAAACAAATGTGAAGCATGCGAGGTAAGACGATTTCATGTGTTTGTACACGACCTACACTTACACAGATGTACCTGCCATGCGAGCATGGAACTCTCGATAAACAAAATTTGACAGCTAAGATCGACATACTCGACAAAAATCAATAAATTTGACAGATATTCCTAAGGAGTGAAAAGGACAGATGCTTTTGTCGACCGATATAAATGTCGATCGACAAGTCCATGCTTGCAGGGCAGGTAAGACAAAAAGCTGTCATTTTTCTACGAACAAGACACGCACACATACAAATGCATTTGCATACTTCACTCTTGATTCAACAACGCTCCGTCTGTTAATTTGGAAAATACTTATCATTTTGACAGGTTAGATAGAAGTAAATGAACTTAACAAATTTTAGTCAGACTAATAAACTCAAAGGCGATCCGTGCTACTTGTTGCGTTACGAATAAATAGTACATGTTAAAAAGAAAATTTAATTTAACATTTCATATTTCATATAGTCGTGTACATAAAAATCATTTATATCTTGCCGCCATTGTCTTGGGTGTTGGGTGCGCTACCGTCTCCTCGGCGGAGCTGCACTTCGGATTATAGATCTTAATTTCATTTAGCTCGGTCTCTCGCCGAGCTGAGAACTTAATTAATGCCAACCGCAAGGCTTTATCTTGTTAAATTATCTATTTTGTATTATACAATCATTGGTTTCGTAGAATTGAACGACTTAATTTGTAGGTATTGTTATTTCATCTGCTGTGCGTGCATTTAAGATCGAATATCAAAATAAAATAAAATACCAATAGATTAAAATCCATAAATTGATTATTATATGGTTCAATAAAGACATACAAAAAAACGAACATTAAATAATTATTTTGATCAATATTTTAATGACATCTAGCAAAACCAAAATTATCACTTCTACCTATAAATACATCCCATTGCTGGGCACAGGCCTCTTCAAGTAAGAAGAAATTGGTTTACTATGTATGTTATGTTGGCCAGACCAGATCCCTTACAGAAAAGCCACACGCAAATTTTTCCATATTATGATAAAGCGTTTTATCGCGGTGAGCTGTCAAAATACGATAAAAAGGAATTATATTTTAACAGTTCACGATAAACCGCTTTAACATATTATGTCGATGGTCATGCTAATGGGACAGACGTATACCTAATCTGCAACATCCACGAAGAGAAATGGAGCGGCGACATAGCATTCTTATTTCGTAGGAACATTTCCTTTATTTGCTCTTATTGAGCTCATTTAAACTATGCATTAACCACAACCATATCTGAAATACTATTAGTGTACCATACCGATCAAAATATGATACTTTAAATTTTTTTGACATAATATACCTAATTATTTCTATCACGTAAGTAGGTAAGTAGTAAGTAGGAATAATCATTTCACTATGTATATACAAATATCGGTCCAGGAACAAACTAATTGTTTTGATTGTAAACAACACACGACGATTGCCTTTAAAGTAACATAATATGTGAATGGATGTAAATTATGTGTATTGAAATATATTTATTAAAAGCCATTTTGATTGAGTAGAGACTTTGTTGATTAATTGAGTAAAAACAAATCACTGAAACGATAAAAAGTCAATGTAAAATGCAATGCACACAGAGAATTACGTAGTATGCTATACTTAGTTAGTATTGATAGAATATACTCAACTATATTGCAAGAATATAGCCCGCGATTAATACAAAGCTTGCATCAAGTCTCGTAATGCAATTCAAGCAGCTATTAGCTTGAATAGAAGAACGGCGGCTTAAATAATTCATTAGTCTGTTAATCCTTCTCTATTACCGAGCAAGAGCTATTAGTCTGTGATTCGTATTGATTATGCATTGCTGCCTAGTCTGTTTGAATGTTGTTCGATAATGTAATGGAAATAGATGATTCAAAACATGTTTCGAAACCCATAACACGGGTGTTGCTGTGTGCCTCATATTTTATCCTTAATTTTTGAGCGGCGGCCATGTTATATTTAAGGCAGTGTTGCTACGTTCATAGTGCTTTACTCTTCAAGCCTTTTCATTTGATACCCATATTACTGGGGTTGAAAATCAAAATGTTATTCGTCATTTTTGAGCGGCGGCCATATTGAATTAAATGCAGTGTTGCTAGATTCATAGTGTTCTACTCAACTCGTCCTGCTAATTTACAGCGCCACTTACCGGGTCCAATTGTACGTAAAGTGGTAGAAAAAAAATTGAAAGAAAAATTTTTTTTAGGGTAGTTCCCATACAACTAAAGTGGGAGTAATTTTTTTTTCTCGACTAACCCATCGTGTGGGGCATTGGTGAATAGGTCTTTAAAGAATAATTCAGAACACCAATAGGTTCAGAACACCATTTTTCGATTTAGGGATCCGTTTCTGAGATATTTGGTTTTAAAGTGCACTTTCATGTCAGAGGTAAGTGTCCCCCCCCTCTCTATCTGCTAAACGGTTATATATGGACACGTGAAAAAAATTATAACAGTAGTATATATAACGAAGTTTAATGGAAAACTATCAGAGTTGAGTACTAAGTACAAACTAAAAAGTTGTAGAAGACCAACTTATAAAATGTACTCGGAAAACTAAATTTCATTGAAAATTAGTACTGAATATAAATTTACGAACCACGTGAAGTTAAGGAAATATAAAATCATTGCAGCTTTAATAATCATGCCTAATTTAATAGCAACATGTTGTGAGGTGTGAGTGTGAACTCAAAGTTGGCATTTGCAACTACACTCTAAAAAATGAAAGCCAACTAAGGTCGATTTTCTCTTAGTTGACCATAAATTAAATGAATCAATTAAGATATTATTAAAATCAAATAAATATGGTCAGTTAAATCAAAATATGAGACTGTGATTGAAACAAACATAAAGAGTGTTAATTAATTATAATAAGCACAAGCGTCGTTTCAACTCATAATGCATGTTTTTGCTTGATTTGAATAATTCTAAATAGTAAACTTAAACAGATAAATTTGTTGAATCCATTATTTGTAAAGTGTCAAAATAATTATGATTATTAATAGATTCAACAATTCTCATTGTTGGATTAATAAGCTTATCATCGTTGATTTAACTAAGACTTGTGTGTTAAATCGATTAAAGTGCAATCTTTAAAACAACAAAAAAATATATTCGATCCAATAAAGTCAGGTAATTATATTTATCATTTGACGTTGTTGAATTAACTATAAATTAAATGATACATTTTACTAAGAATATATCGTTGGAATCGTTGTCCATATTATTTGAAATAAATACTAAAATTGATCGATTTAATCATGAGAAGAGGAGCGGGGAGCGGAGAGCCCACGCAGCGCAGGCAGCGGGGTAGCGGGCGGGCGACCATAAATGGTCAAAAACTCAATCAAAACTTGTTTGTTATTTGCATCGCGCGCGATCGTACGGATTTAATGTGTTCAGTCAGTGCGTCGTTCGGTGTTTCAAACAAGTCCTGCATGGTAAGAGTCCTTTAGAATGGAGGATGTTAACGAACTTTTGAAAACCTGGGAACTGGAAAACTTGATACCAGTATTTAACAGTAAGTATTTTTACATTCATCACAGCTTATATCCGAAACAGCGAGGAGCACGAGCGCACGAGCCTACCCTAACCTGTTATGTTAGGGCGATTAGGCCTTTAGTAATTGACGTTTAGTCAACCACGCTGGCCCAGTGCGCATTGGCTGACTTCACATACATCTTTGAATTACTTCGCAGGTGTAGGTACGCAGGTTTCCTCACGATGTTTTCTTTCACAGTAGGAGCGTCAGATATTAATGTAAGTAATATGAAATCCGTGAAACGAAAAAACACATTGGTACATAGCAGGATCAATCGCGGGCCTCGCGATTCTAATCGCGGCACAGACAGACCAGCAGTGCCGAGAGTCGGAGACTACAGCGCCACCGACGCTCTTTCAAATATTTTTATTGTATTTTTAGTTAATGTATGTATAACTTAGTAAAAGACAGGGCCGGCCACCTTTGATGCCGTGATGGTTTCCGTTTTCACTGTGCAGTTTGACATTAAAATTCCGTATCTCATTCTTGTTGTAGTCTGCATAATTGAATATATACCTACCTAAAGTCTGTTTTACATTACCTATAAATGCTCAGCGATTAGAACAAAACTGTTTTAAATATGACAAAAGCTAAAACGTATTTTTTTAAGATATGAATTACTGCTAGTAATTAATTTTAAGTAGAATTTGGCTGCCCTATTTGGCTTGAACGGCCTAGTGACTATTCGGTCATAGGGCGTGCCCCTATGACCGAATAGTCACTCATGTTTACTCCTGTCTGCTAGAAATCCACTAAGATCGTTGGAGGACCACCTACAGTTCTCGCCTTACCTAAATAAGTTAAGGTGACTGTAAAAGCTACCTGGGGGGTTATTGTCTAGAAAAAATCTATCGCGATCGCTTACCATTTGACATTCGCAGCCCATCCATTACTCCTTCATAAAAGGAAGTCTGTACAGAGTCTTATGTTCACGGCGCAATGGCTGTCGAATTATAAACGATCGTGATAGATTTTTTCTTAGACAATAACCCACCTGTGCTAACAACAGACCATTAAACATGCACTATTGAGAACATATATGCAGAAGACAGTGATAATGAGTATTTGAGTATTTTAGTGACATCATAATTGTAACGGTAATAGGTACCTATATAGTTTTTTGGCTGTTGCCTTTACGCACTGCAATTATCACTTTTCAGAACAACAAATTACAATACAAGCTTTATCAGCTCTGACCGATGATGATATCAAAGAACTCATCCCTCTAACGGGGCCCAGGTCCCTGTTCATGAGGTGCTGGAGAGCATGGAAAGCCGAGTTTTCATCTGTAAATATCTAAACTTTTTGCAAAATTCTCTGAGTGGTTATGGCCACCACCATGTATAAATTTCTAATTTTGATTTTAATATCATACTATTAATTTGCAGACTTTGTTGGACTTTTCTTTGTTTGACAACTTAAGCAACGATATAATAGTCATTCAAGACTCTGTTAATAAAGACAAGGAAAATTTGCCTCCAATTAGACAATCAGATAGTGAGGAGGCCAGTTCACAGTGCATGGTATTTATTATTTGTTTATTTCGAATTTTTACATTTTGATTTTAAATTTTTTGTTAGTATGTATTTAATGGTGTTTTATTATTAAAATATAATTTGTGTTTAAAATAAAAGAATGCAAGTAAATACCTATGTTTCAACTGCTTCTTCTTTTTATTATTTGTTTATTTCGAATTTTTACATTTTGATTTTAAATTTTTTGTAAGTATGTATCTATTTAATGGTATTTTGTTATTAAAATATAATTTGTGTTTAAAATAAAAGAATGCAAGTAAATATGTTTCAACGGCTTCTTCATAATGGTAAATACTTAATACCTAAAGAAACAAATTGATGAGTGTAAAAAGGCTATACACATAATGACAATCAGTGTTACTTCAACACAAATACAACTTTTACTCCAAAATTGCCAAATTTAAACTATACATACATATGTATATACGTAATGTAGAGCATCCACTTCTATAAAGTTTATGTGTCTTAAGTGTAGTAATCAATAATTGAAATGATTTATATTGTTATTGACTTTGAATCTAAAGTATAAATTATAACTGTGAATTTTTTTTAGAAATTGGAAAACCTTTTAAAGGAATCCCTTGAGTCTGCATCACTTCTTGCATGTAAAGGTCGAGCTCTTACTGGGGATAGTGCAAGAAATCTGTTGGCAGGTGTTATTGCAAAGGTTATACTTACTGAAAATAAATCACCTATCAATGGTGCTATTTATTACAAGTGGGCTAATTATATCAAGGAGCTTTTTCCTGGAGAAAGAACATCTACGTACTATATCCCAGCTTGTACCACTGCTAATGGAATTGTACTCCAGGCAAAAGGCAAATTGGTTCACCAGGTGTTAAACAAGCGAAGGCGCCTACAAAGCTTAGGAGCTCTTCCAAAAGGAAAAGGGAAACGAAGCAGAGAGGAGAGTCCCACTTACTCACTAGGATCCAATCCATCTCCAAGACCCTTACCTAGTATATTCTCTATTGAAGAGGAGAATACAGACAATATTAAGGAGGATTTACAATGGCTTAAAAATTCTTCTGAGCCTTGGAGCTTAGTTGATGAGAAGTGGGAAATTACTCACAAAGCAAGAACGCGCTTTTTATATGACTCAAATAATGATACCATAGAAAAATACTTTGAAACTTATCCAGCATTGAGAAAACCACATGGCTATTTTTTGGTAAATAATAATTATTTTATTACCTACATAATAATATTGCATTTTATTCCTAATTAAGTAATTACATAATATTAATAATAAGCATAAGATTATACTACACAATATATTGTATTTTAGTAAATAAACGATAACACGGCTAACGGTCGCGGACTCGCGGGTTCGATTCCCGTATAGGAAAAATGTTTTGTATGGCCTACAGAAATTTCTTCCGGTGTGGGTGTGTTGTGCATGTTAGATTCTATGTTTGTAACAACCACGACACAGGAGAAAAATCCCAGTGTCGTGCGACGTTTTTATTTTTAAAAAAATATTTGTTTATTAGGACAACAGTAATTGTTACATTTATTCTTATATCTATTACCTTATTGTGAACATATAGTTTAATGCACAATTTATTAAGGTGTCACAACGTGCATAATTAAGTAACACTATACAATTACCTACTACACAAAAAATTAGATAACACAATTAGGTGCTACATAATTAAAAATTTTATGATACAATTTCTACACAGATTAAGTATTAGTTTATTAAATGTATTAATATAGTAAAAAAATAATTTGTCATTAAAATGTATTCTCACTTTCCAGCTACTCAAAGACTTTAATGCTATCAATGAGGCTTACAAAGATAATTTGTTCATTAATTTTCCATTATTGAAAAGCAAATTACAAGAATTGTTGCAAAGGAAAAAAACAACAGATCCATTCTATCATGAGCTGATAACGCTTACTAATTGTAAGTATCAAATGTCACCCCACAAAAATATTCACGTAAGTTCGTTATCCATAATGTTGTTTAATTCCTAATTTTGCTTTTCTTTTTCTAGCATCTAATGAAGAAACATCAAATTTAGCTGGGTTTCTCTCTATACCATTTTTACTCAACACTGCATCAGTAAAAAATAAAAAGAAGCGTAGTTCGCAAACAGACTGCAGCTGGAAACCGAGTAAAGCTGAGGTGCGGGAGGGCTTCATAGGTCATATCAAGTCCAGTGCAGAACTCACTCGAGCAGTTGAACTCCGCTTATCGACGCTGCAAAAAAAAGGATTATCATCCCAACCATATATTATTGTAGTTGGTGAGTCATTAGCAAAAGTAAATACCTATTTAATTGTAGCAAACAGACTAGTTATCTATGAAACACAAACTATTATGCATGCAGTGGATACATGTTACAAAATTATTTGGGCCTTAAATCTAGAATACGGTACGGATACATATCCTGTGTGGTACTTTTTACAAAAAGGGCTGTATAAAATGACATCTACTTTTGATAAAGGCTCCACTGCAACTGAGTCTCTCCTCACTGATTGTGATGTGTAGACATAACTAATTAATAACAAAATATAATATAAGTAGTTTTATAACAATTATGAGTGTATGTACCTATCTGAGTTTTCAACACAGTTTATATAATATGATTATTTAGTATTAATGTTTTAATAAAATATATTAGATAAGTCAATTGTAATATGTAGACATAACTAATTAATAAAAGATATAAGATAAGTAGTTTTATAACAATTATTTGTGTAGGTACTTATCTGAGTTTTCAACACAGTTTATATAATATGATTTTTCAGTATTAATGTTTTAAAAAGATAAGTAGTTTTTTAATAAAATGTTAACTTGTTTTATATGTAATGTTAAAATGTCAGATATTAAACACCTTAGGATACATTTTCAGTTAATACACACTCCAAAGGAACTTAGTGTATACAAGTGTGTACAAGATAGCTGTAACCGTCGGTTTCAGTTGTTTAATTCATTTAGGAGACATATTTTGCGGGAACATTCTTCAGAAAACTTGAATGAAACAAATACCATGATGCAGCCTGATCATATTGTAAATAATGTTTCACCTACCTTATCACCTAATCTATCTCAAGATACGATTTCTCTATCACAACAATTTCCACAATCTTCTAGTAATTTAGACACTGTAGAAAAAGCATTGTCAATTTTTATAGCAGGTCTATATGCCAATCAATCATTACCTAGAAATCTTATTTCAAAAATAATTGATGGGTTTCATCATTTCATTACAGATAATTTACTTTCAGCTCTAAAGCAACGCCTTGAAAATTTATCTTCGGAGAGCATTATTTTACCTAGTAACCTAAATACCGTTTTAGATTCAATTGAAAAGTTGTTGACATCACCTTTTAGTGTATTTGAAACTGAACATAAGCGGATAAAGTATTTTCTAAAAAATCAAACATACATTAAACCAGAATCTATTGTAATAGGAGAGAGACTGGATAAAGTTAAAAGAATGGGCATTAATCGCCTTGTACCAGTTACTTGTGAAGAACATTTTATTCCACTTCGTCATGTTTTGAAATCTTTTTTTTCACTTGAAAATATATTAGCTGATACTATAAGTTACATGAATCGTCTTACTAGCAGTAGAAATTTAAATGGTGCTGTAGAAAATTTTATTCAAGGATCATATTGGCTAAATAAAATGAAATCAAATAAAGGCAAAATTTTAATGCCTTTATTTATATTTTTTGACGACTACGAAACCGGAAATGCATTAGGATCCAGATCAGGCCAGCACAAATTGGGGGCTGTCTATACATCTATTCCTTGCCTACCACCATGTCGATTATCCACGCTTAGTAACATATTTCTGACTCTTCTTTTTCACTCATCAGACAGAGTTAAATTTGGCAACAACATTGTCTTTCGCTGTGTAATTAACGAACTAAATTATCTTAGTGAATATGGTATAGAGTTCGACTTACCAAATTTTACTGGTGTTGTTTATTTTGAATTAGGCTTGATCCTGGGCGATAATCTAGGCATTCATGCTATAACTGGTTTTCTGGAGAGTTTTTCCGCAAATTTTCCTTGTAGGACGTGCAAGGTGAGAAAAGATGATCTAAAAGTACAATGTTATGAAAATAAGGATTTGTTACGTACTAATGCGCAATACGAATCAGATTTATTACTGCAAAACCCGTCAATGACTGGTATTAAAGAAAAATGCATTTGGTTTGACGTCAAAAATTTTGATTTGTTTAACCAAGTAGGCGTTGATTGCATGCATGACATATTAGAAGGTGTTGCAAAATATGTCATGCAGTTTCTTTTACTTCAATACATAAGGCGACTTAAATTTTTTTCATTGAGTTTGCTAAATGACAGAATTCATGGTTTTTCATATGGCCCTGATTGTAGAAACCAACCTTGTACTTTAACTATGGAACACTTACTTCAGGGAAATGTACGTATGTCAGCGTCAGAAATGCTTACCTTCTTGAGATATTTTGGGTTACTGGTGGGAGAGTTCGTACCTAGGGGTGATGAGACATGGGAGTTATATAAAAAATTGAGAGAGCTTCTCGAACTTGTTTTATCTACAGCGTATGCAAAGGGGACTGAAGAATTGTTACAAACAACTATGGCAGAGTTTAATGCGCTTTATATGTCACTTACCAAATCCTATTTAAAACCAAAATTCCACAATTTAATTCACTACCACTCTGCACTAGAAAAATATGGTCCCATAGTATTTTTGTGGAGTATGAGATTTGAAGCAAAGCATAGAACATCCAAAATGGCTGCAAATGTGTCGTTTAATAAAAAAAATGTCACTTTAACACTAAGTACAAAAAATCAATTATATTTAAATGAAATTTTTATAAAAGGCAAATTAGAAGATTTGCTCCGAACAGGTCCTATCGTAGATACCACATTAAACGAAAAACAATACATTTTATCAAAGTTAGAATTATTTATAAACGAATCTTTAGTTAAAATTCCTTGGGCTACTATAACTTCAACCCGCTATGTACCGGGCTCTATCTTAGTTTATAGTACAAGTTATGGTGATTCTCTCCCTGTATTTTTTCAAATACAACAAATTTATTTATATGATTCACAACATCTAGTTTTTATTGGAATTGTATTAGAAACTTTAGAATATGATAATCATTTCTGTTGTTATGAAGTTAAAGAAACAATCAATAGACAAAAAATTATTAGATTTAGTTCATTAGTATCTCCGATACCTTGCAATATAAATATCTTAAGTAGTGGTAAGAAATATGTTACATTGCGCTCTACTATTTGAAATAAATAACTAATTGAAATGTTATTTCTTTGTTTTATTTCATGTATTTCTTAATAATTTTAACTAGTTTAATTTAATTATTACAGTAATATTGCCTATTATTTTTAAACATGTTTCGTTATTCTTTTGAGTAGGTATACTAGGGTTTCATTTTTTTAAATCTTTATCACATTTACTAAACTGCATTTGTTGTTGTAGTAAGCATCATGTTAGTATTGACAAAGGTCTTAATTGAACTTACTTGGTGAATTAGTTGAAATGGTAATCTTTCATGTTGATACTGTCCAAGCTCTTGGTTGAACTCACCAGGTGAATTGAGTCCAACAGTAAACATTCATGTTCACATTGACCAAGCTCTTAATTACACTTACTAGGTGAGTTGGCACTAACAGTCATCTTAAATGTTGATATTGACCAAGCTCTTAGTTGAACTTACTAGGTAATATAGTACTAATAGTCACATTCATGTTAATATTGACCAAGCTCTTTAGTTGAACTTATTAGGTGAGTTGGTACTAATAGTCATCTTTCATGTTAATATTGACCAAGCTCTTAGTTGAGCTTACTAGGTAAGATAGTACTTATAGTCACTTTTCTTGTTAATATTGGCGAAGCTCTTAGTTGAACTTACTAGTTGAGTTAGTACTAATAGTCATCATTCATGTTGATATTGACCATGCTGTTATTTGCACTTACTAGGTGAGTTAGTACTAATAGTCATCTTTCATATTAATAGTGACCAACCTCTTATTTGAACCTACTAGATGAGTTAGTACGAATAGTCATCTATCATGTTAATATTGACCAAGCTCTTAATTGAACTCACCAGGTGAATTAGATAGAAGAGCCATTTTTCATGTTAATATTGAACAAGCTCCGTGTTGAAACTATTAAATTAATTTATTAGTTCAGTCATTTTTTGTATTAATATTGAGTAAGATCTTAATTACCTTAGCTAAGTAACAACAGTAAAAGCAATCTATATTATCTTATTTGAAGCATCTAACGTCTTGTTAGGCTCGTATGGAATCAAGATGCTTGATCCAAATGATCACAATCTTGTTAGGAGCAACAAATTTTTTTTTAGAGTGTACGGAACCCTACACTGCGTGTGGCCCGACACGCACTTGGCCGGTTTTTTATATAAGAGAAGATAAGAAGATGATATGAATTGTGAGTTTGATATTTGCGAGTAGTTTACAGGCGGTCACGCAAGATTGATTTGATGTGAATATTTTTTACATACGCTGTTTTACTGTAACAAGCAATAAAATGTCTTCTGTTAAAGATATCCTCTGTTAACATCGAGTAATACGCAAGCGGCATCAGAGAGAAGAGTTCTCAGTTTGCTTGTTTGACATTAAAAAGTGAGATCAGAGGTCTTTAATGCAAAGCCACTAACCAACCAACAAAGTTCTGCTGAATGACCAGCTTATTCTAAAGGATAAACGTGTTACAGTTACCTTTTCCTTAATAATCACAGAAAATAGTATAATGAAAAATAGCAAAGAAAAAGTATTGAAAAGAAAATCAAAAAAAGAACAAGGCACATAGCATAGCCTTATATAGACTAAGAAAAATATGTTTTTTTTGTGATAACTTATACTTCAGTGTAAATTTAAGGTACGGACAAGAAATATAGGTAATGGTTAATATAGGTAAAAATGTAAAATGTATGATTTGATTACCTAATTGCATTTAACTTTATAGATAGAAATGATTATTTACAGAGCCAGTACGTCTACATCTAATCCCCTGCCAAATTGGATCATAAAACTGCATTTTGTACCTAATTTCTTTTGTATTTGCTAGTTATTATATGTATGGGATTAGCCCGTCATTGTTTTCCAATAAAACATGAAACACGTGCTCAATAAAATATTTTTAAGAGCGTGAATCTCAAGTTTAATCAAAATCGTTGCTAATTTAAAGATTTTGCCATACAAACTTGCAACCCCTATGTCATCCCTTTAGGGTAATTTTTTTTTAAATCTCTTTTTAATGTGCGTCCGCATTTTGAATTAAAACATCTGTCCAAATTTCACGTTTCTACCACTAGCGGTTACGGGTGTGCGTGCGTCTATAGATGGGAACATCTTTTATATATATATTTGCTGAATCAATTTGATTTCGAGTATTCTTTCATATTGAATGTCGTTTTGCTACATATATAAACAAAGTAGGATTGACATAGCTTATAAATTTTTCGCAGAGAAGTAATAAGATTTTTCGACAATTAAGTAAACGGAATCACGATTTGTTCTGAAAAATTCTTACAAAAACTCGTCACAAAGCGTTGAGTTTGTATGTCTTAAATGTCATTTAATGAACATCAATGAACACCATATGTCTGTATAATTATTTCTAAGTAATGATAAAAGATTTGTCTCCTCAAGAGTTCATGTGGATCCCCTTAAGGATCAGGCTAGGGGATCCTGGTGGACTAACTCCCTAAAACGGTCACAAGCTCATACAAAAAAGTTGTTATTAGTTTGGTATCAAAGAAAATTTTGCTTATAATCTTGTATACCTATATTTCATTCTGTATTGTACACATTGTAATATTTTATTTACCTTAGCTTAATAAGTTTCATCATGATCAAACAAAACAACGTAAGTAATCTATATTATCAATATCTATGATACTGTTGGATATTGAACTGCTAAAAGCTCAAAGACGCAAGCTTGTGTTCTCTGTCTACGATGCAAACGGTTAGGGCCTCCTCCAGGGAGTAGTTGATCCGATAGATCGTGTTATTTAATGTCTTTTGCGACAAAGGATATAGGCACTGAAAGAGGCGCCTTGCTTTACATCAAGCGTGTCAGATTTAATGCACAAAGGGTCGATTTTTCAATAGTCAGACAACTTTTATCCGGAAAATAAATATGAGCAATCTGTTGATGTGGAGTAGAAACATAATGGCTTGGGAACGGGTGTTGGTTGCCTGATCGATGTTGTTCATACAACTAATTTATTTTGTCACGCAACAACCGGCTTACATACTCGTAAGATATTATAACTACGACACAAATCTTACACAATGATGATGTATTCAAACGCACCTATCTCTAAAAGAATGAGTCGCTATAGGCGTAACTATCATCTAATCTGTGTCTACGTACCTACTTGTTTTATGTTTGATTTCGTGGTGAAAAAAAAGGTTATTGGCGATGCAATTTTAGATTAATCGCATTTGATGAATATACATTAGGCTCTAATATAAGAAGCATTGCATAGCAATGTGTATAAAATTGCGTACTATAATAAATCCATTTAAGATTTTTTTTTATATAATCAAAGAATTGATTATATAGATAAAAAAACTAGAAGTTTAATTCTTAGTTTAATATTTACTCATGATCTAAACTGCTGTGCTTAGATGATTAGATGAAATATTTATTACACAACTTCCATTTTACTAATTACTAATTACGCTTTTCTTATGCGAGGGAAAAATCTATTAGCTTTGTTGGTCTATTAAGTTTATAAAAAAAGAAACTGCTCCCTATAGCCCGGGGTATTCGTTAGAAAATCGAGTAAATGACTTGTTGACTTCACACGGTCGTCGGTATAAATCGATATGTCTATCCGATTGGCGTGAGCATTCGATTAATTAAAGCTACATGGGGATCGCTTTTGGATCGTTTGCCATTTGTCTGTCGTATGTCTCGTGTGGTTTTGAAACATCTTGTGTGCAATTGAACATGTAAGTAATATTGTTAGAATTGTAAACTCGTATATGTGTATACGCATATTGTATGTGAGGGTGTAAGGGGTGCCAAATAACTGACGGGACACAAGCCAAATGATTAATCCCAGTAGTGGGTATTCACTGGTTGGGATGATGAAATATACGAGTCTACTGATTCCTAATTTGCAATTGTTATGCTGTAATGTTATATATAATATAATAATGTTATGCTGTTATAATCTGTTTTGCTAGTTGCTAAGTAGAACTACTGTCGTATAATATTATCTGTGATTGAACAAAATCAATTATGTTTCAACTATAAAAGTGCATTTTAATTACATATATTATCTCTTTACTTAGCACTGTTAGGTACCTAGCCAGAATATACTACGGTAATATTATATTATATCTGTGGAATGTTGTGATTTTTTAATACCCATAGATGTGAGATATAGGTAGGAGTTTTGTTCTTTGCGTCTTCCGTGTGAAATATACCTATTGTGTTGATATTTTATTTTATTTATTTACTAGCTGTGCCCGCGAACTCCGTTTCGCCATCAAAATGCTTAAAACAGTGTTTAGATTTTTCCTCCATTTTATTCCATAATGATTCAACTTTATTCTGCCTTTCTAGAGCAGCGGCCATTTGGAAATTAACAAATTAAGACAATTATCGTAGGTTCGTAATGCTCTAGGTACTCTTCAGGGCCTTTCATTTAATACCCATATTGCTGGGTTTGAAAACGATCTTTAATCCATTTTTTGAACGGCGGCCATGTTTAATTTAGGGCAATTTTCCTAAGTTCATAATGTGCTACTCTTTGAGACCTTTTATTTGATACCCATATTGCTAGGTTTGGAAACGAACTTTTATCCACCTTTTTTGAGCAGCGGCTATGTTGAATTTATGTCAATGTTTCTAGGTTCATAGTGCTTTACTTATCAAGGACTACTTTCATTTGATACCCATATTGCCGGGTTCGAAAACGAACTTGTATCCTTTTTTTAGCGGCGGCCATGTTGAATTAAGGTCGATTTTTCTAGGTACCTAATGCTCTACTCTTCAAGGCCTTTCATTTGATACCCATATTGCTAGGTTTGGAATCGAACTTTTATCCATTTTTTTTGAGCGGCGGCCATGTTTTATTTAGGACTATTTTCCTAAGTTCATAATGCTCTACTCTTTGAGGCCTTTCATTTGATACCCATATTGCTATGTTTGGAAACGAATTGTTATCCACCTTTTTTGAGCAGCGGCTATTTTGAATTTATGTCAATTTTGCTAAGTTCATAGTGCTTTACTCGTCAAGGCCTTTCATTTGATACCCATATTGCTGCGTTTGAAAACGAACTTTTATCCTTTTTTTAGCGGCGGCCATGTTGAATTTAGATCGATTTTTCTAGTTACATAATGCTTTACCCTTCAAGGCCTTTCATTTGATATCCATATTGCTAGGTTTGGAAACGAACTTTCATCCACCATTTTTGAGCGGCAGCCATGTTGAATTTATGTCAATGTTGCTAGGTTCATAGTGCTTTATGCATCAAAGCTTTTGATTTGATACCCATATTGCAGAGTTTGAAAACGAACTTTTATCCTTTTTTTGAGCGGTGGCCATGTTTAATTTAGACCAATTTTCCTAAGTTCATATTGCTCTACTCTTTGATGCCTTTCATTTGATACCCATATTGCTAGGTTTGGAAAGAAACTTTTATCCACCTTTTTCGAGCAGCGGCTATGTTGAATTTATGTCAATATTGCTAGGTTCATAGTGCTTTACTCGTCAACACCTTTCATTTGATACCCATATTGCTGGGTATGAAAACGAACTTTTATCCTTTTTTACGAACTTTTATCCTTTAGGACAATTTTTCTAGGTACCTAATGCTCTACTTTTCAAGGCTTTTCATTTGATACCCATATTGCTAGGTTTCGAAAAGAATTTGTATCCACCTTTTTTTAAGCGGCGGCCATGTTGAATTTATGTCAATGTTGCTAGGTTCATAGTGCTTCAGAGCCTTTGATTTGATATCCATATTGCTGGGTTTGGAAACGAACTTTTATCCGTTTTTTTTGAGCCGCGGCCATGTTGAATTTAGGTCAATTTTTCTAGATACCTAATGCTTTACTCTTCAAGGCCTTTCATTTGATAACCATATTGCTGGGTTTGAAAACGAACTTTTATCCATTTTTTTGAGCGGCGGCCATGTTTAATTTAGGGCATTTTTCCTAAGTTCATAATGCTTTACTCTTCTAGGCCTTTCATTTGATATCCATATTGCTAGGTTTGGAAACGATCTTGTATCCACCTTTTTTGAGCGGCGGCCATGTTGAATTTATGTCAATGTTGCTAGGTTCATAGTGCTCTACACATCAAGGCCTTTCATTTGATACCCATATTGCTGAGTTTGGAAACGAACTTGTATCCACCTTTTTTGAGCGGCGGCCATGTTGAATTTTAGGCGATTTTCCTAGGTTCATAATGTTCTACGCTTCAAGGCCTTTCACTTGATACCTATATTGCTAGGTTTGGAAACGAACTTTTATCCACCTTTTTTGAGCATCAGCTATGTCGGCGAATTTACGTCAATGTTACATTAGGATCAAGAGTCCCGTACTCCCTCTACGCGTAATACTTTTAATAGTTTTAAATGGATGAAAGAGTTTGATTCCTTAGTCATAATGTAAAAACATAATATAACACCTTTCAAAATGCCTTGAAAAGGGTATCTTCATTTTTCAACATTTCAAATATTGTACCGATTTTGTGAAAATTGGCCAAAAATTAAACCAACCTACAAATTTTATATTTGTGACGTGATATTGTCATAAAAAATGCTATATACATTGGTTGTATGGCTTGATCCTTTTTCCTTACCACCACGGTACTACATAAGAAAAATACAATTTAAACTTCTTGGTTGGCAAAATTCAGATGGGCACAGCCAATAACAGAAAAGATTTTTTTTTGCAATATGTAACAAACTTGTCAAAATAATTTCACGTGCGCCATGTTGATTTTCTACATACTTGTCATCAAAAATTTTATATGGTATTTTTTGAACAAAAATAAAAAGTGAATTTAAGCAAATGATATTATGCCTAAATGTTCTTCCGGAAAATTTTAAGCATTGTGGTGTAAGCCATATCAAATTCTGTCCAGTAGTTTCGGAGATCTTTCCGGACAAACATTTGTACCCCTACGATTTTATTATATATGGAGATATGGAGATGGAGATGGAGATTAATATAATCATAGACATCATAAACACCATATCAACGTCCTGTTAAAAAAAAAACATCAAATATTTGTAATACAAAACACCGAACAGGTGAAGTATTCGTACAACACGGTAAAGTAGGTATACAAACACAGAAAATAGAATTTTCATTTGCACACTGTAATCAAAATGTTATTTATATATTACGCAGGTGGTAGACAGGTACTTATTTTACAAAGCGTAATATTATTTATTTAAATTTGTAAGCTAGTAAGTTTTTGTGGAATATTTAAGTAATAAAAAACAACCCAATCAGACAGACAAGTAGGTATAGAATTTATAAGCGTGGTAAATGTATTTTAATATATAAGTACCTATTACAAATTTTTAATATATTGACCAAATCTCGATCTTGACCGTTATATTATTTCACCAACTACCTACTGTGTGTTATTTTAGTTATAAATAAATTAATTTAAACGATTGCGTAGTCCTGAAACTTGACATTCGCAATGCGTTTAACACTTTGGAAATGGACGTTCTATTGTGTGAAGTCAAGGAAAAACTATCTTCTCTCTATTCTTTCCTTCACCAGATCTACCAATCTTCATCAAATCTCTTCTTCAATGAAGACATTACTCTCTCTCAAGTGGGAGCTCAGCAGGGGGATCCGCTTGGACCGCTCGTCTTTAGCCTAGCAACACACAAGGTCATTTCAGAACTGAATTCGCCTCTGAACCTATGGTACTTGGATGATGGTACCATTGGTGGGAAACCTGAAATAATTGAACAGGATCTTCGAATTTTGGTCCCACGTCTTAAGGGGTTGGGTTTGGAGGTGAATTCAGTGAAGTGTGAATTCTTCGAGAGCTTGCAGCGAGAAAGCTCGTACACATGTTGGTCTCTTTAGCACTATCTGCCCTGGCCTCATTAAACTTATACCAAGCAATTTCAACTTGTTGGGCTCTCCCATTTTCCTAGAGGCAGTTCCTGAAGCCATAATTTCTCGCAAACAAATTCTCCTAGCTGCTCAGGATCGCTAAAGATCGTTCTGCACATGGGATGATGCTGTTGCTGCTCATGTGCTTTGCGGTTCCTAAGGTCACTTATTTGCTGTGAACTACTCCAACCTGGCTTTGCCTAGAAGCTGTCTCTGCATTCGATAGTACCTTGAAAGAGAATGCTGAATCCATACTTAACGTTTCTTTTAACGCGCTGCAGTGGAGTCAATCGGCTCTCCCCATAAGACATGGGGGTCTCGGGCTACGGCGGGTGTGCGACGTTGGCTTACCGGCCTTTTTGGCGTCGGCTCATGGGGTGGCGGGTATTGTCGCTAATTTTCCCTCCCGACTGCGACAGGGTGAGGATACCCTTTTTTTTTCTCGGGGGGGAATGCGTAACCGCACCGTACCCGCCGTTGGCTAGACGGCGAGCGTGTGTGGGGCTCTCCCGGCAGAGTGCCAGGCCTACCCACTAAAACCCCCCGGTGTTCTCCCTGCCCTTATGGGCGCATTAGGTAAGGTCCACACTGCGACTCCACTACCCACGCGCACGGGCAAGCCCGACCCACCGGTCGGGCTATCGCCAAGGGGGGATTGCCCGAGAACACCAGCGCAATCCCCACACGAATGCCTTACGGCGGCGTGCACGGGGCCAACCGTGCACGCGGGCCTCCACGGCAGGGTCATTAGACGGGCATCGCTTGTGCGAATGCCCGCCTTCTCCTGCCTATCCGTCTGCGATGGATGGGAGCGGCTTGAGGATCTGCTTCCCGCTCCCTCTCCGCGGCCTCCTTCTGCGAGATGACGTCCTCGCAGAAGGAGGCGACAGCCCCCCATTCCGTCTCGCCGCGGAGCATGGCCACGACCATGCTCGGCAGCGAGAGGTCACCGCCTCCCAGCGCAGTGTTAAGCACGCTGCGTTGGGGTCGCCAGGCCGGGCACACCAATAGGGTGTGCTCGGCAGTGTCGTCGGGAGCGTCGCAGTGGTGACACCGCGGCGTTTCCTCCCGATGCGCGACCCGGTGCAAGTAGTGACCGAAGCAGCCATGCCCGGTCAGTACCTGCACCATGCGAAACGTGAGGCTGCCCTGCCGACGCCCTACCCACTCCTCCAACACCGGACGTATCGCGTCGATCGTCCGGTGGCCGGCAGCTGGGGAGGCGAGTGCCTCACCCCACTGACGCAGAGCCTCCCTCTACGCCAGGGTACGAATCCGCTCCACCTCCTGTGGAGCGGATCGTCCCCCCCGTTCACGGGTAGCAACCCGATGTCGATACACCTCCGCGAAGACGCGTGCATCGACATGCCACGGCGTTTGGCCCGCAAGAACGCAGGCCGCGCCGTAACTGACCGTGCGATACGCTCGCACGGCCCGAGTCGCTATGACCCTCTGCGGACGTCGCAAGAGGGCCACCGTTTGGGGAGAGAGGCACTCCGCCCATACCGGGGCTCCGTAGAGTGCCATCGACCGTATCACCCCGTGATACAGTCGACGGCACGCCGATCCTGGTTCTCCCACATTAGGGAGGAGGGTGAGGATACCCTATGTGACCGAGGCGGTATCGGCTTGGTTGGCCCTCAGCGTTGGCGTACCGTGTCCCCTAATCCCACATAATCAGCGGGCATGGGATGACGTCGGTGTTGAAAGGACGCTTAAGACGATAATGGACGGTGCCACTGGTGCCGATTTAGCGAGACTTAAGGCTGTGTCAGAATCAGGAGAATGGTTGCACGCCCTTCCCTCACCTAACCTGGGTACGTTGATGGATGACGACTCTCTGCGTGTGGTGGTAGCTCTCCGTCTGGGCTGTAAGGTGTGTAAACCTCATAGATGCACCTGCGGTTCAATGGTGGAGGCCGACGGGCATCACACTCTGAGCTGTCGTCGTTGCACAGGTCGATTTCCACGACACCATGCTCTCAACGACATAGTCCGCAGGGCACTCATATCGGCCAATATCCCGTGCGTACTGGAACCACCAGGTCTAAGTAGGTCAGGTCAGGCCAGGTTTAAGTAGGTCAGGTCTCTCCATCCCCTAGCGTTCCAAATACAAAAGATTCTAACGAGCACCAACAAAGACATCAACTTTTATTGGATTAAGGCACACGTGGGGTTGGAGGGAAACGAGAGAGCAGACTGCTTGGCGAAGGATGCGGCATTAATGCTGCATACAAGGCCAGCATACGATGCTTGTCCGGTTCCATTCATCAAGCGAGAAATCCGTTTGGAGTCGATTGATGAATGGAATCGGCGGTGTCAGTGCGGAGAAACGGCCTCAGTGACAAGTCTTCTTTCCCGATGCGGCACAAGCAAGTCGCACACTGAGAGCCATCAATCTAAGTCCGACGCTTACCCAGGTGATGACGGGACACGGCGGGTTCTCCGAGTACTTGTACCGATTCAAGTGCAAGGACAGCTCGGCGTGTGTCTGCGTCCTAGACAAGAGCGAGGGGGTGCTGCACATAATCTTTGAGTGCCCTGTCCATGTGGCTGCTAGAACTGACCTGGAAATTGCAGTAGACGAAAAACTGACGATACACACGTTGCAGAAATGTTACAGAACAAAAGACAAAGATGCAGACTTCTAAAGTTTTGTGAAAAAATAGCACAAATAATCATTAGGAGAAACAGGACGAGAGATGATCTCTAGCGTATCTATCGTTTATTATTCAACCTGTAATGTAAGTGGTAGATAATGCTAAGCTATTGATGTCACTATTTGTTTCTCCTTAATGAATACCATTTGTCCCTGAGTATTAATGATACAATTTAGGGTCAATTTTTCAATCGTCAGATAACGTTTAACTATAGAATGTGGGTATGGCGGTTTGACAGATTTTCTATATAAAAGCTGTCAAACTGTCATATTTATTCAGTAATATAGAATTATGTATTAGTAATATAGAATATTATGTATATGTAGAAATGAATATGAAATGTCAAAACCATATCGATGTAAAATGTCTCTGAGAACAAATGTCAGAGGAAACTCTTGTAATCATGGACTTAATAATACTATATTAAGTCCATGCTTGTAATTTAAACAATAAAAAAAAGGTCAGATAGCAAACGACCGGATGGTTTTTTATTCTTTGATTAGTAGTTGGTAGTTATTTGATATTTTAATTAAAGTATATTGATATTTGTCAATTGTTTAATTCTAATTATTGCGAGTCCAAGGATTTTAAACGATTAATTATTATGGTCTGTATGTAATAGGCTAGATGACAAAAAATTTTTTTTTGCTTTAATAGAAGCTCATTCATATAATAAACAGAAAGAAAAAATCGGTTTTCGAATAACTATAAAAACAATCAAGATATAGGGTATTAAAGATTTTTCTCCATCTCCTTCTAGCAAAACGGCAATTTACAAGGAGTTTATATGGCCGTACTCAACAAAGACGTCACGGTTGATGTCGGATCTCTCTGTCTAATGTATTTCTAAGCCGATTTTAATTCTGATTTCACAGGACTGCACCTTTTTCCACGACATTTTAATATTTAATGACGAGACGTAAAAATTAGAATTCAGTCATCATCCCAATTAGCTCGTTGTGAAGAGCTTTTACTTAGAGATTTTATTTACCTATCAAAATTGTAAATTCATTATAAGTAGGCGTATAGTTTTACGGATTAGACATTTGATTCAACTAACTTATAGTATACCTACGTACTCATTTATTTCATTTAAACGAAACTGTGTACGTGACTGGGCCGCAAATTCCAAACTACCTACTTTCATAATTAGGTACTTACATATTTTTATCTAATTATATTTTAGGAATATTTTCTTTGTAAGTACATACATATAATCACAAAACTTTTCACACATAGTGTAGTAAGCATCAAATAATTGAGTTTGTAATAGTACATTGTAACCCCAGGGGTGAAAGTAACTTATTTAGTCCCGCGACGGAGTTTGGCGCCCGAGCGTAGCGAGGGCACCAATAGTTCGAGGGACTAAATAAGTCTTTTACCCGAGGTAAACACTGTGCTTTTCATTACGAATACAAGGAAAGTAAAAATAAAACAATGAATTAGCTAAAGAAAAAATGTGTAAATTTTATCTCTATAAAAAAATGTATCTTCGAAATGTATGTACGCCCATAACTTTCGAACGACTGCACCAAATTGGATGATTCTTGGTTTTTTGTATTCGTTATTGTTAGGACAAGATTCGTGTAATATAAATATTACAATAATTTAAGCAAACATTTCCGTAATTTAGTTAAAAAACATGGCGATACTAAGTACGCCGGGTCAGCTAGTTTTACATAAATCAATAACTTCTACTTTAGCCCGCTTTCTCTTATAAAATCACGCGTTAACTCCATGAACTTATTGTGTTAACTAGCTGTGCCCGCGAACTACGTTTCGCCATCAAAATACTTAACACAGTGTTTAGTTTTTTCCTCCATGTTATTCCATAATGATTCAACTTTATTCTGCCTTTCTTGAGCATCGGTCATTTCGAAATTAGGACAATTTTCGTAGGTTCGTAATGCTCTTTTTCTAACAGTCCGCAAAATTAAATACATTACATATTACTATAAACACTAAGTATAATTATTGTTTTAGAGAAATTATTGAATAAAGTTTAGATTTTTATAATGGGTGTTGGTAACACCAACAAAATATATTTTTTGGATATGACAACTTGGCCAATTTTGACTGGTCGTAAAGTAAGCTCCTTGTCAAGCTATACTGTTTGACCTTTGAACCGTTCTTATGTCGCTCGTAATACTGGCGGTTTTCTTAGAGTTAATGTATAGCATGAATGGGGGGGGTTACTGTACAAATACGTTTTCCGTATTCGATATCCGATCACGGAGAATACAGACACGGAGTTTCGTGAACGTAGCGCAGACGTTCGTTTCTTCTCATTCGGGATTTTTATCATTTACCTAAACGTACGTACAGAACGTGTTCCGTTCGTAATAAAAACGAACGTGTGCGGCAGTCAATGAGTATTTTGTATAGATTTGATGCATTCGGATGCCCGCATTCAGAAAACGAATGCGAAAAAACGTATTTATGCGGTTAGCCTTAAAATGTATTGAGACTTCCGTTTTTGTAACGTGTACTGTGCGATATAGTGTTGCTGGCATAGTTCGGTTAGCAAACTCGCCGTGATGACTTAACATCCAACACACAAACTTGGAGTTATCGTTAGTTAGTTCACGATCGTTGCATTATCACGGTCTCGAAGGACACTCAGGTAACATCTAACATCGAACATCCAATAGGCCCCGAAGCGGTTCTCAAACTTTTTTGGTGACGGAACCCTTTTGGAAAGCGAAATACTTGACGGAACCCTAAAATAAAACAATAGTTTTTAAAAGTGTTTTCTTTATTAATAAGCATAATAAAAGTACGACCAGAGAGGGTGTTTTGATTTTTCTAAATTATTGCGGAACCCTTATAGGGGTATTGTGGAGCCCTAGGGTTCCGCGGAACACACTTAGAGCATGGCTGCTCTAGGTACTCTTCAGGGCCTACTTTCATTTAATACCCCTATTGCTGGGTTTGAAAAGCAACTGTTATCCGTCATTTTTGAGCGGCGGCCATGTTGAATTTACGTCAATGTTGCTACAATCATAGTGCTCTACTGATCAAGGCCTTTCATTTGATACCCATATTGCTGGGCTTAGAAACGAACTTTTATCAGTTTTTTTTGAGCAGCGGCCATATTGAATTTTGTGCTTTTTTCCTAGGTTCATAGTGCTCTACTCTTCAAGGCCTTTCATTTAATACCTATATTGCTAGGTTTGGAAACGAACTTTTATCCACCTTTTTTGAGCGGTGGTCATGTCGAATTTACGTCAATATTCCTAGGTCCATAGTGCTCTACTCTTGAAGACCTTTTATTTGATACCTATATTGCTAGATTAGAAAACGAACTTTTATCCACCTTTATTGAGCGGCGGCCATGTTGAATTTATTTTTGTGTTGCTAGGTTCATAGTGCTCTACTCTTTTAGGCTTTTCATTTGATACCCATATTGCTAGGTTTGGAAACGAACTTTTATCCTTTTTTTTGAGCGGCGGCCATGTTGAATTTAGGTCGATTTTGCTAGGTTCCTAATGCTCTACTCTTCAAGGCCTTTCATTTGATACCCATATTGCTAGGTTTGGAAACGAACTTTAATCTATCTTTTTTGAGCGGCGGCCATGTTGAATTTATGTCAATGTTGCTAGGTTCATAGTACTCTACTTATCAAAGCCTTTTATTTGATACCCATATTGCTGGGTTTGAAAACGAACTTTTATCCATTTTTTGAGCGGCGGCCATGTTTAATTTAGGGCAATTTTCCTTAGTTCATAATGCTCTACTCTTTTAGGCCTTTCAGTTGATACCCATATTGCTAGGTTTGGAAACGAAATATTATTCTTCTTTTTAGAGCGGCGGCTATGTTGAATTTATGTCAATGTTGCTAGGTTCATAGTGCTCTACTCATCAGGGCCTTTCATTTGATACCCATATTGCTGGGTTTGAAAACGAACTTTTATCCTTTTTTTTTGAGCGGCGGCCATGTTGAATTTAGGTCGATTTTCCTAGGTACCTAATGCTCTACTTTTCAAGGCCTTTCATTTGATACCCATATTGCTAGGCTTGGAAACTAACTTTTATTCACCTTTTTTGAGCAGCGGCCATGTTAAATGTATGTCAATGTTGCTAGATTCATAGTGCTCTACTCTTCAAGGCCTTTCATTTGATACCCATATTGCTAGGTTTGGAAACTAACTTTATTCCACCTTTTTTGAGTGGCGACCATGTTGAATTTATGTCAATGTTGCTAGGTTCATAGTGTTCTACTCATCAATGCCTTTCATTTGATACTCATATTGCTGGGTTTGGAAACGAACTTTTATCCGTTTTATTTGAGCGGCGGCCATGTTGGATTTATGTCAATGTTGGATTTATGAATATTGAATTTATGTCAATGTTGCTATGTTCATAGTGCTTTACTCATCAAGGCCTTTCATTTGATATGCATATCGCTGGGTTTGGAAACGAACTTTATCGGCAGTCATGTCAAATTAAGTCTAGGTTGGCTAGGTTCAATGTGTTCTACTCTTTAGGTTCTTCGTTCGATATCCATGTTCCTTGGGTGGATCCAAAAAAATGTGATCCGTCATTTTAGACATTAGGATCAAGAGTCCCGTCCCGTCCCTCTACGCGTAACCCAGAACATTGCAGTCAGATATTTTTTTTAATTATCAATATTAATCTATTACTTTTAATAGTTTTAAATGGATGAAAGAGTTTGATTCCTTAGTCCTAATGTAAAAACATATAACACCTTACAAAATACCTTGAAAAGAGTATCTTCATTTTTCAACATTTCAAATATTTCAAAAATTGTACCATTTTGTGAAAATTAGTCAAGAATTAAACCAATCTACAAATTTTATGGTCAGTCTATAAGTATTATCATAAAAAATGCTTTATACATTGGTTGTATGGCTTGATCTTTTTGCCTTACCACCACGGTACGACATAAGAAAAAGACAATTTGGTTGGCGAAATCCAGTTGGGCACAGCCATTAACAGAAAATATTAAATTTTATTTGTACTATGTGAAACACTTCATTCCTGCCTTTCAATTCTCGAAATCCAATTACTTAAGATCAGGCTGTATGGCGTAGTTCCATTGCCTTTCCTTCGTGGAAGAAAATACCTTCTCTCTGTACTATGTAACAGACTTGTCAAAATAATTTCACGTGCGCCATGTTGTTTTTCTACCTAAAGCCAATTCCAAAATTTTATATGGTATTTTTTCACTAAAAATAAAAAGTGAATTTAAACAAACGAAATTATGCCTAAATGTTCTTCCGGAAAATTCTAAGCATTGTGGTGTAAACCATATCAAATTCTGTCCAGTAGTTTCGGAGATCTTTCCGGACAAACAGACAAACAAACAAACAAACAAACAAACAAACAAACAAACCAACAAACAAACAATTTTTTTTTAAACTATTCTATCGTGTTCTGCTAATGATTTTAAGGCGACCTGTGTATTTTTTTTCTTAATATTTCGCAATTACAGATTTTTGTACCCCTACGATTTTATTATATATAGAGAAGAGAAGAGATATAGAGATTACTATCACAATGTAATACAAATATAATTAACAGTTAATACAAATCTCTGGTATACGGAAGTATTAACAAAACTCTACAAATGGAAAAAACAAATGAAGATCGCATTGCCGCTTTCCCGCTTATTTTGTTTTTCTTTCTGTGGCCGGCCAGCTATTCAGCCGTTAAGAATTAATTTAAGAAATGGTAAATATTTTGCCTAAATCTATGTTATTTTAAAGAAATAATGGAAAAAATTATTATAAAGTCATTTTAAAAATATATTCTTTAAATACTTAACATTATGTAATTTAAATTGTACACCATGCTGTAATTGAGTGGCTGTATCATTGATTTACTATAGTAAATCAATGGACTGTATAGAAAGTCGGAACATGGTTCAATAAAAATGTTTTTTAAAATTTGACAGCAGCTGTCAGTTGAAAGTGATTCTCCCTAGGGCTGAAAAGTATTACTCTCAACCAGCTCCTTAGGCAACTTCAGACCTACTTTCAGAGTATGAGTAATGAAAAAGCATTTTAAAGTTGATTAATAGGATTCCGCATCTGAAAAGAAAAAATGGAACCCTAATAGGAACAATTTGTTGTTCGTCTGTCACTCTGTCCGTCTGTCTGTCAAGACTTTTTTCTCACACGTAGAGACATCAAACTGAAATTTATATCAAATACTTGGGGCTGCGGTCTCTTTCAACTGTTTATGTCGATCAAAAGATATGACTGTTTATGTCGCATATTTTCGCCAATTTTGCATTTTCACAAAGAGTTCATCATATAGGGTACCATCCATTGAACTAAAATCATGAAACGTGCCAGGTTTTATAGCACATGTTAAGAAAAAACTCTGAAAACCTATCAAATATAATCATAAAAATCTGAAACCTATAAAAAAATAAATGTAATATGTAGGTCTTGTAGGTCTTGTCATATATTACAGTTAAGAACATAAACACTTATTTGTACAGAATCCGAGGCGCGCAAGTCGGCCGTTTTTTTTTAGTGAAAGCCATAAATTAGATTTTGTAATATAGCGCTAAAATTTGAGTGTGAATAAGGGCCGTTTCCTGGTTACAGCAGAGGGGCAATCGCACTAATTATAGCGTTTCAACCAAATCGGAAACGTTTCCGTTCCCATACATTTTGACAACACCTTGACAGCAGTCAGATGTCAAAACCTCAGGAGAATAACTAAAGCATAGAAACCTAGCAAAAATAGCTACTGAACTTAATATATTTGACTCACTTTGACATTAGGCGCTGCTAATAGAAGTTAGACAGAGACACGTATATGCAAGATGTTTCGAAATTTTGTAGGTCGTCACTAATTCTCGCTTGTCAGTTCTTCTCCCAGTGATGTCGTGCTCATCACTCACCTAGTTTCAACGTCGATAATTATATTATGTAGGTATTTAATAGACCCCTAATACTAAAATGTCTTTATTACGAGAAATATAACATAAATAATTAAGGGTAGATTTTCTTATGTAACTTATCCAGCTAATAGCTGCTGTGTCTCTTTAGTATGGTCAGGCTGGCCGTTCATGAGACTAAAAGCGGGAAGTACGAGTCGGACTCGCCCACCGAGGGTCCCGTATAAAATTGTAGGTTATACTTTAAATAGAGACTAATTTTTTTTATGATTTAATTACAAATGTGGAGTTTGAGATTTTCCCTGACTTGTAGTGTAAGACTATATAACTTCACAAATTTCATAGTTCTAGCTAGATCAACGAAAAGTACCCTCCCTATACATTTTGATGCCCGTGAGAATGTCGAAATATACGTTTTTGGCGACATAAACGGCCGTACCGTTTTTTTGTTAACTTAGAAGTTTGATTTTTTCACATCTTCAAGGAACTACAACTTGTTAGTGTAGAACCGAGTAATTATATGGTTTTAATTTCAACTCGATACCTTCACGCGTTTCCAAGATAGTCTTGACAGACAAACGGACAATAAAGTGATCCTAAAATGGTTCAGTGTTTCTTTTGAGATACGGAACCCTAAAAATTGGACTATTTAAGTGGCGGGTATTTCCCGTTATCTAAAATGTTGGAATTTTTCTATTGCAAAGATTCACAAATTCTATAGGGAGGAAATCGAAGACACACTGCTTTTATTTCATCGCTTAGATTTAATTCATTTTTTATAGCATCGCTTAGAGGTACTTGAGGTTAATCTCATATTTAATTTACTTACCCGAAAATTTAACCCTCATGGATTTTGAACCTTGGATAAATTCGTGAATGCTAAAACTACTTTTTGTACATATGCTTGGAAATTAAACTAAAAACATTAACATTTGAGCATACTTTATTGTTAAGACATTTTTCGATAGATTTATTACGCTTGATGTGCTTAGTGCCGGGCTTAGTTAGAATGTAAATTTTCCGAAGGCGGCGTTTTGATATTTTACCTTTTTGACTCTTTCTGTTCTTTTCTTGATCTAATATTTTAATTCTTAGAAAAAAATCATCTGAACTGGTTGTTCTTGGCATCCGTGTCAAGGATTCCTTAAATAAATAGTTAAGAAATTAAATACGTTTTTATTTTCATAAATAATATTTTAGTTTAAAGATTTCCTTTCATTAAATAACTTGACTTACGTCATGACGTCTCCATTTCATAGTTTTACTACTAAGTACATACAAAATTAATCTGATGGAAAATATCTGGAGCAAATTTGACTATGCTTTCTTGGAAATGAAATTTCGTCTGACAATACACTTTATCCATATTTTTTTATACATTGTCTTTAGGAAATCTGTAAAATAAAAATATCGACAAAATTTTACAACACTACGCATGATCAAGAAAACCTCAAAGTAATTTTCTAAAAATCGCTAAAACATAAAAGTGAAGTTAATATTACGTATTGTTTTTCTACAAAATGATTCAGCGATATTTCATATGTATATAAGTGTACTTATTAGCTCACATTCAAGTAACAATATGAGAAAACATGCCAATTGAGGGTCAATAAATTTTGATTGTTTTCCTTTCGCGACGAATGAAACTTGCAGCCCCAAACTACACAAGACATTGTGTTACGGAGTGCACAAACACACACTATTTGTAAATACTTAAAGAATTCTTGCTTTCTATATAATCACTTAAATATTAATAAAATATCATCAAAATATTACTAGCCACGGGACCTTAGCACGGGACGCACAAACAAATATTATACGAACAATTCAAATAGTTCAAACTCGGATGGTCTATCTTCGATACAAGGTACTATAGAATTTAGCTGTGTTATATATTTTTAACCAATTTTAATATTTTTAACCAAAATGACAATTCAATCAATTCATACACTGACCACCTTGTGATATGCCAAAAGACAAGACAAATAGCACACAATTAATTCTTGTTTTAATCTTCCTTCTATGCTGTAGTGATTGTTCTGAGGTCAAAACATATGGTGACGGTAACGTTTTGGTTTTGGTTCAAACGTTGGTAAATAGTGCGATTGCCCCTCAGTTATCGAAGGAGGATTGGGCTGTCACGTGCCCAAAAAGGAGCGCAGTAATCGTGTGCGTATGGATTACGCTTGAAACAAACTATTGTGTCGTGTTGTGTTGTGACGCGTCAGAAGCGTATCGGTTTCATACATTTTATATGGCTAGAAACCATTGATTTACTACCAAACGTAGATAGCGCATGAACCTGAGGCATGAACGATCGAAAAGTGGACCGGTGAAGAACTGCTCAATCGCGACTCGTGCAATTCCTTTCCATAGTGAGTGATTAGCTGTCGGCACGTAAACATGCCGAAGTGCGCATTCAAAAGTTGTGGTAACAAAAGCCAGAAACGGCAGAAAAAAGACGGGATTTCATATTTTGCGTGAGTAAACTCATTACACATCTTATCATGTATTCAAATATTCGGTTTATACGTAAAAACCAATCAAAAATAATTATTTTAATCATAAACATGTCGCTTCGCGTCAGTGTCAGTACATCACAATCGTCTCGCTCGCACGGGCGTCGTATCACGATGTGTTATCTCATTCATGCGTTGGAGCGACAACGCGATAAGCAATTTCAAGCATTATGTTTGAGAATATAAAGTTGATATTTTCTTGTAGCAATTACTAAAACGTCGTTTGATCTGTGGCTAAGTATGAAATGATGTAATTTCCCACGGTTGTACTTAAAATAGTTGCCGTAATGCAACGCAGAATAAGGTTGAATTCGATAAATACGGGTGCATATTCAAGTATATATCAGCAAGTACAAATGTATAGTCGATTAGGTGACAGATTTCAGGCGCGTTTTTGTATGAAGTAGTAAATCAATGCTAGAAACACATTAGCGCCACGACACAACACACTGTAATAATGTGTTTCTAGCCATATTAAATGTATGCAACCGATACGCTTCTGACGCGTCACACACAACACACCACGACACAATAGTTTGTTTCTGCCTTTAAGAGCCTCATCACGAAATCATTCGAAGTCGACGAACCAAATTTTGTACACATTGTAGTACAACACATTAAATTAACAATGGCTCCTCAATCCAAATATGTAGTTTAAGAAGTCACCCAGAACTCAAAACTATTATGTCCAAAAACAGTAAAGAAATCCAATCTTGAGTCTACCAGAAATGCAGCTGCATGAAATATGAAAGATGCTTAATTTAACTAATTCATAATAAAGAAAACAAAATCTATTTTACATATAATTGTAACTTGTGAACACTGACAATTCACAAAAAGCTAGATCTATCTAGTCTTCACAAAATATGTTTCGCCATTTAGGTACTTTCAGTGATTCGAATGTCATACATAAGGAATCAAAGTCAAAGTCAATATACTTTATTCAAGTAGGATTACATAATCGCTTTTGAACGTCAATGCAGCTACGCGAATAATATCGCAATCCGTTACCACCTGGGCATCAAATTTTTATTTTATTGGCAATCCACCACTGAAAAAGTGTCATCTATCCACGGGGATAAAACTGTCTCCGTTTTGAGCGGTTGAATCCGGAGTGCAGCTAGGGACTATGATAATTTTTAACCCTCTTATTTCGCTCGGGGACACAAAACTTTCTGGCATCCTTCCATTCGGGATTTATTTTTTACAAATTCTTTCTGAATGTGAAATTTACTTGTGAAGATAATGTTCCGAGCTTAGATATCTAATTAAAATTAGTTTTATTATTTGCAGATGTCCATGAGCTGTGGATACCACTTACCATCAGGTGGGCCACTTGCTCGTCTGCCACCAACAACAATAAAAAATTAAGTTAGATGTCTAGAGATTTTACTAACATTATAGATATACTGCCCTGTTTGATCAATCGTATTCAGTTTCTTAAGAGGACTGTGAAGTTTTAATTCATGGCTCGAGTATGCACTCTCAAAAATGCAGTTTGTTGCACACCGCTTAGAGTTGAAAGTCCGAGGCAAGTGCCTACATTTCTTATTGAAATATTGTTTCCGGCGATAACTGTTTTAAACACCTAAACCTTTACGAAATTATACACTTTTGGTCTCATTAGATTCAGTATAGGTACCTAAATCTATGTTTGTACGTTTTGCTTTTTTTGTAATTCAGTAAGTATAATTTAGTGAAAAAAGATTAAAATGCGCGAGGTAGTTTTTAATTTTAAAATATTAGATATTCAGATACTAATAATTTATATTCTGAGCAATATTACTTCAAAATCAAAACGTACAAACCTAGAACTTCATTATATCTACAACATTTCCAAAAATTATGAAAATTGGACTATGTAAAGAGGGACTTTTTATCGCTTTTTGTATGAAAATGTACAGTTTCACAATCCTCTTAATAAGCCAATAGTTATAATAAAGTTGCAGCTTTTGTTTATAATTACAATTTATTACTTGAAGGATTATTTACATTGAAAATATTCTGCATCTGCAATATAGAGGAACGGTGTCAAAGTAGGTATTTAATTGCTTGTGAGGTCAAGTCACGGATAGCGTGACTCGGCCGTGAAATCAATAATGCTAAGTTCAAGAACGATAACGTTTATAACGTGCAAGTAGCTATAGCTTATGAAAATGTTAGCAAATGTGTAAACATCGTCAATTGAAATATACACAACACAATGATTCAAAATTAGTACCTTGTAGAAGACAAAAAAAATATCAAAAGAAACAATGAAATCCGACCTTCCAAAATGCATTCAAATATCAAAAATAATCTAATATATTAAAATCACATGTCACAGTGTTTGCGAACTCTTCCGAAACGGCTTGCCCGATTTTTATGATTTTTTTGTGTATACTTTTAATTGGTAGGTCTGTAAATAGGTCCAGAAGATTTTTTTGACAATTATACGGCGAAACGTAGTTCGCATCAAAATAATAAACTGATATGAATAATACTCGTAGTGTTTAATGAAATAACGAAACTTTTATTTGGAAACGAGCTGTGTCCGTGAACTATGTTACCCAAAATAATTGTCAAAAAAGTCTGGAAAGGGCCATCCTATCACCTAGGACTATAAAAATTTGCTTAAGACTTATTCTTAGACCTACCAAATATACACAATAAATTTCTTAAAATTGGGTCAAGCTTTGCCTAAGACTTATTCTTAGACCTACCAAATATACACAATAAATTTCTTAAAATTGGGTCAAGCCGTTTTGGGACGAATTCGATAACAAACACTGTGACACGAGATTTATTACAAATTAGAAGAATAATATTATATCTTTACCGTACCGTATAGGTATCCTTTTACTGCACAACACGTCGATAAAGAAAATATTATGTCAATATAAGTCTAGCTAGGTGCAAGAATAGTTATTTGTTATACATGAGTGCAAAGTTGCTTTTTAACCGCGTGCTCAACTTTGATGACCGAGCAAGCGAAGGATCCTAAAATGTAGAATCCTGAGCGTTAGCGAGGGAATCAAAAGAGCACAAGGTGAAAAATCTTTGCACTCGAGTGCAACACGTAACTTTTCATCCCCCCTCAGCGAGGAAATGACTAAATGCAAAATAAAACATTTACAATCACAAGATACTTTATTTCAGTTTAGGTACATATTTACTACAACATTATGATCGGTAAGTATTACAGAAAAATATTTATATTATGTATAACAAATAATACGTTTTTTTAACTTATTTTCAAGTTTCTTATTTATAATAATACGTCAAAACAAAATGGCGCGCGCAAAGCAAATCAAAAACATAAGTACACCAAGGAGGTTCAGTCAGAGCCTGAGTTTTTAACAAATTTAAAAAAAGTTGTATGATAAATTCGGCACCATGGAGATGGAAGTAAACAGGTTTAATGATGTTCTGAAATCACATAAGTACCTAGTTGCACGCGATGTTATTAATTCAAATTTTCTATAACCTCAAGCGGATAAAAACGGCTTTGGCGGTCAGATATCGAATAGCAAAAATACTCTTTTCGAGATAGGGGGATGAAAAATGTATTTTTATGACATCTATATAGCCACGCAATTACAGTAACATTGAAATAACATAAAGTTAACCTATAAATTAAAGAATATATTTTTTAAATGACTTAATTATAATTCACTTTCAACTATTTCGTTAAAATAACATAGATTTACGCAAAAAATTTACAATTTTCCATTGATGAAAATGAAAAATAATAGCTGACCGGCCACAGAAAAAAAAAAACAAAATAGGCAGGAAAGCGGCAATCTTCATTTGTTTTTTTCGAGTTGTAGAGTTTTGTTAATACTTCCGTATAGCAGAGATTTGTATTAAAACACAATGAGTTGATCCGAGTGGTGATTTTGTAACTCATCGATTGATCGGCAATCGTTTTCAAACTGGGTGACTTAACGAGAAAAAGCGGAATTATGCTCATGAAATATAAGTATTGGTTGATTGATTTATTTAACAAATATACCAAACAGAGTCATCAAATCTATACGATAGCCGATTGCCGATGAGTTACAAAATCACCCACCTGATTCAGATATCGATTTAACGTCTGATTTCATAAGAGAAGAGGCTAAAGCAGAAGTTGTTGATTTATTAAAATGAAATTTTCTCATTTTTTCATTAGTCAATAGAAAAAGCGTAAGACCTCAGTGGCTAGATGACTACGTTTGTGAATAATTTTTAGTTATCTTCTGATATAATTGGCCGTAGTCGTCCGACACTAAAACCTTTGTTAAGGACATGTCGACTAGATTGGTCCTCGCCTCGGGTGAATCAAGAGCTGGCGGCTACTTTGCCCAAAATCTGTCAATTGCCATACAGAGGGGCAATGCCGCCAGCGTACTGGGTACTATGCCGCGGGACAGGGAGCTAGACGGCGTGTTCTTTTTATAGGTTACTAGTTGTGCCAGAGAACTACGTTTCGCCATACTATTTTTTCCCGTTTTTGAAACATTTTTCATTGATGCTCAGCTCCTATTCATCGTAGCGTGATCTTATATAGCCTAAAGCCTTCCTCGATAAATGGACTATCCAACACAAAAATAATTTTTCAATTTGATTCAGTGGTTCCTGAGATTAGCGCGTTCAAGCAAACAAACAAACAAACAAACTCTTCAGCTTTATAATATTACTAGCTATGCCAGCGAACTACGTTTCGCCGTATATGTTTATTATGCTTACTCAGTTTCATTTGTTTTATTTTATTTTATTTTTTTAATTGCCTTAAAAATAGTTCTTTGCTCCCTTGGTAAACTATGCTTACTCCTAATTTTTATGCATTCGCTGGGCTCGCAATTTAAGTCTACCCTTGTGATATAAGACACTGCTTTAACCCCTCGCTTAATAATTTACTATTACGTCCCGTTTTGATACAAACATACATAGTATTTCCATCCTCTTTCCTGTGCTGGCTAAGCGAACCTGTTTCCTGAAAAAATACTAGCATTTAATCAATATGACCTGATTTTGATCATATATTAAAGCTTTATTTCAATCTACCAACGCGTCGTACTCACAATAATAAAGTGTAATCTTACAATGAAATAAACTGCTATGTGTAAAGATTGTTGGAAACTAATATGGTACCAGGATGAAAATAATAAAAGGTGAAAATTGTAAGAGTCAAAATTTGTCTTCTCAATAATTTATATGGAGTAATTATCACGCATTTCAAAATTATATTTCTTTAATTTGTTCATAGACACATTTGTAAGTATAAAAAGGTTGATTCACAACAGTTATAATTAATGCCAAGTCTCATAAAGTTCATAAAAAGATTGCTTCAAGCAAGTATCTTATATCTGAACCTGCTTCTGCTGTAAAACATTTGAGGGCTTTTGATTACTGCGCACAACTCAACACAAGTATTGCTTTGAAGTAGTCACGATACGAGAACACAAGCCTTTGGCTCGACCTCTACAACATATTAAGTTAAGAGCATATGAAGCCAGCAGAGGGAGCGCTTCTTTGAATTCATAAGTCACTTATTTTAGTCAATGAGAACGTGCTTCTTAGCAAATTTAGTAAGTATATTATACGGAAATTAATGTTGTAGGATCTGAGTTTCACTGGTTGAATGAAGAGGATGGGTGTTTGTATGTAAGAAATAATATTCATTTTGGGTAGATAGTATATTTATATTAAGATAATAACTTATATTTGTAATTGTAATTAACTTTTGATCGGAACATAAAATATTACTTTAAAATAGGTATGTGGCATTGTATACATGGTGGCACATTTAAATTGGTCAGTATGCGCAAGTCTGTAAAACTATAAGACATAAAAGATCTGTTCTTAAGATTCTTAGGAACCATGTTGATTTTACTGACAAGAAAAACTACGAACATAGATTTGAAAAAAAAACTTGTACTTAGTTTGGGAATCCAGATATGACTTGGCGTTTCCCGATTAAAAACAGTAAAAAGAAAGAAATAGTAAAACACGATTAATTACAGTACCTAGTTTTGTAACAGACAATTTGACTAAGCACCATCCAAGCATATCTAAATTATTAAGGTAAGCTCTATTCAACTTCTAACTAAATTGGTATTTAAATAAAATAACATTAAGCAAATGAAACCTTTGTCTCTTTGAAATCAACTCCTACAAATATTTCGAGTCGATGACGAGATCCTGGCATTTTTCTGATTTGATCGTCAAAAATGTTTGACGATCAAATCAGTAGGGGGGTGATTTTGTAACCCATCGGCAATCGGCCATCGTATAGATTTGATAATTCTGTTTGATTAAAACTGATTTTTAATAGGTACTCGTATATTTAACATTCTGTAACGTCATCGTCTGAATGATCTTGGTATATTTGTTGAATAAATCAACCAATACTTATAGTTAACTAGTTTTCCGCTCGCGGCTTCGCCCGCGTTATTATTGTTTTCCTGTAGGAATTTATATTTTCCCGTAGGAAATAGTACATTGTTACCCTAGGGGTGAAAGTAACTTATTTAGTCCCGAGACGGGGTTTGGCGCCCGAGCGTAGAGAGGGCGCCTATAGTTCGAGGGACGAAATAAGTCTTTAACCCGAGGTAAACACTGTGCTTTTCATTACGAATACAAGGAAAGTAAAATAAAAACATGAATCAGCTAAGAACATAAATGAGTGAATTTTATTTTAATAAATCAACAACTTCTGCTTTTGCCTCTTCTCTTGTGTATGAAATCTCTGCTATTCGGAAGAATAAACAAAACTTGAAAAACAAATAAAGATCGGATTGCCGCTTTCCCGCTTATTTTGTTTTTTTTTCTGTGGCCAGCCAGCTATTCAGCCATTATTTTTTATTTTCATCATTCAAAAAATGGTAAATATTTTGCCCAAGTCATGTTATTTCAAAGAAATAGTTGAAAGTAAATTATATTAGTCATATAAAAAATATATTCTTTTAACACTTAACATTATGTTATTTAAATTTTACGCTGTAATTGAGTGGCTGTAATAGAACGTCAGAACATGGTTTAATAGAAATGTAAAAATAGAACTAGTTTCTTTTTTAAAAATTGACAGCAGCTGTCAGTTGAAAGTGATTCTCCCTAGGGCTGAAAAGTATTACTTTCAACCCGCTCCTCAGGCAACTTCAGACCTTCTTTCAGAGTATGAGTAATGAAAAATAATTTTGTAGCCTATTTAAGCCCGGATAATAAGTTTTCAAAGAAATTGGAGCAGACTTTAAATATTTTCCATAGAAACTTTCAACCCCTATTTTGCACCTTAAGGAGGTGAATTCCAATAAACCATGAAACACATGTTCAATTAAATATTTTAAAGAGCATGAAACTCATGTTTTACCAATATCGTTGCTAATTAAAAAATTCCATACAAACTTGCAACCCCTCTTTCATCCCTTTAGGGTTAAATTTTTTTAAAATCCCTTCTTAGTGTGCGTCCGCATTTTAAATTGAAACAACTGTCCAAATTTAAATTTTTTACCATTAGTGCTTACGGCTGTGTGTGCGTCTATAGATGGGAACATCTCTTTTTTATATATAGATGAACATAATTCCGCTTTTTTTTTCATTAAGTCATCCAGTTCGATTACGATTGCCGATCAATTGATGAGTTACAAAATCACCACTCTGAGTGGTGATTTTGAAGTATTAGTGATCGCTGTGTTGAATTGTTCTTTCTGTAAGAAAACAACATAATATTGGTTATCTAAGTTCTCAAAAATGAACAATGGAAAAGAAGACAGTAGTATAATAAATTATATAAATTAATATGTTTATTTCATTTTAATGAAAATTGAGTTGTTTTGAGTAGTAGGTATATGAAAGTTACGAAAACACAATTCGCTTCATCGATTCGTTGCGAATCAGTTTGTACTAACATACTCGTACATATCGATGACTGATCGATTCGCCACGTTATTTAGCGATTGCATATGTCAATCCCATACATTTTATTATTATCGAACTTCGTTATCGTTCTTGAATTGTCACTTAGTCTAGGCCCACGGGTCGGCTAGTTTCTTTTTATTATAACGGACAATCATCTTTCATGCGACTATTTAATTAGTCTATCATTATAAGCACACGGTTAAGCCTTGGAATAACCTTGCTGGTGTTGTGTTATACCTAGGTAAATAACTATACCTACATCGTTAAACATATAAAATACCAAAATCCTCATGTTCAAGTATCCTCATAATAATACTTCGGAAACAGGTTCAGCTATTTTTATGCAGCTTTGTCGCTGCTGAAAGCACTACTCGTAACTATACACGGTGTTATAAAATACCTGTAAAGCGTAAAGGGGTTTAAGTGGTCCCTTATAAAAAGTCAATTTACACTGTATGATTAACCGCCAAAAAAAAATCATTAAATTTTTCATTAATTATGTGCAAACCCTATTTCAGTAAAGTAAAAAGAGTAAACTACGCGGAATAACAAGTGCAGTGCTGCAGTTCTCTGACATGACCAGGATTTATTAATCAAAAGTCCATGGACATGACAGTAGCAGACTAGGGTTGACAATATTTTTGACTTTGTTTATTTTTTATTTTTCTCGGGTTATTTTGTAATACGTCGTATATAATATATCCAGTAATTTATTGACGATTGTAATGCATTTCATTGTGACTCTCAATGGGTTTATACGACTATTATACTTTGTCTAGGTTTCACGCAATTAACAATGCTTGGATTGGCAGTACCCACTTACCCAAAGAAAAATCAGCCTATAATAGGCTGATTTTTCTTTGGGTAAGTTAGTGAACTGACGCTAGTGAATTTCGACGTCGCGTCGTGTTAATTGGATTTAAGTCAATACAGTACCGTCGTAACACTCGTAACAGCGCTGACTCGACTGTCTACACAATCCAAGGCAGTATTGGGTGCCAACAATGATACCTAATACTAACAGAAAGCCCGTTCCAGTTAAGCACGCGTTTGCAACATTTTCAACATTTTTAGCATCAACGCGTTTCATTAGCCTTTGGTGCGAACTTTTCGTGCTGGTTTCGTGTGTTCCATTTAAACATTTTTGCCACGAAAAGTTAACACCAAATACCCATGCTAATAGATGGGTCCTCTGATACCATTTTTTGACAGCTTTCAAATTTGACATTTTCACGAATCAAGGTGATTTTTCAGTGGATTTGAATAATAAATTGAAATACATTTATAGTTTTAGCCGATTTTGATTTGTATTATCTGAGATATTAGGTTACTGGACTAAGTAGGTGAGGCGTCAAAATTCAGCACGGAAAATCAGTTCTTATCGTTTCATTTGTAACAATTAGCGTGGCTAAAAATGTCAACATTTCTTATAAGAAACGCAAAACGAGGCTAACATCAGATGTCAGCACCAACAAAGTGGTGATGGTTAACTGGAACACAGCTAGAATGTATATTTTTCTGTAAGTGTTACGTAATTTCCATTGACGGACCTGCTATTTTATTGAAAATATTGGTATTGTTTACTTCAATAATACATACGTTTACTTCATTTCGTTTGCCAGGCTATCATTCATAAGTCTAAAAATATTACCCATTTTTGAACATATATTTCCCAGGGAAAGTTGTTTAGTTTCACGAGTAGATTTGGTCTATTTTTTCTTCTTCTTAGATATATTTTATATACGTAATTATGATTGTTCACTTCTAATGCTCATTAAGTTATTCTTAATGTCAAGAGAAAGCTGCATAAAATACCTTTTTATGCTCTTGTGTATAAAGTAACTTCTTCTTTTGATACTAAGGTTATAAGGCTTTACAGCCACATACACAATACACCTTCATATAACAGATATGTTTTTAAGAGATTTAGGTTAAATCTTAATTTAATTACGACATTTATGTTTGTATTACTATCTAAATACAAATTTAAGATTAATACGTGCATTTACCTAAACAACAAATAACGCAAAGATTTTTAACTTCGTATTAATGATCGCCCATTGTCGATCGTTACAATTTAAACATTTAAAAAAATATATAAAAATTGTTTTATAGTAAACTAATTATTCGTCAATACAAGCCATATTTATTGTTTTGATTGAAAATTAATTAAAGTACCTATTCGTAATTATATCGATGTAACTATCCATCCATATGAATGAACATCTCAAGTAAAATGGCTTGTTTTATGCTCTCGTCGTACAATCTACTATCGCCCCATTGCATACAAAGATATCTTTGTATGCAATGGAGCAATAGTAGATTCAAGTAAAAAAAAGAGAAACAATATACCGTTCATATCAAAAACATTAGAACAATGTGCTTTTGCAGTAGTCAGAAAATGGAAGCGGAACTTTTTGAAACGAAATGACTTATTCTAAATATTCATGTACATAAAAGTTTCATATTCTCGGCAAAGAGAATTGTAATATTAATTCGCCGTTGTATCGTACAAAGGCCCCTGGGGCTGAATCTCCGCAGACAAAAGTCAGCCACGGATTGTCATATTTTTATTGAAACATGCTTGCTTGCCATCATACCATTTCGCATTTCAAAATATAAACCTGCATTTCACGTTTCACTAGATTTACTCAATGGAATTGCTTTTTCATATTTTTAATTAACTGAAGTTGCATAATTTCATTTTTACTGCTGTATCTATTCCTAAGTGAGCATAATTTTAACACACTACGAATATGTTAACGTATTATTACAGAGATAATAACAAAGAAACTTAGTACACAAACGCTATCTAATGAAAATCAGCAGGTTTGCAATGGTTATTTATAATTCAGATTTTTAAGAAATTGTCATCGCGAATCAGCTTGGCTGGTACGACAGAAATAAATATCTGCATCTAATAAATCTTAAAGAATAATAGTTTATTAATATAATTTTTATTTTCACGTTGTTGTATGTAGATCGTTTCATTACCATGTGTGAAAAGAACTCACGTGGTCTATCTATACAATATTATAAAGAGGAAAGATTTGTTTGTTTTTTTGTTTGTTTGTATTAAATAGACTTCGAAACTACTAAACCGATTTTGATGAAAGTTGGTATAGGGATGGTGCGAGACCAGGGGAAGGACATAGAGTAATTTTCCTACGGGAAAATATAAAATTTCCACGGGAAAACAAAAATAGCGCGGGCGAAGCCGCGGGCGGAAAGCCAGTGGTGTATAAGTTCATATCTGATTAGGGGCAGATAATTATTGTTCTATTTATTTAGTGCTAGGGCTCTCTAAGGACTACTTCGTAAGTTTTTTATAAGTACCTACATATAATTATCATTGCAATAACTGCTTCGGGGCACCACGTTCACAATATCACAGAGTTTCCGTCCCCCAATTTCCGAAAGGGTATAGAGTTCATTAGGTTCATTAGTCCGTATACAAATGGCAAAAAACGGAACCCTTATGGATTCGTCAGGTCTGTCTGTCTGTTCGTCCGTATGTCACAGCTACTTTTTTCCGAAACTAAGAACTATACTGTGGAAACTTGGTAAGTAAATGTATTCTGTGAACCGCATTAAGATTTTCACACAAAAATTAAAAAAAAAACAATAAATTTTGGAGATTCCCCATACTTAGAACTGAGACGCAAAAATAATTTTTTTTATCAAACCCATACGTTTGGGGTATCTGTGGATAGGTCTTCAAAAATGATATTGGAGGTTTCTAATATCATTTTTTTCTAAACTGAATAGTTTGCGTGAGAGACACTTCAAAAGTGGTAAAATGTGTGTCCCCCCCCTGTAACTTCAAAATAAGAGAAAGATAAAACTAAAAAAAATTAATGATATACATTACCATGCAAACTTCCACCGAAAATTGGTTTGAACGAGATCTAGTAAGTAGTTTTTTTTAATTACGTCATATATAGTAAACCGCAATTACTTGCTGCTACGGAACCCTTCATGGGTGAGTCCGACTCGCACTTGGCTGGTTTTTTTTATACTTGGATTTACATACATCTCAATTATGAGGTCGACGGGGTAGTTTGGGGTGTATGCACATATAAACATTGAATGATTAATGTAAAATATATGGGACATTATGTTCTTGGTGAATTAGATTTTTGTATTTTGTTTTCGTCAACAAGTGCTATAAAGGTCTATCTTAATCTAATATATAAAATTCTCATGTCACAGTGTTTGTTACCAAATTCCTCCGAAACGGCTTGACCGATCTTCACGAATCTTTGCGTATATTCGGTTAGGTAGGTCTGAGAATAGGTCGTAAAATATATAACACAAATATAAACTATATAACACAAAAACTATATATACGTAATGAATTTTATAAATTGGAATAAATTTGGTAACTAAAAATATGCAAGGTTATGTAAATGTTCACTTGATGTAAGTGTTCACAACACTTCATTTCTCTGAGAGCTCTCTCCTAGTCCTCGCTAAATAAGCACACTCGGCGTTTCTCAAATACTTTTAGTATTTTATTAGTAGCACCGAAGAGAGCTAGGTATACGCGGAGTAATCACAGAAAATTGTACGATATTTTGAACAAGGGATTGTTTGCTTAGGCGGGGTTTGGCTCACTGACTATGAACTGAAATCTGGTGCCATCGCATTACATCGAATTGATTCTTTATTGACTTTATGTATGTATCTAAGTAATCCTGGATTTATTGATGCACGGTTGGATTAAAAAATGTATCCTTAACTATGGTTACACACTAGATGCCATTTTTGTACACACGTTGTTTGAAATTTTCATGACACGCGACAATACATAGAGAAACAAATAAAGTAATATATATACTTATATATATATGTTTTGTTGTGAATATAAACTCCATGTCTATATATCATAGAGTGACATAGGTACAACGTTTGAACAATAAATTGAACTAGCGACTTGATTCGATTGTTTCGCCCAAGATGGTCGTTTTATTCTATTTTACCTTTTATTAATTATATTAGTTTCCCAACATGGTGGCAGAGCTATTGATAATTAGAGTTAACTAAGTTTGTTTTGTGTTGCGAAGTGTAGAGTCATACTAAAATCATGGCGAGTGTTGTTGCGGCGGCTATTGAAAAATTAAATGGCTTGTCAAACTATTCCCAATGGAAGTTTTTAATGAAGATGACTCTTATCCACGAAGATCTGTGGGAATGTATCGAGTTAAAAGGTACAGCAGATGTGGATAGCATAAAACAACAGAAGGCCTTGGCCAGGATTTGTCTCAGTTTGAATCCGGTGGCGTTTGTGCATGTACGTAATGCGAGTACAGCATATGAGGCTTGGGCGAGCTTGGAAAGAGCCTATGAAGACAAGGGCCTTACACGAAGGCTGGGCTTGTTAAGGACGCTCTTCGGCCTGAAACTGGATAGATTTCCAGGTATGGAGGAATATCTAACCAGAGTATGTGAATTAGCTCAACAGTTGATGGATATAAAATGTCCATTGGAGGATGAGTTTCCGGCGGTCATCATGCTTAGTGGACTGACATCTAACTATGACCAACTAATAATGGCGTTGGAAAATTCTAATATGAAACTAACGAGCGAGTACTCGCAAGATCGCGTGTACTGACAATGAGCCTAGCGAAACAGTTTTGGTATCGAAGCGCCTGCCTATAGAGAGAGTGATAAAATGTTTCAAGTGATAGAAAACTGGGCATATTGCAAAGGACTGCCGCAATAAGCTAGAGAAGAAACCAGTTTCTTCATCGGCAGCGAGAGCTACGTTGGTGTCAGTTCTGTCATCGACTGTGAAACAAGAAGCCTTTTATGTTGACTCGGGTGCAAGTTGTCACATGTTTAATAATATTGACTATTTTACTGACAATATACAAGACTGTCATGTAGAAGTACAAGTTGCGAATGGTGAAAATGTATGTAGTTTATCCCGCGGTAATACAAACTATTTGGTTAAAACGGGTTTGGAAAAATTACGCGATGTATTCTTTATTCCGAAGTTGTCATGTAATTTGTTGTCAGTTAACGCATTGACACTTGACGGTTATAAATTAATATTTACGAAAGATTTTTGTAACATTTTATTAGGTAATAAGATTGTAGCTACTGCAAATAGAGAAAATGGTTTGTACAAATTAAAATTATTTTCTGGTCAAAGTGAATTACCTGATGATACAGTGCACTTGAATTCTTCTACAGGTCGGATTGTCTCGGATGTGAATAGGAATGTTTCTGCTTTACCTGTGTTGAGCAGTGGGCGTGCTGATCAGGGCACGTGGCATCGTCGGCTGGGACACCTGAACGCTAGGAGTATGGGACTGCTTAAGCGAGGGATGGCGGACGGTATCAGTTACGGTGACGATTACGAACCGTGCATTAGTTGCATTGAAGGTAAGACTCCCCGACTACCTTTTCCAAAGAAGTCTTTACGTCGTGCTAGTGATATCCTAGGGTTGGTGCACACTGACATATGTGGGCCTATGCAAAACAATTCGATAGGCGGTGCTAGGTATATGTTGAACGTTTTGTTTTTGTATAAAAACTAAAGATCAGGTCTCACAGTGTTTTAAAGAATTAAAGGCGCTAGTAGAGAATCAAACCGGTAAGAAAATTAAAGCTTTAAGAAGCGATGGAGGTGGTGAACAAGCAGTTCAAAGATTATTTGCGATCAAATGGTATTAAGCATGAGGTTACAGTGCCTTACTGTCCGCAGCAAAACGGAGTGGCAGAACTAGCGAATCGGACTATTGTGGAAGCAGTAAGGTGTATGCTTCGTGAGGCCGGTCTTGGAAACGAGTACTGGGCTGAAGCTGTCAAAACTGCGGTATATATTAAAAATCGCTCTCCAACAAAGGCTGTACGTGGTGCTACCCCTGAAGAGAAGTGGACTGGTCATAAGGTAAACTTAAACCATTTGAGAATTTTTGGATGCTTGGCATATGCCGTTGTAAATATTACACGTAAGCTAGATTTAAAGACAAAGATGTACATATTCGTAGGTTATTGTGACGAGTCTAAAGGGTATCGCCTTGTCAATCCTGAATCGAAGTCTTTACAATTAGCACGAAATGTGGTGTTCCTGGAAAACAAATTCTTTAAGGACATTAAGCCGTCTTTTGTCCAGGAATGTGGTCCAATGCAGCTCACGATTTTAAACAATACAGACACGGTACAAGGTTCTGAGGTTGTTGACAGATCGCAACAAGGCCAGACAACTGGTAGTTTAGAGCAAACTGTGAGTTCAGATGTAAGTGCTTCTGAGGAGAACGACAGTTCTGATGGGTACGTTCCGAACAGGTCATCATTCGATTCCGAAGATTCGCGTAACTTCAGCGACTTTGAGGATGCGTTCCTTTCAGTTTTTCTAACAGGAAAGAAGTTTGATGAGGACGACGATCCGAAAACAGTTCGTGAAGCTCTAAGCGGACCTGATTCTGTACAGTGGAAAGCTGCGATGGATGAAGAATACAAGTCTTTCCTCGACAACAAGTGTTGGACACTTGAGGACTTACCAAAAGGTAAGAAAACTGTTAAGTCCAAGTGGATTTTTAGAAGAAAGCGGGGCCTGAATGGCGAAGTTTTGCGATACAAAGCTCGTCTGGTAGCAAAGGGCTACACACAAAAGTACGGAGTAGATTACTTCGAGACGTTCTCGCCTGTTGTAAGATATTCTACGTTGCGTATGTTGTTGGCATTAGCTGCTGAGTACAACATGGATATTGACCACATGGACGTGAAAACGGCTTTTCTGAATGGTGATTTAAAGGAATCCGTTTTCATGGAAGCTCCAGAAGGGTATAGCAATGTAAATAGTAGTAATAAGGTATATCGTTTACACAAGTCGGTGTATGGCTTAAAACATGGTTTTCATCAGAACCGTGTGTATATTTAAGATCACAGAACGGTGCATTAGTGTTAATAGCGCTGTATGTCGATGACGTCTTTCTTTTTAGTAACTGTCAACAGATTAAAAAGATAGTGAAGGAACTGCTAATGAAGCAGTTTGTCATGACAGACCTAGGTCCAATAGAGCATGTGTTAGGCATGCATGTTTACAAGAAAGATGGTAAAGTGGTAAAGTCTTAGAGAAGTACGGTATGTTAGACTGCAAGCCTGTAAGCCCGCCTTTAGAAACTGGCGAAGCTGGCCTTTATAAACTTGCCAAAGCTACAGAGGTGTGTAATTTAGATTACAGGAATTTAATTGGCTGTCTCTTGTATATAGCTGTCTGCAGTCGACCTAATATCGCGCACACCGTCGGAGTCCTGAGTCAGTTCAACAGTTGTTATTCTGAAACTCACTGGAAGGCGGCGAAGAGGGTCTTGCGGTATCTAAGGGGTACGGTAGATTACCGCCTTACTTTTCAAAAGTCTGGACTACAGGTTAGTGGTTATGTAGATGCAGATTGGGCAGGGAGTGCGGATCGACGATCATACACTGGTTTTCTGCTTAAGATGGGCGAGTCTCTGATTTCGTGGGAGAGTTGTAAACAAAAAACCATTGCATTGTCTAGTACTGAAGCGGAGTACATGGCACTCTCTGACGCCTGTAAAGAGGCGTTGTTTGTTAATTCCTTTTTGAAGGAATGTCTAATCAGTCGTAGCGAACCGATAGTGTTGTATAACGACAATCAGTCGGCACAGAAGTTGTGTGTCAACGCTAGGTTTCACGCAAGAACGAAGCATATAAATATTAGGCATCACTTCGTTAGGGAATTGGTTGAGGAAGGCACTGTAGTCGTCAGGTACTTACCCTCTGACCAGATGCTAGCTGATTTTTTGACTAAGCCTGTAAATACTGCTGTTTTTAAGCGTTGTGTAAATAGTATAGGGTTTAGTTAGTAAGTTAGTGTACTGGTTAGGTTAGGTAGGTTAGGTACTCTAGGCTAGTGTTTTCTATGTTTGTGTTTATATTTATATAGTCATTTGTGTTTAAGGCGGTGTGTTGTGAATATAAACTCCATGTCTATATATCATAGAGTGACATAGGCACAACGTTTGAAAAATAAATTGAACGAGCGATTTGATTCGATTGTTTCGCCCAAGATGGTCGTTTTATTCTATTTTACCTTTTATTAATTATATTAGTTTCCCAACATATTTGGTATAGAATACCAAACGTCATTTTCCGAGCGTAGGTTTCTTGACTTAATCCGACTATACTTGATTACGAATTCAAATCATGAGTATGTGTTTCTCTTTACCTCGATTAATCGACAAATCTCAAAATCCCGCACCACGGTCTATTATCGTGTACGGGTTATGCCTGTAGGGTTACTCTTGAACCGAATCCGATCTATCGGCATTGAGATTGTGATTTTTCGTACACTTATTTTTGCGCATTGGCTCTAAATTGACCCCGTATTGTGCGAATTTTGGGTGAATCAAACTCATTATTATAAAATTTTCTCAAAATACGGATCCAATTTGGCACTAGTGTTGGTACTCAAGCGTACGGGAAATCATAATCCCAATGACGATCCATCGGAGTTGGTTCAAGAGTAACCCTACTGAACAGACAACGTTGCTAAATTAAAAGTTCTTCGCTAGCATTCAATGTGACGCGCGTCAATGTTATTATTAAATTGAGCTTTAAATTTAAATTACGCCAACGCACAGGATTTATAAGACAATTCCTTCAACAGTAATGTAACGTAATTTGTTAAACTTATTTCTAAGTTTATTCTAGTTCGATTGTAACTGTGCCTTTGTGTCAGCGCCACTGACGCTCCTACGACGACCTATAACAATACTTTTGTTATTTTCGTAAATAAACGTAATTTACCGGGAAAAAGCCAATCTTTACTTGACATTTTGCCTCAAACAATTTCGATTTCAACTGTAAAAAGTATTACTTTTTTCCCATGCAATGGAGCTGAATTATTTTATGATAGACTGAATCTCTAAGGAGCACCTAATCTATGTTGCGCTGCATTCAAGTTACTCTTTCGTATTCTGTGAAGGACTCGGGGATCGCTTTAAGGATTTAAACGAAAAGCTTTCTAGCTCGAGAGTCATTCACCGTGTAGAGACAAATTGAGAAAAGTGTAAGAGGTATAGGCAAACATATATGTATAAGACATTTTATATTAAGATATACTTCATATGATTTGAGGTTTATCTATATTATGGAGGATCCATAATTATGTATATGAAAGTATCGACGGTAAATACAAGATTTCTTAGTAAAAGCTACGATTTAACAAATTTCTCAAAGCTCGAAATGTTATGTCATGTGATTAACATTCACTTTTATTTTTTATAAATTTTACCACCATTCATATGATAAATTTCTAAAGAATGTATAAAAGTTTTTTTTTGTCGGGACGGAGATGGAGGTCACCGAGGACGTCATCGGGGCCCCCATCATCCAGGTGGAGGCGGCCGCGGGAAGGGACATCCCCGCGTTAAAAATAGTCCCCAGCCCCAGGGCACCTAGTGTCGCTTCCGGGGTGTAAAGCGGCGCACAACACCTGAGCCGCTCACAAAGCAGCAGAGCCACGCGCCTTTTGGCGTAGCGCGAGTCCGGCAACGGACGACTCACAGGCAGGGGGTCAGCGGGAACAAGCCCTCTCTGTTGTCCCCTTCCCTGTGTATTGTGATGGACGAAGCTGCTGGGGGGTTTTTAATGGGTAGGTCCGGTCCGAATACGGTTTGGGGTGTCTCACATATCCTCATGGTTTGGCTCGACCACGAGAAACGCGTAAAAGCATTTTCCCCCTACCAAAAAAAAAGGAATAAGGATGTCTGGATAGGGAAGTCTATATTTAAATGTAGAGAATCTCAAATAAAAATTAGTAAAAGAGGTGCCACGTTATGGGAAAGCCTTCGATAGTGAACATCAAGGTCAGTGTTTTCACACAATTTTAAAAGATAAATTCAACGAGGTACCACAAGTCATATTTTTAGTTTTGACGAAATTAGTGTGAGGGATCCCTAATTGTATGTATAATTTTGGGTATTTGTGTCATTTTTGTCATAATCATCATCAAAACAAAAGACAAGTTCAACCATATATAAAATTTAGGTAAAATTAGGGTCATGGATCAATTTCACCAACCTTGTCTTAGCTTAGGGCAATCATGAGTGTCGTGCTGTCATATTCTTTTCATTAAAGACAGAAGTGACAGTGTACTACTTAGGATTATCCTAAGTTAAGACAACGTTGGTGAAATTGGCCTTTAAGATGTCTTAGGGTGCTAATTACAACATTTCCATACTCAGCATCATAAGGCAAGTTAAACGAGATACGAGTACTACAAGCTATATAAGTATATATCAAATTTAGACGAATTTAGGGTCAATTACCTTGCTGGGAAGATGTTAAGGCGAGGCACAGGGTGTTTAAATTAGTGTTTTCAGTTCAACGAGGTATTACAAGCCATATATCAAACTTGGTCGAAATGAGGGTCAAGGACGAGGGTCGTGACCCAATGTGCAATGTGAGTTTCAGGATGCTATCAGCATTTCCATTGCAGCGTGGGGAAGTGGGTCAATTTCTCCTCCTCTAAAGTGAGACCAGTGTGGCGAAGTAGGTCAATTTCTCCTCCTCTAAAGTGAGACCAGTGCTCAAAGGGGAATATATAAAGGTTGAATGATGATGATGTTATATTGAATTTCATCATTGTCATTAAACATTGCTCTATTTACCAATATGCAGATGATACCTGTCTGGAAGCATCCGATAAAAACGTAATGGTAGCCCTACAAAAACTGCAAGACGATTTCACAGCTATTAATAAGTGATCACATGATGTGGGGCTTGTACTAAACAACTACTACCTAAAAAACCCAATTTCTTTATATCAGTTCTGGTCGTAGATCGGTTCCGGGTAAACTCAACCTTGTTGCACATAATCACACTTGCCTACATTCATCTAATAATCAAACCACGAAGTGTATATGTCCCAACATACAACAATGTAAGGAAGCTACATATCTTGGCCTCATTATCAATAGCCGACCTAACTGGGGACCGCATATTGATGCATTGTGTGAGAAACTTCGAATCATTTTGTCTAAGTTTTATATAATTAAATATAAATTACCATATAAAGTATTAATTAATCTATATAATGCTTTGGCAGACTCATTAATATCATACGGACTTTCCAGCTACGGTAGAACCTTCAAAACATATCTAGATAAAATATATAATCTACAATTGAGAATATTAAAACAAATCGTACCAATAAAAATAAAAAATAAATTCAAAGAAAACTATAGTCAACTATTTAGTTTCTGCAAAATGTTACCTATACACACCAAAGTAAAATATTCAATACTCTTGGAAAATATAATGAACAATAAAATGATTAGTCCTATAAAATTAAAAACCCAATTAAGAAAAATGACACAAAATAATAATAATAATAATATTTATTTGCTAGAACATGGTGCGATAGATATTTGTACATTATTGAGTCCAACATATCCTGTCGTTAATCGACGTGCAAATATTTAATATAGATTCATTTAAATATAGTCAAATGATATCCATCAATAATGTCAAGTTATATGGTTACATAATTTAAAAAATACAATTACATCTTAATTTCATTTTCAATGTCAAATTTATATAATTTAATTAATAATGTCAAGCTTTAATTAATTAATTTATAATGTCAATCATAATAAAATTCATTATTTCGGTATTGATTAAACAATGTCAGGCCTTAATTACTTAATTTAAAGTGTAATGACTATCTAATATCTAGTAATGACTATGAAAAAGAAAGTAATGACTATCGGAAGTAACAATATATACAGAAAAAGAACAACAGCTTATATCTTTTCCCGTCTGTACAATGACCACTCACAGTAAAGGAAACAATTAATAATACAAACAAAAAATATATGCTTACTAAATATTTTTTCGAATTTATACGTTAAAATATCGAGTAGGTACATTCCCGTAAACTAATTCATGCAAAATAATGATCACCTGTACTCCCGCAAACCCCACTAAACGCTTGGAAACCTGTTTTACCGCGGCCAAGACTTACTAGCCTAATACGTTTCGACAAAATATGTATCATGAAGTATGTGTATGGAATGTAACGCGGGCAAGTCTGTTTGTGAATGCAAAATTTCTAGACTAGCCATGACTAAGTGTCGAGATAAACCCGATAGGGTTTAACGATGCTTTTACGTTTTAAGACCAACATTATTGTATATTGATAAAAAAATAATAGTTATTTGTACAACAAGTGAGCAAAGTTATTTTTTGTTGCGAGTGCTGACTTTAAATCACGAACTAGCGAAGTAGTCTAGAATTGAATCACGAGCGTAGCGAGTGATTCAAATATAGACTACTGAGCACAGTGAGTGATTTAAGGGCACGAGACATAAAAAAAATTTGCTCTTGTGTTGAACATACAGCTTTTCACCTCTACCAGCGAGAAAAGTATAGGTAAGAAAACCACTAAGACAATATTTTTTTAAATTATTTATAACTAAAAACCCTCACAAAAAAATAACAATAATTATTAAAAATTAAAAGTAAAATTACTGCAATTATGCAAGTTAAAAGTAACTTTTGTTCGGAACTGTGATTGTCGCATTATTTATTTTATTTTATTTTATTTTATTTATATTTCTTAGGAAAACTTACAGCTAGCTTAAATCATAGTAAATAAATAAGTTTGCTGATGGCCAATTACAAGTTTTCACATATATGTAAGTAATAACAATGAAATTTAAAACTAAGATTACAGGAAACATAACTAAAACAGCTCGCAGTCAAAAGATCGAATCAAGTTGCAAAAAATGAAGAATTAATAAGTCTTTTTAGCATACTTGGTGATGAACAAAACAGATCATAGTCATCCTGCTCTGAGGATAGTTTGTTGTAACATCTGCTTACCCGGGAAATAAAATTATTTTGCCTGTAATTGGAATTTGCGCCAGGAACACTTAACAATGCATGCTTCCTTCTTAGCAGTATCGGAGTGCGAAAGCCGAGCTGTCCAAGCAGTTCAGGGCAATCAATCTTACCGTTAACTATCTTAAAGAGATATGTTAAGTCAGCTACACGTCTTCTTTCGGATAACGGCAGAAAATGAAATTTTTTACATCTGGTGGTATAGTCTGGCATGTATGCTTTTACTCGAAATTGCAAGTATCTAAGAAATCTCTTCTGAATAGCTTCGATACGGGATATGTAAACATTGTAAACTGGGTTCCAAACCTGAGAGACATACTCTAAAAGGCTTCTAACGTATGCGCAGTACAAAATTTTCAATGTTTTAACATGCTTAAACTCAGCAGAGATTCTTAAAACAAAACCCAGTGCTTTAGAAGCTCTTTTAATAATCTCGTTAATGTGCTCATCAAACAGTAATTTAGAGTCAAATGTTATTCCTAAGTCTTTGACTGAGGAAACTCTGGATAATATGGTACTCTTAAGTTTGTAATCATAAAAAAGTGGCTGTGGTTTACGGGAAAAGGAACAGACATAACATTTAGATACATTAAGGTCAAGCTTATTTTTATCACAGTAATTTTGGAGGCGATCTAGATCACTTTGTAAATCAGTTGAGTCTTTTATTGTTCTAATAGGATACATAATCTTCATATCATCAGCGTAAAGTAAAATTTTTGAATATTGATTTACTTGCGTATTATGTAATATTTCCGTCTCTACGTTTGTGCATTGCGGAGGGTTTGCAGAAGGGCCTAGTGAAACTGGAGGACTTTCAATAATTCGTATAATCCACTAAATTATTTCATTCACACTCATTATTCGTATAATCCACTAAATTAGTTCAAACGACCTTATACTGAATGAAATTGGTTTGCCGCCAATTCCACCATTTCGTTTTCTAATTTTTTTTAGGAAGTTGCGTTCGGAAATTGCACTGCTTGACATTTTTATAAAAACCCAACATGATATTTTTAAGCGATATATTGTTCACTGGTATTTATTTTAAATATTACGTCTTTAAAAAGGTAATAGTATAATTTATTAACTTAAATTTCAATAAATAATTATTAATAACTAATATTAATGAGTTGAATCGCTTGGCCAAATTGAGTTTCTGAACGAACCTCGCCTAGTTTATTTTTTTCAGCGCCGAGTAAATTCCAAAAGGTGGTGTTCGAAATTCAATTCACTTTGCCTCTCGCTCGCAGCAAAAAGCTATTTCGCTGTGAGTTTTGACGCACCATAAGCACCCTTTTCGTGCTGGGGAGGTGAAAAAAATATTATACAAGATTATTTAGATTTTGAGCCTTAGGCGACTTGACAATCGGACCTAAAAATTACCAAAACGGTCTTATTCTATCATCAAGTGAAAATCCCAAGTCTGTGGATGGAACAGAGAGACAGATGGACGGACGGAGAGATGGGAACATAATGAGTCAGAAGGGATAAGCGCTACCAAATAATGTTTGGGTCATGCTAAAAACAGTAATGACGTAGTAGATAATATCCTAAAAACTAAAAATAATAAGACAGCGCAAGATACCAATCATGACACAACAAATCGAGTATTCCCATCAACCGAGAACAGTGTTTTTCAACGTTATTCGTAGTATGTACAATTGCCCGCAAATATGTACTATATTTACATAAAATCATTCCATTTTGAGGAATTTAAGGATTTTATAATAGAGTCAAATGTTTAAGTTTGTACTCATGTAAGTAAATCCTAAGTTTTATTACTGCTGAAACTAATGGTGACAAAAAAACCGAGATGCGTCTTTATAATCGAAACGCTGTTTAAACGCTATTAAAATAGATGTTTTCAAACTAGGCTGAAAAAAATAATGTCCATTTCAGTGATCCACTTAATTGCTATCTATGGTGTTACGAGACGAGGTAGGCATGTAATTGATCTATTATTTATTCATTCATAATTAGATAACCGTCAGCGAACAATATTTGTGTTGTTTCAGTTCTTTAATGGTCGATTAGCACGATACAAAGTAGGTAACTGGAGCTTTAATATTATAGCATCATTCTAATAAATTTTTATTATTAAAAAAAATTGGATGTGGTTTCTAACATTTTTAGTTCTCATTTCCGAAACTTATGATAATTTCATGCACTCGACTGTGGGTTGATGTTTGAGTTAGTCAATTGTTGAATTTGTTATTTAAGAACTAACACAAAAATAAAATACGAGTAATGATTAGTTTAAAAAAACGTTTTTGAAACAATCAGAGTACTCGTCAATACGACATAAACGAGCCCAAACACGATGGGGCTGTGTCGTTTTATTCCGGAGTTCCTATGGACACCTGCAGCGTCAGATCAACTCCTTGTTATCATAATATTGCATTGTTGCGTTATAAACATATGCATGCAAAATTTCGGCTAAATCGTAAGCCGGGAAGTGGATCAAATTTAACTTGCAAAATTTTATTACAGTCAACACCGGGACAGGTGAAAGTAAATATATCGGTTATAGATATATCGACCTGGAAAATAGTAGAAACTTTTAAGTATTTTGTTGTAATTTTTTTTAATAAATCGTGATCAACAACGATCTCATTCAAACACGTTTCAAACATTTCAAACATGTTGGAAATGTTTTTAATAATTATAAAAAAAAATAAAACAAACAAAACACAAAGTGAAAAAGTAATGGAATCATTTGATCGCGGGTTAAACCTTGCAAAACTTATTACATTCAAAAAGTTAAGTGTTTGATTTACCAATTTGTATATGAAATATTTATTGCTTATGCTAAGGACAAAATGACCGATCGCTCGTAATGTGAGTGTCGCCTCATATAACATTAAAAGTCAAACATAAAACTCCACCGACATAAACCAAACGAGGCCGACATTGTTTGCTCTAGCGGCGCCGAGCGAAAGGTAATCGTTAAAAATCCAGAACAGCTACAAAATCTGAAAAATGATCTTAAAGACGCACACATTTTATACAAGCTTCTCGCCCGCAGCCTCACTTGCAGGTTTTTCGTTTTTCCTGTTGGATAACTTGGGATATAGTTCCTCTAAATATTTCCATTGTGAAAACCATAACGCAGAGGCATTAAAAAAATCCCGTGGAATTAGATAACAATAAGATTAATAATCAATCAAATTGCAGACTCAGCAAGGGAAAAATCATATTGAAATTTTAAGTAGTTTAAATATAATTGTTATTTATTTCTTTTAGGTTCTAAACGAAACAAGAATTATTTTACATAAACATCATAATTATCTGTTGATGAGGCATGACATATCCCTCATCAACAACATAATCAATTAAAAACATTTCAAATTGTTGCTGGAAGTAAGTTAATCTCAATAATTTCACGTTCTTACTATATTTATTGCTACTGCCATATTCACAATATTCACATAGAGCATTGTAAAGAACAACTCAAATCGAATTTTCGTGGAGCTTTAGCTCGCGATGCGAAGAGTGGCAAACTCTTGTTATAGTGCCCAGACCACACCAGGAGGCAGACATACAAATTTGCTTTTTAAACAACTTTATCAACAAATGATGTAAAATGTTGTAAAGTCAATGTCAAACTAAGCAAACTTTTGAAAACGTTCAGCTATTTATTTTTTGTAAATATGCCATTTCAGATAGTCTTTGTCTCTCTTCAATAAAAATTAACTTCCTCTATTCTTTACGTCGAGTGTTCCAACAGTAAATATAAAATTATCTAACAGCACAATTATACATTCAACGCGTTATCTCAATTAACACGGACAATCACAATAAACTTTTACAGCGTGGAGGGAATCAGGAAAAGTAGCTGGTGTAATAGCAAAGCTATCCTCATTTAAGTCGCTCTCCAACAAAACGTAACAAAATCAACGCTTCGTGTGCCAACTGTGCCCCGCACCACGCGGGTACAATGGCAAAAACAAACCTTGACGGTAGGATGAGCGGAGGGGCACGCCGCATTGCACCAGTTGAATTTCACCCCAAAACACCCCAATAGGGAGTACGCCCCCCCTTCGCCCGCGTCCCCGATGTGCCCTGCTGGTTATGGGGTACTTGTTGACGCTGCTTCGCATGGAACCAAGATCGGGATTGATTTCCAAATTTCGTTGCGCTGTTTTTTTCACGACTCGCCCCATAATTGGTCTAAAGAGAAAACGTTTTTCTCACCAATTCGTATGCGTCGCGTTCGACGAGTTACTGATGTCGTCCCATTTTGTACGCGCACTTAAAGATGTATCGCTCAATTTCATGTTTGTCGAAGAAAAATTGCCTGCTGGTAAAATTGAACGCTCATAACCGTTTTATCGTTGAAATATGCTGAGCATGTTTAATATATCAACAAGAGAACTTTCGAACGGATATTAGCGTCGATTTAATTTTGAGTTTATTATCATAGTAAAGAAGTGAGTACTTTCGCATTGTTCATATTGAATAAAAGTAGTGTTTGTATTAATAGGTATTTCATCAAGATATTCTCAGTTAAAGACAGTTTTTTAAAAAAGTAAATATAATCTTCTCATGGAAAACAAAACATGTATCTAAGGGATATTAGCATTAGAATAACTTACTTTTGCACTCAAAGATTTTTTTTAAAAAGAATCCGACATTATTATAATTTCTCAAAAATGCGATCACTGTTAATCGTAATAAGCGCATTGCAGATTTTTTATCCGAGTGCAGCATAGGAGTTATTGGACTGCCAAAACTTTATTACGTCATCTGCATTGATTTATGTTTTTAAGTATCAAAACTAAATAGGCATTAATCCTTTTTATCGTATAAAAGTCGTGTCTAAAGGTTTGTAGGTCATACGATTTTTTACATTATTATTAAAGTATTACCAATACTCTAATACAACATCAAATTATTAACGCAGGTAAAATAAATGTAGGTTAACATCAACTAGTTTTTGGTTACACTAAAAATAAGCATTCGAATACTTTGTAATAAAGTAAAATAGTAGATCTCATTTTTCAATTTTCTTCCGGAATCGAGACCGGCTTCCACTTAGAGATCCCCGGCTCATGTTCCTGTCTCAACGTGTGTGCAGCTGTTCACACCAAATTTTTCTCACGTTCCTATATTGCTCTACATTCATTTTGTTCTTTATCTGTATAAGTAAAGTTTTATTTTCTTTATATTTATGAGTCCCCGAATTCCGGTGATATGATTATGTTATTCCAATGAAATAATTGTTACAATACATTAGAACTCTTATAATACTTGTATAATACTCGAGATTACTTCATTAATGAAAATAATTCAACAAACTATCAACCACTTATTAAAAATGAATGAATTAAATACAGAAAATAGAGTATTTTTAATTTTTTTATGTTTATTGTTTATGACAAATAAGATAGCCATTTTCTGTATTTTTATAGCTTTAACACCCTTTGAATTGTAAACTTCTATTATTATAAATTATGTGAGATTATCCAAAATATCAGTAACTTACTATTAGACGTCATTTAGTTTTTAGCATCATTCAGTGAAAGCCACGTATAGTGTTTTATAACTGAATAGAAAGAGACAGAGCAACGATAATAACTAAAATGAATTGACGGCTTTATGTACGCCAGTTAATCCTGTAATAATATTTTAGTGTAATTATCGTTGTACTATATGGGGTTGTTATACACGGTTATTTTTTTATCACCCTGGAAAATTTAAGGGAGGCTTCACGACATGGTATTAGAATGTTATAAATATGAATAATATTTTTTTTAATATTTATTAATTTAATTTTTTTTTATTTCATTTTTTATATAATAATGGATGTGCCCTGAAGCGTCCCTAAAATTTTTCAGGGTGATAAAAAAATAACCGTGTATATGTAACCATTAACAAACTGTAGTTTATGAGCTTTACACAAAGTTTCTAAGAGATCACTGTTCTATTGTGCATTATTAATGAAACAGGAATAAAGATTCCTATTTTATTCGGTCATCCATATATCCAAAATTATTTTGTTGGATACACTAACGTTTGTTCAGCATTCAACAATTTAATGCGGAAAAAATAATATTACCTTAATATTATTATTAGTTTAGTTTACTACTACTAAATAAGTCAAAGATATTATAAATCTATAGGCTTTAACAGTTTCAAACAAAAAAATATGTTCTGTTTGATGCAAGTGCCTGCGCGGTTTTATTGGAGTTCCGCCAAGAGAGTAACCAACCACCTTCCACCTGCACAGAATATTATAATGTTCATCTGGCACGAGATAGGATTACGGGACTCGAGATCTATTCCGCATTGAGAACCAGATAGACCTTTTTATTCCAAGCTTAATTCATGTGTCTATTTGGCTTATTTAGGTCCACTACCATTATAAAAGTTTGTAACCTAACTTAGCGATGATTTAATTTTAAACACACCCAATATATTTAGTATTTGGTATTACTGAACAATAGCTGAACAAACATCCAAACGATCATGATCGTCTTTCATACTTGTAATATTAATACGTTATTTTTATGATAATTATTCATATAAAATTTTCTATTATACTCGTACATGGCATTTAAAACGAAATTTTTTGTGTTAAACCAAAAAAAAGAAACTTCGCTGGCCATATTATTTTTATTTTATTCAATTCATTTGAATCTGTGTTTTGAATTTACTGTGTGGCTTTCAGTTAGTGTGTTGGCAGGAAGCCCAACCGATAGCGTGCATATCTGAACCTATTAAGTACGCCCGCTCGCTCACCCGTTCATCTGCTATACTAGACATGAAGGTATTGCGATAAATGTATTGCAATGTTGCTATGGCACCATAGTGAAATGCTTTCATTCTGATTAATATCGCATTATTTTACGTATGAGTTAGTTCCACTAATGCAGCTGGTCGATTTTGTACGTTACTACGGAATACTTAGCCTAGTCATCGACAGGTGTGGTGCGAAAAAGTATTACACCTCGTAAAAAGGGATGACATGCCATAAATCGCTATATAATAGGGATGAGTTCAGATGCTACTGTTTTATCCAAAAGTAATAAAGCTATTTCTTAAATGTATGTAACAGAAATTGTCATCAATTTTGAATTATGGATAACTAAGAGGAATATAACAAGGACAAAGACAAAAATGAGATCGTCGATCTCATGTTCTGCCGCTACAGCTGGATAAATGTTCGTGGATTTATTTGGTTTAAATCTCTTTTAATAATTCATCATTAACAGCTCATCTACGTCCCCACCGAGGGGCTCGAGCCTATCCTAAATTAGGGCGATTAGACCTAAGTCAACCACGCTGGCCAAGTGCGGGTTGGTCGACTTCACACACAACCTGTAAAGAAATTGTTTCTTGACGGGTATGTGCAGGTTTCCTCACGATGTTTTCCTTCACCGTAAATAAATCGAATGAACGTACGTATGAAGTCAAAATTTGAAAACACATTGGTACGTGGCGGGATTCGAACCGCTACCTCCCGATTGGAAGGCGACGGCCTTGTAACGTAGTGAGCTGCAGGTGACGCAGTGGTGCAGTGGTTAGGGAGGTCAGCCAAATGAAGCACCAGAGTTGTGTTACTGATATATATATATATTCTCCAATCGTTACAAATATTATAATAATAAGGAAAAGGCACTACATAAGTGCCTAAGTTAACGAGGAAGACATATTTATGATAGATATATTAATATTAGTAATTTTCGTGGTAGTTTTGCACTCACGACTTTTGGCGTTTTGGTCAGTGATTTATTGAGTGACGGGAAAGACGAATTAAATTATATCAAAGACATAAGATTTGAAATGCAGTCAGGTTAGGCGGGAATGCAACGAGTTACTATATCTACAATAGGTAGCACCTCGTTACAGCCTTACTTTTTATAAAGTCCTTGAGAATAATTCATTTAATAAACTTAATAAAAAACGGAATATATAGGAACATGCTAATAGTGGCATTGATATTTTTGAAAAAAAAATAGAGCAACTATTGCCATTATTCAAGAAGAATAAACTACGACTACGGCCTGTGTGATTTCTTCTAAACATTTTGCTGATTTGTAGCTAGTTATTTTAATACACTAATGCAGCATTTTACTTGAAACCAGACGTATTTCGATGGGACTCCTGTGTGATTTTACATAGAGAGTTCAAAAACAAATAAATTCTGTTTTATTGCTGTTGGATCAATAACATTGCACAGAAGTGTGCCCTAGAGCATACGCCCTATTTAATTCACCTACATCGATTGATTGAATAAAAGGGCTTTTAAATATATTAAATTGCCGTTATCGAAAGTTAGAGTAATTTTTGAATATGAGTTCCGAGATAGAAGTAACGCACAAGAAACTGCTCGCAAGACCAATGCTGTGTTTAGAGACGATACTGCTAAGGAACGCATCATGCATGTTCGCTTAATCGCCTTCGTGTGGAACCTTCGAGTTGAAGAATGAGTTTTGCGTAAGACCAGCCTCTAAGGTAATTAATAACGAATTAAATGCGATAGCGGAAGCCGCGCATTTAAAGCTTACTATACTGGTAGGTACAGCAGTGAAGGGATTTTGGATCTAACTGTGACGTGTGATTGAAAGTGGATTTTTATGATAATTGCAAGTCAATAGTGCAATGGCTGACTCTAGGTTAAACGCCGCAATAATGCCGTGAAGTGACTTATTCATAGAAAGTGATGATAGCTCTTTAATGGAAACTTCATGATTCCTACAGTTTCCTCAGATCCTGGCATGAAATAACAGCAGATGTCCACTGTACAGAACTTAGAACAATGTTGGCGAAACTCACAGCGAAACAGTCTCGACGAATTGGTCTTTACCACTAATGCTTCAAATAAATATTTAAAAAATATTGAACACTTTAATGCGAGAAAATTACGAAGCTACCTAGATGATCTCATAAAATAAAATATTTTAAAGAAAAGACTTACGGAACAAGCCAAGCCTCAATTCACAGATTGCAACAATATATCGGAAATCCTTTTCAAAGCTTCCGAATACATGAAAGCAAAGGTTTCCCTGAATGCACAACGTTAAATCTTCCATTTTATTTCGATTTGTAGGGGTATCAAGAATTGTGTCCGGGAAATATTGAAAACAGCAAGAGTATGTCGGATTTTTCCGAACGTAAAATTTTACTGTTAATATCGGAGATTGAGACTGTAGAGCATAATACCATTGCTTGCATCTTTTGCATTGGCAAATAATACCCCGCGTTTGTGAGTGATGTTTTTTATAAAGTGATATAAAATGTTTTACAAATTAAAACATATTCACTTTCATGACTATTTCTAATAGTTTTGACATAACAGTAACTAGTAGATAAATAAAAAAAATATTAATTCTAATCAAAATTACACAATTAAAGAATTTATATTTAAACAACCTTAAACCAGTCTTTACCAACAGAGCAACGTAAAACATCTCAAATGCAGCCACAATAGCCCACGTTGTAATGTTGACAATATGAAATCAATAATGAAGCTACAAAGAAACTTCAAAGTTGAGTACACAGACAACGTGCTGATGCAATTTGTTATTTATGCCTGATCGTATGAGAAGGGCGGTGATTTTTACGGCTCTCTGCGTCTAATTGATTGTCATAAAACCATCAAATTCCATAATTTCGATTAATCATCACGACGCATATCGTATATTGTGGGGCAGAAAATTGTTTGTCATGAACTCAAAATTAGTTCCTGTTCAAGAGGCATTAGTAGAGTGTATCATCTAGATAAACTAAGAGAACCTTAATAGCACCTAAAACCGATTTCTGTTTTTGAGAGTCTTTCACTTTAATGAGGTTTAGAGATAAATGTTTTAAGTAAAGCAAGGGATGCTTTCTTCCTTTACATATAAGACTCTCCAATGTACCTACCTAAATTACATATTACCTAGATACCCGTGACATTTCGCCATTATAAGGATGATATTAAATACTGCAGTTTATTTTGATCCCTATGCCACCCCTTAAAGTTTTAATTTATTATCCGGTTATGTCTAGAAATTGTTGCAACATGCAATTTGCAATTTGGCATTTATAATTTATTCACTTCATACTATATTAATTACTAGCTTTGCGCTCGCGGCTTCGGCGCGTTATTATTGTTTTACCGGAGGAATTTTCTATTTTCCCGTAAAATAATTTTGTAGTCTATTATATAAAAGACTGTTATTTGTATTTAGGACTATAATAAATTTTATAGAAATTGGAGCAGATTTTTAATATTTTCCATAGAAACTTTCAACCCCTATTTCGCACCCTAAATGGCTGAATTCTGTAAGAGTTTGTAAGAGTATGGAGCGTGTACTGAATGCTCATCTTATTGGCTACCAAGAAGGTAACGACCTCCTCAGTGACCGGCAGTACGGTTTTCTGCCAAGACGGTCTACCGGGGATCTTCTAGTGTATGCCACACACCTCTGGAGCGAAGCCATTGAGAGGTACGGTGAAGCTCTCGCGGTTTCACTGGACATCTCAAAGGCATTTGATAGGGTCTGGCACGACGGCTTGCTTAGCAAGCTTCCTTCATATGGACTACCCCCAAACCTTTGCTCATGGATAACTGATTTCCTGAGGAACAGATCGATTCGGATAGTCATTGATGGCTGCTCGTCTGATCCCTTGGCTATCGATGCCGGAGTCCCCCAGGGATCGGTCCTCTCTGCAACACTTTTTCTGCTACACATCAACGATCTGTTGAAACCCGGTATCTTTGGGTACGCAGACGATAGCACAGTTGCAGAGAGATATATGTCCGATGCTAAGGCTGGGAAGACCGAAATTGAGCTGCTCAGAGCGAACATGGTGGGAGGCGTGAACTCGACCCTGCAAGTTTCGGATCTGGGGGTAGCTAACAGAGTCGAGTTCAATGCCTCCAAGACCCAGGCGTGTCTTTTCAGCTCCAAGCTGAACCCGTACAACTTGGTTCCCACATTCCGAAGTGTACCCTTGCCTTTAACGGACCATTTAAGCCTACTGGGCATCGACCTCTCACCGAACCTCAACTTTGGGCGTTCTATTGAGGCGAAGGCGGCTACTGCAGCTAAAAAGCTTGGCATACTCTCGAAGGTTAGGCGGTATTTCACGCCGGGGCAGCTTCTTACACTTTATCAAGCACAGGTCCGGTCGTGCATGGAATACTGCAGCCACCTTTGGGACGGCTCTGCTAAGTACCAGTTATCTGTCCTTGACTCGGTGGAGCGCCGGGCGAAGAGGTTGATCGGTGAAGACACTCTGAAAATTTCAAATTTCCAGAGTCTTGAACATCGCCGCGCAGTGGCCCGTTTATCAATTTTTTTAAAGGCTACATTTCGGAGAGTGTTCCCAAGAGCTGTTTGATCTTATTCCACCATCTCCCTTTTACTACCGAGGCACCCGGAGAATGGCAAAGACCCACCCCTACGTAGTAGAAATTCCACTGCTCCGCACGAAGCGTTTCGCTTCCACTTTTTTAATGCGTACTGCAAAGGAATGGAATTCTTTGCCGTCCTCTGTGTTCCCACCTCATTACAACCCGGGTCTTTTCAAGACTAGAGTGAGTCGGCACCTAATGAGTAGGCACGCTCCACCTTAGTCCCCACCTTTGCTTACCATCAGGCAAGATGAGGACAAGTGTCTACCCATAAACTATTAAAAAAAACAATGAAACACGTGTTTAATGAAATGTTTTTAAGAATATGAATCTCAAGGTTAATAAAAAATGTTGCTAATTTAAAATGATATCCATACTAACTTGCAACCCCTATTTCAAATCGCCTTCTTAGTGTGCGTTCGCATTGTGAATTAAAACAACTGTCCAAATTTCACGTTTCTACCATTAGCGGTTACGGCTGTGCGTGCGTCTATAGATGGGAACTTCTCCTTGAAGGCTATTGTGGAAGCGGATCCATCGCAAACCACGTCCGAGTTAGCTGCAAGCTGCCGTGTTAGTGATAAAACTGTTTTAATCCACTTGAAGCAAATTGGGAAGGTGAAAAAGCTTGAAAGGTGGGTACCTCACGAATTGAGTGAAGCAAATCAACAAACGCGCGTTGACTGCTGCGTTGCATTACTCAACCGGCACAATAATGAAGGGATTTTAAATCGAATCATTACTTGTGATGAAAAGTGGGTCCTGTACGATAATCGAAAGCGCTCATCGCAATGGCTGAACCCTGCCGAACCAGCCAAACCATGTACCTAGCGAAATTTACTCCAAAAAAGTTACTTGTGAGCGTTTGGTGGACTAGGGCTGGTGTCGTTGGCCAGACGATTACGGCAGATGTCTATTGTCAATTCAATTCAATTGGAATGTCTAAGTCTCTAAGACATCCACCGTACTCTCCGGACCTTGCTCCAACAGATTACCATTTTTTTCAAAATTTGGATAACTTCTTGAAAAGGAAATAATTCAACTTCGATGTGGCAGTCCAAACCGCCTTCAAAGAATTTATTGATTCCCGTCCGAATGGTTTTTCTAGTAAAGAGATCGATGAACTACCTATGAGATGGCAAAAGTGCATAGATAGCAATGGTACATACTTTGATTGAATAAATATATTATATTAAAAAAAAAACGACTATGTTCCTCCCATACAAAACGCCAATTTCATATGTAAGGATCTAATATTTAAAAGACGTGTACGTATATAACTACATAAACATAAAAATAATACAACTCAATAATTGACAATATTTTAAATTATATTTCGAAGTAGAAAACAACATCGCAATTAGTTTGAAAAATCAGAGAGGGCATTGAAAATGCCCCTCGTTATTTTCACAAAACTCTGTGCCAAAACGATTATGCCACTACAGAAATTCTAAAGGCCCTTTGTACCGACCAGCTAACTTTTTCCGACTATTATCGACAAGCGCGCTGCACGTGAATCGCTTTCAATTTGCAGGAGAGCAATCGACGAGTGTGGCGACCTGCGCCTCCGAAGAGGGATGGTTAACTTATTCACATAGCTCGGCTGCGCATTTTTCCTTTGAATTTTTATTTTCATACAGCCGCGGCATTGTGTGTATAATAGTTTCAACAGGTACGGAGACAGTTTTATTACAATCGTGGATTTTCGATAGAAAAGCTCGAGTTTTAAAGAAGTTAAGCGGAGTTTTACCGAGGTACTCGTAGCTTGCATGTGAAGTAATAATTCAATAGAAGTCTATAAATATATCAAAGCCCCTTTGTAAAGTTATTTTTAAGGTGTTTTTTTTTCCAATTGAACTCATTAAAATAAGTCTTAACATAATAATCCTTGACTTAATGATTACCTTGAAGGTCAGCACTAACTAGTAGTGTTGTTTGAAAATGCAAACTGCAAAAAATATTTCAGGAAGGTTGAATCGTTCGAGGCTTACCCAAGGCTTTGTCTATATTATGCATGTTTGTTATCGTAAGCTAAAGGTTATAAGATCTTAACTATCATCATTATTATCATCACAGCTCATATACGTCCCTACCGGGGGGCTTAAGCCTACCTACCGTAAGTTAAGGTGTATAAGGCCTTACCTTATACGTACTCGTACATATGAAATTCAAAAATCGAAAAACACATTGGTACATGGCAGGATTAAACTCCTCCTGACCTGATTAGAACGCCAGTGCCAAAAAAGGCAATATCAATAAAAGTTATTGAAATCATCGGTTGTCAGTTTCGCTGACTGGTAATCACACTCTTATTACAGATGTGTAATCTGTATTTTACAAGTGGAGCAAAAGTCTGTGATACAAAAATACCTGTAAAGTTGAAAGAGAGTTAAATGGTCCATTATAAAGAGTCCATTTACGATATATGAAAACCTTATTATCTTGTAAGTACGAGTATATCTTACCGCCAAAAATAATTCTCGTTAAATTTTTCATTGATGTGCAAACCCTATATAGTTCAGTAAAATTAAAGAGTAAACTCATTGATTTACTACCAAACTAGACATGGGCTGGATTAGCTAATTTCCGTACCTAATCCACCTGTTCCTAATATTTTCAAACACCTAATCCAAATACCTGTTCCTAATATTTATTCAGTTCCACCAAAAATATTCGGAATAGGGAATGTATTAGTATAGTACTTGTAATAGGTCCTAATATTTATTAGGTACCGGCATAAATATTCGGAATAGGGAATGTATTAGTATCGTAATAGGTCTAAATATTTATTCAGTATTGGCATAAATATTCGGATTAGGGAATGTATTGGAATAGTAATAGGTCCTAATATTTAATTTCATTCTTGATTCAAGTTTCATATTTTTTACCGTTTTTTTTTGTGAGTATATTACGTGATTACTCCGCCCATTGTGGACCGATTTTCAAAATTCTTTTTGTGTTCGATAGAGTATAGTCCTGGGGTGGTTCCATTGTCACCAAAGTCAGGATCTGATGATGGGATCCCAGGAAAATCGAGGGAAACCCTTAAATTTCATAGGTACGTCCAACGTGTTTCATGTTTTTTTCGAAGCTATTCAGATATTTGCGTCTGGTAGTCATGAAATGAGCTGATGATGGAAGGATCCTTGACTTTTAGGAGTTAGAGGTTAGTTTTTTTAAAATACAATAGGCACTTTTTGTTGCTAAATTGCATTCTTTCAAGTCACTTCGGTGAGCTGGTATTAAATTTACAAAAAACATTAAAAAATTATTGTTACAAAAAAATAAAACCGACTTCAAAAAGACTTCAATTTGTCAGCGACTTCATAATAAAAAGGTGATGGTGTGCATTCTTATATAATTTTTGACTTTTATGTGTTTTTGAAGTCGGATTTTATTTTTTTGTATTTTGTAAAAAGATTTTATGATTTTCTTAAACTAACCGAGCGTTTGTACCGAGAAACATAAAACATGTAATGTATGCTTTTGCGTCCACGATTGTGTTCGCAATTTCGGCTGTCAAAGTCATAAAACATGTTTTGCAACTTGTTGGGATGTTGACAATGGAAACGCGTTCATAAACATTGACAGAAACATGTTTAAAACATGTTTTTTGTAGATGTTTCGTTAGTGCAAACGCACGGTTAGTTCAGCAAGAGATTCGCTGTATTTTCTAAGCAAAAAATAGTTATGGTATTTTATCCTAGATGATGTTTGAAACTTAATAATTAGACGTAAAGTGTAGTTTTGTTTACAGGACCTATAGTTTGACAAATTGATACTTCACGATTAACAAACCAAATGGTATACGAATACCTAATCCTAGGTGGCATGGATTAGGTACGTACTGGTAACGAAAAATACCTAATCCACGTACCTAATCACATATTTATGCCTCAAGTCTATACCAAACGTAGATAATGCATGAACGTTCGAAAAGTGGGCCGGTGATGAACTGCCCAATCGGGCCTCGTGCAGTTCTTTTCCATGCGTTGGATAAGCAATTTTGAGCATTATGTTTGAAAGTATAAAGTTGATATTTTCTTGTAGCAATTACTAAAACGTCAAATTTAATGTGGCTAGGTATGAAGTGATGTAACTGCACACGGTTGTACTTCAAATAGTTGCCGTAATAATAAAGAATAAGGTTGAATTCGATAAATACGGTACATTCTTTATGGTAATTTTAATTCGGGTGTGCATATTCAACTACCTATTTAACAGCGTACAAATGTATAGTCGATTAGGTGACAGATTTCAAGCGCGTTTTTGTATGAAGTGCTCTATCTACGTTTGGTAGTAAATCAATGAGTAAACTACACAGAATGACAGGTGCGGTCATCTGACATGACAGCTTGCTAGGGTTGACGGTGTTTTTGGCTTAATAATTTATTATATTTTTACGGGTTTTGTAACAAGTTGTATACCGAGTATATTGCGCTAGTCAGATGGGTTGGTGTACAGTTTTGATTTAAGTTTTAGTAAGAGCTATGAAGATGTTATTGTAGTAAGCCTCTTTAGTCTGCTCTTGCGACATCCACGGAAAGAAAGAATGCAACGACACATACCCCTTTAATAAAAAGTCTTAAGATTGACGCATTTTAAACTTTCAAGTAGGATATTCATCTTTACTGTTCAGTAACTTAATAAACTGATCACAGATTTTAAAGATTCGGGCTGATTTCGAATTTTGTATAAATTAATCATTATTGTTGTGAAATATAAGTTTAAAAATACGATACGTATACCTAGAAGGATGATATAATATTGACAGAAGTAAAAAGGAATTAAAATAATTTAATGATTTTAATTGAGTTTAGTTTTAAAAGATTAGTTAATGTTGTATAATATTTAGATTATAAGTAGGAGTATTATTATAGTAACCAACGAATATTCCAACACCGGCACTCCAATTATTATGCTTTTGATAAAAGAGATTAAGCGCAACACCCTTTATTCGTAATATTACCACATACGAGTAAACGTTTCTCAGGTAAGTATTGAAACGCGGGAACATATGAAAAGCGTAGATAAAATTAATGTTGTCGCCACCATAAAGACTGTCGTATTTAACATTTTCGGATTAAATGGTGTAAAAAGTCTGCAAATAAAAGCTGAAATTAACTCTTTGTAAGCGTTCAATATTTATTTAGACTATGGATATTGCACTGTAGCAAAAAACGAGCAAGGCATGAGAGAGTATCCAAATTGAAAAAAACCGGCCAAGTGCGTGTTGGGCCACGCGCAGTGTAGGGTTCCGTATCCGTAGTTGCAATTTGCAAATACCAACTTGAGTTCACACACACCTTACAACACGTTGCTGATGGACCGGGGGAACCATTCGCATCAGCCAGATATCTATCGCAGGTAGTTTATTGAGCGCTCCACATTCATGCGAGATTCTCGGCAAGAATCTCCGCGAGAACCGCGGCAAGAACTTCTTGGGTACACAAGGCAGGGTTGGTACAAAATCAGTGATTAAATCAAATGTCTTTATTTTTGTGAAGAAAAATGTTATTTATGAATATCTATTTTCCGAGTAAATCAGATATTTCATATTTCAGTGTCATTATTGTAATTCTTGATTAAAAAAACTAATTTTCCAGCTTTTGAGTCCCTAGTCTGTTACGTATTTCGAGTAAACAATGCCAAATGTAAAAAAAAACTTTCCACTGATGCTGAGGAGGCTATCGCTCCAAATAGTTGCCTCAGAACTGGGTAAATATTTAATTTATCCTCTTCCTCTTTCGTTTCCGCAAAATAGTTGCTTACTTATTAAAATTAGTAACGATAAAAACGAAAAAATCATGATAAATTAGAATTTATTCAATAAATCTAATTGGATTTTATTAAAAAATCATGATTTTTCCAACCCTGGTATAAGGTTCTCAATATAGCTCTCGCGCCTTTGTCTCGCGCCAAAAAACCGACGAAAGTCGGAGAACTACGCGAGAACATCGCGAGAACCTGCGAATCGGGTCCACATTCACGCTTCTCGTGTTGCTCTCGCGTTCTCGCGAGATTCTCGCGAGAATGTGGAGGGCTCATATTAAGTAAGCCGGGAAGCCGTCAGCACCACAGAATAAACTCCAAGGAAGAATATTCAAACAATTGCCTTCGAGCATTATTTGGATATGATTAACACATAACTTAATCGTTTTAAAATTTACAACAGCGCCATCTCTGTGGTCATATACGCACCAATACAATTGTATACAGTGGCGCCATCTCTGTCAGCACGTTCAGACCATCAACTTACAGTATTGAGTGTCTGTTGCTACAGTACTAATTTTCAATGAAGTTTTACTTTTCTGAGTACATTTCATAAGTTGGTCTTCTATAACTTTTTAGTTTGTACTTAGTACTCAACTCTGATAGTTTTCCTTTAAACTTCGTTATATATACTACTGTTGTAATTTTTTTCACGTGTCCATATATAACCGTTTAGCAGATAGAGGGGGGAGAAACTTACCTCTAACAAAAATTTGCACTTTAAAACCAAATATTTCAGAAACGGATCCCTAAATAAAAAAATGATGCTGTGAACCTTATATTATTTTTTAAAGACCTATTCAACAATATCCCACACGATGGGTTAGTCGAGTAAAAAAAATTACTCCCACTTTACTTGTATGGGAGCTACCCTAAAAAAATATTTTTTTCTACCACTTTTTTGGCATAAATAATATACATACCCATACAAAATTACAGCTTTCTAGTACTAATAGTCTCCGAGTAAAATCGCGGACAGACAGACAGACATGGCGAAACTATAAGAGTTCCTTGTTTACTACGGAACACTAAAAACGGAAGTTTGTCGTGGTTTATTATTGCCGGTATAGGTTTGAATTGAAGATGGAGATTCAAAAATCAACGGAAAACATTGATTTACTACCAAACGTAGATAGAGCGCTTCATACAAATACTTGAATATGCACGCCCGAATGAAAATTACCATAAAGAAAGTACCGTATTTATTGAATTCAACCTTATTCTGCACTATTACGGCAAGTATTTTAAGTACAACCGTGAGAAGTTACATCATTTCATACCTAGCCACAGATCAAATGACTGTTAGTAATTGCTACAAGAAAATATCAACTTTATACTCTCAAACATAATGCTTGAGATTGCTTATCGCGTTGTCGCTCCCACGCATGAATGAGATAACACATCGTGATACAACGCCCGTGCGAGCGAGACGATTGTGATGTACTGAGACTGACGCGAAGCGACATTTTTATGATTAAAATAATTGTTTTTGATTGGGTTTTATGTATAAATCGAATATTTGAATACATGATAAGATGTGAAATGAGTTTACTCACGCAAAATAAGAAATCCCGTCTTTTTTCAGCCGTTTCTGGCTATTGTTACCACAACTTTTGAATGCGCACTTCGGCATGTTTACGTGCCGCGTGACAGCTAATCACTCACTATGGAAAGGAACTGCACGAGTCGCGATTGAGCAGTTCTTCACCGGCCCACTTTTCGATCGTTCATGCGTTATCTACGTTTGGTAGTCAATCAATGACGGAAAAACAAAACTACGAAACGAGAATACAGTTTTAGTTTAATTGACAGATAGGATGCGTGGCTTATTCCAATCAAATTCAATATTACTTTGACAAAGTCCGGTGTACGTTTTTATGTGTGTATATATGTGTAAGTTTTTAATTTGTACTTGAATACCTGCGCACAATCGCTACAGGTAGATCTTTAAATTAATATATGATTACTTAGAAAATAACACGCTTAAATCGAATTTCACCAACATTTTAACATGCGTTATAGTTAACATCAGTATTTAAGACAACAGTTCATACAAATTTTATGGTTTAAAGCTGCGGCTACCTAATAGCGACTTATATTGTTACATTCAACCAACATCGGTCCTAAATTGTTATACGAGTCTATAACAAGGTACCGAGGGACGCTCTTGCCAACTCATTTCTCAGTGTCTGATTATGCGGTTTATACAAACCCACAGTCTGAATGATGCGAGTAGGTATTATTTGAATTGTACGTAAATTAGTAAATTCAATGGTATCAGATTTTATAAAATCGTGTTTGAATCGGGAACTTAGGGGCAAATAGGTCTTAAACGCTTGAAAGTAGAATTCAACTACACATTTAGTATCTATACTACACATAAAAATTGTATTATAAACAATGTTGTGAACGTTTAACATTTATATCTGTAGTTTTCACGCGTAAAAGCATGCGCATATTCTCCAATCATAGAATCTGCAGATAACTAGATATTAAACTGACGGTAAATTAAATAGTAGCATGACACGTTAAACACGGAATCCCAATAGTGTCCCGAGCAATAAAACATCAAGAGACAACCTTTACACCTAGCCACTTTTACGGTTTCGCACCCTTTTACGCTACTTAAAATGCCTGCAGAGCACTAGCACTTGGAACACAGCACGTAGGCTCTAAATCTGTGAAATACAACTCCTGCACGCAGTAATTTTTTGAGCGAATTTCACCATTTATACCTCAACCAGTTGGTCAACAGAGAGCTAAAATAAAAGACACACTTTTCACTCTTGTTTGGAAGCGGCTAAAGCATTTACGAACAACGTAAACTTTTATTTCCAGCTCGGCATCCACTCTCGAATAACTGGAGTTGTTAATTTCTGCGGGCTTTACATTCGAGGTTCTCTTTAGATTAAACCGACCATGATAAGTAGCAAATTGCTGAAGTAAGAGTAAAAACGCAGTTATGTAAATTTTAAAAATCAAATTAGGTTAATATAAGCATACTGCTAATATTGTATTCTGTTATTGAAGTTCTTTCCCTTTTATAACCGACTTTAAAGGTTCTCATTTCGGTTTATATGTTTTCTAACAATGTATTAATAGCTTCCTACGATGTAATCGTTAGCTTCTATTGGAATATATCGGTCTAATGCAGTGGTTCTTAATATTTTAGTGCAGAGGGACCATTTTACAAATATCTGTCTCGCCATGGACCATCGCCTCTAGATCAATATAGAGCATAATATGAATAAAGGATTGTTTATTGTATATATAATATTATTTATCGGATGGGTTCGCGGATCAGTTTGGCTGCTTCCAGGGACCACCAGTGGTCCGCGGACCACCGTTTAAGAACCACTGGTCTAATGGGTAACACTTAATTATGTGCTATTATGACTGCTCCTGAAACTAGCTATCACGAAGTAGAAATTTTTTGTTGGTTAATCTTTACATAATATTATAGGTATGTAAATAAAACCAAACAAGTTTGGTAATATAGGGTGAATTTCTGCCAATCATCCTTACATATTATAAAACAAAGTCCCCCGCCGCGTCTGTCTGTCTGTCTGTTCGCGATAAGCTCAAAAACTACTGCACCGATTTTCAAGCGGTTTTCACCACTCGATAGCGTGATTCTCGAGGAAGGTTTTAGTATATAATTTGTAAAGTTTTTGTATTTATTTCTGTGTACATTAAGGATATTTCTTGAAGATGCCGGGAAAAAATAAATTGAGGCGAAACGTAGTTCGCGGGCACAGCTAGTTATTAATAATTGAATTATTTCTTCGCAGATGTGAAGTCGATCAATCCGCACTGGGCCAGCGTGATTGATTAAGGCCTAAGCACCCTAACTAGGGTAGGCTCGAGCCCCTCGGTGGGGACGTGTATAAGCTGTTATGATGATTAAGATTATTAAAAATTAATGCGAGGTTATATAATTTAGTTCCTTAATTACTTACTCATATACACTTACCTGCAATGAATTCGACCCACCTCATAGGCGTCCATTTGAAAATATTGGTATATAAAACATAAGATTAGACAAACAAAATCTGTAAATACAAATTGAAAGCATACTTCATAAGCATTATTTTATCATGCTATAAACGTAGATAAAGAAGTATTGCTAACAACAGATTTATTTCTTCGGAAAACCCTGTTTCTCATTTTTCCGTTATACGCAATCTCTGTGACTGTACAGTGTTAAAAGTTAATTGAATCAAAGTTTATTCAAAAATAGATTATTCCTACAGATTTATTGATCCTTTAAATTGAGCTGATTTTCCCAAAAAAATTTAGGTATTTTATAAAATTTTGTTGTCTGTTTGTAAAATCAATAAACTTAAATCTATTACAGTAAAAAGTGGTCTAATGTAAGCTTAGGCTCTCGTTTAACAAACAGGGTTAAAAGATATTATTTATTGATAGTAGAATTTGAATAGTCAAAATCTGAACCAAAGCGTAAAAGGTGGGTCGATTTCATTGCAGGTAAGTGTATTATTATTGCTTCGCAATTTGTTTTTCTTAAAACACGAGCAACAGGTCTAACATACATAGCCCGAAACTGTTACTCATATTAAAATTGATAATTTGTAAAAGAATATAAAATCATATATATCATTATTTATTAATCATATTATGTTATAGTATAGAGCACGATTGCTAGATTTAAAAAAGAAAGTATGAGGAATATCAGTAATTATAAAAGGCTTCGGTGACTGAGGTATCGACGTAGAATGCAAACTACTGGAACTAGAATCATCAAATTTGGTACAGGAGTTCATTGGCCTACGTAGGCGTCCAAATAAGGAAGGATTTTTCAAAATTCCCACAGGTAGCTGAAAAATTGCCATCCAAAAATATAAGCCAAACATAGTTCGCGGGCATAGCTAGTCATTAAATAAAAATTCGTCAACGCACGCAAGGAATATTTCAAAATACTACCAGACTGTGCCTGCTACCTTTCATTAAATTTATCTCAATATCCGACGGCGGTAGTGCTGGCTTTAAATAGCGAACACAAACTTAGTCAAGAAACAACTGACTTAAGGCAAATTTGCTGAAAGTGGTCTCGTTAGTCGAGTTTGATAAAGGCTTAACGCCGTACATCGGGGAAATCGAATAAGAACTTGTTGATAGAAGCACCAAAATCTTGTTGGCGGCTAAAATTTATTAATGGGCAACTTTATTTAAATATGCTGCTAATTTAACTTAATATCTACATTGGAATTGGACTCCTGCTACCTTAATTATTTTATAGAACTATCACGCTAGCAATTAATATTATAAATTAATGTAAGGTGTGTAAATCATAATATTATAGTTATATTAGAAAGTAAAAGGGAGCTACATAATTATGCTAACAAACTGTTATACAGTTGGGCAGGGTAAAGATATTGTTGTTAAAATGTTATTTACGTGCTTAAACTATTATTATTATTATTGTAAATCTTAAAATTAACTAAAAAGCGAATTTTAGTTGTTATTTATAAGGTGGTAGGAATGCTTCAGTGAATGAATTTATATGTCATACCCTGACCCTACACACGCCCTTTTATCAACACCTTGAAGAAGAAAAACAAATTGGTTTTTACATTTTTGCGGCGACTTCTCTAACTTTCTTAATTAAAAAAATTTTCTTGCACCTCAGCAAATATTCAGACCAGAATCGGTTCACTCTTTTTCAAATTCAGCGCCATGCAAAACATTCAGTGATTCATTTTTTAAGCGACTTCAAAAAAGGAGAAGGTTATCAATAAAAAAACATACGCACCAAGCGTATGTTTTTTTTGTGTGTATGTTACGCGATTACGCCGCCAATTGTGGTCCGATTTTCAATTTTTTTGTATTCGATAGAGTATACTCCTGCGGTGGGAAGTCCAGGATCTGATGATGACATCCCAGGAAAATCCAGGGAATCCCTTAAATTTTATAGGTACGCTCAACGTGTTTCATGTTTCTTCTGAAGCTATTATTATGGTATTTACGTCTGGTAGTCATGAACCATGATGATGACGAAAGGATGCTCAACTTTTGGGAGCTACAGGTTTTTAAATACAACAGGCCGTATTACCCTTTTTTAAATACAATAGGCACGTTTTGACTCTTTGTCGTGTACTCAATTATCTTTTAGTGAATCTAATGCCCATTAATGATCTAGAATTTCTTAAAATTTGGCACCGTCTTAAATATAGAATAATGATGTTGTTTGTCCCTATTCTTATTTTGAACTTTCAGTGTTTTTCAAGTAAAATTAATTTTTTGTTAATTTTATTTATGAATTTAAATTAAGGGCAACTTGAGAAGTGCGGTCACTATATATAATGGTCAGTCTGTATACATAATGCCCGTACTAAATTGACATTTTAAATAAAACTCTAACACTCTTACAAATAAAAATGAGTTATACCACATTTATTCCACCCTTATACTAGGTATAGTTATACTTAGTATAAAACGAGAATAACTCTAGAATATTTTTTGACAAATAAACGAGGTTTATCTTCGGTATAGCTATTCTTCCGATCTATCAAAATGCACAATATGGCAACAGCGCAATCAAAGAGAAATGTACAAAAAGTAACATTTTATCTGTGAAAGCTGTCAGTTTTTCGACCGGGCGACCGTTTTGTTGATTGGTTTCATTTCCATATTATTATACTTGTTTATACTTTCGTGTAAATAATTATATTAATTTGAAAATAGTTAAATTTCGATAAAGAACTTTGATTTTTTTCAAAAATGCTGAATAAATCAATTTCGTCTCGGGCGGGGATCGAACCCGTGTCTCCAACGTACCGTATTGACGCTTTGACCACTTCGACCACTTCGACCACCGAGCTCTTATCAGCTCCGACGAAATCTTTAACTGTATTGATCTCATTAATTTGGGGGAGGAGGGGTGGGGGGTGGAGATGGCTATGCTCGGAGTTTCTTTACGTGAACGATAAGTAATGATGAGATCCGTAAGAGACGCCGCGTTGGTAAGCCCCCCAAAAGGTGAACCGACGACCTGATGAAGGTCGCGGGAAGCCGCTGGATGCGAGAGGCGCAGGACCGATCGGTGTGGAGATCCTTGAGGGAGGCCTATGTCCAACAGTGGGCGTCTGTTGGCTGAAATGATGATGATGATTGATCTCATTTGAACTTTGATAATTTTTAACAGTGAATAAAGACTACATAAGTGTATCCATTAACTATATTTAAATATTATAACCTCAAATGACCACAGCAAACAAGCACAAATCGAGTTATACTAGGTTTATACAAGGGTGCGGGCTGGTATAACTTCGGAATAACGTTTGTATCAATAGAAATGTCAATGTTATACTCAGTATAAGTTAGTCTTGGTTTATTTGTAGACATTTTGCTTATTCTTAATTTATTCTCGAGTTTAACTTTATGCCACGTTTATTTGTAAGGCTGTAAAAAACTAAGTAACTAAGTAATCATTTTTTCGAGTCAGTTTTGTTCAAACCATTATGTTGTGCAAAGTAATGAAACAGACAGAAGTAAAGAAAACGCGCTAAGTCCCACAGTATCGTTTCTTGCCTGTGGCCTCGTTTACGGAGACGCGGGGCGTCGCGCGTCGCGTGTGGCGTGGCGTCTCGCGGCGCGTCAGACGTTTTTTCTGTTTACGGTGGGGCGGCGCGTGAAGCGGCACTCATAATCGCACGCGTAAACACAAACATATGGCAATATACGATGTTGTTCATAGAGATGCGAGACGGGAACACCGACGGACGCGGCGGTGTCATCCGCGGGCTCGGCCGTAAAAAACGCGCCATTTCAAGCAAAGGCGTGTAAAATCGCTTCTCCGTAAACGCACTCATACAACGCCATATGTTTAAATTCTGAGCGGGCCGCGCCGCGCAACGCCCCGCGTCTCCGTAAACGAGGCCTTACAATGCTTTGTTGAACTGTGCCCATAGGTTGACTAGAGCAGTGTAGTCAGTCTATTGATTTGACAAATGAGGATGCGATTGTCAAACGTTGCGCGTGTGGCTCTTATGTTTGGCAATGTCTGTTCTAACGAATCTCAGCCGGACCGAAGCTTAACCGTTACATTCAACCAATCGGAGTGTGTAGGTTATCTTTCAAGTGTTCGATGACATGATAACATGGCGATCTGATTGGTTGAGCGCAACGGTCCAGATATGATTTTAGCTTATGAGTTAATTGGCCATTAGAGGGGCAATATCACTACTTACGACGTTTCAACCAAATCACCCTGTAACGATCCAACCTAACGTCAAACGGAACCCTAAATAGAAAACCTCTCTACACAGATTTATTCGTAGTTTAACTAACAATTTATGCCTTTTAAAAGAAACGCACAGAATTGCTTTGATTTGTATGAAGTTTGGCCAATGATCGTCTAGTGATTTTATTAGGATCCACGTTGCAACCGCTTATGTAACCCAAGATCTTTTCCAAGTGGATAGATATAGAACTCCTATTACCGAAACTATCCCTATACCTTATTTATTCTATCAAACATGATTAAACGCTTATTAAACTCGTTACCATAGTAACGAAATAACAATCTTTTCTTTTGAGTGAATTTTACGATCTCAGTAATGATAAAACAAATGTTTTGATTTTTAAGTATGTTACCGCCGCTGTCTTTACTTTCTGAAGCTAACATTGGGATTTTGATACCTTCAGGAAGGTAGTCCCTTAACCCTCGGGCTCCATAAGATTCCAAATGAACCTTACTTCGCCCTACCAACATAGTTTATAAACTACTAAAATTCTCTACGCTTGAGAATTACATCCTTTCAGAACTTTAGTTTTGTAGAGAAGAAAGGAGCGAAAGAAACTCTACCAGTTCATATTCTCAATACATTTGAGATTAATCTCTAAGACATTTAATGTCTTAGCAAAATTAGCTTTACGTTGATATAATGATGATGAAACTTATATGAGATCTTTATCACAATTTCCATTTTGCACAACACAAAGTAATCACTTCAAATAGCACATATCACTTTAGTTTTAGTGAAGAGTTCAAGATTTCGGCACCGATCCATAGTGTGAATAATTCGTCGATTCGTAGATAAAAAAGATGTGTCGGAAATGTCGTCGAAGGGAACAACTCCAGTGCCTAACCTTCTGACACTGAAGCAAATATTTTTTAGTAATAGTCGACTAACGTGCCTAACCTTCTGACACGTTGCCGTTGCAGATAATGTTCCCAATATAATATTATCCCTCCACATCTCTTCAGTTTTTTATATGTAAGCACAACCACTTCACAGTGCCAAAATAATTCACTCACGAGACAAATTATGCTTCAAACACAAGCTCTTATTAGAGCGGACTTCATAGTCGAGCCCAATGGAAAATATGAACCAAAATTCACTCAATATTCTCAGATATTGGAATAAGCCACTAGAATCTCTTCGAGAAACTAGGAATAAATATAATCGTTGCAGGTTTCCTTCGGAGTGACCTGAATAATCGGTGCAGGTTTCTTATAGAGGGACCTGAATATAGCGTTGCAGGCTTCCTTTCGGAGTGACCTGAATAATCGGTGCAGGTTTCTTATAGAGGGACCTGAATAACGGTGCAGGTTTCTTATAGAGGGACCTGGATAAATAGCGTAGCAGGTTTCCTTCTGGAGTGACCTGATAAAACGGTGCAGTTTTCTTATAGAGGGACCTGAATAACGGTGCAGACCTCTTACAGAGGGATCTGAATAGCGATGCAGGTTTCCTTCGGAGTAACCTGATTAAATTCAGTAAATTCATTGATGGAGATGATGATAATAATGATTTTAGCTTAAGGGTCCCTACCTGATGTATCGTGTCTAACCGAATCTATAAGCTTCTATTTGTGTAGTTCAATAAGAACAAACTAACCCCATTTTAGTTATTTAAACGTGTGGTGTGTTGCGCTGTCTAACGAAGTGCAATGTAAGACACCTAACTAACATTAAAAGAATAAGAAAGCGAGGTGAGAAGGGCCTCTGTGTGCCTATTTCCCTGCCACGGGCAGGTGGATTGGGATCGCCGTGTGCTCACGAACCCTATATACGTGGTGTAAATATACATATATAAATAGAGGACCAGCTTCTTTAGTCCATGCGTAGCTAAACGGGTGCAATTAAGGCATGGGTCCACTTCGACAGTCCCCCCGCCGCTAAACACTTCCCAAAGAAACCAGGGAACTTAAGTCACTATGTCGGTAAAGAGTGACTGCGCTGATATGTTCCAAACAACGCCCTCCCCGATGGGAGTTAAAACCACAGTCTGTCGTAATCTCCGTCAGGTGACCCGACCGTGGTCCATCGAACCATGTCGATGTTTTTAGGTCTTCACAATTCGATATTCGAACTCGAAACACTAATATCTTAAAATTCACAAATCTTTGCAAACACAAATTAATTCAAATGAAATATGAAAAATCAAAGAGCGCGACGAAGACCAACCGACTTGCACGAAATTCCGTAATGTTCCCCCTTCAATAAATGTCTGTGACATTCCTGTCAAAATCAAATCCTTCTCAGTTTAAAATATTATTTTTAATTGTCATATTTCTACAACAATACTTCTTTGATCAAATAATTGACCGGACGAAAACATGGAGATAAAATCAATGGAGACGCTTCGACCATTGAGCTAGATTTAGTTTCGTTACAACCCCTGCGAGCATGGACTTGTCGATCGACATTATATCGATCGACAAAAGCATTTGTCCTTTTCATTCCTTAGGAATATCTGTCAAATTTATCGATCTTAGCTGTCAAATTTTGTTTATCGACTGTTCCATGCTCGTTGGGCCAGAAAAGTTTCGCATACATCATGACAACAGCTTGACAGCTGACAGATGGCAAAACATATAGGAAAGATTACAATTGGTTTTGTTTAAAACGTTTCTAATTGGGCGTTAAGGCCCTAGTACTTGTATAAAAATCCTTGGCGTAGACCATTTGTCATTGTGAAACATTAAACTCTGTGTAAATGCGGTTTTTTAACAACGATTGCTTCTAATTTCTAAAAGTATGAATATTATGCTACTGTCGATATATATCTCAAGTTTTAATTAAATATTCTGTAGAGGTTACTGTATTGAAACATGTAGATGAAAGATTAAGCGATAGAGGGATACAAACTTTTTCTTCGCAGATATTAAAAGTTTCGTGACTTTGAACGTCTTGATGAATATTTATGTAGCCGGAGAGAGCCTCAGACATGCCTTGCGGCGGCCCGCTTCGAGAAGATTCTGTGAGACTTTGTTTGACATTTCGCTAAGTAAGCAACCGCTTGCTGCAACGATATTAGTTTGCTTGGTTATCGAGTCAATATTAATTAATTTGATAGTTTAATAGCTGCAAGGGAAGCCGCAAATATTTTGAACGCTCACCATCTATGCGAGGGTTGTATAATGATTCAAGCAAAAATTTGCGAGCTATATAAAATGGACCACGTCTTTACAAAGAGCATCTGTTTAGAGATGTCGACTACACATTTAAGAAAAATATTGGATTAATTCACTTTCATGGCTCCAAACGTTTTTGCTTTTTTAACTACATGTTCGTACACACAAACGATGTATCAAAGTAGGTATACAATTTTATAGTCATAGTGGATATTGGTGAAGATCTAAACCAAGATCTAGTAGTGTATATTTTGTATTTGTAGAAACTGGATTGATAGCAGCAAGTGTTACAAATAAATTAACACGAGGAGGTACTATGAATTAATTAAGTAGATAGGTACTGAGAAAACTGAAACATTTTAAAGTTACACCAATATATTAATTGATAAGGAAGTATAAAATAGCAGCACATGAATGAAATAATCTAAATTAAACTTTAAATACAAGAAATGATTTTTGTAAATTAAGCAACCGTATCAAATAAAGGTACGGTTCATCATGCCATCACGGAAGTTTCCTTAGAATTTGAGGACTTAAATTTTCTAGTAAGATTCATTTATAATTAACGCTTAAGGTGTGGTCTGCATAAGCCGTTTAAATTTATTTTCTGACGACTTAATAATAATAATACTTTATTGACAAATAAGCATATGCATATCATAAAACAGTTTCATTACAGTTTTTATAAATATATAGGTACGTAAATGATTTAAAATCAGCATCTATTACCGAAATAGGTAACACGCCAGAAACCGAAATACAGGTTATCCAAACCTGTATTTCGGTTTCTGGCGCGTCAAACACTTTCTCTTCCATCAATATATATTTAAATCAAAAAGCAAGGTAGAGATAATGTTAATTTTCATCTATAATAAGTTAAGCGGGCAAAATAGTATACCTACTTAATAACTAATGGATGCAACATCTTTTTTTCTATTTAAATAAAAAAAAACCTTCATTAGGTTTCATTGCACATACATACCATCCGGTATAAATACATTTAGCTAATGGCGAAAACAGCTTAAACAACTGTCAGTAGTTTTTGCGATCATAGCGAATATACAGATAGACTAACAGACGTGGCGGGGGACTTTATTATTTTTATGCTACTTCTGCCTGGTGTTCAGATCTTTTTGTTATTATAAAAAAAGAAAACCTGTGTATTTATTTATTGTATTTTTTTATTACGAGTACGACCTCAGAAGTTTTTCAAACTACTCCCTCGCTAGTAATCGGCTACTTTCTTCCCGTGGTTAACAATCTACTATAGCAGCATTCAGCTGTAATTAAATAACACCGTCCATTTTTTTTCTAAAGTGTAATAATTTGATGATTGGCTTTCTTGCTTCAATCCTATTACTTTACACCAAAGTTTTGATAAATTATTTGGAATACATATGGGTTTGGATGACACGTTGTACCTCTGAATATATCAATGCAGTGATTTCGAATGTATAATTTCATATAAAGTCTTTTACTGTCAAGGCCATCAGACTATGAAATTCGTAAGCAGAAACCATAAGGTGTGCGCATAAACGCATAACTTTCCTGCAGCTGGACATGTAGGTAGTTGTACGAGTAGAATCGCGTCTTCTAAAGTAGTATATGTATTTTATGTGGTACATGGAACACGTTTATTTAATGTGTAGTTTATGTATTTTAATGTTATTTTATCTAGGTCATTATCACGCATTTCGAAAATTAACGTTCCCTTACCTATAGGTTACCTGGTAGAGATTGTGCCACCCAGGCAATAAGGTCGCCTTTTATTAATTTGTTTCCCATTTTTAAGAAAATACGAATGAGCATCTTCTATTTACAATAATGCATTTATTAATTCATTCAAGGTTATGATTGATAAATTGTATAATCTCTTAAATCAAAATATATTTCTCTTCTGACAACCCTAATTCTCCAGAGGTCTCTCCTGTACGGACAACTTTTGAATTGCAAAGCGCGGCTGCAGAGTAGAAAACCCGGTAAATTTGAGCCCAGTTAATTGCTTTTGTTCAGACACGTTGGTGGTTGACTTCCATTATTGCACGGAAACGTTATTGTTTCATTGCTATTCTAACTTGTAATATTTATCGAATGAGATCACTGCTTTACTATACAACTGTACCTAATATACTTTATAATACTTTTTTAGGATTATTTTACTTTGGATCAAATTGTTCGATAAACTCAAATCAATGCCGGCTTAGAACCAATAAATATTTGTGACAAATCCATTACGATTCAATTTGTCAATGCTTTTAATAAATATACGTGTTAATTTCAATTATATTTTTTTCAGTTATCTATTCAGTAACAATTATCTATTTTTACGCATTGAATTTTTTAATTGTATTTCTTTTACAGTTATTGTTGCCTTTTCCGTATCGTTGTTGTGACATCGGTAAAGTTCACATTATTAATTTAAAATTTACTGCGGACCGACTGCCCGCTCCTGTGAAAGCCAGCTTAATAATTTCAATAGATAATAATTTTTCATAATAATAATTTATATAGTCTGAAGTACATTACCATATACCGGCATCGGGGAACTTCCATTTTCAAATAATATTGCCGGCCGCTCGAACACGCCAGACAAAACATTGCTGGCCACTGCCTGTACTTTAGTACTATTATTTATTTTGTGGTACTGCAAGGACAATTTTATTTATTTTGTGGTACCTACTGCAGTACAAGGACAATTTTTCCCAAAGAAGGTTGTATAAGATATGTTCGTATATCATAGTACGTTTTGGAAAAGGTCCTTTCTAACTTCCCATAATTACAATTGTTAATTTTAATGTAAGAAGATACTGCTGTAGGGGATCGTGGAAAATTACCATAAAGCGGAAGGTGAAAATCTGTGTGGATGCAAAGCGAAGAGAAGAAGCTATAGCTTCATCTCGATTCATCGACAGAGATCTATTTGCCGGAGTACTATAAAACGAAAATATTGTAACATTCTTTGTAACAATAGTTAATAAGTATAAGATTGATGTTATATATTGTTTATATTTTTTTATTATTTTAAAGGTGTATTTTGAACATTCAACATCTAATGGCAGATTCTTATTAGATTAATACCAAAGTTTCACATTTAGGTATGAATTGAACAAACTGTTTGAATTTACCGGTGAATGTAAGCATTACAAATTTTTTTTCAGGGTCAGTTTAATAAAGAATTTAGTTATATCGAAAGTTTGCAACTGTTACGAGTTTGTATTGTATGAGAGTTATTTTTACTCCAGGGAAAAGTAACTTTCAGTAAAGATGTGTCCAGATACGTACACATATTTAATTACTTTACTAATACTATAAGAATGTGGCAGCGTGAAAGTGTAAGATATTCATGACTCAATTAATATAATCAGGGTATATAAGGTGCCGACCAAGCGCCATATTTTTAATTCAGTTGAAAGAAAGTTCATAGAAAGGAAGAGAAAGAAAAGAACAAAAAGGAAAGAAAGTAAAAAGTGAATTAAAGTGTTAAGAGGAAGAACGTGCAGTGTACAAGTGTTAGTGCAGAAGTGAGCGTGAAATGTCGTAACAATCTGAAAGAGGCAGACCCGTAGCGTCGTAACCGTAGTGTTCAGAACACTAAAAACAGAATAAACGCTACGTTTGAGAACGAGTGGTTTTCTCCTAATCCCCCACTACAATAACAGTACTAAATCAATAAATTTCTGTCTGACCCGGAAATCTAACCCAAGATCAACAAGACGGTATGCTATGTGTTTAGAAAATACAACTTTATCTATAAGTTTGACCTATATTTTCAGTGTGATCCTTTACAATAAATAATTTAGGTATGCTTAGGTATAATCAATCAACATTATAGCATCTGTAGCATAAATTTAGAATAAAAATTACTAATTCAGTAGTTTCTAGTTGCGATGCAAAAAAAAAAATCGCTAGAGATGACAACTCTACAAAGCATTAAAAATATCTCTAACGGAAACTTTATAATTGTGCTCGCTTGTTGAAGTACCCTCAAGCCACGAACTTCCGGTTGGGAAACAGGTGCTAGAACTTGCCCGTAGCATACCGGGCAAACAAAATTACTGCACAATTGAATATCAAAAGACTGTTTAGACAAAGTTGTACTTGCTACGTGAAAGTCCTTTCGAGATTTGCAATTTCACAGCTCTACGGCAGGAAGAAATCAAAGAGATTTTATGAGGCGACACATTAAGTTTAGTTTATCATTTTGTTACTTGATATTTCATATAATACTCAAAACAACTTACTTTTCATTACAATGAAATGAAAATATTATTTTTATCATTTATTTCTTTTCCATTTCTCAGTTTTGAGTACTTAAAAAACCAATATATTGTTTTCTTACAGAAAGAACAGTTCGACACAGCGATCGCTAATCCTTACGTTAGCTAGGAATTTTTTTTTCGTGAATTTCAGAGACGATGACAACTTTAATTATCGTTTTATCTGCATATTACAGTTGAGTAATAGTTCTATTGTTATTATATTTTAATAAAAAGGCATTTTTATTTGTACATAACAATTATTTCGGCGACCCGTTTGATCGGTAAAAAGTGGTGTCGCCGAAGCGACCATCGGCGAACAGTGTTTTCGGCGAATCGTTCAATCGGCAAAGGATTCATTCGTTGAACCAACTGTCGACGAAGAGTGATTTCGGCGAAACGTCCCATCGGCGAAGAGTGTTTCGGTAAACCGTTCTGAGCTCTCGTTTCGCTATAAAACGATTGCCACTTGTCTAACCCCCCAGTTCGTAAGTGACGACGACGCTGCAAATGGAAGCGAGTTTCACGTGGATTCCTAAACAACTGAGAAACTCGCTACAGATTACCTCTAACTGCCGGAACATAACAATGGTATAAGTATTGTTATTTTGGCGATAAATTACGACGGTGTGGTAGCTAGCCTGGTGGGCACGGAGGCCCTAACACCTATGAAACCAAGCAGAAAAACTTAATTACTCTAGGGGCAGTAATCGAACTCCGGAGCTCCAGATCAATACCTGGTGAGTGGTGGTCTAAACCACTAAACCAGTTAAAAAGGTTCGTATGTTTTAAACTTTATCTTGTTGTCTTAGCTTTTATTTACTTTCACCTGTCCGGTGTCATTTTGTAATTATGTATGGCGAAAGTAAAATGTTCCCTTTTCTATATGATGATTTTTTGTTATATTTATACTATTTAAGTGAAATACTTAAAACATAAAACTGAAGTAAGTGTTGGTTATTTATTTAGTTTCCCAAATAGCATACACGCTACTTTAGTAGCGGCGATCAGCGATTTTGCGTTTGCATCGATGCTGCATCGCGTTTTCGCGACTAGCTGCGTTCTGTCGCGGCATCGGAAACGCGCGTTTTAGCGACTCTTTCGATGCTGCATCGCGATTTGGCGACTGCCTGCTTCGGACGCGGCATCGGAGTCGCGCGTTTTAGCGACTGCTCAGATGCTGGATCGGGTCGGCTGTAGTGTTTTCGAATATCGATCGATATTTGCCTATCGATAGTTTGCTGATCTGCAATAGTTAGTATTGTTTACAAGTGATACATTTCATAATGGTATCTTTTTACATGCTTTGTATTATTATTATTACAAGGCTTTATTTACTTTCACTTGTCCCGGAGTATAAAAAAAATCAAAAATTTTATTCAACATAGGCCTTTACAGGCACTTATTGACGTCAAAACAGAGCAAAACATTCTAATTTAAAGGAAAAATATAAACCTTGTATGTGCATACATCCTGAATATAATCAAAATGTCTGCAAATACAAGTAGGAATGAAGAAGAACGTAGACACCTGTTCGGAAATTGGGAGAGCCCTCTCGAGAAGAACAGGCAAGAAACTCGGAAAGTCTAATGAAATTGAAGGTATGTAATGAAATCTTGCAATCCGGGAAATGGGTCAACCATATTCCGGATTGAAATGAAATGTTGTGTACTTCATTCCAAAATGTTCAAAAAACTTTCGTTCATCTCTTCGTAATATATTAAAAAGTGCATGATGCTCTCCAAAAGTAAGTCTTGCACTGGTTATTGGATGTAACCAATGCCGCCTTCGGCGCGATTGATGTTTTCGTTTTATTTATAAAGCTAGTAGCTGAGTGCAGCTTCATTAGAGTCCATAGTAGCTTCGTTAAAATTTAGTACAACACTACCGTCTTCCGCAGATACTAAATCGATGTGACCGGCATCCGAATGTGTGCGGAGTGTAGCGTTCAGTCGCTGAGTCGAGCTTCCGAAAAGCGACTCGGTCGCCGGTTTTGGCGTTTTTAAGTGTGCGGTGTGAAGCGTTTGGTCGCTACATTTAGCTTCTAAGAAGCGACTAAATCGCCGATCGCCGCTACTAAAAGTAGCTAGTGTGCTGAGGCTCTTAGTCAGAAAGAGCCAAATATTCGTTATATGTTCACTAGTCGCCGACTAAAAATAAAGCCGGCTTGTCAGCTTTCCCGATTAGTCGCCGACTAGACTAGAATATCTCAAAAAATGTACTTGTCAGGCACGACGAGTCTAGTCTATATAAATAAAAATCAATGTATTACTATGTTTGTTTGTCCTCTATGCGTTCCGAAACCATTCATCAGATTGTAATGAAGCTTTGGTAGGGTGTTATGGGGACACCAGTGAGGGTTCCTAGCAAAAAAAAAACAAAAAAAATTACGTGGCATTGCAAAGCAAGCCGGGTACAGCTAGTCTATATAAATAAAAATCAATGTATTACTATGTTTGTTTGTCCTCTATGCGTTCCAAAACCATTCATCAGATTGTAATGATGCTTTGGGAGGGTGTTATGGGGACGCCAGTGAGGGTTCCTAGCAAAAAAAAAAACAAAAAAAAATTACGTGGCATTGCAACGCATGCCGGGTACAGCTAGTATTTAATAAATTCACTTTTGTATAAATGTATTTTATTATTTAATGTTTAGTTTGTTCTAAATTCTGATGTCTTAGACCTAGCGAAGATATCAGCATCAAAAATCATTATCATCTTTAAGCGTTTACTTATAAAATAAAACAATGGCGTAGGTATTGAATTACCATGCAAACAGATATCAGTTAAATATTGCTTTAAGGCGAGTCTCTTTCGGCGGGCTATTTTTATTCTAATTATTTTGCTATTTTTAGGTTCGCCTAATTTCGTAATTATACAACAAACTTGGTTATAAATATTAATAAAGAACTTAAAGAGCACTTATTGTTAGTTTAATTGAGATGTTAACACACATTTGGCTCGTTTTCAGGCTGTCACCTCAAACAATCAAATATTTACTGAGCGAACCGATCGAGTAACAACATCAAAATTAATATTGACAAAGTGGTATTTCGCCAGTGGGTTTTTGCGTAAATACTACGGCCTGTTGCCGACTGCCTGTCTGATATTCGTAACTGAGCTATTTGTGATCGTCCTGATTCACTTTCAACTTTGAACTCATCTGCGAAGTAATAACTTGGCGGTCAAGCTTAGGTTGAAGTTTGGAAAGTCTGTGTGGATATTATGATCTAATTGAGTTGATGTTTGGGTTTCGAAAGTACTCGTAGGTTAGACAGTGCTCTATAAACACCTCCGGGCTTGCGCTGTTCAATATTTAAGTCGGAGAAACTTTACATAGCATGAGTTAAGGTTTAAAAGGATTTCTTTTGTTTGAAGCAACTGAAAGGATTAAATTGGTATTCCCTTTAAAGTGTAAAATGTCTCTAAATTATTTGATTACATCCAAAAAAGAATCAGTATAAACTAAGCAGATCAAATTATAATATAGTTTATCTGTATTATCAACATCACGCATCTTATTTCATCTTACTGAGGCTTTGGTAAGTGACTGACTGAGGTATATTAATTTAGAGCCCAAGTTACTGAAGCTTAAAGCATGAAATTCGATACAGAGGTCCACTTAGGAAGGATTTTTCTAAATTCCCACAGGAAGCTGAAAAATCCCAATATTACGTAAAATAGTTGTTTGTTTTTAATCTTACTTATCTATTTGTTTACTAATGTTGAATTTTGTTATGATTATTTGTTGAAAGTTCTCATTTTATTGCATAATACTCGTAACATAACTAACATATATTTTTTAAATTCCTAATCAAATTTTAACGAAATCTGCAAATGTCTAAATTGGATATTGATAAACTGTAGCTATATTAACTGTGAATAAAGTCTACTTTGGTTTAGTAAAGAGAATCAATAAAGTTGCGTTTGATTTGCATAAGTCCTCGGCGGGCTTACTGAGCGTTATTCGATAAAAATCTGTTCAGCTGTTCAAAAGTTATTCCGGAAAATTGCCGTGGCTATGTTTACATAGCGGTTCTCCGACGAAAGGGGTAAAATAAAAAATAGAATTATTTCCTACTTTTCAAAGAGCAGTAAGTATATGTTGCGGGTTGTTTAATCTTTTTAAATTTAGCTATACGATTTTCTTTCGTTAGCTGTAGTGATTTGCAATACTCTTTTTGGTGATTCTTAGTCGTACGATGTCATGGGCAAAAGCTAGAATATACGAGTAAGTGGCTTACGCTATCTAAGACTTCTTATCAGGCTTATAATAAAATACTGAAAGTAAACAGGTAAACAATAAACAGTGTATGGTAAAACATTCAAACATTATTAACATATTTCTCATAACCTATCTCTGTATAGATATCGTTAGTATCGATACCGTTATTATATACGCGTGATAGCGATTTTATCGCCTACCTATGTGTATATTACATAGAATCTTCATTTGGAAATAAACAGCATATTATTTTAATCGTTCATTAAATCAACAATTAAAATCATTTGAATATTGTCATATCTAGATGAAATTGATTAACAGTTTTGGAGTGTTGAGTGAAGCAATATCAATAACGATCAAAACTATAAAAGTAAACGGAACATTTGGCAAAAATTTGTTCCAAAAGTCCGGTATAAATACATCAGCGAGTTGAATGAAGCTGCTTTCGTTGGTTAATCACTATACGAGTGTACACGTCTATGTCGAAAGGGGTTTGGTCCAGACACGCCATTCTAATTTGCCGGATTCGGGCTGGCCGCGGGGAAAATCAATAAAACATTACATGATTCCTCTTGTGGGGGAGACTATACTTATGTACGAGTATGTCTGGTTAACAATAGACTAAGGAAGGCATGACATGACAGAATTCTTGACGACACATCTATTACATATAAAACATAAAATATAATACAACAATATTAACACGTAGTCACAGCAATCAGAAGATGACAGGTTCGTTCTAGATAAACATCCCCACTTTGTTGGTGGTAACATCTGATGTCAAATTCGATTTGCGTTCTTTTTTTAAAAATGTGAACTTTTTTGTTTCGAAGTTGAATTTTTTGGTTTGTTTATGACACCCTATCTAATTAGTCCACAAACTTAAAAATTCAAATAGTACAAATCAGAATCGGCTAAAACTATATATTTCTTTAGACTTTTTTTTAATCTTCTGAAAAACCTTTTTTGATTCATATAGAAATGATTTCAAATGTCAAATATCAAAGCTGCCAAAAAGTGATGTCAGAGGATGATGCCAAAAATAATGAAAATGATGCCTATCTGGAACGTGTCTTAAAAGTTCGTATCCTAGCAGAGTCGCCATGCAACGAGAGAGATTATGAATGACAGAACTTGCTATGACCGAAGCTCATATTACTAAATAATGATATAAGTGAACATTATAAGAAACAAAATATAATGATGAAACCACTACATCACAAAGAGAAAGGATTTTAGAAAACAAAAAATTAAGATTAGGAAATGATAGAAATGACCTTTACGGTTGGAGTATAAATATTAAATCTCACAAAAATCACACTTCAACCCATAAATAACGACGTCGCCTTTTGCTGGGTGCGGGTCTCTCATGCGAAGAAGAATTGGTATACTACTTCATGCCGTACAACTGCTTACCATCAGGCGGGCCGTAAGTTTGTTTGCCGGCATCGTAGTATAAAAAAAAAATGCCGACCAGACGGATTGTGGAGTTTGTTTCAGGATTTTCGTCTCTCCGCAAAGTGGTGTGATCGCGGAAAACACTCTTAGTTGGCGGAAAGGAGGAGAGAGGTAGCACATGCATTTAAAAGGAGCCACCTTTAAATTGATGTAACTCTTGATGTGTGTTGCTACAAATTCCAGGATTTCGCCTACAAAATTATCTAATTTGCTACTAAATCTGGGCGGGAATTTCGATTGATTTCGTGATGTGGCTCCTCAATCCATACGCACACTTTAAAATACGTCACCGCAAAGACAATTCTATCGGAAGGTAAAAATATTATCGGAAATTAATAATTTAAAATGTTTTTAAAAATAAACCGACTTCGAATATCATATTGAGTTCGTTCATATCATTGCAAAATTTGCAAATTTCCTAGGTATGGTTAGTATTTGATGAGGCCATTGTGAAACAATAACGAAAACAGTCGTATAAAGATCAAAACAAAATATATTCCTTCTAATATATACAAAATACAATTTAACACAACTGACATAATAATTTCATAATTATCTAATAAACAAATTTTTGTCTCCATGGTGATGACACTACCAATGGGTAATAGAGTTGACACGTGTATTTTAAGACTCTTTTCAACACTCCTTCTCGCGTGCTTAACGAAGTCCCATATTCTTCCTTAAACGTGTCAGCCTTGGACTAGGAAGTGCCTTCGTGAATATATCTGCCTCCATATCTTCTGTAGGCATGTACTGAACCTCTACAACTCCTTCTTTGACACATTCTCTGATATAGTGCAACTTCAAGTCCATATGATCCTTCAAGTCCATATGATCCTTCAAGTGAATAGCTTCTTCCACTGCTTCGGTCAGGGCTACATACTCAGCTTCCGCTGTTGACAGTGCAATGCATCTTTGCTTCCTGCATGCCCAGCTTATAGCCGTACCAGCATACTTAAATACATACCCTGAGAAGGATTTTCGGTTTAATTTACAAGAACCCCAATTAGCGTCTGCCAAACCATAAAGTTCTTTCCCTGTCTTCTGGAAAACTAATCCAACATCTTTTGTCCCTTTTAGGTATCTTAGAACTCGCTTTGCACTCTTAAAGTGGATTTCATCGTGGCAGTCATTTAATTGTGACAAATAGCTCACAGCAAAAGCGATGTCTGGTCTAGTAGGGACAGCTAAAAACATTAAAGTCCCGATCAAATTTTTGTAGGGCAGATCATTTGCTCCTATGTCCCCCGGTTCTAATGTGATGCCCGGTTCGATTGGTGTTGTGGCAGTTTTGCATTCTATCATATTAAATTTTCTTAAAGCTTCTTCCACTTTCTTAGTTTGCTTAAGAATAATTTCCCTTTCTTTACTAACCCTATGGACCTTTGTATCCGAATTAAATACATTTTTTTTTATTTAATATTTACTTCCATTCTTAAAATCAATTTTGGCACACCAAGATCCTTCATCTCAAATTTTTCACTCAACATTTTCTTTATTTCTTTTAATTTATTTAGGCATGAGCAGGCAAGCAAAATGTCATCTACGTAGATACCAATAATGGCTCTGACTCCTCCTTTCGTGTACGTGTATATACACGGATCGGCTTTAGAAGCTTGAAAACCAATGTTCTTAAGTTCGGTATCAAGTTTGATGTACCACTGTCTCCCTGCCTGCTTAAGACCATAAAGAGCTTTTTGGAGCAGCAATACTTTTTCTCCTTCTATATTTTTAAAATCTGATAGAATATCTCTCGCTTTATTGTATGTAGTTAGATTATCGGATTCGAGTTCAACAGTACCAAGAATCTCTCTTACGTACTTTTCTATGTAGTCGGGCATTTTCATGTAGATTTCCTCTTCAATATTTCCATTAAGGTACGCTGTCACAACATCCATTTGGTTAAGGTGTAGACCCTCTTCAATGGCAATACCAAAAATTGATCTAATTGAGCTTAACTTGGCTACAGGAGCATAAGTCTCATTGTAGTCAATGCCTGGTCGTTGTGAGAAACCTCTAGCTACAAGACGAGCCTTCTAAGGCGCAAGCCAGACAGAGGCGGCGCGGCGCGCATCAGTCGCACCCGGTGGCGCACTCGCAGCGCGCTGGAGGCGCGCCCGTGGACGCGAACAGCGCTTGTATGCTACGGTGCGCCAGCGAGTGAGTACGTTGGTGCCATTAAAGAGTTTGATTTTGATCGAACAACATGTCTTCCTCTGACGACGAAGACATGTTAGCCCTGGTGCAACTCGCCAATTTGCAAAGGAGAAGAAGAAGGAGAAGAAACTTCCGGTCCCGCGCAAAACTCACTATAGACTGAGGTACGCGGCTGCGCGCCAGCAGTGCGACGGCCGGCGCGCCCGTCGTTGCAACCGTAGCGCGCCATCTGGAAGCTTGTCGAATGATCTTTCTTACTAATTGTATGAAACCGGACGGGCCCAAAACAGATAGAAGCGGTGCGCCGATGGCGCGCCACAGGTGCGCCTCGCCCGCGCCTTTTCTATCTGGCCCACGCCTTAGTTATTTTATCGTCAGGTGTTACTTTCTCTCTTAAAACCATCTTATAATCTATGATTTTCATTCCATCTTCCTTCTTTACTATTCTCCATGTACCATTTTTAATATGTGATTTTACTAGGTATTGTTGTATATAATTTATAGCTAAGAAAAGCGACGTTTTTGAAAATTTTAAAGAGTATAAAAGCAATGTAGAAAAGTTCACTGATCTGAAAATTAAGAATTTACAAACAGATAATGCAAAATAATATGTTAATAAAGAATTTGATGATTATTTGAAACTACATCGCATTAATAGAAGGTTAACTACACCTTATACTCCGCAACAAAATGGAATCAGCAAGCGGAAAAATCGATCCTTGATGGAAAAAGCCAGATGTTTAGCTATTGAAGCCAACATCCCCAAGTATTTATGGGCAGAGGCAGTAAACATAGCAAATTATCTGATCAATCGAAGTCCTTCAACAGCTTTAAAAGGTGACACCCCATACCATAAATGGGTAGGCCGAATTCCATCAGGAAATCACCTACATATCTTCGGAAGTAAGGTTTTTGTACTTAATAAGAAAAGGAAGGGTAAATTATCCGCAAAAGCTGTACCTGGTGTATTTATTGGTTACGCAAAAAACGCCAAAGGATTCCGCATATATATTCCTGAAAAGAAAATTGTTATTATAAGCAGAGACGTAAAGATACTAGATAAAATGTATTACGAAGAAGCTGAGATCTATGATGAACTTATCGATAAACCGGAACAAGAACCTGAAAAATATAAACAAATTAGTAAAAGAAATAAAAGTCAAAAGAAGAATAGAAATAAAGAAATCGAACTTTTATTGGAAGATAAGAAAAGTAAATTATCAGATATACCTACCTAAATTTTAAGTAGTTCACAACGAGACATTCAGCATACTATAACCGAAACCAGCGATGACAGATTTGAAGACACTTTACCAGAAGAAAGAGAAGATTTTATTGATCGATCTGAAACTATGACGGATGATCCTTCAGTAGCGCATTCAAGTGAAAGGTCGAAAAGAGAAACCAAGCAACCAGCTTGGATGAGAGATTACGTCATAGGAGGAGATTCAGAAGAATGTCAATTAGTTTCTGAAATGGCTTATTTGTCCGAAGATCAAAACAACGAAGACTGGAGTGATGCCATACGATCTGAAATCAAATGGTAGCAGAGCGATATATCGCATCGATGTCCTTGATAAAGACAACTACGATACATGGTGTGTGCAAGCCCAAGCTATCCTCATAAGATATGGATTATGGGAATACGTAAACGGAGAAATTATCGAACCAGTAGAAATAAATGAGAAAAGTAAGTTCCTTCAAAATGATATACAGGCACGATCTGAACTTTTGCTACTCATATCACCTTCGGAGCTAAAACAAGTAAAAGGTTGTAAAACTTCTAGAGAATTATGGTTGAAGCTTAAAGGGATATATCAAAGCACTGGTCCCGCTAGAAAAGCCACATTATTGAAACAGCAAATTCTTAAAATGTGGGAGCTAATAAACAACTTAGCTAAGAACAAGGTGAAGGACGGTGGCACAGGCAGCGGCGCCCCCTCAAAACTACTATCGGAATCAGGACATTTCGTCACGGAAGGTAATGCAATTTGTGATGTATTTAATTCTTTTTTCGCGACAGTTGGTTCAAATCTAGCAAATAAAATACCCAAGATTTACCATGAGGACACCTCAAATACTCTTATGTATAACACACATTATATACATACATTAACACTAAGTGAGTTCATACCATGTTCTAAAACTGAAATTGCGAAAATTATAGACAGCCTAGACAGCAATACAAGCACAGGGTTGGATGGGATTAGTACTAAAGCTATTAAATGTATAAAAAACGTAATTAGTGATAGATTAACCGCCTGTATCAATGAATGTTTAGCCTGCGGTATTGTTCCCGATAGCTTGAAGACTGCAAAGGTAAGCCCAATACACAAATCTGGGAGCAAATTTGATCCTAGTAATTACAGACCGGTATCGGTTTTACCGGTAATTTCTAAAATATTTGAACGTGTTTTATATGATCGCCTATATACATATGTTACAGAAAAAAAATACTCATAGAGCAACAATACGGTTTCCGTCCTAGATCGGGAACTCTCAACGCTGCTGTAGATCTAATAACAAAAATAAAAACCAACATTGATGATAAGAACTTAGCATTAGGTATTTTTATTGATTTAAAAAAATGTTTTGACACTGTCAGTCACAAAAAAATATTACAAAAACTAAAAAACATAGGTATTACGGGCAAAGCTTTGGACATTTTTACATCCTACCTACAAAATAGGCATCAGATAGTAAAAATCGATAATTACACTAGTCAATCTCGTCACGTGACCTATGGCATCCCTCAAGGATCCATAATAGGGCCATTGTTATTTCTTAATTACACAAACAACATATCTTATTTACATCTGGAAGGACACATTACATTATATGCCGACGATAGAACCTTGTTCTATTTCGGAAAATCTATAACGGATATAATAAACGCCGCTCACAAGGACCTCAATAAACTCAGTGAATGGTTCAAATGTAATCTCCTGACTGTAAATACGTCTAAAACATCATTCATGATTTTTAGCACCAAAAATAAGCACATACCTACTTTCGCGCCACTCACTATAAATAACGATATAATTCAACGTTCTTTCTGTGAAAGGTACCTCGGATTATGCATTGATGACAAGTTGACATGGAAGTGGCACATTGAATATATCAAAACAAAACTGACGCAATTGTTAGGAGCATTACGTAAGACAGGACATTGCATTCCAAGCAAAATTGGTAAAATTGTTTATAACTCATTAGTAAAATCGCATTTAGAGTACTTGATACAAATATGGGGATCTGCCGCAGCAATACACATGAAACCGTTACAAAGACTACAAAATAAACTTATTAAAATATTACTACACTACCACTATCTAACGCCAACAACACAATTATACGAAAAAAGTAAACTACTTAATATAAAACAACTATATAAATATTATACATGCATACTTATTAAGAATATATCTTCAAATTCCACCCAATCCAATTTAGTGTTCCAAAAAAAAGTATACACATACAGTCTAAGAGATACAAACAAGTTGCAACTTCCGTGCGTGCGAACTAATTATGGAAAAAAAACTATACTATTTGAGGGAGCGCAGCTGTACAATAAGTTGCCTAGTGAACTTAGAAGCTGTGACAACAAACATGAATTTAAAAGGAAGCTCAAATTAGTTCTGTGCAACGAAACTAGTGCGTGAAAATTTGAAAATGAAACGAAAAGCCGCTGCTCCAGAAACGGAAGAAAACATTGTTTTTATGAAATTTGTATATCACATTATAAATGAACCTAGTGTTTTTATGAGAAATAAAAATTCTATAAACCTAAAAAGGCTGACAAAGATGACGTACGTGAGCATCTAAATAATTTTATGGATATTGTGGATAAATTAGCAGACATGAACGTTGATTTACATCCCGACCTATTAAGTATCATGATGCTTTATAGCTTACCTGCCTCATACGAAAGTTTTCGCATTGCCGTAGAGACACGCGACTCACTGCCAAAGCCCGAAGATTTAAAAATAAAAATATGTGAAGAGAGCGACGCAAGAAAAAACAAAGATTCAGATGAAACCGAAGAAGCATATTTCAGTAGAAAAGGAAAATATTGTCAGCACTGTAAGAAGAAAGGTCATACCACACAGGCATGTTGGAGCAAGAAGAAAAATAAGTCTTATAGTAAACCAAAAGAGAAAAGACCCGAAATGAATTACAACGTATGCCTAAATACTAATAGTGATGTCGAAAATGAGAGCATGTGGTGCCTCGACAGTGGCTGCTCGTCACACATTTGCGGCGAACGACAATCTTTTAGCAATTTTACATCCGAATCTGGGAATTTGAAATTAGCTTCCAATAAGCACACCATAAGTATAAATGGTAAAGGAAAAGTAACTTTATACAAAGAAGAACAAAAGTATAATTTAACACAACTGACATAATAATTTCATAATTATCTAACAAACAAATTTTGTCTCCATGGTGATGACACTACCAATGGGTAATAGAGTTGACACGTGTATTTTAAGACTCTTTTCAACAGTATTCAGCTTATTTTAATGCTTAATTGTGGAGCTTATTAATAAGTGTAATAAGTATAATAGTCTTTGACAGTCAAACATTAACAACGTACTAAAGTCGCCTAATCGAAAAAGTCAGTCTAATAAATAATTAGCGGAAGTAATTATTGTGGAATACTACTAATACTATTTTATTGGTGATCTAGTTCGTGAATCTCGAGTGTTTTTTTACCCTAAATAAAGTGATTGAACCTAATATACAAAAAAAATCCATGTGCATAATCAACATTTCGCCGCCATTGCTATCGGAACACGTCGCATAACAATAACTTAAACGCAAGTGACTTTCACCTCTGTGTACAGTGCGGTGGGATCATAACCGCGTACATCGTGTGCGCTTGTGAGTGGTGAATAAGTGCGGCTCATCCGTTGATTTGCCAAAGATTATAAGTGCAGAAGGCGCAAATTTTCTGTTTCCTCCGCTTCGTCTCTGAGAGGTTTGGCGATGATTTGTGCAGGGTGCAAGGGATTATTGGACGATGATAACGCCCTAAAATGTAATGCATGTGTATCACATTATTGCTTGGAATGTTTGAATATTGGATCGGAAAAAAAAGCAAACGATCTTGGACCTGAACAGTTATCTGCGCTGAGATGTCCTTCGTGCACGAACGTTTCCCATAGGAGACGTGGGAATGAATTGTCCGCTGCCCTTTCACCAGCAGTTGCTAAGCATTCTCCAATTACAAGGGACGTTGTTACAATCGAAAGCATTGGCAAACTCTTGGATCAGAAACTGGCGCCGACTTCGGACATAATGATGAACTCGCGAAATATCTTAGTAAAAGAAGTCAAAGGCCTCATTACTACGGAGATGGGTAAGATGATTAAGGAACTGAAAGAAGAGTTTACCAAAACTACAGATTTCATTATGGAGGAAGTGAAGAATTTAAAAACAACCATCGCGCAGAAGAATACCCAGATTAAATCCTTACAGAACGAGCAGTCAGTACTTAAGGATGAATTAAAATTATTTCAAAACCGTGTTTCTGTGATTGAAAAATTGTCACGGGGCCGCAATGTTGAATTGCAATGTGTTCCGGAGAACAAAAATGAAAACATTGTGTCGATGATCAAATGTTTATGCGAGACTATACAACTACCGATCTCGGACTCGGATATACATGCGTACCAACGTGTCGCAAAAATGAATTCAACATCAGAACGGCCACGAAATATTGTGGTCACATTTACTTCACCACGCCTCCGCGATGGTCTGATCTCGGCTGCACACCGCTATAACAAGGGGCATAATAAGGACAAGAAACTTAACACCAATCATCTCGGTATAAAGGATGTATGCCAACAAATATACATTTCTGAACACCTGTCTCCGGAATGTAAACAATTATATGCTGCTGCTAGAAAAACAGCCAAGGACAAAAGTTATACCTACTGCTGGGTAAAGTACGGTCAGATTTATCTACGGAAAAATGACGAAACTAATGCTATGCTTGTGAAATCGGTGGATTTTTTAAACTCACTAAAATAATTCAACAAACAATTATTTCATTTACTTTTATATGTTTGCATAAAAGCGGTATTGTTATAAGTGATAAATTCAAATACCACTTAGTTACTGGTTATATGAGATTCTATTTATGCTACTTATGATTGCTTTATACATGCACTTTTCTTTTGAATTAATATTTCACAGTATTGTTGTTTGCCTACTGAATATTTATGAATTGACAAATGTTTCTTCTCTCCATTGTGTCAAAAAATTGCAATGTAGTGTTGATGGCGTACCAGAAATTTATGGATTTATGAATAACACATACACGATATTATTTCATAGTTACTATTATTGTTTTATTAGCTTTGTATCGAAACTATATATGGTCATTTTTCTAAATTATGATTTTAATATATTTATAACATTTAATTTACATTATAATTTATATAAAACATATGTACACTGTATTTCTGTACACATTATTACTTTAATACACTTTATTATGATCACGCAATCCGTAAAAAAATCGGTCACTTTTGACTTATTTCCGAATCAAATAAGAAATTATATTTTTTTTTGTTTTAAGTGTTACATCAAATAAACTGCTATTGCTAGTTTGTAGTGTCGCGTTGCCCTTGCGAATAAGCTTCACAGCAGAGCACACACTGTATAAGGTGATAGAAAGTAGTTGCATCACTCACAACCAGTGTGGTGCAATATTTGGAACTTATTCATTTCCGAGATGGCTTCATTAGGTAATAATAACACCTCATCTACACTGTCGATATATTACCAGAACGTGAGAGGGTTGCGAACTAAATGTTTAGACCTTTTTAACAGTGTACTGTGCGTGAACCACGATATAATTTTATTTACTGAGACTTGGTTGCAAAGTGACATTTTAGATAGCGAGCTATGTGACGCACGATACGACATCTTTCGTTGTGACAGAGATTTGAGCCTGTGCGGGAAGTCGGGCGGCGGCGGGGTTATGATTTGTATTCGAACGGGACTAAGGGCCTCTATTGTAAGCAACTGGACTAGCGATGCAGCCGAATCTCTCTGTGTGCGAGTTCCCGCCCCTGCGATATCATCCCAAAATGACCTTTTCATAATAATCGTTTATACACCGCCTGAGCAGTGCGGGTTCTCTGTGCGTTTAGACAATATAAATAGTAATATTTCCAAACTGATTGAAAATTACCCTCATTGTAATTATTTATTAGTGGGGGACTTTAATTTACCGTGTGTGAAATGGGACCAAGATCGATATACGATTTTAAAGCAAGGTAGTAGCGACCTGCAAAACTGTGCCACGAATTTTATAGATCATCTTTACTTCCTCGGCTTAAAGCAATATAATTATATATTAAACTCCAAAGATAAAGTGCTCGATCTCTGCTTCAGTAACCTACCAATGAAAGTCATACGCCCAATACAACCTCTATTGAGGGAAGATTCATATCATCCATCACTATTTATCAGCATATACGACTTAAACTGTAAACTATTTAAAGAAAAACTAAACACAAGATTTAATTTTTACAAGGGTGACTACGACTCCGCGAATAAATACTTAGCAAATATTAATTGGATAGATGTCTTGTCGTGCGAATCGGTGGACGAAGCGGTAGAGAACTTTTATAATATACTGCAAGAATGTTGCACTCGTTATATACCTCTCTCTAAAAGCACAGCTAGTAGGTCACATTATCCAATCTGGTATAGTAAAACGTTAATAAAAATTAATAAACAGAAAAATAAAATGCATAAAAAATGGAAACGTTTCGGAAATCCCAGAGATTATGACGAATTTTCTATACTCAGAAGTCGTTTAAAGCGGTTACAGCAACAGTGTTTCAGTGAATTCACTAAAAGAACGGAAGAATCTTTAAAGCAATCACCTAAACATTTTTGGGCGTATGTGAAATCTAAAAGAGGTGGATCCAATTATCCAAAACAATTTACTTTAAACAATAATGTGTTCACAGATGGTCAGGATATTTGTAATGCCTTTAATTCATTTTTCGAAAGTGTTTTTGCTAATAACTCATCATCTTCTAATCATTCCAACTCTTCTTCGGTTCCACCTCCCAACAACCAAATAGTTTCTCAAATACATATCTCTCCTGCTTTAGTTGAAAAATATCTCAGAGGTTTAGACAAATCTAAGGGTGCTGGCTGCGATGGTATTCCTCCGATATTTTTATCTTCATGTGCTAAAAGCCTAGCCCCTCCCATATCAATGTTATTCACTTCTTCTCTAAAAAAAAGTATTTTTCCTGCAATCTGGAAAAAAGCGCATATTATTCCTATCCATAAAAAAGGATCTAAATCTATAATTTCCAATTATCGGCCTATCTCTATTCTTAACACTATTTCCAAATTATTCGAGAAGATTATATACGATAACATCTACCAAATCATTGCTCGTGGGGTGCCATCTTCACAGCATGGTTTCTTAAGAGGTCGCTCTACTGTCTCTAACTTGTCTGTATTTACTAACTATGTTCTTGAGCACATGGAAGGCGGAGGGCAGGTTGACGTGGTCTACACTGATTTCGAAAAAGCCTTCGATCGTGTTGACCACGTCATCTTGCTACATAAATTGGAGTCGTTGGGAATACACGGAGATTTACTGCGATGGATCTCTTCATATCTATTAAACCGTTCGCAAGCAGTCGTACTTGGTGGATTCAGATCGGACTTTGTAACGGTGCCCTCAGGCGTTCCGCAGGGCTCGCATCTCGGGCCTCTTTTTTACAACGCATATCTATTTGATATATATTCTTGTTTCAGGAGTGCTAAATACCTTTTATACGCAGACGACAAAAAGGTTTTCATGAATGTCAATTCAATTTCTGATTGTTCATTGATTCAACAAGACCTCAATAATCTGGTATCATACTATTCTAAAAATAATATAACAATCAGTATTCCCAAGTGTCAATGCATCAGTTTAACGCGTAAGAAAGAGCCAATCACATTCAATTACAATTTTAACAACATTGCGATAGAAAGGGTTGAGCTGGTTCGGGACTTAGGAGTCTGGCTTGACTCTAAGATGTCATTTTCAAATCACATTGATAATATCGTTGGCCGATCGTATCGTAATTTAGGCTTTGTAATGCGTACATGTTCACCCTTCACTGAGTTAAGCAGTCTCAAAATTGTTTATAATGCCTATGTACAGAGTATCTTGGAATACGCTTGTACTATATGGTACCCATTCTACGCAGTACATAAAAATCGGATTGAAAATATCCAGAAAAAATTTATTCATCACTTAAATTTTAAATTTAATAAAAAAAAACGTACATCATATACTGACAATTGTCGAGAGTACCGAATGCAAACCCTCGAGCAGCGGCGTAAGATGCTGGACATGGGGCTCCTATACGACGTTGTGCGTGGGCGCCTGGACTGCCCCGAGCTCGTGGAGCAGGTCACGTTGCGGGCGCCGGCGCGCCGCACGCGCCACACGACCTTATTCGATGTTCCTTTTCATCATACTAATTACGGCTGCAATGCAGTGTTGTCAAGAGTCACAAATAGTTACAACACTGAGTTCAATGAAATTGATCCATTTATCGGAAGTAAAAAAACTTTTCTAAATAAAATTAGAGACCGACTTAAATGACGATTCAATTACGGAAAAAGATACGTGTATATATATGATATCTTTTCTTATATTACATAGCATAGGCATGATTATCTCTTCATTATTATTTTGTTAAGTCTAGTTTTAATTATTAATAATAATATAAAAATTGTTATAATTTGTGAACGACTGTTTTGGCCTAATTTATTTTAAATAATGTACTTAGTGTAAGTTTATAACATAAGTTGGCTGTTGTTGTTCCATAATAAAAAAAAAAAAAAAAAAAAAGTGCAAACTCATAAACTCATAACCATAATCTACAAAAACAGAGAAAAAAAATAATCTGCGTAGGTATAAGTAATAAAATTCATTGTTTTTGACGTATCACTATGGACTTATTGTCGCATGTTGTTAATAATATTTATCTTCAAAAAACAAATGCTTAATTTTGAAAGTTTTAAATAATGTACCTCTTATGTATAAAAGCACATTAACAAAAAACAAAAATGGACCAATTAAACGAACAATAGATAGAGATTCTCGGAAAAGTTCTTTTGTATACTTTTAAAAAGTGGGAGCCGCGTTGTAAAAAAAAGTTTCAAAGAAAAAACAGCTACTGTGTGTCGAGTGTCGTAGTATCTCAAGTGGCAGCTACACAGCTACGGATCCCGGACACTTCAAGCGTCGTAGGAACTGAGCTAGCAAGCACTACGGCACGTCTGTAGCGGAGATCTCCTCGTAGCATACTTTCAGTCACGCTTAAGCATTCCAGCGGATTACTTTGATACCACACACACACACTCGACAGAATCATAGAATTCGTAGACGATTAAGCATTCTTTATAAAAAATCTATTGCTTGTGGTATTTATAAATTATTAAGAAAGGTTCATTTGTGGTGTTGTTTTTTATTTTTTATATATTTAATTTAGCTATTGAGTTGAATGTTTACGAAAGTTATTTTTTAACGAGTAGCTATATATTAAAGGGAGGCCAGAAACTGTAACATAGGGTATTTCAGTATGGGTTCCGTTTTTCACTTTGGCTTAATTTCTTTGTAAGCGTAGATCTAAAAGTCATTGTGATTGGAAATAAATGAGTTCATTAATATTATAATACTTATAACAAGATTTAAGGAGTTAAGCGAGTTCTTTGTACTTACAATGTTTTAGTATTAAGTTGGTACGAGTATATATATTAGTTTACATTAGTTTTGTATAGGTAATATAGGTATATTAGAGTTTAGTTTAGAATAGCCTTTTTAATTGTAATTCATTTTTAGTTTTAATTATTTCATTTAATAAACTTACTTTAAGTTGAAATTGATCCACTGATGCTATTTTTGTATATTTATAAATATTGAATTGTTCTTAAAGTACTCGTCTTTATAACTGTAAATTTCAGATAGCATTGTCCCATTTGGTACTAGTGAGGCAGCAAGGTTGACCTCTCCGCACGTAGAGCCTTGATGGGCAAACAGTCCACGATGTTGTATTGTTGACCTTGCACTGAGTCACGAGCCGTTAGACGTGCGGGTTTGTGGTTACGTCAGTGGTAAACTACACTAATTCAAACTAAGCACCTAACGTATCTACAGGTACTGTTCAATTATTACTGCTATTTATACGCCTATTATAGAATCAGATAACATTTTAAATCTGCTTGAAGTTTATGTCATTATAAATAGCAATAAAATAATATTGGTAGCTATTATTCAAATAATTAATTACAAATTATTTCTATTTGCTGATCTATTCATTAAATATTTTTTGAGTTTTGGTATTGAGGCTACGTTTAGCAAGTTCATTTATGTCAGTATTACCATTGACTAGTATACAAGTGATAAAACCTTTCTCTTTACGCACATGTAATAATAAGTTTTATATAGGGTAATAATAAAAATATTATATTGGTATTGTTTTTTTAAGCTGTTTTAAGCTTTTATCAATATCTTATTTATTTACTTCAACATGTTTAAAGTTAATATGTTAATAATAATATAATATTTTTATTATTACCCAATTTAACATCCTAATATAACACACACGTTAAAGATGAATTGAGAATATGCTGCGTATCTTCCCGGACGTTGCAGGCTGGATTCGTTTACTGACCTTTTTTTTCTGACCTTTTACTCAACCTACCTTGTTGGACTATCTGGCACAGGTAAACATACTCGTCGATGACTTTCAACAGATGGGAATTCAAAATAAATGTCGGCTCATTCCTGTTTATTTTAAGATCCCCTTATTAAGAATCTGTACGCTAAGTGTCAAATGGTTTGCTCAAGTCTTGCAAACTCTGCAGGATACGTGTTAACAGTTTTAACCATATAATGTCGCCCTGGCTCGCACTTCATTAAAGCTATATTTGTTTTGAGTTTTGGTCCTGAATGCGGACTCGCAAAATATTAACAATGTGGCGCCTCATTGTGGAGCTCAGGTATTAATCGATACCATTGAAAGCTTCCTAATACTCAAAAGTGCTAACTGGCAGGTGAACTGGCATAATGGCAAGTTATCCAGGTACTAGGAACTTTTCAAAATTTGGCTTGTTCGGTTCAAACCTGCGCACGAAACGATTCATTATATCTTTACGATCATAAACGTCCTGTAAATATGATTCAGAGGCTTGATAGATTTATAGTTGTTCATAAGGTGTGTCATTATTTTAGAAGAAAAGAACCAGCATGCCATTGTGCTGTGTTGATCTTTTGATATGTGAAACAAAGATTTAATACGCAATATTTCATGTCAAATATTCATGATTCCCACAGAAATCAAGAGTACCTGTATGATGATTAAATGATGTCTAAAATGTTAACGCGAAATATATTTTATTACATAATATAATCACAGCAGCCTCCATTCAGCCGGTTATCGGAAGGGGTGTGTGCAACCGACAGTAATATTGTCCGATCCGATTGCGGCGCACAAACAGGCGTTCGATACCAGCAAATGCAATATCCTAGCGACTTTTGAACCAGATTTAGTAGTCGGTGTGATGGAGGTAGAATTTAAACATACTGATTTCCTTTTTCAGCTTATAAATTTTTTTATTCACTTGTAATGAAATTTAGATGTTGGATGTTATAAATCTATATAGTTATTTATCATGAGTTTAAACAAACGTATCAAACGAATTTATAATCCCAAAAATTTAATTAAAGGTACAGGAACATACTTTTAATCCAATTTTATGATTAATAACATTATGATTACCATTACCTTATCACAGGTTGATATGTAAATTTAACGAAAGTCTATTTGGATATATCCCCCAAGTTTTTATTAAACAATTGATTTCTGTGTTTTACTAAGTACAATTTTTTTGTATGTAAATTGGTCGATTGACATTACTACACAAATCTTTGTTTTTGCTTAAGAAAATTTTTGTGACTGAGGGGAGATATTAACATTAGACATACTTCCTTTTTTTGTTATTATCTTCAACTGTTGGTCCAAATGTTCTCGATACAAAATATGCACATATACCCAAAACGTGTTGCAGTCAAATTGGAGACTAACATTATTATCAATTTATGTGACGCAGTTTTCTAAGCAAAATAAGAAATTGCATTGATGTTATTGACCTTCTGTTTGTAGGTCAAAGGTTGATGTACACATTTTATTATTTTAGTCAATGAAACGTGTGATATTTTACGTTTAAATTGTACTAAGTTTACTTAGTAATTGTACTTAGTACGTATTACTAAACAAGTGCACGAGGTTCTACTATTGTTAATGGAGCTTCCCTTTTGAAAACACTTTATATACGAACGCTCCAGCGCAGCGTCGGATTATTAAATGCTTTTTGTGTGTTACATCCGACAGTGGATAGGGCGCTGCTTACGGATTAAGTAACGTTCCTAAAGTCAACTGGTGTCCATTTCCCTATACCGAAAATCTGAAATTATTATTTCAGTTGAATTTTTGACTTGTTTCTCCGTTAAGTTACGTAAGCAACTCGTTAGTATTGTATGGAATTGCGCTCTGGTGACCTTACTCATGACGATGTTAGGTTGTGGTCCTGTGTGCTACAGCTACTTTTTCTTCAGACGGGTTTCTTATTACAGCAAAAAATACTCTTCATCTTTAGCGTTTTGAGCCTTATCAAATAAATAATATAAAAGGTTGCGTTAGCTGCTTTACTAAGATTATTTTAAGAGAGGCATAGCGGTTATGACTAATACGCAACGCAGAAGATCACTGCCAAACAACGCCATGCTGTGCTCCTGCGCGCGAACGATAATGCTAGAGGACTTGGTATTCTTGTACTCGCAGTTGTCGAGTTTTGGATTATCAGCGCGCAAATTCCTTGGTCCGTATATAGACGAACCAAGGAATTTGCGCTGCTGGTAACCGCATAATATAAGTAGATATTATTATTTTATTTAAAATTAGTACCACCGTTATATGTTTATGTAAATAGTTTTAATGAAGTATGTTTATTGCATTGGTGGTTACAAAAATATTATTTTTGTTTTTTAATTGAAATTGAATAAGTATTTATGATATAACACAGCACATGCATGTATATAGAAACAAAAACTATTTACCAATTATATAATTCACAAAGGTAGAGTTATTTCTCATACTTATAGATTTCTTCCAACCAACTTGGAGCTGTGTTGAAAATATTGAATCACATTAGTGAGCGACACTAGATTTGTGTCAGTGTACTAGATAATATCCATACTTAATATCCATTTGTTATATAGGAGGTACATTGATAATTGTGATTTGTTATATAGGAGGTACATTGATAATTGTGAAGCTTGAAGAGTTACGTAGAACTAAAATAGTTTGAAAAAAGAAAATACTCGTATAGCTAAAGGTACTGTGTATTGGATCTGCAGCGCTGGCACTGTGCCAACTGCTTCTTATAGTTCGAGCAGTATGACCGCCTCTTATATAATTTTATTGAATAAAATCAAGAATAATAAAAGTCTGCAGAATATTGTTTGGTACAAATTAATAAACGGTACTTAAATATAAAAAATGTTGTATCAGAGATGGCACAGTCTATTCCATGGATCGTAAAATATTATCCTCTCATATTATATAGGTATGTTTCAGTTGTATCCATTTTATTGCCTTGTATACGTTTATGAAGTCATTAAGTGTACAATAGTATAGGGTGTTGGTGATTATTATTCACCCTGTTAACATTGATAGTAATTAATGTGGGCGAATTTAAATTCCAGGATTTGATTATTAAGAATGAGTTAATAAGCTTAAGTGAAGAAAGACTGCAGTGAACAGAGTGAATATCTTAGTTTAAAATATTTCTACTTGCAACACTACACTTTTTACGTTCTATGTGTTCTGAAAAAAAGCTCACTTATTTACAAATGATGCTTTCTGTCAGTTATTTAGGGGGGCTGTATGTTCCGAATCATACCCGTGGACCCACCAGTGGGACATGTTGGTGAGACCACGGGTAAAAGGCGATTTTTACAAACTAACCTTACCTGTTCGTGATGCACCCGACCAATGGACGATGCTCTGGCGTTCTTCACTATCTATAATGCGCCAGCTTGGTTGCAGACTGCGCAAATCTCTCTCTTTGGACAGGTGTATGCACTGCAGTGGGCGTATTGTGACAGAGGTGCTGTCAGAGAGTTATTTCATTGTAAAGACTAATTATATGAACGATAACAATTTTATGCAATCAATTATATTGAGCGAACGTGGAACTTTTAGAAAAATTCTGCATGCTCAATCAATCGCCTTATTTTCAATGTGTAAGCTCCGACCGTGATTCTACTTTCGTGAACTTTAGGATTGAGAATTTTAAAAAGATTTAAGTTTTCTGGATAATGCAGATTATTAGCTGGTGCTAAATTATGATTGTTTGAATACGTCCTGCTATTATTGTGTGATTAAGTGACAAGCACTCAAACGTCCAAGCTATCACAGAACAGGACACACATTGTGTTCAGTAGTTGGTATAAGTTAGCCACTGCAGATGTACTATTTGGCAGCTGGCCATTCAACGTTCAATTAAATGACTCGCTTCTTGTCGTGTTTGATTAAGAATGAAATGCCCTGAATTTCCACGGATCGCTCTCAGTGCAGCTATCAATTATTTGTTGACAGGTAAGTACTGATCTGCTACAAACGTTTCACGTTGATACATTATCTCTCTAATTACTGTATTTATTTTTCTGTAATTACAGTGATAGTTACGATTATGCTACCTACATTATGCTATATACATTAAATTGATGAACATTGTCTTTTTAGAACTTAATTTCATATTTAATTGTTTTAAGCATAGTTTTTAACATTGTGGATACCTACTGTCATTATAAGTGTCTTTTTTTATATAAGTATATATGTTTAGATTTTATTCACTGACCGATTTTAAAAAAGAGGTCTATATTCTACTTTATCTGTATCGCCATATACATACAGGTCGATTTTCAATATTCATTTTTTATCTTTTAAAATAGATTTTATTTAATTCTTTTTTTTGTTAATGTGACTGAGCTGTTGGTATAAGGTTTCTGAAGGTGCTCATTGTGCGTAAAAATCATCACTGCCTTCAGTGAGCATGTATATGGCATTATTAAAATAACTCAGATATATAACAAAGCTTTTTCTTCTAATTTTAATAGTTTTGACGTTTTAACGAATCCAGCCAAACAAAAACAGTATCAACGTCACGTTTTGACATGTCGTACTACATGTAAAAAAATAAACATTCACGATAGTAAAAATCTACTAAGCTAAAATAACGCAACATACGTGTAGCAAGGAATTTTACAGTTACTTTTACTCATATTTTTTTGATGCAACATAAATTTACGGATTCGTAATAGTGACGGAATAGTACAAGAATAACGTATTTTAACTGAATTCGTAAAAGAAGAGCAATTTTGGTGCAACCGGCTGTAAGAGTAAATAAAATCTTTAACCCGAGGTAAACACTGTGCTTTTCATTACGAATACAACAAAAGTAAAAATAAAAACATGCTAATTAATGTTTTTATTTTTACTTTTCTTGTTTTTCAAGAAAAAGTGAGTGAATTTTATTTTTCACTAGCTGACCCGGCGTACTTTGTATCGCCATGTTTTTTAACTAAATTACTGAAATGTTTGTTTAAATTTGAATTGTAATTTTTATATTACACAAACCTTGTCCTAACAATAACGAATACATAAAAGCAAGAATAATCCAATTTGGTGCAGTCGTTCGAAAGTTATGGGCGTACATACATTTCGAAGATCCATTTCTATTTAATAGATAGAAAGATTACTGCTTTAGCCACTTCTCTTATGCAATCATGCGTTAAATCCATATCTGAATCAGATGAACTCATTCGGTCTTATTACAATACCAGAGGAGCAATCGCACTATTTACAACGTTTCAACCAAATCAGAAACGTTTCCGTTGCCATACATTTTGACAACACCTTGACAGCAGTCAGATGTCAAAACATATGGGAACGGTAACGTTTTGGTTCAAACGTTCGTAAATAGATACGTAGTATCTCTATATAGTTTGTGGTAAATAGTGCGATTGCCCCTCAGGTCTAATGTTAGTATTGGTTTAAACCTAGTGCGCTTTCACTTGTTTTAATATACACAGATAGAAACAGCGTCAACTTAGACACGGTTTAAACCAGGACTTAGTTTAGACCATGATTTGTAATAATACGGATTGTGTTAATACAAATCTCTGCTACACCGAAGTATAAAGAAAACTCTACAATTAACTCAAAAAAAACAAATTAAGATCGGATTGGGACTTTCCCGCCTATTTTGTGTTTTTTTGGTGGCTGACCAGTTATTTAGCCATTATTTTTCATTTCTAGCATTGAAAAATGGTAAAATTTTGCCCAAATCATTTAAATAAATAGTTGAAAGTAAATTATAAAGTTATTTCACAAATAATCTCTAATTAATACTTAACTTTATGTTATTTCAATTTTATATCGCGCTGTATTTCAGTGTCTGTGTAAAAAGTTGGAACATAGCAATAGAAATGTGAAAATAGAAATAGTTCTTTTTTATTTTTTGCAGCTGTCAGTTGATAACGATTCTCCCTAAAGCTAAAAAGTAATACTTTCAACCCGCTCCTCGGGCAACTTCAGACCTTCTTTCGGAATATGAGTAATGAAAAAATATTTAACAAAAAATAAAAACCGACTTCAGAAACACCAAGAAGTCAAAAACTTAGTGACACTAATCAATGGATCAAACTTCAATATAAAAATGTGATGTTGTGTGTGTTCTAATATTATTTTAGATTTTTTGCCGTATTTTTAAGATAACACATTCTTGTTTTACCTGCTTTTTATAGCGATTCTGAAAGTAACTTCCGACACGACAAAGTGTACAACAATATTGTTCCCGCGGAAAAGCCGTGCATCAGAAAAATTTTCTTCATTCAGAACTTTTCAACTTATTTGTTGGAATCTACCGCGTGTTCTCGGTTTGCTTGTGGTTTGAAAATGCGGTAGGATATATATACTGAACTCATTTTTACTAAGTAATTAGGTTTTTTTTTGTAATAGCGTTGTTGATTTGTTATTAAGATTGTTATCATTATTAAGAATGAGTATATTGTTTCTTTTTTGGAACAAGTATTGTTTCGAGTAATTTACTGTTTTCATCGTTATGGAAAACTGTTGCTTGTCGAAATGTTCGAAAATCGTTTTATGCGAATTCAAATAACTCAAAAAAAAAGAAAAACAAAACTCGCATGCGCATAGCGTAGCGATAATTGATGATTATTGAATTCGCAAAAAATGGCGTTCGCTATTTAGCTCAGTAGCTACAGTGCAACTAGGCTAATTCTTATTGACTACAAGAAGCCTGTTAGACAACAAATGGGTGATGTAATCTAAATTAGATTTGCTGTAATAAACGTAAACTATTTGGGATGGGTAGTCAACAGAAACTTCTGAAATAGAAAGGACATTGAAAATTCAAAAAATTGGTAAATAGTTTTGACAAGTGAAGGTCACGCACACGTGACTGGGATGTTTTGATCGGAACGGGCTAGGAAGGATGTGGCCGGCGTGGTCATTATGTTGTGGTGATTGTTATGGCGGTGGTCGGGAAGCCGTTTGGCACTCACCATTGTAGAGGAGCGTAGGCTCGGGATCGCGGGGCTGCGGGCCCGGCGCGGTGGCGGCGGGCGCGGGGCTGCGGCCGCGCCCCTCGCCGACCACGTCGATCTCCTCGTCCGAGTCATCAGCGAGCTCCGCCGTCGGGGCCGCCTTCCATTTCTTAGCCATGAGGCAGCGCGGCATGGCGGCGCCCGCATCAGCCCCGGCGCGGCCACATCAGAGAGACAGACGAACAGAGAAAGAAGAGTAGAAAGAGTGCCCCGGACGAGCGGCAGCCGAGCGATCGCGTTGTTATTTCGATTGTGAGCGTTGAGAGGGTCGGCCCGCGTATATATGCGAGACGGGGGGGTGCGCGCGCTGCCGCTTCGATCGATGGGGTGAGTTCCGCACCACGTTCGAAAGTTTGCCCGCCGCTGCCAACTTAGGACGATACTTATTCGACCCTACACGATCAACCAGTGGGAAACGGCTCCACATGATGGCCACATAGCTACACCGAATGGAAATTGGACGCGCTCCCCGTAAACGAGTTTTCCTCGCCAATGAAAACGTTTAACTTTTCTAACTTATTTCAAATTGTTTCTGTACTAACAGCAAACTTTTCCCATACACTGAGGTTATGAACTTCAAGTGAAAGTAATGTTTTGGAGTGCACTAAAGTTTTACTAAACTTTTTAAAGTGATTTATTTAAGCGGAAAAATATGTGGGCTCTTCTTTTTTGCGAAGTATTCATCAGAGATAAAAAGCATTGTGCAGATAAGCCCTGCAGGCACGCCTGTCCCCTTCGGGACGCCTCGTCGAGATAACGGCGGCGTGCGTGGCGACGAAGATTTTCTCGATGCCACTCAAAAAGTTTTTCACACTTTTTGATGTTTTATTTTGCGGATCGTGCTGTTATGTAACATAATATTGTGCATTACATCTTAATTGCGCGTCATGAAAAAAATCCTTTTCACCCAGTTTTTTCAGAGTTAATACTTTGAGCGTAATATTATTACAATCTCTTTATAACTTTACCGCCACGTGCTTGCATAAAACTATTTAATATTTCCAAATTATTTGTCAGAATTAAATATAGCAAATTATGTATAATATGTAATTTATATCGTAGTAGTATATAAGTTTTTATAAGTAAGTATATGTACTGTTTTGAGTTTTTTGATTTGTTTCTTGCGACGATTTAGAATTCTTTATTCTTTAGTACAATAAAGAACAAACATTACATTTATAAAAAGTACACCGACGAGCAAAAAATCCGGGTCACTTGGAATTTTTTGCTCTTTGATTTCTCGTAGAGTATACATATAAGGAATTGATTTGAAAGACAAAATATATGAACCCTTTTTCTTTCTTGAGCATTAACTGCTTTTTTATTATAATTACTATTTCACATATAACTTATTTGGTACCCATGTTTCATAGCTTAGGAGATATCGAAGATTTTGCAAGTGACCCGGAATTTTTGCTCGTCAGTGTATTTCATAAGACGTACAAAGGCGAGCTTATCTCTTTAAGAGATGTCTTCCAGCCAACATCTAGATATTGTGAATTATTCTTATTGAAATTTAATAATTAACATGAGAAATTGTGAATAATTCATATGATACAATGTTATTCAAATACAAAATAAAATCCAATACAATGCTCAGGAATACAATGCAATTCCTCATTTTCTAAATTGAGGTCATCGGGAAGAAATTTAGTGAAACAAGTAGCAAATGCAACAGTTATTATGCACGTACAATTTAATGCACGTTAGTAAACTGCTTTAGAACTTTACGAACATACTTTAACAACTTGTGGTAAATTTTGCAGTTTTCAAACCAAGAAAACTGTATTAAAAAAAAGAAGAGTGTATTATGTTTTTTTGTGTGTATGTGACATGATTACTCCGCTCTTTACATTCTTTTTGTATTTTAGAAAATATACTCCTGAGGGGACCCCATTGTTACTAAAGACAGGATCTGATGATGGAATCAGAGGTAAATCGAGGGAAACTCAAACCAACTACGTCTCCCGGCACCCGGCCGCCACTCGAGGACCTTTCCACCCCAATGGCCGTCAATCCTGCGAGCTATGTGTCGGCGCCCACTAACTTAAGGTTTGCAATTCTTTGGGCTATCTATGTCGGTGACTCTAGTTCTTCTACGGATCTCATTCTTTCTGATGCGATCGTGTAGAGAAACCCCAAGCATAGCCCTAGCATAGCCTTTAAGTAATCTTGAGCCTTCTTATGAGACCCACTGTAAGGGGCCACGTCTCAGTTCCGTATGTCATAACTTGCATGCAACACGCAAGAATTGAAGACTTTCGTCTTGAGACACTGCGTTAGATAGGCCGAGAATATGCTGCGTAGCTTCCGAACGCTGCCTAGTTGAGTTAGATTCGTCGATTTACCTCTTTCTGAAAGCTGGACATACCGAGCTGGACTATTTGCCCCAGGTAAACATATTCGTCAAAAAACTCCCAGTGTTAAGCCTCCAATCTCCACAGGAGTGGGTACTACATGGGGATTTTAGTTTTGTTTATGTTCATTATAATATAAGACCCACTTGTTGGGAAATTCTATAGTGGTCTTCGAGCATTATTCCTAAAATCTTCCAAGGTCTGAGCCATGAACTCGCCTTTTACATAATAATATGTTCATGCCGATTACTCTTCAGTCCAAAAGCTTGAATACGTCCTCCAACGCATAGTTTGAAGTTATTGAATTTTATCAAATTAAGTCTAGCCATCTCTTCCCTTTATGCATAATTCTATATGTAAGTTTGAGTAGCTATCCTAAGTAGGTCCAAAATAACTATTACGGTTAATTTCACCAACCTCGCCTTAGGACAATCCTAAGTAGTATGCTGTCACTTGGCAGTCTTTAATAAAGGGGGATAAAAGGGGGATCAATAACTGCTCAACCGATTTAGATGAAATTTGGTATGGAGATAGTTTGAGTTGTGGGGAAGGATAAAAGGTGTAAAAATGGGGGGGGGGGGGATTTGTAAAGGGAATCAATAAAACAGGATTTCCACGCGGACGAAGTCGCGGGCAAAAACTAATATTTATATAAAAAAGGTGTGTGGATTTCTGCTAAACTAGCTAAAACGATACCTACCTATAAATCACCAATCTATAGTTTACATGTGAAGATCAGACAAATTGTTTGTCAGCCCTGACCGAGCGTCTAATTGCCGGGATAACTCTGTTTTCTGCGGCGGTGAGTTCTGTGAGGCTGTCTTACGGGTATAGCTTGAGGCTATTGCTTTGTATCGGAGTATTCAACTGTTAATACAATTTTAGGTCTACTAACGTAACTTCGATTATAGATATAATGCAAAGTGTGGCCGGCGACCCCTGACTCAAAACATACCAAAGATTCAATATTGTTATTATTAATTAATGCATTGTAATAATTATAATTTTGCTCCTGTGACAGGTAATCCTGTTACAATGTCTTTGTTTGTCATTTTTCCGTTGTGTTTATCGTCCTTTTTGGTCGCGAGAACAAAGCGGAGGAGTACAAAGCGAAATTTTGACAAATATTAAAACAGTCGTCAAATATTACACTAGTTTATTTGCGAGCTCGGTGCTTCGTATTTAAATTGCACGTACACGATAAAAACCTGGGCCTTTTTGGCCTATAATAGGCTTGACTGTGTTATGCTCGATAACGTTATTCTTTTAATGCTTTTTCAGTGTTCACCTTTGTGTTTCGTTAACTTATTCCTGAATAGATATTTTTATTGCTTTGAAACATTTTAAAAAAGAAGCGGGCTTTATCAATATGTATTTAGCATCATACGCATAAACTGTGTACGTTAAAAACAACATTGTTTACCCATACAACAAGTGCCATTGTAGGATATGAATGAAGAAAATAACGATTTCATTAATCGTAATAACTTCGACCGATACGACCTTCAAACTTTCAAGTAAAGAGCGTATTTCTTTCAGGTCGGCAACATAGTGGTAACTCCTCTGGGGTTGCGGGTGTCCATGGGCGACGGTAATCACTTACCATCAGGTGATACCTTTGCTCGTTTGCCCCCTATCCCATAAAAAAAACTCTTGTTCATTTTGTTTGCCAGAAATAAATTCACACGGTATGTGTAAGTGAATCACAGTCAAATGTCGCCTAGGGGAACGAATGTACGTGAGATGGAAGCTCGTGATAGGCACGGTAGTACGTCGCAATCGCGAGCTACATAAAGACGGATACTCACTTAGAAGTGTGGCACGTGATGTATCTGATACTGTATCAACTGAGTACGTAGGCGCGAAACTCCCGCCTACATACTCACTTGATATAGTAACAGATACATTACGTGCTACATCTCTAAGTGAGTGACTGTCTTAAGTATCAATGTAAGTCAACAATAGGTAGTACACAGTTTTACTGGCTTAGATTTTAATTAAAAATATTTATTTCGTTTTAGGTCTATTCTCGCTGAAGACTGGTCTTTTGATTTGAATACCTTTCGAGTGTTTGATAGGAGATCCCCCATTTTGGGCCCAACGTTAGTCTTTACTGCAATGGCGAAATAAAAAAAACGCAATTTAATTTTAGTAGACTTGTGAGTTGTTTTGTAAACGCACCTTATTAAGTTTTTCGTGTTAAAATAAGGTTTTTTTAGTATCATATTTAATAATAACTTATATCTACATGTAGTATAAGTATTAATAACTTATTTATTTATTTAATCTTTTTTGCACTTATCACCATCCTTTAGTTTATATTTTTAATACATTGAATCAAATTATACTTCCGAAGATTAATATAGGTAATATGTCTAGCTTACTTTGTAAACACACCTATGCATCTTTCATTACTAAGTACTGTAATAAATCGATTATATTTCTAACAATTACTGTTATCGATTGTTGAAAAAACCAGAAGTACCTACTTACCATTCTAAGTTCGAGTTGCTGTCTTATTTTATCTTTTGGAATAACAATTAACTATATTAATAATTTACTTTAAAAAGAATTTTATAAACATATTTACCATATGGAATTAAAGGTGAAAAAAAAAATACTTATACATGTCCGATGTAAGTATTTATTTTTCATCATGAGATCTCTACAATGTGTCATTTAACAAAATATCAATGTCAATTTTATTCGCTATTGTTGATTTTATTGTTTGATTTTCTGATAGATATTATTTTCAACGACCTCTGCTCATACTTGGACTTTGACGAAACCACTGCTCGACATTAGACAAAGTACCCTCTTAACCTGATCGCTCTTTCCTTGAATCCGTTTTTGCCTTTCTGTTACTAGAAGATTTTACTTCTTAGTATCAATAAACCTATTTGGCCATTGCTGAAAAGGGGGAAAATTGGGCGAATGAATCTTAATATAAGTTGTAATAATAGACCAAATTTCATCATTGTATCACCAGGCCCAGGTTTGTATGGATGTTTGGTAATGGGGATGTCCTTTATTTGCGGATTAAAAGAATGAATTGAATTGAATACAATACAGGGGGAGATCATATAATTGTATTGTTTGATATAGATACAATCGTGTGTGTATTATAGTAATGTCGACCAAGAAAGTAGTTTGACCACTTTTGACCATACTTCGCGTATAAGCAAAACATCGTTTACTTATAGCCAGTAACTATCTTACACTATGTTATTGCAAAGGAAAATAAATGTGTTGTATTATGATGTAAAACTGAATTTTAAGTTTTAGGTAGTAAATTACTTTTTTGGTCGATTATACAATCTCGATTATATCTTTACTCGTTTGCTTTTATCATTTGCTCCATTCAATGTTCTGACGCTAAATTGCATTACTGTGTTCCCGTTTAAAGTACAAGACAGGTAGTTAATTAATGACTTATAATGACGGATACCGTGACTTACGATGTCACAAGGACTACCCACGCTGTCGTCCTTAAGGGGAGCTATATGTGCAATAAAGAGTTGACTGCATTATCAGATGAGCAGCCCGCTTGCTTACCAACTATGTTATATATAAAAAAAACATCTTTTACTGTTTTGTAACCCGTGACGGGACAAGTAATTTATTCGTTTTTGGTTATGGCAGGCCTCCGTAACTTCGCGTTTAGGTACAAGATAAGTACCTACAGTTCCGCGCAGTCTGAGAGTGTAGAAACGCAGCGGGGCTGCCGCGCTCTTGGGATTAATGCACTCACAATAAGAGATGTAAAAATACCGTATAATACCAAATGATCATGTATTATACAATAACTTTACGGTATTTTTCGTATTTTATGTTTTAATTCATAAATTCAATTTTCTTCTAGTTAGTCTAGTTTCGTTTAAAATAAAATAATCTATATATATATAAAAGGAGATGTTCCCATCTATAGATGCACGCACAGCCGTAACCGCTAATAGTAGAAACGTGAAATTTGGACAGTTGTTTTAATTCAAAATGCGGACGCACACTAAGAAGGGATTTTTTAAAAATTAACCCTAAATGAATGAAATAGGGGTTGCAAGTTTGTATGGAAAAATCTTTAAATTAGCAGCGATTTTGATAAAACTTGAGATTCATGCTCTAAAAATATTTCATTGAATACGTGTTTTATGATTTATTGGAATTCACCCCCTCAAGGTGCAAAATAGGGGTTGAAAGTTTCTATGGAAAATATTTAAAATCTGTTCCAATTTCTATGAAACAGATTTTAATTTCTATGAATTATCCGGGCTTAAATAGGCTACAAATTTATTTTTCCGACGGGAAAACATAAATTCCCACTGGAAAACAATAATAACGCGGGCGGAGCCGCTAGCGGAAAGCTAGTCATACTATATTGTAGACACAATTATTGTTTGCAACGTGGATGTTTGACTTCGATCTCATTCTCACTTTAATTTACCCTTTACAAGCACCCACAATCTTTAATATGTGCCTTTTATATAACTACATAACATGTAAAACACATTAAACGAATAATACGAAAAATACCGATGGATATGGTATAATACGGTATAATACGGTATTTTTGGTATTATACCAAAAAGAACAAAGGGCTTTACATCTCTACAATGTATAGCAACGTTTCGCGCACTTTCCTGTGCGCGCTTGATTAATTTCCATCAGCAACAACCCTAGCGCTCGCGCTCGTGCGACGTGAGGCTGCAGAGTACTAATAACATACTTTAACGCGTGGTGTTAAGGTGTGATTCGGCGTGAATGCTCAAAACTTTTAAAATTTCGACTTTTTCAAGATCAAAGGAGTGCAACTTCTGTACATAGTACTATTATCTATTCTGTGGTTATGGATTTGGAAACGAACTTTTATCCACCTTTATTGAGCGGCGGCCACGTCGAATTTACATCAATATTGCTGGGTTCATAATAGTGCTCTACTAATCAAGTGTGATACCCATATTGCTGAGTTTGGAAACGAACTTTTATCCTCCTTTTTGAGCAGTGGCTATTTTGAATTTATATCGATGTTGCTAGGTTCATAGTGCTCTACTCATCAAGACCTTTCATTTGATACCCATATTGCTGAGTTTGGACACGAACTTTTATACGTTTTTTTAGCGGCGGCCATGTTGAATTTAGGGCGATTTCCCTAGGTTCATAATGCTCTACTCTTCAAGGCCTTTCATTTCATACCTATATTGCTAGGTTTGGAAATGAGCTTTTATCCGCCTTTATTAAGCGGCAGCTATGTTGAATTTACGTCAATGTTACCAGGTTCATAGTGCTCTACTCATCAAGGCCTTCCATTTGATAACCATATTGCTGAGTTTGGAAACGAACTTTTATCGGCGGTATGTCGAATTAGGTCAACGTGGCTGAGTTTAATGTGTTCTACTCTTAAGGTCCTTTTGTTCGATATCCATGTTTCTTGGGTGGATCCAAAAAAATATGATCCGTCATGTTAGATATTGGGATCAAGAGTCCGGTCCCTTGGTTGTGTAAATCTATCACGATCGTTTTGAATTTTGACAATTTTGACAATTAAACTTTTGTGTATCCAATACTATTTTTTATTAGACGATCGATACAGAGTCTTGTATTGACGCCGCAATTAATTGTAATTTTAAGGCGATCGTGATAGATATTTTCTTAAACAATAGCCCCACCGTACTTTCTCCACCCAAAAAATATCTGACTGCAATGTCAGATATTTTTTTTAATTTGTGAAAATGATTTTGTGAAAATTACAAATTTTATATTTGTGACGTGACCAACCAATACAACCAATGTGTTAATGTGTTGCATTTTTTAACACAATAGTGTTAAAAAATGCTTTATACATTGGTTGTATGGATTGATCCTTTTACCTTACCACCACGGTAATACATGAGAAAAAGACAATTAAAACGAAACTTCTACTAAATTTCTTTTTGGTTGGCGAAATCCAGATGGGCACCGCCATTAACAGTGACAGACTTGTCAAAATAATTTCACGTGCGCCATGCACGCGCCATGTTGATTTTCTAAATACGCATTGTTAGAAAATTTATATGATATTTTTTTACTAAAAATAAAAAGTGAATATAAACAAATTAAATTATGCCTAAATGCTCTTCCGGAAAATTCTACGCATTGTGGTGTAAGCCATATCAAATTCTGTCCAGTAGTTACGGAGATGTTTCCAGATAAATAGACAAGCAAACAAACAAACATTTTTTTAAACTATTCTATCGTGTTCTGCTGATGATTTCAAGGCGACCTTTTTATTTTTTTCTTAATATTTCGCAATTACAGATTTTTGTACCCCCAGGATTTTATTATATATAGAGATTACTTGTCTTTTATTTATGTAATTATTTATTAATATTAGCATCAGTATCCCTGATACAGTAAAAAACAGCAACAACCCTGATTGATATCCAATGCAATATGTCGGAGAAGTAAAAGTGAAAACTGCAATTAAGAAATTATTACGCGTATTTAATTTTTAACATTTCTTTTTCTTTGACGTCTTAAACATAATAAATGAAATAAAATCAGTAACTTACAAAAGTATATAAAAAAGTTGCATTAGGAGCTAGAGGAAATGGCGAAAAATATAGATAAAATGAACCTGCAATCACTACACTAGCTCGTTTACTTAATTAACACTCGTATAAATTTGGTTTCTATGCGTAGATAACGCTGAGATGTAAGTATAATATTCATTTCATTGTTCGTCAGTAAAATTTTGTTTAAATTAAATTCCCCGTTGTCGCGCATTCCTTATTTCAGGGAGATCAACAAACAAGAACTTCAAACGATGTGCACAGACGAATTTCTGAAATCCACAATTTGAAATGTGAATTAAAATTGTTGCGATGCTTTTCGTCTAATTAATTAATTTAAAAGCGGGAAGTAATCGGGCGGACGTTTAGTCACATTTGCGCAGAAAGTGAACTGGCTGTTTGTAATTAAACAAGTTTAGCTTCCATAGACTACAGTAGGTCTAGCACGAGTTTTGATTATTATATCCATGGTCTAGCACGAACATTTGCTTCAAAGTATTAGTATCGTATCGTCATCGTGAAATATTATAGTCTATTCAAGATGAGAAAGTTTCGGTGACAGGTCGATTTTTTCCGTGTCACGCATACTACTTTCCATGATTAAAAATATTATGTTTTAAAATTATAACATCTCCTTTGGATTTTTTCCATAAAAATGCAATAATTAATTCCATATTAAATGGAAACATTAATAGCAGTGCAGTTAAATATAATTATTTGTAATTCTGAAAAAATATATTTGTTAAATTAATTATGTATTTGTTTATACTAATATTTTATTTGTAAACTTTAAACAAATATTTTTTCGGAATTATAATTTTATTTAACTGGAATGATACTCTTGTTTTTATTTTAATTCCATATTAAATGGAAACGTGAATATCAGTGCAGTTAAATATAATTATTTGTAACTCTGAAAAAAATATTTGTTAAATTAATTAAGTATCGTGAATCGGAACATATACTTTATACTAATAATTTGTAAACTTTAAACAAATAATTTTTCAGAATTATAATTTTATTTAACTGGACTGATATTCTTGTTTTTATTCAATGTACACAGGGCGTACTTGGAACTAAAATTCTCATACAAACATTTACGATGAAGATATGAATACTTTGACGCAAATGTTTGTGCTAGCCGTACAGTGGGGCTAGCACGCAGGAGAATCGAAAATCGAATGTATGGCAATTTTCTGCTACTCACCGCCCGCCGTGGCGCTAATAAAATTGCCATACAACCTCCTGGATTCGGATTTCGATTCGATTTTCGATACCCCTGCGTGCTAGCCCTACAGTTGAGTCTAACAAAGTAATATAACAAATTTTCGTCCTCCATACGTACAATAATTATAATACCAGATTTTTCGGAAATCGATGGCTACATTCATATTAGTACTTGAGAAAAAGCATTACCTTCACATTGCATTTTCCTCAAGTTATTTCTGAGATTAGATAGGTTGAAACTAATAATTTGTCTATTGATTCAATATATATTCAATATAAGGTTATAATAATATTAGTTAACTTTTAAATCAGGATGTATTATAAAACATAATCCCTCCCACCGTGGCTCTCTGTCTGTTTGCCTTAAACCCCAAAGACTTTACCTAACATAACGGATTTTAATGTTTTTTTCATCATTGGATTCAATGATTCACAGAGAAAGTTAAGCTGAATAATTCGTAACGATTTTGCTGATATTGGTTGAAGTGTAACAAAATTGCTTAATATGTTGGAAAAAATCGTGCCAATCAAGTTTCCAGTGAATTAATTAATCTATTAGAAAAATCAATTCGATTTTTATTGTATGTTATAATTGTTATATTTAAAGCTATTTCGCTTACATTACATTACAAATGTTGCTTACTATAAAGTTAATTAGATTCTAAACTAAAAATAATTATTTGTTAGAAAAAAGTATGTGTTCATGTAATCATCACTCCTTTTTTTTCGGGGGGAAATGCGCAACCGCACCGTACCCGCCGTTGGCTAGACAGCGAGCGTGAGCGCGAGCCACTAAAACCCCTCGGTGTTCTCCCTGCCCTTATGGATGCGCATGGTAAGGTCCACACTGCGACTACCACCACCAGCGTGCCCGGGCAAGCCCAGGATGGTCGGGCTATCCCCAAGGGGAGATTGCCCAAGAACACCAGGGCAATCCCCATGTTATCATCACTCCTATGTCTTAAGTAAAATGAAACAGTTTTTCTTTATGATTTCGATAAAAAGAGGCAAAGCTTTAATAACAGCCCGTATTTAGGGTAGGTATTCATCATGATCAAAATACTAAATGCTGATTGAAATAGAATGTGCATTTGTTTATGTTTTACTTCTTTATTATGAACTAGCTTTCCGCTCGCAACATAGCCCGCGATATTTTTATTTTCCCGTGGGAATTTTATATTTTCCCGTAGGAAAAATAATTTTGTAGCCTTTGTTACTCAGGGATAACGTAGCATTCTAATGGTGAACATTTTTTTATAAATTGGTTCATTAGTTTCGCAGCCTGTTCAATACAAACATACAAAAATACAAATCATTCCTCTTTATAATATAGATGACACACAATCTTTCTAAATAACTACTACAAACTAAATTCGGCTAGCCTTCGATATTCCTAAAAATACCAATAAATGACCTGTCAAGGTATATAATTTGATTTATCCATTTCATGACTTGTCATTTTAACGAATCCCACTCAGCATCTACTATTTTACATAAACGTAGTTTGGGGTGTCACATAATACACAAAGGCTTTTATGTAACACTCAAATCGATTTATAAAAGTTTCAATTCCAAGTTTGGGATGAATTATTTTTTTGAATCACGTGTCGAAACCCAATATCATATTTATGAAAACTAATAGATTGATAATGTTTTTTTCTGCTCAGGAAAACTATATAACACCTTAATAGTTAATCCCATCATCAATTCTTATTGTTGTTGATTAAAAATCTCTACTGCTGTAATCTTAATAAAATTTGATTGTAATGTAAAATGTATTAACATCATTAGTATCGTGCTAGTCCTCGAGCTGTAGATCGCATTAAGCTTTTAACTTTCCCAATTAATCGCACTTTGAGCTATTACGTGAATTAAGCCACTCCTTATTAATGTCGGTCTGGAGCAAAGCTTTTCATCTAAAGCATAATCACGAAAAGCGTGGAGTATTCGAGAGAGGACCTATGCAAGTAAGCTTTTACTTTGCTCGATAGTAATAATGAATGTACGCATTATTTTTACAAGGATAAACTAAGCTTTAAAATAACTTTTTTTATCCAAATGCATAAAGTTTTTATCGTTCAAATAGTTGTTGCCTGAAATTCAGACGTCAATTTGCATAGTGTATTATATATGAATAAACTTAAATCGTTTGTTGATTTAACTACCTTACATTAATTATACAATTTAAGCTACGTTACTATTACCTAAGAGAAAGTTAATTGTTATTTATAGATGGAAGGAACAACACAGCGTGAATTTGAAGTCAATTGTTTAGTGGTATAGCAATGAAACATCGTAAAAATTATAAAGATGGCGATTAGGGATTGCGAATTGAGACGTGAAACTCATATAATGCCTTATATCACATAGCATTTTATATCACAACCAGTTCTCAGTTTTAAAAGCGGCAACGTGCCTGTTGCTGGGGCTAACAACAGGTGTGTGTGTGTATGTGTTGCTTGCATCCATTTTAAAACTTAACTTTCTTTGCAACCTCTCGACGTACTAATCCCAGGAGACTCGTATTTATGCTCTCGAGTGCGTTTATATAAAGGCTAGCTTTGAGTGTATTGTAACATATTTTGTTACTTTTTCGAAGCTTAAAGCTTTATTAGGTTAGTTCGGTTAAAAAGTCGACCAAAAAAATTTAAAATAATATTATTTTATCTATTCAAAATATTCATAGATATTGCAATTTATAAAAGTGAAAATTAGGTATAATGTAATATATATGTAGATAAGGAGAAACTGATGATTTTTTATCACTAATTTCTTATTAACATTTAAGGACTTTAAGGTAACTTTTGAAAATAAATTACAATTTAATTTTTGCAATGGCAGTCAATGTCTATGGAAAGATTCAAATATAGGTAATATCTCAAATAATAGTAGGAACAGTAATAACAATAGTAGTGCAACATCTTTTGGTCGTAAAAGAAAGTTACCTAATGTTTATTATATTTTCAAATACGCAAATAAGGCACATGAAAATGTCAGTTTCTTCTACATATTATAAACTTATCATCAATGTTATGAATTTAGAACGTAGTTAAAGGTTTTTTTTCATTCAAACAAGACCAATAAAAATATTTCGTATTCATAGTATATTTAAGATATGTACAAACAAACAAAACTTATAGATAAAGAGGCAAATTTTATTACAAAATTATTTAACTTATTTCTATTTACTTATACTTGAGCGTAGTGGAGTAAGGATTATTAATATACTAGCTTTTGCCCGCGATTTCGTGCACGTGGAAATCCTTTTTTATTGATTCTCTCTTTACAATTCCCCCCCCCCCTTTACACCCTTAAGAAATGATTTCTGGGATAAAAACTATTCTTTATTCTTCCCCATAACTGAAACTATCTCCATACAAAATTTCATCTAAGTCGGTTCAGCGGTTATTGGTTTCCCATACAAACTTCCCACCCCCCTTTTCTACCCCTTAAGGAGTGATTCCTGTGATAAAAGCTATCCTATATCCTTTCCTGGGACTCAAACTATGTCTATACGAAATTTCATCTAAATCAGTTCAGTAGTTTTGGCGTGAAAGCGCGACAGAGTTACTTTCGCATCTATACAAATAAATAAAATTGAAGTGTCTGGTTGTAATGTCAAAATAACAAGTTTTTACTAAATGGGTATGAATGTATATCGGGTACAAATAACAAATACACAATTTGAAAATTTTTTGTCTGACTGTCTGTTTGTTCCCGCTAATCTCCGGAACGGCTGGACCGATTTTGACGGGACTTTCACTAATAGATAGCTAATTATATAAGGTATAACATTGGCTAACATAGGCTATAAGATCTTTAAAAAAAATCCCTACAAAAATCAAAATGCTGCCAAAAGTTACTATTCCACGCGGACGAAGTTAGTTTATAATATTATATTATAGTTTATTTATAGTATGGATCTAATGCTGATAGGTACTTTACTTAAATTCTACTTTATTCATTTAAAAGTACGACAATGTACTACTTTAAAGGCATATAACATTTTATTCTATTACATATGCAAAACATATGTTTTGCAATTAAGACAATCATTAATTTTATGAGGTTTCTTTTACTAGAAAGAAATATTCATTTCGGAAATATACCTAACTGAAATTGCAATTGCAACCAAAAAAATATTATGAATTTAATTCATGACTGTAAAAAATTCATGTATCTTTACCTTTACAGTCAAATAGCCAAATAATATGTATAGGATAGTCATCGTCATCATCACAGCTCATATACGTCCTCACCGAGGGGCACGAACCTACCATAACTGGTTAGGACGATTAGGCCTTAGTCAAACCACGCTGGCCCAGTGCGGATTTCACATTCACCTTTGAATTACTTAGCAGGTGTATGCAGGTTCTCACGAAGTTTTCCTTCACCGTAGGAGCGTCAGATAAATGTACATATGAAATTCGTGAAACGAAAAACACACTGGTACAGGGCGGAATCGATCGCGGGCCTCCCGATTATACTCGGAGCTCAGTCCAATGCCTAAGCCATAGCGCCACCGACGCTCTCAGTCAAGGTTGATTAGATGCTAAATATTAATTTCCACAGATATCTCAACAGATAAATTGACATTGCTAACATATCCCGAGCAACTCGTATATTTAATTCACTCAGCACAATAACTTCCTCTGAGTTAATTCATATCGCGAGACACTCTATTGTTTTCAATAGCTAAAGTTTACACAATCCTCATTCTGAGCTATATACACATTAAATATAAAAAAATACTATTTTCTGATTTGCTCGCGTATATTTTGCTCGCGTTTTAAACATATTATTGAGCCCGACGTTTCCAATGCTTTTCAGCATCCGTGGTCACGGGATGACTAAAGCTGGTGGATGTCATTGTAATGATTTTTCAGAACTTTTAGAACTGAAGAAAACCAACTCATTCTAATAATGCTGCGCGAGGCTATTGAAATTCAGATACATCCGAACTTCAATACAGATAATGGTTGGAGTATTCCAACTGCTTGGGTATTGGGGCTGCTATCGTAAAAATTATAAAATCCCAAGTCCGTTGACAGACTCCTCCGTGAACGTAAATCGTATCGTGAACTCCGCTTGCGTGGAACGAACCACATAAATAATGTCATCTCATTATTAGTTAGATAGTAAAATAATAATTCTGATGTTAATATTCACACTATGACACCCACCAGCTTTAGTCACCCGTGACTATGAATATCCTTATAAGCAAGTTTAAGTATAGTAGAGACGCTCTACGCGAAATTGTTCATCGGGATATATGATATCGGGGTAAAATTAAAAAGTGCTGTTGCTGAAATATGCTTTTTCGAGGTAAGCGCCAAATGGAGGTAAATACTCGAACGATGAACCACCCTTCTTGCAAACAATCAGCGTTTTATTTTTCCACCCTCGCCGGTGTTTGTGAATCGCTATGGTTATATTTTCGTTTACTGTTAGCCTATTAACGATGAACGGGGAGTCAAAATTCTTATGTAATGCTATGTTTGTATTTTTCTAATACTGGTAGATAGGCAGAATGTGCGTGGATGGACTTATGTTTATGTTAAGAACATTTTCACCCGACTTACAAATAGTAGGTGCTCAAGTCGACGCGTGTTTGTTTTTTATTTTATTTATTTATTTACAAACACTTTATGCACAATGTGTATTAATGGAGAACCTGAGGCATTCTCTAACAGTGAACCTTCAGGTGGTGTAGAAAGCAAATGTGGTAGATGTACCCATAAAACAAAATTAATAAGGAAACTTCAGACTTTTTAAAAATTCTAATACATACATATAATTAAATAAATAAACAAATACATATTATAACACACCAAACTAACCAGTTGCATTACTATAAGGTCCACAAAGAAGAATCATTACAAAATACAATTCTGATGCACATGGTTCCGTAATTTATTATTGAAACTTAACCTGTAGTCGATTTATATCCATCGGCAAAGCGTTCCAGAGCTTTTTTTAATGTATGTTACCTCGTAGCTCCGTCTTTAATAACCGATTTTCAAAATTCTTATTGCATCCGAAAAAGTATACTCCTAAAGGTGGTATCATTGTCAATAATAAAGGAATTTCAGGAAAACGATGGAATCCCTTAAATTTTGTAGGTACATTTATCCAAAGATATTCGTGTATTTGCGTCTGGTAGTCATCATCTCAAGGATTGAATTTTTAATGAAAAATCGTTGTTTTTACCTATATTTTATTGCACCTATTACTTTTTGCGTTAGTTTGGCTTTATTGAAAGGATACTAAATAAAACAATAATAATAATTTGACTTGGTCCTCATATCTACATATGTGATTATGGGTCCAGTGCGAGTAGGGCTGCGACCTTTAAAAAAAGTAGACCCGGAGATTTTAGAAATATCTTTTTTTTATGAAATATATTTTTAATGAATTTGAAAGGTGCGCGAGAGCGGGATGGAATTAACAGTTACTAGGGAATAAAATATAAAATGGCATTTTTCCGGAACGTTGCTTTTCTTTACAACAAAATCAAACCAAAAAAAAGAACTAAAGAAAATAATCACAGTTTTCAAGACTAAAAAGGTATTTAACTTTTTCCATTTTAGTTTGGTTTTATCATTAAATTCCCTCTCAACTAAATTTTTCACTCCAAATATCTTCTAAGAAATGATGTTTCGCTGTCACCCTGTTTGACCCGGAGATATCGAAGTTAAGCCCATAGCCCGGATATACAGGTTGCAAACCCGTAGACTACGGGACAAACCCGGAGGGGTGGCAGCCCTAAGTGCGAGACGGAGACGTGGACACGTAAGGCAAAGGCCACACCGCAGGTGGCACGCTTAGCGGCAAGAGGTTAGTTGGTCGCTTCGATGACTCAACCCAGTGAACCAACATACTGCACGCTATGCGCGCGGCCTCACCGCTCGCTTAGTGGGACGCTTGGCGACTCGATAGCGGCTTAGCGGTTAGCGAGGCGAACGGACGCGTCGGTTATTTGCCTAGATTACTAGGATGCATTGTGGAGGAATTGATTGATAATAGCCCGCTGTTTACAAAAACGAGCCATTGTGAACTCCTTCCCGCACGTTAAGTAAACAATTTATGTGTGTTAAAAATTGTGGCAAGAAGTAACCGATATTTTACAATTATTTTACAGTGATGTTATTATTATGTTTTACTTTTTTTGTATAAAATTTCAAATTCTCATTTAGTAGACGTCGACATATTAATATCACGTACTCAACATGTTCGATTACTTCGAAATTAAGAAGCAATTTTCTAGAAAAAATTAAAAGTGAGACATTTCATTATAACAAAATATACTTATGTCTATAAATACGCTTAAGATCACCAGGCGCGCGCTGCCAGTGTGGCCACTATCTATCGAAGCATTTTGACCGCTAAGCCTGCCTCGTAGTCAACCTCTAAGCCTGCCACCTCCGGTGTGGCCTTTGCCTTAGGGTTAGGTATGCGCACCCTCTACGAAGCTGCATCAAACCGGTATCTGGGCATGTCTCTGAACGTAGGTGTATCGGCCATAAAACAGTCCGTAGCAGAAGCCTTCCTTGGGCAGCCCAAGGAAGGCTTCAGTTTGGGCACCACACAAAAGTGCTGAAAAGCTATTAGTCAGGCGCCAACAAAATCAAGGTAATAAATGGCAGGTTGATGCCTGTTTTTCTTTACACCTTTGGTGTGCTCTACAAACCTTCAACACTCCATACGATGCACTTAACGAGATAGATATTGATGATATTGTATGTACCACGTACGAGGTTACCGACATATGGCAAGTGGTGTCCTCAGAGATCATACCAGTTTAAGGCCCGTATTAATAAACGCGTCTCAAAGTTGAGAGCGATCTTGAGCTGCAGTTTTGACGTTTAATGTATGGAACATCTGTCAAAAACAGTATCTCAAGATCAATCTCATACTTGAGATGCAATTATTAATACGAGCCCTAGTCTCAACCAACCAACGGCTTGGTCCCAACATCTCTTCAGATCACCTGAAGAGATTGGGACTACGTGACGAACCATTGATTGCATGGCGATGTTGCTCAGATTTCTCTCTTTGTCGCCATAATCCTCGACCAAATGGCCTTCTCTATTGAGATTGAGCAGTGTCCTCTTCTGCCTCGATTTGACGAGGGACTAGAAAGATAATGTGACGTTGCTTTGTGCTACTGACCCACACTCAGCCCAGTATCAGCTCACTGCTAAGCATACTCACACAGAACTAGCCTACTACTGGCCAGACTCGCTCAGTATAAATAAAATATATATAAAACAAAATAATAAATGATTGTAATCGTATCAAATACAAACAAATGAGGTACCTCCTTTGGAAGTCAAATGATCGTCAAATGAAAGAGGTTTTCATTTGACGATTAATAACAAAATTCCATCAATGATCATTTTGTAAGGGGAATCATTCACTTGTCGGTTATATCCGCCGATTGACTCGACGAACATGTCGAGACTGCTCGAACCATCATCATTCATTCATCATTTCAGCCAAGAGACGCCCACTGCTGGACATACGAGTAGGCCTCCCCCAGGGATCTCCAAACCGATCGGTCCTGCGCCTCCCGCATCCAGCGGCTTCCCGCGACCTTCACCAGATCGTCGGTCCACCTTGTGGGGGGCCTACCAACGCTGCGTCTCCCGGTACGCGGCCGCCACTCAAGGACCTTTCCGCCCCAACGGCCGTCAGTCCTGCGAGCTATGTGTCTTGCCCACTGCCACTTAAGGCTTGCAATTCTTTGGGCTATGTCGGCGACTCTAGTTTTTCTACGGATCTCTTCATTTCTGATGCGATCGCGTAGAGAAACCCCGAGCATAGCCCTCTCCATTGCCCTTTGAGTGACATTGAGCCTTCTGACGAGACCCATTGTAAACGGCCACGTCTCAGTTCCGTACGTCATCACTGGCAACACGCACGAATTGAAGACTTTCGTCTTAAGACACTGCGGTAGATTGGCCGAGAATATGCTGCGTAGCTTCCCGAACGCTGCCCAGCCGAGTTGGATTCGTCGATTTACCTCCTTCTGGAAGTTGGACTTACCGAGCTGGACTATTTGTCCCAGGTAAACATATTCGTCAACAACTTCCAGTGTAGAACCGCCAACCTTCACAGGAGTGGGTACTACATGGGAATTCACCATAATTTTGGTCTTGTCCATGTTCATTTTAAGACTCACTTGTTGGAAAACTCTACAGAGGTCTTCGAGAATTGTGCCTAGATCTTCCACGGTCTCAGCCATGACCACGATATCATCGGCAAAACGAAGGTGAGTCATGTACTCGCCGTTTATGTTGATGCCGAGTCCTCTCCAGTCCAAAAGCTTAAATACATCCTCCAGCGCAGCTGTGAACAGCTTCGGCGATATAACGTCACCTTGTCTCACACCGCGCTGAAGTCGTATTGGTTTCGAGTTCTGGTCCTGAAGGCGGCCTGACATAGTGGCGTTTCCGTACAATGACTTCAACACTTGGATGTACCGGTAGTCTATTTGGCACCTCTGGAGTGACCTAAGCACGGCCGAGGTCTCGACAGAATCGAAGGCTTTCTCATAGTCCACAAACGCCAAGCATAGTGGCAGATTATACTCCTCGGTCTTCTGTATAACCTGCCGCAGCGTATGAATGTGGTCTATGGTACTATAGCCTTTACGGAATCCGGCTTGTTCGGGAGGCTGGAAGTCGTCAAACCTGCGTGCGAGACGATTCGTGATGACTCTCGAGAACAGCTTGTATACATGACTTAGGAGCGTGGTGGGTCTGTAGTTCTTCAACTTTGAAGAAAAGTGCCACCACACCCCCGTGCCATGCTTTAGGCGTAATGCCCTCGAGTATGATGGAGTTAAATAGCCTCTGCAGCGCTTTCCGGACTGGTAGTCCACCCGCTTTCAAAAGCTCAGCTGTAACTCCATCATCACCCGGTGCCTTGTTGTTTTTTAGCTGTTTGAGAGCCACACCAAATTCGTACATGCTCGAACGACGGTACAAAATACCACACTACGGACCCACCATACCACTGGCCATAACCCTGGGGGTAGGGCGGGAATAATTGGCTGTGTGCACGACTTCAGCGCCACCTATCGTCCGCAACTCTGTTGGCTGTCACTTTAAAATTTAATGGCCGCATTTTGAGAAAATATTTAAATTAGAAACTATCTTTTAATCTAATGCCAAAATTTGACAAATACTAGTGCAGCAGGATACTAAAACCAACCCATAATATCAAATACAGGATTGAAATAAAAAATATTTTAACAAAAATAAAAACCGACTTCAAAAACACTGAAAAGTTAAAAATAATATAAGAATAGGTACAGACAACATCACACTTCTATATTGAAGTCGGCGCCAAACGATGATCTCCTAGAAAGTGTTAAAATTTGTCACCGACTTCAATATAGAAGTGTGATGTTGTACCTTTTCTTATATTATTTTTAACTTTTCAGTGTTTTTGAAGTCGGTTTTTATTTTTGTTAAAATATTTTTTATTTTTTACTTTTTAGTGAATGAAATCTTTTTAGTGAAAGAAACCAAATTAAATTAGTGTTATCCTCGATTTTCATGAGATCCCATCATCAGATCCTGACTTGGTGACTTTGGAACCACCTCAGGAGTATACTCTATCAAATACCAAAGAATTTTGAAAATCGGTCCACAATTGGCGGAGTAATGGCGTAACATACACACAAAACACGTTGGACACATCTTAAAATTTAAGGGTTTTCCTCAATTTGCATAGGATCCCATCATCAGATCCTAACTTTGATGACCATGAGACCACCCTTACAGTATACTCTATCGAATACAAAAAGAATTTTGGAAATCGGTTTAAAAATGACGGAGTTATGAGGTAACAAACATAAAAAAAAATACAACCGAATTGATAACCTCCTCCTTTTTTGAAGTCGGTTAATGAGCTTAAGGCGAGGAATTTCCACGTGCAAGCCCATATGTTCCTTCACACCGTTCATTTGTACATGACGTTAGCGCGGACGCGGCCACTGAACAGGCGCCAACATCATGTGCCGCACAGTAAAAATATAACAGTACAACAAGGACGTTTTATATCGTATGCAATATACTTTTTGCTAGGTTACAAATAAGTATTGATTTATAAACTGAGGTAAGTACCTACAGTAATACAACCAATAAAGATACAGCTTTATGACTTCATTGCTATTTTTTATTGTATCTTTCATCATCACAGCCCATACACGTCCCCACCGAGGGGCTCGAGCCTACCCTATATTAGGGTGATTAGGCCTTAGTCAACCACGCTGGCCCAGTGCGGATTGGTCGACTTCACATACATCATTGAATTTCTTCGCAGATGTATGCAGGTTACCTCACGATGTTTTCCTTCACCGTAGGAGCGTCAGACAAATGTACATATGAAATTCAAACGAAAAACACATTGGTACATGGCGGGTCTCGAACCCCGACCCCCCGATTGGAAGGCAAGTGCCGAGTCCACTGCGCCACCGACGCTCTTATTGTATCTTTACTTGTATGTAAATATGGACACTTTTTAATTGTTACATTACATAGTATTTTTATTTGACAAACAACCACGTGATTTTGTTAATAACTTAAAAAATAACAAAGTTTAAAAAGCTTTTATTTGCTAGTGACGTCATTGTACTCGTCCACCATTATAATACCGATACAAACATATATTTTATATAATAAGAAAGAGACGTAAAGCAATTATCAATAATTAGACTTTTTCAAGATTCATCATAATTAGACCGTTTCTTCACAATTTCAAAGGTTTTAAATGTTTCTATGATGTGTTATTAATAAAATGTAAATTCAAATTTTATGCATATTTCTTTTGTGCAGTATAGAATGCATCACTAGAATACAAGAAATGCTCGATTAGCTAGAAGTATTATTTAAAACAAAAGCTACGAATATGACTGATGCGGCGGCATATATAAAGCACTGTTAATTTTTTTTGTTTGACTTCGACGGCTATTCGGTTTGATTTAGATATAGTAGATTGTTACACCGAGCGCTAAGTGATTTATTAATGCCCGCGGATGTTTGGTGCACGAGCACTTGCTCGAGGGCACTAATAACCCGAGGGCATTAATAGCTCACTTACGAGGTGTGTAATCTGCTTTTCCTTCAACTTATTAAAAAATAATAAAAAACTGAAGTTGACTGTAGAAAAACTTATTTATTTATGACAAAAAAATACAAATTGTTCTTATTAAAAAACCAAACCTTATCTTGACGGTGGTGACGGAAGTGGAAAATCCAAAAAAAAACTCACTGTCATGTACACCACAAAACCCTTATTTCTTGCCGTCAACATGAATGTGCACCAAAAAACACCACATTCACTGCACAATATTCACTCGAATACAATTTTTAATTTATTAAAATAAAAGCTAACCTTCGCCATTAAAGCCAATTGCCTCTCTTTTTTAAATAAAATTGGCTTTGTAGGGTCCTATCTAACTTGTTTTGCGCATGTGTATTTTTTGTGACATGTTATACAACCACTCAAATCTCTTTGGAAACATTTTGTATGAATTGTATGAATATGAATTGTAATTTCTTTTTAAATTAGAAAAAAAAACAACAGGGCAATTATGTTGAACGGGTCATTAATGAAATTTCATACAATACTACTGCCGTTTTCCAGGGTAGTAATGTATTACTTAGTGTTGCCTTTTCCGATGATTAGAGTAAAATTAATGAGTAGTTTGAAGAAAAATATTTTAATAGATATATGTAGGTATTTTAATACAGTAGTGAATAAATAAGTACTATAACTTATTTCGCTTAATAATCGTCAATAAAAATATTTTAATATATATATATGTAGGTGTTTTAATACATTACTGAATAAATAAGTACTATAACTTATTTCGATTTGATTTGTTAACCGACTTCACTGACTTCACGAAGTTATGAGGTAACACATACCTCATAGCTTCGTCATTTATTAACTGATTTTCAAAATTATTTTTGTATTCAGAAAAGTATACCCCCGAAGTGGTTCCATGACATCAAGTCAGGATCTAGTATTAGAATCCCAAGAAAATCGAAAGAATAGGCACGTCCAACGTCTTTCCTGTTTTTTTTCTGAAGCTATTCAGGTATTTGCGTCTGAAAGACATCATCTCAAGGATTCTTCCACTATGCTGAGCTTACGATGGAGCCTTAACTTTAAGGAGTTAGGGGGTTAGTCTTTAGATATAAAAGGTACGTATTGACTCTCAGTTAGGTATATTCTTTCAAGTTGACTTAGAGAGCTATTATTAATTTCACGAAAAAAATAAAAATATTTTTATTATACAAAAATACCGACACCACTTCAAAACAAAAACTACTTCAAAATAAAAATATAATGTTGTGTGTTTTATTTTATTGCTACTAAGTTGGCAAACAAGCAAACTGCCCACCTGATGGTAAGTGGTAACAGTCACCTATAATACATGTGGTTCCTGTGCGATTCGCAGTAAAACTGCAAGCCCCACAAGAACCACAGTGTACGTTGCCAACTTGTGACATCAGATGTAAAGTCACGGTACCCAGTAATTTCAGTGCCATATCTTACCCTTCACACCGGAACACAGCAATGCAAGCACTGCTGATTTGCGGCAGAAATAGGTAAGACGGGGTATTTTTATTCTTGCCTTAGCAAGCATCAAAAACGATAGTATTTTTGTTTTTAATTATATCCCAATTTTTGTGACAGGTATCTCTGGCAGGTATGTCATCCATCATATTATTATTAGATGAATTCGAAACAAACTCAAACCTGTTTTTGATGTGCTACCATCATCAACGCTGGCCAAGTGCGGGTTGGTCAACTTCACACACAACCTAAGAATTTCTTTACACGTGTGTGCAGCGGTCGGCGCGCCCCGGCGCGCTACTTAGTGGTAGGTATTTATAACGCTGCATTGCGTGAGTGACAGGGGCGTGCATGTACTAAACAAGATTATCAAGAAGAAAGCCACAAATCGCTATGAATATCAGGCAACCGTATTAGTCTCTAAGCAACCTGGTTTTAAAATATTTGTTAATTTTCAGTATATATGGGATTCTGTAATATTATATGAAATAAAATTGAGATTTCTGTTGCACAAACTTAGTTCACTTTTATTCAATTGTTCTTATAAGTCCATACCACAGATATACAATACACATTTTTTTGAGATAACATAGATAAAACAAAAACCCACCATAAGTGCTGCTCTCTAAATCATTGACTACATACAGCCAAATCTTACTTATTTAAATATGTTAAATAAAATTATATATTTAACACCCTCTCTATAATTTTATTTACCACACACTATCACTATCTGTTTAAAAAAAAATTAATATGCAGACAACAAATGATTTCTTAAAAATATAAATGCCTGAGCTGGTAATGACTTTGTTAGGATGTCTGCCAATTGATTGGAACTGGAAATATATTTAATTTTTATTATACCTTCTTCTACCTTCTCTCTTATGAAGTTATATTTGACGTCTATGTGTTTAGTTCTTTTGTGATAGATGGGATTATTTATCAACTTAATTGCACTTTGGTTATCTACATGTAAAGTAATACAGTCATATATTTCATCTAGGTCAGATAATAGTTGCATCAACCATATAATTTCTTTAGCAGACTCACTAGCAGCGACAAATTCTGCTTCTGTAGTAGAGAGGGCAACAGTCTTCTGTTTTTGACTGGACCAAGTGATTGGTCCTCCATTCAACAAGAATATGTATCCAGTGGTAGACTTTCTAGTGTCTATATCACTCGCAAAATCTGAATCAGAATAACCTGCAAGACTGCTGCTATCTCTATAAGCAATACATAAATCTTTTGTATCAATCAAATATCTTACTATGCGTTTAGCGGCATTTACATGTTGCCTTTTAGGACTGTTTACATATCTGCTTAATAAGTTTACTATAAAACTAATGTCTGGCCGTGAAACAGAACATAAAAATAACAGCGAACCTATTAGTTCTCTATAAGGAAAATTTACAATTTCTTCATCTAAATTCTTTGAGATTGTTACATTTACATCAGATGGAGTTTTTACAGGATTGGCATCATTCATATTAAACTTTTTTATGATCTGATCAATATAATTTCTTTGATGAATCAGAATGTAATTACTTTCTTTTACTATCTGCATACCCACAAAATAAGTTAAATTCAATTCTTTAATTTTAAAAGCCTGTTTTAAATAGATTATAATTTGTTTAATCAAGTCTTTATTTGGGGAAACTACAAGACAATCATCTACAAAAATTAATAAGTAAATTTTTATGCCATTGAATTCTCCTATATAAATACAGTTCTCTGCCTGAGACTGTTAAAAACCATATTCTTTTAGAAAATTTGTAAATTTTTTATTCCAACATCTGGACGCTTGCTTAAGGCCATAGAGAGCTTTATTTAATTTTAAAATATAGTCCTTACTTACTGACACTCCCTCTGGGACCTCTAAATATATGTCCTCATCCAAATGACCATTGAGAAAAGCTGTTTTGACATCAAACTGTTGGATTGCGAAATTGTATTTAGCTGCGAGAGAAAGAATAATTCTAATAGAATCATACCTTATAGTTGGTGAAAATATTTCTTCATAATCAATGCCTTTTACTTGCCTGAAGCCACGTGCACATAAACGAGCTTTATATCTCGTGATCTCTCCATTTTCATCTCTCTTTATGGCAAAGACCCATTTAGTTGTTATAGTTCTTTGATTTGTTCTTTTAACAGCCGTCCAGGTCTTATTGTCTTCATGGGCTTCAAGTTCTTCATTCACAGCTTTAGACCACTTATCCTTTTGAGGATCCCTCATGGCTTCTTCATATGTCGATGGCACTGTAAACTCGATGAAGTTGGCTTCATAATTTCTATTATATCGAGGTCTTAGATTTATTTGTCTTTCTTCTAAGTCTTCTATCTCTTGCGATGGTTCATAACTTGGATCATCATCATCCTGACAGCTGTGCAGACTCTCAGCTGAATTTTCTGTTGATAAAGTGTCATTGGGATTTCTGTCATTTTCTTGTGTATCTTCTTCGGTTTTGTTACCCTCGGTGTCTATGTCTCCTTCATCTATAAAAATGTTTGATGTATTTCTTTTCATTTCTGGGGTTTTATCCTCATCAAAAATTACGTTTCTCGATATTTTTATTTGTTTGTTCTTGGTATTGTACATTCTGTAATTGTTGTTGTCGTATCCCACCAAAATCATCTTCTCACTTTTTTTGTCTAATTTCTTTCTAAGTTGATCTGGGATATGTACATATCCTTCGCTTCCAAATACCCGCACATGACTCAATTGTGGTTTGACACCAGTCCACGATTCAAAAGGTGTTTTATTGGGAGATTGACTTGATGAGGCCCTGTTTAGTAAATACACAGCTGTATTGACAGCTTCGGCCCATAAATATAATGACACATCTCGAGCATATAACATAGAGCGAGCACTCTCTATTATGGTTCGAAATTCCCTCTCTGCACGTCCATTTTGTTCTGGAGTGTAGGGTGCTGTGTGCTCATGTATTATGCCTTCTTTTTCCATATACTCCTTAAATGCAGTATTGACATATTCCTTTCCGTTGTCAGTGTGTAAAATTTTCACACTGTGCATATATTTGTTCTTGATCATAGCATTATAGATTTTAAAATAATCTAATACATCACTTTTATTTCTCATAAAATACACCTGCCTATAGCTTGTCTTGGCATCTTTGAATAATACAAAATAGCGCATACCTCGCACTGATGTGTGACTCATCGGGCCGCACACATCGCTGTACACCAGATCACCTGGCTGTATTTCGTTCCTTGAAGATTTTTGAAATGGTAGACGATGTTGTTTACCATAAGCACATGCTTCACAGGTATAGTTTTTTTCCGTACTACCTTTTATTTTTAAACCTTCAACCACATTGTTTATATTCATGTTTTTAATTTCTTTCAAATTTATGTGACCTAGTCTTTCATGCCACTTTCTGATGTCAATACTGTCCTGCACTAAATTACATTTTGCAGGAATTACAGTTTTGATATTCAACTCATATAAATTATTTGTCTTGATTTGTGCGCTCATTACCACTTCTCTGTTCAAATAAATTAATGCACTATTTCCTTTCTTAATAAGTGAATAACCTTGACGCATTATTACACCCTCGGAAAACAAATTTCTTCTCAAACTTGGAACATAGAGTACATCATTTAATATTCCTGAATGCCATTGTCCATTGACAAATCTTTCTATCATTATTTTTCCAATACCACATACTTCAACTATATGTTCATTACCAAGAGTCAATGACTTTTGACTGCATTCTTCTAAGTCTAAAAATATATCTTTTTTGTAGGTTATGTGAGCTGAAGCACCACTATCCAAGATCCAAATGTTCTCATCATTAAATACAATTTTTTCTTCAATATTAAATGCCAGCATATTATTGGGCTTTCTTGTGAATCTTCTTGGGGCCCGACATTCCTTAGAAAAATGTCCTCGCTTTCCACAATTGTAACACTCGAAGCGATGTTTGGTATATGTCTTCTGTTTTGGACCATCACCACTATGTTCATTTGTTTTTGATTGCCCCTTGCTTTTAGAATTGGTTACTAACAAGGCCGTTTCTTGCTCTTCCTCGCAAGTTAAACTTGCTTCCTCGTCAAGTAAGCGGGCAGTCAAATTAATGATATTTTGCATTGAAGGATCTAAGGATAACCACGCTTGACGAAGTGTTCTATACTTTGGAGGAAGAGTACCAAGTATTTTGGTCATGATGGCTGTTTCACTCACGACTTCCCCACTTTCTTTCAACTGCTTGGCTAAGTTTTCAATTTTGGAAATGTGTTGAGCAATTGTGTCATTAGGTGACATTCTATACTGATAAAACCTTTCATGTATTATCATTTTGTTCAATTCACTTTTTTGTTCGTAAATTGATTCAAGTTTCAACATTATTTCACTGGCGGTTTCACAATTTTCTATTAAAGTTATTTGCTTCAAGTCCATATTGGATGTTATGATGAACATTGCCATTCCATCGTTTTTTAGCCACATGGAACTGTCTCCTTCTGGCTTTCGTTGAGCTATATCTATACCTTTGGCTTTTAGGGCACATTTTATTTGGAACTTCCACTGACGAAAATTATTTCCGTCGAATTTTTCAACACTCATTGACCGCGTGTCCATTTTGGAGGTTAGTTTTTTAGACCGAGTATTTTACACGATATGTTATTGTTTTCCAGTGATCTTCAATTTCGAGAGTTTTTCTGGGCCCATAACCTGTTAATTTTCAGTATATATGGGATTCTGTAATATTATATGAAATAAAATTGAGATTTCTGTTGCACAAACTTAGTTCACTTTTATTCAATTGTTCTTATAAGTCCATACCACAGATATACAATACACATTTTTTTGAGATAACATAGATAAAACAAAAACCCACCATAAGTGCTGCTCTCTAAATCATTGACTACATACAGCCAAATCTTACTTATTTAAATATGTTAAATAAAATTATATATTTAACAATATTAATTAATATTCTACCACCTTAGGCCTGTAAGAAAACTCGGGAGGTACTTACACAGCTAGCGTTCTTTACCATGATGACTTTACATTTGACGACACGGTTAGCGCACAGAGTTCGAGTGATCGCCTACTACGCAACTGGTCGCGGGTTCGATTCCCAAATATTTTTAACCGACTTCAAAAAAGGAGGAGGTTATCAATTCGGTTGTATTTTTTATGTTTGTTACCTCATAACTCCGTCATTTTTAAACCGATGTCCAAAATTATTTTTGTATTCGATAGAGTATAGAGCAAGGGTGGTCTCATGGTCACCAAAGTCAGGATCTGATGATGGGATCCCATAGAAAATCGAGGAAAACACTAAAAACACACTTTCATTAAAAAGATTTCATTCACTGAAAAGTTAAAAATAAAAAATATTTTACAAAAAATAAAAAACGACTTCAAAAACACTGAAAGCTTAAAAATAATATAAGAATAGGTACAGACAACATCACACTTCTATATTGAAGTCGGTGACAAATTTTAATACTTTCTAGGAGATTATCGTTTGGCGCCGACTTCAATACAGAAGTGTGATGTTGTCTGTACCTATTCTTATATTATTTTTAAGTTTTCAGTGTTTTTGAAGTCGGTTTTTATTTTTTGTAAAATATTTTTTTGTAGTTACGGGACAAATATTATGTATGGAATACAGAAATATGTTCCGGTCTGGGCGTATGTGCATGTGATATGTAATATATTCTATGTTTGTAACTTTGATGACACGGTTAGCGCAGAGGTCGAATGATCGCCTACTGCGCAACGGGTCGCGGGTTCGATTCCCGTACGGGACAAATATTTTGTATGGCCTACAGATTTTTTTTCCGGTCTGGGCGTATGTACATGTGATATTCTATGTTCGTAACTGCACCCACAACACAGGAGAAAATCTTAGTGTGGGGCGACGTTTTCAAAAAGAAAAAAACTGCACCTACGACACAGTTGAAAATCCTAGTGTGGGCCGACGTATTTATATAAAAACACTTTCATTACTGAGTGACTGACAGATTACGCACAGCCGTAATTAAAAGGCACAAAAAGCGGAAATTTGACATGTATGTTGGAAATTCGCCACCTAAGGGGGTAAAACTAAAAAATAATAGTTTGTATGGAACCTCTATGACATTTATGCGGGCGAAGCAGCGGGCAAAAGCAAATATTTTATAAAGTTTCACAAAATTCCGCTGATCAGATATTTTCTTTTAATACAATGAAGTGATCTTTACATAAATCGAACGGAAATTTATGTTAATTATTTTTTACTTTTTTATAATCAACTCACGCTTGACCATAAATGTTACGAAATTTAAAAGATTCCTAAAATACTGTTTTACGTTTTTACATCTATAATGTGCTGTTGATTCTACCTTCTAAAGCTTTGATGCAAGGCGTTGTGAATAAAGGGGGTAACATTAAGTATTTAAAGGAATTCAGCAATAAAGTTTTATAGGAAACATTATTTTGAACCTATAAATCGTTGCATATTTACTTGAAGAAATTATCATACTGGTTTATTAACACTGCACTGTGCTATATGGCCGCGGCAATAAAATATAAACATTTGGGAAATAAATATTTACCACTTTTCTTTCAGCATTTTTTGTATGCATTTGATTTAACATTTCGTCTTTGACTTCTTTTATTAGCGATTTTTACACATAAAATAACTTATAGAAAAAAAGATCGAAAAACATATTTTTTCACACATAAAATAATTTAGGAAGAAGGATTAAAATAGTTTTCTCCTTTATAATACCTAATCCATTATTTACACTATTCACCATATTACTACACTAATCTATAATAATAATGAAAGTTAACAAAATAAACGCAAACTGCAAAATTAAAATTCGGTCGTAAAGAAACACGTAATATATTTTTTTGCGCCCGCGACACGAAGCGACATGACCATACCCTGAGACGACTTGGCGAGTACTGTCTTATATGGAGCGCAATTGCAACCAAGCGAAATTATAGAATTTTTGTCATTTTCCTAAATATTTTATATGACATCAAAAAATCTGCTTTCACAGTTCACTAGATAATAACGAACTACATGTTTTGGTATAACTTTTATACTGTTTTATGTATATTTCGATTTCAAATCGTGGTTTTAGTTTTTGATTTAGACCTATGTTTGGCTTTTTTTCTATTGAGTGAAATGGAGTAAATCGTGTTTCTGCTTTCACAGTTCACTAGATTATATCTTCAAGTTTAAGGTGTGTGAATTTCAGAATTGTGGGTTCTAATATTATCCAGATCTAGACGTTCTAAGATCGGCAAATTTGGGAAATCCTCGCCTTAAGATGTTACTTACTTTTTTCTCTTGACGGCAGCTATCCATTTCTTGCATTGTTCAAGTTTCCAAGTAGCTTTCGGGAATCGGTAAAAGGTGCATTTACTATTTCTGCCATTATTCTTTCAATTTACAGCACAACAACTGCTGTGATTAATTTTTGTTGGCGTAATAATGCGATTATTAAAATTAGGTACCTAGTTAAGTCTACACCATGTCTAAAATACACAGATTGCTTTGACACATATAATTTGTGTTTGACATTAACAAATATGACAGATAACAGAGCTAACATTTCTACTTTTGGCCTCCATGGGCGCTGCGATAGATGTCATTACCCACACATAGTACTTCGCACCTAGCGAATACCAAACCTATTCGATTATTGGTTTCAGTCAAACAGAACTGTCAAACTTATGGGATTGCCGATGAGTTACAAAATCGCACCTCAGTTACTGTATTGCAGCTTCTGAGACTTGTATTTAATAGTTGTATAATTCCATAGAATTCTTCCTTGTGATATTAGGTAATTATGTCTTGGTTCGTTAACTCTAAAGCCAAGCGTTCTTTAAGTATACGAGTACTTAAGTTATCTTCATATTTTTTTAGTTTTTTTCTCTGCGGACGGCCCTTATACGAGTAAATACACTATAAACATACGGTCAGATGCCTAAGGTTTTTGTATTATCACTTATTCTTGTTTTTTCTACACATTGCCTCCGATCAGTATCTCAATTGGTATTTTAGTGTTTGTATGTACGGTCATAAAATTGATTTCTAATCAATCATTTCTACTTATTGTTTAAAGTTTATAGTGCCGTGGATGTCAAAATACATGACATAATGTCATATATTTTGACAATAGTCGTATGTAGTATTTGTCAGAGATAGTTAAATAGGCGCTAGGCGCTAGTAGGTAACTATAATTGCCAACTAGAACTGTCATTTTTGAAAGGTACCAAACTGCTATATTGAATGCCACTGTCACAAAACTACTCAGTAAACCTCGCAACAATTGCTTTAGTTATTCTTCTGAGCAGTAATGTGTGTACAACTTTGTTGCAATAAAAATAGTTACAAGAATTTCTTAAAAACTAGTCCTTATAACAAAAGGCGGCCTTATTGCCAAAGTGGCAATCTCTTCCAGGCAACCTAACCGTAGAAGAAAGTGTAATAGGAAACATAAACATAGCAGTAATCTAGTAATGGATATAATATAAATTTTCTTTAAGAAATGACAGGTCTAATAGGGAATATGCATGATTTTTTTTTATTTCATAAACTAATCAATTACATCTTTATAACATAGAAAAAAATATTAATAGGCTTGAAAATAGTCAAGTTATTGTTCAAAGTGAAATTTAAAACATCGAATAAATTTGAGCCGTTCAAACGCCACCATTTTGCGCGCGTTTTGATGACGTCATTGGTTTTAGTTGTCATTGGTCCCGTGTTTGTTTACTATAGCGTTAGCGCGCCCACATACTTATTTCGTGACTTAATTTCAGTTAATTGTTATACAAATCATGGAAGAAGTTAAAAAACCTTTTTACAAGTATTGTATGGTACCGCAGTGCAAAAACAATATTAATAATACACCCCATAATAGTTATTTTCACTACAAATAACGGCGAACTTACGTTTCGCCGTAATAAAAAATAGTTTACGACCTATTCTCAGACCTACTGAATATACACAAAAAATTTCATAAAGATCGGTCAAGCCGTTTCGGAGGAGTTAGGTAACAAACACTGTGACACGAGAATTTTATATATTAGACGAGAATTTTATATATTAGATAGATTAAACTTTTAAGCAAATAAGAACAATCAATAATCACGCAGAGAAAATATTAGAAAAATGGCGCCAAATATGTCGTCGTACGTACACAGCAGTGACAAAACAAATGCGTGCTATGCTTTGCTTGTCGTGTTTTTAAAATCAAGGTCCAGCCGTGCTTTTTGTTATGCTTTGCTTTTAGGCATGCTTTTACAATACAAAATCTGGTAGACCAGTCAGATTATTTAGCGCAATCTTAACTTAGCATGCTAGAAAAAAGCAGGAAAAAAGCAACATGTGTGTCATTCTAGACATTTGGTAAAGAAAAAGCACTAGTGCGTAATGGTGGTCATCCCGGACGCTAAACAGCCCTGCAATATACTACTTTTTGAGCAACTGTATTAAAATGTCTTTTCGTATTCCACGCGATGCGAAATTGCTGCTTTCAGTCATTTGATCACTGCGCTCGTAAAATCGAGATTTGATGCTAAATATGCTGACATAATAAATGCATCTATTTTCGGTAGATTATCCGATTGTGCTTTGACAAAACCAATTTCTGTCATCGTCCTAGATTGATTACAAATATATATACACAAGTAATCACACAGGAATACAGTTTTAAACAATTTCTCACAAACACTACTAACACATGAATATCGACGCCGATAAATCCATTGAGGCATTGACGAGAATGACCACTGACGTCACATTCCGTTTCGACCAATGGTGGCGCGTTTTGTAAGTTTGAATTTCTCTCCCGTAATTTTCACTTTTTATACAATATTTTTTGGGTTTAAATAACAACTAAATAAAAAAATACCTTTTAAGTATAATGTAAAAGACAATAAAGAATCTAGAAAAAAATATTTGATACAAATTTAAATTTTATGCATATTCCCTATTAGCAACCAAAGTTAGATAATCGGGGGGCTGGTGACATGGTTTGATACTGTATCCTTCATGTGACGACACTGACGACACCTACAAATCACTCTGAATGAAAAAAGAAAAACCTTGAAATATATGCTAACCTTGAATTATACTTAATCTTTATATATAATAAAATCGTAGGGGTACAAAAATCTGTAATCTCTATATAGTATAATAAAATCGTAGGGGTACAAAAATCTGTAATTGCGAAATATTAAGAAAAAAAATCTCAATTAAAAGGCCTTGAAGAGTAGAGCATTAGGTACCTAGGAAAATCGACCTAAATTCAACATGGTCGAAGCTCAAAAAAAAGGATAAATGTTCGTTTTCGAACCCAGCAATGTGGGTACCAAATGAAAGGCCTTGATGAGTAGAGCACTATGAACCTAGCAACATTGACATAAATTCAACATAGCCGCCGCTCAAAAAAAGGGTAAATGTTCGTTTTCAAACCCAGCAATGTGGGTACCAAATGAAAGGCCTTGATGAGTAGAGCACTACGAACCTAGCAGCACTGACATAAATTCAATATGGCCGCTGCTTAAAAAACGGATTAAAGTACGTTTCCAAACCCAGCAATATGGGTGTCAAATGAAAGGCCTTGATCAGTAGATCACTATGAACGTAGCAACATTGACGTAAATTCAACATGACCGCCGCTCAAAAAAGACGGATAAAAGTTGCTTTTCAAACCCAGAATAGGGGTATTAAATAAAAGTAGGCCCTGAAGAATACCTAGAGCAGCCATGCTCTAAGTGTGTTCCGCGGAACCCTAGGGTTGCACAATACCCCTGTAGAGGTTCCGCAATAATTTAGAAAAAATTAAAACACCCCTCTCTGGTCGTACTTTTATTATCCTTATTAATAAAGAATACACTTTTAAAAACTATTGTTTTATTTTAGGGTTCCGTCAAGTATTTCGCTTTCCAAAAGGATTCCGTGACCAAAAAAGTTTGAGAACCGCTGACCTAGAGCATTACGAACCTATGAAAATTGACCTAATTTCGAAATGACCGATGCTCAAGAAAGGCAGAATAAAGTTAAATCATTATTATGGAATAAAATGGAGGAAAAAACTAAACACTGTGTTAAGCATTTTGATAGCGAAACGTAGTTCGCGGGCGCAGCTAGTTTTAAATAAAACGGTATACCTTTATTTCGGAAATTATGTACAGGATATGTTTATGTATTTATAGAGCTCAAGTCGTAGAAGTATTTTTTTGCTCTATTCCTGGCATGGCAACAATGAATTTTAATCCTAAGGTGTAATTTTTTTATTTGATTCTCTTTTTTTCTCTGTGATGTTCTGTACGTCGCGGTAACCCGTGTAACGTATATGTCAAATTAGTATTTTACTTACAAGCCACAATAGAGGTTTGCCTGAAAATCAGCGCTATTGCGGCTCCGTCGTCAATAGCATTAGCTGAGGCAGGGATCCATTTGACTTCGAACAGCCTTCATTTAATTATTTTGTATTCTCGTAATGTTTTTTTTGTGTAATATGTAATTCTATCTGTATCTTTTGTGTGGCCAAATAAAATATTTCTTTCTTTATTTCACATCAATAAAAACGCAATAGCTCAGCACAATGCATTTACGTATTTTCGTCGTCAATTTTAAGTCCTATATAAAACCTACTAAATTATGCAATGAACCAAGTTCTCTGAACAAGTTTTACAAGGAGTTCCTCTCAAGCTTCGACAAACAACTGAGGAACTATTCTACTTAATGCCTGAGGAGCACTACACGTCGGAATGCTGGAATTGCTTTTAAAGCGACACTCCCTCAATCAAAACTCATCGTGGCGGAAGTTTTGGCTTCCATTTCTTAGGTTGTTTTGTTGGGTAATAGACAAGTACTTAAATGGTTTGTATTTTTCTTTAGTCCGTATGATTAGTTGGCAAAGACTTAAGTTTACTTGAAGGAGACTTAAATATGTCAATATAATAAACAGCTTTACCCATCGGTTGCCTGGTAGAGATTTTTGCTTGTGCAATAAGGCCACCGTTTGTTTTCTCATTACATTTCTCTTATTGTATATTTTTATTTAAATAATAAAACATTCATTCATTCACGTGTTATCACGTGTTATGAATTTGTAGGAAAAAAAAGGACTTCTACGCGGACGAAGTCGCGGGCAAAACCTAGTTAGTGTTATAAAAGTAAATATGTCACGAAGTTGAGAAATAAAAGAAATTTATTTGATAACAATTTAACATTTATCCTGCCTGCTACTAAAGGTCATTGAAAGCGTCCAGCCTTAGAGCATGGTCCAGCAGCTGATCGTATAGTATCGTAAATAAATCGATGGAGAGTTTAGACTTATTACTACAGTTATATTATAATTTATATGTGTTCAGTATTTACAATGTGTTTAAGCTTACATAAGATAAAATTATAGCGTGACACGTTCGTGCTTGAGAATAAAAAAATCATAGAATCTGTTCAAATGTGCCTAACAGAAGCTTTTCGCTTTGGTTTAAGAATCCGTAAATAGTAAAATTGCAATCGGTTTTTCTATTGCATATTTCAGAAGGAAATCCTTACTGTTTTAAATGCGACGATAGCTATACGAGTATAACGCTTTAACCCTGAGTTTTATTGCCTCGCGGATGGTATGAAAAATAGAGTATTCACCTTTGGAATAAAGCAGTGTCTTCATCTTAGACAACTTGAACCCCTCGAGAGGTCCGGGGTTCGATTCTGTCATGTACCAATGGGTTTTTCTTTCGAATTTCGTATGTAGGTTCATTTGTCCTACGCTGTAGGTAAACAACGTGAGGCAACCTGCATACATCTGGCAACTAGTTGACAGTTGTATGTGAAGTCGACTTATCTGCACTGGGTCATGTGAAGTCGACTTATCTGCACTGGGCGAAGCCTCCAAGTCCCACAAACGCCCTGACTACTCCCATTTCCCCCTGTCCTACGTCAGGAACCACGCGCGGACCCGACTGTACCATCTATGGCAGAAACGTTATGAGTCCTCCGAAACTGGGTCTCACACCCGCTCCTTGTTCCCAACCCTCACTTCCATCCAAAAGTTCCGGTCCATTATTCCCACCTCCTTCCACATCACCCAATACACCACCGGACACGGCGCCAACCTCTCCTATCTGCATCGCTTCCACATCTCACCCTCCGACTCCTGTCCCTGCGACCAATCCACTGCCCAAGCCCCCTCCCACCTCCTCACGGACTGCCCCATCTTTTCCTCCCAACGCCTGGAACACACCTCCGGCTGCTGTGATCACGCAAACATTTCCCTTTTCGCACTCCACGACCTCCTCCGCAAACCTCGCTTGCTCAAATCATTGTGCAAATTGATCACGCACATTTACCAGCACCTTCGCCACTTCAATTCCCAACCCGCCACCCCCGCTTCTCTCCTCATCTCCGGTTCCCGCCCTTAACCCCTCCCTACCCCAACCCTCACTCAACATCCACTGCAAGCCGAACCCAAACCGGCATTCTGCTGCTGAACAGCCGTCACCCTCGCACATCCGTACCATCTGCTGTCTCTCAAACAGTTCTCCATCGACCATACTAAACACGGTCACTCACGCGACGTTGCCAGCAACATGGACATTTCACCAGCGGCGAGTCACTTGAACACCACGACTCTTTTCAACAATCGCGTTACTATTCCGCACTTTCGCTCCCATCATATAGACAAAGACATCATCTCTGATGCATGCAAGTTCCTCATTTTTCATCCCCACTCGTTCAACCACAACAGCCACTTATTCTGCAGTATCGAGGTCTACTGCTACAAATAAATATTAGGGCCTGATGGGATCGGCAACGACATACACCCATGCCTCTGCCGATCCCCACAGATACCTCCCGGAGCGGCTCGTGCTGACCGAATGTATACCGATCGCGTCGACCAGCACGAGCATCAATCCATAAAGACACGCGGACTTAATGTAAGCATATCCAAAAATAAGAACAAACGTAACAGACAGACATTACAAATCAAAAAAAAAAAAGCACTGGGTCAACGTTGTTGACGAAGGCCTAAACACCCTAACTTACTCTAAGTTAGACTTAAGTCAGGCTTAAGCCGCTCGGTGTGCTCGGACGATGAACGTACAAATTGCTTAACGTTTAAAAATTGGTTCCAATCAAAGAAATGACTTCCGATACGCTACCGAAAACAAGTATGAACATCTTATCTATCTATCTATCCATACTAATATTATAAATGGGAAAGTGTATGTGTGTGTCTGTTTGTTTGTCCGTCTTTCACGGCAAAACGGAGCGACGAATTGACTTGATTTTTTAAGTGGAGATAGTTGAAGGGATGGAGAGTTACTTTTTGTCTCTTTCTAACCCGCCACTTCCCTGAAATGGGTGGGTGGAAGTTTGTATGGAGCATTCTGCAATTTTCAAGGTAGAAAGCTAAAAATTGGTATGCGGATTATTTGTGACTAACAAAAAATTGTGCATCATTTTTTTGGAAATTTGCCCCCAACCCCTCGAAAGAGGGGGTGAAACTTTATATGTGACGTTTCGCAGTTTTCAAGGTAGGAAGCTAAAAATCGGTACACAGACTCTTTGTTACCAACGAAAAATACCTGCCTTATTTTATTTTTAAACTCTTCCGTGTTACCCTGAATTAAACGCGAGCGAAGCCGCGGGCAAAAGCTAGTCCATTATAAAATCCCAAATGTCTCTGTCTTTCCTTACCTGTCTTCCGGCTTTTAAGTTCCTCCGTCTTGCACACGTTCTATGCATTCCTGTCGCTCCCTAATGCTTGAACTCTCTAAGATGAACACCAAGTTTGCCCCTCATTTGGATTTCGTGCCGCCTAACATTGGACCAATCTGCAGGATATCATTCAACTGCCTCTTTCAAAAAACAATTGAGGTAACACTGCCTAAATTGTCAACCTCTTCATAATATTAACGTCATCATATTCTTTATATCTCTAATTATGTATGTGTCACCGTAAAATTGTAAATACCGTTAGATTATAATCTATCTCGCGAGATTGTAAACTATCGAAAGATTATGAACCGTAATATACTGCTTACAATTTAACGCATTAATTTTCGGTAGATTATAATCTATCGAAGTGAAACTGTTAAATCACAATCTGTCGCGCGTTAAATTGTCAACTGTCCGAAGGCTGTCCCTTATTGGTCTGTATTACAGTAGATCGTTCTGTGTCCATAGAGTTAGGAATTAAACAGTGTCAGTCAAATAAAATAAATGCACTTCAAGAATAGTGACATTGTTAAATATTCCACAAAGTAGTTTCATCTGAATTTCGAATCGTTGATGTGGTCCGACGGTTGCTATGGCAATGTTTGAGTAACAGAATTAAAAAGTCTTCTCTTAACAACCAAATGGTTTCGTGTTAACTTTATTTTGCACAGACTCTCCTACACCTTTATGTGATATATTATTCCGATAACCCAATTAAACCGATTCTTCACAACTGGCGACCCTGCATAAAAAATTGAAAAAATTCGTGTTCATCATGGGCAAGGCCGAACAAAAAATGAAGGTGCGATCCGTGGCTAGACGTCATTTTACGAAATCAGCAAATACATTTGAATCCTTACTAAATGAAGCGAAAACGGACATAAGCAAGAAAACGGAGGTAACGGCTTTATACAACGTGGTCAAAGAATGCTACAATAAGGTCAAAGGCTTGGATTCGGAAATTCAAGATCACATCGTCAAATCCTAGGAAGCAGACCTCGAGAAGGAACTAGAAGAAGCTGGGAACTATATGTCAAGGTGGGCTCTGCTTAAAACTATTTATAATTCTTTGACGGAAAAATGTAGTTCAGATAAAGGCCGTAAAATTAAATTGCCGACATTAGAACTTAAAAAGTTTGATGGCAACATTAGAAATTGGCTCACATTTTGGGGTCAGTTTGAGAAAATTGATTCGGACCCTGCTATTGACGAGACTGACAAATTACAATATTTAGCCCAGTCAATGGAGCCAAATACGGAAGTCAAGATTTTTGTCGAGAGTTTTCCTTTATCGAAAGATAGCTATCGTTTATGTTTAAATGAACTAAAATCGCGATACGCTAGGGATGATCTATTAGTTCAAATTTATGTAAGAGAGTTATTGGCACTTGTACTTAATAAGAATAATTTTGAGTTGACTGTTCTATATGATAATATAAATAGCCATCTGCGAGCTTTGGAAGTATTGGGCTTTACTAAGGACAGTTACTCTGCATTTTTGGTGCCGATGGTAGAATCCGCCTTACCCACTGAAATATTAAGAACACGGGAAAGAGCGAGACCAGCAGGTTTGGAGGATGAACTAAATAATTTGCTCAGTTTTTTGAAAAAGGAAGTGGAGAGTATACAACGTATTGCATTAGCCAACTCCTTCAAAATTGACAGTACGAAATCCTCAGAGCCCGCAGCAGCATGCCTTACGGTAAATAGCGCAAACGCCTCTAAAGAAAAATCTATTGTATGTATATGGTGTGAGAAAGCGCATGCAAGTACTGAATGTTATAGAGTAGCGAAAATGTCATTAGAAGACAGACGAGTGCATTTGAAAAAGAAAAGAGCCTGTGCGTTATGCTTGACAGTGGGACACCATGCTAGAGTCTGCAGGAGTTATATAAAATGTTATGTCTGTGGTAACCGGCATTCACCCGTACTATGCACGGCGAGCTCTGGAATAAATGACATGAAGAAAACTACCGATTGTCAGCTGATCCACTACAGAACTGTACAGTAAGCTTACACATGTTTTGTGACGCTAGCAAAAACGATTATGCTGCCTGTGTCTTCCTAAGAGTTGAAAAAAAGGACACGTGTCAGTCAGTTTAATATCAGCGAAGTCAAGAATTTCACCTTCTGGGAGTAATACTATACTGCGCTTAGAACTGTTGGCTGCATTGATTGGCTCACGATTAATAAAGTTAGCAAGAGAGAAATTACAACCGTACGTACATCATAGATTCTGTTGGAGTGACTCTGGAGTTGTATTGAGCTGGATAAAGAGAGAATTATATGGAACACCTATGTTGGGAATCGTGTGCGTGAGATCAGACAAAATACCAACATCAAGGATTGGCAGCATATTTCAGGTACAGAGAATTGAGCAGACAGCCTCTAGGGGATGCAACGCCCGCGAGTTTATCGACGCCAGATGGTGGGAAGGTCCACAGTGGCTTCTTCTGCAACCGAATTTGTGGCCACGGTCTGCTTTAGTAGTATATGAAAAGAAAATACAAAAAGAGTTGAAAAAATCTACATCTGTAAATACTTGTATAGAAAGTGATAAAGTTATTGATTTTAGTTATTTTTCTAGTTGCGTGGATGCTACGTTTTATTTACAATACGCGTAATAAAAATAATAAAATATGTGGAGTACTTACCTTTGAAGAATATGAAGAAGCTGAAAAGAAAATAATTATTAGTATACAAAAAGAAAATATTGAAATAATTGAGAAGAAGATTTACAACCTAACACGATTTTATGACTGTGAAAATATATTAAGAATAAAAACAAAATTGTTACTTACAGATTTTCCTGAAAATATGAAGACACCAGTAGTACTTTCGGCTGAAAATGGTATCGTAAGAAGGATGGTAGAACAGCGACATAGAGAATTGCTACATGCTGGCACGAATATTATGATATCAGACTTAAGAAAGCGGTTTTGGATTATAGGAGTAAGGAAGCTTGTGAAATCGGTAATAAATAAGTGTGTTATATGTAAACGTCGTAGAGCGAAATCTACAGAAGTAACTACTGCGCCATTACCTGTTGAAAGAGTACAAGCGTCAGCACCATTCGAAGTGACAGGCGTTGATCTAGCTGGGCCGATATATTTATGAAGCGACCATGGCAACAAATGTTGGATAGTTGTATTCACATGTGCAGTTTATAGAGCGGTTCATCTAGAATTGACAAAATCACTTACGACTGACGCCTTTTTTACAGCCTTCCGAAGGTTTATTGCTCATAAAGGAAGAGTTCGGATGATTATATCTGATAATGGTACTAACTTCATAGGAGCCAAAAACCTACTAGACAATATTGACTGGCGTGAAGTGCAACGACAGTCAACGATAATGCGAATCAAATGGAAGCTAAACGCATCCACGGCAGCTTGGTGGGGTGGATTTTTTGAGCGCATAATAAAAATCATCAGAAATTTACTTAGAAGGGTTTTAGGTAAGTCTAGAGTATCATACGAGGAGATGGAGACGTTACTTTGCGATTGCGAGGCCAATGTTAATGAGCGTCCGTTGACTTACGTTGAAGGAGATAATGCTGACGCTCTTAAATCCATCACGCCGTCATGTTTCCTGCTACCTTTGCCACAGACGCAGGTAACAGATATAGACGTTATTGACGCGGCTAGTGCTAATAAACGCTTACAATATTTACAGAAGCTTCGACGTGATTTTCGCGAGCGGTTCCAGAATGAATACCTCACGGAGCTAGTGCAGAAAGGTAGAGAAAAGAAAGCAGGTATAAAAGTTGGCGATATTGTTCTTGTAGAGTCCGAACAAAAGAGAATTAAGTGGCCGTTGGGTCTCGTAGTAGATATTTTTACAGGGAAGGATGGCGTAGACAGAACTGCGAAAGTAAAGACGTCGACTGGGTATAAATTAAGACCTTTTCAGCGCTTGTATCAGCTAGAGCTTTCTTCTTCAGAGGTGGAGGGATATAGTGACGCAGAAAATTAAAATTTCGTATTGTTGTTAATCCAAGTAGTACGCTTGATTCCAAACAAGACGACCCTCAACCTAAAACCACGAGACAGGGTAAAGTAATCAATCTACCGAGTAGGTACAGAATATGATTAAGCAATTGATAAAATAATTTCTGTTATCTTGTCTGTCAAACATTGATTTGTGTGGAAGCTTACTAGTTATTGTTTTATTTTGTTGAACTGGTTCATGGAATGTTATTTTGTTACAATCGTAAATGAATTAAGACTGTAAAATGTTTAAGTTATTTTAAATGCAATGAATTATATTAAATAGTGATTCATCGAATTATTCGTGCATGAAATGATGTATTAAATTGTATGGCATTGTCTCGTTAACTAATTTAGATACACATTATATTCATAATGTTGCGATGTATAATTTTCTCTGGGCGTGGAGGATGTTAAATATTCCACAAAGTAGTTTCATCTGAATTTCGAATCGTTGATGTGGTCCGACGGTTGCTATGGCAACGTTTGAGTAACAGAATTAAAAAGTCTTCACTTAACAACCAAATGGTTTCGTGTTAACTTTATTTTGCACAGCCTCTCCTACACCTTTATGTGATAGGATATTAATACCGCTAACCCAATTAAACCGATTCTTCACAGACATCAAGTATGTATTTATTATCTAGTAGTTAATAATTCTGACATCATAATATGGTAAGAAAAATTAACGAAACAAAATCTTGACTTATAGTGAGAGTAATAAAAATAATATGAAAGAAAAATGCACCATTAAAAATGTTCCCTTATCGGGAACTAAGGAAACATTTTCGTTGGTGTCAAGTCAAGATTTTGGTTCGTTATTTTTTCTAATAGACAATTTTATGACATTTCGATTTTCATTTTTATTTTAATTAGTTTGTGTTTAATTTGCTTCAGCGAAAATTTTTTATTATTTTCAATCTTAATTTTTGTTTGAAAAGAAAATGTTGTTACATTTCTGATTTTCTTATTTGGTTACAATTTTTCTTACCATATTATTATGTCAGAAATATTGATTTACTACTAAATAATAAAGCATACTTGCTGTTACTATTCTTGAAGTGCATTTATTTTATTTGAGTGACGTGACACTTGTATTTGAATTCTAATTCTATGGACACAGAACGATCTTCTGTAAGACTGACCAATCAGGGACAGGCTTCGGACAGTTGACAATTTAACGCGCGGCAGATTGTGATTTAAAAGTTTCACTTCGATAGATTATAATCTATCCAAAAATAATGCGTTAAATTGTAAGCAGTATGTTACGGTTCACAATCCTTTGATAGTTTACAATCTCGCGAGATAGATTATAATCTAACGGTATTTGCAATTTTACGGTGACATATGTATATATTTGGATATGCTATGTTACTATTATTACTAATAATATTTTTATTAAATAATGTATTTATGATTGTAGTAGTTGTAGGTAGATAGGTCTCATTATTGTTATTGCGCAGTAGTCATAGTCAATCATAACTGATGTGTTCACAGGTTGCCTGAAAGAGATCTCTCTCAAGAATAAGCTTTTATTATTAGCTTCTACATTTTTCTAGGAAAATGTGTTGTGCATCCAGAGGGGAAAAATAATTAGACCTCCCGAGTTGCTTGCCTGTTGGGGTGTATGTACATTAGGTTTAAATGATACATTGTTTATTTAGTTTATAACATTTTTATTTTCATATTTGGTTAATTATAGACTCTTGTCTTGTTGTTGTTTGACGCCAATGAGTGCCTGTAGAGGTCTATATTGAATAAAGCTTTTTAAGATTGAGTTTGAATAATCCTACTATCCTACTAATATTATAAATTTGAAAGTGTGGATGTTTGGATGTTTGTTACCCAATCACGCAAAAACGGCTAAACGGATTTGGATGAAATTTGGCATGCATGCGTTTGACATGGAAAAGAATATAGGCTACCATTTATCCCGATTCTTTAAGAAGTTCCTGAGGGAAAATTGAACATTGTTTACGAGCTAAGCCGCGGGCAGACTCTTTGAAATTTGGTATGCATATCACCTATGCTATGAAAAAGGACATGTACTTTATATTCCTTAATGATCTCTCAAATAGTTCCCGTGGGAAAATTAAAAATTGTTAACGTGCGAAGCTTTAGACCCAATTCTGAAGTCCACGTAGACGATGTCGCGGGCAGAAGCTAGTAGTCAATAATATCTAAAGTAAACAAACGTATGTATGTTACAAGGTAACTAATTAATTATTAACCTACTTGTCTTCTTCTTATTTGATAAGAAAAGGGTACTGTATATATTTAAATATATCAATTGCAATTTAACCTGCGAAATATCGCAGTTCAATAATTGCATATTGAATAAACCCGACATCTGTTTTATCGAAAAAGCTGAGTAACCAATGTTTCACTGACAGCACTGAAAATTGGCACTTCGCTTTGCCCTTTTCACGCCCGAGTGACCAGACGGGCAGCTAGACGAAATAAAATTGCGTCGATGTTAATAATATTATCTGCTGTCGAACGCTGGCGGATAGTATTTACTAACAAATTGAATGAAGGTAAATTTATGACGTTGTAATACAAATTGGTGAAAATGTTTACAATTGAACATTTTTTTCTTTGAAGTAGTAAAAACTAACCTAAGCATTATTTTGCATAAGTTGCTAATAAGTAAGGAGATATGTGTATAATAAAATCGTTAGGATAAATCAGTGTCTTATGTCACGGGTGTAGACTTGAATCGCAAGCGTAGTGAAGGGCTATATGCTTAACTCCCGAGTGCAGCGAAGGTGTTATAGTACATTGTTACCCCAGGGGTGAAAGTAGCTTATTTAGTCCCGAGACGTAGCGAGGGCACCAATAGTTCGAGGGACTAAATAAGTATTTTACCCGAGGTAAACACTGTGCTTTTCATTACGAATACAAGGAAAGTAAAAACAAAACAATAAATTTGCTAAAGAATAGACGTGTAAATTTTATTATACATACTTCTGCTTTAGCCCGCTTTCTCTTATTAAATCAGGCGTTAACTCTATACCTGAATCAGATGAACTCATGGTGTTAATTATTAACACAATATTATACACATATAATTAACAGTTAAAACAAATCTCTGCTATACGGAAGTATTAAGAAAACTACAAATGGAAAAAACAAATGAAGATCGCATTGCCGCTTTCCCGCACCTTTCCCGCTTATTTTGTTTTTTTTTCTGTGGCCGGCCAGCTATTCAGCCATTATTTTTCATTTGGTTTTTCAAAATGGTAAATATTTTCCCCTAATTTATGTTATTTTAAAGAAATAGCTGAAAATAAATTATAATAAAGTCATTAAAAAATATATTCTTTAAATACTTAACATTATGTTATTTAAATTATACACCGCGCTGTATTTCTGTGGCTGTATAGAACGTCGGAACATGCTTCAATAAAAATGTGAAAGAAGAACTAGTTTCTTTTTTAAAAATTGACAGCAGCTGTCAGTTGAAAGTGATTCTCCCTAGGGCTGAGAAGTATTACTTTCAACCCGCTCCTCAGGCAACTTCAGACCTACTTTCAGAGAATGAGTAATGAAAAATAATTTTCATCACACTTGCTCGTAAAGGGTGTTATTTCAAAACTTGGCTACAAACCAATTTTACTCTATATAAATTTTATACGGTACATTTGACTGTATTATATTTATATTTTACTATAATGTCAGAGACATTTGAAAATGTTTTATTAAATTTCATTTTGAAAATCGGTACAATCTGGCAGTATGGGCAGGTCCCCGTCACTCGCGCAATGCAGCGTTATAAATACCAACCACTAAGTAGCGCGCCAACCGGCAGAGGGCTGCCGCGCACCACACGCCAGACTTTTATTTTTATTATCTTATCTGTAACTTGTTTATTTTCATAAATATGGTTTTATTATTTTGTTTTTTATTGTTTAATTTATTGCTTTATTGTTTATTTTATTAATTAGGTTTTTAATTTCCTTCTCTTTTTAACAATTTTTTATATATTATTTTCATTTTAGAACTAAAAATGGGATTTTTATACTTAAATCGAATAATTTACAGAAAATTTTCAGTTAAATGTTGATCCGAAAAAAGTTCCACTTGCATTGTGTTTTATTAAACCACACAATAATTTTAATTTAATAAACTTGATTAACAATACGCTGGTTCATTACTGTAAAGCTATTGGATGTCGTTGTTAAAAGACAAATAAAATGTTGTATTTTTTTCACAGTCGAAATTCGAACTAATTATACAGTAATTCATCGCTATAGTAACAATCTTCAGCCCTCAGTCTAGTTCCTTACTTGCTGAGGAGTTCAGGTGGAACTCGCTTTCATCTAAGACCTTTGCGTCACTTATCATCGGCTGAGATGTAAGCCAAGAGCTGCTCAAAAAAATTTAGGCAGCTTGCTTATTGCCTACTTAGTTGTATAAAAAAATAATAGTCTCGATGAACCGGCCGCAAACACTTTATTTCATTCTTTATAAATACAATTATTCCATCATAATCCTGTTTTTAAAAGATTGCCTATTTATCATAATCATTCAGGATATTTTTGATAGTAAACCGTGAGCTCAATTAATGAAAAAAAACATCGATCATGTCTTCTTCATAATAATTCGTAATTTTTTTAAATCATTTGTAATTTGACAAATGACTAAAATAGATTAAAGAAAAAATTGGGCAGGACCCAAGACGAAATTTTTTTCTTTGATGGGTTGGTAATTTTTTAAATAATTTGTATTTTTTTATAATTTTTAAATGTATTAATGACGATAAAATAATATTCTATTCTCTTATTTTTTTACATGTAGGTACTATTTTAAATTTTTATATATTTTTAGCACTGCCAATTTAGAAGTAGATTATGAGGGTTTTTATTAATGCATATATATAATTTAACACCAATCATGTATTTTACAATATTCTTGCAAAGAAAGTACTTTAATACTTAGTAGTTTATGAAATAGTCACATAATAGGGGGTCTTAAAATACTAGTGTGTGTTTAAAATTCGAGGCTTGCCGAGAATTTTAATAGTACCACACGAGTGTTTTAAGACCTAATTATGTGCAATTTCATACACTACTTTATCTACAGTCATGCAATCAGTGGTTACCTAAATTTAATAAAAGACTGTATTTTATTTATTGTATTTTATTTTATTGGAATTCGAGTTACATTAAAGTACTGGTTTTGTATGGCGAACCTGTATTATAATGTAATTTGTAAAAGGCCAAGGGCTTTAAGTTATGCCTTTAAAATATTAGTGTTGAGTTCTTAATATTAGAATTAGAACATGAGTGTAGATAATAGTACATTATGGTACAAGTGTGTAATGTTGGTGATTACCGCTGAGGCGCATTGAGGCCCGAGCCGTCAGCCGAGGACGGTAACCATCAATACACACGTGTATCATACAACGTTTTTCAACACACTTCTGAATAAAACAATACTTAAATAAAAAACCATTTTACATAGTAGATAAAAAGTTTACTTAGAGAAACAATTAGTAAATGTGCAGTTAGTAAAATTATAATTAACTATTTTTGATGACATAGCGGTCTCATCAGATAGATTATTTATTGAAATACTTTCATGTTCTATTGTTATTTGTGATGGTTCATTATTCGTGTAGGTAGGTGAAATCCAATCATTGGATGTACTTGGTATTTCGCCAGTAGGATGCGTCTCAGAATCAAGTTTAATTCTTTTTGTGATTTTTGCACAAATTTCCTTCTTGTTTTGTATGGAATCTTCTACGTATGATTCTGCTACATTGCTAGATCGCCACCCGCCATGTCGCTTCAAAGTCATTATATCAGCTCCTGAATTTGCCAGCAATGTAGCTGAAGTTCTTCTGAAACTATGTCCAGTGTAGCTCTCAGCATCTACTAAACCCAAAAACTTAGCGATTTCTTTAGGCATAGAACCAAATTTGTTTATACCTATAGGCTGACAGGTACATTTACCATTCTGGTAATTTAGAAAGAAACGGTCATTTTTTGTTTTTAGTGAACGCAAACTTTCATAGTTCTTAACAATATCATAGAATGGACCGTGTATGGTGAATGACCTAGGTATTCTATTTTTCGTGATCTAAAATATCTATCTAAGGTATCTTCACTAAAAGCATCTGGCCATGGTTCTCTATATCTTTAACAGTTATATTTGTTAATTCTTGTATCCTACAGGCACCAGTTACACCAAATATTAAAGCAACCTGAAACAAAAGAAACAATAATTAAGGTCAACACACAACACAAGCTGCTATTAAATATTTAATTAAAATTAATTTAACTAACCTTTGTAGCCAAATATTGGTTATCTGGAGCATCTTTAATAAATTTTTCAATATCATCAGATGATAAAACCTTTGATTTTTTGCTTCTAAATCCATCAGATAGTCTCTTTAGATAAGCTGACAAATTCGAGTATGTTTTTAAGTCCACTCCATTCTTTGTTCGGACTGTACTTTTTAACATTGAGTAAATACACCACAAAGAGCTAGGTTTGTACTTAGAAGATAATTCTTTAAAGTACGCCATGAACACATTTTCTGAAAAAGACTGCGTATTCTTGTTGTTCTGCCATTGTATGAAATTTTGGTACGCTAATAGATATTTTTCCTTTGAGTTTTCTGGTAGTAAACTTTCCATAACGTTCTGGGCTTCACATCTTATATCGGGCGGTGTACAACATAAATCATTTTCTTCATAAATTGTATTTGCAGACATCTTAATTAATAACTAACTAAATAACTTCAAAAGAGAAAACGAGACGAGTTGTGAAAAATGTTTCGTAATGGCGGGAAAAATTAATCAGTTTTCCTATGCGCGCGCATCGGCCATAGACTAATAAATTTCGTAATGGCGGGAAAAATTAATCAGTTTTCCTATGCGCGCGCATCGGCCATAGACTAAAAAATGAGGTTTCTTTTTTTGGGCTTTTCGCGGATAGCATTTTAGCGCAAGTGTAAGCGTAACTCAACCAATAATATTAAAAAAAAACTATTACTCACTCGTGAATAATAGTAATGAAAAAGTCACAGTTTGATTATAGGTGTCATTATGTGCCTAATTGCCATGGGATTAGAGCCACTTTATGAGGAAGTGTGTTGAAAAGTATTATTATTGTCATTTTATAAAATTAAAGCACATTTGAGTCAGGGGCTTTCTTCGCAATCACTTTATTTCATTATAATAATGTATCAATAAAACTATAACATTTAAGTTTTACTTTGACCATTTTGTTTATGTTCTTCGTACAACCCTTAAGATTTCGCTCGATGACGCAATCACGCGGTGTACCCAGGAATCTCGATTCTCGGGGCGCGTTCGTAGAGACCTTTTCTACTTGCAGCGACTTTTGACTGTCGGTTTTGGCTATTATTATTACAACGATTCGATCGTTTCTATGGGAGTGATGTATCTGTTACGTAGTAACTAGTGTCTAATCTGTGGTATGGGGTCTCAAGTTTAAAAACTAAACGCAGTTCTTATCATTATCTGGGGTAGACTATAACTGAAAAAAGTTGACAATCTCTTTTCGTTCGCGAGTTGAGTGCGATTCATTTGTTAGATTATTGTTTTCGAAGCCTTAAAATTTAGCCTAGAAAGACTTCAAATTTGGCACCGATTTTAATATAGAACTGTGATGCTGTCTGTACTTATTCTTACTATATTATTTTTAACTTTACAGTTTTTTGAAGTCGGTTTTTATTTTTTGTAAAATGTTTTTTATTTTTATCTTTTTAGTGGATGGAATATTTTAGTGAATTAAATTAAGATGCAAGGTCAGATCAAGTCCAAAAGTTAAGGATCCTTCCATCATCAGCTCGGTTCTTGCCTTTATGTCAGTAGTACCATTGACTAGTACCATTGATGGACAACTGATACGACTTTGTATCCTTAGAACCATCAATGGTACTAATGACACTAGTTTAGGATCAGTAGTACCATCATTAATATTGGCGTATCCATACAAGAATATTGTTGTATCGATAGTACCATCAATGGTACTAGTGACAATATGGTTCGATGTACAACTAAACAAACTCGAAGTAGGTATAGAACAAGGAAAGTAGGTACTATAAATAAAGTAAAATAAAAAACATTGTCATAAGCAACTTACAAATAATAAAGTAGAAAACATTTTTAAAAACAAGCTTTTATGCTCAAAAAAGAGGAAAATAAAGTTATGACACAATTTTTTCTGATATTATATTATCAGAAAAAATTGTGTCATAAGTTTATTACTTACACTCTTTTTAGAAAGCTTGTTTTTGCTAGTTGCTGATCGCGAGATTTATCTATAATAATACAATACGCATTTAACTCGAACTTGATATTGAAATTCAAAAACGTCTATGTTTTTATAAATCTTGCGACAAGCTCGAACCTATTTCTGCCGCTAAACAGCAGTGCTTGCGTTGCTGTGTAAAATTACTGGGTGGCTGTGACATACCTTGTCACGGTGACAAGGTATGTCACAAGTTGGCAACGTACACTGTGGTTCCTGTGGGGGTTGCAGTTTAGCTGCGAATCTTACAGGAGCCACATGTATTATGGGTGACTGTTATCACTTACCATCAGGTGGGCAGTTTGCTTTTTAGTTGCAAAAAAAATAGCTTTTATATTATCATAAAAAATGTGGCATAAGTTTATTTTCCTCTTCTTAGAGTAAATAAGCTTGTTTTTAAAAATGATTTTTTTTTTATTTTATATCTTTTCATTTACGGCGGTCATCTTGGTTTTAATTTACTGTACCTAGTCTATATAAGTCAAGCCCTTTCATTTGATACTCATATTGGAGGGGTTGTACAATCCGCCATTTTGGTTTTACAACGATACTAAATTCCCTATAATTGCATTGTGACGTTTGTGCTTGTGACGGCCTATAATTGCATTGTCGTAACTAAATGTGTGTGTATTCCAAACACATATAGGTATACATACATATACATTGCAAGTTAAAGTACAATGCAGTCGATGGAAAACATAAACGAAAAGAGTAAGTTAGTAGGAGAGCAATGGCGTCAAAATGTCTTTATTTTTCGTCAATGGTGCTAAGGATACAAATTTGTATCTCTAGTACCATCATATTTGGTTACAATTACGGGGAATATTCTTAATTTTCTTTGATGGTACTAAATATACAAAGTTGTATCACTTGTATGTACCATCAATGGTACTAGTCAATGGTACTACTGACACAAAGGCCGGTCCATGACTACCAGACGCAAATACGTGAATAACTTCGAAACAAACAACACGTTGGATGTAACCTATATTTTTTTTTTCAAATATTTATTTCAGTACAGTATGTATACAGTTACAACGTTAATATCTACAAGAATTTTCCCAAGAACACATATGAGATATCGTCGTTGAAGTTCTAACACCGCGTATGTCAAAATAGCAACTATTACGGAGAGTAAAAAAACTGCACAATTATACATAAATATACTATTACAATGCCATTCCATTACTTACGTACATTTCATTGGATCCATTAGGAAAAATAAAACCGTTATAATGTTAGTACGAATTTGTGATTAGTGCGAAGTATTCGAAAAACGTCGTGTGGTCTTTTTTCCGCCAAAAATGACTTACGTAGTGTTAGAACTTCAATGACGATATGTGTTTTTGGGAAAATTCTAAGCATAATATATGATCCTAGCAACATTGACCTCTTTTTTCGGGGGGAAATGCGTAACCGCAACATACCCGCTGTTGGCTAGCCGGCGAGCGTGTGTGGGGTTCTCCCAGCAGAGTGCCAGGCCTACCCACTAAAACCCCCGGGTTCTCCCTGCCCTTAAGGGTGCGCTAGGTAAGGTCCACACTGCAACACCACTACCAACGCGCCCGGGCAAGCCCGACCAACTGGTCAAGATTTCGCCAAGGGGGGATTGCCCGAGTACATCAGGGCAATCCACAAAGCAACATTGACTTAAATTCAAAGAACGGTACATTAAAAGATGAAATGCTTTATTTTGCATGTATTATCAATAATGGTATAACTTCAATGATGTCATCATGATATAATGAATGAAAATGTTTTTGTTTTGCACCATGATTTCATAATGATATCATTTGAAAATCATGAGATCGGTAATAGGCCTTCAGGAGTGAAGTAGGCGTTAAAAGTAACTGAAATGTTAAACTTTATTAAGACGAAACGTAGTTTGCGTGCACAGCTAGTCATATATATACGTATGTACGTACTATATCTAAGTACTTATAAATCTTTAAGGCAGATTTACATTCATTATATACCTTGTAATGCAAATGACTTGTACTGCTTACGTACGGTTTGCATTGAGCCAGTAGTCAAGACAGCGCTGTACTGTCCAGAAACACGACGCCAGTATCGGGTTTTCACTGGCGTTGTAATCTATTCGCCTCAGACACTTACCCAAAATAAATTTATATAATACTAGCTTTCCGCTCGCGACATCGTTTTTATGTTTTTTCCCGTGGGATTTTTTTCCCGTAGGAAAATTACCCTATGTCCTTCCCCAGGTCTCGAACTATCCCTATACCAACTTTCATCAATCGGTTTAGTAGTTTCGAAGCCTATTCAATACAAACAATCAAATCTTTCCTCTTTATAATATTAGTATAGAGTATAGATGTGCTCTGTAAAAGAGTCTGTTCACAGGTGGATCAGTATAAAAAACAACTGGAGCGTCACATATTTATTAGGCATGCTACGCTAAAAGGTATTAAGCCCTACATTTGTTACGTGCTTAAAGTTTACACATATATGTATAGTCATCATGATATTTAATGCATCAAACAATTTTATATTTATTTATAAAAAATGCTTACACCTAAAACAAAGTAAGCTATCAATATGTATAAAACAACAAAAGGGAACTACTCAACGTGTGTACATTGTGACTAAAATAAACTTAATTATACTTAAAGAGATCGTTAATAAAACCTATGGTGAGATCAACGTTATTTTTAGCTCATCACCTACTTAATATGGTGAAATATTAAATTAATCTAAGCGTTCAGTGATTGACTAAATATTTTATGTATTAAAAAATCCAATCCAAGTTATATATTTGTATCTATTTAGTAATAGAGCAGGTATAATTTTTGATCGATATTTAAGTTAACACTGACCTGTTAGTAATACCAATTCGATCAACAGTAAATTATTTATTACAGATACATTTAAAAGAACCAATACTTATTGCAATTTTTCTAGTTACTGCGGCCTTAACTAGGAGTGAATGCTATATTTATATAGATTCAATTATGTAAGTATTTATGCTTGCAATATAAACATTCTATCAGAATCTAAAAGCTATCTATTCTTGATTACTATGACATTCAATTGTTGAGTATAATTGCTATAATCTAAATATTTATATTATTTTCGATTACGATTTATCGCATGAAGATGTTTATACGTATTACCTATTCAATTCTAGATCTACATTTTAATACACATTATGATTTTTTTGAATCACGATTTATATAAACCATGACAAGTACGTGGTATTTTGACACATTCGCACAGAGCTTCAATGTAACATACAAGAATAATAGTTTTGGAAGACAATCGTCGATGATACAAGAGAATTAACTAGACATTCGAATAAGCCACTTAAATAGAATGGCACTATCAGTCTCATTCTGAACAGCAATATATCTGAGAATTTAACAAACGCCTATTATAAAAACATACCTCTAAATAATAAGTGACCGAACGAGAGGACTTTACTTTTTTCGTAAAACAATGACATTTTATTATTTTTACAAATTGACTAGATATTCAAAAATTGACAAACATTCATAATGCTAATATTATTGTTAGTTAATAACATCTACTTTACTTTGCAAAAATTCTTAATTATAAACTTACAATTTAGCTAGAATAATCTACAACCGTGAAAATTCTACAACAAAATTAGAAAATATCCAAAGAGTCTGTTAGTGTAATAGCCATATTTCTACGATTTCGTTTTTACTCAACATTTAAAACTATTTGATATAATTAGTTATATAAATATGTATTTATTAATATCTAGTTCAAAATTTTAACTGCACCTATAATGTGAATATTTTTATTTGTACAAGTGTGGTTCGTTGAATGAAGTTTCGAAGTTTTATTATTTTTCCTTATTATTCTATCAAGATTTTACGATATATGGTTTATAAATATTTTTTAATATAAAGCAACAACCGCATAGCTCCTATGATTCGTTTTCATAAAAATAATTTATAATAATTATTGTAATGGTGTATATTGAGACAAAATCTACATATATGTATGTATGTACATTTCATCATCCTAAATAATTATATATTTTTTCTTAAATTGATTTTATTCAACGGGTGTACATGAACAACACCGAGTGAGTAATTTATGAACATTATATTTATTATTTCTATATAATCTAATATATAAAAATCTCGTGTCACAGTATTTGTCATCGGACTTCTCCGAAACGGCTAAACTGACTTTACGCTTTTTTTTGTGTAGGTGTATTTCATCATAGGTCATAGGCTATTTTTATAACCCCGAGGTAATAAGGGTGGCCCTCTTTAGAAATGTTTGAGTGTTGAGCTTTTTTAAAACAAAACGTGGTATGCGGGCATAGCTAGTAAAGATATAATAATTGCTTTGTATAAAATCGAAAATGTTAACAATATTAAAATAATGGTTTTTGTCTGTTTTCTGAACTTGGTAAAATAGAGCTGCATCACTTTTATATGAATCATGTTCCTTTTGTAAGTTTAATAGTTCTACCAGTAAAAATAATAAAAAATATATATTAATCGGGAACTATATACACTTGATGAATAATATATTGTTTATTTAATAAATTATCACATTATTATAAATAATTTTTGAAATATGTAAATTTTTTGAAAACTTTTTTCATACATTTCAATAAAAATCCTGACACATTGAAAATCTAAATATTTACAGCACAAGAACACTTGATTTAATCAAAGAATTTGTACATTATGTCAGATAAATGCAAATGCATAAAGACTCGTATTATGCTAATGATATTTTATAGGTATTTTTGGAGGCATATAGGTAAACAATGTGAGTATTTATGGTAAAAAATTATATTCGCTACAAGTGAAGTGTGAATCATTGAAAACGTTTACGAATTTTATTCGTTGAACGGCTTTCAGAATAATAGCCAATAAGCTCGGGATCGAAAATTAAATGTAAGACAGATTATAGTGGTAAATTACTAAAATAACTTGGTCATTAGCATTAGTATGTCAAAATCTTAGTTGTGATACATAATAGACTTATCGCTTAATTACCTAAGTGCATTCTTATTATAAAAACTTACATTCTCACTAGTTTCTCATCTTATACACACAAGCTGAATCAATAGAAATGATTATTAAAACTATTGATAAAAAGAGAAAATAGATAGGGGTAATTTAATATAATAGCTTGAAGAAATATGTAAATATATTAAATAAGATAACAAGAATATAATTATGGTATCGAATTGACCTGGATTAATATTATTTTTAGGCTGAAAATTTAAGTTGCATTTAAAAAACTGGATGGAAGAAAAAATCATAGAAGTATTTAATGAACAACTAATATAATAATTATTTGATTCGTTATTATTATTGAAATAAAATATATTTGATGAGGATATTTCAATAAACTTCACTTTTCGATTTAGATATAAATACTTTTCTAGAGTATTCAGAAATTGGATGAGAGTATGTATGATAGTATTTTAAAACATGCCAAGCAAATTAGTACTATTGGCTGAGCTTGCGTGTTTCAGAGAAGAGGGGTGCGGCTTGTGGTGTCGGCGCTGCGACATACCACATACATACTGACATCGCAAGCCAAAGGGTTGGTGCATATTTAAAATAAGGCTTTTGCCTACAAAATTATATATTTTTTCTAATACAGTTTACAACATTATTAATTAGGTAATAATAAAAATAAAGTAGTACATTAGTTACGTTGTAGTTGATAGTAGTCCAAAAATGAATCAAAACACATTCAGACAAATCGAGTTGTTTTATTAGGAAAAAACGAATAATAATGAGTAAGTACTCGTTTATGTTAGGTTACTAGAAAAGCTCGTGTAAGCTTAAACGATGGCTATGACTTGTAAATTTTAATAAATAATTGTATAAAACAACCCTTGGTGGTCGCAGGCGGCAGCAGGCGCCGGCACCCGCGGCGGCGTCGGCGGCGGCCCGGCAGCGCCCGAGCAACAGTTTGGTCCTCTCGGCCCGCTACGCTATTCGCTACGCGTCGCACGCTATTCGTGCTACTATCAATGTCACTCTACGCTCGTTACATTATTGCTCTCTTTGTACCACAGCTCGACGGTTTCATTAAGTCTCTACGTATCACCGTATCTACAATCTATAACGTCCCACACCGTCCGTGAGACGCTAACTTACCTAAACATACTATGTAAAATATTATGCTACGCTTCAACAATGTAGGCTCTTGCCATAAAATTGACTCGATTACTTCCGTTAACGCCAGACTAATAACTGAAAAAAAATACATTTTTTTATATATTTTTTCTTTTTTTCTTATTTTCTACATTATTATGGAAAGAGCCCATAACGATAAAATTAGGTACATTAATTATTGCTTATTATTTCCAACGCCGAAACTGCGAGCTTCTACGATATTTTTACGTCGAATATAAAGGTGTAAAGAAGTTCATAGAGAAATCATTCGTTGTCAATTAATCGTCGTCACATGTTTAGTTCTCCTCGGGGCGCACACACGCTGATTCTTGGTGTTTGTTGAGGTAGCTTTTAAGGGCGAAAGTTTTGCGGCAGCGCTGGCACTCGTACTTTTTGTCAGAGGAGTGGGTCTGGAGGTGAGCACGTAAATTCGAGCGATCCGCGAAGGACTTTCCACATGCAGCGCAGTTGTATGGTTTCTCGCCCGTGTGGGAGCGCAAGTGACCACGCAGAAGCCACGGGCGAGAGAACTGTTTGCCGCACACGCCGCACACGTGGCCCATGCGGTGGGTAAGTACATGCATTGCGAGCGCCGGCATCGATACATATGCTTTTCCGCAATCTTCGCAACGTTTGGCCTCCACGGAGTCCAGGCTGCGGTGGGTCTGTTTGTGCCGCGACAAATTTGATGAAGTTGCATAGCACTTGCCGCATTCGTTGCAATTAAATTTTCCGGTTTTCTCCTTTGGGGCGCTCGGGTTTTCATCCTCCGGTTCATCCTCTACAATCACCAGCTCGGGTTCGCTATCATCACTATCAAGTTCCTCATTATTATCGCGCTCTGACGGTTTGAATTCTGCTTGTAGCGGTTGATAGTTGGTTTCTTGAGGTGCTTGAAATTTGGTTTGCTGGGATAGTTGGCAACTGTTTTGTTGTGGTGCTTGATAGTTTGATTCTTGGGGTGCTTGGTAGTCAGTTTCTTGGGGAGCTTGATAGTTTGTTTCTTGAGGCACTTGAAGGTTTTCTTGGGGTACTTGGTAGTTTGTTGCATGGGGTACTTGATAGTTTCTTTCTTGAGGTGCCTGATAGTTTGTCTCTTGGGGTATTTGTTGGTATGCGACGTAGTTGACCTGTGGCTCTACGGTATACTCGACTGGTTGCAATGGGGTGATAGCTTGGATAGTGTGAAAGATAGGTTCTGCAGGCTCATCGGCTAGGATGTAGATGTTGGTAGGTTGGATAGTATACGTATACACAGGGACTAGGGGTGTGGGTTCAGGAGAGTGAATGACAGTTACGACAGTGGGAGGAATCGGGGGAAGGCTGTGAGCTAGGGATAGGAGATCGTGCGCCGCCTCGGTGTCGGCCGCCGACCGCTCCGACAGCGGCCTGTTGCGAAGCTCAGCGTAATCGGCACCTTGAGGTTCTGTCAACAAATATTTTAATTACTATTTCATTATTTAATAGTTCAATTTACTATGAGTGCTTTTCGACGGAGGGGGGTGTCCAGACTCCAACACCCCCCTTCCCCCTACCTAGACCAATTACTAATAGCATTATGTAACCTATAACTTCGTGACATGATTCTTTATAAGAATCAAGTATTGTGGCCAGTTTTGCCAGCATGTCTGAACTCAGGAGCTCATTCATAAGCATTTACTATTACGATTCCAAATAATAACTGTAGGTCCAATTCCAATTATTAACGTAAAGATATCTTGGAATGCACAACTAAAATTATTTATTTTATAAAAATACATGAACGGATCAAATAAAACTAAAAATATTTAAGTACATTTGGTTCGCGTAGTGTTTGTAGATAATTGCTTTTCTAAATAAAATTTATCGTGCGTATATATACAACAAGTATCACTTATTCTGAAATGTTTGCTTTCACCATGCCGATTGAGATGTATCAATAACGCCTGAAGGTTTGAAATCTGTAGCAATAGAATTTATTTCAAAATTCCACCAGTAATATTTATTCGAGATTTTTATTTGTTTGTCCCTGAATGAAAGAAGGAACATTGAACATAGTGAATATTTTATCTAGATTAAATCTAACTTGCTTCTCCTCTGCGCTACAAGGCTGTGAACAAACCCGGCACTTCACTGCGCGAGCACTCGACAAATAGTGGAAAGATTTTCTATTATCTTTAATGGTATAAAATATTATAAACTTTGTTATATCAAATTTGATTATAACAAATATAGAAAATTTTCTGAATATTTAAATCCCACCAAAAACATTTGCTAGTAAAATGTTGCCCAGGCGAGACCATAGCGGTTTACACGCATAAGACCACAAAATCACATCTCATGTAGAGCCAAGTTTCTAACTCTACACGCCCTAACTCTAAAAGCCCTATAACTAACTTCACAAACTCTACACCTTAGTCGAAATAAATGACTTGGCCGTTTTGCTACCGTCACATGGGCGTAAGATGAAAAATTTATTTCGCTACCGTGACATGAGCGTAAGGCGAAAAATTTATTCACTGTTCTTGAAGTAACGAAACAGAAAAGCCGCATATTTTAACTAATTTGTGAAGTGAGGGCTAGCAGAGATAGTAAGTAAGAAGTAAGTAAGAAGTAAGAAGCTTGGCTCTACCTGAGATCTAATCACTTTTTGAGTGTATTTCTTGCACATCAGAGGTGCCTTTTGCGCCGCGCTGTATTTGCTTCATCATCAATCACAGTGGGTACACATTAGGCGTTTGGCATGCGCTGAAAGGCTGGGTCAAACCAGCGTGCGCGTGCGTGTGACGTGTGCGTACCAGCACTGTCACACCGGTTGAAGCGGTGCCGCACACGTCACGCAGAGTAGGTATCGGCTGCGTGCGCGACGTCACAAATTAGTTAATAGGCGACGTGGCGAGTGAAGAAGAGAAGCCATATTAACGTTATCCATAATAATTATTATTTTTGAGCAGAACGACAAAAAAAATGTGCGAGGACGGCAGTTCATCTGATGAAGAAAGGGTATTGTTGCTTCTTTCCCAAGAATCGTCACCTAGTGCAAAAAAACTTTGGGTTCACGATACGATAATCTTTTGTTTATATTATAAACAAAAGAGAGGAAGGCAGTGAATATCATGCACTATGTTTAGAGCTTGAGTCGTATGAAGATCCTTTTTATTGTTATTTTCATAGGCCAAGAAGCTCGTTTGAACTCGTTTGTTTTTTTTTCTTGTGCCTAGGATTATACAGGAATTCATATTTTCTCACAGTCTCAATTAATTTTTATTTTATTTCGGTATCCATGGCGAGGAAATTTAATTTCAATGGCATTATTTGTAAATAAATACAACTAAGCACGCGCGTGCATACTCGCAGCACTGACGCTTGCGTGCGCGTGACTGCCCGGTGTGACATCCAACAGGAAACATCATAATTATTATAATACAACGTCATCAGAGCTCTCACGTGAGCGACGTTGCCGACGTCCGTTGTCCGCGCGTGCACGCAGTCAGTTTGTCAACGAGATGCAGCTCTGCGTGCGCGTGGCAGCAAATGTTACGCCACGCACACGTCACGCAGCCGATCTGATATCGCCCATAGAACTTCATACAACTAGTGCGTGCACGCGCACGTCACGCGCACGCAATTGGTCTGCTCCGCGCTTAATTCCATTCCTTAATTTAAAGATTGGGGGATGATTCTCAGATTAAAGCGGCAATAATCCGCAAAAATTATTTAAGGCAAAATATCTCTTGTTTCATTTTTTATGTTATCCAACTTTCAGTTTAAAATACACTCATCCAACTGATCATGTTTTAAATGCCTTTAGCGTTAGCCAATATATTAACACGAGTATGTACAGTGAGTGTTCAGCGTAACTTACAAATGACATAGTACTATCGGTTTGTCTAGGATTTGTTACGTTATCAAACTTAACCCGCTTAAAAATAAAAACTTGAGGGGTAAAATAGGGAGGAAAAAAGATTTCCCAGACAAAATTCTGTCTCCATAATGTTATTTAAATTATTTATCATGGGTTAGTATGCAATAGGTAAAGAAGACGAGAGTAATCGCTTTTTGGAAACCGATTCCAGTTTCGTCAATGATAAAGATATTTTAAGTTCCTTCTGACACGTTGTTCTATTGTTCACCGTTGCGTTATTATGTGAGAAAATGTCATTTGCTAAAAGAAAATAAAAAGAGACTAACGTGTCTCTTTTTTAATACTATTATAATTAATCGACTATCATTTTATCCTTTGACGAGCTTTCCGCTCGCAGCTTCGCTTCGTTTTTCCCGTGGGAATTCCATATTTTCCCGTACGAAAATATTCTACAGCCTATGTTACTCAGTGATATTGTAGCATTCTATTACTGAAAGAATTTTTCAAATCGATCCATTAGTTTCGGAGCCTATTCAATACAAACATACAAAAACACAAAAATAGAAATCTTTCCTCTTTATAAAGATATGTTGTATAACGTCGCTGTCTCCATTTCCAGCAAACAACATGCTAATTGTTCTTTGATTATTAGGATGAATCTTAATTAAATATTAACGAACATTTTTCAAGGCGGCAAAGAAACAGCAACGGCTTATACAAAAGATTTTCTAATAAAATCACACGTGAACTTTTGTGTTCGTGTAGTAACTTTGTTCACCTACAAAATTTATTCGGCGTAGATTACATGGTACTTACAAAATAACTTTCACGGCAAACTTTTTTAATTTAACCTCAGAGTAAATTTTCTAAATGAAAATGGTATAATATACTCGTACCTACTTACGTTCGTGTATGTAAATGGATATTAGGTCTTTACAAATGAAACCAGCTTAAATGGAAAAACCAACAAAACGATAAAAAAATATTATGAGAGAGAGAAGATTACTTAAATTATATATTTCATCAATCAATGTATATACCATCAATCGGTTTATAGGTCGGGTATGATTTCTTTACTGAAAAAATATGGGAGCGAGAATCAAGAAAATCTTTGAAGGTGGTTTGGACAGCCTCATCGGATTTCTCTTTCCTTGCAATTAATTATCTAAATTTTGAAAAAAGTGGTAGTCTGTTGGAGCAAGGTTCGGAGAGTATGATGGGTATCGAAACATTTCAATCACAGCTCCTCTAATAAATAAAGGGACGGTTTGTCGTGAAGTGTGGTGCTTAGCGTTGGCCTGAAGCAACAGGGGATCAGAGCGTTCGACTAGCCTTGATTGTTTAACAGCTAGATCACAGATCAGAGATTATAGTTTTTAGTGTCACCGATTTGAGGTGTCAATTAAATCTAGATTGTTTCAATTAAATCCTTATAGCTATTTCTGCAGCTGGTGCCGCGGTTGAAATCATATTCACAAATAACGCATAATGAAGAACAGAACAATGTCAAAGAAAAATCCAAAAGCGCGAAAATAAGTGAAATACTTATTTAATACACGGGCCTAAATTTAAAGTAAATTTGAGTTCAAAATTCTGAACCAAACGCCAGATAATTGAGATAAAAATGGCCAGTTCGATAAAACTCTTTATATTAATTGAAAGCAATACATTTTTTGTATTCGGATGTTATAGTTTTAACGTCGCTAATTTGAGGTATCAATTAAATCTAGACTGTACTTCGCTGTAATAATAAAAATATACAGTTCTCAATAAAACTGTTAAAGACAAAGAAATTAAGTAGGTACTTTATTTGGTCGAAGATAATCGATTTCGCTACAATATGTCATGGTACTAATATTGTAGGATTTTATTTAATGATGCTATAGGTTTATATACTATGTAACATAAATTCTAATCGGAAATAGGCTTATTTAAATTTACGCATTCTCGGTACCGCCTACTGATTTTCATACAAATCATATTTCTCATTGATTCTGTAAACACACAATAAACGTGTCACATAATTATTAATGCTGGTGTGTCATATAATTATTAAACTAAACATTGTTTAACATGATTTGCTTTTCACTTAAGGCAAACATCTAAGGCTCGAAAAGCACTCACTATAAGGATGAAAAGGAAAAAACGGAACCATCGCTACGTTGTTCGTCTGTCCCTTTTTCATGGGAATTCGTATAGATATTCAAACTGAAATTTATATTAAAGACTCGGATACAGTCTCCTTCAGTTGTGAAAAGAAATGAATTATGAGTCAACGCGATCAAAAGATAACCATTTATGTTGCATATTTTGCGATTTCACAAGGGAATCAAAACTGGTGTTCCCTGTTGACCTAGAATCTTGAAATTTGGCAAGAAGCAATATAAAAAAACATAAAACCGTAAATATGTACTTTATAAACTGCTTGAAGCCCTAGGTGTGCGAGCCCAACTCGCATTTTGGCCGGATTTTTTATTAAAAATATCCTGTTTAGCTTTAAATACTATTTACAGCTCTAGGGCAATGATCGCGAAACGCATTGTAACAATGTTAGCACCATTGTTTAACTTCTCGGATTTACGGTTTCCAGTTAAAGGTTATAATAACAGTATACAATTTTAGACGGGCTTGTTCCAGTATTGTGTGTCAAATCAACGCTTGCGATAGAATCGATTAAGCTTGAAAATGGGATAAACACATTTTTGAAGTTATTGAAATTTGATATATTTTTTAAGTTCAATACCACACAAACAAAAGTATTGACAAACTTTAACTAGTTATAATGTTAGAGTAATTAATTTAATAAAATCAAGCAATGAGCTATGGAATAGAGGTTTTGTTCGTTGAGCCATTATTTAACGTAATTGATTAATTCGGAAATTCATTGATCAGCCAGGGAATTTCTGCTAAAGTGGTCTTAATACAGTGTCACTTGTATGTCAAATGACATATTTAATTGTGGCGTATAATCCTTAGTACAGCCGAATTCGTGACTGTGCAATCAGCATTACGCCGATTGCTTACAACATTTGGTCAATTAAGGTACAGTTTTATTGTTAAGTTGAAATTTGATATTATGGTCTCTTTGTTATTCTCTACTTGACAGTTAGTTACAAAATACGATAATATTATTTTTTGCTGATATTTTACTGCGACAAGTTTATATGAAAATATTGCTGATTATAATAATGATTCCTTACGATACCAATGGGAATATCCCAATAGTATTGTATACAATAAAGAAATTTGCCAAAAACTAAACGTAAAGATTCATGGGTGAGCCTGCTCACACGGCAATGCTTTTGACACACACTTTTGACCAAGCGGCTTACAAATTGTGCTGTCAATCACAGACTATATATTTTTTCAGCTCTTTTTTCATCAGCAGACAGCTTTCCATCAATTCATATTTGAATAACGACTTCAAATATGAATTTATAGATATGTAGCGAACGAAATGAACTATTTTTGTTATTGCAACTAAGTTGGCAAACAAGCAAACTGCCTACCTGATGGTAAGTGGTAACAGTCACCTATAATACATGTGGCTCCTGTGAGATTCGCAGCAAAACTGCAACTCCTACAAGAACCACAGTGTACGTTGCCAACTTGTGACATCAGATGTAAAGTCACGGTACCCAGTAATTTCACTGCCATATCGTACCCTTAAAACTGGAACACAGCAATGCAAGCACTGCTGCTTTGCGGCAGAAATAGGTAAGACGGAGGTAGCTAAGCAGACGAGCCTGGTAGAGAGTCTCCCTCCGGTCACAGTTTAACAATGTATATGTGTGCTCCGGTGAAGAGAGATACAGTCTGAGCAAAACTGGAAGAAAGATACATTGCTTCTTTGCCAATGAACTAGTTCATTTTTGTCTTTCGTTCGCGAACTACCCAAGTTAAATAGAAAGCCTATTGAATCGTCCAAATTTTTTTAACTACCACTCATCCAGGACGTAAGAATATTATCAGCTTTATCAGAAGTATTGACAAATACAATAAATTTCATCGTTACCATACACAATAATATTTGTTTACATAAAAAGTGAAAATTAATATTATACATACTTACATATTATTACACCTTCTATAAGTATACATCAAATTTCATAAACATACACGGCCTTATTAATAAAAATTTTACTCCTCGGATCATCCTCGGATTAGTTACACCGTGTTTTGTCTTATTTTGACCTAAAACGACATGTTTGGAAACAAGACAAAACACGGAGTAACTAATCCGAGGATGATCCAAGGAGTAATAGTACATTGTTACCCCAGGGGTGAAAGTATCTTATTTAGTGTACTTTTCATTACGAATACAAGGAAAGTAAAATAAAACAATGAATTAGCTAAAGAAAAAACGTGTAATTTTTTTTTACATAAATCAACAACTTCTGCTTTAGCCCGCTTTCTTTTATAAAATCAAGCGTTAACTCTATAGCTGAATCAGATGAACTCATTGTGTTTATTATACAAATATCATTAACAGTTAATACAAATCTCTGCTGTACGGAAGTATTAACAAAACTCTACAAGTGAAAAAAACAAATAAAGATCGCATTGCCGCTTTCTTGCTTATTTTGTTTTTTTCTCTGTGGCCGGCCGGGCTCTTCAGCCATTATTTTTCATTTTCATAATTCAAAAAATGGTAAATATTTTAACTATTTTAAATTTATTTTAAAGAAAAAGTTGAAAATTAATTATAATAAAGTCATTTAAAGAATATATTCTTTAAATACATTGTTATTTCAATTTTACACTGCGCCCACACCCACCTACATTTTTTTATTGAGTGACTGTATAGAAAGTCGGAACGTGGTTCAATAAAAATGTAAAAAAGAACTAGTTTCTTTTTAAAATTTGACAGCAGCTGTCAGTTGAAAGTGATTCTTGCTAGGGCTGAAAAGTATTACTATCAACCAGCTCCTCAGGCAACTTCAGACCTACTATCAGAGTATGAGTAATGACAAATTTTTATTAATAAGACCAACAGTGCTCAAAATAAAGAGGACAATGTGTTTATGAAAATGTAATTTGTCATAATTAATATCTTATTTCCCTTGCCCGTAAATTGTAGCGCGAATTATTCATTTTTGAGGTATTAAAATACTTGCCGTTTAGTATTCAGTAATAATACTGTGAGGATGTACCTCACCATGAACTCACCATACGACACGACACTATGAAAATAACTAAACTAAATAATCTCGCCGTTTCAACATCAGTAAGTTGTCTCAATTTTTACTGCATATGCCGCAGAACTAATTCTGTTTGATGTGACTCCCTCTGCAAACATGAATCTATTGTCGATTATAGAGTAGTATTAACTTTTCTAACATTTGGCAATGAGAATTTGTTACAATAGTTTTGAGTTTAACGATACTTTCTTAGTAACTATTGCGAGATAGGAGTAGCTAATAAAAAAAAGATGCCTTGGTCAGCACTACTACTGGACATTTTACGCTAAACCGGTTGATAGGGAACGGCATCCTATTAAGCGGTATGACCTGGTCATCTTAGCACAATCAGAGGCCCTAGACCAGGGGTTCCCAACCTTTTACCCCATGCGCTTCACCCAATATTATGCTAAAATACTACGCCCCCCTGGGATCAAGAAATTTAAGCAAACGATGAAAATATTGGCGTGTTTAGTTTTATTTAAAGATGGTTGCAACGTGTCGCTGACTTCGCATATGTGGCACCGTCCGCGTCGCGCGAGTTTATAAGAACAGTTTTAATAAAAACAAGATACAGTTTAATCCAGGATCCGTTCGCTGCGACCCCCCCCCCCCTGGTTCACTCTACGCTCAAGTGGGGCGCGCCTCACTGGTTGGGAAATACTGGTATAGCCAAACGCTACACGCTATCTGTTTATCTTTTCCGCAGTCGTTTCTCTGAAAAAATGTATGGAAATGACATTAGCGTGATACAACCTCAAGTAATTTTTTCCGCAGCTAATGTCATCTCCATACATTTTTCTGAGAAACGACTGCGGAAAACTTAGCGTGTGGCATTTGTCTAGAAAAAAATGGTCGCTTATCAAGGTGAAATTTTGCTTGATTGAGAAAAATATAATAAAATTAATCATCAACATTTTTAAAACTACAAACCACAAATGATTATGAAAATCAATTTGAAATGATTGAACGCTTATTCAGTAAAACATATTCAAAACAATAAACTTTCTTATTTAATTTTGGTGACATCACCTTTGTAAACATGTATAATTGTTAATTCTAAGATAAAATGATTAAGCATTTCGAGCTTTGCAACTTGCCAAATCAGTGATCAAGTTCTTAATAAAATCCACAAAAATCATAGTGACATCCAAAAAGTATCTTACAGCCAACCAACTATACTTTATTACTGTAATCATGCACCTTTGTGCGCTCGTATATACTAGTAAATAAGTTGCATCAATGACGGTAACAAATTCTTGATACATATTATCATTCTTTTTTCAGTGGCGTAACAATATTTTTAGTTGCAAACACTAATATTTTGCACAACATTTCGGTAGATTCGGTAGATAGTAGACAGTAGTAGATAGACTAAGTCCTTTCTCATTTCAGATTTGTAATCTAAGAACATTTTCAATACAAGAACACAGATATAAGTAACAAACAAAAAATCCACTGCAGCGTACAAAATATGCGTGTGGTTTTCAGTATCACATGTATCACACGGTCTCGTTATTTCTCGAATCTTCAAATCATAAACATTCGCTTTAATATTTCGGAATCTATTCATACAACTAAATGTAAGTACTTACTGGAATCTATGTAAAAATAAAAATTTGCAATAATAATAGAGAAAAGCTAATGCAAATTGCTTTCAGATATATTCAATTGCTTTCGTACTTGAAAACAAATAGCGAACTACAGGTCCCATGTGTAGTACACTTTTAAACTAAGTTTGAGTAAAGATATAGAACCGCGAACACCAAGGAAAAGAACATTGGCAATCTTTTTGAAGTATTCCTCCTCGGGGTACTTTTAAAGAACCGCTTCTCGCACTTGTTAATGTTGGCTATTTTAACTGAAAATATCTCGTGATTTGTAGTTTTGTGATGTTAAAAATATGTCACAGGGTAAGACTAATAACTCTTAAATATAATTATGGTTGATTGGTGTAATGTGTTGTTTTTGGCGCATTCTTTCAGAAGAAACAGCTGGCCGTGTAGCTTAGCACTGCATGTACGATTTATCCCAAAAAAGGTTGTTTAAGATATAGTCATATCGAGCATATTCGGGAAAAATAAATTACATAAGCACCTCGTATATACCTACCTCGTATTCCTGCATCGAAACATGTTGATGGTGCTTTACCTTAAAGAAATTTATTTTTGATTTCTAACATAGGTTCTAAGTACTCGTCATTGTAAATCTAACAAACATTTTGTTAAACCATTCATTTTGTTTCATATTATATTTCAAAATTAGTCTTAATTATTAATTATAATGTGAATGTTGTAGTAACATGTAATTACATGTTACTTTACGCCGAAACAATATTCAAGGGGCATATAGGTTAGATATTAGCAAGGAATATTCGTCTATGATATTAGATAAACCTCAGGGTTAGATTTCAGAGTTATACGAATTTCAAATGAAAGCAAGAACTTTCAAGTGACACCCATAGTCTAGCTGACTATGGAATTAACATGAAAGTATTGTAAATAAAGGCCCGTCGATTCTTAAGATCACAAAATAATTTATTTGGTTTTTATGGAAAAAAGTATCTTGAATCATCATCATCATCATCACAGCTCATATATACGTCCCCACCGAGGGGCTCGAGAGCCTACCCTATGTTAGGGTGATTAGGCCTTAGTCAACCACGCTGGCCCAGTGCGGATTGGTCGACTTCACATACACCTTTGAATTTTTTCGTAGATGTATGCAGGTTGCCTCACGATGTTTTCCTTCACCGTAGGAGCGTCAGACAAATGTACATATGAAATTCGAAACGAAAAACACAGTGGTACATGGCGGTCTCGAACCCAGACCTCCCGATTGGAAGACAAGTACCGAGTCCACAGCGCCACCGACGCTCTTGAATAGTCCCAATATTTTTCATACAGAATCTCCACTTCCGATGGAATCATATACCATTAAATATTATTTCGGCTTTCCGTTAAACCCTGTCTGTATGTAAATTTAAGACCTATAATGTATGTTACTTATATTTTGTTAATATATGTATGGTGTTGGTGGTTATGATATTATTATCATAACAAAATGATTTTTACAAAATATGTCTTAACAAAGGGGCGATGCCGCTTGATCCATAATACAATCAGCATCAAAATCGAGTTCAATGACCTAAGTACCTACTACAAGTCATTATTATGGTCAATAACCTTAGTAAATAGAGTAAAGAACCTAACTGGCATTGCAGAATTAGTTTCCATATTCAGCATTAGCGAGATACTACAAGTCATATTTTGAATTTAAATAAGAAAATTAGGATTTTTAGGAATATCAGGCTTAACCAAACAAAGTTTAGAAAGGTTACGTTTAAAGTAATACCTCTTAATGTTATACAGGATGTCCCTAAGATTTAGCGATTAGTTTTTATAGTGCCATTTCTACAAATGAAGAAGTTTTTCGATTTCGTCTTTTTCCATTTCACAAGCGATAGTTCAGCTATCAAAAACAAGGACTTAAATTTAACAAACTGGATTAAAGTGTTCAAAAAAATTAAAACACAAAGAAAATTCAAAATGAAATTAATTTTCTTTTATGTTTGATCAGCTACAGTGTAAAAAAATGTAGGACGCTCATTGTGTCCATCATCTAAAAAACTTGCTTAGCTATTCTAAATTCCACTATAAAAACTAATCGCATTTCGAAATATTCGAAAAATTCTAAAATAATAAATATGTCTAAAACCGTGATATTTTCACTAAGGTCAAAATTCGTGGTAAGGGAGACCATGATGAAGTCCATCTATAGTTACAGGTTTATCCATTGCTTTAGGGACATCCTGTATATTGCAGTTCTATATGGCAAGAACTTTTCGTACATTCGTATAAATGACGACAAAATACTGCTCGCATTTTCAAAAATATTTACTGTACCTACGTATTTTTTATAAAGTTACTTCGAGCAATCTTTCATAATTGGTAATTTTTTAGCTCAATAAATCAAATATATCATTTTATTTATTTATTGGTAGATGTTTCTCAAAATATTTCGTAAATTTTATTTAACGCGGAAGAATAAAATGTCGCTTCTAAACTTTCATAAATCCTATTTGTGTATTTTAAAAAGTGTTGCTTATTACAAAGACAACAGTTCACTTTGAAATAAACAATAATCGACTGTAGCATTATAAATTAACTCCTCGAAATAGAGTCATCAAAAAAGTATTCGTAGAAAATCTATTAATATTTAATTAGTTCCACTTTGGTGACTCCTTAATTATAGTTTCACGTTCTACGTTGCTTACTAAACTATCAAAGCCGATACTATCCACTGCAAAAGATATTGCGTTATTAAATAAAATATTTGAGTACAATCATTACAGTAAAATTTAATTGAATACTTATTGTCGTTGTGTAAAATTGGCACGATTATGAAACGGTTATATTTAGCTTGCCTTGTTTGTTTAGTTTTTTATTTATTTGGATCAAACTTAGTAGTCCGCTCTAAACTCAGCACGATTCGCGTCGCAATGTCGAAATATACGTAAAATTTAAATAAATTATATTGTCTGTCTACACAGTGGATATATGTCACATCACTAAATAAGTTTTAATAATAATAATAATAATTTTATTTTCTCTCCACAAACAAAAACATTCTAAACAACGTAGTTGCATCATATACTGTCTGTGGGAGACTGGAGTCTAAGCTTGACAGTATTCTGCCTGTATTTTAGAACTCCATGCCTCCAACTCTCAATAAACTCAATAACACAAGCCATAATATAATCTAAAGATTATTCAATCTAACTTATACAAAGGTACAATAAATTCGTGCGGATGCGGAGCGTGCTTATTTGTGACGGTGTTTATTGTAAGTGCACGAACGTGTGTGTGAGTGTGTGTTTGTGTGAATGAATATGTGCATGCGTATTTCTGTGTGTTCATTATTTCATTAAAACACTCAATAAATTTTCAGTTTCAAGATTTGTTTTTATTAAACGAACGAGTGATACAATACGATATTTAGCACGATAAAAATTAACTTAGTATATTTTATGTGCATGAGAAAGAGGTGCGAAACCATTTCAGAGCGGACTAGCAGTTTGGCGCGATTTGTTCACACCTTTAGTTCTAATGTCAATAGAATTTAATATAATCACTATTATTGTAAGTCCAAGATGGCCGCCGCTACAAAATAGCGGATTACATATTTTTTCACAACCTCCTCAACATGGGTATCAAATAAATGGCTTGACTTGTAGAATACCTTACACTATGACGAAAATGAAAAACTTGAAATCAAAATAAGTATTTTTTTAAGTAAAACAGTTTTTGTGAAAATCGTGGGGCGTAGCGTCATCATCATAGCCCCCATACCTACGTGTGTGTTGTGGGTGTTTATAAGATATAGACTAACATTAAGTCACTATTTTCAGAAGTCTACTATTTTACTATCAAAGTTCATCCAAATAATCCTATTTATTAAATCGCCTGACTATTTCTAATGTAATTAACTAAAATCTCTGACATTAAATATTATTATTATTATTTTGGCTGGTTACATTACAATGTCAAATTCACAAAATTCATTTTGACTCAGTTTTGAGAAACATGACTAATCTTCCTTAAAAAAGGTTTTGTTTTGTTACACTCATAACTTCAATATGCCACCAAAAATTGTATGCGTTAATAAATTCTATTTACATTTGTAAATAATAAGCTAGAATACGAACAATCTAATAAACTACGCAGTGATAAAAAATAAGTATACCTACTTACTTATTTTTTATCACTGCGTAGTTTATTGGTAATTGTCATAACTGAGAATTATATGTATTCACCGCAAAACATCGTGATTAATATAATAACCAAAAAACAGTCCTTTGCAAATAATACATGTAAGTTTCGGCTGATTGAAAATCTGATTGAAATTTAATTCAGTATATTATACTCGTACCACAGAAATCTCACATGGGGGCAAATAAAATTTGTTTTATAGTAAGTATTAGTTACTTAGGTATTAATTTCATTCAGTTTGATTTTGCATAATTAAGTAATCTAGTATGAAGTAATCCTTTGTGGTCAAGAATGCTGACACAAGCCATAAGCTTCCCTAATCTCAACGAAAAAATTGTGAATGAAATCGAAAAATTACCTGATTGCAATGATAGTGGATTGATTAAGCGATCTCTTTATGATTTGAGAGAAAATTAACTACATACTCGTTTTTATATATACGTATAAATGAACGTGTGTAATCCCCTTATAATAATGCCCTAAGTTTTTGTTGTGCTATTCCCCCCTTATGCAAAACAAATGAAATAGCTTTTTGCCCTAAAGGTATATACTACAACGATGTTTGCATTATAGTATAGCATTGTTGATTAATGTCTTTATTCTAAGGATGCTTTGTTTACAAAGTGTACCATTATCTGTGATTAAATGTGGAAATGTTCTCTCATATTATATCGTTAGATGGAATTATTATTTCAAGATTTCATTTTATTGTTTGTGCTATTTTACGAGCTCATGGAATTATTATTTCAAGATTTCATTTTATTGTTTGTGCTATTTTGCGAGCTCATGGTATTTCATTCATATTTATGAAATAAAATTTACTATAATATTCTCAATAATAGTTTCGATAGTTTCAGCCCTGAAAACCTTAAAATGTAAATAATTGTTAATTTAAATTTTTGTCTCCATTGAAGCCGAATCAATGAACTCTCAATCCATTATAATATACACACCAGTGTAATTAACAAAACATTAAAAAGGTATATAGTATAGAAATAATATAGTGTATATTAAAATAAATAATGATCTGATATGAATTACCAACCTGATAAACATCTTATAACACCGACTTTAAGAAGTTTTTAATTAAATTTTATTAAAAATAATCAAAATAAAACATAGGAACATATGAAATAATGCGTTTCGCAGTTCTATAAGGTTGTTGGGTAGTGGCATTCTAGGATTTAACGCTTCTCTTAAACAAGTCCCAAACATATATGCTCTATAAGATTCATATGTAGGGATTCCCCCATCAGAATAAAGCCGTTATCATTTTAGGGTGCAAATGACAACGTGTTCTTCTAAAATGTCCCTGATGTACCTTCATCATCACAGCTCATATAAGTCCCCACCCAGGGGCTCGAGCTTACCCTATCTTAGGGTGATTAGATCTTAGTCAACCACGCTGGCCCAGTGCGGATTGGTCAACTTCACATACACCATTAAATTTCTTCCCAGACGTATGCAGGTTGCCTCACGATGTTTTCCTTCACCGTAAGAGCCTCAGACAAATGTACATATGAAACCTGACGTACCTATCAGCAGTCATTTTCCCTCTATCTACCATCATTAATTCCTTGTGAGCTCCCCACACTATAACTGAGCCTCTACATGCCATCGTATTTTCAAAATTAGTCTGAGTATTTCGTTCTCCTTCGCATCTCCATATTATCTGCCTTACATCGATGTGGTATAAGAGCAGTAAGAGCACTCTATACTCATCAGTGAAAAGTACCCATAGGTTTATGTCTCAAAGACTATGTTCGCATGCAAAGTTTAACCGATGTACACGATGGTGTCTCTCAAGTTTTGGAGCCTTGACTGGTACCCACGAAACTATGCCTACTTCTTCAAATCTTCTGCAAACTGTGCTCTCACTCACTCGCACTACTCGCGCCACTTCAAGCTCATTTCAGGCCTCAGCCATTACCCGCGTGTTCCTGCGAGCTTGAAGTTGTAGAAAACGGTCATCCCTCCTCGAAGTGCATCTTTTTTAACCTTGGCCTTTCCTCCTCACAAGAGAATTATGCAACCGATACCATCGAATACCGCGATGAATCGTTGAAATTGATCGCTTGTTAAAGTCTGGCGGCAATAAATCCATTTCTTCGCATTTCATATCTTTTTTTTTATTGCTGTAAGTAGCGGACGAGCAGACGGCCCACCTGATAGTAAGCGGTAACCGCCGCCCATAGATTACGCCAATATCAGGAACATAGCTAAGTCGCTGCCAACTTTGAATATAGTGCTCTCTTCAAACCTCTCTTGAAAAGGGACATGTCGTAGCGTTCGGGAAACACAGCAGTGGGAAGTTCGTTCCAGCGGCGACATGTTTGTAGTAAAAATGAGGGCTGAAAGCGAACTGTACTAGACGGCATTGCTTCCAGGTAATATGGATGAACCCCACTGCGTTGTCGAGTGGTACGATGGTAGAAAGGTGACGTTGGTACCAATTCGAACAGTTCCTCGGAGCACTCACCGTTGAAGAGACGGTAGAACACACAGAGAGAGCTAAAGTCCCTCCGTGAGCTCAGTGACTCTAGCGAGTCCGTTAGATTGGCATCTCCGATGATTCGAGTAGCTCGCCTTTGCAGAGAGTGAAATGGATCCAGCTGGTATTTAGGAGCCCCTGCCCACAGATGCGAGCAGTACTCCACGTGCGGACGAACTTGGGCCTTATAAAGTACAAGGCGTTGATAGGGCGTGAAGTACCGCTTCGCTCTACTAAGCACACCGAGCTTCTTGCTGGCTAGTTTGACCTTGCTATGCAGATGGCTCCCAAATTGTACTTTAATCGTGTTCTCGACACCGAGGATACCAATGCTTTCAGAGATTTTAAGGGATACTCCTTGGAACTGGGGCGCTAATGTTAATATTAAATTTTCTTTTTTGGCAGTAAATGCGTAAACCTGCGTCTTTGTGGGGTTGAACTGCACTAAATTCATATTTCTGAAATACATTCTGAAGCCCGCCCCAAAGAGTCTTCAACCCCAGACACAAGCTATGACCGTCTCTCCGACACGGAGTTCCGGGAGACATTCTGATGGTTGGTGTATCTCGCATCACCCGTACTGTCATCCGCATAGCAATGAATGTTCTCTATGCCCTAATAATCTCTCGTAGTGTTAAATCGGACATTTTAGTTATTTCTACTAAGGTGCCTCATATTGATACAAAAAATAAGTTTAATTAATGAAATTGAGAATTGATCGAATTTATAAACTTATATAAAAATCTCGTGTCAGAGTGTTGGCTCTCTCCAGAATCTATAATTATTTTGACGAAACGTATTTCGCGGTCACAACTACTCAACTTATTAATTTCTTCTCAGATTGAGCTCGAAACACTTAAAAATCAGTATTAGCAGGATACAGAAACAAATCGATGAAAAACTGATTGGCACCTTATGTTACATGTTTAACCAACTTCAAAAAAGGAGGAGGTTCTCAATTGGATGCGTATGTTGTTTTTGTGCATGTTACGCGATTAGCATAGTAATCGCGATTGTGTTCCGGTTTTCAAAATTCCTTAATCGAAAAATACCCTTAAATTGTATAAGTTCGTCCTGTTGTTTCATGTTTTTACCGAAGCTATTCAAGTATTTATGTCTGGTAGTCATGGACACGTTTCCTAATTCCGTGTTAACAACACCCCCAGAATTCGTGAATCGTGAACTTGCATTGTTCATAATTTGCAAGCCCCGAGGACAATGGGTCGTGTTGCCGACTCGGTATCTCGGCTAAACTTAGGCCATCGTCTGTAGGTATACCCTGGATTGCCGCCTTTTTAACTATAATGTGCATCGCCACAGGTCATGACCACTTGTTGGGGTTACTATACGAAATCCTTGGAATTTGAGACAAGCAAGTAACTACCTACCTACCATTTAGTATTTCACTTTGGTAAAGCTTTTCAATAATTTCATTCTCTTCTAAGCTTAACAAGTACAAGTTGCTTCAAACTTTTAAGTGCGCTTGAGCTCGTTAAGTTTGTTTAATTGGAATAAGCCGTAGTGAGGGCTATTCATAATCGCACCGTTCAAGTTTTAATTATTTGTGTGAGGGTAGTTGTAGGTCCTATGAATCGTGTCGTATTATTGAAACTATAAATCGTAGTAATACCGCAAAGCGCGGCTAAAATAAAATTAATTATATTTCCAATATCGATATTTCTAATATCTTGTACATCGGTCAGCGCCAAGTATCGCATTAAGTTCGCATCGATTTCGAGTTCTACCTGAATACTTACAATTGTACTTTAGATAAGATTTAATGTTATACCTATTTTACAGTTGATTTTTGTCACTAGTACAAAATATACCTACTAAACCGTTATAAAATCATACGCAAGTTGCATACGCATCAAGAGAATCATATCGATCTAGTATCGAGTCGTCAATGTATTACAATCATTCCAAGGCTGGTACCAACTGGTACCAATGTGTTTTTATTATAATTATATATATTATCATTAAGAAATGTGGTCATGGTTTGGTCGGTGGTAGGGCTTCTGAGCCCGCCTGGCTAGCTACCACCGTCTTACCTAAGTTTATCGCCATAATAACAATGTTATTAGCATTGTTGTGTTCCGACAATAAGAGATAAGATAGCCAGTTCCTCTGATGTTCAGGAGTCCAGATAAAGCTTTTTTCGTCTGTCACTTTTTTATTGCAACTAAATTGGCAAACAAGCAAACTGCCCATTGTAAGTTGTAACAGTCACCTATAATACACGTGGCTCTAGTAGTGAAATTAGCAGCAAAACTGCAACCGCCACAAGAACCACAGTGTACGTTGCTAACTTTAGACATTACTGCCATGTCTTACCCATCAAACCGGAACACAGCAATGCAAGCACTGCTGCTTTGCGGCAGAAATAGGTAAGACGGAGGTACCCAATCAGACGACCCTGTTACAGGCTGGTGAGGGCTAAGAGCTTCCCTATCGTATAAAAAAATATAATCAAGATGCAAATCTGTAAAATTCAATCTTATCCCCGTTATTGTAGGTACAATCGAGGCATACCGTGTCATCCTATTGGCAATACGTCCACTCACACTCAATACAAGCCTGTCATCAAGTTTTACTAACCAGTTAAACTATTAATATTATTATTAGTTCAGCGCTCAACTACGTTTGAGGCAGAAATTTACGCTTAACTGAGCTTTCCCCATGTTACATATGTCAGAAATGTTAGGTAAATCTCGATTTCTGGTAAATTTTCTTCTGGCAATTTTATCGTCAACGTCCGATATTAAGAAGGTGAATGTAGTAAGAATATTGAGGTACCTATGTGCGCCGAATGCTCCGCCGGGCTGTAACAGGGCGGAGCTACGCTGGCCTCGGTGGGGCTGCGGGGCGGCGGGCCTTCATGCCGCTGGTTGCTTTTTTTCACCATGTAGCAGCGCGGCATGGCGGCCAACGCTGGAACAATTTAAACACGGCTAAAGAATTCTCTTTCCCCCTAAACTGTTAAGCTCGTAAATGTACGTCAATCATAAAAATGACTATCACTACAGTGTAAGCCTACATGTTTTTTTTTTCTTTTACGACTTATTTTTTCTTTCGCAGTATTTGTTACCTTTTCATAAATATCTAATAGAATTATGATTATGGGACAGTATTTTAGTATTACCTATTTATTTTTAAGATTTCTTTTCAGACTTTGATATTTTCTCTATTTATTTCTTTTAGTCATTATTTCTTCTGTTCATTTAACTCTATTTTCGCTTTAGGGGTATTTTTGTAACACCGTGTATAGAATTTTAGGATTTTTTTTATTTCAGCTACAGAAAGTGTCAGCTGAAAAAAAATAAAACTGTGAAATTGCTTGCGTGACTTGGGTTATTTTAAGGGTTTCGTACCTCAAAAGGAAAAAATGGAATCCTTAATAGGGTAGGTATACTTCCCGTTGACCTAGAATTATTAAATTGAGCAAGAAGCAAGGTCTTATAGGACCAGGACAGGCAGAACAGGAGGCTCTGTCTGAAAATCAACGCTATTGCGGCGCCGCGCCGCTGCCAATAGCAATAGCTGAGACAGGGACCTTTTTGGCCTCGCACAGACACTTTTTTCTTTTACCTGTATTTTTTTTTCATGTTTGTACCTATATTGTAATTTTATCTACATATTTTTGTATCTGCGTGACCAAATAAATATTTTACTTCTTTTATAGCACAGTCATGTTAAGGGGAAAATCAGTAAACCGTCAATATGTAGTAAAGAACTCATATATACTTAGATAAATTTGTACGGAGCCCTCCATGCGCGAGTCTTTATATTAACTGTGACTGGTTTGTAACACACGTCCGCTGCAGCACGGGGAATTTCAGAATGAAATCAACGTAAACTGTCAAACTGTCAATAATTTGTTGATGAATGCCGCTCGATTTTTTGTGATGGTTTTTACACGCCACCCAAAGGAAAAGATAAAAAGTTTCTTTTCTAAAATATAAGGGCTAAAAAGGTATTTAACTACATGGTGCAAAGAAAATATAGAGCAAAGTGAACTGTATGTGGGATTTTTCTCAAAGCAAGGAAGAAACGTTTCTATCTAAAAACATTGCTGAAAAATAGCAAATACTTTTCAAAAGTGCAGATTCAAATTTAACGAATATATTAAAATTTATTTCCCTTTTTTCTCACCGATTCTGCATCTGTATGTGGGATTTTTCTCAAAGCAAGGAAGAAACGTTTCTATCTTAAAACATTGCTGAAAAATGACAAATACTCTTCATAAGTACTTTTAACTACTTTATATTTAAAACTATTTGCTTTTTTCTCTACGATTCTGCTTACTTACGAACTTACGAACTTAAACTTTTACAGAAAGAGTTTTCTGTTACGAATGTAAAAAAAGAAAGAAACATTAATTGAATTAAAAATAAACTGTTTTAATAATTTATTAATTATTATGTTATATATTATATTATAATATTATTAATCTATATTCCTCAGATTCCTTTAATTAATTTGAAGAGTAAAAGATCATTGATTGTCAAAATGTTCATGTATGAGAAGAGAAAATACATAACAATTAAAAACAAATATGTGCATTTTTGCTGAATTTTCCTTTTCGGAATAATAATTGTTTTTCTAAAAAAAGGTAGGTAGCTTTAGGAGGTCAGGTACGTGAGTTCAGTATAGACGCTATCTACTGAACTCACGTACCTGACCTCCTAAAAGATAACCTATATAGTTATTGGGTGTAGAGTCGATCAAAAAGTGCTTTACTACCCTAGGGTTGATATTCATTTTCATATCATAAAGCAACACAGTTGACTTTCCTTGTAATAATATACTGATATCTACCAAGGTAACCGTAATGATATTTTGGTTATACGCGAAATTTTGTCAAAACTGGTACACCACTTTCTTGGCCGAACATACCTTTGCTTCAAATTCATTATGCAAAAGAAAACCTTTAATTATAAATGCCTTTAGGTCCCACCCTACCCCCAGGGGTAGTGCCAGGGTATGGTGGGTCCGAAGGGTTTTTATGTCGTATAGAAGCCTCTACTACTGTATTACCCTAATAGAACTGGATAAATGCTTACCTTTAAATCACCTAACGAGAATTGTGTGCAACTAACACACTAACTGGCCATTGCAGCCACTGTACTAACCAAGACCTGCTGGACTTTCTTTTTAATAAAGTACCACTGGTACTATAAAGACATACGGTATTACGACGTATATGGACGTATATGACAAATGCGCCTGGGTGAAAACAAACTTTACGAAGGAGAAAGGATGCAAAAGGAGGTTTATTGGAATTCACCCCCTTAGGGTGCAAAATAGGGGCTGAAAGTTTCTATTGAAAAATTTTTAAAATCTGCTCCAATTTCTATGAAGTTTATTACCTGGGCTTAAATAGGCTACAAAATAATTTTTCCTACGGGAAATATAAATTCCCACGGGAAAACAATAATAACGCGGGCGATGCCGCGAGCGGAAAGCTAGTTATATAATATAAGTAATGACTACCAGATGCAAATACCTAAATATTTTCAGAAATAGCTTGAAACACGGTGGACCTGCCTATGAAATTTAAGGGTTTCCCTCGATTTTCCTGGGGTTCCATCATCAAATCATAGCTTGGTGACAATGGCACCACTTCGATGACAAAATCAATTTTTGAAAGTTAGCCCACAAATGGCGGAGTAATCGGTGAACATATATTAAAAAAATAGAAACAGTCGAACATAGAACCTCCTCCTTTTTGAAGTCTGTTAAAAATGAAAGGAAATCTAAATCGCTAGGTATCTGAAAACGTTTTCTAAAACAACAAAAAATACTCTTTAGGTAATATATTCAATGTTAAAACGATTACCTACTAATATTTTGACGATATTAAGTGCCTGTAAAAACGTTATCATATTGTATTATTGTTATAATAAGTAGTATGTATATTACCACACATATAGTGGTAATATACGATTTTGCTGTGACGTTACATAGCCTTAAAACTTCGGACGACAGTCCAACGATATCCTACCTAACACTACTTCATTTGTCAAATTATGATAAGTGGTTAAGAATTTGTGAGGGAATAGAAGAACATACCTACATGTCCAATGCCCACATATTATACGCATACATACAAAGCGGCCAAAGTCATAAAACCTTTTTTCCACTGCTTTACTGGCCTGGATAATAAAAACATTTCTTTTGCTTTGCTGTAATTAGGTAAAATATATCGGACTATTCATAACAGAGGACGAAGCTATATAATAATTTAGCTTAATAGCTTTCCGGTCGCAGCTTCACTCGCGTTATCTTTGTTTTTCCCGTGGGAGTTCCATATTTTCCCGTAGGAAAATATTCTATAGCCTATGTTACTCAGTGATATTGTAGCATTCTATTACTGAAAGAATTTCAGTTTCAAATCGATCCAGTAGTTTCGGAGCCTATTCAATACAAACATACAAAAATACAAATCTTTCCACTTTATAATATTAGTATAGATAAAGTATTTTGTTTTTGTCACTCATATGAAAAATTACAAAAATTAAATATGTTATAACAGCGTTATAGCTATTGAAGGTTTATTGTATGATTATGAATATACTCGTATATAGCCGTAAATCGTTAGTACTATTCTTTGAAACCGATTACACTGTCACCACATCATAGTTTGACAAGGCAGCTTTACAAACCGTCGCATCAGCTATTCGAAGTTAAAGTGGAATACATTTCTAGATTCAATAACCAGTAAAATATGCACTAACCTGGTTGTTTGCTGTTTACGGGAACAGACTAGCTGTCAGTAGCGGTGGGCAATTATGGAAATTCTTCCGTCTACTGCGAGTGCAACTATGTGGAATACGTCGATTATTTAATTTACGGAAACTTTTATGACAAAATTCCAGTATTAAATCCTCCGTGTAGATAAAGTACAGTATTTACGGAAATAGTGCAAATAACAATAGCTTACATTATTTATTAACTGCATTGAATGTGGTGTGTTGCCTGATCTATTAAAACTGAGTAAAATATGAAATGAGAAATGAATGAATGAGTCTTCTACACAGCAAGCAATTTAATTTATAAAGTAAACTAATTATGAATTTTGCGGAGTTTGCTATCAAAGAGGTTACAACACTTTAAACAAAAATGATCAAAATGTGAACTTTTTGGACACCGCAGAATTTTTCGAATATTCATCAATATACCGGGTGTAACTGATCACCCCAATAACATTTAAGGGGCATATAAGTTAGATACTAATTGAACCTTCGGTGCTTGTCTGAGACCTAGAACCCCAATACTTTCAGAGTTATTTGATTTTAAACTGAAAGCAAAAACTTTTAAGTGACAACCATAATCAGCTCTTAACACAAAAGAAATTTAAACACAAAATGACACGTGACAGACGTGAGCGTAGTATTCCTCGTACGCTTACGTTGGGCTTTCGGCACTTAATACCAAAAAATAATTTATTTAGTTTGTATGACGTGAGCGTAGTATTCCTCATACGCTTACGTAGGGCTGTCGGCACTTAATACCAAAAAATAATTTATTTAGTTTGTATGGGAAAAAAAAGTAATATAATGAAAGGGCTTGACTTGTAGAATACATCATGAAAAAACCGGCCAAGTGTGAGTTGAACTCGCGTGAGGAGGGTTCCGTTCCGTTCCGTACGATGTTACCTATATTGAGTAATTTACCATGTTATCATGTTACCTATATTGAGTGATTTACCATATATTTACATTTAAGATCTTTACAACAAGACAGACGGACGATTTTCCGTAAATATAATCTATATTTATAAAATGAGATGTTCCCATCTATAGATGCACGCACAGACGTAACCGCTAATGGTAGAAAAGTGAAATTTGAACAGTTATTTTAATTCGAAATGGCGACGCACACTAAGAACCGATTTTAAAAAAAATTTACCCTAAAGGGATGAAATAGTTTGTATGAAAAAATCTTTAAATTAGCAACGATTTTGATAAAACTAGAGGTTCATGCTGTTAAAAATATTTCATTGAATACGTGTTTCATGGTTTATTGGAATTCACCCCCTTAGGGTGCCAAATAGGGCCTGAAAATTTCTATGGAAAATATTTAAATCTGCTCCAATTTATTTGAAATTTATTATCCGAGCTCCTTATACTCGTAAATAACAATATTCTATATAAGAGGCTACAAAATTATTTTTTCTACGGGAAAATATAAAATTCCAAAAAAAATTTACCCTAAAGGGATGAAATAGTTTGTATGAAAAAATCTTTAAATTAGCAACGATTTTGATAAAACTAGAGATTCATGCTGTTAAAAATATTTCATTGAATACGTGTTTCATGGTTTATTGGAATTCACCCCCTTAGGGTGCCAAATAGGGCCTGAAAATTTCTATAGAAAATATTTAAATCTGCTCCAATTTATTTGAAATTTATTATCCGAGCTCCTATATATACTCGTAAATAACAATATTCTATATAAGAGGCTACAAAATTATTTTTCCTACGGGAAAATATAAAATGCCAACCGGAAAACAATAATAACGCGGACGAAGCCGCGAGCGGAAAGCTAGTATTTGATAAAATTGCTGCTGCGTGGTTAATTACTATCAAAAATGTCTACTTCAAATCTTGAAGACGAGCAAAATATGAATACAACCCCGCTGGAAATGAAACGCGAGTGATAGCCTGGTGCCGCCAAAATCCAGAGAAAAATACCTGGCGGCTTACGAAACTTACTTTCAATCAGTGGAAAAACAGCAAAAACGCCAAGTCATATTAGGAGAACGTATTTTTAGCCTATTTCAATGAACTGGCAAATAAATACAAGCCCAGCTTGCTATGGTATATATACTCCATATTAAAAAGCACAGCAAAGACCAAAAATGAAGTTGATATAATAATAATAATTTATTTCAGATTTTTGCATCCATATGTGTTAGTTACAATATAATAATACTTAATCTAGTGTTAATAATTAGGACAATTACAGATTTTACATTTACAAAATAAAACATAAATAATGGCTTCCGATATGATGCGACCCCCATGTTATAAGTATTTGTAACGAGTCAGCGGGGCATGTAACTGATATAAAAACAAATACTCGTAGTAGTAATGACGTTCTGAATACTCGTAGTAGTAACTTGACGTTCTGACGGATACATTGGTCGAAAATCAAAAGAGTTGCCACCTGTAGTCGCCACCAACCGATGTTGAAAAGTTTTTGAAAGTCTACTTTGACAAATGCTCCGGATAGTCAGTTCATGGCAACAAAGGTCGGTTGAACTTAATATTTATAAATTTATGTATCAACTCAATTATTGCGTTACTATGACATTAAGTATTTGATCTCTTTGCAGTATTCGGTGTTACTGGTGTGTGTAGACGTCAAGAGCTCAATGATATTACAACCAAGGATGTAGAAACTCACGGTGGAATGTTGCTCGTAAAAATTACCAACACCAAAAACAAGATTCCACGACCTTTTACAATTATGAAGTAGTAAAAAATATCAAGCTCTCCGTTCAACAAAAGCAAATAATTACCGCTTTTTCCAAAACTTCCAAAGGGTAAATGTACAGCTCAACCCATTTTGGTGCAATGCCAAGAGAAATTGCAAAGTATTTGCCCGAGGCTGATTATATTATTTTTAATTTACAAAAAGTGAGCCTCCCTTCACCGCGGACGATCAATATGTAATTTCATGTGATCTTTGAGAAATCAGTGAGATGCCGCCGCAGGCATGGTAGCCTATCATAATATGAGAGGCTACCATGTATATTATACAGCATGCACGATGCAGGTACCTATTAAACATAGACATATTCATTTTTAGAATGTTTTAAATATTTGGAAAGTAACTTCAACCTAAAAAACAATAGTATTACTTATGAATGTCACTAACTACTACGTGTCACTAATGAATTATGTTTTATTGATGTTCAGCCACCAAATGATTGCTCTTATCGATGATCTTTATTAGTTTTATGCCCACGGTCGCGGTACACCTGCATTGTCTACCTACATGGACTGGACTGGACGGGCAATAATTCTTCGTTTTGAAAACAACCTTTAGCGTATAAAGCGGGAACGAGAAGATAAACAAGGAAATATGTTTTAAATAGCCGATAGAATTACTTTTTAAACTATGAGACTTTAAGATTGTTACTAACCGTTTTAGTTGCTTAAATGAAAGTTAAAGCGTAAAAGCAAAGACTATGATTTCCTTGAAATTTATGTGGCACAAAGTATTTTAAATTATTCCTAGTCCATTTCAAGACACCACTAGTCTTATTCAATAGTTACTGTATCATCAGACAGTGGAGGAAATAATATTATAATATTTCCTAAAATAATCTTCATTTTCTTAAAATAATATGTATTTGATAGAATATTACCTTACTTTTTTTTTCGCTAAGTAATAATATGGCGCTACAACCCAGTGTGGGTCTTGGTCTCTACTATACAAGTCGCTTCCATCTGTCGCGGTCTTTCGCTCGACTCTTCCAAGCTGTCTAGACACTGAGTGCTACCTCTGAATGTAATAATATTTCAAAGTTAAACGTCCTCTTTACTTCATCCCTTACCTCCTCTATCAACCCTTTTTTTGTCATTCATAATACCAAAGACTATCGTCAACTCCATGAAGAATATAAAGTTCATTCTACACTGTAGTGGCAAATTCAATAAGCGTAAGCGACGCTGTGCAAATGTGGTTGTGACGGATGCCATGCGGAGTTTCATTAGAGCGCATTCAATCAACGCGATTCCATTGTATCAAGGTCCGTGAATAATTGACAAACGGATTCCTATTGTCTGGTCGCTTAGTGTTAAGTGCTGCTTTCGTGCTGATCCGGGTGGTTGTGTTACATACCGTGTCTGTAATCAATTATTACGTTGAATCATTGAGTTCTAGCCGCCCCATATACAGGCCTCATTCTGTCAAAAGTTATTACTGTCGTCAATTAAAAAAATTACGTCAATATTTGATTTGCTAATGTTTTCCGTACAATTTTTTTCGGGTTAGTATCAAATGATCGCAAATGTAATTGATGACTGTATCAACTCGTCTAACATATTATATGGTCCAAAAACACATGTCGTCCTTATAGCAGCTAATCTAAAGTTCAATGTCGTCTAAATATGAGATGGTCTAAAGCACTATTTCGTAATTTTTGCGAAAGGACTACAATTTAGTTACGTCTAAACACGAGGTGGTCTATAGTAATATTTCGTCATCAAATGTGTCGGTCTAAATTTCAGTCTCGTCTAAATCTCGTCGAAAAACAAGGTGGTATAAAGTAATATTTCGTCTAAATAGGAGGTGGTCTATAGTTATATTTCTAATGACTGGCCTCTTGGCTTAGTTGGTAGTGACCCTGCCTTCTGATTCAAAGTTCGCGGGTTCGATTCCCGACAGTGGCACACACAGCCGCTGTGATTTTGTTTGTTTGTGTGATTGTTATCTTTTCACGCTTCAACGGCAGAGCAACAGATTTGAATGAAATTTGTTAAGTAGATAGATTAGGACCTAGGTTAACTATGTGTTAATGGCTACGTTTTATCCCGATATTACGCGAACGAAGTAATAATTAATTAAGGAAAAATATTACTTTTTTAGTAAATTCTACTAATATTATAGTTATGGAAATGAGTTTGTTTGTTATGAAGCTGTTTGGTCACATGATATTTTGACCAAAAACAATTTAGACGAAATAAAAGTAAACTTCAAAAACCAGATACAATTTAGACGAAATAATATTTTTGACCATTTACATTATAGACGAGTTCTACAGTTAGACCTTTTGTAGCGTAGACTAAGTAGCCATTGGAACTGGTTGCAATTTAGACAAAATATCAGTTCTGACCAAAAACGATTTAGACGAATTGATAAAACGCATTGTGTACGAATTGATTTTTAGACGAGTTGATACAGTCACCAATTACGTTTGCGATCATTCGATACTAACCCTTTTTTTTACTTCTAGGATAGAAACGTGAAGATACATAATATATTTAAAAAATACTTGAAATAAATATCCCTGCCAAATAAATGACAGCTATTCTCAATATTATCTCTTAATTTAATATTAAGCAATCCATTTTTATGTGTATTAGATAAGACCATTGATTTACTACCAAACGTAGATAACGCATGAACGTTCGAGAAGTGGGCCGGTGAAGAACTGCCCAATCGCGACTCGTGCAGTTCTTTTCCATAGTTACTAAAACGTCAATTGATCTGTGGCTAGGTATGAAATGATGTAACTTCACACGGTTGTACTTAAAAAAGTTGCCGTAATAATGTAGAATAAGGTTGAATTCGATGAATACGGTCCTATGGTAATTTTAATTCGGGCGTGCATATTCAACGATATATCAGTAATGTATAGTCGATTAGGTGACAGATTTCAAGCGCGTTTTTGTATGAAGTGCTCTATCTACGTTTGGTAGTAAATCAATGGATAAGACGTGTATTGAACCTATCAATACTAATAGAATATACTTCGATAGACTGCGAATAATAAAGTATCATGTTATTGAATCAAGGAATTTGCAATGTAGCGTTGGAATTTTAATTGTTATATATTTTAAATTAAAACACAAAGGGAAAGAGCAGATCTCGCCAAATTAGAAATCACCACATCTGCTCAAATAAAACGGAATTAAAGTTATAGATTGCTGGGGCTTTATGTAATATGCTTCCCAAAGTAAAGCAACGGTATAAGCTAGAAAACATTGACAATTGATTAAGTACCGCCAAGTACCGCTTACTGTAGCGGATACAATATAAGTCCAAACCATTCCTATAAGGTTTACAATTTGTCTAAATATACAAAGTATAGGTAATACCTGAACAAAGATTAGACACTATAAGCTATATAAGCGTGTGATGACTATGTCACTCAGGTTATCCGCTTTCTATTAACAGGTACGAGCTCATTCTGTTTTCGCACACAATTCGAGAGCTTATGATTGACCTGTCAAATGCTGCCAATGCCAAACCTCTAGATTAGGGCACGGACGGACAGCCACAAGCTCGCCGCAATAGAGTTTCATTCAGCCTTTGTAAATTAGCATTAAGTGCTGGACACAAACATTTACTGTGCTAAAGGAATGAGGAATAATTAATCAATGATCTTATAAATACCCAATACTGTGTAGTCTTTGTGATAATTCGTATGCGTGACAAATTTATTGCGTTTGAAACTATTTTATTACCATATCAGTGTCAACGGTTGATTTTCATGAAATCGTTCGTAGCCAGCTGTAGCACATTCTCGACAAAGTTGTGCATATTTATATTAATATTGTATTGAAACCTAATTAATTTGTTAAATCTATTTAGATTAAACAAATTCAATCCTTACAATTTCTCATTAGACTGTGCAATAATATCTCATTAGATTTCCTGGCCAAAGTAGAATATTATACTCAAAATAAAGCCGATTTCAACAAAAGACTGAAGCCAGTATCGCGTCTATTACTCGTACATATCTAGCTTATTGCGTTTCATTTTAGTCTATGTTATACATTTTCATTGAAACGTGAAAAAGCTCTGAGAGAGTCAAATCATTTATTCTATGTCCAACAACTGACCTATAAAGTGACAAATAAATAAGCATAACGTTTTTTGAACCATTAACTAGACTTGGATGAATGTGTTAGCATGACATAATATCTCGAAATGAGTTTTGTGCGATGATGAGGAATATAAAGGTTAATTAGGAATATAAAATATTTCTTTTGCACAGTTCAATACTACTCAATTCACTTTCCATTATATTAATTCTAACTGTGGAAAGATATTAAATAATTAAGGTTCAAAAATTAAGGTTATTACGGTATAATTAAGGTTCAACAAGAAATATAATATTTACAATTTATATAATATTTGAAGTTGCCGTTCGACAATAGATTTTGACCATTTTAAATTGCTTTATTTTAAAATGGTTATGCTGGCAATAAATTCTAATTTCAAATATTTTTTTTTAATAATAAATGTAGAATTATTTTTTCATATTTAGTAGTTTGTTTATTGACAGGTGTTTTGTTTTTAATAAATTTATATCTTTACCATCAGTATGGATGGACATGATATAAATACAAGGACTAATACATACTACCTATCTACCTAATACCTACGAATTCCGTCGCGTTAGCAATGCGGCACAAACGATTGGCATGTATGGGGTGAACAATACGAACGAACGCACGACTCGTTATTGGTTTGAATTCTACCGACATGGAAATTTTGATCTAAAAAATGTTTCAAAACCCATAGCATGGTTGTTATTTTTAATGCTAAAGGTGGCAGACGAGCAAGTGCCCACCACCCAGCCCAGCCCACCTGATGGTAAGTGGTAACCACCGCTCATGGACATCTGCAATGCCAAGGGCAAAGCTCAGTTGCTGCCTACCTGGAGAGAAGTGCTCTTTTTAAACCTCGTTTGAAGTTGGACATATCGTAGCGTTCAGGAAACACCGCAGCTGGGAGCTCGTTCCAGAGTCTGCACGTACGTGGAAGAAATGAACGCTGAAACCGAACTGTGCTAGACGAGATCGGTTCCAGGTGGTACGGGTGAACTCTATTGCGGTGGCGGGTGGTGCGATGATAAAAAGGTGACGAAGGCACCATTGCAAACAGTTCCTCGGAGCTCTCTCCGTTAAAGAGCCGATAGAGCACGCAAAGAGAACCAAAGTCTCTCCTTTCCTCCAGCTTCTCCATTGAGGCCGTGATATTGGGATCATCGACGATGCGGAATGCACGCCTTTGCAGGGAGTCAAGAGGGTCGAGTTGATATTTTGGAGCTCCTGCCCAGAGGTGCGAGCAGTACTCCATATGCGGCCGTATTTGTGCTTTATAAAGCATCAGCCACTGGCTAGCAGTGAAGTACTGCTTGGCTCTGTTCAGGACACCCAGTTTTTTGCTCGCCAATTTGGCTTTGTCCTACAAATGACTCCCAAACTGCACTTTGGTAGAAATTTCCACACCGAGGATCCCAATACCACCGGACATACGAAGAGTAACTCCCTGGAACTGAGGCACTACGATAAATGGGTCCTTCTTCGCAGTGATTGCGCAAACTTGTGTCTTCGTGGGGTTGAACTTAACTAAGTTCTTTGCACCCCATTCGGAGACTCGCCTTAGAGAGTCTTCGACTTGTAGCCTGGTTGTAGCCAAGTAACCCATATTTTATCCGCCATTTTTGAGCGGTGTCCATATTGAATTTAGAGTAATGTTGCGAGATTTATAGTGCTCTACTCTTCAAGCTTTTCCTTTTGAAACATACATATATTACTGTATGTATAACAAATTTTTATTATTATAATATAATTCCCTAGTGACATGACCCTAGGTCTGGGTTTAAAACAAAATGTGGTCCGCCATTTTAGAGTGAAAGCCATGTTGAAATTAGAAGCAATATTCTTAGGGTTCATAGCGCTCTACGCTTCAAGCCTATATTACATATTATAATTTATTTGATAGCCACATTACTGAGGTTGATAATGAAATTTTATCAACCATTTTGAGCAGCGCCCATATTGAATTTAGGGTAATATTGCTATATTTCATTCCAGATAACATTAAAAAAAAGAAGCGGAAAGAAGCAGTGTTTCGAAACCTTTTCATGTCATGTATAATGATGAAATATCATAATCATATTTCATATTATCTACTTACATGTATTACCAGATACTTTTGAGTGTAATGTTAACTATTTATTATTATTTGTGTGGCTATCCACAAATATTGAAACTGAGTCAAATTACACAACATAATAAAAATAATATTTTTTTATTATTATTTCTAACATAAACTACGTTTATCAAGTATAAGCATAACTTGATAAGTAGATTAATTTTAAATTATTAACTCTCTTCTTTAGATGAGGACGATGAAGATGATGATGATTGCCCCATATTAATCACAAATTGCTCCACCATATTATCGATGACATTATACAACTGACATAATCTATCTGCTTCTTTTGTTAACTCCCTTTCCTTTTGCTATTTCAACAACAACATACCTAACTCTGATACTGATTTTTATTTTCTTTTCCTTTTAACAGCAGTTGAGCTCTTACTTCAATGTCTACAAATTCTATATTTTTTTGACGTTAACCATGATATTCTGTTAAATGGCTTGAGAGCCACTAGGGCTAACTTTTAGGACTAACCCGGATCACTCAATTTTTAATTCAAAACAAAAAAACAACTACAACAAAACGAAAGACAATTTAAAATCACGTGTAATAATATACGTGCATGACCAAAAAACAAAGAGAATGTCATGATTGTCAATCAAGGTGCGATCCTTGATGACAAGCGACACGATGATCCATCCAGTTAAATCAAAACGTCATAATTTCTCCAACTGTGTGATCGAACACCGTTACTTTTTGGTCGCATTATACGTAAACGTTCCAATCTATGGAGGTTGCAAACCTCTGCTTCTTTGGGTTCTTTAACAGAGCCATTTTGTGGTTTGTAGTAATATTTTATATTTCGCACGAGACTTTTTATAATATAAATAGTAAAAGTTTATTATTTTGTAGGTAATTTTTTAGATGGCTGTGCTTGTACATTTTACACATAAATTGACAAAAGCGTAATTAAACATTTATTAACACAATGAGTTGAAAATGTACACCTTTAAAAGAACCTTTTTTTAAATTTTTTTTATGTTATCTGAAACGAAGTATAGGTGGTCTGTGACCCCTTTGCTAACTTTCTTATTATGCCTACTTTTCGAAAAGTTAGTACTAATATTCCTATTGTGGGTAATTTTTCATATATTTATATCATTGCTTACTTTTATTTTTCTACTTTTATTCCTTCCATAGTGCTCTACACTTTAAACTCTTTCATTTGCTATCCATTTTACTGTGGTTGAAAACAAAGTTTTGAGCAGCGACCATAATATTGAATTTTGTTACAGTAATGAGTTGGAACGAAATTATATCCGTCATTTTTGAACTGCAAATTTAGAGCAATGTTGCTAGATTCAAAGTGCTCGACTTTTCAAGCCCTTTCATTTGTTACCTATATTACTGAGGCTGGAATCGAAACTTATTATAAGGACCCTGGCCTTAATTCTCTAGTAATGTGAGCTCTAGGTCTTACTTAAGATACTTGTTTCAGCATTTCTTTACTCACCATCAAAAATCCAGTCCAACGAGTAACTACAAACCATATTTTTAATTTATTTAAAAAAAATGTGCTTTTGACCCTAGATTGCATGACCTAAGAACTGAGAACTCGAAGGAACAGAGGGTCGGATGCAAGAAAACATGAGCACATAAGCGTTCCCAAAGTTTTTGACTCTTTGTGCCAAACTGTTATTTTAGGTTTCAACATTATTTGAAGTTAATAATTTTACAAATTAATAAAAGAAAGAAAAAATTAATACGTATACACTGTTATTTTTATCACGCTTAGCACAACAACAAGAACTGATTGCACATCTGCACTATTATTATAAAGTGGAAAGATTTGTTTGTATGTATGTAACGAATAAACTCAGAAAGTACTGGACTGATTTCACAAATTCTTTCACCATTAGAATGCTACATTATCCCTAATTGACACAAGCTACAACATTATTTGATTTACGGGAAATTATAAAATTCCCGCGGGAAAACAAAAACAAAGCGGGCGAAGCTGTGTAAAGCTAGCAATTTGATATAATTAAATTAAATTTTAATAGAAAGGGATGAGATTGAGTTAGAAGTTTGTTTCAATATTAATGTTTATGAGTTACATCGTTGGAGCTTGGAATATGGATTTTGACAGTGTTAAAAAAACTTCGCGCGAGCGCTTTTTTTCTGCGCTGCGGTTTAAGTAAAAAGCCTCAGCATGTCTGCGTACAATTTAAAAGCATCCACTACATTACAAAATGTTGTTTTTAAAAGCTTTTATTTACTTTCACCTGTTTCGGTGTCTGTGATGAAATCTTACAAGTTTAATTTGACCCACTTTCGGTTTCTGATTGAGCCGAAATTTTGCATGCGTGTAAAGAGAATTTCTGAAAAGAGAATGTCATTTAATCCTTCAAAGTGTGCTGTTATGACATTCTTTCGCTCACGTCAACCAGTCTTGTCTGACTACTATCTGGCAGGATTAAACCTCCACAGAGTATCCGAAGTTCCTCCACAGAGTGTCCACAGAGTGATCTTGTGATGAAGCTTGATCAGAAACTTACCTTCACTAGCCACATAGTTGACACAGTAAAACAAGCCAGCAAGACCTTGGGTTTTATTATACGCACAGCCTCACAGTTTCGTGACCCCAGAATAGCGATATTGTTATATGGCGCTTACGTTCGCAGGAAGTTGGAGTATTGCTCAATAGTCTGGGATCCAGACACAGCAAAATATACGTTACTAATAGAAAAAAAACCGGCCAAGTTCGAGTCGGACTCGCGCACCGAGCGTTCCGTACAAACCTGTAGGTATATAAGTAAAAGTTCACCCATATATTTTTATTATATGATGTAACTAAAAATTTAAGGTTTTCCCAATGTTTCCTTTATCTGTGCTTAAGACGTTACTTCGTACCAAATTTCAAGATTCTGAGTTCACGGGAAGTACCCTGTAGGTTTTGATTCCCTTGCGAGTGTCGAAAATTTTCGGCATAAACGGCTGTATCTTTTGATTGCGTTGGCTAAGAAGTGATTTCGTTGGCTTGATTTTTTCACAGCACCAAGGGCCAGTCGACCTGAGTATTTGATATAAATTTCAGCTTGATACCTCCACGCGCTCCTGAGAAAAAGGGTCTTGACAGACAGACAGACAGACGGACGGACAGACGGACGGATGGACGGACGGACAACAAAGCGATCCTATAAGGGTTCCGTTTTTTCCTTTCGAGGTACGGAACCCTAAAAAATAATAACAAATTTGCACGTTTTTTATATAAAAAGAAGCATGGCTTCTATCCATTTTTATATTCATCTTTGTTCGTAGCCGGAACGTTGGGTCTAGATACTTTGCAACTTCGACGGAAAGTTCAGTTATTCATCCAATATTGCTTGCTTTTGAGAAATAAAATAGATAACCCTGTTACTGTTGGGCATATAGCACTTTACCTACCAAACATATGCGAGGATCAGGGACCCTAATTTTGAATCATTCTTCCGGCATCGAGTGTTCGTCAGTGTTCGATTTCTAATTATTTTCGTTTTGTTTTCGACGAAAATCAAAACAATATTGATCGTCGTCGGAATGTTCTTTTGATTTTCATCGCAAGAGAAACGAAAATCAATAGGAGTCGAGCACAGATGATGCTTGAAAAGCGCTCGATGCCAGACGAATGATTCATAAATAGAGCCCCTGGTCGCAGGCGACACTTATTGTTTGCGTATCCGGATTCCGGATGCCTTACATACACGACATGCTGGTAATAGCCCCACTGCTCGAGCTGTCCGCCTATTCAACGCTTTTCTTTTCAACGACATAATTGTTGACCCTCTTGGGACATTAGTCATAAAATTTGCAAGTTTTATTTGTCATGTGTAAGATTCGTGCTATTTTACAGACTTAGTGTGTTGTTTGTGATCATTGTAAGCGTGTTGGCTAGATCTAGCTGTAAGTTTACTTTGTGAATTAACAAATAAATAAATTATAATGACATGGAACTGATCTAATGCTGAAGCTGGAAGGTGATCATAGGAATTCCGCAATAAAATGACACAACCCCATCGCATTTGGGCTCGTTTGATTCGTATTGACTAGTAAAAAGCTTGTATTTAAAAAACTAATATAATTAAAAATTTTATACACAACTTTTAGACAGTTTTTTATAGGTGCATAAATATCACCATTACTGGCCACTTATAAGGGTACGTTCGAGAACGAGTAATTCTTACTTTGGTAGGGTGGATTTCACCTGATAGCGTTCGAGAACCACCCGATTAAAACCGAGGGTAACCGATCCATTACTCTGCTTGTACGAGTATTTCTGAACGCTTTGGTTAAGGTAAACCAAGTGTAATTTTCGCCTGACCGAAGTGAATTTCGCGCGGCCCCCAGTCAGCGTTAAATTTTACCGGACATTGACGGTTGATGGTTCTGTGATCTGTGGCTAGCTGATTTCGTTTTTTAGTCGAAGTTAAGTTTTGCAAATGATAAATAAAGCTTTGTGCAGTTGTAAAATAAAGCAATTTAATAAAGTTTACGGTTCCAAATGAACCCTTCTCTTTGATAAAATTCTAGGAATTCCAAAATTTGCACATCACTCCACTCCATTTGACGACGCGGTTAGCGCAGAGGTCGAGTGATCGCCTACTGCGCAACGGGTCGCGGGTTCGATTCCCGTACGGGACAAATATTTTGTATGGCCTACAGAAATTTGTTCCGGTCTGGGCGTATGTGCATGTGATATTCTATGTTTGTAACTGCACCCACGACACAGGAGAAAATCCTAGTGTGGGGCGACGTTTAAAAAAAAAACACAACAAAAACACAACATTTTCTCTACACGTTCTGTTGGGTCGGGCACTAGCCCTTGGGTATGTGTTCTGTGGCACTAGCTGGCAACTGAATGCATGTGAACAGTAAGTGCGTATTGGCCATTCGTGCCCTTTGATTCGCGTCCGAAAAACTGCTCCCAACGCGAGCGCGCGAATCGCGAGGCGAGGCGCGAGGCGAATAACGAGCGTACTGTTTACATATGCGTGTTCGTTATTCGCCTCGCGATTTACACGAAAGTGTAAATGCGGTATTTAAATATCGAAAAAGCACTCGTACGAATAATCTGCTCTATAAAGATACACATATATTTTGTCATTCGCTGTTAGATTATACAGATTGTCTCACTAATTACAGTTGATGAGACAACAGTGACGAGGAAGCTGTGAATATGTTTTTCGTTTTCGAATTTCATATGTACATTTGCCCGACGCTCCTACGGTGAAGAATAACATCGTGAGGCAATCTGCATACATCTGCGAAGAAGTTCAAAGATATATGTGGTGAAGTCAACCAATCCGCCCCCCGCCCGCTCTTTCGCCAAATAAAAGGAAAGAAACGTATATCGGATTTTACCAATTGGTAAAAGGGAGACTGGGGCTGAATATAATTTAGTTTTATTCAAAACTTGCCATTGGCAGGGAATATTAATTATATTATATCCAAGCCAGGTGAGTTTGTTTTAAGTTAAAATGTGAACTACATTTCAGAGTTATTTAGTTCACATTCATTTAAGGTAAACGTTCGTAGATGATGCATTGACACCGTCCCGTCCGGCTCCAAAAGTAGACTAGCTGTTATTGCCTGAATTATTGCTTGAGGCTTGAATAGCGAATTGAGCAGCGTAAAATGGATAAATTTAGTCTTTCGTTCAAACTTTTGACTTCAATTTTAGAACTTTGGATAAAGTGAAGTAATGCAAGTATTTTCACACTTATACACAACTACTGTTTTCGATGGAACATTTTTATGCGCCAACAATTAATAATTGATACAAAATAAATTTGATTTCGAAATTAAATTACCCATAAAGTTAAAAATTTAAAATATTACAAATACCTATACAGGCAGTATAATAAAATTGTAATTCAATGATAATTACAAAAATATTTTTATTCAGCAGAGAACGCATTAAGACATTTTTATGGTACCTATTCAGTTAGCGTTTTGTAGCAAATTTTCATTGCATGTTAGTAACTTGTCTTAGTTTACGTTGAGTAAAGGATATTAGTAGCTTAGAATTTTAATCGAATGAAATAGAACTAATAATATACTAGTAAAAATCATTGATTCAATTTTCAAATTGTAAAATAAATGAGAACTCATTCTTATAGAATATAGATTTAAAGTAATGCTATTCGACAAAATTTTTAAAACAACTAAAATTTGTAATTTTTAAGGTTAGCGCGAAAGTATGGAATTATGCACTAGTCCCAAGTTTGCGGCAAACACGAGACGAGCGAGTGTGAAATGACAGCGTATCAAACAACGTATTGAATACAGTTGCGACTAAAATTGTTAAAACAATAACAATCAAATAAAACAAACTCAGGTCGCACGCTCAAATATCAAACGACTGTTGATTTTTGAGCATCCTCGAAATGATCATGCTCATTACTAGCAATGTCCTGCTTAACACACCCGTTACTAAGTAGCAGTACTTATTAATGGCATTCGTGCTAGAATAAACATGTGTGTCAGTATCCAATGCGATCCTATGATATCCAATGATATCCTCTCAATAAATTAACTATGAACACCATGCTTCAATTGAGATAAAAAAGGGTAATGCAATGTTAATAGCCATAAAGTATATTGATCAATCTAGTAGTACATACGTACATAGTAGGTACTATCGCGAGCACTTCCGCCTGACCATTTAAAAATTTATTCGCTTGAATCGTGCGGAAGCGCCGTGCTACGCCCCCTTAAGTTTTGGCCTATTAAAAAAGAAATACTCTTTCTCTCTCTAATCGGCGTTGGGGGGTTCCTCGGCGGCTCGGCGGCAGGCCGAAGAAGAATCTTTTATTTCATTATTCCATGTCTATTCGAGGTCGACTGGGTGGGGCTAGAGAGCGCTAGTACAAACGAAAATGAGCGTAGCGGTGATCAGGCGGAACTGCGCGCAATAGTACATAAGTTTTAGTTTTGAAATGTAAGATTTTATTTCAAACTAGCTGACCCGGCGTACTTTGTATCGTTTTGTAAATAAATTACTGAAATGTTTGTTTAAATTATTGTAATTTTTATATTACACAAACCTTGTCCTAACAATAACGAATACATAAAACCAAGAATCATCCAATTTGGTGCAGTCGTTCGAAAGTTATGGGCGTACATACATTTCGAAGATCCATTTTTATTTATATAGATAAAAATAATAAAATAAATAAATTAATATCGGTCATATCATTATATTATCTATTCTCATACTTAGCGCGAAGTGGTAGTATCGATCAACTACTACGACAAAACTATTAAAAGTATTTCGAACAGTCATTATTTCTGTGTTTATTTTGATTTTATTGGCGACTAAGATATAATCAAGTTTTTTTTTACCTCTATTCAAGCCATCTGTTTCTTATTGTCTTCTTTATTTTCCATCGTCTGAAATTTAAGTTAAAATTTAATACTCACAAATATTTTCCATCCCAACAAAATAATTCTCCTTTTCCATTGTGTTTTGTGGGGCTTTACCATGGTCTATTCAAACAACATTAAAAGCTCAGTGAAAGCGGGACGGAGCTGTACATAGAGCTTTGAGCATGGTTAAAACAATACTGAGTGTATAACGACTGGTATCGTATCAAGAATATCAACGTATTTTAAATGGAGCTAATAGAATAGAATAAAATGAAAATAATTTATTGACACACATACACACAAACACTACATTTAAGTAACAAAAAGGAAAACATAAAAATAACACAAGTGATGGACGAATTGAATGTGTGGTGTTCAATAGGCTCCTAGCTCAACATAATGCTACAGCTAGCTGCAGCGTCGATTTTCAGCTAGTGCCTTGGTTACCGCAGCCTGAGAGACGTACTTACTACTAACTTATATAACAAAAAAAAACACATATATCGCAATACAATCGCCTATAATCTTAACTTATAAAACACCTATAATACGAATAAAACACATACATATAATATTGAATACCGAGGCCCATAACATGTAATACTTAATTATAAATTGGTAGGTACTCTGTTATTCACTAATAAGTTTAAGTGTTGGAGTTTTGTTTATTCAGCATTATTGCTTTTAATTTAATTTTAACATTTTGTAAACTATGCAATTAACGTACTGGGGGTGGAAGGTTATTCCAACACTTGGTGGCATTATATTTAAAACTTCCGCGAAAAGCGGTAGATTTATGTTGGGGTATGATCAAAGGGGCACTTGTTGAACGCATGGAGAATTTGTTACATGCTTTAGATTCCCAATCCAGTTTTGAGTAAAGATATTCCGGTATTCCGCTCTTGATCACTCCAAAGAGTAGTGTAGCCAAATGTAAATCTCGCCGGTGATACATTTTCAGTATGCTATTATCATTAAGATAAGGTGTTACATGGTCTCGCGGTGGAATCTTAAAACAAAATCTCGCACAAGCGTTCTGAACTTTTTGTACCAGACTTGCAGTTTTGGCGAGCCACCTTGGTCCATATACTGTATCCAAATAATCAAACTTGGATAAGAGTGTCTGTTAGTTGCACGCGCAAACCTGTGCTCAAGTAATCCCGAATTTTGTATAAGAGCTTTAGGCGGTAAAAACAAGTGCGCACCGTATCGGAAATATGGTCTTCAAATCGCAGTTTCTCGTCAATTCTCAAACCCAGGTGTCGCGTATCCGTAACCCGTTCAATAACAGTATTTTTTTTTATTGCAATTAAGTTGGCAAACAAGCAAACTGCCCACCTGATGGTAAGTGGTAACAGTCACCTATAATACATGTGGCTCCTGTGAGATTCGCAGCAAAACTGCTACCCCCACAAGAACCACAGTGTACGTTGCCAACTTGTGACTTAAGATGTAAAGTCACGGTACCCAGTAATTTCAGTGCCATATCTTACCCTTCAAACCGGAACACAGCAATGCAAGCACCGCTGCTTTGCGGCAGAAATAGGTAAGACGGAGGTACCCATGCACACGACCCTGGTACAGAGTCTCCATTCGGAGTCATTCACAAGCACACACGAATTTCGCAAACTTAGTTTTTAAATTTGATGTTTTGTACCAAGAATCATGTATTTCGTTTTGGAAACATTTAAAGTAAAAGAGTTCTTTTCTGCCCACTTGCATATACTATTAATATCTTCATTAATATTTCTTATTGCCTCATCAGTATCACATGGTTTGAAGGATAGGTATATTTGAACATCGTCAGCGTATATGTGATAACTACAATGCTTAATGACTCTGTGTATATCTGCACTAAATAAATTGTACAACAGAGGCCCAAGCACCGATCCCTGTAGCACACCTCTCTCCAAAGGGTTCAAATGAGAGTAATTGGTTGAACTATCTTCATTTTGAGTATTTACTATTTGAGTTCTATTGGTCAAATATAATTTGAAACAACTGACTGTTTCAGAATTAAACCCGTATAATGCGAGTTTGGAGAGCAGTAATGTAATGTTCAATGAATCAAATGCCCTAGAAAAATCTAAGAGCACGAGTACAGTACCACAGTCCTTGTCTTGAGTTGTTAGGATATTATCAGTAATATCCAGTACGCCGTACACGTACCGAGATTCCTCAGAAATCCCGACTGCTTTTCCGGCAATATATTGTTGTTTTCAATATAGTCTGTCATTTGTGCAGCAACAACCTTCTCTAAAACCTTTCACAGACATGTGAGGATACTTATAGGACGCAACTCTCTCACGTCAATGGGATTAAATATTTTAGGTATTGGCTTGACAATTGCCGTCTTCCATAAAGTGGGAAATCTGAAGCTCAGTATGGATCTATTGATAATTTTTGTAATAAGTTCCAGGGAGTATGGAAGGGTCAGAATAATCATATCTAAAGAAATACTATCGAAGCCTAAAGCCTTGGATTTTAGAGCTAATGTCAAAAACATATCGCTTGTGACCAAATCCACTGATAAATAGAATTTTGAAACCGGCCGTTGCAGTCTAAGCAATCACGGTAAGGTCCCTGGATATCGAATCTAGTATGACTTATACTAGCCACAGCTTATAACTTAATGCCCGATTTCTTTATTATAAAACGATTCGTTTTTGCTGCGGACAGTTATACTTTGACATATTTTCCATAGAATATAGGGCATAAGTCATCATCATCAAATAAGTAAACATATAATGAGGTAACTTACAAAATACCTAATCATTATGAACTTAAGCAGTATTTTGTCCCATATGTAATTAAAAAATAGAGATGTTGAAATATTGAAAGTCAATAGTGATTAAGTAGTATATAGTATGGAAGAGTTGGGCTGACCACAATACATTTTGGAGGCACAGGAGGGAAATTATGATGTTGAACACTAATAATAATATTCGATTGTGTTCAAAATTATTGCTTTCGCTTATTGCATGAGAATCTCTGCATTTTACAAGGTTATACAAATGAACGTCAACATTAACTGTTTATGGCAACGAGAATAATATGGGCGTGCATGATAACATTCATAAGCAAAAGCACGTACTACATTCTTCATTATTTCTAATCTTAGAATTTACTCCCTTATTTTCAGTTTTAAAATAAAAAGTACATATTGAAATAAATATTTGAAGGAGTGTCTATTAAAAAAGATACATTGATATTACACTATGGTACTATTTACATTTGTTGTTACAAAATACTTTTTTCTCCACTTAAATGCCTACCCACAATCTAGGGCATTTATTTTATTTGCATTTAGGTTATTTGTAGGATTTTTAATCCGAAACATCTATAGGTAACTTAATAAAAACATCACAGTTCCATGTAAGAAATTACAATGAAATACATAGTCTACAACTTGCTGGTTATTTTAACCCAATTTTAAATAGTTCCTTTTTTGGCTCGTCGCTAAAGCACCTGCCGTTCCAACATATTTTGTAATATATGCAAAAATAAAAGCCATAATATGTTTATGAATAAGTAAAAAGTTAAATGGTAGAATCCAAACAGTGGATCGTAGTGTATTGATCACTAACCTTTCCCGTTTCTGGCCAGATCAAATTCGTTGATTGTCATCATCATCCTAACAGCTCATATACGTCCCCACCGAGGGACTCGGAGCCTACCCTAAGTTAGGGTGTTTAGGCCTTAGTCAACCACGCTGACCCAGTGCGGATTGGTCGACTTCACATACACTTTTGAATTTCTTCTCAGATGTATGCAGGTTACCTCATGATGTTTTCCTTCACTAAATAAGTTAATTTAAAAATAATAAAACAAGCATTGAGCTATTAAACATGTAGTTGGATCTTACATAAGGGATGTTCCATTATTTGACTTTTCTCTTAAGGGTGGTTCCCGCATAACATAATGCAATGGTGGAATAGAAAGGTTCGTTTAATTAAAGTGTCCTGCTCGTTGGTAAAGTGACCCGTGTCCAGCAGTGGGACTTATATGAGTTGATGTGATGATGATAATAATGAACGTGTCACGAATACACAATCGCCTCTTAGACTGTGACAATGAAAACACTGTTGCATAGAAATTTAATTTTACTGTTTAATTTTTTCTAACGATAATAAAAAAAAATTTTTTACGTACCACACTAATTGACTAATTAAAATCACTAATTCTGAGAAAACAGACCCACCATTGGTAACCCAATCACGTAACATAACGATTAAAATAGTCCTGACCAGTAACCATAATATAATAAGAGTATATTACAGTAACAGAACCTAGCATAAAATACTATCGCAAGATGATATTTTTGCATTAATGCGACGAATCCTGGAATTTCGCATTGCATAGCGAAGCCGATCTGCACTCGAGTAGGTTCAAATATTAAGGTAATTGCATTCAAATATTACAGCAAAATGTTGCAGTGACTTTTTGTGTACCTTGTCTTCGTTGCAATTTATGATAAAATTTTGTGAAAACAATAAAATCAAATAAACTAAGCTATAAGTAACAACCGCATACTTATATAAAATTAAACTGGTAGATATAGGTACTTGCGTATACTGCACAGCTCTACTAGTGAAACTATACTCGTAGATAGATAGATAAAAACCCTTAATTTTGCATAATAAATAACAAATAATTGGATGGACAATACATAAAAAAATACAAAATAGGGGGCCTTATCGCCTTAGATGATTTCTGCCAGGCAACCTTTACATATGATAAACATATACAGAGGCCTTATTCTGCTAGCGTAAACGCATTTGTGGCGTATCAATAATGCTTCAATAGCATCGATTTTTGAGACAGTTATTGATGGTGAACCGATTACTAACTAAAACATTTGTCACTATTGACTTATCAAGAAATTGTAGTACGAATAAAATGCACCTGGTAATGCGTACAAAAGCGACAAAATCAGTTTCATTGAAACGCTATCGAGACACGATAACGACGTTAAGATTAGCGTAATTAGGCCTCAGGTTGTTGATTAATAAAACAAATATTCAAAACAAAAAAAGTAATAGAAACAAATTAATCAAAAAATTATCAATGAATCAATGATCAAATTGTAAACATATGGGTGCGCTCTCCTCTCTGTGTCATTTTTAAAATACAACAAATAAAAAACTTAACTATTTATAAAAAATATTGACGTGATTTTAGGGTATATTGACTGTGATTCCTTCAGAATTCAGTAAAAGATCCTGTGACACTGCTATGTATATCTAGGGCAGTTACCGTGGGGGCAAAACAGCCATTGGCTGCTTAGTTAAAAGTCTCAGAAATTGGATTGGAATACAGTATCACCCGTGATTGCAAGGACTTAACGTCGAAGATACGATCTACTAACCATCAATCCGGGGAAGACTTCTAATTTTAGTTAGAAGAAAGAATAGTAGATTCTCAAGAGTCCTGAATGTGGCGAGGGATTTAAGCTCACCTAAGACTAGGTTCGTATTACAGAACGCAACTCAAACAGCGTTTGAACTCCAATCACGGAAAGCTAGTTTCGAGTGGAGATCACTAGTGATCATCTGATTTTAAGTCGCGTTTTATGTGTCGATCAGCTCTAGACTCAAGAACAGAGGTGCGCTTTCGATTACGTTTTGTATTACATAACGTCGTTGGAGCGGCCTCGACATATTTGTTGAGTTAATGGGCGAAATTTGCTGCTAGCTGGCACTTTTGCTCAGCACCAGCCCACTGCTGCTGCTGACGACACGGTTAGCGCAGAGGTCGAGTGATCGCCTACTGCGCAACGGGTCGCGGGTTCGATTCCCGTACGGGACAAATATTTTGTATGGCCTACAAAAATTTGTTACGGTCTGGGCGTATATGTGAATGTGATATTCTATGTTTGTAACTGCATCCACGACACAGGAGAAAATCCTAGAGTGGGGCGACGTTTTTTATAAAAAAGAAAAAAAGACTGCTAGACATGCTTTCCCAGCACCAACACATTGCTGGACTATTATGCCCAACACCAGCCCACTGCTGGGAATCTTGTCCAGCACCAGCCCACTTCAGTGATTTTCAAATTAGGATCATGATCTGAACTCACTGTTAAAAGAAAAGGGACACCGTCACTTACACCCGGTATAATATAATAATGAGTGAACGTAACACTGGTCGTTTTCTTAATTTGTCAATCAGAAATCAGAAATTTGTCAATTTTTAATTTCGGTAAACACATCAAAATTTATGAAAAACAAAAATGTATGTATTAGAACTGCAACCAATATCGAAATCTCAGTATCCTCAAAAAAGGAGGTAACAAATTCGGTACATAATTTAAGCGCAACATCAATTTGTAGCCACTCGTATTCCAGTCACTTGGCTTTGATTCTCGCCCCAAAGATAGTCGCCCGCTTTCCACCCCGTTCTCGCTATGCAGTTACTGCTGTCGCTGTGTAAATATTATTCAGTTTGTTTTCTGCAGTCGGCGATGATTTTACGCTCCTACAGAGCTATTACGTTAGCTGTAGAGCTAACAGCAATTACCGGATGCTCAAAGGATACTAAGTGAATCCCTACAAACTGAAATTACTACCAAAATAATGTTTTCGTGTTAATTTTATCAAAGGCTTAACGGTGTCTAAACTTTGCCTTTCCAAATATAAATAATTTGAACTTTGAAGTTATGAACTACTGGCTCGCTTTTATTACAATAAAGAGTTATTCTATTTTTATTGATAAAAGTAAATAAGTGTTTAGGTTTGTAAATAAAGATATTTTATAGGCGACTGTAGGGAGCACTTTACAACATACTCATTATTGAAAGCAACAAAACATTAAACAGTTTTCATTAAATAATTGTATATTAATTTTAATAAGTTGTGAGATATTTCTAATGTCACCTTTTGATTACTTTGTTACTTATTTCACACTTCTAGTGTGATATCTTGAACTCGATCATACAATATAAGTACACTTTCCAATAGGATCTTGAACCTATTAGGCACACAAACACTCGGAGGTGTTGAAACCTCACCATCTTTCGCGATCAGGTATTATGTGTACAACTGTCTTTACTCGAAAGTTAAAGAAGGTTATTCTATTAAATCGCATACATTAATACTTAAATTGGTTTTTATGATTTCATCAATTCTGTATTAATTATTTGTAAATTAGTCATAATTCGTTATTTCCAGCACATCACTATTAGGTCAAACTTTATATCACCACTACTCGTTTTTCCATTTATTTTGTAAAAAATTGCTATCGTGCCTAAGAAATTCATCTTGTATATTTTTAACCGACTTCAAAAAAGGAAGAGGTTCTCAATTCGATGCGTATGTTTTTTTTGTGTATGTTACGTGATTACGCCGCCAATTGTGGACCGATTTTCAAAATTATTTTTGTATTCGATAGAGTATACTCCAAGGGTGGTCCCATGGTCACCAAAGTTAGGATCTGATGATGGGATCCTATGAAAATCGAGGAAAACCCTTAAATTTTAAGGTGTGTTCAACGTGTTTTGTATATATGTTACGCGATTACTCCGTCAATTGTGGACCGATTTCAAAATTCTTTTTGTATTCGATAGAGTAAACTTGTAGGGTGGTCCCAAGGTCACCAAAGTCAGGATCTGATGATGGGATCCCATGAAAATTGAGGGTTAATAAAATTTAATGGTAATTTAATGGTACGCTAATTTAATGGTATTAAATTAGGGTTTCTTTCCCTAAAAAGATTTCCTTCACTAAAAAGTAAAAAATAAAAAATATTTTACAAAAAATAAAAACCGACTTCAAAAACACTGAAGTCAAAAATAATATAAGAATAGGTACAGACAACATCACGCTTCTATATTGAAGTGGGTGTCAAATTTTAAAACTTTCTAGGAGATCATTGTTAGGCACCGACTTCAATATAGAAGTGTGATGTTGTCTGTACCTATTCTTATATTATTTTTAACATTTCAGTGTTTTTGAAGTCGGTTTTGTTTTTTCCTAACCAAACATTATTTTATATAAATTACTTTATTCAATCAAATACTAAAATATTCTTTCAAACAAAACTTTGACCACATAACAAGAGCGAGCTATTTTCCTCCGTACATATTTAAAACTAGCTGTGCCCGCGACTTCGTCCGCGTGGAATAGTAAGTCTTGGCAAAAAGTAGCCCATGTTATACCTTATATAATTAGCTATCTATTAGTGAAAGTCCCGTCTAAATCGGTCCAGCAGTTCCAGAGATTAGTGGGAACAAACAGACAGACAGACGAAAATTTTTAAAATTGTGTCTTTGTTATTGGTACCCGATATACATTCATACCCAATTAGTAAAAACTTGTTATTTTGACATTACAAACAGACACTTCAATTATATTTATCTGTATAGATATAGATAGATGTATAGATAACCAAATGATAAACACATAGGTACGTCAATATTAATGTTACTTATTTTCATAGACAAGAAGGGGAAATTTCGGTGACCGTTGCAAAGCTTCACGTTTGTTCGCTTCCATTTACATTTTATTGCTTTACCTACTGCATTGCATTTTAACTTTTCTTTTTGTACCTACGCTGTACTTCAAATGCAAAACTCCGATAGTCTGTGCAAAAAGAGAATTACACGGGAGCATGGATTTTTACGATGGATTAAACTTTTGGGAATGTGTCATTTCACCGAACAAAGGCTACACTACAGCTGTTTGGCAAAATAATAATTGTTCACAGCATTTTTTTTTTGAAGTCCGATATAAATGACATCGAATTTTCTAGAAACTCCTGTAATATTATTACGCTTAAAGACAAAGTTTTCATATCCAAGAGCGCAAATGTTACTGGCCACTTGGTTTTGAATAAAAAAAGAGATAAGGTGATACCTGTCGTGTGCGTGGATTGCTCTATTTTTTCTTTCAGAATTTTCAAATTTCGGTTTGTTTACTATATTCTGCTAGAAATGTTTAACATTTGAAGATGTTGCGAAAATTAAAAGAACTTGTCTAATCACTTGAGATCAAATTACCTGTCCTGTGGTTCTGTGTAATCCAGAAATATACAAGGCATATGAAGACTTTTCGCACTGGCAAAGCGAGAAAAATGCTGTATCTTTTTCTGTGACTAATGTTCTGTTTTCTGCTGTATTATTTTAATGAAAAGGCTCAAAATGTTTCGTAGTTTTTAATATTGATACGTAGTTATTTCCAGAGAAGACGGTCTACTTTGGCTTAACAAGTTAAAAACAGATCAATACACTCAAAACTTTGATTGGGTTGGGTGTTCTCAGTGGCCCAGTTGTCATGGGGTCAACAGCAACACGGTATTTTGAAGACGCTAGTTCCAATCCTGCCGGAGGTTTTTTCTGCAAGTGTGCGGAATTTGCTTTCTTTACGAGGAATTTGCTAGTGATGTGCTTAAAATTTTACTAAAAAAATTAGATATATTAATTGCGGTCCCCCGACGTGACGACTAAAGAGCCAACCAAAACATTTTATTTTTTACTTTTTGGAGGATTTTTGTCGGGCGTTTTTAAATTTTTTTTTACATACTTTTTAAACGGCCTAACATTATTTTATAATGTGCACGTGATGCGCTTTGATTTGAGACCCCACTCGAGTATATTTGCAGACATTCGATTATTCTTCCCCACTTTCACCCCCACAACTTATAAACGGCTCAACCGATTTTCATTAAACATATCTAAGAACAAGCGCACATAAGTCACCTTTAATACAAAAAAAATCAATTGAAATCGCTTCATCCGTTCGGGAGCTATGATGCATCAGACAGACATACAAACAGACAGTTTAAATAAACTCTTTAAGATTTATTTATTTATATTTATTGTCTACACCGCTCTTTAGGAGAGTAAAATATATTAAAAATATTAGATTAATAAAACATGCGAGACATGTTTTTGGTAAACTTCTATTTCAATAAGGGAAATATCAAAAATACAATCTGTCATAAACAACGTATAAAAATCATAAAGTGAGAAATAAGGTTTTACAACATCCTCCAGGCAAAACGGAAAAAAATAACAAACATAAAAGCCTGGCGTAACCCTATCTTAAAACGTTGTTATACACATAAAAATGGCGTTATATTATACACTCACAACACAAGGGTGGAATCTATTTTATCATGTTTTGTATGGTATTGTATTGTAAATCTTCCCGTTCCTTTAACTGCTGTATTTTCTTCCATCTTTCTTGATTGGCCACAAAAGATTAGCCAATTGCGAAGCTCACCATCGAAGGATTGCAACTGCAGTTTGGGCAACGTGAAGCTTTTGATTTGCGAAGTTGTAACCTTTGGTTTTTCGCTTAGCGCGACAACTTCTGTATTTCTCGCTATAATTTGTAACCAGTTTGTTTTATGTTTGCGAATCCTCTTATCTCCAGCAGTTTTCTTCTAATATGGTTTTGATGTCCAACTCGTTGAATTCCGCATTCAACTCCTCGACGGAAGAAAACTGTTGCCTTTGGCGTTGGAATAGGGCAGCTAACTCGCTGTGTTACCTGGACATTCTTCTTATTAACTTTAGTAGCCAATTTATTAGCGTACTTGGTGAATATCTATCTTGCGACTGATCTCTCCTATTTTACAACTTCGGCAGAAGACATCGTCCTGTCACGGTTGCCACGATTTAAATAAACTCTTTAAGATTTATTTATTTATATTTATTGTCTACACCGCTCTTTAGGAGAGTAAAATATATTAAAAATATTAGATTAATAAAACATGCGAGACATGTTTTTGGTAAACTTCTATTTCAAAAAGGGAAATATTAAAAATACAATCTGTCATAAACAACGTATAAAAATCATAAAGTAAGAAATAAGGTTTTACAACAGACAGACAGACACGTCAAACTTCTAACACCCCTCTTTTTGCGTCGGGGGTTAAAACAATAGTTATGAATACAATCTTTATATAATTATACTACGACGTTGCATCCTCGAGATTTATATATTAACCAGGTATTCCACTTTCCAATGTACCGGGCACCAAGCACAATTTTAGAGCGAAGACATAAAAATAAAAAGATAGGTAGGTAGTTTTAGTATTATTTACCCGCTTGCGCGATGTTACGCCGTTTGACTCATTCGCTTTCTTTGTGCGGGCATCACAGCATCGAAATATTAAAGATCAAAGTTTCATTATTTTATTACGTTATTTTTAGTGTGTTATGTAGTTGTTATAGATATCAATATGGGTAAATGAAAACGTAAGTATTCTAAGCAATATTTAAGGAAAAGATTCGTAAACTAGAGAAACGTTTACGTCACCGCCGCCGCCGCGCTGCAAGCATTTTGATGGTGCTGGAAGTATGTAAGTTTAAATTATAAGTGTTTATTGTGTATTATATTGTACTATTTATCGACACGTTCTCATCTTTGCATTTCGTTCGTTTAAAGTATATTTAGCTCACTAATTAATTTCATTTTGAAATTTATTGAGCAATAAAAAGAGCCTTGCTGTTTGCGCATTGCCTAACGTTACTGTTTAATTAGAGAATATTCTGTATACAGTGTTAAATAAAATGGTATCCGCAGAATACCAGCGTCAAAGCACTCTGTGGCTCTGCATGCGGGGCCTATTTGGCCTAAAATCTATCTGAATATATATTTATATTTTTTTTGTTGCATTGTGTGTTGTATTTTTTGTACCAAATAAACGTCTATTCAAGAAATAATTCATACTCGTAATTACTAAAGAACCGTGAATCGGCACTTTGAAATACGCCTTGTACACGTGTTTAAGTGTTATTATTTCTTTATATTTATAGAAGTGTGCCTTGGAACTATGATGCGATTATAGTCACGCACAGTACTACGATGCGATTGTAGTCATGTTTTTTGGTCAGATTTATTGGTACCGTCACGCGATCACGGTCGCAATCCCAGCACTTCGTGTCATGATGCGATAATGACCTAGCTTATTTTTTCAACAGAATGTTATTATTTCTCTATATTTTATAGAACAGTGTGCCTTGGAACTATGATGCGATTATAGTCACTCACAGTACTACAATGCGATTTTAGTCATGTTTTTTGGACATATTTATTAGTACCGTAACGCGATTACGGTCTTGATCTCAGCACTTCCTGTCATGATGCGATCATGACCTATCTTATTTTATGAACAGAATGTCAATATTTCTTTACATTTTATAGAACTGTGCCTTGGAACTATGATGCGATTATAGTCACGCACAGTACTACGATGCGATTGTAGTCATGTTTTTTGGTCATATTTATTAGTACCGTGACGCGATTACGGTCTGGATCACAGCACTTCTTGTCATGATGTGATCATGACCTAGCTTATTTTTTTTTCAACGGAATGTTATTATTTGTTTATTTTTTATAGAACCGTGTGCCTTTGTATTACGATGCGATCATAGTCGCGCACAGTACTACGATGCGATTGTAGTCATGTTTTTTGGTCATATATATTAGTACACAGGCTGTGGATAGCCTCGTGGAATATGACTCGCCTCGCATAATATTACTAATGTTACTCGCCGAGAAACTACTTCGTAGTTTGGTGTTTATGTTTATAATGATACATTTTGTTAAATAAAATAAAATGAAAAAAATCTATGGAGAGAATGAATTGCCTTCAGTGTGTTCACATACATCCCATATGTTCAGTCAGTGGTTCATGTGACTGAAACTTGTAATGAGGGACAACCTAGTAACGGTGATGACATCAGAAGCACCAGCCGAGTGTCCCATACCATTCACTAGCTCTCAGGTACTTGTAAATGATGTTTACCCTCCAGCAACCAATTTACATGAGAATATTTTAGAGGTCTTAGGGACCTCAAAAAGGAAACACGAGCTTTTCGGAACAAAAATCCAGGATGAAATCTCTAAACGTTGGGGTCATATATTGTGCGGAGGCTTAAATAAGGATTAAAAGAAAGAGTTAGAGGGCAAGATCTTTATACCTAAAACCTTTCAATTGGTTAAAACACCCAAATCGAATCCAGAAATCATTGCTGTGTTACTCAAAGAAATCAGCTTATATTGGACTTTCATTATGAAAACACACTTAAACGAAGGAAATTAATAAATGTATTCATTAGATTAAAAGTTTAAAAAGATATTGCACGTGTACGAAGTGATGCATTTCTCTTTGGCGAGAATCTCACTAATAAAATTAAAGCATCGAAGTCGGCAAAATATCGGGACTCCAAATCAAGAAAGTTCCAGCTGCGCGAGTACTTCTTCTTCTAATAGGCCTTCAGTCAGCCAGCAGGGACACTGGAAAGCCCCACCGCGTCAAATGCCACGCACGCAGAGACGTGGTGGGCGAGGAGTCACTCGTACCATTAGTCTGCGAGGAAAGCACCTGTAGTAGATCGATATCAGACAACGAAGTCTCGACCAAAGGCGCAGATCAAAACATAATAGAGGAAAAATTTAATAATTATTCTGGTAAATGAAAATATTTTATTCACACCTGAAAAAAAAAATCGATCCAGTTCTCTTATGAGTTGTAACGGGTAAAACGGATTACAAATTTCTTTTTAAGAAACCGAATCTCAAAGATGTTTACCTATAAGTTCACGTTTTTCACAGTCAAATATTGTGACATTATGTTATGAAATTAAGAAGTTATACCAAATGAGAGCAGTAAGATGATACAATGACGAATTAGATCAATTTATATCTAACATAATATTTCCTACCTGTAATGCTCTTTTCTTGCTAATTGTCATAATTTGGTTGTAAATTTAAATTTGGGAAAAGAAAACAAATTTAATCTTTGACTTATTGAAATAATAAGCTTTATACAGTTCTCTTATGCAAAAGCATAAGAGAACAATACAATCAAGCCAGCCATAATAATAATAGTCAGATACAATCATATCCTTAGATTTGTAAGTTAAATTAAAGAGAATCAGGTACCTATATTATAATAGATACAGAAATCTATACAAAGGGCAGAATGGTTCGGATTTTTTTTATCAATCTCAGTATCAAACTAATACAGCTAAAAATTGGGTACAAAGCTGGGTAATGGAATACACCAAATGAAAATGTTTTGTTTCTTTTTTTAAGATTAGCCTGCCCCGTAACGATGGTTAGTGGATCGTACCTTCGACTTTAAATTCTTGCGATCACGGGTCAATGATACTGTACTCCAATTTCTTAGATTTTATGTTTTAGATATGTAATTCCACAGAATTCTTCCTTGTTATACTAGTTGTTTCTTAGTTCCTCCACTGAAAAACCAGACAGCCAAGCCTTATGGGAACTGCCCTGGAGATTCATAGTACAGTGTTGGGTTAATAAGTACATAGTAACATGCCTATGATTATAAATGGTCAGGGACTCTCACACTGGGTTTTACAAACATAATTGTTTTTTTTTTGTTTGATAAAAATAACATATGGAGGAGAGAGCACCTATTTTGTGTACAACTACTACCATTAATTCAAAGAAAATAGCCTTTGTGAGTTATTTGCCAAGGAGTGATCTGAAACTTTCTATGGTGAAAATCTACAATATTTATAACCTGAAATGTGTAAATATTGTTCATTAATCCACCAAGATGCCGCTTACTATCAGGTTTATTTTTATGAAAAAGGGGATGTAAAAGACGGATTTTGGGAATATAATGTGTTTGACAAAACCCTACCTAACAAAAAAGTTAATAAATTTATCTGTTCTAAATCAAAAAGAAAATTCAAGTGATTTAGAAATACCTAAGGTACCTTGGTAATTAGCGTAAGTGCTTAAATTATTATAACAAATTGATGAATCATTTGGAGAATCCTTATTATTTATATCTAAGTATGTATTACGTGTCCTGAGCCTTGATCTCGAACTGGAAACAAAACCTCGAAGGTCGCGTGCACTTGATATATTCCAACGAAACTATTTCGTATTTTTTCTTGAATAAAATGAAAAGCAGAAAATATGATATACTTCGATTATAACTAGGGATTGATTTTTCTAAGGTCAAGGTATTGGTAAAGGAATCACACCCATAATACCCCAACCAGTTGCACAACTGGTTGGGGTATTATATAATGAAATTCTCATTGTGATTCAAGAAGTGTTAAGGACGGACTTATCGCTTATCACCGTCACCAGTAAACATATGAAATTTTTGAAGTTCTATAATATATAATCAGTGTTCTAAGTGAGAGTAATAAATGTTTTTTTAAAAAGGCAGAAGGTCATAATTAATTAACAATAAACAAAAATATAAAAGCTTTTAAAAACTCCACTCGACGAAACTCTTGTTATAAACTATCAATTTATATATCTCGTGTTAAATGTCTTCATTTAATTTGATCTATTAATTTAATATATGTTTTGTTAAATGTCTCTAAAAGTTATCAAAACAAACGGATTTAATGTCAAATTTAATCATTTTGAAATTGAAAAAAAAATCTATCTTTGTAGACTATGCCAAGATAAACCCGAAATTTATTTTTTTAAATATTGCACAAATTACACAATGATCAAAGGTACTTGCAATTGTCACGTGCAAAAATGACGTCGAAATGGATATTGAGAAACTAATTGACAAAGAATTATTGTAGTAAAAAAAAAAGTTGTGATTTTTTATGTAAAAACAACAGTAAACGAAAAAGTTTTTTTTTTTGCAAAATTTGTGTTTAATTAAATTTTAAGAACAAACGGTGTTACAATTCGTAAAACTGATGGTTAGAATAGATTTATTCTCAATGTCAAACCTTTTAATGAATTTGTTCAGAGTTGCCTTTTAAAATGGAAGACATTCGAACGGCTATTAAGCTGATGTCTAAATTCTGTTATAGGGCGTTCATCGACTTATAAGATGTCTATTTTTTAGTCACTATACGCATCAATCGTCGAAACATTATCTTAGATTTAAATTTAAGCAAATAACTTATGATTTTTAATGTCTTCCCTTTGCAATTGCTTCAGCTTCATACATTTTCACTAAGCTTTTTAAACCCATATTATCTCATCTTAGAAGTCTTAGTTTACTATTATAAATTATTTAGATGATTTTCTGTGCCTTGGAAATTCTTATCAAGATTCTATCAAGAGTCTATCATGCGTAATAAAACTCTTTAGTTTTCTGATTTAGATTTTGTTATAAATTATAAAAAAAAAGTCAACTTATACCGAATTAACGACAAACACTTTTTTTTTTCTTCTAATTGAAAATTTCTCAAAATACTCTAAACATCCTACCTGGTTAATATATAAATCTCGAGGATGCAACGTCGTAGTATAATTAATGGTTAAACAAACTTACCTTTGTGATGTTTGACCATAATTATACGAGACGTTGCATCCGAAGAGATTTATACTCCCTCCCTACCCATTATTTGCTGTGTTGCAAATAAATACCCAATGTTTTTGAGAAATTTTGCTCTAAAGGAATGAGTCAAACGGCGTAACATCGCGCAAGCGGGTAAATAATACTAAAACTACCTACCTATCTTTTTATTTTTATGTCTTCGCTCTAAAATTGTGCTTGGTGCCCGGTACATTGGAAAGTGGACTACCTGGTTAATATATAAATCTCTTCGGATGCAACGTCTCGTATAATTATGGTCAAACATCACAAAGGTAAGTTTGTTTAACCATTAATTATTTCTATTTAATGTAACAACTTAAAAATTACATTAATCACTTCCAATCTTAGAGTATTAGAGTAAATGCTTTAAGATTTGAATAGACATTACAGAATTTGCTGAAGAGTCCGATAGTTCACTCTCTTCAATTCTGCTTCCTACATTAAGTATAAATTCTTCTGAGGCATCCTCCCTTTCTCTAAGCGTAACCTACGCATCTAATAGTGACAGAGAGATCGGTACTCTTTTCTGATGTGTACGTACACGTAACTATTGAATAGTATTGCCGTTCAGAAAATTAATATTTAGTTACAGGGGTTGGTATAATCAAAAAATGTCAACAGTAAAATAACTTGGTTTTGCTTCTCTTCCGTTCACATGTTTATGATATGCCTCAATGACTCACGTGCATGACTGTGAGATAATTCGAGTCAGGCCACCAGGATCCCCTAGCCGGATCCCCTGGGGGATCCACGTGAACTCGTTAGTTCATGCGAATCCCCAAACCAACGTTAGGCTGCATTCACAGCATAAACAAAAAAGACAATTTGAACATAACAATATTTTATTTACTAGCCTACAAAATGGAGATGGAAATGATAATAATATATTCTTAACGGTCACCGTTTTGGAAATGTATAAAATGTGTTAAGCATAGTACTGACTTATTTGTTAACATGTTTAAATTATGTACTCACAGTCAAGCACGTGACATTTTGCCGTTAGTTAAAATCATGTTAAAACCGTTATTTTAAAACAGGTAATAAATACACCCAACTTATAATAAACATTTTTGATAAACTTGTTACCGCTACCACACGACCAAGACTCACATGACCAAGGGGGCGCAAAGCTATTTGTGCAAAGCCAGCCAATAGAAAGGGTCTGCTCTTACAAATATCTTGGATGCGTGGTGAACGAGCTAGGAGATCATAGCGTTCATTTAAAGTGTCGCATAGAACAGGCACGAAATGCGTTCATGAGAATGAGTTGTCTTCTGACAAACCGCTCCTTAAAACTGGCTACACGGATAAGGCTAGCAAGGTGCTACGTATTCTCCATTCTTCTGTACGGAGTCGAGGCCTGGACCCTTACGGAAACCATGTACAAGCGAGTTCAGGCTTTTGAAATGTGGGTGTACAGAAGAATCCTCAAAATATCGTGGACTGACAGGGTGAAAAATGAGACGGTTTTGCGGATGATTAATAAGGAATTAGAATACTTCGGCCACATAATGCGTAACAACAAATACACACTCCTCCAGTTGATTATTCAGGGGAAGATTCAAGGACGCCGCAAACCAGGCAAACGTAAAACCTCATGGCTCAAAAACTTGAGGCAATGGTACGGGCTGAGCACAAGATCATTGTTCCGGGTTGTTACTAATAAAGTAAAGATTGCCTTGATGATCGCCAATCTCCGGCAGGGGTCGGCACTATAAGAAGAAGAAGAAGATGATAAACTTGTTAAATAAGTGGAAAAACCAAATAACTAAAAACAGTAACGGCGCAGCACTGAGGAACTGCACAATATTGAGTCATGAACTGGAATGGACTAAAAGGTATCGTTAGTTTGGTGCTTCGTACCACCTGAACTACTGCCACTAAAAAGATGCATTAGTTCGGTTAACCGGACTAACAACCGAACTGCTGCCACTAGAGGGGAATGTGACCCCTTCGCATCTCATACTTCGCCTGCACTCTCTGCATGTATATTTGACACTGGATCAAAAAACTTACTGTGAATTAACACATTTAGTATACTCAGGGCAAATTTACATTGGGTATTCAGCGCCTGTGCTAACACCGAAAACTGATATGCATTAATTACATTGAGTTAGTAGTCGAGGCAGTCGCGTGGCGTATCGCAATGTACTGAAATCATCTTACATGATGTAAGTGTCGTCGGTGGCGTCGGTGGCGGCGGTGGACTCGGCACTTGCCTTCCAATTGGGTGGTCCGAGGTTCAAGACCGCCATGTACCAATGTGTTTTTCATTTCGAATTACATATGTACATTTGTCTGACGCTCCTACGGTGAAGGAAAACATCGCGAGGCAACCTGCATACATCTGCCAAGAAATTCAATGGTGTATCTGAAGTCGACGAATTCGCACTGGGCCAGCGTGGTTGACTAAGGCCTTATCACCCTAACATAGGAACATAGGGTAGGCTTCAGCCCCTCGGTGGTTTCGTATATGAACTGTGATGATGATCCTGATGTTAGTATCGGGTTGGTACTGGCACCAGTCACTTACCCAATGTAAATCTGCCTTCATTTCAAGGATTTGTAATTTTGTATGTTTGTATTGAATAGGTTGGACCGATTTGAAAAATTCTTTCACAATTAGAATGCTACAATATCACTGAGTAACATATGCTATAGAATATTTTCCTACGGGAAAATATGGAATTCCCACGGGAAAAAACGAAGATAACGCGGGCGAAGCTGCGAGCGGAAAGCTAGTACGGCATATGTCAAATCTCCGATTTTTAACAGTATTTCTATTACAACCATAAAATCGTTATGAGATCAAGCTCTACTACAATACGATTCCTTGTCTAATAAAATTATCTCCCAATCTCAATACTTGCATGGACTCCTCAATAACTGAGGAACTGTCTATCTTACCTCTAAATAGGGACACAACATGTTATTAACATTGGTATTAAGGCGACAAACTTAGGTAAGGCGGTGGTAGCTAGCCAGGTGAGCCAGAAGCCCTACCATCAACCAAACCGAGCAGAAACTTTTTTGCCCCCACTGGGAATCGAACCCCGGACCTACACCCGGTGGTCTCAACCACTTGACGACTGAGTCGCATTTAAATATATTTAACGACTAGCTTTCCAATCGCAACTTCAACCGCATTATTTTCTTTTTTTCCCTAGAAATTCTTTATGTTCACGTAGTAAAAACAATTCAAACTATAAATCAAAGCAGTAAAAAAGTCCCGTGGAATATACGTTAAGCAGTTGTGTTATTGATTGTGTGATATTCAAACAAAAAACAAAATTTAACCCCTATTCCACATTTCTATAATGGGAGAATTTTCATAAACGCTTAAATACGTGTTCCCTCGTTTCTAATTGTCAGCTTAAATACAAACTTTCAACCTCTTTTTTACCCCTTTGAAATGGTAAAACCCCTCAAGGGGGTAAATTTCGTGAAATTCGTTCTGAGCTGATAATGTCTTATCCATAAACTACCTTCCTGCTAAATTTAAGTTCATTTCATGTGTGTGTGTGTGTTTTCCACTATATTCAACTGAACTATACATAGACGAATTTAAATTGGTTTGCATAATTATTTCCTACGTATGAATATCTGTTGCATTTCTTTGTTAATATAGACAGATTCATAAAGCATAAATGATGCATAAAGACAGATTCTCAAAATTTTCTTTTATACCTACGCTTCTCATTTATACCTACACCTATGACTTGGGGGTTTTCAAGGCAAGAGTGAACAGGCACTATTTTAAGTTTGCGTGTTCCACCTTAGACCACATCTTTGCTTTCCATCGGGCAAGATAGTGGTCAAACGCGCTCAAATTTACGTTAAAAAACGCTGAGGTGTTTTATTGCGTTACAATGCGTTGAGGTTGTAACGACAGGATACCCGCTGATTGAACATAACTGATTGACATGACTGAAAAATAGCAATCAATAGGATGAGTTTTGCTTCATCGTATTATTTTCCATTGATATTTTTATTTGATAAGCTTTAGTTCACTAATTAGTTCGATTGTGTGATCGTCGAAAATGACGAACAAGTAGGTACTACCTATTAAAAAATAACAAGCATACTATATATCACAGCCACATTTAAGGATGAGCTTATCTCTAGGCGAGACTTCTATCAGACGACCCTAGCGTGTGCACTAATCTAAAATTGGGAGTACATAAAAAAAGACATCATGAGCAGTGCATTAAATCCAATAATGCTTAACAAATATTATTTACCCTGAAATATTATACCGTTTTTTACACAACTAAGCTGAGAAACAAGCAGGCTGTCCATCTAATCTTAAATGGTTTAAGTCACCACCTAACAGTGCATGTAATTTCTTTCTGTAACACTTGCAAATCTACAACGCCTACAAGGAAGCCAATGTGTACGTTCATCATCACAGCTCATATACGTCCCCACTGAGGGGTTCGAGCCTACCCTATGTTAGGGTGATTAGGCCTTAGCCAATGTGTACGTTGCCAGCTTGTAACTAGGGTTGTTACGAATCCAAAAATTTTGAAATCCACGGATTATTAGAGGTTCACTTCCGTGGATGCGGATGCAAATTTCAGTTTTTTAAGATATATCACTATAAAGTTTACAAATACATGAAAATCGATTCAATTTTAATATGTTGTATTTAATCATATTTTGAGAATATAATTTAGGTAAATAGTTTTTACAACAGCAGACTCGCACAAAGCTGTTCCACTCTGGTCCAGCCCACTTTCTTTACATGTCGCTACTTATTGCAGATATAAATCGGCATCCGTAAAAGCTCCGCATTAAATGATGCGGATGCGGATGTGGATGCAGATGTCTGAATTAATGCTAATATTCCTCATTTGCAGACGCGGATGCAAATATCCATAACACTCCTGCTTGTAACATAAGATGTCAAGTCACAGCAGCAGGCAGGATTTCACTGCCTATGAAATCACTGAGTACTGTGGATACTCACCATTAAAAGCGGAATACAGCACCGGGCTGCTTGGTGGCAGTAAGATAGAGGTACCCGCGCCGATGACTAGCATCGTCTCCCTCTGGTTCCCTTTTCAAAAGTACTTTTAACCATAAATAAAAACTGGCCAAATGCTAGTTACACTCGCGCACCGAGGGTTCCGTACAAACTTCTATAACTTCCTAACTATGTACATATTTTCGGTTTTCAGGTTTTTTCCTTAATGTGTCCCCACCTTGCTTCTTGTCAAATTGATTCTAGACGAGCAGTATACCCTATTGATTTTGATGTTCTTGGGAGTGTCGAAATATACGTTTTTTTTTGGCATAGATGGCCGTATCGTTATTTTTTGCGGTAACTTAGATGTTTGATTTTTTCACAGCTTCAAGGGACTGTAGACCTGTGTACTTATGTGGTTTTAATTTCAACTCGATACCTTCATGCGTTCCCGAGATAAAGTATTTTGACAGACAGACGGACGGACAACAAAGTGATCCTTGATAAAAAAATATTTAGATTTTATTGTAAATACAAATGTTATTTGTTTGTATTATTACTACGTAGATATCACAGATGAGTATTTATGTATCTACGATAGTAGAAAATGTTAATCGAATTTATGTAGTAAAGCTCCATTACTCATAATTATGTCTGGTTAAGCTCGAACCTCTTAATAACTGCCGAGCATTGTTTCAAAGACAATGTGTAATTTGACACCAGTAGCCATAACATACAACTTTTGCCCAATGCTTTTATTGTACTTTGAATGTACAAACCTGCAAACTAAGTAGGAAGTGTATGCCACCCACGATCGGAAGTACGCATATAAAGGAATTGTACTGATTTATTATCTATACTAATATTAAAAAGATGAAAGATTTGTATTTTTGTATTGAATAGGCTCCTAATCTTCTGGACCGATTTGAAAAATTCTTTCACCGTTAGTATGCTACATTATCCTTGAGTAACGTCGGCTATAAAATTACTTTTCCTACGCGAAATATAAAATTCCCACGGGAAAATAAAAATAACGCGGGCGAAGCTGCGAGCGGAAATAGTTAATATAGAGAGTGGCAAAGGAAGTCACCAATAGTCCATACATTTTTTCCCATGTATCGTGAGGTACATGTGTACCAAAATGTAAAAAAATCGAGGATTCCGAAAAATATATTTATTTCCTTTATTTATTTACTTAAAACTACGTAAACAATAAATAAAGTGCACAATTGCGTTTAGTTTCGATTTTTGAAAAACCTGTAGTGTTTACGAAATATTTTATTTTTAGTTAATATTAATGTATCGTGCACTTATACAAAAAAATATCTTAATGGGATTACAATAATCAAAAGTAAAAATAATAACATTTTAACTTGCAAATCAATTGTCTCTGCGCAAGTAACAAAACACCACAAAATGTTAAAATTCGATCTATGGTCACGGGCTGCCGAAACAGGAACAATGCATAATTAGTTCCATCCAAACTGCATAGATGGCATAGCTTGTGTTAAACGGAAATGTAAATTAATAACTCATTTTGTGAAAATAAAACCGTAAGTAACTACTCAATGCTTTAGCTTAAAATAAAATATTGTTTCCGAACTAAATTCGATAACTTTTTACATAAAATTAAATAATGCAATTCAAAATCGAGTCTGCTGCAAAAGCACTTTCGCGCCATAAAAATTCAAAAATCTGGTTGTTATATTATTCAGCATAATTATTATAGATAAATTATTTCCATTTAGAGTGCCTCGGTTCGTCAATTTGGCAGATTTTGGCGACCTCTTTTAGATCGGTTAGTATGGGCAAGTCTGTAACTATAAGACATACAAACGTACAAAGATCTATTCTTAGGAACCATGCCATCGATTTTTGTGACAAGAAAAACTGCATACATACATTAAAAAAACAAACTTGTATTCAGTTCGAGAATCGAACCGTCGTATTGAAAAATGAAATTTACATTATTTCTACTGAAATGTCGATTGTGTAGGTCATAATCAGTAGATGTTACTATGCAATTAATATGATATCTAACATGATTTTTTAAATTAAATAGTTTACATCAAATACGCAAATAAATAAATTAAAATTATAAAAATTTTATGCAAATTCACTACCTTAACATGCAAAACGCATAGTAAACGTTATCGTTACCTAAACGAGTTGAATATTGCATTGAAAAAATGATCAACATTTCGAACATCTAAATTAAATTAAAAGATATGAAATACAATGCATTTTATTCATCATGTTTCATAGTAACATTCACTGCTTAGTAACATTTACTGTGTAGGTCACAATAGATATCTAAAAAAGAGAAATAATGTAAGTTTTATTGTTTTAATACGACCGGGTTCGATTCCCGAGCTGAGTAGGTACAAGTTTTTTTTATCTATATATGTAGTTTTTCTTGTCACTTAAATCAATGACATGGTTCATAGGAACAGATTTATGTATGTCTTATAGTAACAGACTTGCCAATATTGACCGATCTAAATGTGCCACTCTGTTTAAGGACTATTAATTTGTTAAATGATGAGAGGTAATATTTTCAACGTAATATTTTCACGTAATGAGAGGTCCTAAGTACGACTGTTACAGTTAATCATCCAGGGAAAGATCCAAGGCAAGAGAAATGTCGGAAGAAGAAGGATATCGCGGCTGAAAAATCTGTGCCAATGGTTCCAAAGGAGCACTCGGTCACTTTTCAGAGCAAGTCACTTTCAGAGTATCAAAGGTAGAAGTTGCCATAATGATTGCCAAACTGCGGTAGCAGATGGCACCATAAGAAGAAGAAAAAGAATATTTTCAAATTCCAATTAGCATTTTTCAAAGGCAATTATTTCGCTGCATCATTAGTAGGTTTAATAACTGAAGCGCACCGCCCCTGCCGCCGTAACGAACGAATATTGCGGGCAACATTAAAGTTGTTATGTGAATGCAAACATTCCAACCTACTCGTATTACAAATCTTCACTAATTGCACAATGAAACCAACACTGACAAAACTATATTTAAAAGAAAAAGTCGGTGCTAACCCGTGGTACTACTCACGTGTCTGGTAGTACCACGGGAGATTTGTTTTACCCCTGGTACTACTCATTATTGTTTGACAATAAAAGAACACCATGTGGGTTAAAATCATTTTTATACCTTTTTTTATAATTAAAATAACTCAGGAATACCATTAATTAAGCTATTTTAATACATTTGCACAAAAAGTGTTTATCATGCAGAATCTTATTCTTTTCGGCACTAGTGCTTTTTATTTAATTTTTATACATGATTATTTTTAACAAATTTTGTGTGCTTGTTCAGACAAGCAAACTGAACAACTTTTTCTGTGAGACCAACTTTGAAATCGCAAAAAAAATCAGCTGTTCCATACAAATGTTCAACATATACTGAACCTAGATGTATGGAACAGCTGATTTTTTTTTGCGATTTCAAAGTTGCTCCCATAGTGAAAGTTGTTCAGTTTGCTTGTCTGGACAAGCACACAAAATTTAGTAGGCTAAAAATTACCTTGTATAACCTCCAAATGCATAAAGGAGATTTTTAATCAAAAAGTTTTATTTACAACATTTTTGTATAAAGTGAGTATTTTACAGCGTAGAACTATTAATACATGAATTAAATTTAAAATAAATATTATTAAAACGTATAACGTAAATAAATAACGCAATTAAATATATTTTGAATTTAGATATTATATTGTAATTGAATTGGCTGAATGTACAGAAACCGTTGCCCAGCCATGACAACTAAAAAAAGAACTTTCTCCAGGAAAATTCATTTATTTCGATTTTTTTTAATTTTTTTCAAAATTTTGTGGTGTAATATAACTAAGTTATCAATAAATACACAACAAAATTATTTTTGCAATATAAATCGTATAATATTTCCAACATACTGCACGCGGAATCAGTTGTTTGGATCATCGAACGTCAACGCACCGGTGTGTGAGCGGAACAAAGATGCCGGCGCGCCATACATTGCGTAACATAAATAAAAAAAATTAAAACCCCTTTTTTCGCCTTAAAAGCTTTTCCGGAAAAATAAACATTGGTAAACAAATATTAACACTGGTCTGAACTCACTGTTGAAATAAAAGGGACACCGTCCCTTATACCCGGTATAATTATTAAAAATGATAATCACACATTTGGTGTTCTTTTATTGTCAAAAAATAATGAGTAGTACCAGGGGTAAAACAAATCTCCCGTAGTACTACCAGACACGTGAGTAGTACCACGGGCAAAAAAAATTACCCGTGGTACTACCAGTAGTACCAACGGTAGTACCACAGGTACAGATAATATAATACTCCACGGGTAAGCACTGGAAAAAGTTTTAAAAGGTGTTCAAAGTCATTGTGTTCCCAATTACTTTTGTTTGTTAGTTTATAGAAGTTATCTTTAATTTTTGCTTTGTGTTGACAAACATAGTGAAGTTCGCACTACCTTGCTATTGCGTTAAATAGCGTGATATATTTATTATTATATTATACATAAATCCAAATGTAGGTAATAATTATTTACCTAACTAAAAAGATTCGAAAGAGATGTAATAAATCAATGAATACTGTTATTGCTGTTTTGTTTTTTGGGGTTCCATACGTCCGAATAAAAAACGGAACCCTTATAGGATATCACTCGTGTGTCCGTCTGTCTGTCGGTCACAGTCAATTATCTCCGAATCTACTAGACCGATTAAGTTGAAATTGGTACACATATCAATTTCGGTGACCCAAACGCAGAGGTGTGACGTGAATAGATGAAATCTCTATATGGGAGGTCATTTTTGGGGGGAAGGTGGAATTTTTTTTTTTGAAAACTGCATCGTGTGACATATCAAATGAAAGGTCTTGTTGTGAAGATCTTAAATGTATTTTTTTGTAATTTTAAATAAATAGTTTCCAAGTTATTCAAGAAAATAGAGGAAAATTGACCATGCCCCCCCCCCTTATCTCCGAAACTACTGAACCTACAATTTTGTAAAAATAGATAAATTAATTTTCTAGTTATAAATTAGGTATAGGAAAACCTATAAGAAGTCCATGATATTAAAATAACATGGTAAATCACTCAATATAGGTAACATCGTACGGAACCCTCTTCACGCGAGTTCAACTCGCACTTGGCCGGTTTTCCTTATAAATATGTAGAATGTAAACATTAACTTTTTCTACCACATACCTACAATTAATGCATTGCATTCGACTTAAAACAATGTTAAGGGAGTTCATTAGTGCCAGGTACATTTTACCTAGTTAATATACCTACTCGTACGACCGAAAAGCTTAGCCAGTGCGACAGACTCAGCTTTTATTTAATTAAAACATCTACGTAAGGTTCGCTCATCGCCTTGACTTTCTCATAATATGATTTTCATCAATTTTCGCAAAGAAAGACCATTATCACAGTCGAAAAATTATTGTTCTTAACATCTTAATTGTTTTGAATTAAGTATGATACTGCTAGCGCCTTTGTGCTATATATTGTGTCTCAAAAATGATTTTTATTTATGATATATTTAAAATGAATATCTCATTGATAGATAATGAAATTAGTTATTAAATTAGATTTACTGCAGTTATTTTGGCATGAGCAAAACCAACTTAAAATTAAGCTTAGCTTAGAGTATGAACTCGTTAACACTTTTTAAGCTGTAAAGGGTTTCATTAAGCTTAAAAGTAATAATGCTAGTGAATCGAACTTCTGTGCTAATATAATTTGTGCTTTCAGGCAAACGTTTGGAGTTATCAAAATCAGTATTATGTACTCATATCTGTAAAATTACCTACAAACCTACAAACTATTAGCAAATCAGTTTTCAAAGACAACAACTTTAAAAACTGATTTACCACTAGTTTGTTCATACCTTTTTTACTTTGACAATTTGCTGTTATTAACATATACTAAAATTAAGTGAAATATATAAGTAAAATGTCAGTACATAGTTCAAAAATGTATATCATATTATTCATAAGTTAATTTTAGTAAATGTCAATATCGGCAGCAAATAGGTTTTATATCGCGTATACGACTATTTGCTTATTAAGGAGAAAGAAAAAGAAGTCTTACTATGGTAAATAAAGTGATAAAATGTATTGAATTTTTCTTCTAATTACACTGAGTTACATGATTTTGGTACCCTCTTAACTGTTAGCTGGAATGAATAGGTAATTGTTATGTTGGTAACCTTAGATATATGTTATCTGTATTTCATATTTTATTATTGTGTTGGTAGTATTGCATTAGATTAAGTAGCGCCACTAATTGTCAAATCTTTCTCTTGGAAAATAAACATCAAGCAGTATGGTTGTGTTTAATTATGAAAAGACACTACATTGGCGACAAGGATAAAGTACGTCCTGTGATTAATCGATTGAAATTACGCGAAAAAAATAGTGAAAATGGCAAGATCGTGCGGAAGTATTGGTGAATTTGATGTCGAAAATGGAAATTGGGCATTATACTGTGATAGATTGCAAATGTACTTCTTGGTTAACGGTATCGAAGAAAAAATAAAGCTACCGACATTAATATCGGTGATTGGTGATGTCGGCTATGAACTCATGGTAAATTTATGCAGCCCACGGAAACCTACTGAAATGAATTATGCGGAAGTTGTAAGAATTATGCAAGTTCATCTCCAGCCAAAACCGTCTATTTTGTCGGAACGTTATAAATTTCGCCAATGTCGACAGAAGCTAGGTCAGTCAGTAGCTGAATTTATAACGGAACTAAAGAAATTGTCAAGATTTTGTGAATTTGGAACTAATTTGAACGAAAACATGAGAGACCAGTTTGTATGTGGATTAGCCAAAGATGATATGCGGTTAAGGTTATTTTCGGAAGACACGAGTGATTTTGAAAAAGCAGTCAGCTTAGCAACGATTCTAGAAAATGCAGCGCGCGATGCTCATAGTATAGATACGCACGGAAGTGGGAATATGGCGTCTGTGCATATTTTTCGTCACAAACAAGAAAATACTTGCATAGTATGCGGGGGTATTCGTCATCGCGCAAGTGACTGCTGATTTCACAACTATATCTGTGATCGCTGCGGTGTACGGGGTCACATTAAGCGAGTATGTCAGCAAAATCTATCTAATATGATGAGGGATAAACAAGCGTCTTTAGAAACACCGGCACAAATATACAGAGGCGGCAGTGGCGCAGCTATGGAACGAGAATCAGACAGAGGACGCGGAACGTGGCGTCAACCACCGGGGCGACGGGTTGGCCGCGGGACCAGGGCCAACTACCTGCAAGACGAGGCCGAATGCAGTCATCCCTAGCCGACGGAGAAACCGGACGTTGAAGAAGATGTGATTGATTTGATGCAAATGTCGATAAAGGATTACAAACCGGTGAGCTTAACTTTGTTAGTAGTAACTTAACCCTTAGTAATGGAAGTTGATACTGGATCGGCAATATCGTGTATAAGCAAAGAAAAATACAATTTATGTTTTGCTCATATGCCTCTTAATAGTAGCAGTCTATTGTTATCTTTTTATGATGGTACTAAAATTAAAACTTTAGGTTATATTCAAGTGAGGGTTAACTACAAACATAAAGTTCGAATGTTAGACTTGTATGTTATAAATAATGGTACAACAAGTTTGTTAGGCCGACAATGGTTAGCAGAATTAGAAATTAGTCTGCCGCAATATTGTATTTCTAATATTAATGTAGCCACGAATGCAAATGTTTTATGTTCTGAAATATTTTCTAGATATAAGGATCTATTTGACGGGCAAATGGGAAAATACAATGGTGGAAGGGCTACACTGTGCGTGCGAGAGGGGGCTACGCCGGTGTTCTGTCGCGCGCACCCCGTGCCCTATGCACTGCGCGCGCGCGTCGACGCCGAGCTAGATGCCATGCTGCGCGCCGGCGTCATCGAACCCGTCGACACCTCCGACTGGGCAACTCCCCTGGTGATCGTGAGTAAGCAGGATGGAGGTATACGTATATGCGCAGATTATAAAATCACTTTGAATCAAGTACTAGCAATAGATAAATATCCAGTACCTAAAATAGAAGATTTACTTTCAAGGTTAAGTGGGAGTCAGTATTTTAGCAAGATAGATTTATCTCAAGCATATAACCAAATTGAGTTGGATGATACAAAAAAATATACAGTAATGAACACGCATCGGGGACTATTTAGGTACAATAGGTTAGTCTATGGGCTATCTTCGAGTCCCGGAATATTTCAAAGAATTATGTGTGAACTTTCCAAAGACTTAACAAATGTTGTAGTGTTCTTAGACGATATATTAGTTAATGGCAATTTTGAATGTCATTTAAAAACATTAAATATAATATTACAACGATTGCGTGATAACGGGTTAAAAATAAAAAGAGAGAAATGTTCTTTTTTTACACCTGAAGTAAAATATTTAGGTTATGTTATAAACTCAAAGCGTCAGTGGCGCTGTGGAATCGGCGCTTGCCTTCCAATCGGGGGGTCAGGGTTCGAGACCCGCCATGTTCCAATGTGTTTTTCGTTTCGAATTTCATATGTACATTTGTCTGACGCTCCTACGGTGAAGGAAAACATCGTGAGGCAACCTGCATACATCTGCGAAGAAATTCAATGATGTATGTGAAGTCGACCAATCCGCACTGGGCCAGCGTGGTTGACTAAGGCCTAATCACCCTAACATAGGGTAGGCTCGAACCCCTCGGTGGGGGACGTACATGAGCTGTGATGATGATGATGATGATAAACTCAAAGGGTTAAGTGTTGACAATGATAAGGTTAAAGTAATTTTAAAGATGCCAGAACCCAAAAATGTTACTGAATTAAGATCATTTCTGGGTATGGTTAATTTCTATTGCAAATTTATAAAAAACACTAGCTTCCGCCCGCGACTTCGTCCGCGTGGAATAGTTACTTTGAGCTAACGCTAACTTTAACCCGCGACTTCGTTTATATAGGTGAGTAAGTATTTTGGGTCTTATAATCGTATATATCATGTAGATTGTAGGTTATTCTCAAAAAAACTAAACTAAAAAACTCAAAAAAAATAAACTTCTGCGTACACTATATTTTTAGTTTTGTTTTGTTCCGGCAGAAGTAGATAGCTAACTGGGGCCACCACAGAACACAGAAAGAGGTCTGTGTTCTGTGTTCTGTGGGGACCACCGCCCTTCCCCCTCATGACTGCCCGCCGCCGTCTTTGCACATTGTGCGCGCAGTACTCGATCATTATTTTGCTGTGATGTTATTTTAAAACTGCGATATCTCCTAAGATATTCGTTTAAATCGAATGATGTAAAGGGCAATTTTGTTTAAAATTAAATATTTGTGATGAATAACGTATTTACTTGGATAAGGATTAATATCATGTTTATAAAAACACATTCGCAAATAATGCATCATTTTAGAACAAATTTGGTTAGCATAAAAAAGGTTATAGTGAGCTAACCTTAAAAGATAGACATATGCTATCGCGGACTTTTTTTAGAACTTCTAAAGGGGAACAATTCTGTCATACATGATTTTTGCGAAACTTTAACCGTTTACGCAGCGCACGCAGTGGAAGCTCTCAATAGGAAAAAAAATCCCCCGATTTTGAAACATTCTTCATTGGTGCTTCGCTTCTATTGGTCTTGGCGTGATGATATAGCCTAGATAGCCTATAGCCTTCCTCGATAAATGGGCAATCTAACACTGAAAGAATTTTTGAAATCGGACCAGTAGTTCCTGAGATTAGCGCGTTCAAGCAAACAAACAAACAAACAAACACTTCAGCTTTATAATATTAGTATAGATGAGTAGTCATGTAGCTCCATTATACGAACTGCTTAAAAAGAATAAGATATGGGAATGGCGTGAAAAGCAACAAAACGCATTTGAGAAATTAAAGCGATTATTAAGTAACAGCGAAATTCTCGCTCATTATGATGCATCGAAACCGCTGATAGTGACTTGCGATGCGAGTTCGCGCGGCGTGGGCGCCGTGCTGGCCCAGCGCGAGCGCAGGCGCGGGGGGCCGGGAGCGGCCGGTGGCCTACGCCTCGCGGGCGCTCACGAGTGCCGAATGTAATTATAGTCAAATACATAAGGAAGCACTTGCAATCGTATATGCGGTTAGGAAATTTCATCACTATTTATTTGGAAGGAAATTTACTTTGAGAACTGATCATAAACCGTTACTTAGTGTTTTTAATCCTTTGTCTGCTGTTCCGAGCATGACTGCAGCGCGTTTACAGCGTAAACTTAACAGCGTTAACAGCGTGTTCTGTAAAAAAATTATCAACAAAGCACGAATAGAAAATAAAGATATAGATACTGCATTATGTAGGTCATTGCTAGTATACCGAAATACAGAACATAGTACTACTGGAGAGAGTCCTGCTATGTTATTATTAGGTAGGTCGCTACGCATGAGACTAGACTGCTTAAAGCCTCAAAGAGCAGATGTTGTTAGGTCAGCTCAAGAGAAACAACAGAGAACAGCAGGAGGCTCATATCGGACTCTTAATAATGAGGATATAGTTTATTATCGTGCCTATTTACCACAACAGAAATGGGCAAAAGGGAAAATTATCGATATTCTAAGCGGCACTGATTATACTATTAAAGCAGAGGATGGTTCCGTTGTCCATCGACATATTGATCAAATAAAACAGTATAGTAATGAATGTAATCTGAGCATAAAGCTCGCTCTATATATAGCTCGTGATAATGAGACTCAATCGTTACAAAAATCACCACCTAAGGGGGAAGAGTTGTTGTCGAGGCACGAGACGGATTCGATGACGGCGGAGCTAAGTAGGGATATAGTACCTATGATATCAAAAGCAGCGGATCCTTCCATCGCCTTTCCACAACGTACGCATAAAAAGCCTGTACGTTATGGGTTCGATGAGTAACTATTAAAAAAGAAATGTTTAATATTGTTATGTTTAATTTTTAAGTATTTTATCTTCATTACTAGATGTCATTTTAAAATATTACTTATTATTGTTTTCTAATTTTTGAGCTTCTTTTCTTGTACTTAACTATATAACACTCGTAGAGAGTATATTGTTCTGTGCTATTTAATATGATTAATACATATGTATAAAATAAGGGCGAAGGTGTTATGTTGGTAACCTTAGATATATGTTATCTGTATTTCATATTTTATTATTGTGTTGGTAGTATTGCATTAGATTAAGTAGCGCCACTAATTGTCAAATCTTTCTCTTGGAAAATAAACGTCAAGCAGTATGGTTGTGTTTAATTATGAAAAGACACTACAGTAATGAGTCATAGATTAAATGTTCCAAACATATGTATTATCTACCACGTCTAGTTTTCGAGTTACATGTCATTTATTATTTCTACTACCCTCACTTTAGGCGCAAAAGAAACAGTTACCGTTTTCGATGTATTGTACTTTTTATTATATTGTTTTGTTAAGTAATCGTTTCTTTTCGATAACGTAGACATCTTTGTACATATTTATTACAAAATACAATATGAATTCTGGACTAAGTGGTCGTCGCTACTGCTTAAATGCACCAAATAAGTTTAGTTACTTTTGCGGACAGTATATTGTGAAATCGCAAACGCAAATTGTTTCCGAAAAAGTGAGAAGTGCATACTTACCTACTCTATTTCGGACGTGCTATTAATCAAGATAAACCACGGATACCAAAGTTTTTTTTGTGTTTCGTGCTATGGTACTCTCATATCTTTGTTAAATGGGAACAAGACGTCAATGCCATTCGCCGTACCAGTTTTATAGCGTGAACCTAGTCTTTATAATTTACTTACTGCATTTAATTTACTTTTCACACCATAGGCGAGAAATCAGAAAACGAGCAAGAAGAATATTTTACGGCAGACAATGCCGTCTCGGTAAAGAAAGGAACCCGTATAAAACTGCATTTTTATGTCACAGTAAGGAGGATATTGTAAAACAGATGTCAATGATGTAATAAACTCGGGACCCAACAACAAAAGTGATTTTCGGTTGTTCACTTCACAACACAGCTTTTAAGTGTGGTCCGTTATAGATTACAATAAAATGGCTCCGGTCGTCTATGTCCAGAGTGTTAAACAGACTACAGCATCAAAAGGACTACTGTCCCTTTTCGACTAGTCCCAATTTGACTAAAACCTAGTGGTCATCTTTGTCTAGTGTGCGTAAAAGTGTAGTTTCATCATTTGTAGTAGGTATATCCTACAGAGGTTATAAATCAAAACAAACCTATTATTAATAAATCTTTCTTAGAAAATGAAACCTTATGGCCAATTTCACCAACCTTTAGGTTAGGATACTCTAAGGTGGCATACTGTCACATTTTTTTATTAATGACAATAAGTAACAACATACGTCTTAGGAGTTTCCTAAGTTAAGGTTGATGAAATTGTCCATAAGCCATATAGATAAGCCTAGTTATGTGTATTAAACGTAACACTACAGAGCCCTAAATACGCTATGGGGCTTAAGGACGTACTCGTATAAGCTAATCCGATTTAATGCCTCCGATGTAGATGTTTCGATCATTTGCCCCTATCGTAGCTGATGGGCGATGAATATCGACGGTCTTATTCATAAAGGCAGGCGAAGCTATAACTAGCTTATAAAGTGCTTTGTTTCTATCACTCATACGAAAAACGATAAAGATAAAACATATTAAAGTTATAGCTATTGAAGGTTTATTGTACATATGACAGCAAACAATTACTTTGACCGCGTCATTGCTTTATTCGGTAACACTGCGTTACAAATGAAAAAAAAATTGAGTACCCGTTTTGAAATGTCATGTTTTCTTATACCTATCGTTTATTAAACATACATACACATTTCCTTTTCATCACGTCTCATTTTTCTTCCGTAAGAATGTGCCAAATTGTATTAAAAATTTTAAAAAAATTAAACATATCAGAATCGAGAGTAGAATCGATTCCACGAATGAAAAATTTAGGTCAGATTTATCCAAAATTAAATTTTCAACTATACCGCTTTTCTAATTCCTTATAAAAACCACTTATTGGCGACGTGACAACTAGAACGTGTTCGCAGGCGCGCGACCATAAAGTTTCTTTGCAAGATATACAACAAAACACATAACAGATATACCTTTATTAGATTGTTTACAATCCGCAAGTTATATACGGTTAAAATAAGTTGGGCTGTTTTTAAATTAAATAAGTCTGATGTTATGGGTTCCCAAGTACTTACGTGGCTTCATATTATTGTATCTGCGGCGAATCATCAGCTGTTGCTTTCCTTTTTTTATGAAAAATTTGCGATAACTCAGAACCCGAGAAAAGCAAAACAGCCAAAATCGAGTTGTACACGTGGTGAAGATGTTGACAGAATTAAAATAATTATGTATGGGTTGTTTTCAAACCAATGTATTTTTAGCGTTCAGTTATATATTTGCTTTTGAAATATAATAAAACTAGCTTTCCGCTCGCGACTTCGTCCGCGTTATTTTTGTTTTCCCGTGGAAATTTTATATTTTCCCGTAGGAAAATTACCCTATGTCCTTCCCCTGGTCTCGAACTATCCCTATCCTATACCAACATTTCATCAAAATCGGTTCAGTAGTTTCGAAGCCTATTCAATACGACAAAACAAACAATAAAATCTTTCCTCTTTATAATATTAGTATAGATTAGTATAAATGTTCATATTAGTTGTTCTATATTAGCTTCAAAGTCATGTAAAGGCCTGTGGCCTATATACGAGTATATAAAAGTAGAAAATAATACAGAGTTATAGGTACGTCGACTTACAAAAATATCAACTTATTATTATAACTATGTTAAGAAAATATATTTGTAACAATATAAATTCATCAGCAGTGTAGCCGAACAATTTAATCCCAGCTTGACATTTAAATTAGGTTCGTTACAATATTGTACAATACTAGAGTTTTTTATTTGGTAGGTCTGTTTGTTCATGGTGCCATTTTCATATTTAATATGTGTTCGTTTAATTATTTATTAATTTAAAAGTTAACATTATTTAACATAGGTACATTCAAACACGTCATCTGTTTGGAATTTCCAATCAACTATTTATTTATAACTTCATAGTCATTACAGAACTACGCTTGACTTTATCGCTTATATATTTATAAAACGGAGAATAAACTTGTCGAAGAATACACTCTTCAACACGCGGTACATTACACTGCTTGTCTTATACTTGTGTCGAGTTCGGAAGTTCAGCGAACATTTCAAAATCATAAGACATACAGCCCTAACCGCAAAATGAGTCGGTACCTACTCTACTTTCCACATCTTTGAGAAAAGTTAAAACTATCAGAAATTGAATGATGCTTGTTTAACAAGATCAAAGTTTGCATTTAAGCTTTCGTTGTATCGTTCAGTAATCAGGCAGTGAGCGGTTATTATTTTATAAATAAGTTCGACTTGCTATTGATTTAATTTCTTACTGCAGTTTGAAGTCTACAGATTTTGATCAAAGCTCCATAATAAAAAAGTAGCTGTGTAGATTAATTTGAGGGCTCTGTATGAGACTCAATACACACACTACACAAAGGAATGTGTGCGCACTGCATAGCGTGTTTTTCACGGGCGAAAATCATTTTGTTATGACATACCAATCATTTTGTTATGACAACCCAAAGTTACTACATTTAGGGACTAACTAGGTTAACTACATTTAGGGACACGGCAGTGCAGGGGTAATAAGGCACTTCTTGCCCCTGCACTGCCGTCTCGATAGCAACAGGAATGAAAAGAATGTCACAGGGTGTAGAAGTGAGTATTAATTAGCTAGCTATCTTCGCATTTGGACCCCACTTCCACTTACCATCAGGTGGAATGGAGTCATTTGCTAGACCCCCTATAAAAAAATCCCAGGTATAGTCTAGAAGACAAAAATGGGTTCAATATGTGAGTTTCGGCTTCGCGTTCGGTCTTTTACCCGTTATAAACTAACAGTGCCCGCGAACTAGGTTTCGCCATAATAATTGTAGATAGCTAAAGATAGCATTTAACCTAAAGGAAACATTCTTTTATTCTTAAAAAGAAACAAAACTGCGTTTTATGATTTTCTAAAATTCACTAGCCTCATCCGGGAATCGAACCAGCAAACAAAATTAACACTGGCTATTTTATTCTACTATAATCGTTGAAATCTTTCTAATAAACATTAGCATTAATTTTATTTTATCATCAATTCTGTACGGGTTGTACCCTTAGAATGGTGATGGTAGATGAAAAGTCACTTGTAGAGTCAACAAAGATTGGTTTTATTATAATAAACTAGCTGTGCCCGCGAACTACGTTTCGCCTTAAATTGTTTTTTCCCGACATCTTCAACAAATATTGCTAATGTACACAGAAAAAAATACAAAAAGTTAATAAATTATATACTAAAACCTTCCTCGAGAATCACGCTATCGAGTGGTGAAAACCGCTTGAAAATCGGTGTAGTAGTTTTTTACTTTATCGCGAACAGACAGACAGACGCGGCGGGGGACTTTGTTTTATAATATGTAAGGATTTTAACAACACTTTAACTAAGTCTATAAAATATACTATGGTAAAACTATGGTGATATGGTGTGAGTGCGACTGGTATGGTGATCGGATAGACACTAAATTTTATAAATAAAGTTACAAATAAAGAATAAAATTGTGATCACGTGCGTTCAGCACGCGATGCGACGAGTCAAATCGCTGACGCGTCTTTTACCTACATACTAAGTTCAATGTACGGTGACCGTACAAATTCTAATTCAAAGGAGACGTTAACATGAAAGAAAATTATTGTTAAGCAAGATTTTAAATCTTGAACTAATTAACATTATAATTTTGTTACACCTAACCTTAGTCTAAGCACCTAACTGATGTTGTTCGAAATGTGACTCCTCGTTCCGGATACACAAATTTAGTCTTTGTTGAAATTCATTTCGTGTAGCCGTCCGCAGTGTTATTTGTGGTGTATGGTCCTAATAACATTTTCTAGCACAACCCTTAGCTGTTATAGTAGGTAGGTAGTAGTTAGTAGTTTTGTTTCTTTTAAAAATAAAATAATGCTTCCCTTAAATAAACCGAGCTATCTTAAGAATTTAAGGTAATTTTCCTCCAGGACCCATACATTATCGTATCGATTAGTAGACTAAGAAAGCGAGTGTTTAGTTTTTTATTTTTGTGCTGGTTAACAACCGACCAATAATTCACCGTTCAATTCTAAGAAAACATAAAAGAAAACGTTAAGTTCTCGTTGCTGAACGTCAGACAGGTTGATACCCACTTTAATATTAGTAGGTACTTAGTGATTAAAAAGTTAAATTTGTTGAGTTATATTCACAGTGTTACGTTATACCAATTTTTCATGTAAATCCAAAATCCCGAAATTTTCATGTAAATCATAGACATGATGATGATATACTATGATTTACATGTAAATTTTGGGTTGAATGACATTACGTGTAAACACATTTTAATAATGAGTTTTCGATAAAGAATTGATTGTTTATTGGTTATTTTAAAACACCGTGTATAGATTATTGTATGAAAGTTGGTTGCTTATGGAAACCAACATATTATGGCGATCTCGTTTTCATATTAAATGTGTGGAAGCTGGAAACGTCGATTTTTGGATAGATTCTGTTTATTTTATAAACCATTATTTATCGTAGTTTGATAGAGCTTGTGAGCACTATCATGATAAGTAATCAGTTTTCCAATATCTTATACCATTAGAAATAATTGAGTGAGATCACTTCTCATTCATCATTATAAATAATCGAGTAAGATTACTTCTCATTCGTTCTGTATACAAATAAGTCTGATGTTCTAATATATTATTAAAGTGACTTCTTCTTGGGGAGGTGACCAGATTTTTCTAACAAAATTCCAGAAAATGATGACTTTCCTGTTTTGATTTCACGTTAAATGAGATACATTTTGGGAATTAAACAATGTAAGAAATTTACCAATTGAATGCCAATTTAGTCAGGCACTCACTTTCATTGGTATGAAATTTTTCAAATAATATTTCAAATACGAGACTTTTATACAAATCTTGCCGTGACAATATCAAACACAACAATGGAAGTACCGACAACATTTCATTTTGTCTTAGGTAACAAAATTCAAAAACCATTTCGAGATTTTTGCATTGTCATCACAATAAACCTTGACAATCCTGAAGCTGAAAGCAAACTGTTACTTTCTACGAGTTTTTTTTTTCGTAGCTTTTTCCATTAGCTTAAATAAGAAATAACAACGAGTTGTGATAAAAAGTAAAAAAGGAATCCATCCATTGTTACTGTCTTACTTTCGAATAATTTCTATGTAAAAAAAAATATAGCGATGTAAAAACACAAACACTTTTGTTTTAATTATATTCCTACCTGGTTCTAGTTTTTCAAGATTTTGTTGTGTATTCTTTAACCAAGGAAGAAATGTTAAATGCTTGGGTCCGGACCCGTCCACCAACTGGATTTTCCCAGTAGTGGGTGGACAGGTAATTCACGATTACCCCTCCCCCCAATACGCTAGTGTGAACCGAAATAAGTATATGTAAATCCAATAAATTTCAAAATTTTTCTGTTATAATAATAAACACAAATTCTCCCTCAAGAATCATTAGATATTATTGTTTTACACTTCATAAATGAAAAAAACTGGAATGTACTAGGAATACACGACAGCAGAAGACTTTCCAACTAACTTCTTTTATTTTCAATATCCTACTAAGGATTTAATATTAAACATTTATACAGATATAGCAAGAGATTGCGTAAACGACAATTTTGCGAAAGCAAGTCTAATCATTGTAGTTCTAAGGAAAAGTGTATAGATTACGTCTGTCATTGTACCTTTAATATACATATTTAAAAGTTATTTAGAACTAGCTTGCAAATTTTCGTGCTAGGGAATGTCACACGAATACACAACGCATACGAAACTACTGCCGTAATATTTCAGTCTACGATTTGCTTTTACCCCGCCGCGCTACTTATTTATTTGTTTCAGCCATAATCTGTTTTAAAAAGTTTAAAACAAAGCTTTTTTTTAGAGCTTTGTTTCAAACTTTTGAGTAAACACATTTTTTGTTTGCGAATACTTTTAAAATTGAAACATGCTGGGTAAACAAATACCTTTACAAAACAAAATTCAATTCAATTAAGGCCCTGAAGCTGCGAAAGACTTAAAGTTAAATTTATTTCCCTTTATGTTTGTAGTTTTCGTTTTTAACCTCAAATTCAAATTTAAAAAATCTTTATTCAACATAGGCAATTTGCAGGCATTTATTGACCCCAAAACAATGCAAAACATTCTAATTTAACAACTACTTTTTTCGTCCGTACAGGAGTAAATACGAAACAAAGGAATTATCAAATTTTGCGTCACGCAATTTTATATAAAATATAAAGTGTAAAACAAGGCTTTTTTCTGTATTATTATAATATTATTGTCTTAGAATAACTTCGATGGTCCAAAAACTTCAATTTGCCTAGTGTATACTGATACTTGGAAGGAAAAGTTCATTCTATCTAGTGTATGCTGATTTTCAATGGTGTGTGTCCGATCCCCACCTCCCCCCCCCCTTACCTACGCCAGTGCCCCAAGTTATACTTAATTGGAAACATGGACGAAGAAAGATCATTCCACAGCTTCGCATTTTTCGTATGATTAACGAGGAAGCAAATCGTTTGGTATGTACGAGTGGGTGGAATGTCGACTACATATGGATGGAATCCCTCACCACGTCTTGTCGTCCTATAGTGGGATAGTACATACAACGCCTAATTATACAACGTGGCAATGCCGCCAGTATCCTAGGCAGTATGCACACAAGCTCAAGGGACGAGCTAAGCTCATAATTTGTAGGTAAGTTTCTATTTTTTTTTCTCTTGTATTGATTTGTAATTTATAGTATTTTAAAAAAAATATATATGCGGATATGGTAATCAAAATAGTTAATATATGGACAGGGGTTCAAAATAAAAAATACGCTGATAAATAAATATTGACACTCTGAATACGCAAAATAATCTGGATATCAAAGGCTTTAGACATATAGTGCCTGGAGGGCGGGTGATTGGTCACGACTGCGCAAGAAACTTACTAAAAGAAATCTGTCTCTGTTTAGTATGTACGTACAATCCATCTTAACTTTCCGTATACCCGTCTAGGGAGTGCTGATAAACAGAAACCATCGAGTTACTCATAAGTAAAGCAAGCTCAACGTGCATTACTTAATGTGATGCATTTTAAAATCATAGATTCCCCACAAAATATTTTACTAGTCAGGTCATATCAATCTATATTCAACTAATGGCGAAACTATATATTTTATCAACATCTTACAAAAACACAAAATTAGATACCTACTATTTACGAATTAGAACTACAAAGTTATATCAATATTCTTAAGTTACAATCATAATGGAATAGGTAAACAGTAATAAGCTACCTTAACAGTTAAACAGAGATCAAAATGAAACGTTTCTTAAAGTCAGGATAGTTACAAATCTTATTAATTTATTTAGAATAATAGCGTTTAAAACTCCCCAGGCTATCGTCTTTGCTTGGTCCTAAGACAAATTCAATTCAAAATAATAAAAATGTCCCTAAACAATCTTCCTAGGATTGTTGCAATCGTTCTAATTTTCGTAAAAATATAACGACATATAAAAGAAGCCAGGTTTCAGTCTACATTAACCTTTAAGTTATTTAAAAATACCATTGTAATGTCAGGTATAAGGGTTTTCCATTAATCGAATATTTTGGTCTCATTCCTATGTCCAATATCGAATTTCTTTTACGAATAAGAAGTCCATTCCACTGACCCCATATTATTCTATACGGTTTCCTTGCCAGCGTAGTTAAACAAAATAGAGAAACGTGAGCGTCGGTGGCGCTGTGGACTCGGCACTTGCCTTCCAATCGGGAGGTCCGGGTTCGAGACCGCCATGTACCACTGTGTTTTTCGTTGTTCGAATTTCATATCGTCGTTGAAGTTCTAACACCGCGTATGTCAAAATAGCAACTTTTACGAAGAGTGAAAAAACTGCACAATTATACATAAATATATTATTATAATGCCATTCCATTACATAAATATATTTCATTGGCTTCATTAGGAAAAATAAAACCGCTATAATATTAGTACGAATTTGTAATTAATGCGAAGAATTCGAAAAACCTCGTGTGGTCTTTTTTCCGCCAAAAATGACTTACGTGGTGTTAGAACTTCAATTGTACGTTTGTCTGACGCTCCTACGGTGAAGGAAAACATCGTGAGGCAACCTGCATACATCTGCCAAGAAATTCAATGGTGTATGTGAAGTCGACCAACCCGCACTGGGCCAGCGTGGTTGACTGAGGCCTAATCACCCTAACATAGGGTAGGCTCGAGCCCCTCGGTGGGGACGTATATGAGCTGTGATGATGAGCGTTTTTATGTCATTTTCCTAAGTATATCCTTTTTAATATTACATAACAAAACAACACCGCTGAAACAGAGTGTATTATGTCCTATATAATTACTGCCGTTAATATTTAAAGTTTCAAAGGATCATAGGAAAAAGCTAGGAAATGAACACAGCGCAAATATCCTTGGCATCCTGACAACAAAGAATATTATGAAACTTTGCCTCATATGAATTAGAGTTTTTCAGTTATATTAATTGACCCAAATTTAATTAGAATGAATGCATGCATGAGTAAAAGGGCATAGTCACAGCAAACTCATTAGGTACGATTGTATTATTTCTGTTGTGGTGCAAATCCACTGGCGAGCAGAGATAAAATTAGCATTTTGAAATATACGTCAGATAAGTATGAATATTTTTTGCAGTTAAGAGCATCTTATTCAGCAAAAAGAAATAAGTGAAGACTCAAAAAGAAAAAAGAAAGAATACAATAAAGGAAAAGAATATTTAAAATTAGCTTGCTACCTCTTAAAAAAACCTAAATATTACCATAAAATATAAACTTCTATGTTGACAATTTTCTAATCTTCAATGACAATGACAATTATTGTTTCAAAAAAAATTTTTTTAGTTTCATTTTAATCCAATAGCCGATTAGATTTTTAATAAAAATAATTTATTTATTTAGTTTGTATGAAAAAAGTAGCTTGGCTATCTCCAATATTTTTTTATAATCTCTTCTATCTATAAATTATAATCTCCACTTCTAATGGATAGTTCCCCTAAATATTATTTCGGTGTTCCGATACATACTGTATAAATGACGAAAACTAGAATAAATATGAAAAGGGAATTCAAAATTGATTAATTTCCGTTGCACGTTCGAGTTGTTGTTGTGTTCGAAATTTCAACAACAGCTTAAATCAGAATATTACCTTTGAATTAAAAGGGTAGAACTAAACAGGTTTTAACACGTTTAACCATAACTACCAAATCACCATAGGTGATAACCTATCTATAACGAAATGAGCTAAAAGGAAATAAACCAATAATTCTGCATGTGCGCAACAAATAACAGTGGTTTTATAGGGTTAGAAATGTTGAGCTTAGTCAGAAAAACAATTTACTTTTCAGTACCTATAAATATATTTTTCTTCCAACTACTCATTAATTTTACTCTTCATCACCAGAAAAGGCAACACCAAGTAATACATTACTACCCTGGGAAACTCGAGGGCAGTAATGTCATATGAAATTTCACTAATGACCAGTTCAATATTAATAGGATATGCACGCTTTTTTTATTTCTTAAATTAATCATTTACATCTTAATATCATAGAAAAACATATAAATAGGCTTAAAAAAAGAACAAATTATTTTTCAAAGTGTTACCATACGGTGGACCAATTGTCCACCCTATGGCCTACCACCGCTGCAACGCTCCTGTCTTAAACAAGGACCTTTCTGCCCCAACGGCCGTCAGTCTTCCGAATAATGTGCCTTGCCTAGTGCCACTTAAGATTCGCAATTCATTGAGCTATGACAGTGACTTTGGTTCGCCTGCGGATCTGATCATTTCTGATTAAACCACCGAGCACAGCATTCTCCATTGCCTTTTAAGGCGAGGAATTTCCACATGCAAGCCCATATGTTTCGCACTTCACACCGTTCATTTGTACATGACGTTAGCGCGGACGTGGCCACTGAACAGGCGCCATCATGTGCCGCACAGTAAAAATATAACAGTACAACAAGGACGTTTTATATCGTATGCAATATACTTTTTGCTAGGTTACAAATAAGTATTGATTTATAAACTGAGGTAAGTACCTACAGTAATACAACCAATAAAGATACAGCTTTATGACTTCATTGCTATTTTTTATTGTATCTTTACTTGTATGTAAATATGGACACTTTTTAATTGTTACATTACACAGTATTTTTATTTGACAAACAACCACGTGATTTTTTTAATAACTTAAAAAATAACAAAGTTTAAAATGCTTTTATTTGCTAGTGACGTCATTGTACTAGTCCACCATTATAATACCGATACAAACATATATTTTATAAGAAAGAGACGTAAAGCAATTATCAATAATTAGACTTTTTCAAGATTCATCATAATTAGACCGTTTCTTCACAATTTCAAAGGTTTTAAATGTTTCTATGATGTGTTATTAATAAAATGTAAATTCAAATTTTATGCATATTTCTTTAGTGCAGTATAGAATGCATCACTAGAATACAAGAAATGCTCGATTAGCTAGAAGTGGTATTTAAAACAAAAGCTAAGAATATGACTGACGCGGCGGCATATATGTTATAAAGCACTGTTAAATTTTTTTGTTTGACTTCGACGGCTATTCGGTTTGATTTAGAAATAGTAGATTGTTACACCGAGCGCTAAGTGACTTATTAATGCCCGCGGATGTTTGGTGCACGAGCACTTGCTCGAGGGCACTAATAACCCGAGGGCATTAATAGCTCACTTACGAGGTGTGTAATCTGCTTTTCCTTCAACTTATTAAAAATAATAAAAAACTGAAGTTGACTGTAGAAAAACTTATTTATTTATGACAAAAAAAATGCAAATTGTTCTTATTAAGAAACCAAACCTTATCTTGACGGTGGTTACGGAAGTGGAAAATCCACAAAAAAAAATTACTGTCATGTACACCACAAAACCCTTATTTCTTGCCGTCAACATGAATGTGCACCAAAAAACACCACTTTCACTGCACAATATTCACTCGAATACAATTTTTAATTTATTAAAATAAAAGCTAATCTTCGCCATTAAACCCAATTTCCTCTCTTTTTTAAATAAAATTGGCTTTGTAGGGTCCTATCTAACTTGTTTTGCGCATGTGTATTTTTTGTGACATGTTATACAACCACTCAAATCTCTTTGGAAAAATGCCTACATTTTGTATGAATTGTATGAATATGAATTGTAATTTCTTTTTAAATTAGAAAAACAAACAACAGGGCAATTATGTTGAACGGGTAATTAATGAAATTTCATACAATACTACTGCCGTTTTCCAGGGTAGTAATGTATTACTTAGTTTTGCCTTTCCCGATGATTAGAGTAAAATTAATGAGTAGTTTGAAGAAAAATATTTTAATAGATATATGTAGGTATTTTAATACAGTACTGAATAAATAAGTACTATAACTTATTTCGCTTACTATTCGTCAATAAAAATATTTTAATATATATATATGTAGGTATTTTAATACATTACTGAATAAATAAGTACTATAACTTATTTCGATTTGATTTGTTAACCGACTTCACTGACTTCACGAAGTTATGAGGTAACACATACCTCATAGCTCCGTCATTTATTAACTGATTTTCAAAATTCTTTTTGTATTCAGAAAAGTATACCCTCTAAGTGGTTCCATGCCATCAAGTCAGGATCTAGTATTAGAATCCCAAGAAAATCGAGAGAATAGGCACGTCCAACGTCTTTCCTGTTATTTTTCTGAAGCTATTCAGGTATTTGCGTCTGAAAGACATCATCTCAAGGATTCTTCCACTATGCTGAGCTTACGATGGATCCTTAACTTTAAGGAGTTAGGGAGTTAGTCTTTAGATATAAAAGGTATATGTACATATTGACTCTCAGTTAGGTATATTCTTTCAAGTTGACTTAGAGAGCTATTATTAATTTCACGAAAAAAATAAAAATATTTTTTTTACAAAAATACAGACACCACTTCAAAACAAAAACTACTTCAAAATAAAAATGTAATGTTGTGTGTTTTATTTTATTGCTACTAAGTTGGCAAACAAGCAAACTGCCCACCTGATGGTAAGTGGTAACAGTCACCTATAATACATGTGGTTCCTGTGCGATTCGCAGTAAAACTGCAAGCCCCACAAGAACCACAGTGTACGTTGCCAACTTGTGACATCAGATGTAAAGTCACGGTACCCAGTAATTTCAGTGCCATATCTTACCCTTCACACCGGAACACAGCAATGCAAGCACTGCTGATTTGCGGCAGAAATAGGTAAGACGGAGGTATTTTTATCCTTGCCTTAGCAAGCATCAAAAACGATAGTATTTTTGTTTTTAATTATATCCCAATTTTTGTGACAGGTATCTCTGGCAGGTATGTCATCCATCATATTATTATTAGATGAATTCGAAACAAGCTCAAACCTGTTTTTGATGTGCTACCATCATCAACGCTGGCCAAGTGCGGGTTGGTCGACTTCACACACAACCTAAGAATTCCTTTACACGTTTGTGCAGCGGTCGGCGCGTCGGCGCGCTACTTAGTGGTAGGTATTTATAACGCTGCATTGCGTGAGTGACAGGGGCGTGCATGTACTAAACAAGATTATCAAGAAGAAAGCCACAAATCGCTATGAATATCAGGCAACCGTATTAGTCTCTAAGCAAACTGGTTTTAAAATATTAATTTATATTCTACCACCTTAGGCCTGTAAGAAAACTCGGGAAGTACTACACAGCTAGCGTTCTTTACCATGATGACTTTACATTTGACGACACGGTTAGCGCACAGAGTTCGAGTGATCGCCTACTACGCAACTGCTCGCGGGTTCGATTCCCAAATATTTTTAACCGACTTCAAAAAAGGAGGAGGTTATCAATTTGGTTGTATTTTCTATGTTTGTTACCTCATAACTCCGTCGTTTTTAAACCGATGTCCAAAATTATTTTTGTATTCGATAGAGTATAGAGCAAGGGTGGTCTCATGGTCGCCAAAGTCAGGATCTGATAATAGGATCCCATAGAAAATCGAGGAAAGCACTAAAAACACACTTCTTTCACTAAAAAGATTTTATTCACTGAAAAGTTAAAAATAAAAAATATTTTACAAAAAATAAAAAACGACTTCAAAAACACTGAAAGCTTAAAAATAATATAAGAATAGGTACAGACAACATCACACTTCTATATTGAAGTCGGTGACAAATTTTAACACTTTCTAGAAGATTATCGTTTGGCGCCGACTTCAATACAGAAGTGTGATGTTGTCTGTACCTATTCTTATATTATTTTTAAGTTTTCTGTGTTTTTGAAGTCGGTTTTTATTTTTTGTAAAATATTTTTTTGTAGTTACGGGACAAATATTATGTATGGAATACAGAAATATATTCCGGTCTGGGCGTATGTGCATGTGATATGTAATATATTCTATGTTTGTAACTTTGATGACACGGTTAGCGCAGAGGTCGAATGATCGCCTACTGCGCAACGGGTCGCGGGTTCGATTCCCGTACGGGACAAATATTTTGTATGGCCGACAGAATTTTTTTCCGGTCTGGGCGTATGTACATGTGATATTCTATGTTCGTAACTGCACCCACAACACAGGAGAAAATCTTAGTGTGGGGCGACGTTTTCAAAAAGAAAAAAACTGCACCTACGACACAGTTGAAAATCCTAGTGTGGGCCGACGTATTTATATCAAAACACTTTCATTTCTGAGTGACTGACAGATTACGCACAGCCATAATTAAAAGGCACAAAAAGCGGAAATTTGACATGTGTGTTGGAAATTCGCCATCTAAGGGGGTAAAACTAAAAAATAATAGTTTGTATGGAACCTCTATGACATTTATGCGGGCGAAGCAGCGGGCAAAAGCAAATATTTTATAAAGTTTCACAAAATTCCGCTGATCAGATATTTTCTTTTAATACAATGAAGTGATCTTTACATAAATCGAACGGAAATTTATGTTAATTATTTTTTACTTTTTTATAATCAACTCACGCTTGACCATAAATGTTACGAAATTTAAAAGATTCCTAAAATACTGTTTTACTGTTCATAATCATATATAATACATAGGCTCGAATAAAACTCTATTATTTAGCTACATGTATAATGTGCTGTTGATTCTACCTTCTAAAGCTTTGATGCAAGGCGTTGTGAATAAAGGGGGGTAACATTAAGTATTTAAAGGAATTCAGCAATAAAGTTTTATAGGAAACATTATTTTGAACCTATAAATCGTTGCATATTTACTTGAAGAAATTATCATACTGGTTTATTAACACTGCTCTGTGCTATATGGCCGCGGCAATAAAATATAAACATTTGGGAAATAAATATTTACCACTTTTCTTTCAGCATTTTTTGTATGCATTTGATTTAACATTTCGTCTTTGACTTCTTTTATTAGCGATTTTTACACATAAAATAACTTATAGAAAAAAAGAACGAAAAACATATTTTTTTACACATAAAATAATTTAGGAAGAAGGATTAAAATAGTTTTCTCCTTTATAATACCTAATCCATTATTTACACTATTCACCATATTACTACACTAATCTATAATAATAATGAAAGTTAACAAAATAAACGCAAACTGCAAAATAAAAATTCGATCGTAAAGAAACACGTAATATATTTTTTTGCGCCCGCGACACGAATTGACATGACCATACCCTGAGACGACTTGGCGAGTACTGTCTTATATGGAGCGCGATTGCAACCAAGCGAAATTATACAATTTTCGTCATTTTCCTAAATATTTTATATGACATCAAAAAATCTGTCTTCACAGTTCACTAGATAATAACGAACTACATGTTTTGATATAACTTTTATACTATTTTATGTATATTTCGATTTCAAATCGTGGTTTTAGTTTTTGATTTAGACCTATGTTTGGATTTTTTTTCTATCGAGTGAAATGGAGTAAATCGTGTTTCTGCTTTCACAGTTCACTAGATTATACCTTCAAGTTTAAGGTGTGTGAATTTCAGAATTGTGGGTTCTAATATTATCCAGATCTAGGCGTTCTAAGATCGGCAAATTTGGGAAATCCTCGCCTTAAAATAACCGTAAATAGTTTTCAACCAATTATTATGTATACCACATTATTTACACATTAATGAGGTTATTGCTAACTCTATGAATATTTCTTTTTTTCAACACTGAACTTAGCGCACTCTGCTGGTGCATTTGAAAACTAATTCACGTTCCAATTAAGCATCAGCATAATTCGGCATTGTGCACCACTGAGTCGCATTATGCTCTGTAATTGGAAAACTACCACAGCCCCTTTAAAAGCGAGCCCGATGAACACTGAAACTTGTCTGACAAACTGCCGCCTCTCTATATCAGTAATTTGCGCTATGTCTTTTCGCTTGCGAGATCTGTGTGGCTCAGCTGGGGTAACGTTACCCCAGCTGAGCCACTCATATCTCTGAAACGCGCAAATGACAAACTCTGAAACTAAGCCGACAAACTCTGGACATTATAGCGGCATACTCAAACAATCATACTTTTTTTGTGGCTCAGCTGGTGTCAACCACCTTGCAGGCCAAGACTTCCGCTTACCGAGTCAACTGGCACATCCACCGCTTAGTTCGCATATTGGTGGCATCTGGGAAAGGCTCATTCGTAGTGTCAAAGCGACTCTAAAATTTGTAATGAAAGAAAGAGTCCCTAGAGACGAGACTCTTGTGACGTTTTATTGTGCGAAGTAGAAGAGATTCTCAATAGTAGGCCATTAACACACGTGTCTGTACATCTGATACTTCTTTTTTAACACCTACTCGGTGTTAAAAAAGATGTATTGTGTACTTCGCACTTCACCTAATCTTCCAGTTTGTACTACGGCACCTGCCGATTTATACTCTAGGTCAGGAAACAATGGCGAATAACAAAGGTTAGCAAAGGTTTGCTGATATGTTTTAGGCTAGATGGTTAAAAGAAGTTCTTTCTTGTTTACTACCACGCACCATGACAAACAAGCGCTGAAAATCAACTACGTGTTGGTGATATGGTGCTTGTTGTTCACCGGACTTCTGAGAGAGGTTACTGGTCTGGATAGTCTGATATACTGGAATAGTCGAAGATTTTATTCTGGAGCCGACGTTGACGTAGTGTCGTCGATGTAAAAACCTCTAGTTACCGCTAGTACCACTACCTTCAAACCCCAGGACGGAAGAATGTGTCTTTTATAGGTTTCTATTGTAATAATGTTTTTGACTTCTCTTGTAAATATATTTATAACGTTTTTACTAAGCTCAGAGTTTTGGATATTTTTGTAAACCTTACTTCTGCAAACCAGCTCCGTCAACCTTATATGTTTTAATTACATAGACCAGGGGTCTCCAAACATTGAAACCTTAGAGCCATAATGTTGGCAGCGACTTAGCTATGTCCCTGATATTGGCGAAGTCTATGGGCGGCGGATACCGCTTACCATCAGGTGGGCCGCTGCTCGTCTGCTACTTACAGCAATAAAAAAATGTTTACTTCAGTATGTTCCAAGGGCCAAAACAGTTTTATTTTTTCCGCCGTTAACTATATTTCTAGACTAGTCGCAGTTTGCGTAACCTAAGCAAACATACGCATTTTTGCATTTCAATTAATTACTTAAGCTGTCGCGGGCCGGATTGATGCCACTGGCGGGCCGTAGTTTGGAGACCCCTGACATCTTAGCCTGACATAGACTATAACTTTTAAATTTTTAATTTTGAATTAAATTATATAATGGCGAGGACAGGCATAAGAGTTGGTTTTACAGCTCATAAAATAAATATAGGTACCTACGTGGTACCTACACATTATTATTGTCAGTAGGTGAGTGGGGGGAAGATCGAACGGATTTTTGATGAGATGAGCAGTGTTGTTTTTGAATTCTCGTAGAACAGTACACATTGAATTATATTAAATTATATTTGGAGTAAGTAAAGTGCAAAGACTTTATTCTTCTATCATATCAGTAACATCGTTCTAAATCTCTTTAAAATCAGAATAGAAAGTAAATCAAAATAAAATCCCACGAAAATGAAAGAGGGGAAAGATCAAAGGGTGAGCTGGAAAGATCGAAATAGTTTTAAAATCGTTCAAAAAAGTAATAGAGCTTATTTGCGGTCACTAGTCTATGGCGTAAAGTGCAGTGAAAACTTAGAATAGTGTTTAGTGTCAAAATACCTACCTTTAAAAAACAAAGTTAGACCAAGTAACGTCTTTTACGTATTTAATTCTTACCCCACCGGGGAAAGATGGAAGGTAAGGTTCTCAAACATTTTTCATTTTATTGTTTAAGGTTTCATTGAAAATTTAAAAAAATGCAATCATCGTTAGACTAAAGTTATGATTTTTGAAAGAGAGAAAAATATGACAGTTAGAAGTAATTAGTGTAGGTACGCTGCTTCTTGAAAGAGGATGTAGTGACTAGAATTGAGAAAGGTACGCTTAGATGGTTTAGTCACGTTCAGAAGATGGATGGAAGAGGATGACCCCTGCGGCTCCATCGCCTAACGTATAGCGAGTGCATCGCTATAAGGGCGGTAGACGTGAGCCGACAAGCAGCACAATACAGAGGATTGTGCTGCTTGTCCTCTGTATGTCCTATATGTCATCTGTATCGCCCCGTATTTCCTTTGTATTGACTCGCATGCCCTCTGTATTGTCCCCTATGTCCCTTGTATTGTACTGTATCTAGTAACGCCTTTTAAATACTCAGTCGGAATCTGAAATAATTTAATCAATAGAAATATTAATAGTGGTCCCCCGGCGTGACTACCCTTGAATCAAAATATTACTAGGTATATTAAAGTCAACCATCACATTTTATTTTTTACTTTTAAAGATTTTTGTGTCGGTTGCTATAAAAATTTTTTATATGAGGAAATCTTATTAGGGTAAGTTTGAGAACATCTGCCTGTTAGTATGAATTTCGAAAACGGGGAAAGATCGAAACTTTAGTATTTTCATCTTACCCCGTCAAATATTGATGGGTAAAGACGAAATGTACTAAATACTAAATTATGATAAACAGCCACATTTAGATTTAATAACACAACTCAGAGTGGAAAATAATGTGTATATCAATAAATAAAATACTCATATCTACCTCGTAAATAGAGTAGCAGAACATGGGGTAAGATTTAAGCGTAAAAGTCACACAGATAGAAATTTATATTTTTTACCCACCATATACTCAAAGCAGCAAGTGCTGAGGGGTGGGACGTAACAAAATGGCGGTTTTAATAATGTTGTCAGCGCTGAAAAAGCAGCATTAAGTCTGACGTTATGGACAGGTTTTCATGTTTCCCCGATTTTCATCTTGCCCCCACTTACCCTACTTACATTGAGATCGTTCGATATTTTTTAAATAGTGGCATGAATTCTGTAAAATACACAGCCAAATGTACTGTTTGATTTTAATTTTGATGTTGTTGTTATTACAATATGAAAAAGTATTTCTGGTGCGATCACCAGAAACACTGTCAGTAAAAGATCACCAGAGCCTTGATGAGTAGAGCACTATGAACCTAGCAACATTGACATAAATTCAACATGGCCGCTGCTCAAAAAAGGTGGATAAAGGTTAGATTCCAAACCTAGCAATATGGGTATCAAATGAAAGGCCTTGAAGACTAGAGCATTAGGTACCTAGGAAAATCGACCTAAATTCAACATGGTCGCCGCTCAAAAAAAGGATAAAAGTTTGTTTTCAAACCCAGCAATATGGGTGTCATATGAAAGGCCTTGATGAGTAGAGCACTATGAAGCTAGCAACAGTGGCATAAATTCAACATGGCCGCCGCTCAAAAATGGTGGATAAAGGTTAGTTTCCAAACCTAGCAATATGGGTATCAAATGAAAAGCCTTGAAGACTAGAGCATTAGGTACCTAGGAAAATCGACCTAAATTCAACATGGCCGCCGCTCAAAAAAAAGGACAAATGTTCGTTTTCAAACCCAGCAATGTGGGTACCAAATGAAAGGCCTTGATGTTTAGAGCACTATGAACCTAGCAACACTGACATAAATTCAACATGGCCGCCACTCAATAAAGGTGGATAAAAGTTCGTTTTCAAATCTAGCAATATAGGTATCAAATGAAAGGTCTTCAAGAGTAGAGCACTGTGGACCTAGCAATATTGACGTAAATTCGACATGGCCACCACACAAAAAAGGTGGATTAAAGTTCGTTTCTAAATTTAGCAATATAGGCACAGAATAAATAAATAAATAACAGTACTAAAGTACAGAAGGATCACTCTCGAAGAAAAGCCAAGTTTAGGTATGAAAATTTACCTACTCTTACGACCTTCATCTGACTGCACGGGAAATTGAAATTTATTGCATGGCACGAGTGTTCCAATTCCGTTACGCGTCGCTGACCCGATACCGATTTGGCGATAAGAGCGGGGTTCCCACTCACCGATATGTAGTTATCGGTACCGAAACAAATCTAAATTATTACGTGCGACGCGGCCAGCGTCGCACGTAATAATTTAGATTTGCCTAGCCGAGCGGCAACCTTTAGCCATAGACCGCCCCGCCGGTGCGCCGGCCAAACATACCTAAACTGCGGAGTGAAACCCCCCTGATATAGGTATCAAATGAAAGGCCTTGAAGAGTAGAGCACTATGAACCTAGGAAAATAGCACAAAATTCAATATGGCCGCTGCTCAAAAAAAACGGATAAAAGTTCGTTTCCAAGCCCAGCAATATGGGTATCAAATGAAAGGCCTTGATCAGTATGAACATTGCAACATTGACGTAAATTCAACATGGCCGCCGCTCAAAAAAGACATAAAAGTTGCTTTTCAAACCCAGTAATAGGGGTATTAAATGAAAGTAGGCCCTGAAGAATACCTAGCCTAGAGCATTACGAACCTACGAAAATTGTCCTAATTTCGAAATGGCCGATGCTCAAGAAAGGCAGAATAAAGTTGATTAATTATGGAATAAAATGGAGGAAAAAACTAAACACTGTGTTAAGCATTTTGATGGCGAAACGTAGTTCGCGGGCACAGCTAGTTTTTAATAAAAACTATGTCTTTAGTGAGTTATGCATAGTTAAATTATGTCAAACAAAATTATGAATAATAACAGTTATGCGTTTTAGGGTACCTATGCTTAATAAAATTATGGCGAACCAAATTATACCTTTCAAAGATTATGATTTTTAATATTATGTCTTTCGACAATTCTGCATTATAATATTTATGCCTATTGATATGTTATGCCAAATATTATTATGCTTTTTGATTTTTATGTCATATGATTTATGCCAATCGAAATTATGACAATTAACAGTATGCGTTTCAAAGTGTCACCGTTTTACCCTTGTTGCCTAAGGATTGTGTTCCGGATGGATTAAATTACATTGTTTCACAAATTGACGATTTCGAGGATAAATCTGATTTGAAAAAGTTCATAAAGTCCTACATGGAGTTTTGGATGAAACGCCAAGATTCTTAGAATGTATTCGGGAAGCGCCACAGAACTACGAATTATGCAGGTTGGCATCGTGCGATCAACGGCATGTATAGAACGAGACGAGCAACAATTGTTCAATTTCTAAATAATTTAAGGCGAGGAATTTCCACGTGCAAGCCCATATGTTCCGCACTTCACACCGTTCATTTGTACATGACGTTAGCGCGGACGCGGCCACTGAACAGGCGCCAACATCATGTGCCGCACAGTAAAAATATAACAGTGCAACAAGGACGTTTTATATCGTATGCAATATACTTTTTGCTAGGTTACAAATAAGTATTGATTTATAAACTGAGGTAAGTACCTACAGTAATACAACCAATAAAGATACAGCTTTATGACTTCATTGCTATTTTTTATTGTATCTTTACTTGTATGTAAATATGGACACTTTTTAATTGTTACATTACATAGTATTTTTATTTGACAAACAACCACGTGATTTTTTTAATAACTTAAAAAATAACAAAGTTTAAAAAGCTTTTATTTGCTAGTGACGTCATTGTACTCGTCCACCATTATAATACCGATACAAACATATATTTTATAAGAAAGAGACGTAAAGCAATTATCAATAATTAGACTTTTTCAAGATTCATCATAATTAGACCGTTTTTTCACAATTTCAAAGGTTTTAAATGTTTCTATGATGTGTTATTAATAAAATGTAAATTCAAATTTTATGCATATTTCTATTGTGCAGTATAGAATGCATCACTAGAATACAAGAAATGCTCGATTAGCTAGAAGTAGTATTTAAAACAAAAGCTAAGAATATGACTGACGCGGCGGCATATACAGGCTGTCCCAGAAGCCGACGTCAAGCCGAAAGCAGGTGATAGACTACCTTATATATGTTATCAGAAAAATATGAAAAAAATCTAAGTCACCTATTTAAAAAAAAATCTAACATTAAAAAAAATTGATAAAATTTACACCCTGTGACGGTGTTTTCACTGTTGTTGCTACAATTCTTGACTTTTCTAAACATTTTCTTTTGTTTTGTAATCCTGAATAATGTTTCTGTATACTCTAATCTAAAATTTGTATGATACTTGGTAGATAATTTCTACGATTGCAGACAATATTTTTTTTTCCAAAAACAGGCAGTTTTGAACAAATTTTTCTTACGTACTTAAAATTTATTCTAATGTACCCATGGTTTGCTTTAAGGCCGTAACTTTAACATTCTAGTTTGAGTGAGACCTGGAGAGTCATTTTACGAAGTGTGAGAGAGACAGATAGTGAAATATATTAAAAACACAAAAATTGTTTAACATAATTTATTTAAATGTCAAGATTTACAACAGGTGTTCAAACTGTCTTCCTTCAGCTCTAATGCAGGCTCGACATCTTCTTAAAAAAGATCGGGCTATCAAACGGGCGAATCTTCCATTATTAACAAAATCATTTGCTTCTATTCTTCTTTGCCGTAGGTCAGTAGGTTTTTGTAGCATTGTTTGACAAAAAGCAACACGGGGTCGATGGTCCCGGGGTAGTAGAATTTGTACTCGCTGTACGTGTTACGGGTGTAGCTGATTTCTTAGCAAAATCCGATGGGCTGTACTTTTGGGTACTCCTGTGCTTCTCTCTATTCCACGTACAGAAATACTCCGATCTTCTTCGACAATGTCTAGTACAACGTCCTCGTAAGGGGGACGAAATCTTCTTTCACTATGTACTTGGTTCGGCAGTCGGCCCTCTGAGAAGAGTAATCGGTGCACATTTATAAAGACTCGATGATCCGGAAAACGAGCTGCATTTGGGTACCTCTCACGATAAAGTCTAGCTGCAGCGTTGGCATTGCATCTACATTCCCCATAAATTTAATGCATGTTGGCGTATTCTTGTGTTGTGTACGCAGACATGGTGGCACTACACAATTACACAATCAACGATAGGTAGTCCGGAGCAAAGCAAAGGTCGTCGGTAGAGACACTAAACAGTCCGAATCCAAATCACAAGCAATCAATTCCAATGAACGAAGCAGAAAGTGGTAAGCACGAAATCAACACGAACGAATACAAAAAGATGCGCAGCGAAGGAGCGAAACGTACTGATGTGTATTGTTTGTGCGTTAGCGAATAATTGGCGTCACTATCTGTCTCACTTCCACTTCGTAAAATGAATATTTTGTGTGAGACTCGCCGTCTCTGTCACGTTAGCGTCACTATCTGTCTCGCTCATACTTCGAATCTCTCCGCCTCTGTCACGTTAGCGTCACTATCTGTCTCTCTCACACTTCGTAAAATGACTCTCCCGGTCTCACTCAAACTAGAATGTTAAAGTTACAGTCTTAAAGCAAACCATGGGTACATTAGAATAAATTTTAAGTACGTAAGAAAAATTTGTTCAAAACTTCCTGTTTTTTGAAAAAAAGTATTGTCTGCAATCGTAGAAATTATCTACCAAGTATCATACCATTTTGGAATCCTTATTGAATGCGCCAACTTTTGCAGTTACTTGCCAAACTCGCATAGTACAGGGCAATTATGTTGAACGGGTCATTAATGAAATTTCATACAATACTACTGCCGTTTTCCAGGGTAGTAATGTATTACTTAGTGTTGCCTTTCCGATGATTAGAGTAAAATTAATGAGTAGTTTGAAGAAAAATATTTTAATAGATATATGTAGGTATTTTAATACAGTACTGAATAAATAAGTACCATAACTTATTTCGATTTGATTTGTTAACCGACTTCACTGACTTCACGAAGTTATGAGGTAACACATACCTCATAGCTTCGTCATTTATTAACTGATTTTCAAAATTCTTTTTGTATTCAGAAAAGTATACCCCCGAAGTGGTTCCATGCCATCAAGTCAGGATCTAGTATTAGAATCCCAAGAAAATCGAGAGAATAGGCACGTCCAACGTCTTTCCTGTTATTTTTCTGAAGCTATTCAGGTATTTGCGTCTGAAAGACATCATCTCAAGGATTCTTCCACTATGCTGAGCTTACGATGGATCCTTAACTTTAAGGAGTTAGGGAGTTAGTCTTTAGATATAAAAGGTACGTATTGACTCTCAGTTAGGTATATTCTTTCAAGTTGACTTAGAGAGCTATTATTAATTTCACGAAAAAAATAAAAATATTTTTTTTACAAAAATACCGACACCACTTCAAAACAAAAACTACTTCAAAATAAAAATGTAATGTTGTGTGTTTTATTTTATTGCTACTAAGTTGGCAAACAAGCAAACTGCCCACCTGATGGTAAGTGGTAACAGTCACCTATAATACATGTGGTTCCTGTGCGATTCGCAGTAAAACTGCAAGCCCCACAAGAACCACAGTGTACGTTGCCAACTTGTGACATCAGATGTAAAGTCACGGTACCCAGTAATTTCAGTGCCATATCTTACCCTTCACACCGGAACACAGCAATGCAAGCACTGCTGATTTGCGGTAGAAATAGGTAAGACGGAGGTATTTTTATCCTTGCCTTAGCAAGCATCAAAAACGATAGTATTTTTGTTTTTAATTATATCCCAATTTTTGTGACAGGTTTCTCTGGCAGGTATGTCATCCATCATATTATTATTAGATGAATTCGAAACAAGCTCAAACCTGTTTTTGATGTGCTACCATCATCAACGCTGGCCAAGTGCGGGTTGGTCGACTTCACACACAACCTAAGAATTTCTTTACACGTGTGCGCGCGGTCGGCGCGCCGGCGCGCTACTTAGTGGTAGGTATTTATAACGCTGCATTGCGTGAGTGACAGGGGCGTGCATGTACTAAACAAGATTATCAAGAAGAAAGCCACAAATCGCTATGAATATCAGGCAACCGTATTAGTCTCTAAGCAAACTGGTTTTAAAATATTAATTAATATTCTACCACCTTAGGCCTGTAAGAAAACTCGGGAAGTACTACACAGCTAGCGTTCTTTACCATGATGACTTTACATTTGACGACACGGTTAGCGCACAGAGTTCGAGTGATCGCCTACTACGCAACTGGTCGCGGGTTCGATTCCCAAATATTTTTAACCGACTTCAAAAAAGGAGGAGGTTATCAATTCGGTTGTATTTTTTATGTTTGTTACCTCATAACTCCGTCATTTTTAAACCGATGTCCAAAATTATTTTTGTATTCGATAGAGTATAGAGCAAGGGTGGTCTCATGGTCACCAAAGTCAGGATCTGATGATGGGATCCCATAGAAAATCGAGGAAAGCACTAAAAACACACTTCTTTCACTAAAAAGATTTCATTCACTGAAAAGTTAAAAATAAAAAACGACTTCAAAAACACTGAAAGCTTAAAAATAATATAAAAATAGGTACAGACAACATCACACTTCTATATTGAAGTCGGTGACAAATTTTAACACTTTCTAGGAGATTATCGTTAGGCGCCGACTTCAATACAGAAGTGTGATGTTGTCTGTACCTATTCTTATATTATTTTTAAGTTTTCAGTGTTTTTGAAGTCGGTTTTTATTTTTTGTAAAATATTTTTTTGTAGTTACGGGACAAATATTATGTATGGAATACAGAAATATGTTCCGGTCTGGGCGTATGTGCATGTGATATGTAATATATTCTATGTTTGTAACTTTGATGACACGGTTAGCGCAGAGGTCGAATGATCGCCTACTGCGCAACGGGTCGCGGGTTCGATTCCCGTACGGGACAAATATTTTGTATGGCCTACAGAATTTTTTTCCGGTCTGGGCGTATGTACATGTGATATTCTATGTTCGTAACTGCACCCACAACACAGGAGAAAATCTTAGTGTGGGACGACGTTTTCAAAAAGAAAAAAACTGCATCTACGACACAGTTGAAAATCCTAGTGTGGGCCGACGTATTTATATAAAAACACTTTCATTACTGAGTGACTGACAGATTACGCACAGCCGTAATTAAAAGGCACAAAAAGTGGAAATTTGACATGTATGTTGGAAATTCGCCATTTAAGGGGGTAAAACTAAAAAATAATAGTTTGTATGGAGCCTCTATGACATTTATGCGGGCGAAGCAGCGGGCAAAAGCAAATATTTTATAAAGTTTCACAAAATTCCGCTGATCAGATATTTTCTTTTAATACAATGAAGTGATCTTTACATAAATCGAACGGAAATTTATGTTAATTATTTTTTACTTTTTTATAATCAACTCACGCTTGACCATAAATGTTTCGAAATTTAAAAGATTCCTAAAATACTGCTTTACTGTTCATAATCATATATAATACATAGGCTCTAATAAAACTCTATTATTTAGCTACATGTATAATGTGCTGTTGATTCTACCTTCTAAAGCTTTGATGCAAGGCGTTGTGAATAAAGGGGGTAACATTAAGTATTTAAAGGAATTCAGCAATAAAGTTTTATAGGAAACATTATTTTGAACCTATAAATCGTTGCATATTTACTTGAAGAAATTATCATACTGGTTTATTAACACTGCACTGTGCTATATGGCCGCGGCAATAAAATATAAACATTTGGGAAATAAATATTTATCACTTTTCTTTCAGCATTTTTGTATGCATTTGATTTAACATTTCGTCTTTGACTTCTTTTATTAGCGATTTTTACACATAAAATAACTTATAGAAAAAATGAACGAAAAACATATTTTTTCACACATAAAATAATTTAGGAAGAAGGATTAAAATAGTTTTCTCCTTTATAATACCTAATCCATTATTTACACTATTCACCATATTACTACAATAATCTATAATAATAATGAAAGTTAACAAAATAAACGCAAACTGCAAAATTAAAATTCGATCGTAAAGAAACACGTAAAATTATTTTTTTGCGCCCGCGACACGAAGCGACATGACCATACCCTGAGACGACTTGGCGAGTACTGTCTTATATGGAGCGCGATTGCAACCAAGCGAAATTATAGAATTTTCGTCATTTTCCTAAATATTTTATATGACATCAAAAAATCTGTCTTCACAGTTCACTAGATAATAACGAACTACATGTTTTGGTATAACTTTTATACTGTTTTATGTATATTTCGATTTCAAATCGTGGTTTTAGTTTTTGATTTAGACCTATGCTTGGATTTTTTTTCTATCGAGTGAAATGGAGTAAATCGTGTTTCTGCTTTCACAGTTCACTAGATTATATCTTCAAGTTTAAGGTGTGTGAATTTCAGAATTGTGGGTTCTAATATTATCCAGATCTAGACGTTCTAAGATCGGCAAATTTGAGAAATTCTCGCCTTAAGTGACTTTGAGCCTTCTTATTTAACACATTCACTGCCTTATTACAAAAATTATTACAAAAATCCTGCCAGGTGCTACACTATTTTTTTTTAATAATGTTCATGTTATATGTGTCTACTCATTAAATATAAATTGAAAATACTGTATATTTGTTGTAAGGTTTTCAAGTTTATTTACATGTCTATGTGTGCTTACGAAACGACGCGCGTTTGCCGAGACTACCAACTAGTAATAAACCATACAAATTATTCGGGATGGTCACTCGGAACCGAGTGTGCGACAACAGTGGTACCGCATGCCTCCACTCGGATCCTAGTGTTCGGCAGTGAAAGGGTTAAGGCCCATTACAAGCGTTCACGTCTCTATACTTTAAGTTAACACTGGCAGACTTTCGTCATTGTAAGCACTGCTGGTAGTGCTATAAAGTAGTGCCTAGGGGGAAAAACGAACTTTAGAATTAGGTAAGTCAAAATTCTTACCATCAAACTGAAACAAATACGAGTGGTTATTTGATGCTCCCCTTTTCCCTTCCAATGGAACCGTAATCAGTATTACCTGTCTGGTCTACCCACGCTTTATATCTGACGTACTTAATGTTCCTCTTATAAAACATTCAAATGTTTGCTTACATATTCATAACCAGATAATTTCTGGCAACACCGTAACCGTTCTGAATTCGCGGTACACGAAGTGTGTAAAATATCATGAATTCTAGATTAGAAATTAAGTCTCATCTATATATTAATATTTATCGTACACAATCAAAACAAAAACAAAATATATACAATCAAATGTACAAGGGCGAGCTTATCTTTTTAAGAGATCTCTTCCAGCCAACCCCAGATGTTGTATGAAATTATATTAGCGGGAAGATGGTGTACATTTACATAAATCTCATCTATATTACATAATAATATAATGTTGCTCGGCAAATATGCAGTTTGTAATCAAAGTGAGCTAATTTAGCCTAGCGACAGTTCAAATATTTTAAGAGAAAGAACTGGTTCATTGGAGCACATTGCTCCCGTTTTGAGAGCAACCTTATTTTGGTAACTATTTCATCGATCTTTACTCTGGACTACTATCTTGTGGTATTAATATTTTTCTGAAAATGACTGCGCTTTTTTATCAATCTTCCACTGCATGAAAATATCGTATGCCGCCAAGTATTTATCCTTTGACTTTGGCGGCAACAAACTATTACTCGCGCTTTGCGCCTCCATAATTATTTCCGGCGGAGTTAATAATATGGATTCTTCTTCACTTGGACTCGACATATTTGTAGGTAATCAATTACAACAAAAAGGCAAAAAAAATTATTTGCGGGAAAATGCCGCGCGCCTTTTTTTTTCGCGCGCTGCCCGGGCATGGCTAAACTCTTCATACAGCCAACAAAAAAGAGCTAAACAGCCAAAATTCTAAACTAAATAAACCGAATACTTTAGTTTTTTAAAAACAAGTTTGTGTGAATTTTTAATCATTTATTTTTGTTATAGTTATTAATTATTGTTTTTAAATGTTTGTGTTTAAATGTCGTTGTTAATTTAATATTTAGTTTAAGTAACCAGTAGTAGGCTGTTAATTTGTTTCTAATTGGCAGCCGCATAAAGTCGTGATTAAAAAAAGTATTAAGCGACTAATTTAAGAATGCGTACTGGACATACATTTACTTTGCAATCTTGAACAAATTAGAATTTGTCGTGTTAAGATTACCGCACTTGTGCGATTATGTAAAGTGAAAAGCACTCGTGTTTAATATACTGAATAACGGGTCTAAATGCAAGGTAATAAGACCCACTTTACGAGCAAGTGTGTTGGAAAATATATTATATACATATATTTCAAAGAGGTTTCTAATGTTTGGCATAATTTTTTTTGGAAATTGTCATTTTAAAACCAAATTATTTTTCAACACACTTGCTCGTAAACTGGGTTTTATTACCTTGCATTTAGACCCGTTATTCAGTATATTAAACACGAGTGCTTTTCACTTTACATAATCGCACAAGTGCGGTAATCTTAACACACGTTCCTATCATAATGGCAATTCTTTTTACGAGTGATAATATAACAAACAAATTGTTGGATGAATTTGTTTTGTAATAAAATACTCGTAAATAGAAAATATATTGCATGCACTTGAAAACATTAACATTAATTCATTAGAATTTGAATTCTGATACAAAAACTCAGGGGTTGCCCTTTTTAGATAAGTTACATATTTCGTTCAAGTCTTAATGTAAAGGGGAAGAAAACTACAATAAACAGCCCGTTTCAGAACATGCAGATACATCCAAAAATTATTATCGTTCAGATAATCCGTTACGTTGTAGGAAGCTTTTGCGCAATTTTTATTTATTTATTAATAGATAAGTTTTGAATGTTGAAAGGAATCTTGTTGTAAAGGCGAAAACCCAATGCCTTCAACGAGTATTCTACTCTTTAGCCCTAATACGATAAGAAATTAGTTTATATTTGCCTTGTAAATTAAGATTATGACAGTCGCTATTCATACAATTCAAGATGTTTCTTAACATAATACGTTTTCATAAATATATTTCAATGCTAATGTAAGAGTATTTTTGTCTTGAAATTTGTCTTTCAGGAAGTCTCTACACTCCTTTTTGGAGACTTCACTAAGCGCGCGCTATGATTCATCTGGGCCACTTTAAAGTATTTAACCCGGCGTGAGTTAGGTCGGGTATGTCATACCCGTGAAGTTTTTGAACGGAAATTATTTAATGTTACTGTTGCCATGTGAGTCCTGTTGTTGCAATAGCTGGAGGTGAGGGCGCCAGGGGTAAGATACAGTGTCAAGTTTAGTATTGCGCTGGCGACGATGGCAGATACAGGTGCACAAACGTGACTTGGGTATGTCACACCCGACCTCGTAGTCGGTGTTACATTTTTTTGCAGACTGTAAGTTTATGATTTATTAGTTATATAGAGGAATTTGACATTTTTTTTAATTTCTCAAGATGTCTTATGTACATAAGATATTTAAAAAAAACAGAAGGAAATAGCTCTTAATTTGGGTTCCAGAATAATTTTATATACTTTGGTGTCTTATTTGCCTTCAAAAAAAAACTTGTGCTGGTTATGTGAATTTTACGCCATGATGAAAATACAAATGTGTTTGTTAGTGTTTGTTTGTTATGTTGTGCATGTTTTTTTTAAATGGGAGAAGCCAGTATATATGCCAGTAAACAAGCAATTTTTATGTGCGGAAATTATGATGATTTGTAGGTGTAACTATCTCAGTGTTTTATGACATGACTTGATAAGACTTTCTAGTTCCTTTTTAGTCACAATAATTTAAATATACTATTCATATGCTGGTTAACCTAAAAATTGCGATTTTGCTTGATTTTTATGCGAAAGAAAGTAAAACCACCTAAACTTGTAATTGTTCAAAGAAAATTTTGAGCCTGTTATTTCAATAAAAAATAACGCGTTTTGTACAAAATGCTGATATTTAATGTACTCACCTTCTTAAATGGATCGTATTATATATATATCTTAAGCATAAATGCTAATTACACAATCATAGTATCAAAAATTTAACATCAAAATTTTGGGTATATCGTACCCACCTCATAGCTGGTGTAACAATTTCTCACCTCATTCACGCCGGGTTAAGCGGAGCAAATTTCAATTATTTAATGTTTTTTACTTTAGGTTTTTTATGCAGCTTATGACTGATGGACACCTGTCATTAAGTTGCCTTGCCAAATAGAAATGAAAATTTTTGTTACAGCTTTGGTACACGCGGCAGGGATCAAAAGGTCGACACCCGTCAAAAACAATGTTCCGTGTTCATTGGTTCAATCCTACAGTCAATGACGACTGGTTTGGTTACCTTCAAATAACCTAAGGGAAATTGGTTTCTAGTCTTTGCAAGTGTCCTCCGCAATCGGGACTTTCATTTACGACTTCAAGGAGATAACGGGCAAAAATATAAATACGTTTCACCAAGGACTAATTTCCCAACTGCCAGACATCTTTGTCTGCCTCCTTAGGAAAAAATAAAGGATAGATATTATTTATTCCTTAAAAACAGCTTCACGTGACTCAAATCGGCGTTAATTCGTGCAATTTGCATTGCATCGTGGAATAAATGTTTTTGACATTTTATTGTATATTAGCTGTGCCCGCGAGTTCGTTCGCTTGGATGTCGGAAAATAACAACATGTCGCACATTTTTTTCCCGTTTTTGCAACATTTTTCCTCGATGCTCACTGCTCAGCTCCTATTAGTCGAAGCGTGATGATAGCCTTCCTCGATAAATGGACTATCCAACACAAAGAATTTTTCAATTTGAATCAGTAGGTCCTGAGATTAACGCGTTCAACCAAACAAACAATCAAACAAGCTCTTCAGCTTTATAATTGTGTATACATATTGTATACCTATGTAAATTCGAATAGAATGTGTATAAAATATGAACAAAAAACAATTTGACCTCCCGCGTTTTTACTAATTCTTCCGCTTATTCGGTCAAGGACAGATTCTGGTTTGGGCAGATTCTTGATACGGCAGTTTCTTTTCTTGGTAGATTCGTTTTACGGTAGAAGTAATATGAACAACATCAACACATTGATTTACTACCAAACATAGATAACGCATGAACGTTTGAAAAGTGGGCCGGTGAAGAACTGCCCAATCGGGCCTCGTGCAGTTCTTTTCCATGCGTTGGAGCGACAACGCGATAAGCAATTTTGAGCATTATGTTTGAGAGTATAAAGTCAATATTTTCTTGTAGCAATTACTAAAACGTCAAGTTTAATGTGGCTAGGTATGAAATGATGTAACTCCACACGGTTGTACTTCAAATAGTTGCCGTAATAATAAAGAATAAGGTTGAATTCGATAAATACGGTACTTTCTTTATGGTAATTTTAATTCGGGTGTGCATATTCAACTACCTATTTAACAGCGTACAAATGTATAGTCTATAAGGTGACAGATTTCAAGCGCGTTTTTGTATGAAGTGCTCTATCTACGTTTGGTAGTAAATCAATGCATCAACAACACAATTAATGACAAGCAATTATTTGTCATAAAAAGAATCTGCCGTATCCAGAATCTGCCCAAACCAGAATCTGTCCTAAATCGAATCATCCGATTCTTCGTGTGAAGGCTCTCTCGATTTCCGAACAGTTGTAAACATTTTTTTTTGCACATGTTTGGTATCGGTTAGGATGTATACATATTCAAGGATTAATAGTTGCTATTTTTGAAATTTGTTTAGAACTATACTTATTTTTGGAGTCAATAAAGTCTGTGTTGAATAATAATTAATGAATTTATATATGAATCGGCAATTAGCGTTTAGTCGCCTTCGCCTTATGAAAATATTTCAAGCCGTAGCTTTTTATAAACACATACACGCAATAAACTTATAAAGGAATAAATACTGTTGCCCCCAAAGTGAAGTGAATATAGAAACACAAACAATTTGATTCTAATAAGCATCCGAGCTTGCGTTTGTAGTTAAGAAGCTTATCACAAAATCGTGAACCTCTGCTGTCTGAAATTCGGGGTCTCGATGTAAATGAACCAAATGACATTTTAATAAACCTCACCTCGCAGTGCATAATATCAGATAAGTCATGAACACATTACATAATACTTTTAAATTCTTACAATTAAATAGTTTTGACCGCTAAATCTATTCCTTTGTATCATAACCAAAAAAAATATTACTCGTAACGATTTGTTGCTTACATTTCTCTATTTGTTTGAAAAATATATTTATAATAATTATTATATGAGGTCAATCAAATATATTCCTACACACTGTTAAGGTTATATTATCTTAATAAACTTTATTTCTCGCCATAATCAAGTCACTGGGCTCTTTGAAACTAAGGACATGTTTAGCAATAATGGTTATTATAATGGTTATTATGCAGAATCTCTTTTTACATAAAACTTAATATTTTTGTTCTCTTTGAGCTTGAACCGCGAATACATCACGAAGCTCATTGCATATACAGCCTAATGTAGGTACAATTGATTGTGTGTAATACGAAAATGGTAATTAGCTAGAAATAGTGATTATACCAATATTAATGTTTATAGTTATTTTGACTATAGCATATAAAATTAGTACTAATTAAGATATTATTTCAAATACTATGTAAACATTTTGCACATTGACTTTGTTCAATTGGATATGTGAGACTCTCAAAATTATAAAACATGTATGTAACACCATATTCTTGCAAATAAATGGTATTATTACTATTACACTATGATGGTGCACCCAAAAGATTGTTTAACGTAATGTTTGATTCAGATGAATAGATTTATTTGTTACTTAAAATCTTTTAGTTCTAACAAACAAATTACGTTTGCAATTACATTTGAAGCTTTTGTTTCTGTTCTTGTTCTTATATGTAGCAGTATCGAAAGGTGCGACATAAGGAATTCCACAATTTTTTTTAAACTATTATCGATTTATTTTTTATCACAAGCGGCCCCCGGTAAATTGAGAATTTTCACAATTATGTGTCAAACATAGATTTGGCCCTCTATGCCGATTTAAAAAGAGCTCTCAAAGTTAATTTCACGTTTATCAAGTAAAATTATATTTGATTATGTTTCAATGTATGAAATGTAATTGATTATTATTGTCAAACATCGCTTTGTACTTTGTTTTACGAATGCAAGATAAACTTTTATCGCGAATTCGCAAACTGCTAAAAAAATCGCAATTAATCGAGCATAGACATACGTCGCTTAGAAATAAGTACTTACGATTCGCCAAAGATTTAAATCACAAACTCGATTGCTTACGAAGAACAGTCAGCAAAACTGTAACACTTCACGTAGAGATCGGAACACCTGTTACGTAGAGCAGAGCGCGAACGACCACTCAATACGGAGGTGCAGCGGAAACTATGATTTAGTATATAGGGCTGCACAAAACGCTTCCAGCGCACAACCCCGAAGGGGGAACTGTGGGAACTGTCTAATTATACTGCGGCGCGTTATTAATAAAATTATATTGAGTACGATCGTAAATAAAATGTTTTTTGCAAAAATTTTACTAACTGCAATGATGAAAATAAATATTTTTTATCAATGTAAAACATAATTCGAGCAGATTTTTGTGGTTATCCATACGTTACGTGATAAATTGTGAATAAAGGTATTTTATTTTTAAGCTTTTAGGTTAATCCTAATGTATAGTTGTTTATCATACCTTGCAAACCACAGAAAAGTGTTTTTATACTCCTTGACATACACTTGAGTTGAAATTTTTCATATAACTAAGCTGATCTCCGGTGGCAATAGAATGTGCGACATACCGCGCCGCGTCAGGATGTTAGATTACATTCCTTTTTCATATATAGTTACACATTATTGCAGGATTGCAGGATTATTTTTGGACTCCCCGCCAATATTTAATGTAAAATAAAGAAATTAATATAAAAGGTCTGGGTTTAAAAAAATGTGTTTAAAGTCACGTATTACGACCTCTTACGACGATAGCACACGTGTGCTCATCGTCGTCCTGTACCTCTACCATGAGTTGCCATCGATTGCACACTGTAGTTAACTACAGTCGCTAACGTGTTAACGCAGACGATATCGTTTTCGATAGTCACCGTACCATGAGTTACTTTTGCATTTACCTGACTTCGTAACGTTAACTCGATAGTATAGTAAACGATACAAAGGGTACAGACTACTTACAGGTAATTATTTGTTGTCGTCATGTTGGTAATACGCTATAATCCGTCCTCGCAAAAAGGTAGCTCAATTCGGTTTCTTACCATATTGTTATGAAAGATTTAATTTAGTCGGCTTATACGTCAACTTCAAATTATTTCATAGGTTATATTTTTAATCATTGTTTGATTACATTCATGAAAACTTATTAGTTTTATGTTAAAGAATAAGTTTTTATTAAATGTAGGCCATGTATTGATTTAATAATGATATAGACAAGCGCTCCATGGTTCCAGTTAATGGTGCAATTCATAAGAATATATAGTAATTATAGTTTAATTGTAAGTATTAACATTGTTGTGGTAAACATTGTAACAATTTTCCATTAAAAATAATCATTTTCTATGCTTCTATGGGTTTGTTTTTTAGTACCCATCTATTTAAAGACGTGGCTACACAAAGAGACCTATTGGATTGATAATTTAAATGTAAATAGTGCAATCCGTTATAATTGAAGGATTTTCCATTATAGCTAAATAATTTAACCAATTAATTTTTTCTTTCAGGCTTTAGATCACCATTATCTCAATTGTTCTCGACGGCCCACAGGAGAATATATATATAATATTTCTTTAATTCAATAGAGTTGACAAATATGCTGAAAATTGATACCTGCCAAATGTAGTATTACAGGAGATATACAACTGCATAAGTGAGTGGGTGAATGAATAAAACTAAAAATGTTACTCCTTTACAGTATGAGTAATTATGATGAAGCATTTTATATAAAACTTTAAAAAAAAACTGATGACGTCTGACGTCGGCCAATATTCATATAAAATACTTTAATTTTAGAATATTATCTATTATGGCTTTATGTGATGTTTAATGATATGTCTGTTGTTGCAGAAGTTTAAGTTCCAAAATTTACCTGGAATTACAGTCAAATGTCCAACCATAGAAATTACTGCACAAGAAAGAACCGGTACTACTGTTATTTATTATCATTCAATAATTATCATATTTTAGCAAACTTAATAGATGAAGAAATTTGTTTAATCGACACTATTATATTATTAAAATATATTCTATTGGTATTTTACTTATTTTGTATGATTACAAGTCAGTAAAATTATATTGCTGCCAAAATCTTAATGACAGTATGAAAGTATGCAGAGTCACAGCTACAAACTCACTGGATACTTTAGCAAACTGCATATTATTATGAGGTAAAATTAGGCTAAATGATCTAAGGGTAAAATACAGTGGGAAGTTAGTCTGAAAAATACATTGTTTGTATTATTATTTTATCATAACAGCAATGGTAGGGAAGCAATTAAAGAATATTACTATAAATGCATTGTTGACTGAAAAACAGTGAATTATTGTGTTCACATTACGACTCTTACATGGTTTTTGGGTTGGGCAATATATATCACCAACAAACCTGTTTTTTCATACCATCCACCTATTTGACATATGAATCAGAATAAATTCAAATATACAGAAGATTGTTTGTTTTATTTCATATTGTTTATATTCATTGAACAGCTCACAGGAAGTTATATTTATTAAGCACTTTGATACTGAATCATGCCCATATTCTTTTACGTAAGGTAATAACTTCTTTTACATAAGATGTAAAAGTAAAAATATAGTTTTATAGGAATGTTCATGACTGACCAGTCTTATAAAAAATGGACAATCTCCATTGAAAGATACTGTTTTTGATGCAAATTCTTAATGTTTATGTTAAATAACCAGAGGTACTAGGTCTTCTGTGTTATTGCAAAGCAGCAATGCTTTTCTGTTTTATATTGAAGGATACGAAATTTCAGGCTACTGTAACTACATTCATAAGATAATAACCTACACCTTGTACACTTTGGTCATTAGAAGACTATAGTTGACTATGATCATCTAAGTAGTAGACTATTTGCTTGTTTGCCAACATTCTTGTGTAAAATATGCACAAATACAACAATTCTGTTGTTCTTTATATTAGATTCAGTATGAAATATAGACCTAGAATTTTATTGAAAATTAATATTTTTTGCTTTGTCAAAACAAGGAAATCCTACTTAGGTAAATAAATTAAAGAGTGGGCTCATGTAATTTATTTATTTTTGGTGTAAAAAATGTGTTAACATCTTTTTATTAATCTACCAATAAAAAAAATCATCAACCAATTTTTCCTTTTTAATGCAATCCAAACTATTGTGACACTGTAAAATCCAACTGCAGCTGTGGCAATAAATCAGTCCAAAAAATGAAATGCTAAAACCGAAGGTCTTGGCTGCACCATTCTGTATTATCATCAATGCCACTCAATCAAATCATCCTCCGCCACTCATCCAAAATAAATGTAGCTGTAAAAAATAAAATCTTATAATATATGCACCTTTTTAAGTTTTAACTGACTTCAAAAAAGGAGATGTGTTGACTGAATCATTTTTTTAAAATATTATGTTCACTGATTACTCCGCCAATTGTGGACCGATTTTCAAAATTCTTTCTTTTTATCGATAGAGGGATCCTGGAATAATGGAAGGAAATACTTAAATTACAGAGGCACATCCAACATATTTAATTTTTTTCTGACGATATTTAGGTAAGTAGGTACCTATTTGCATCTGATAGTCATCATATCATGTTACTGAGCTGATGATGATGGAAGGTTTCTGGTAGGTGACGAGTTTGGGAATTTTACTAAAAATATTGAAATATATTTCTTTTTCACAAAAAATTTAACCTGCTCCAAAACACCAAAAGTCTTAATTAAATACAAGAATACATACAATTATTATCACATTTTTATATTGAAGTTGGTGCCAAACTTTTCAGGTGATATTGCTTGGCACCGACTTCAATATAAAAATGTGATATTGTATGTATTCTTATATTATTTATGACTTTTTTGTGTTTTTGAAGTCAGTGTTATTCTTTGTAAAAAAATTAGGTATACCAATAGCTTTTTATTAGAGAAACAACTCTAAGAAGTTATTTAAAAAAGTTATTAAGGTTTATAATATAGAAAATAAAATGCAATTCTTTACATTTGAGGGTGTAAGAATGTTTTACCTCTCTACACAGTGACAATGATTTTTAACCACAATTCTTTTTCCATTTGACTGGCTGTTATATCCAGCTAATTCTTTGCTTCTTCATTGGACTTGTTGCACGCAAGTATGGATGTGGCATCAACAGTCCCATTTATGGATAATCTGCAAGAAATGTTTTGTAAATAAAATGTTATAGAATAGGTATTTTAACACTTTGATATAGACTATTTTTAATTTCTTATCAGCTTGTCAAACAATTCCTTAACTTCTGGGATGCCTTGTAGTTTATTGAATGTGTTATTTTGCCATACATAAGGATGACATTTTGTTTTGTTATTTCCAAAAATCCAAGTTTTGCATTTACCTACTGAAGGGGTCATACGAAGACAATCGGAATTATTACCCATATATTCACTTCAGTTGTCATAAAACAGTATTATACACTTAAGATACCTCTATGATCATAAAGCTATTAAGATCAAAACAAAATTGTATGTAACTTTTTAAAAATGATAATTTGATTTTGAGGTTACTTACATAAACTCTGTATAGCTTTCAGTTTCAAGTCTGTATTTGCTTTTAAACACCAATGCTGAAATGCTTATTTATAATACTATAATTGGCACAAATAGTTGTAATCACTCTTTTGAACTTTTTCTCACGACTGCTCTCGTATTTTAATTGTTTTCGTGTCATTGACGTATATATTATGTATGTGTTATTATTCTTGAACTCAGCCGTGGTTGGCATATTCCATGCAAAAAAAAATCACAACTTATTAACTAATTTAACTCACTTATTATTCCAAACTTGCTTAGATTATCTCTATCGAATCGAGTCTCACGCTTGAAAATGTAAGTGAGTAACGTAACTACAGAGTTATCGTTTTGTACGTTATCGTCTATCGAGTAGCTGTCAAATCATGAACTCATGGTACCAATTTCCATACAATATGCACAAAACGATTGTCGATAGCGAGCGCGTTTTCGATAGGTTCGCGACGTATCGTAAACTATTGCACTCATGGTACCGATTTTAGTTCACCGCGTTACCGCTAGGGGCGCTGTACAAAGGTCCATACAAAAATTTACGCAGTCGATATCGACTCCAAACGAATGCAAACTCATGGTAGAGCTACTGTTCGTTAGTCGAATCATCATTTTAGTTTACGTACGGAGAAGTTGAAACAAAAAAATGTAAAATAAAGTTGTATTAATTTTATAAATTTGTTGTTTTACCGCAATAAAATACCAGGATAAAATTTGGCGGGGGTTTAAAAATAACCCTATATACCAGCGGAGTGGTAATTTTTCAATACCCTTCTTATGTACGGAAGAGAACAAACCCTTCGAAGGCTAGTAAACTGCCAAGAAGCTGTCCAAATTTTAAAAGAAATAGAAGTCTGTCAACGCAAAGCCTGGTGATTACGGTGAAACACGCAAAACTTCCAAACTGTGCCGTGTAGTGACGTAATTACATCGACACTAGCCACCAAACAGTGATCATCACTTTCCCAGGGGTCAGTTTTCGATTGGAACCTAGATGCTAAACCTCATTCTAATCAACATAATGACCGCTTACTTTTATGAAAAAGAATCCATCATTTGCCGGAATTAAAATGCGGTTCAAAATCCACATGATTCTGTATCTGATAAGGCATAGGTACCTCAGTGCGTTCGCCGCGCTGGAGAACGTTCAATTCGTGCGGCATCCACTTATATGAAGGTTTCAATCTTTGTAAATGGACTAATATTGTTTTTGAATGGATTAAATTAAAATACCTGTTATTTCTTGTTTAATAAAAAGGTAAGTATTCTAATTGTTGTAAAACCTTATTATTTAGTTTGTGTTTATACGTTGTTTTTTACTGGCTGATTTTTGATATGTTTTTTTTTTATAGAAGTTTTACCGAAATATGTCTCGCCTATAATTATCATCGACTAATATTTTCATAATATTTTTACACTCCTTAATAGCAATAAGGCATAAGAATTTATCAAATAAGTCTCAAAGAGTTTATTTTAAGCTAATTGTGGTTTCATAGATTTTCGTGTATGTGATATCTTTTTTGATTCTTTTTATTTGTTTACTTACAGGCACTTCCGTTTTTTTTCAACTTGGGCTATATTTTAAATAGTTTTAATTTGATTAAAGCTTCTTCATAGACAACATTGTAATTACTATATTGATTTTTAGCCCAGCATGTCTCCACATTTCCGAAAAATTTTGATAAACACACACAGCAAGGTGTCCCTTCTAGTTAAACCGTGTCCGTTCCTGTCTGTCCATCAGTAACACATATTCTTAGTAAGTCATAATACGACTCAGTGTTAATTTCATGAAACATAATAATACGATTTGACCGCTTCGTGATCTCCTTAGTTGAGATCGCCCAGTATTGATCGAGAGGTCCGGGGTCCGATTCCCCATATGGTAAGGTTTCGAAACTACTGCCTTAACTCAATTGGGCACTATGATAATAATGTTTTTAACATTGTTGTGTTCTGATATTAAGAGGTAAGATAGTCAGTTCCTCAGCTGTTGAGAATCCTACGCGAAGCTGGCTTCCATAAGGTGTTATCGTCATTAGCTTCTAATAGTCATTAGTTAATAGAATGAATAGATTCCCAGTTGTATGTCAATAATACATAGTGCATTTACCTCGTATATTTTTAGTTTCATACTCAAACTTTAGTGAACCAAAATTTGCGAAATCCTTTGGATTAAATATTCAGAGTTTCAAATAATGATAATAACGTGAACTGTACACCAGTTATTCTATTTTGGACGTGGGGTCGCAATTAATACAGCTCTCGTCAGTGTTCCGTTCATCATTTAATTATGGAATATCTGCATCGAAATCCTATAACATCGTTTTCCAGTTATGGCTAGCATCGTTTTAATTACTTTTAGACTGGATTGGAAATGATTTAAAACTCCGGGTGCAGTCTGTTGGAAAACAATGATTTGAACTGTATTTCGACATTGCGGAGATTCTCGAGTTAAAACCCCTTCAACTTAGATATTTAGATCTAAATTTAATAGAATATGATTAAACAAGATTGCCGATTGAATATAAATAACATTTCAGTGAAATTCTTATTTAGATTATAGTATTAGTAGTAATATTTTAATCATATTTAGAGATTATTTTCTAAGTACATTGTAAAAATGGCTAGGGGTAACCAAAAGAATTTACAAAGTCTTACCACAAACTAACCACCACACAGAAATGTTATAATAGTAATTCAGTTCTAAGTTAGGTGGTTTTAACCATTAGGCTGCAGGAGCGGTATAAATTGTGGCTTCAAATTAACATTATGATCCAATAATTACTGCACCACCATGCAACTAGTTATGTAACTCATTACGTTAAAGTTAGGCGCTCTGCAAGTTAAAAGTTGTAAGTTTTATCCCCGCCTGTAAGTTCATGTCAAGTCCATGTTTATATTTCTTAGCCAAGTTTTTACCGTGTGATTAACATGGTAATTCTCATTTCATACAATGTTAATTTATTTTCGCAATAGTAGTCTTACAAATTATTTTCTTAAAGTTTAAAAGCCATGAATAATTTTATTTTATTCGTAATTAATAATTTGTAGCTTTGCATTTTGCGAAGACGCAGCTTCGAATACCTACTGCCCGGGATTTATTTTTCTTAATGTTGTTTAAATTCGTTAATGAATTAATTTTACGTCCAATCTTCGTATTAAAGATTTTAAATAACAGCTGGCCATCAGCGTTAACTAAACTTCTGCTAAAGAATGTTTAATCGATTGAGTCAATATGAAGTGTAATCAATCATTTATTACGTGTTTATAACCTCAATAAGTGCCTGTAAAGGCTCATGTTGAATAAAGATTTTTGAATTTGAATTTGTTTTGATAATATTAGAACAGGTACACTTTAGGAAAAAATTCGTTTAAGAGCAACATTTTTTCAAAACTTAAAAATGTTTATCAAAACTTGGCTCTCAGTACGTTACATCAGAAATTAGTCAACGTGCATTGTCGCGAAACATAGCAATCTTAATAGGATATTCTGTGGGCTATGTTATTTGCCAACTTTAATATATATAAAGGAAAATTTTAAAAATACTAAAAAGGTTTACAAAATAGTTAATCAAATGCTTGGACGTGTAAATTTATCGATTGATACTGCAATTCTTAAAGCTTTTGCTACACAGGGTATAAGTACCAAAGAAATAGTAAATAATTTTTCTACAGGTTTCGACAAAGCAATAAAAGGAATACTTCCTAACTGTAGTTTGAATCTAATAAATCAAAATATCTACACTAATCCTCTTGATTCTAGTATCTTATTTAAAAAAGCAACAAGTAAAAATATTCAGAAAATAATGAAATCTTTAAATTCTTGTAAAGCACCTGGGCGTGACGGTATTAAGGTTTCTGATATTAAATATGTAGGTGATAAACTATCAATAGCCATAGCTAAATTAATAAACTGTAGCGTTAAATCAGGTATTTATCCCGATGAACTAAAAGAAGGCTGCATAAGGCCTGTATTTAAAAAAGGTAAACGAAATGATTACTCCAACTATCGCCCAATAACTTTGCTTTCATCAATAAACAAAATTGTCGAAAAATTTATATGTTAACAGGTTCATGACTTCTATAAATTAAATCATGTACTATATCATAAGTAATTTGGATTTCAAACAGGGAATGGTGCCACGAATCTCCTATCTAGATTCACAGACGAAATAAACATGCATTTGAATGAAAATAAGCTCGTTTTTGCGTTGTTCATTGATTTTTCACGCGCATTTGACACCTTGAATCATAAACAACCAATTGATAAGCTTGACAATTGTGGTATTAGAGGTCCTTTACTTAGTTGGTATGAAAATTACTTAAAGAACCGAAAAAACACTGTTAAAGTAGACAATGTATTTAGTGAACCTACAATTACTACAGAGGGCGTGGCTCAGGGCTCTGTGACAGGGCCCTGCAATTTTATATCATATGTTAATGACATGAATAAATGCATAAGTCATTGTACCTGCTACCAGTTTGCGGATGACACTTGTCTGGTTTCAGTAGATAATGACCCGCAAATGGCACTTAGTCTTCTGCAAGTCGATTTTGATAATCTACAAAGATGGTGCCATGAATGACGCTGGCCTGGTTCTAAATCCATCTAAAACCAAATTACTTATCATTAAGTCTCCTTATATCAAACAACCTTCATTAAAAAATTTAGTAGCTCACGATCACAACTGCTTACATGCGCAAAGTAGAAACAGATGCAAATGTCAATCAATTGAAGTAGTAAACAATTATACCTACCTTGGATTATCTATTGATAGAAAATTCAACTGGTACAGTCATATCGAGCATGTGTGTACTAAATTGAGACAATTTTTATCAAATATAATTATATTAAAAAATCGTATTCCACCAAAAGTTAAACTAATACTGTATAATTCCCTAGCTGAATCGCAAATACTGTATGGACTTACCTGTTACGGCCGAACCTTCAGCACCTATTTAAATCAAATCTATAGGCTTCAAGTAAAAATAATGAAATAGGTATATTTAAACACTGTAACATCTTACCCATTCATGAACTATTTAGTTACTTGCTCTTAAAAGATAACTTTTTTATTGAATCTTATAGCACACCCCGGACACTCCATACAACGTTCGCAAATCAATTACCTATTACTACTACTTAAACAAATGACGTTCATACACGCGCAAATGTGTGCGTGGAATCTAGTAGGGCTGAGTGAGCGGTTATCAATCGCAATGACGCGGGAAGTGCAGCGACTGCCTTCTCTTTCACCCGCATAGCGCTGTCTCTGTTATCGCCCGGCGCTCGCGTCTACTCGTCCGAGCGATCGCGCGCGCCCTTGTTTACTTGTCAGTGATGTCTACAGGGAAGTGCCGGGTAGGACGAGGTATTTGAATGAGTGCGAGGAGGTGAGTGGCCGTTCTGTACGTAGTACTATTATCTATTCTGTGCTTATAGGAAAAAAAATTAACATTCTGTATACACTCGAGCAGTTGCTCAAAGCCGGTTAATAACTCCCAGCGCAAACAACATGTACGGCGAGAGGACAGCTAGCTACCTGGTTCCGCGACTTATTAATAGCCTACCAATAGATTATATAAAAACAATTAATGAAAAAAACATTAAAATTAAATTAAAATCATTTTTCCTAACCAAATTTTGAAACATTTTATATAGATACCTAACAGTATAGATACCTTTAATTGAAACATAACTACCCATTTTTATTGAGTCACCTATTTGTAATTAAATATTTCTACTTATCTACATTAACGTATGCCGTTGAAATCATTGTTTTTGTTATTGATGTATGTAAACTCTTACAGCTCTTTACAAACCTTTGTGGTTTTTTTGATGTTGTAAAAAGTAACATTGTAAAATAAGTATTTATTGGATAAATAAATTTTAAAAAAAATTGGACTTTAAGGTTGCCTTCCTATTACTAACTTAACTCTATGTATTATATAAAAAGATATGAATAATCTGGGGGACTGAGAAGGGGGTCTTAGAAATCTCCAATAAAACATATTGTTACTACTATTTTGTTTTTTATTCACTTGTAAAGGAGGACTTTTATGATACTTCGGTGATAAGCCATAATTAAAAATAAGTCATGATAAAGGTCCCTAAGCTAACCGCATTTCACACATAAATGTTTATTTTCTTTCGGATAATTATGGATTTTAAAAAATCCACAATTGAAATGTGACAGTGAAGGAGTTTGTCACATTATCTTCACATTTCTTCAAATTATAAATTTAATTTTTCAGACTACAATAATTTATTTACAAATGTAACAAAAGTAATGTAACAAAACAAAATAAATGTAACTACAACATGCCTGATATAACGAAATTTACAAATATTTTAACCAACCTAGAGTTTACTGCGAACATCTTTGCCCGCTAATAGATTTCGATGTTTACAACATTTACTGGTAGCGAAACAAAAAAAACCCTGTTATTATCAAACACTTGCCCTTGGTAACTGAAACCTTCTACCAATATCTAATTTCATACTTAAGTCCCCATTAAATTGCGGTGTCACTACATTCTTTTGAATTACGTACATCATGAATACATGAATTTATATAACCCTAGCAACACTAAATCCGTCTTTTGCTAAGATTGTGAAAATATTCATAGTGACAAATTTGCATGTTACAATGTCATAATCTCACATAAAATGAAAAGACATTTTTCATGTGAAAATATGTAATGTTTGTAGTATGGTAGTATATTATATTTGATTTAAATTGTCTGTAAAGATAAAAATTATAGCAAAACAACCCAAACAAATAGTTTTTTTCGGTTTGGTGTCATAATTTTATTATGATGCCGCATATCATATATTATTCTTGTCATATATAACATAAACTGGAGCATTGTTCATTTTGTTCTCCAAAACAGTAATCAAACTCGTCCAAAACGTAAACCGCATATTTCATAAAATAGAATTCATCGACGATAGCAGAAATAAACATCCCAAAATTGATTGGTCAGTTCATTTACCTACCAATCATAACAAATCTTCTAATTGAAAGAGAGGTGAAATGGGGAAACTGAAATGGAATTAGATTTGTATTTGGCGCAAATATATATAAATAGTTTTCGAAATGAGAATATATCAATACTAATATTATATATATATATATATCTATATAATTATATAATATTATATATAAATACTATAAAGAGAAAAAATGTATGTTTGAATTTTTGTTTGTAATACATAAACTCAAAAACTACTTCACTGATTTTGAAAATTCTTCCCACTAATAGAATGCTACATTATTACTCAGTATCATAGGCTCGTACGAGAAAATATATAATTCCCAGGAAAAAAATAATTTAGTATAAACTGAAACTCAAAAATCTTTATTCAATATAGACATTTACAGGCACTTATTGACGTCAACAAATTACAAGAATCTAATTAATCAATAAATTAATTAAAAAATGCAACATATCAAGATAAGCCATGTATTTTAAACCTTGTATGTACATACACCCCAACTATAATTAAGATGTATGTAAATACAAGTTAAAAAAAAGTTGACTCTACATCTGTTCGGAAATTGGGAGAGCCTTCTCGAGAAGAACAGGCAAGAAACACGGAAGGTCTAATTTTTTTTTCTCCTCTTTTAATTTGCCAACATTATTAACATATATTTTACAAACAAACCTTTGGTTCTATTAAAATATAATAATATTATATTATATATATATATATAATATTATATATAAATACTATAAAGAGAAAAAATGTATGTTTGAATTTTTGTTTGTAATACATAAACTCAAAAACTACTTCACTGATTTTGAAAATTCTTCCCACTAATAGAATGCTACATTATTACTCAGTATCATAGGCTCGTACGAGAAAATATATAATTCCCAGGAAAAAAATAATTTAGTATAAACTGAAACTCAAAAATCTTTATTCAATATAGACATTTACAGGCACTTATTGACGTCAACAAATTACAAGAATCTAATTAATCAATAAATTAATTAAAAAATGCAACATATCAAGATAAGCCATGTATTTTAAACCTTGTATGTACATACACCCCAACTATAATTAAGATGTATGTAAATACAAGTTAAAAAAAAGTTGACTCTACATCTGTTCGGAAATTGGGAGAGCCTTCTCGAGAAGAACAGGCAAGAAACACGGTAGGTCTAATTTTTTTTTTCTCCTCTTTTAATTTGCCAACATTATTAACATATATTTTACAAACAAACCTTTGGTTCTATTAAAATATATAAAAAATGCATGTCGGATTGATTGGAACAATAAATCAAATACATTCATCCAACAATCACAAAGTGTACTTAATGAATGTCAAATTGCCACATTTTTGTCAATCCCAAGCCATTTTTATCTGTAATAGAAGTCAGACACTTTATAATATGCTTTTTGCATAAGTACTTTCCTGATTGCAATCTTACATTTATTTAAGCTAAGTTCTTTAATATTGCTTGGGAGTTTGTTGTAGAAACGTAGACAAAAGCCTCTAAAAGAGTTATTAATTTTTTAAGCCAAATTATTAATTTTGGTAGCGCTAACATATTCTTTTGCCTAGTATTTACTCAATGAATATCACTGTTTTTACAAAAAGAATATATATTTCTATGAGCATATAATATATTCAAATTCAAATTCAATATCTTTTATTCAAAATTGGATTGTTACAATCTCTTTTGAAAGTCAAAGCAGCTACGCCATTGGTTCACAAGTCTACGGCGGGAGGCCTTGTACTGGAAAGAACCAGCAAGAAAACCAGCAAGGGCTATTTTTTTCTCCCTGTATTGTTACAGAGTCGTCAATTGGAAGCTGACCTCACAGAAGTTTGAGCTCAAATTCCATTACAAGATTATTTATTCTCTTCTTACTACTTATTACCAAAAATAATATTTGTTTAAACAAATAGTTATACATAACAACACGATTCATTATCTGAAAAATTAACACCAGGCATTGGCATCATTCAAATAATCGTTGACTTTATAATATCCTTTACTCATAAGAGTCTTTTTTACATGCGCTTTAAACTTATGAAAAGGCAAGTCGGTAACATTTTGTGGAAGCTTATTATAAAAGGTTATACATTTCCCCATAAACGAGCCTCTAGTTTTTTGAAGCCTGAATGTTGGAACGGCATGTTTATTTTTGAATCTTGTGTTTAGATGGTGAATTTGGAAATTGGTTTCAAATGTATTATAATTTTTATAGACATAAATCAAATTTTCATAAATGTACTGTCCTGCTAAGGTCAATATATTAATTTCTCTAAATAAGTCCCTTAAAGAATCTCTTGCTCGTAAATTATTAATAGCGCGAACCGCTCTTTTTTGAAGTACAAAAATACTTTCAATACTAGCAGCAGATCCTCACAGTAGTATTCCATATGACATGACACTATGAAAATAACTAAAGTAAATCAATCTTGCCGTTTCAACATCAGTAAGTTGTCTTATTTTTTTAACTGCATATGCTGGAGAACTAAGTCTGTTAGCCAAGGACTCAATATGTGGATCCCACTGCAATCTAGAATCTAGTGTTATACCCAAAAATTTTGTAAAGTCGATGAATTCAACAATTTCATTATTCATTTCCACTATGGTATCCACTTTTCTTACATTTGGCAATGAGAATTTAATACATTTAGTTTTACGTGAATTTAAAGATAAATTATTTATAGTGAACCAATGCAATACTTTAGAGAGAGTACTATTTACAACGTCAGTATTTCCATTTCCTCTGTCAACCTTAAATATTAAAGAAGTATCATCTGCAAATAGTACTGTATCGCACAGATTCTTAGTGAAGTGTGGGAGGTCATTAATATAAATTAAGAAAAGCAAGGGTCCCAATATCGATCCTTGTGGCACGCCCATAACTATAGGTGCACCAACAGACTCAGTTTTGTTAATAACAACTTTCTGAACCCTATTGGATAAATAAGACTCAATAAGTCTCATAGCTTCTTCAGAGACACCATAATATTTGAGTTTATTTAAAAGAGTTTGGTGACCAACGCAATCAAAGGCATTTGATAGGTCACAAAATATACCAATTACATCTTGTTTACACTCCCAAGCAGCAAAAATATGTTTCAGAAGTGCAACACCGGCATCAGTAGTGCAACGACCTTTGGTAAAACCAAATTGGTTCATATGTAAAATGTTGTTACTTGAGAAATGATCAGTTAACTGATTAGATATAATTTTTTCAAATATTTTACTAAGAGCTGGTAGAATCGAAATTGGTCGATAATTTGAAGGATCATTTTTATTCCCAGACTTAAATAGAGGTATCAACTTGCTATTTTTCATGAGGTCGGGGAAGACACCTTCATCGACACATTTATTGAATATCAACGCAAGTTGCGGTGCAAGTTCTTTAATTACAGATTTAATTATATGGGTCGAAATACCCCAAAGATCTTCAGTTTTTTTGGTACTGATCATACGAAATGTTTTCAAAACAGTGTTAGCATCAATGTGATTAAAGTTGAACACCTTGTTGCACCTCTTCACACTCCGTCCCAAAAGAGCTACAGCCTCATTGGGACATGAGTTGAGACTACTTGTAGTTTCTATGGGTATATGAGAGAAGAAGTCTTCAAATGCTTTAGCAACCGCATTGTCTGATTTAATAGTTTGGTTATTGATTTCTAAAGAGAAAGAATTCACAGTACTTTTGGGTTTACCTGTTTCCTGGTTAATGTTATTCCAGGTGGTTTTTATTTTATTTTTTTGATGTACTGATTTTGTTACTTATGTACATAGCTTTTGCGCACATGCACACTTTCTTGAATGTTTTAGAGTAATTTCTGACATAATTTATGAAAGCGGGGTCATTGGATGTTCCTTTTAAAGCATATAGTTCATATAGTTTTCTGCGACTTTTATATATACCAGGCGTAGCCCAATCACTAAATTTCTTTCTCCCATTTTTGATTTTAATTACTTTTTCTTTGAATATATCATTGCATTCATTTTTAACTACATGAAATAAGTTATTATACAAATTACTGGCGTTAGTCCCCTCGATCGGTAAATTTGTAGTTTGACTAATAACATTTCTTGTAAATTTCTCTAGACCACGTTTTGTTATAGGTCTAAAAGTAATCTCACGTATAGAACAAACATGATGGTGCTCAAACGAGGCTAATTGTCCGCTATGGTCAGAGTTAATACAATTTAATATTCTCGTGAACATATTGCGACGCAACGGTCATAATACCAATTTCTTTATTTTTTTCTCTCAAAGAGTCTCTCACTTTAAGATTATCCATTGCTCGATTAGCCCTCTTCTGTAGCACAAAAATAGTCTGAATGTCGGCAGCATTTCTCCACAGCAAAATGCCATACGACATTATACTGTGAAAATAAGCAAATTATACAAGTCTTGCTGTATCAACATCGGTCAGCTGACGTATTTTCCATACAGCGTAGGCTGTAGAAGTTGCAGAACTTAGTCTCTTCGACAATTTATCAATATGTGGGACCCAACGAAGCATAACATCTAAAGTAATACCCAGAAATACTACTGTGTCCACAAGGCCCACATATTTATCCTTTATGTTTACAGTGGTCTAAACCTCTCTAACATTGGGAAGGACAAATTTTATACATTTAGTTTTCCCTTCATTGAGGGACAAATTATTCATATTAAACCAGTGAACTATTCTTGGAATAGAATTACTTACATCGTCATCAATTTGCAATCTGCTTTTAATTTTAAATAAAAGTGAAGTATCATCTGCAAAAATTACTATCTCATGGCTGTCTTGAACATAATTAGGTAAGTCGTTAATATATATTAAAAATAGAAAATGACCAAGAATTGAGCCTTGCGGAATTCCCATTTTAACCGAGGAGCAGTAACACGCTTTTAATTAAATAAAAGTGAAGTATCATCTGCAAAAATTACTATCTCATGCCTGTCTTGAACATAATTAGGTAAGTCGTTAACATACACTCAGGGACAAATTTAGAGGAACACTACACTTTTTACATAGATTCAAGCTACTTTTACAAAATCATATCAATTGTTTGATTACCTTTAATGCGTTTGTTTGATTGTTATTCAGGATTCATGACCAAGGCCATAGCGGATAATGACAAAATTTCCCACTTTGTGACCTGGAGAAGAACGGAAACTTTCAATGGTCAGCTTTTTTATCACAATCGCACAACTGGTTTCTGCAGGGAATGTTTTATTGTAACGAATCCAATGGCTAGAAAGCTGGTAAAACTGAATATGGTTTCGTGTGCTCAAATACACAGCACTATCAAAACTAGAAGTGAATTTTTAGCGTTCCTCTAAATTTGTCCCTGAGTGTATATGAAAAATAGAAAATGACCAAGAATTGAGCCTTGCGGATGACCTACCTATTGAGATCTCTTCCCATTGACATCTACTTTCTGAATCCTCTCAGTCAGATTGGAGACGAGTAGATCCAGAACAGTAGGTATCGTGAAATCCATTTTCTGATCAAAGTTTCATGATTAATGCAATCAAACGCCTTGGACAAGTCACAAAAAACGCCCAGCGCATTATGTGAGTGCTCCTAGGCCCCATATATACGAGTATGTTGTACTAACTCAACACCAGCATCGGTTGTTGAGCAAACCCTCCTGAAACCCAATTTGGTTTTGTTTCAGTGTAAAAGATTATTCCTGGTAAAATATTTGCTCCAACATTATTTTTTCAAAAATTTTACTCAAAGTAGTTAGCACAGAAATAGGTCTAAAATTACTGGGGTCTGATGTGCTACCAGATTTATGTAATGGAATAATTTTACTCAGTTTCATTAAATCAGGAAATACACCACAGTCAATGCAATCATTAAAAATACTAGCCAGTATTGGAGCTATTGTCTCAGTTACAGATTTGGAGATATTAACAGAGTTGCCTCATAGATCTACGGTTTTCTTTTTATTTAGAGTTTTAAATGGCTTTATTGAGTCGCTTGCACTAATATGATCAAAATTTAACGTATTACTACAAATTTTTTACATGATCTTTTTTAAAAACTTGTAGTACCTATGTATTTCATTGTAACACGCTATACGTGTATGTCTTTCATTGTATTTGTTCATTTATTAATAATGCATTACAAGTAACTGAAATAAATAACACATTCTACCTTGTTAAGATATTGCTATCAAACAAGAATAGATGTATAAATAGTCTATCAATTATCTTTATTTAATATTTAAATTATTATCCTTATTTTCAGTAACCGTAATAATCGTATTTTATTTATGATAGTAGTTTAGTTTATTTAATCCGAGTCTTAGTTTTATTCAAGTAAGTCACCACAAAGGTGAGCCATGTTTGTAGCTACTTCATTTCACAGAGTGGTTACTAAACTGACACAGAAAGGATGAAATCCACGGATTAGCTGCAGTCTGTTTCACTGAAGTTCGTGTGACAGTCCTCCCTGGAAGATTGTAATCGTATGTAATATATATTTTTCATTACTCATACTCTGAAAGTAGGTCTGAAGTTGCCTGAGGAGCGGGTTGAAAGTAATTCTTTTCAGCCCTAGGGAGAATCACTTTCAACTGACAGCTGCTGTCAAATTTTAATAAAGAAACTGGTTCTATTTTCACATTTCTATTGAACCATGTTTCGACTTTCTATACAGCCACTCAATTACAATACGGTGTAAAATTGAAATAACATAATGTTAAGTATTTAAAGAATTTATTTTTAAATGACTTTATTATAATTTACTTTCAACTAATTCTTTAAAATAATATAGATTTGGGCAAAATATTTACCATTTTTTCAATGATGGCCGGCCTCAGAAAAAAAAACAAAATAAGCGGAAAAGCGGCAATCAGATCTTCATTTGTTTTTTCGAGTTTTAGAGTTTTGTTTATTCTTCCGTATAGCAGAGATTTCATACATAACAGAAGCGGTTAGAGCAGAAGTTTTTGATTTATTAAAATAAAATTTACTTTCCTTGTATTCGTAATGAAAAGCACAGTGTTTACCTCGGGTTAAAGACTTATTTAGTCCCTCGAGCTATCGGGACTAATTAAGTAACTTTCACCCCTAGGGTAACAATGTGTTATTTTGCACATATTGCTTGTAGGTATGTATACCTATAGGTAATTAAATAATTATTATTTGTTTTAATAATAATTTTAGCGTTAATAATTTTAGCATTAGCCGTAGCCAGCGACGTCGTCTGTGTGGTCCAAAACTTTATAGAGCACCGCTTACTGCATCATCCTCATATTAACTGTAATGTCACCCTTCACCACGCACGCTGGCCGGTGCTGGTTAGTGAGGAGTAAAAACTCCAGTTTTTTGACGTGGGTTCCATAAAATGTTTGATGACTGACTTTCAGCGTTTACCGCATACAGTGGAACAAATATTTTTTATACAACAAAGTTGGCGAACCGTAGGTTGCCCAGCTAAGATAATAAGTTCTCAATGTGGTTCTAGTAAGATTTGCAAATATACAACCCCTACAGCAGGCGTAGCACGGGCTACCAAGACTGCACTCGAGTCACGCATTATCGCTCAATTTCAGTGACATAATCTCTATGTCTTAAAGAGTAGCACGGTGGCGCGTATTTAGTGTGACTGACGCGATAAAAATTTCTTGGCGCTCGTCAAGGAACACGTGTGACTGAGTTTTATCAAAAATTTAATAAAATATACAGGATATTTAAAGTTTAAACCTGATTCACAATAGAGATTATGGACATTTACGAAACCACCTGATATATTTCCCTTTCAATGCATTATATTTCCTGACAATGTCATTGTCTCATAATCCAGCCAAAATATGAACGCTGCGGGTAATTCTAAGCTGGACGGACTAGAATACGAGTACAACGTGATATATTATTCGCCGCTCAAATAAATTATCCAAAATAGGCAGAACAAAAATGGGCCAGCTGGATGGATTGGCACAAATACTTTGTTGCACAAAATACTTACCTATTCTAAGAGCTAGTCGACCACTCCCTTATACTTACATGTGGGCATATTCTTATTACGTTTTTACATTACCTATGAATAAAAATCAAGGCCCAGTGGGCTGATTATCACGGATTCGATTTTTTCTCTAGCGGTAGTCACAGTTCGACCAATCATAACACTGAACATGTCGAGCTCCGCCATTTTTAGGGTTCCGTAGCCAAATGGCAAAAAACGGAACCCTTATATATTCGTCATGTCTGTTTGTCTGTCCGTTTGTATGTCACAGCCACTTTTCTCCGAAACTATAAGAACTACACTGTGGAAACTTGGTAAGTAGATGTATTATGTGAACCACATTAAGATTTTCACACAAAAATAGAAAAAAGCAATAAATTTTGGGGGTTCCCTATACATAGAACTGAAACTCAATTTTTTTTTCATCAAACCCATACTTATGGGGTATCTATGGATAGGTCTTCAAAAATCATATTGAGGTTTTTAATATCATTTTTTTCTAAACTGAATAGTTTGCGCGAGAGACACGTCCAAAGTGGTAAAATGTGTGTCCCCCCACCCTCCTGTAACTTCTAAAATAAGAGAATGATAAAATAAAAAAAATATATGATGTACATTACCATGCAACCTTCCACCGAATTTTGCATGGAATTGTACATCATAAATGAATTGGTTTGAACAAGATCTAGTAAGTAGTTTTTTTAATACGTCATAAATCCTACGGAACCCTTCATGGGCGAGTCCGACTCGCGCTTGGCCGGTTTTTTGATGGAACGTCGCTCGTCGCTCGTCGTGTCTCGAGTAGAGAGATCGATTTTTCACTGCTTTATCCTTCTATGACATACTAATTAAATGATAAAATCAGCCCCAATATAATATTTTTAATATTTAAAATTACCTTCTCTCAGGAGAAGCTAGAGTTTTTCTGTCATATTCGGAGTGAAATCCCCAGTTGCGATGAGCTCTTACGAGTATATAAGGGCACATTAGATACAGCGGCAGTATAGCCCATAAATGATCAACGGCGGCTCTCAGATGATTCAAATTAGTATAATTTGGTGATAGTAATACTACATATGCCATAATTATGCGCTATTAATACCTAGTTCTCCGTCTAATTGATCTTCATCACGACTGATCAACGACGGCGTGTGTTTAATTTAGTTATAAATTTTCTATGATCACGTTAATTTCATAATACATATTTTTTGTAAAGATTTACACTTTGCTGTCCTGTTGTTGTCTTGATAAGACCGCCTTGTAATATCTTATAATATTGAACTTGCGACGAATACTTATAATTTGCAGTATTATGGTATTCCAATCCCAAATTTTGTCCTTTCCACACAAGCCGTTTACGTAAGAAGACGCCGCTCGTCCCGCGCACGAGATAAAATTGCTTATCCAAATATTCAATCTGACAAAACATATTTGATTAATGAGCGTTAACGAAACGCAACGGGAATTCTTAAATGGGCCTTCTGTATTCCTAAATAGGTGCTTCCATAGGGCTTTAAGCTGCGCAAATCTTTGCGAGCGCGTAACGAAACTGCTTTGCTTAATGATGACAAAGACTGGTCTATAGATATCGTGGAGTTAGTAGAGACTGTTGGCACGTAGCGAGTGAAACGGAAATGACGCTCGTACTGGATGGAAGCGACGCTCAGAGTTCACATAGTTATAGGTACACGTAATAGTTTGTGTACTAATTATTTGCTGAATTCGTAGAATTTACGAGCAATAACCTACACTTCAATATTTGGATTTTGCTGCTAAATTTTAATAAACCTGGAGAGATTTCAATGTTTACATTATAATATTATAAAATGAGTAATTACTCGTAATTGTGTCGCAGATTAAAAAAAATGTTGTAATCCTTATTACCTCCTTTAAATATATTTTTAAAGTTAACATAAAAAAGTTATTTACTTTTAAGTGACCAAGCGCTAACCTAATTTCAAACCTGGAAAATATATCTATCTTTATATAAAAAAATCTCGTGCCATGATGTTTGGAACTTAACCGATTTTGATGAAATTTGTTTTAATGTATGCAATTTGTTTCAACTTAGGGGATTGTATAGTTTTAATTTCGATTATTGACCTCAATATTTACGAGTATTACTTATTGCGAATTAAATAGTTTATAATTTATACTTTTTCTATGTCAGGGAACCACCCAGAAGATGGTATTGTATACTATAACTATTGAGCCACAGCACCGCGTAGCCAGGTCAGCTAGTATACAAAGTTTATCCCGGACAAAATATCATGACGCGATACTTTTATATATAATAAATTAAATGAAAAAAAGCCTTTTTAAAAACAAGCTTTTATTTAAATGCGCTAAAAAGAAAAAATAAACTTATACACTAAAACTTTTACTTACTTATAACGTTATTTCACATTTGACATAATTTATATGACATAAAAGCTTATCGCGAGATTTACTTGTGTGTAGTAACTTAAAAGTACTTAAAAGAGTATTTTAAGTACCTACTTGTACTCGTACTTTGAAAATTGTAATGTATAAAATTATTTAGATCAAATTATTTAATTTACTTGTTTATCTACAAAAGTAAATCTCGCAAGCAAGCAACAAGCTTTTATGTCATATAAATTGTGTCAAATGTGAAATAACGTTATAAGTAAGTAAAAGTTTTAGTGTATAAGTTTATTTTTTCTATTTAGCGCATTTAAATAAAAGTTTGTTTTTAAAAAGGTTTTTTTACATTTAATTTTTACCTATTAAGCCACAACAACGCGTTGCCGGTCGGGTAGTCAAAATGCATTTAAAAGAGAGATGGTAAATCAGCACTATTAACCTTTCCAAAAACATAGAAGGTATTCTTAGTGCTTTAAGCCTACGCCTTAAGCACTAAGGATACCTTCAAAGTCTTCGTTAACTTGAAAATACTAAAATAAATTATAGTAGGGTACTGTCACCAGCTACTTTACATTGTATTTTTAGAAATCTGTGCTGTAGTTATTAGAAATCTATACTTAAATTCTTACTAATATTATAAACGTGAAAGTTTGTGAGGATATTTGTTACTTTCACGCAAAAACTACCGAATGGATTTAGTTGAAAGTTTGTAGATTACGACGGCGATTAACATATAGGCTACTTATTTTTCCGGAAAACCAAGTAGTTACCGAGGGAAAGTAGATTTATAGTTTTTTCTTTGAACTGTTAAGGCGAAACATAGTACGCGGGCACAGCTAGTGCTCTTATAAATGTTACAATGGCTATCATAGCCCACATGTATGACAAAAGTTGACACATAAATTCCCACACAGTGTCTTTCTCAAAATTGTATCGCACAAGGGTTTTATTTAAAGCCTCGTGAGACCACAGACAATAACAAACATAACTGCTGTGAAACCTGCGGAAAGATAATAAGTTGGATGTCCGTCCGGCTTTCCCACACAACCCACGGGCACCCACAAGTGTGTCGCATTTATCTCGCACAGCACGCGAGTATAGATCTCGCTTTCGTATTTTATTTTTTCAGTCACGCTTTTAGCTCATGGAAAACATTAATTTGCTCTTAGAATAACTGGCCATAGGTGTATAACATTTTACCAATTTCATGTATTTGTGTTAGGTATTTAAGTTGCATAGACATGCAAAAAATAATATTAAATTAACAACATTAATCATATTCTCACTTCTATATTTTAGCATCATTTTGGTGTTACTGGCTACCTGTAAGAAACACAAAGACGCTTAGCCAGCAGTTGTACGATAAGGGCAACAAAAACATGCCTAATAAGCAATGGGTATATTCGCAAAAGTGAACGCTAAAAACTATTACCCGTACTTTACATACACGCCAAAACAAAATAAAAATTGAAACTTGTTCCATTTGGCTGGAGGCTGTGTTAACAGGGAAATAGAAAACATAGCGCTACGTTTGCGCTGCCGGTACTACTATATACCAAATAAGAATAGTACCCAGTCGTACACCTGGAATGATGGCAAAAATGAACTGGGGAAATCTGGATGTGTATTTGCGGCGCATATTCAACGAAATGTTACCTGTAAAACACCGAAGCTACAGCTAAAAGCGTATCGCGAATTTATCCGTGAAGGGAACAAGCTTGCAGAAATTATTAAAAACAGCTGTAGTAGGTATGTATCAATTTGGGTCTCCGTCAACCAAGTATCATAACAATAAGTAGTATTGCGTGAAAGTGTCCTGAACTTTCATATTTATAATTTTAACAGAATTAGGACAAACTAAAAAGCATTTTTTAAATCCGTATTATAAGACTATTTCTCTACCTCAACCTTACCAAAGGAAAATATTTCTTCAAAGTCAGTATTACAAGTCTCTCCTTTCACAGCTCTCATTCTCATCGCACACTTTCCTTAGGGATTAAATGAGATGTGACGTCACTTTGGGCATAGAATCATAACAGAGTAATGCCATCTCGGACTACGTCAGGTTCATTACACCCTTATTAAATTTTATCAACCGAAGGCGAGGTTTACGTAGGCATGATCAAACGCCTCAACGTTCTCGTAATCTATAAAATAAAAATGGATTGCCAATGTGTTGCTATGCGCAAAACTCTGAACAGGTGGACCGATTCGACAAATTTTTTTCATATTTTTCTTAAGACACAAGGAAGGTTCTTATGGAGAGAAAAAATATAACAATTCCGTGGAATAGCAAAAACAAAACACTTCTTTTCCCATGCAATCACGGAGTAAATAACTTTGACAGAACGAAGTCTGTCCAGGCAGCTAATACCAATAAATCCAATTAAAACATCCATCATGAATGGCAAAAATCACTTACAAATAATATGAAAATGAAACAAAAATCCCTTTGAGGTTATGCGTAAAGTAAGTCCTGAGGTAAATTAGAAACTCATGTTACGAATTTCCTTAAAATCCGTCATTTTGAGAAAAACATTTTCCTAAGGAATTGTCTTGTAATACGGAGGTTAATCCAATACGGCATAACCTATGTGATATAAGTATGATAAAAACTTAAAAAAAATGAAATATCATAGCTGTGTTTGCTCAAGCGAAACTTTATTGGTACGTGAAAAAGAATGTAGTGTGTGTGCTACGGACTACTCAGCTACAAGTAGTCCGTCCGTAGCATATCGTCATCTTTAATTCTAGCCAAGGAAACCAATATTGCTCTACGACACAACGCTACAACCCAAAATTGTTTAGCTACGAAGCGCAGTCTACGAATGTAATATTAGGTTCTTACATATGAAATTGGCGTTTTGCCGTACTGGCCACTTTGATTTCAAATATCTCCTCTATGGTTAGGAATTCCAAATTCAAATTTATACAGCTATTTACTCATGTATTTGTGTTTCTAAAATTATAATTCACTTGTTTTTTCCTCAATTGTTTTTTTTCTTTGCGTCACTCAGTTTACAAAATGGAAGACTTGAAATATCGCGTTATTTACGAGTACGAGTTCCACCGTGGCACCAGTGCTGCAGAAACGGCTCGAAGAATTAATAATGTGTATGGCGACGGTGCCGCAAAAGAAACACTGCGTTTTTGGTTCCATCGTTTTCGTTCTGGAAATTTCGACCTGCAGAACAAGCCCCGTGGACGACCGGAGACCAAAGTTGATAATGAAGAATTGAAGACTATTGTGATAAAAGTGTTTTAATCCACTTGAAGCAAATTGGGAAGGTGAAAAAGCTTGAAAGGTGGTTACCTCACGAATTGAGTGAAGCAAATCAACAAACGCGCGTTAACTGCTGCGTTGCATTACTCAACCGGCACAATAATGAAGGGATTTTAAACCGAATCATTACTTGTGATGAAAAGTAGATCCTGTACGATAATCGGAAGCGCTCATCGTAATGGCTGAACCCTGCCGAGCCTGCCAAACCATGCCCCAAGCGAAAATTGACTCCAAAAAAGTTACTTGTGAGCGTTTGGTGGACTAGTGCTGGTGTCGTTTACTACAGCTTTCTTAAATCTGGCCAGACGATTACGGCAGATGTCTATTGTCAGCAACTGCAAACCATGATGGAAAAGCTAGTTGCTAAACAACCGAGGCTGGTCAATCGCTCTAGGCTATTGCTGCTTCATGATAATGCTGGACCACACACTGCACAACAGGCGGCGGCGGAAAGGGAAAAAAATTCAACTGCGATGGGTTGGACTACAAACCGCCTCCAAAGAATTTATTGATTCCCGTCCGAATGGTTTTTTTAGTAAAGGGATCGATGAACTACCTATGAGATGGCAAAAGTGCATAGAAAGCAATGGTACATACTTTGATTGAATAAATATATTATATTTTAAAAAAATCGACTTTATGTTCCTCCCATACAAAACGCCAATTTCATATGTAAGGACCTAATATTTGTTTGCGATTTTGACTCTATTGCATATCTACTTATTAACATTGCTCTTACATTATATTATAAGCAAATCGTTGTCTATTTCATGAATTAGTTTTCTTTTTCACTAAACGCATATTTTTCAGAATGTTAAAATGGACATTACCAAAGATTTTTCAACTTCTTGGGCGAAACTTGTTAATTTTCTAAAGTATTGTATTTTCTAACCGGTTTAAAAAATATTCGACTGTATCTGATTTTTTATGTATGTTTACCGATATTTCCGCAAATTATGAACCGATTGGCTTCTAAGAAGTATACTGCTGAGGTAGTCCAATTATCACCAAGTTAGGATCAAGTAATGGGATTCCAGGAAGATAGAGAGAAACAATTTCATAGGCACGTCGAATGTGTTTCATGTTTTTTTTTAAAGTACTCATTATCTCAAGAGTTCTTCCACCATGCTAGACTGATGATGGAAGGATTCTTGACTTTAAGAGTATCGGATTCGTTTTTTTAGCGTAAAAGGCACCTAACGACCCTTACTTGTATTCTTTCAAGTTGCCTTCGTGAGCCTTAGGATGTTATGAGCTCGGAAATAATTCTTTTGGTTCTGTTTAGAGCAAAAGACGTTTTATTACAAATTATTCTGGTATTTGCCTCGGGGTAACATATTATAACATGCGTATTACATTTTAACCCAAAGCAAATACCAGAACAACTTGAAATAAAACGTGAAGTCATGCGTATTATTGAATTGCTTTACATCAAAACAAAGCGATGAAAATAATAAGAATACCACACAGTATCGAAGAAATTGGCACTATACGCTTATAAATACTCTCTAGTAATGACCTAGAAAACAATTTCGTTCGGTGAAACAAGTTTTTAAATGTTTCTCACAAGTATAAAGCACTATGTAGCACTTGGGAGAAAGTCCGATTCCTAGGTCGGGAGCATTCGGGCCACAAACTGCTCCCTCGCTTCAAATCGGTCCCTTTCAGCCCGCGGGGAACAATTTACTATTTTATTCCTGAACCAATCGAATATCCTCATATTAATAATAAGGTTATATTATAAGGTATCCAATTTGTTATTTGAAAGGCTGTTATGGCTGTTATGTTATGAACCATCATAATTTAATTCACGACACTTTAGACATGCAAATCATATTTTTTCCGTACATCCATACGAAAGTCTCTCCTAAAAAGCCATAAAATTTTTTTCAACATCACGTCACCGATGCGCTTACATCACGGGATGACAGTTGCAATTTTTTAAATAATAAACTTACCGTCATAATATTAAGTCTGTAAAAGCTATTTCACTTATAACGTGAAATATTAATTAATATCTATTTTTTTTGTACTATACTTAACAAAAGATAATTAGTTTAGCTTTCAAAGGTCAGCTACTAGACTGTTACTGTATTTCGAAACATATTCAACATTAGATAATCATTTCGGTATGTATTGTGTCGGAAGAGTCAGGCCTGCCACCTAGTAAAAAAAAGTTTGACTTTAAACGTTCCACATAGTGTACGCACAGCGCCCGTAAGATCCTTATAACTCGGCTCCATAAAAAAGGCCTTCAGTGCTAACTAGTCGGTTCGAAAATCATGAAATGAATGCCAAATCGGTCAATTACTGCATTATAAATAATGCAGTTTGAGCCACGTTAGGACGCGAATTAGAACGCCCGCCGCAAATTGCAGCCGCATCAAATATTAAAGGCTTTGATGTTAGCCACCTTTGTAGTAAAGCATTAGACGAAGCATATATGAAAAAATGGTAATGCGGTTTCAGTCCTAATAGACTTTATTCTTTTGTTGCAAATGGTGTGCATAATAATATCATTAAATTGATTATGTGACTGAAGATGATACTTGAGTACATTCGTGAACCAAAAAAGTGGTGTGACAAATGGGTACGCAATAAGATAACATTGTTAGCCTAGGTAAAACTATATGTACGAGTATATTATACTCGTATATATAGTTTTCCTACTATTGTATAATAGTAATAATGTGGTGATCTGTTTTATCAAATACGGTGATAAAGGTAGTTGAGTCATATTTGAGTACAGCGGTAATGTGGAATAAAACTTAACTGAGGTAGGTACCTACAAAAAAAATTATAAGAACAGCTTTCTAATCATTGTACTTGTTTCATGGAACATACAATACTACATACCATCGTCAGTCAAGAACAAACGAAAATGTATGGGCAGCTTTCGCTCGTGTATACGTGTGTGCCTTACTTCGGCCAGTTGGCCAAGTTTTTTTTTATAAAATCCGGTCCTGAGCTTTACCTAAAATTTTCACATTAAAATTCAAATGTAAAGTTTAATGTGTGCATAACCGCAGCAAAATGTTGAGCAAAATTCTCTATATGTTCATATTGCGTAAAGTCACATAATCTTAGTTTACTGTCGTTATAAAGGTGTACCAAGGCTATAGCTTTTTATTTTATTGTAAGTGTACTAGTTTAATGGGAAATTCGTTTTTTCTGATTTCATTACATTGGTATTCATCAAGCAAATCAAAAACTAATGGTTGAACCAATTAAGGTCTATTATTGGTATTTTTTTCAAACTTCTACGTTCACCCGATTTCGAAATCTGGGATATCCTATAAACGTTACCGCAGCATAATCTTAAATAACTTATTACAACACGCACAAATGTTAATATTCACAAACATTTAATACGCAATAAAGCTTCATGTATTTAGTTCTGGACGGAAACGATGTTATGAAAAAAAAATTCCCAGGGTAACGTTTCTAACATTACTCCAGCAATTTTTTTTTCCTGAGTAACTTTAAAACTACAATGCAAACAAATTTTGCTATTCATACACTAATTTCTCCTCATGATGAACTAATTATATTTTATACTCTCACTTCTCTAAAGCACAACATTTTGCTGCGGTTATGCACACAAGTTTCATTCTTTTGTTTGTAAATTATGATTTTAATTTATATTAAAAAATAGAATTAAATATTTATATTATTACAGTATAGTTTGTGTACGGAAAATATCAATTATTGTCAATATTATGCGTAGCTTTTGTATTTAGAATCTATGGCGAAATATAAATTCCAGTTTGGTATTAATTATCTGTTGACGAAAAACTACAATCATCTCAATATTTTCTGGAACATCACAACAAATATCATAAGTCATTTGAAATCGATGCTATCAAATGGCTTTTGAAGTTTAAATAGATATTATGTTTAGTTTATATTTAAGATATAAATACTAATTCTGCAAAGACTTTCATTTGGAAATCATAATCTATCTTTTATACTATTGAACAAAAGTAGGCAACTTATTTCATAGCTGAGCATTGCAACGGTCATAATAGGCATAGATAAAATTAGGTGGGGTCTATATCTAGGTATAAAATCGGCTCATCATATTTGAAAGCATAACATTATAATATGTTCAAACACTTGGCATAAATCAAAACTGTAAACCATCTCTGCATACAGCGTAATAACATCAAATAATGCCTCGCGGTACAATCCTTTGTGTCAGTTAACAGTCTACGAAGAGCTGTTATTGTTTTAATGATACTCGTCGCATATTCACAATTGTTGCCGTATTACTCACTTTACACAGTACTCACCTCATCGCACCTACACACTAAAATGCCAGATGTGGAAAATGAAAAGGCGCTCCCCTTCTCCCATATAAGGGGCATTTTATCCACTTAAGTACTTTTTCTAAATAAATTGTTTTAATAAATACTTCACCAAATCACCAGCCCACTTGTGCTGTCTATTAACGGGAAAACAGTAGGTGTTAGGGTGATTGTTGATACCACCATGCTCTACTCTTTTATGACGTCCAAGAGAAGAATATTTTGGTGGCATACCAATGTTTTCATAGCATTTTGAATTTTATCACCAGGTGGAATACTGGGTTTGTGAGATCAATAAACTAAATATCAATAAACAATTTGTCGTTTCTTCTGCATCCTCAGATATCTACATATTCATAACATTGTTGCGTTACTTCTAAATCAAGGCATCACATTGGAATTCTAAATATTTTATTGCGACCCATTTGCGACCACTTGCACCCAATATACTTATGCCTATGCAAATCCAAATGCTTCACGCAAAGATGCCAATATTATAATTTGTTTTACAAACGACTTTCGCTTCGTTCCGCAAGACATCCGCAGGCCTACGGAAATGAGGATGACTCACGCCAACGTTCCTATCGCGTGGGGTGGTTTTCAGCTAGGCTACGGCTCTCGCCCCCCAGGCCGACCCTCTGCTACAGATGACTGCACCTTTTGCGGAAGATGGCAGCCGAGAGAGCCTCCGATGCAGAGAGATCGGGCACATGGCGGCGACTTTCGACGCTTAGCCCCATTACGGCTCCTGCGTGAAAGCTTGTAATCCGGCTTGCGCATCCCATGTTTCACCTTCGTAAGGCTTTCACGTTTGTCAGAGGAGTTGCCGCAAATTTGTACGAATTTGGTTCGAAACCCGACTTCGTCACTATAAGTACTAAGCCCGAGTTTGGCCGTTATAGACTTGCTGTTGCTGTTATATTACTCTATGATAATTGTTGATATAAATTTGTTTGGTATCGTAGCAACGGCTCAACAATAAAACGATGATAGTAAAAATGTTGTAAAATAGGACTTTACCGAAATATAATTATTACTTATTCTTTTATATGGGTTCTCTGACTTTTCCTGCGCCTCTTCGCTGACTACTTACATCGCTGCAACAATACCTACAACAAATCACATCAATTCAGCCTAGGCTAAACTAATTCTAGTTAAAGCAAATTTACCCTGACACGTTTGATAAGGATGAGTCAGTTTGGCCCGGGACAGACGACTTTGACCCGAAACCAGGTTTGACGCATGTTTGACGGTAATGTATACAAATATCTAACGTTGTATTACATTTATTTAATGCAACGTTAGATATCCAACGATTTTTCATCAATTGGAAAGCTCAATGAATTCATTCGAATGCCAGAGTTATTAAAAATTCGAATAGCTTGAGTGCATTTTTCAACAATTGCCGATCGCCATTATGTGATATCTATCGCTTTTTATTATTTCGATTCACTGAATAGATTCGAAATTTAATTCGTGTGGTATTAGAGATAACGATTAAAAACTAATGATAGGTATGACTTTTTACAAAATATTCATACTTATGGTTTAAAGGTGGTTGATTAAAACCGATTTTTATTTAAATAATCTAATTTAAATTCAATATACGTAAGAGGTATCAAAACTTTGTTAGGTAGGCAAAACCAAATTTTGGCTTTCTTGATTTTGTGCGAGGATTTGCATCTTTGACTTAGACATTGTTAATTATTACTTGTTAGAATAAAATTGTCTTATTTTATAAATACACACCAACCATATACAATACTATTGACGTAAAGCCTAAAATAAGACAGATATGCGCCAACAGCATCCGCTTAGAAATTGTCATATTTTTAAAATACTTAAAAAATGCCAGCTCATTTCATTGACAGTAAACTCTCTAGTTTTGTTAAACTAATTAAGTTAATGAACCAGTGAAACCAGAAACCGGTCCGGTTTCTTCCAAATAACCCGTTTTATATTCTTCCAGATTTTTCGTGGCACGTCGCGCGTCGCTCGGTCAAATTAAAATTCACTCAATGTGAGCTAAATCGTATTCCGTTTGCCCCTTAAAACTGTACTCTAAAGCATCGTCCATATGCTATAACTATTATGTTTATGATCATAAAATCTATTTTGAACCAAGTCAAGAAAGTTTTCGGATTCAATGCAGTTTCTGCAGGCTTATTAATTTAGAATGATGCTGTAATGATCCTGTAATGATACAATATTTACGTCAGCCATAATCTGTGCAATATCGCGCAACGTCTCGGACACTGCTGTAAGGTGCATCTCGAATGAACAGCAGCAGCAACATACATGGAAAACTTCTCGAGCCAGCTGGAAGAAGTCCAGACCGTAGACCACCCTCAAACTACCGACAAACAACGGTAGCATCGATTTGCGGTCGATTGAGTGGCGGTGACCGCCGGCCAGAGCGAGCCAACTATACTAATATTTTTTTACAAAAAAATTAAACCTACTTAAAAAACACGAAAAAGTCATAAATAATATAAAAATACTTAAAGTTATTTATATTATTATATTATTTACGACTTTTTGGAATCGGTTTTATTTTTTTTGTAATTTTTCTTTTAAATTTTTTTAGTATGTTTTATACATGCGTATTAGAATTTAATCCAAGGCAAACACCAGAATAACTTAAAACCAAAACGTCTTTCACTCTAAACTATATTGAATAAATTATAAAAATAATTCCCAAGCAACTTATCAACGAAAAACCTTTCATTATCAGCTCAGTACCTATGATATGATCACTACCTGATGCAAATACTTGACTATCTTCATAAAAAATATGTAACACGTTGGACGTGCCTATGAAATTTACCTGGGATCCCATCATCGGATCATAACTTTGTGATAATAGTACTCGGAAACCCCCGGAATATACTCATTCGATTACAAAAAAGTAATTTTGAAAATAGGCACAAATGGCGGAATAATAATCGGTGAACATACATAAAAAAATAGATACAGTCGAACAGAGAACCTCCTCCTTTTTAAAGTTGGTATGGTTGGTTGGTTGGTAATCTATCGCTGAACCAAAACTAAACCGTTAGAGTTGACCAATCAGAGCACCAAGTTATCGCATCATCGAACAGTTAACAGTCAATATATGCGCTCCGATTGGTCAGTCGTAACAGCTCAGTTTCGTTTCGGCTGTAACCAGTGTGGTGAAACTTCCAGTGTAGTGAATGGAAACGATTCCAGTATCTTTATAAATAAATACTTCTTCACTTCATGAAATCTCGCATTACATAAGCTTAATTTACTCTTTAGATTTCCGCAGAATTTAGAAGAAAATGACTCAAAAGCCACAGCAACCAAGCCATAAACTCTTCAAAAAGAAACTTAGCGGAACGGATATATAATAAATTGCGGTTTTTTCTACAACTTGTAAAGAAAAGTTACTGTACTAAACTTCTCTATTGCTTTAAATGTGAATTAGCTTGAAAAATTATTTTTGTGAAACGTGAAATGATATTATAGTAATGGTGCATGAATATCATGTGAGAAAAGGAAAAGAAAAGAACAAAAGAAAACTCATTATGTTGAGATAGAGACTCTTCGCGGAAAGTGAAAAAGATAATTTGCTCAGTGATGTACAATTTGAGGCAGAGACTGTGTTTATTTGGCAACGGCATTAATTGCCTCGATATTTGGTCATTTTTTACTGTAAACTTTTTAGTATTTTTCTTCCTAATGAGTAAATAATATTTATAAAATAAGATTTGTTTCATTTATGTTTTTAAATATTTACAGCTTGGCGCAATTGGAAACCGAAATCATCTCACTTTGGCAAGCTATGAACACATCTTAATGGAATATAAAATTTTATTACCGAAATGAACCATCGTCAAAGCACAGTACTAGTTACTTGTATCGATATTTTATAGTTATCAATTTCAATAATTAAAAAATCCATAAAACAATACCTATATAAAAGTCTCGTCTCTTAAAACGTAGCGACGTACTCGTAACTTATTAGTGCAATTTAGCATGCATTGTCAACGACACCACGAAACCGCACCACTGTCGTTTACAATTTTTTTAGGTAACTACACCACAGTAATGAAGTTCTTATACAAAACTTATGTATGCATTTATCGATATAAATTATTTATCATTCGCTCGCACCATTCGTAAAACCACGACATGACATAGATGATCTCTTTATGCTAATCTTAATTGCCTATGTTTATTTATGGATATAAGATTGTCAACAGCTGACATATACTACTTATTCCTTGCTAATAAATATTTTTGAAATTGTTTTGTGTTTGACACCTGACACAATTTTATTCTACTAATAAAAACCAATATATACAAATATACCGGGAGTAACTGAACACCCCAATCACGTTTAAGGGGCATATAAGTTAGATATTAAATGGACCTTCGGTGCTTGTCTGAAACCTCGAAGCCCAATACTTTCAGAATTGATTTTAGACTGAAAGCAAAAACTTTCAAGTGACAACCATAATCAGCTCTTAACACAAAAGAAATTTAAACACAAAATGACACGTGACAGACATGAGCGTAGTATTCCTCGTGTGCTTATGTAGGGCTGTCGGCACTTAATACCAAAAATACGGGGAAAAAATGTAGGTTTGCTAGCCCTAATATTTATCCTATAGAATCTCTACTTCTGATGGATACATACCCTTAAATGTTATTGGGGTGTTCAGTTACTCCCTGTATATTGAAAATGTCCAGACGTTACCTTCCTTTTTCGTTTATAAAAGTGAATGGAGGACAGGCCTTGCTACACGATAGATTTAGGTATCACAGACATCGAGTTTTCAAAAATTCTTTGTTATGGCGGTGCTCAAGTTACAAAAAAACAGTGTTCTGGTGCCATAAGTACTATGGTATATGGGTCGGTCTGTTTGAATAGATGTTGTGTAATATTGGGTACCTATAGTTATTTTATTTTGCTTTGTTATGAAGTTACATTATGATTATTTTGTTTTGTTGTAAAGAATACAATTATTATTTTATTTTGCTTTGTTATGAAGTTACGTTATGATTAATTTTGTTTTGATGTAAATGATACAATTATTATTTTTTATGAATCCCTTGTGAAGTCGCCAAATTTCAGCGACATTACTTAATAATCATTAAAAATTAAAACAAAGATTTGTTTTCATACACGTTAGACATCACTAGTCGGCAGTGGTGTGGTTACCTAAAATAAATTGTAAACGACACCACAGTGGTGTAGTTTTGTGGTGTCGTTGACAAATGAGGCAATTTAGATCTGTGTACAGACGTGGCGCCGCCGGAGTGTAGGGAGCGAGCTACGAGCCGTGGGACGGAGCTGATGCCTTGTGGAATCCTATGCATGCCTTATGTCCTATGCATTTGTCATATGCTTTCGAGTGTCTTACAGGTAGTTGCAAGAACATCCAGTATATAGACGCAAACGACCATTGCGGCGGCAGCGCGAATGCAAGAAAGGCACAGTGTATAAAGGGTCAGATGGTAATAATGGGTATACTACATGAATCTAATATTTAAAATTTAATTTCGCCATCACCAAAAACAAAGGATTGATTTGGAAAAAATGTGATCACCCCTATAACATGTATCTGCTGTTATCCGATGAAAATACTTATCTCATGGCGTGTGTCGTACAATTCTTGCTTATTGGGGGAAAAGGAAAAGGTCTATTGTCACGATAATAACCCCAGTAGGCTATAGTTGGTTTTACGATAACACAACTGCACAGGATGTTTAGATAGTTATCTGCGTTGGTGTCGCGGCATGGCATTTTAATTCAAATTCAAATTCAAATTCAAAAATCTTTATTCAACATAGGCCTTTACAGGCACTTATTGACGTCAAAACAAAGCAAAACAATCTAATTTAAAGAAATTATATTAACCTTGTATGTGCATACATCCTAAATATACTCAAGATGTCTGCAAATACAAGTAGGAATGAAAAAAAAAAAAAGTTGATTCTACACCTGTTCGGAAATTGGGAGAGCCTTCTCGAGAAGAACAGGCAAGAAACTCGAAAGGTCTAAATTTTTTATCTCCTCTTTTAAATCGCCATTTACAATTTTGGTTTGTTACAGAGTCGTCAATTGGAAGCTGACCTCAAAGCAAAAGTTTGAGCTCAACTTCCATTACAAGAATAGATGTGTTAATTCACATTATATAAGCTATCTCTGAGAGAAGTGCGTGAACTTAGATTATAAATAAATTGCTCTCACTGAACGTTTCTTTGAAACAAAACGCAATACATTGTTAAATATTAGAATTGAGAGTTCAAACCCAAGCTTTTTTGTCCGTCATGTAATCAGACACTTTATAATATGCTTTTTTAATAAGTACATCTTTGATTGCAACTTTAAATTTGTTTAAGCTAAGTTCTTGTATACAACTTGGGATTTTATTGTAGAAACGTATACACAGGCCTCTAAAAGAATTATTAATTTTTTGGAGCCTGGTATTTGGTAAAGCTAACATATTCTTTTGTCTAGTATTAACTGAATGAATATCACTATTTTTACAAAACACATGAATATTCTTACGAACATATATTAGATTCTCATAAATATATTGCGACGCTACTGTCATAATACCAATTTCTTTGAACTTTTCTCGCAAAGAATCTCTCATTTTAAGGTTATAGATTGCTCGAATAGCCCTTTTCTGCAGTACAAAAACAATCTGAATGTCGGCAGCATTTCCCCACAACAAAATACCATACGACATCACACTATGAAAGTAAGAAAAGTATACAAGTCTTGCTGTATCAACATCAGTCAGTTGACGTATTTTCCATACAGCGTGAGCTGCAGAACTAAGTCTCTTTGACAATTTATCGATATGTGGGCCCCATTGCAGCTTAGAATCAAGTGTGATCCCAAGAAATACTGTGGTGTCCACAGGGTCAACACCTATATCCTTTATTTTTACAGTGGTGTGAACCTCTTTGACATTGGGTAAAACAAATTTTATACATTTTGTTTTCCCTTCATTAAGTGACAGGTTGTTCACATTAAACCAGTGAACAATTCTTGAGATAGAATTATTTACATCGTCATTAATTTGCACACCTCTTTTAATTTTAAATAAAAGTGAAGTATCATCTGCAAATAATACCATCTCATGTCTATCCTGTACAAAATCAGGGAGGTCATTGACATATATAAGAAATAGAAAAGGACCAAGAATGGAACCTTGCGGAACTCCCATTTTAACTGCAGAACCTTGAGACCTTTTTCCATTGATGTCTACTTTTTGAATCCTCCCACTTAGATAAGAGATTAGAAGATCAAGTGCAGTGTCACGAAACCCATAGTGGTGTAATTTTCTGATCAAGATTTCGTGATAAACGCAATCAAATGCCTTGGACAAGTCACAAAAAATGCCTAACGCATCGTGTGAGTCTTCCCAGGCTTCGAATATATGTTGTATTAACTCAACACCAGCATCGGTTGTTGAGCGACCCCTCCTAAAACCAAATTGTTTACAGTGTAGAAGATTATTCCTATTAAAATAACTTTGCATTTGCTCCAACATTATTTTTTCAAAAATTTTGCTAAAAGTAGGTAGCACAGAGATAGGTCTAAAATTACTGGGGTCTGATGTGCTACCAGATTTATGTAAAGGAATAATTTTACTTAGCTTCATAAGATCAGGAAATACACCACAGTCAATGCAATCATTAAAAATGTTAGCAAGTATTGGAGCTATTGTTTCAATTACGGATTTAGTAACATCAACGGAATTGCCCCACAGATCCGCAGTTTTCTTTTTATTTAAAGTTTTAAATGACTTTGTTATATCAATTCCACTAATGTGTACAAATTTGAATTTATCATTACAAACTTTAACATGATCCTTCACTATAGATTCAGCAATAGCGGGGGATGAATCCAAAGACTTTGTGATTGAGACTGGAATATCAGTAAAGAACTTTTCAAATTCTGCAGCTACTTCTGTGTCAACTGTTACCTTCTTACCATCAACATTCAAACAATATTGATTATTAGTAGTTTTAGCTTTTCCAGTTTCATTATTTATAATATTCCATGTCATTTTAATTTTATTACTACTGTTTTTTATTTTTGAACTTAAATAATTAGATTTAGCAAGCTTGCAAACTTTTTTGAACACTTTGGAATAAGTTTTTACATAAAGTTTAAATTCATCACTAGTATTGAATGAGCGTTCATTGTAAAGTTCAAAAAGTTTTATTCTGCTTTTGTGAATACCTGGTGTAGCCCATTCACTAAAAGCTAAAGTGCCATCAACCGATATAGTCTTTATGTAATGTTCCTCGATGTTCCTATCTAAATAATAGACTACAGAAGATTACAAAAAAAATAGATCAATTGATATTAGATATGTTTCCACTATGACAATAATTACTACGGACCGACACTGTCCTTGCGGTGGCGAATAATAAATTCATGACGTGTCGCGTACAAACATATACAATTTCATATCTCTATTAGTTATAAAAAGCTGTTTATACACTCACAAAAACACGACAACCGTTCCAGATTCTTACCTTTTCCCGCGCCCCTTTATTCCGAAAAGTTTTATTCCGGAAACATCAATCAGTTGAGCTTATTGGGCTGCTTTCCAACTATTCAACTTTCGAAACAAGCAGGTATGTAGAAATAAACCGAATTGATAGGTTGATAAAAATACCTGATTAATAAAGGTTTATCAACCATATTGATTTTTTATCATCATCATCAAACGGTAAAAATCCGGCCCATCAGCCGATAGAAGTCTACATGTTCACATCAGACATCTCCAAAAACACCTCAATACAATGAGTCATCAAACGTATAACATATTCCTACTTAAATGTTCTGCAGAACCCACGAAACGTTGAAATGATAAACAGTTTACGTTCTGACTTATCCTGAAAAATTTCTCCTACACACTAGTTTGATTCACAGTTCACTGTTTTGTAAATGTTCACTAATGTAGTTTAGAAAGTGTAGGTGTGATAAGTTTTTGTGACGCTTACTATGATTAAGTCAAATTGATTGACCTTTGCATTGTATTGATCCTGCATTGTATGTACGAGTATATTTAGTTTTAATTTAGATAAAAATAGATATCATAATTCTAGAGATCAAGATAACTAAAACAGACTGCATCGCGAAGCCAATAAAACCCGAACTATTACTACGAAGTGAGAATACTTCCTGTCACTAATAAAGCCCTCATACTGGAACGTACAGAATGTCGAACTTGGGTAACAAGTAAATAAACCTAACTACAGTACAGGCGCTCTTAAGTTTGCGCTCTCTCTCGTATCTAACAATCTTCCTCGAACTACTCGTACGTAAGTTGCAAATCAATATGGAATAGAACTATGTAGCTTTTGAGCTGGTATAACTTTTGACATACTAACTATACTTAACCACTATTACGTTAGGGTGATTAGGCCTTAGTCAACCACGCTGGCTCAGTGCGGATTGGTCTACTTCACATACATCATTGAATTTCTTCGCAAATGTATGCAGGTTGCCTCACGATGTTTTCATTCACCGTAGGGGCGTCAGACAAATGTACATATGAAATTCGAAACGAAAAACACATTGGTACATGGCGGTCTCGGACCCCGCGACCTCCCGATTAGAAGGCAAGTGCCGATTCCACAGCGCCACCGACGCTAAAACCGACGAAAAATTATTTAATGATATTTTAAAAAATATATTGTACCTAATCTATCTCTTATACTGTTTTTACAATAAAATATTCAGCCTGTTTGTAACTTTGTTCACTTTTAATAATATTATAATAAAATATATTTATTTTTTAGTATTGTATTTTCTTGGCAGCTCTGTGAGAATCTCAAAAAAATAGATAAATATAATTATAAAAACAAATTCTTGCAAGATTTTAGTTTTTATTAAACTTACATTCGTTGCAGTTTAAAATTTAAATAATTTTTTTATTGATTATTGATTGTTTGACTGTTTGATGTGTTTGAAAAGTATCTGGATTGACGTCGTGTTTGATGAAAACGTAAAGTTTGTCAAGCAAGTTAGACAAACATGTTTGATCCTTTACAGTAGTGTGATTCTGTAAAACCTCACTTTAAACTTCGAATCTGATTCCGCAGTGAGTTCTTAGATTGGCATTCTCAAAATTCGAATGTAGACTGTAATTTTATCGAGTAATTCGAATGTAACTTTATGGAGAGTTGCAAAAAATTTTCTCCAATTTTCCTTACAGCGTTAGTTTGAAATGTTGTTACATCTATGTATTTTATGGAAAACGTATTTTTTTGTCCCCGATTTGCCCGCGGGGCCATAACTTGTCTGCTACGATGCCGTAGACGCGTCGTAACATTTTCTACGAAACTTGATATATTAATTTTTATATTTTTACTAGATGCTCGCGAACTACATTTCGCTAGTAAAAGTACTAATATCGCTATTAAAAATGGTGGTTGGTAGTAGAAAGGTGAATATTTAGGGTTATAAGTATTTTTGATGCCAAATCATAAAAAAATTGTGCATTAAGAAAATATCCGGGCCAAACACCTAGGGGTCAACAAATAGCCTACGACCTATTCTCACACCTACCAACATCTGTACAACACACAGACAATGTTTATGAAATTAAAAAGTACCTTAGAACGAAACGCTCAATGACGCGGAATATGTGACCTGATTATACAACTTATGTTCTTAATTTTAAGGTGTTTATTACACCGCGCGAAATTCAGCACACGTTGGCAAGACTATCCTAAAAGTCTAATTATACTGCTCGTTATTACACCAGACTGAATTTCACAGGCTAACTCATTCGCGCGCAACACGTCGACGTTAGCGATTCTTATGACAGTTGCACTTTCAAAGGCAAAAAAACTGTCGTTGCTTTCGCTACCTTTATTAAAAATTTCAAGAAATGAAAAATAGATAAACATGGTTGAAGGAGTTTTTTTTTCTACGAGAGAATTAATCGTGTTTGAAAATATTGAGTGTCTTGGACCCATTGGATTTGAAAAATACCTTAGATTAAGAGTCATTTGTGGGGCGATTTCATTTTTTTTTGTAATTATTAAAAGAGTATGTATGTACCCCTGAAGTGATCCCACTGTCACCAAGTCAGGATCTGGTGATGGGATCCCAGGGAAATCGAGGAAAATTCCTAAAATTTCAAAGGCACATCTAACGTGGTTTTCTAAAGGTAAGTATTTGTGGCAGGTCATGATCTCATGTCTCAATATTTCTTTATCGTGTCTCAATTAAATTGTTAGAAATTGGAGAATAATCATTTTAATACGTTTTAGAGTGAAATAGATTTTATTTTGAATTTTCCAGAACAACATTAAGCATCATTTATATATTTTTTTTATTTATTTAGTCTTCCAGTACAATTTATGTACGGAGGCGGACTTAATGCCAAAGGCGTTATCTTCCAGTCAACCTTTGGGTAGTGCAGAGAAAAGGAAGTAGATGTAGTATTCATAATGGTGAAATAATACCTACTGGATAATGGTATATACTTAAAATACTAATACATACATATTATGAATAAAATAAACTAATATATACTTGCCTATTATTAATCTACAAAACCATAAAACGAAAATGAATTCGAAACGATATTTCGAAGATAATCTGCGTATTCCTAATCAGCAGTGTTAAAAAGATTCTCGTGGTACAGCCTTCGTAATTTGTTTTTAAAACTCAGTTTGCTTGATGACTTTCTGACGTCAAGTGGGAGAGCATTCCATAACAAGATTGACTGGACTAGAAGAGTGTATGATATCAGATTTGTGGAGACCATTAAAGGTAGAACGAAGGGATCTATCATGTGAAGAACACAGGAACTCAAAACTATTTCTAAGATAACTGGGCCGGTTGTGACTATTGAGTTATGAATGGAGTGTTGTCAGAGTTCTCATGTGCCGACGTTGCCGTATAGACAACCATTTCAAACGCAACCGATGTTCAGAAACATGATCAAACTTTTCTAAATTAAAAACGAATCGAATGCAGTTATTTAGATTATTTATTTAAATTTATTTCATGTTTTGAGTGAAAGAAATACTTATTATAACCTCAAATTTCCTCAAAAAAATTCTTATGAAAATTCAATTTTTGTTAAATATTGTATCGTAGTAAGGCAAAAAAATCCATACAACTTAGATTGGTTGTATGTTCAGCATTTGAAATAAAATGCCGTCATAAATATAAAATGTCCATATACTCGTAACTACTTAAGAATATTATGTCACATTGGTAAACGTATTCCTCTCCTTTGACGATTATTGGCAATCGACAATTTGATGCCAATATCAACTTCAGAATAAGTAGGTACATATTAAGTTAGGTTATGTTAAAACATGGAGTACACAGGGAGGGTTACAATATGCATTTCATTCAACACTTACTTGAAGAGTTTGTAGATCATTCAAAGGCTTAATTCCTGAGAAGAATAATTGACACAAATATTACCACAAAAAATTTAGGTGAAAAAAAGAGAACATAAATATCTCCGTTCAAAGAAGTTTTATTATCTTTTTTTAAAATATTTTGAAACTAGGGAAACAACCCTTTTCGACAATTTGAAACTATTAATAATATTAGGTCCTTACATATGAAATTGGCGTTTTGTATGGGAGGAACATAAAGTCGATTTTTTTTTAAATAAAATATATTTATTCAATCAAAGTATGTACCATTGTCATCTACGCCCTTTTGTCATCTCATAGGTAGTTCATCGATCCCTTTACTAAAAAAACCATTCGGATGGGAATCAATAAATTCTTTGAAGGCGGTTTGGACGGCCCCATCGGCGTTGAATTTTTTCCCTTTCAAGAAGTTGTCCAAATTACGAAAAAAATTGTAATCTGTTGGAGCAAGGTCCGGAGAGTACGGTGGATGTCTTAGACATTCCAATTGAAGCTCCTCTAATTTGGTAGCCGTCTGTTGTGCAGCGTGTGGTCTAGCGTTATCATGAAGCAGCAGTGGCCTAGAGCGATTGACCAGCCTCGGTTGTTAAGCAGCTAGTTTTCCCATCATGGTTTGCAGTTGCTGACAATAGACATCTGCCGTAATCCACGGGGCTTGTTCTGCAGGTCGAAATTTCCAGAACCAAAACGTTGGAACCAAAAACGCACTGTGTTTTCTTTTGCGGCACCGTCGCAAATTTTGACTCTGGCAGAATAAGCGGACGATTCAAAAAAGTGGCAGGATTTGACAGATTTCATAAATATCCTATATTTTTTGTTTCAGTAATCATTATTGATGAAAAAATAATTTTAAATACAAGCTTTCATTTAATTTGCAATGTAACACTGTTTGTTCAGGTGGAATCTTGCAACTCAATTTTCAAGCAGACATCTTCAACCGATTGAACTGAAAGCTAAGTTTGGATGATAATGCATGGTTAGCTGTGTAACATCATTCTAAATCCAACATGGCGGAGGATATTCTCTATCATCGTCAGAGACAGGCGAGAAATCTTCATCTGTAGAAACATCAACTGAATGACGAAAGAGGCTAGCCAACGGCTTTCGAATGCAATAAAAAAGACCGTTATAAAACAAACAATAATGTTGCGTGCAAAAAAAATAACTTCATGAAAATACTGTCACAAAACAAAAAGATAAAGTCGTCTGCTTATACAATATTTAATTATGCGTTTTGTAATTATAAAAATATCGACACTATGCAAAAAATTATGTTACGTACCAAAAAACTACGCCAAATAAATCGAAGAGGTTAAGATAATACTGACATTAAACAAAAAAACACAGTTCTCCATTAAATGTAAACTCTACTTACTAGACTAGAGTAAAGTCGTATCGTTTCTAAATAAAATGTGTCATTCATTAATCATTATTTAATTTTCTCGAACGAAAGCTAAAGATCACCGATTTTTCATAAATTACGTACTAACACTACGCCACCTAGCAATAAATATGAGATTTAATAGTACGGGTGTCCCGATTTTTCATAACTTACGTACTGACACTACGCCACCTAACAATAAAATGAGGAGTAACAGTACAGGTGGCTTTGCATTATATGCAGGAAAAAATCACTAGCATAGATGGCATTGAATCATAAAAATGTCAGATTTTGTATGGACCGGTACGATTCTCACAGTGCGATACATTGTTATGCAGATGACTATACGGGTGATGCGCGGTATACCGACCAGAGGAATGTCCCTCAGATTTCGTTGCAAGAAAGGCGGTTACAACCTGTGCCTGAAGTCGAGGACCCTCTAGGGTGAGTCTTCGAATAACCCTATTCGGAGACAAAGAACTTAGTTAAGTTCGACCCACGAAGACACAAGTGTACGCATTCACTGCGAAGAAGGACCCATTTATTGTAGTGCCTCAGTTCAAGGGTTACTCTTCGAATGTCCGATGGTATTGGGATCCTCAGTGTGGAAATTTCTGCTAAAGTGCATTTTGGGAGTCATTTGAAGGACGAAGCCAAATTGGCGAGCAAAAAGCTGGGCGTCCTGAACAGAGCCAAGCGGTGCTACACTCCAAGCCAGCGGCTAATGCTTTATAAAGCACAAATTCGGCCTCATATTGAGTACTGCTCGCACCTCTGGGCGGGAGCTCCCAAATATCAGCTCGACCCTCTTGACTCCCAGCAAAGGCGTGTATTCCGCATCGTCGGTGATCCCAATATCACGCCCTCAATGGAAACGCTGGGGCAAAGGTGAGACTTTGGTTCTCTCTACGTACTCTATCGGCTCTTTAACAGAGAGTACTCTGAGGAACTGTTTACAGTAGTGTCGTCTTCACCTTTTTACCACCACACCACCCGCAGTAGAGTTCATCCATATTACCTGGAAACGATCTCGTCGTCTCGTTCATTCCTTCCTCGTACGTGTAGGCTCTGGAACGAACGAAGCTGCGGTGTTTTCTGAGCGCTACGATATATCCTACTTACAAGGCTTAAGAAGAGCATTTCTCTCCATGTAGGCAGTGACGGAACTGTGCCCCTCTCATTGCAGATGTCCATGAGCGGTGGTTACCACTATAATCAGGTGGGCCACTGGCTCGTCTGCCACCGTTAGCAGTAAAAAAACGAATATTTAAATTGATGGCACAAAAAAATGTATAAAAAAATAACAAAAATGTATAAATTATTAAAAAACAGACCAGTACAAATAGGTGGCATTATTCCTAAAATGCAATCTCTTCGAGGCAACCTAGGGACAAAAGAATGAGACGCATATTCAATAGGGGAAAGGGTGCAGAACTAGGACTGCTAGGACTAAGGAATGTTTGTTATATGGGAAAGGAATAACGAGCGAAAGTTCCAGCTTAATTAATTGATATTTGAATTAGCTGTAGGCGTCTTAATATTTTCATATTATACTTCATTCAGATTCAGATACTTAGCCATTTGATCAATTTAAGAATACACCCACCATTCTGGAATCGCTTGTGTTGCGAAACGACTAAGGACCCGCCGGCTCACTTAAGTTTTACTATAACTTTTGTTCTGACAAAGATTATAATGGTTGAAATTTTACGTATATTCCGCACATTTGGTACATTGCTCTCGTGCGTAAAATATGACATTTGTTGACTTACATCCGCCATCCTGATGCACACCTAAAAACGGCTCGAAGTGAGAATTTACGAATCGAACACGAACCGAATACGTATGAGTGCGCACGCGTCCTTAAAATCACTATGACGGCCAAACTGGATCAAAAACGAACACGAATCGAATACGTATAAGTGCGAAAGCGCTTTAACTCATAGCGATGCCCTTTTTTATGTTATAGGTGGCATTAGAACTTTTGAGTTTGAGTTTAATGAAGCATTATCGCATTATAATATTATTCTTATACTATATATTATACTCTTTATTGCAAAAAAAATACACATGTGGAAACAGTGAAACAGAAAATGCAAAGGTGGACTTATCTCTAAAGAGATCTCTACCAGCCAACCTGTGATTGCGTGGGAGATTCCATTTTATTAATGGGAGACACCAAAATAAAATAAACATTATTATTGATATTATAAAGATAAATATATATAAACACATATATTATATATATATATATATATATATACCATGGATACGAGTATATAGATATCCATACATAACTAAATAAATAAAAATGAAATGATGAAGATAACAAATTAGGTTGATACTTTAAGCTCCGAAAGAAAGTGCTGCTTCAGTTTGCGGCGAAATGACTATACTGAAGAGCATAGATGTAAAGTACCCGGTAAATGATTCCACAGTTGGGCGGCACGAAAGGTAAAGGAGTGGAGAAGGAACTTGGTGTTGCATATAGAGAGATCGCGCTTTCTGGTATAGTTGGAGCGCATAGGACGAGAGGGAAGAGGTAACAAGTTGAAACGGGAACTGAGATAAGGCGGGGCATTGGGATCTCTGAAGATTTTAAAGTGTTGTAAGGATGTGGACATTACGACGCTCGCGTATTGGAAGCCATTTTAATTCATTCCGATAGTGGGAAATGCGATGATATTTCTTTAGGCCAAAAATGAAATTGTTCAAAATTAACAAAAATTTTCACATTTTAAAAGCCTTGGCCACAACTGAGCATTGCCGGACTCTGTGATGCGTGCCTCGGCTCAATTTTTCACCTAAAATTGGACGCTCGTATTCTCACAAAGTTGAATTTTTTATTTACGAGTATATCCCAGTGACTCACTTTGCCCATAGAGCATCATGCAGTTACTAGCTACAAAACATGATTTCACACGGTAGGTATAGTACCGTAAGAATTTCAAGATGTATATTATACGCATATAACATGCATTACTAATATTACATACACTTTTATCAAATTCCGTGCAAAAGTTTTTTCGTAAGAGTTAGGTAGTTTCCACGCAGCTATCCATTCTCACGAACTATTAAATTTATGTTCATTTCACATAGGTATCCATGTTTTATTTTTATTTCAGCTTAATTCTTGCTAAAGGTACTGATTTTACAGAAGCATTGTCTCATGAAATTTTCTAGTCTCTTGGTCATGCCATCACGTCAAATGGAGTGGGATACAGTCCAAGTTTTATCATGAATGTTGTATTTTTGTTCACTAAACAGAAAAATAAATCAAACAGAAAAATGTCTGTCCTCGTGGGGCATTGAACCCGGATCTCCAAATCAATACCGGGTGATCATAACCACTAGACCACGGAGGCGATTTATGTATGCAGATTTTATATGATAGTAACTTACACTGCTCCGATTGTAAAAAAATACCATCTCAGAAGAGTTTCTGCGGTAAAATATTGCCTTTTCATTGTGTAAAAAAAATCTCTACTGGCGCATAAGTTCATAGTTTCCATAACATTGCACCCGAGGAAGCGTAAAGAAATGTTTTACTTGTGGGCAAGATAAGAACAGTAGAGCGGTGCACTTCATGACTCCATTTGACATATTTTTTATGCAACTAAGTTGGCAAACAAGCAAACTGCCAGCCAACCTGATGGTACGTGTAAGTCGTAACAGTCACCTATAATATATAAGTCACATGTGGCTCTTGTGAGATTCGTAGCAAAACTGCAACCCCCACAAGAACCACAGTGTACGTTGCCAACTTGCGACACAAGATGTAAAGTTACCGTATCCAGTTACACTGTCATATCTTACCCTTCAAACCGAAACACAGCTCCCTATGCAAGCACTACTGTTTTGTGGCAGAAATAGGTAAGACGGAGGTACCCAAGCAGATGACCATGGTACAGAGTCTCCCTCCGGTAAAAATTGATAATTCATTATACTCCTAATTCAATGATAATTCTTTGAATAATTGATAAATTCATTCAGTAACAGCGTTACAGTCGTGAAAGGGTATTCAATTTATTTAAAGCGGGCTACTCAAACACCAGCCGCAGGGGTGATCTAGGGTGTAAAAGTCTTAATTGGCACAATATCTTTATGTGTATAGGCAAGCAGGAGCCATTTCCTAGATTGGCCCTGCGGCAGGGCGGCAGGGGCACGAGACCACCCTTGCTCCCTAGATTGTCGCTGCCGCCCTGCAGGTTGCCGCGTGTGTAGCACGATCGGGGCAATTTCTATACTGATCTTTTGATTTTTCGATAATATTGGAGCCATTCACAATGCGTGTGTTTACTTCAACCCGAACACTGACTTGCAGGCATGTATGTAAACATCCCGATATTGCCGCAGCCGCCTTGCGCCCTAGATCGCCCCTGCGGCAGGTATGTGAGTAGCCAGCTTTAAGTGTTCCGAATCGGTGACTAAAACACAGCAATAATGCCATAGTAATGCAATTTTCATATATAACAGTAGAAATTGATTGCATAAACTTTGGGATCTGAATATTTCTTCACTGCATAGATGATCGTGAGGCAAGAAAAAGATCTCGAGACTTGATTGACGCAATGCAGATTTTTATACAACCTAGTGAATTCTCGATCTGTGAGAGCTTTTATGGCAGGTACGTGTACACGACAGACGTGTACAGTACATACATACCAACTTTGTGCGTAGCTTGAATTTATTTTCCCATATATTGTATACATATATATTTTTAACAACTAAGTGATTAAAATGGTTGTATTAACAAAACTAACCAGTATTAATGTTCATCAACTGACCATAAGATCTCCGCCTGTGTAATACTGATATCATTATTTCTACCTAGACGTATTTACCCCGATGCGGTACAATATCAATAAATGAGAACAAGTTAGTAGGCATCCAAACCATTACACGAGCAGAACTTGCGGCCCAGAGAAGCAATAAAAATGCTCTAATCTGATTAAGCTGCCTTTATTTCAAAGAAACACCTTTCCTTTGCTTAGAAATATTGTTGATATATCGGAACATTCACAGAATATTCGTAATAATACAGTAAATAATCTTTAATAGGTTCATGTAGTTCTTGGACACGAATTGATCGTTGAAAATAAACTGGGTTTAACCGCAGTGAAGGCACGCACCGGACGCAAAACACGCGCTAACAAGGTCACAACGGCGGCTGCCGCGTAGTTTAGAAATTTGACAAAACTTTTTTAAGCGCTGAAAGTACTTTGTAATTGGCTTTGTCCGTCGCCTGGAAGATGATGTAAAGTACTTACCTGAGATTCACGGCACTTCCATGAGTTAACAGGTGTCCCTTGCAACAAGTCGCGCTGCCGCGCCACAGGTCGCGGCGTGCGTGCGTCGCTCGCGGCGGTCTGGCAGAGACACGCGGGCAGCGCGCGCGGGACGCAAGCGCGGCCTACCCCATACCACTCATCGATTTTCGAAATACTTACGCTGCCTAAGGCGCGGTGTTTACTAATGCAGAGAACTGCCGACCCCCAAGTTCCCCTCATAACACTTTCCCTAATTCAGAAGAGTCCCGGCGTAACGATAGGAACGACTTTGGCGCGCCGCCGCGTTGTTATCAAACGACGCGACCGCGCGCCGCAGGCCGCGTGTCGCTCTCGCTCCGCCCTCAACAGTCTAGCATACACAAACAGTTAAGCAATAACTTTAAAGTTTACAGCAAACTTTCAGTTCCGAATTTTTATTAGTACCTAAATACTTTACAATATGACAAATATTTTTACCATATAGTGACAAGTATATGGTAAAAATATTTGTAATCTAAATAAAATAGTAAAGTAATCTAATAAATGTTATAAATAGAAATAACAAAATTAGCAATATTTTTTATTAATTATAATAATACAAATATTAAAAATGTTCCTATTTTGCATTTGATCCTCAGCATCATCATAACAGCTCATATACGTCCCCACCTAGGGGCACGAGCCTACCCAACTAGTTAGGGCGATTTGGCCTTAGTCAAACCACACTGGCCCAGTGCGGATTGGTTGACTTTACATACACCTTTGAATTATTCCGCAGATGTATGCAGGTTTTCTCACGATGTTTTCCTTCACCGTAAGAGAGGCAGATATACATATTATGTTCATATGAAATTCGTGAAACGAAAAACACATTGGTACATGGCAGGAGCACAGTCTAGTGCCGAGGCCACAGCGCCACCGACGCATTAGATCCTAAACAACAAAAATATCCTAAGCAGATAGTATTATCTATGAAACTGCTGCTGCCTTTCGATTGAACCTTGCTGGATTCGACTTGTATTTTGGAATAACTACTCTACATATTTCGGAAAATATCAAAGTACGGCGATCATGATTGGCAAGTAGCTATTTTTTTTTTAAATTAAAAATACACGGAGATACACCAGACCGGAGGCAAAAGTAACAATAATTTTGTAAGACATGATTACAGAAAACTCTTAAGTTACCTCAAAAATGTGTTTCTGTACTACGATAGTAAATTTATCTGACTATCATTTCAGCCAAGAGACGCCCACTGCTGGACATAGGCCTCCCCCAGGGATCTCCAAACCGATCGGTCCTGCGCCTCCCGCATCCAGCGGCTTCCCGCGACCTTCACCAGATCGTCGGTCCACCTTGTGGGGGGCCTACCAACGCTGCGTCTCCCGGTACGCGGCCGCCACTCGAGGACCTTTCCGCCCCAACGGCCGTCAGTCCTGCGAGCTATGTGTCCTGCCCACTGCCACTTAAGGTTTGCAATTCTTTGGGCTATGTCGGCGACTCTAGTTCTTCTACGGATCTCTTCATTTCTGATGCGATCGCGTAGAGAAACCCCGAGCATAGCCCTCTCCATTGCCCTTTGAGTGACATTGAGCCTTCTGATGAGACTCATTGTAAACGGCCACGTCTCAGTTCCGTACGTCATCACTGGCAACACGCACGAATTGAAGACTTTCGTCTTAAGACACTGCGGTAGATTGGCCGAGAATATGCTGCGTAGCTTCCCGAACGCTGCCCAGCCGAGTTGGATTCGTCGATTTACCTCTTTTTGGAAGTTGGACTTACCGAGCTGGACTATTTGTCCCAGGTAAACATATTCGTCAACAACTTCCAGTGTAGAGCCGCCAACCTTCACAGGAGTGGGTACTACATGGGAATTCACCATAATTTTGGTCTTGTCCATGTTCATTTTAAGACCCACTTGTTGGGAAACTCTACAGAGGTCTTCGAGCATTGTGCCTAGATCTTCCACGGTCTCAGCCATGACCACGATATCATCGGCAAAACGAAGGTGAGTCATGTACTCGCCGTTTATGTTGATGCCGAGTCCTCTCCAGTCCAAAAGCTTAAATACATCCTCCAGCGCAGCTGTGAACAGCTTCGGCGATATAACGTCACCTTGTCTCACACCTCGCTGAAGTCGTATTGGTTTCGAGTTCTGGTCCTGAAGGCGGACTGACATAGTGGCGTTTCCGTACAATGACTTCAACACTTGGATGTACCGGTAGTCTATTTGGCACCTCTGGAGTGACCTAAGCACGGCCCAGGTCTCGACAGAATCGAAGGCTTTCTCATAGTCCACAAACGCCAAGCATAGTGGCAGATTATACTCCTCGGTCTTCTGTATAACCTGCCGCAGCGTATGAATGTGGTCTATGGTACTATAGCCTTTACGGAATCCGGCTTGTTCAGGAGGCTGGAAGTCGTCAAACCTGCGCGCGAGACGATTCGTGATGACTCTCGAGAACAGCTTGTATACATGACTCAGGAGTGTGATGGGTCTGTAGTTCTTCAACTGGGCCCTGTCGCCCTTTTTGAAGAAAAGTGCCACCACACCCCCGTGCCATGCTTTAGGCGTAATGCCCTCGAGTATGATGGAGTTAAATAGCCTCTGCAGCGCTTTCCGGACTGGTAGTCCGCCCGCTTTCAAAAGCTCAGCTGTAACTCCATCATCACCCGGTGCCTTGTTGTTTTTTAGCTGTTTGAGAGCCACACTAATCTCGTACAGGCTGACGTCCGGGATGTCTTCGGTGTAATGCCGGATCAATTTGGCTCTAGGGTCTGTAGCCTGAATGACAGGTGCCTGCGATGTTGTGTAAAGCTGTCCATAAAAGCGTTCAATCTCAGCCATAAGTTCAGGTCGAGACGTGACGACTCTGCCGTCCTCTGTCTTCAGCTTCGTCAGCAGACTCTGACCGAGTGACAGATCTCTTGCGAACACTTTGGAGCCCTTGTTCCGCTCGATGGCTTCCTTAATACGTTCTGTATTAAATCGGCGTATGTCGCGAGTCAGAGACTTCGAGATCTGTTTATTGAGTCGCCGACGAGCATCTTCAGAGGACTGCAGACCCATCCCACGTCTTTCTTCCATCAGCTTAATTGTCGGCTCTGAGATCTTGCTCCTTTGCTTGGTACGGCTGGGTTTGAAAAACTTCGAACCCACCGTAAGGACAGTTTCCACAAACCTGTCATTATATGTGTCCACATCCGTGCAATCCTCCAGGCAAGCGAACCGATTCTGTAATTCGAGTTGAAAGCGCTCGGGGTTTTGGATCTGGATGGCTCCAGGACGGAGCGTTGACTTCATCAGTCGATACCTCTCAGCTTTTACATTAAGATTCAATGCGCCTCTCACCATTCGGTGATCGCTTCCCGTGTTGAACGTATTGATCACTGAGACGTCATTGAATAAGCGAGTCTTAGTCGACATGATGAAGTCAATCTCATTTTTTGTCACGCCATCCGGACTTTTCCAGGTCCATTTTCGATGCAGCCGTTTTTTGAAGAAAGAGTTCATCATATAGATTCCCTCTCTCTCCATGTAATCGGCTAGCATTTGACCACGGTAATTCCGGATTCCAGCTCCAAATTGCCCCACTTTCAACTCACTATCGCCGCGCTTGCCTAGCTTTGCGTTGAAGTCTCCCATGACAACTGTTCTATATTCTCAATTAAATTAATAAAACGATTCTGATAATCCACTGTTGTACTTTATTAATTATCTCAAAAAATATTAACACTTTCTTAAACTTAATTTTTCAACCTTATGCACAGACGAGGTATATCATAGACCGTCGGCACAGACTAAGATAGGTTATACAACACCTCCCTTTTAAGACTTTATACCCATACAAAGCCTTAAATGACATTACACAGTTTTCAAATAATTAATAACAAGTTTTCTAATCTTTTCAAAACTTAACTCCATGTATATATATTTTTTTACAGTATAACTCAAGATAGGTATACCTAAATCTCTTTTATTTAGCATGATTACATTCAATTAAATAAACATTATCTCCTAGTCGTTTTTCTTTTTACATAGTTAATACAATCTGTTATGTCATATAATTATGTTACATATTAATTAATTAAATAGTTATAGGTTCAAACGTTCTGGTGGTTTAACAATTCTACCAGACCGTGTTCGAGTAGGTTCCCTAATACAATTAGAAGTAGGAAGCATCTCTGATACATTACAATTATTATCATTAGATAAATTAGGTAAATCAAGGACTTTATCAAAATGTTTAACACTTGTTTCAGACTTTCTTAAGTGATGAGAATTTCGCCTTAGTAATCTAGAATTATTACCAGTAATTACATATGATCTCGGTTCCATACATTTTTTTATAATCTTCCCCTTCCGCCAATAACTATCATTATTAGTTCTATGAACAATCTCCTCTCCTATAGTGAAATCTAATTCCTTCCTTCTAGCCCTTTTGTCATGCAATTGCTTAGTACATTTTTTTATATTGTTTAACAATTTATGTGCATCTCTTTCAATTTTAGGCTCCAAAGCATCTAGAGTACAAGGTATATTACACCTTAAGCGCCTGCTTTGCAAGATTTGAGCTGGTGATATATTTAGGCCTGACATTGGAGTGTTATTATGATGCAACAGAGAGTCTCTATAATCTACTTTATCTTCCAATGATTTCTTTAAGATATTTTTACTAATACTCACAGCTTTTTCGGCTAAACCATTACTTCTGTGATAATGTGGACTACATGTGACTATCTGCATGTCCTTAGATTTATAAAACTGTCTACACTCATGTGATAAAAAGGGGTTATTATCAGCTACAATCAGTAAGGGGTAACCAAATCTAGTAAATACCTCTTGCATGGAATTAATAACGCTATGGGAATTTTTATTTGGTAAAGGCAAAATTTCTAACCAGTGAGAAAAAAAATCAATGATAATTAAATAATCTTTTCCAGCATATTGCAGTATGTCGGTACCTACTTTATAGAATCTATATCTTGGAATTTCATGAGGTAACATTGGTTCATAATAGTTGTGAGGTTTGAATTTTTCACATGTTCTACACTTAGAAATATACTTATTGATGTCCTTGGACATATTAGGCCAGTAAAATAATTGTCTAGCTTTCTTAACACTTCTGGTCACACCAGGATGTCCTTGGTGTATTATTCTTAGCACATACAATTGTAAAGATTTTGGGACAATTATTTTATTGTTTAAGAACACTAGACCAGATTCTACAAATATATCATTCCTCAACTTATAGTAGGGTTTACAATAATGGGAGATTTTATCTTCAATTGGCCATCCCAAATAATAATACTTGGTTAATTCTGATAATATAGGATCCCTACTGGTCTCCAACCGAAATTCAGCCTTCCTTTCAGGAATCATTGGCATATGAAGAGATATGGAGTGAACCATCTCCAACATTTCTAAATCATTTTCTTTAATTGGGCGACTGTTCCTGGAAAGCATATCAGCAAAATGTACATACTTGCCTGGGACATATACTAATTTTAATTCATAATTTAATAGTTTAATTCTAAGACGCCTAAGTCTAGGGGATCCTACTTTACTAATCGCTTTTTGCATAATAGGTATAAGTGGTTTGTGGTCAGTCTGCACCACAATTTTGCTGCGCCCATAAATATATTTATGAAATTTTTGTGTACCATAATAAATAGCTAGTAGTTCCTTTTCAGTCTGACTGTAATTGTTTTCAAAGCTGTTCATAGTCCTGGAAACACAAGCCACTAATTTAAGTATATTATTGTCATCAGTTTGGAATAAACAACATCCTAGACCATTTTGGGACGCATCACATTGTAAAACAATATCTCTCTTAGGATTAAATGGACACAAAATTGGGGCATCAGAAATTTTTAATTTAATTTTATTAAATAGATTATCATGGTGTGGCAACCACTGATACTCACAATCTTTTTTTAATAACATACAAAGTGGAGCCATCAGCTCAGCCATTGAAGGAACATAACGTCGAACATAATTAAATGATCCTATTATTCTCTGTAATTCTTCTCTATTTCTTGGGGGTTTTAGCTTCAGCAAAGCGTCAACCCTATCATGATCTACTTTCATACCTTCACCATTAAATATTTGCCCTACATATTTTACTTCTTTCTGTTTATATTGCAACTTATCTTTGTTGAATACTGCTTTAATTTCTCGAGCCTTACTAACAACTCTCTGTACCGCTTCATCATGTTCTTGTTCTGTGGAGCCCATGACAAGCACGTCATCGTACCAGGAAATAACATTTGGGATCGAACCAAAGTAAAATTCTATCTGATCTTGGAAAACATCAGGTGCATTAGAAAGACCATATGGTAATACTAAGTATCTATATACTCCAAAGGGTGTAGCAAAGCAGCACTTCCAAGAAGCACTGTCAGTCAGTCGGACGTGGTGAAATCCCTCTGATAAGTCAAATACTGAAAATATTTTTTTACCACATAACTTAGCAGCAATCTCATCTACCGTCAATACTTCCTTAGGTTTACGAACTATAAATTTATTTAAGTCAGAGGGGTCTAAACATAATCTTATTCTCCCATTTGTTTTTTCCACTATTACCATTCTATTAATACATGCTTCGGGACTAATCTCACCTACCTTCTGTAAGGCACCTCTTCCAACAAGCCTATCTAACTCAGTCTTTAACCCCTTTCTTAATGTATAAGGTATTTTAGAAGCAGTATGACAAATTGGTTCATGGGGTAATGTGGGTATGGAACAAAATTTGGGAAACTCACCATGTCCACTGAAGATATCTGCATTATTCATAATAAATTTGTCTTTCTCGTCATTTGCATTAAGATTAGCCTTGATACTTGAGATTCTAGACACTAAATTTAATTTCAAACAACCAGGTAAACCTAATAATACACAATCATTATCAATAATCATGAAGTTTTCATAGCATTCCTTATCGGAATATCTACATTTCAAATTTATCATTCCAATAGGTTTTATTTTTGATCCTTCAAATCCTTCCAAGTTCACTTTGACATTTAATAATTTAAGATTGCATTTCAAGCTATTGAATATCTTTAATCCCATTACACTTACATCAGCGCCTGTGTCTAGGCGACACTTTATATTTTTATCTTCAATAATAATGGTCTCAGTCCAGTTCTGAATTTTTGTATTTACACTCACTGCATTACATACTACCGAGGAATCACTGTGACTGGCACTTGCACTATCTTCTTCAACATAGTTAATTTTTTTTCGCACTGTACAGGCAACTGCAAAATGATTTAGTAATCCACATTTCATACATTTTTGGCCATAAGCCGGACACTCCCGTTTGCCATGATATTTCCTACATCTTCTACAGTTAAATTTATCACCATCATTTAGCTTATGTGTTTTGGAAAAATTCCTAGTTTTCTTGATGTTATACACTTCTGTTTTTGGGTTCATAAATTCCATTTGCTGCTTAGTCTGTTCACTGGTTCTACAACACTCTGCAGCTTTTGACAATGTTAGGTTGTCAATTCTAAGCAACGATTCTTGTAACGATTTGTCTGATATACCCTGGACTATTCTGTCTCGCAATAACGTGTCTTCAATTTGGCCAATATCATCCTGATAATTGCAAGTGCTAATCATTTGTTTTAAGTCGGTATAAAAATGGTCGAAACTTTCGCCAGGCTGTTGACAGCGCTCGTTAAACTTATACCTTTCAAATACCGGGTTAGAGCGCGGGTTTACAAATTTACCAATGGCGGCTATAACTTTTTCATAATCCTCAAAGTCTTTTTCTTTAAGAGGCAACGTAAATAAAATTCTGGTAGAGTCCATTCCCAACATATTTCTGAGCAATGAGAGCTTAATTTTGTCAGTTGCATTTTCTTGCCCTGTTCCGATTAGGTAATCTTCGAAGCTTTGTTTCCAAAGACGCCATTCTGATCCGGCGTTTGACGCCCGCATATCAAAATTACACGGTAATTTAACGAGACCTTCCATCTTGCAAAATTTTTAGCACTTACGGCTGCGCCATGTTCTATATTCTCAATTAAATTAATAAAACGATTCTGATAATCCACTGTTGTACTTTATTAATTATCTCAAAAAATATTAACACTTTCTTAAACTTAATTTTTCAACCTTATGCACAGACGAGGTATATCATAGACCGTCGGCACAGACTAAGATAGGTTATACAACAACAACGGTGTAATGAGTCTTGGAAGCATGTATTGCCCGAGAAATGTCCTCATACATAGCTTCCACTTCCTCGTCGGAGTGTTTCGAGGTCGGAGCGTATACCTGTATGACCTTCAGCGAATACCGTTTGGTAATTCTGAGTATAAGGTACGCCACCCTATTCGACACACTTCCGATCTGTACAACGTTGTTCACAAGAGACTTGTGGACGATAAATCCGACACCACCTTGGGACAGGTCTTCGCCCTCCCGGAAATAGAGCAGGTTGCCGGATTTGAGAACCATCGTGTTCTCACCCTCTCTTCGGACTTCGGACAGTCCCACTATACTCCAGCGAATCCTGCTCAACTCCCTCTCGAGCTCCAGCAGCTTCTCCTCGGTCCGCAGTGTGCGCGCGTTATATGTGGCCAGGGCCAAGGTCGTCTGACGGGGGATCTCCGCCGCTCGGGGATTCTTTGCACCCCAGGTCCCAGTACCGCGCCGACGTCCGTCACCGCCGGCACGGCCTCCAGAACCGCCGGGCACTTGGGGCCTTTGTTTAATGTTTGGGTTCATGGGGGGTTTTGGGCCATCTCCCACCACGCTGGCCCAGTGCGGGTTGGTGGGGAGCGCCAGAGCCTCGTCCGTTATAGAGCAGGGTGCACCGCGTGCAGGTGAGGTTGGCTTGGGTCCCGATAGGTGGTATTTGGGACCCCTTGCACCCCAATCTGACTATGATGTGACCTTATTTAGGTTTTGATATATTTTATTACTTTCGAGATATTTAGGTTAAATAAGATAGGGTAGAATGTTACAAATGTCCCCTACCCCGGGTCGAAAGTAACACCTTTTCAAATAAATAAAACTCAGTAAAGGTTTAAAAATAAGAAAATTTTTAATGTCACAAGTTTCCTTATTTTGTTCTCGAGTCTGCGAGATAGTAAAATAATCAAATAATATAGCAACCCTTGCTAAATGTTACGCGATTACGCCGCCAATTGTGGACCAATTTTCATTTTTTTGTAATTAATAGACTCCTGGGGTGGTCTCAAGGTCACCAAAGTCAGGATCTGATGATGAGATCCCATGAAAATTGAGGGAAACCCTTAAATATAATAGGTACAACCGACGTGTTTCATGTTTGTTCCGAAGTTATTCACGTATTTGCGTCTGGTAGTCATGAACCGAGCTGATGATGAAACGATCCTTAACCTTTCGACTTGACCTGACCTGACCTGACCTTGCACCTCAATTTTATACCACCTAACCAAAGGTGGGTCGGCAGTAACTTTTCTGCAGGTGAGCTCTGAAATGGTGGATCAACAAACTCTGAAACTTGTCCGATAAACTCTGACAAACTACCGCCTATCTATATCAGCCAACAGATTTTCATTCGAGATTCATCGTTTGGTTTTCGAGCTCTGTGTGGCCCGACTGGGGTAACGTTACCCCAGCCGGGCCACACAGCCCCCTTTTACGCGAGCCCGATGAAAACTAAAACTTGTCCGACAAACTTCGACAAACTGCCGCCTATCTATATCAGCAAACAGATTTTCACTAGGTCGTTTCGTTACCCCAGCTGGGCCATACATATCTCTGAAACGCGCAAGCGACAAGCTCTGATACACTCTAGAAATTATAGCGGCATACTCAAACAATCTATTTTTCAAAGTTTTTTTTTGTGGCCCAGCTGGGGTCAGCCTCACCGGTGCGCGTGCGTCGATCTGCATTGCCACGAGACAGCGATAGGATGCGATAGTAGGTGTATATTGGGCATTCTAAAACAGTTTTCATCAAAACACCGCAAACGAACGGAGTGAGATTTGAGCTACGCTTCGCTGCGCTCTAGCTCCGCTACGCTCCGCAAATCTCACTGCGTTCGTTTACGCTGATTTGATGAAAACAGTTTGAGATTGCCCAATATACATTATACAGGGTTAAATTATTCATACCATTAAATTGTAATTTTTGATAAATAAAGAGTTATGCGAGTATATTGAATCACCATATTTGTTTTCATTAATAAAACGCAGAAATTTTTGTTAATTTTTTTTTTATTATTATAAAGCAAGTAACAAATATCATCATAGCTAAACTAGAACAATATTTTTAATATAAATTTTCATTCAAGTACAATTTACTGAAGTCATAAATTACATGTGCTTAAGTACCACTTTTTTATGAATAAAACATTCCTTAGAGCGCACTCTTTTTTATGAGTTATACAATTGAAGTTAGCTCCACCTTTAGCATAACTATTGCGCAATGTTGCAAAATTAGGACAACCTTTGCCTTCAACATTTATCAAAAAGCAGTCAGAACACAAATCTTTAATCCATTTTTGCTTTTCAACACCTTTCATTATTATGGTTTGGTCCTTTAAAATTGGAATAATTAATCTCTTAAATTCTCTGAAATCTATATTGCCTTGACTCCAGTATATTCCTCTGTTGCGTTCAATCCAATTGACTGCTCTTTTTTCTTCGGCAGATAATTTTAGATACGAATATGGAGGTTTTATTAAAAAGACTTGCGTAAACTCTTTTGTGGCTAACGCAAATTCCTTAATAATAAAATTATTTTTGCAGTCTTTGAATCCTTGAACATCAACAAAAAGTATCGAACTCTTATCAGCACTCATTGTTTCGTTGTATTCCACTGTTTAACATAAAGTTGAAGTTTGTTCTTTCAAATACCTTTTGATTGCACTTTATTTAGTTAAGATATTTTCTTCACAATATTGCTCAGAGGTTTGTACTCAAAAATGCAGTCATTTAAAATCAAGCAATATGCTGCTGTCTGATCCGGGATTTCTTGGTCTGTTTCAATCTCCACTCTGACATCGATTGATCCCTTTATCATTTCTTGTTGGTGAGAACAATCAATAACAAATAATGGGGCAACGTCTCTGAATTCCTTCAAGCTCATCAACGGCTCTGGTCGCCGTCCATGATAAGACTGTTGGAATCTTGCATATTGTTCGTATAATAAATTAAATTTATCCTCTGAGAAACTGACATTCAATCCTTCATAAGGGTAATACGATGAATTTAAATATACTTTTACATCTCGTACATTGCAGTGATCGAACTCTGCCATTGACATTTCCGCATTGTGCTTGCGATTTGTTTGCAAGGCTATAATAACGAATCTTGGTTTCTCTATCTGTGACGAAGTTTTGATAGACCAAGTGTGTTTACGTGTCTTCGGTAATAATGGATATTCATACAAATCCCAATTTCGAAATGCTAGTGTAATAGGCCTGTCCTTTTCTAGATGTTTCAACAAATTGATTCTTTCACGATCTGATACTTTAACGTGCGGAACTCGCCAAACAACTTTGCTAATAGTTATATCTTCGACCACCTCTCCGACATTTAATTTCAAAGCATTGAGATTCGTATTGCTTCTTAATAGCACCAATTCATGTTTGGAGTTAATTATAACTTTTTCATAATCTTCTGCAAAACCTAAAATTTTCTTCAACGGCACAGAAGCCGAAAAAATTCCTCCGTTAAGATTGTTTGTACCAGAAGTTGACCATCCCCATACACGTGAGCATTTAGATTCATTATCATTTAACGAGAGGTACGATTTTATTGTTGTAGTTATGCCAGCATTTTTTATTTTGTCTATTTCTATTCCGTTTAACTCATATCGAATATCTTGAAATAAATATAGTATTGGATTGTTGATAAAATACACATTTGATATTTTTTCTTTAGTCGAACTATTATAAACATTGGCTTTACCCTCAATATACAAAGTGCTGAGTGAGGGTAACAGACATAGATCTTGTTGATTAATAGGTATTCTTATTTCATCATTCTTGTTGAAACTTGTTACGTACGGTTTATAAGAATGATATTCGAAACTTTCAATACTATTGTCGTATGATGTTGATTGAGATATATTTAAAATATTCATTTTAACAAGCCAATCAACTTCAAAAATTCCTTATTGTTTTTGGTGAGCTTCTTTTTTATGTGAAGCGGTGTGCTTTTATGAGGTGATCTTCTAGTACTAACTTGAATGCAAGCTGTGTTATGATTTTTATTGAAATTTATCATTTTTACGAAAATGTAGATACAGTTGTACTTCTTCGTCTCGTAAATTGATTTGTTTATTCTCGGCGTCTAATAATTGTATAGTTATTGCACTTATAGAACTTTTATTTACAGGAAAATATATTAGATTTTTCGGCACTTCAATGATCCGATAACCAGGTGGTACGTTAGGAACAAACTCGTGAATAATATGACTTGCAGATCCGTTCACGAATGACCCACTAACTACGTCGCATTCGATGCGCACAATGGTTGTTGGCAATATACTGACAGGATACAGAGATTCGGTCCTTTTTAATGCCTTTATTGTTTCTCCACCAAAACCTAAAATCCTTCCAAGTGAGTCACTTTTGTTAAAATGAACATCTTTAGTACAAAAAATTGTAGTTTTTAAGGTATTATTATTACAAGTTAATTTTAACATTGCATTTCTAATGTATGTCTTTAAATAATCACAGATATCTTGAAGTTCATAAGCTCCTTCAGGTATTTCGATTACTTCGTTATCGTCATAGTAGAATTTATTATTTCTTTTATCTATGTTGGGTATAGAATTAAATGTTGAAAAATACAACAATCCACACTCATAGTATCCACTTAATTCCAAAGTAGGTGAGTAGTTTGTTATCAGAGAGGATCCTTTTCCAGTTATAGACACAGTGAAAGACATTTTACTACTGATAAAGAATTTTATTTCAAGCTTTATATAAATGTGTTTTCCAATACTCCTTTAAAAATTTTATACAAAGGTGGCCGCAATTAACAGAGTCAAATGTTTGATATTGCTCATAGTTATAATTTAAAGAAACATTTCTTAAGTAATCAAGTAGTTCTAACGGAGGTTTCAGATTACCAAAACTATCAAAATATTCAGCATACTTATTTTCTTTCACGTAGGCTACCCAATGTGTTCCAATGTTATTTGAAGTATCTAAATTTATAATACCGCATTCTATCTTCCTAGGTTTTGAGGGCAACGTATCCCTCATGAAAACACCACGAAAAAATGGAATATCACTAGCATGTTCTAATATATCCCAATTAGTTAATGCCCGCCTAGGTAGCCGTTTTATTAGTTTTTTGAGGGTTTCAAATATAGACCTGCACCCTTTTTATAAGGTCTAATATATAATCCTTTTCCGAGAGCAACCGCCTCCATCATCTTATTATGTCGTTCCGATTCTTGAAGAGCTTTTTGAGCTGCTTTTGAATCATTAACCGCTTTTGCTATGCCAGCTGCTCCACCAGCCAGTGAACCTAAAGCTGATAATCCCGCGAAAATAGGAATTAACGGTAACAGTCCTCCACATTTTGGAATAGGAATACAACGAGGTAAACTCATTTTATTTTTATTTCTAAATAGTTTTTTTGCAGCGGCGACCGCATATTTAATAGTAGAATTTGTGTCTTTAGATTTTATTTTTTTTAATTTAGATTTGAGTTTTTTCACAGCTGTCATAAACGACCGAGCACCTGCACCTGCTCTTAATTTGGCCTTCATAGCATTTTTTACTATCCATGAAGCAATTTTTTCTTTCTTTCCAGCGTCTTTTGATTTCAATCTTCTTTGAGCCATATTTAATAGATCTAGATCAGCTTTGTACCTTACGTTAGCGTCGTTGTTTATGTAAGCAATATCGTGGTGCATACAAGCGTTATCCAATTTATTAATTCCTCGCTGACCCTTAAGTAATCGTTTCTGAAGCTTTGTGCCGGGTCCGCAATATTGGTAGCCCGGTAAATGTAACTCAAACGGAATCTTATTTATTAAGCTGTTTATGATACCACTTCCTTTCTTCATTGATAAACAAAAAGTGAATCAATAAAGATATCTTGAGCTATTTTATATCATAAAACCAATTTATTCTTATCAACCCAACTATTTTCGCTATTACTTAATCCTAACCATTTTACAAACAATTTGTTTCCTTTTCTTTTTATAACCTTTTCAATGAGGTATAGGTCTGGAAACTTAGTTTTTTGTAACTCGTATGCATAAAATGAGCCGAGGATTCTTTGATTGCGTCTGTCCTCTATTTGATAAGTTGTTGGGTTAGTGTGATTAACTTTTACTATACGAAATATTTCGGTGGACCAGTTTGGCGTATAGCCTTTGTAAAAATCTGCTTTATATCTACTTATGCGAACATAGTCACCAACACGAAATGTATATCCCCGACTTGTTTTATTCTTTTGAGAATTCATAATATAACCTTTGACTATAAGCTCATTTACTTTGTTAACTTCCACAGGCTTAAATTTTGTTATTCTATGCAAAGTGTTATTGTAGTGTTCTACAACGTCCTTTAAAATATTTTTATACCATTGGTAATTTCCGTTCAAACTAAATAGTTTGTAAAGGTGAGATTTAATTGTTCTTATGACTCTTTCTACTATAGATGCTTTTTTAATAGAATATGTTGAATAATGATTAATATTATACTTTTTCATTAATTGTTTAAAATTATCATTGTAGAATTCTGTGCCTAAATCAGTTTGTAAATTTTTAGGTTTTCGTAATGATGTAGTTAAAATACTTTGCATTGCATCTGTAACATAATTTTTCGCTTTTGATTTTAAAGGTCTGATCCATACATATTTTGATAAAGTGTCAATTACGATAAGAATATATTTATACCCTTTATTATACTGTGAATATTTTTGCAAATCTATGAGGTCGGCTTGCCATAAATCATCTATTCCTTTTATGATCGTACATCGCCGGGAAAAATTCCTTCTTGCTGCTTTGTGAAGCTCATTCACTATGTCTTGTTTGCTCATTATTATCTGGTTTCTCTTGAAGCATGTGATCAATTTCTGTCCTTGTGTAAAACAAGGTGGTTAGCTTATTAAGTATTGAACTTTCAAAATCATTTAAATGAATATTTACATCACTTAAAATATTAGTTCTTAGTTCGTGTGTCTTTTCATCCACGTAAGCTTTATTTGCGGCTTCGTCATCATTGCCTGGCGATATAAGTCCTTTTAATCTTGATGATTTTAAATCATATTCACCTGTTTCTGACTTCACTAATGTATCGTTGAGATTTCCAATATATTCCTCTAATCGTAAACGTTTATGAACGTGATGACCAAATTTATCTACATTCATTTCCGTATCTATGCGGTGTTTGCTGTATAACTACTGATCAGTTTTTTAAAATTAGGTTCCTTATATTTGGTGTTTTTAATGATGCCTGCTTCGTACAGCTCTTCTATAATCGCAATAATTTCATTATCTAAGCCGGTATTGCCAGCATCACGAGATGCAAACAGTAATTTCAATCGATCTACTAATTCATTTGGATCATCCCAATAAACGTAATCTATATCTTTCTTTACACTTTTTAAAAGATTTATTCCTTTTCCTACCGTAAGACTTTCTGTGCTGTCATACTTATTTCTAGAGAACTTAAACAGTGGTTTAATAATATGCATGTACTTAAACCCTTTGTTACTATTAATTGGCTTGCGTGGATCACAATTACGCCTATGTGCTTTCGTTTCTATTAGAAGCTCTTTATAATTTTGCAAATCTTCATCTGTGATAACATCCAAATTTGGTGTCTTTTCAAATAGTAATTCTTTTAATCCAAGAGTTTTGTTTAAACTTCGATTTCCAATTTTTATAATTTTTCCGTCGTCGAAAACACGTGTTTGGCCGAGCATAAGTTTTCCTCGTTCATTTTTTATTCCAAAAGGGATATTTGCGTCGGGTGAAGCACACCACGATAAACTATTAAGTGAAACATTTGGTGATGATTGAAAGGACTTAAAGGAAGCATCACTCATATTATTGTTGTCAGAAGGTGATACGACAAGGGTTTTTTCGGAATTAAATTTTTTATAGAACTGTTGTTCCTCTTCTTCATTAAAATCGTCATCAGAAAAATTTGTTGCCTCACTGTCATTATGTTTATTTTTTTTTATTGTATAATGTTCAAACTCATCCTCATCTTCATGAGAAATTTCATTGTTCTTAATGGCTATTTGTTTCAATGGATCGGTTATAGGTTTGAATATGGATTCCAGAGTGGCATCATTTGTATTTTTCATATCCTTTATCATTTCAACCTTTCTTTTTACAGCAGCTGCAGCTTTTACAATTTGTTTTTTAAGTTGCTTTTCCATTTTGACAAGGATTCCGTTCAATGCAAAATCCAGAGTAATAGTGATTGTGTATTGATGAAACAATAACTTATGTATATTAATCTACTACTACAAAAGTATCGAATGCCATCCTATAACATCCTTTATTTCTTTCGCAGTCTTTATTGATCACAACATAATTAAATGGTTTATTCCAAATAGTTGAGCACATTTCACGGAACTGAGACCACGACATATCTGAACCTACATGCTCATCGTAAACGTGTTTTAAATTTACATCGTCTTGTTTAAATAAAATAATGAGGTTAGAATTGTCCCTTATAAGTTGTTTAGGTACTTTACTGTATGTTTGGTTAATGTAAAAACAATCAATATTCTTATGTCGACCCATAGCAAAATAATCCCGAATGCTATTTTGGTTTTCACAAGCTACGTCGTCGAATATTATAATGGAGTTTGGCAAAGCTTCGTGTGGGCTTATGATATCATTATTATGGTTATATTTACTATAAGATATATCTGCAACTAAATCTAATACTTTTTCTAAGAACACATATTTTGGTTGGTATAATGATTTAGAATATACATATAAGTTACGAAAACGAGCACCATTCTCATGTAATAACAAACCTATTACTAAGTTTGTCTTGCCGCAATTTGATGGTCCACAAACAATACATCGTATAGTGCTCGGCAATAAGTTGCCATGTCGCTTTGCTTCACATAATGATGCAGGACAGATATTATAATCTAATTTTAACGTTTCCTTTTGTTTGAGGAACTTCATAGCAACTTGTCCGTTTTGATTCGTGGCTTTTAACAAAATGGATATAACACTTTGCGTTCGTAATAATAAGAGAACTAGCAGTATATTTACTTGTAAGTGCACTCACTCCACCATATAGACTAAGCATTCGACGGCGGTAACAATAGCAAGGAGTAGAAGAATTTGGATACTGTTACCACTCATTATATTAAGTTATTGGACGTGTCTAGAACACACAATGTTAAAGCATCGAGAAGAATGGAGAGAGAAGAAAGAGCTCTCACCCCTCTCGAATCGTGCAATAAAAAATGATATGAGTAAGGAATCGATGCTTAAAAATAAACATTATTTAATTACTTGCATCCCTACTTTAACAAAGTAATACACTGCGTTCTTTAATAAATAAAACTATATTTTTAATTTTATTACCATTATTTTAAACTATGTATTTGAATTCTAATAAATTTTATCTTAGATTTATTTATAGAGGTAATTCTGAATGAATGTTTTTCAAAATATTTGATTACATTATAGAGGTGTTAAAATAAAAACAAATATTTTCATACAAGTCTTTTTATTTTTAAGTAATATTTATTGAAAACAATACAAGACTTAAACTAACATAACTATTTAAAATAACATAAGTCTTAGTTAGTAAAATTTATAAGCATTACTATAATTTTTCAGAAGAATAATGTTGTTGAAATAATGTATCTCCGTGAGTGTACACGTAACTAAAGATAGTAGGTACGCATCTAGCACATTAGAGAATTTTAATATACATCTACAAATGTTTTAGGTCAGCAATAGTTATTTAAAAACTATAACTGTAACCACATATTTTCTTAGAGATATTAGTTATAATATTTTCTGCTTGATCCATTATTGGATCAATATGCTCGGTTACCACATATTGTGTTTTTATTAATGGATCATTGCTGGTTGATTCCAGATCTAATATTTCTAATTTAATTAATCGCCGCCCTTTAGTAGGTATTGTTTTAATTAAATAAGAAGGTTCGTTCCCCTTCGTATTCTGCAGTAACTTGCTTCTCCTCTTCATGGGCTTCTTTTTATTAAAAAGACTTTTAACCACCTTGGCATGCAGCGGTGAATCTTTAGCATTCCAATGTGGAAATTCTTCAGAGAAGCCCTCCAACATATCTTGCGCATTTTGCTCAAAGCAAGGAGCATAATCTTCTGTTGCCTCCTTGCTTATGAGTAGCGACTGCGAGATTTCTTGGGTATTCTGAAATTTAATTTATTATGCAACAAAAATAATTTCACATCGAAGAAATGATTGATATAGTGGCGGAGGTAGAAGAGTATCTAGGATCCACAAGGAGGCTGACTATCTTATACGGAACCGATAGAATATGAGAATCACGATAACAGCATCACAACCATAAGGTTTTAACAACAACATTATCTTCCAACTAAATCAAATATACAAATAAACATTAACTAGTGATCTAACCACTACACAAGAAAAGAGTTTGAAGAAAAATAATTTATACGACTTACCATGATGTATTTGGGTGACCGTAGTTGTCACTTGATTAATTATGTGTGAAACAAATTTTAAAAACATTCGACTTTAATAGCTATTTATAGTGTAAATATAATGCTGACATAACAACAAAGCATTCGCACGGAATCGCAATTGGACAAATTACTAATGAACTATAAGTTGGAATACCTAAATCAGCAATAACATGTCCCAACCAGTTTCGAATTGTTCATTGCGTGTGCTATTTTATTAATAGTTTTATATTTTATGGATTATGAAATAAAAAAAACATGGTAGCTGGTTTATATATATTATAGCGTTATATATTTTCATCGTTACAATACAACATTAAGTATTTGATTAAAACTAGGTAATTAATTTACCTATTTACCATTAAAAAACAATGTATAATACTATTAAACAAATAACTGATGGATAACAATATTAAAATTAAATAACTTTACAATATAAAGTGCCGTGTCGGTACATACTATACAATTTCATGTATGTTTTTATTCTATTAACTTATTCATTACTTAAGTCATATAATAAATAAATAGATGATGGGGTAACATATTTCTCAACTTACAATTTGATTCATGATTACCATTAAAATAATAATAAACTATACAATACGGTGCTTCTAAAGAAAAACTAATGATATTAAACTAAACTATCCCAGTGACCCCATGATAAAGTAGACATTTTGTTTTTTAATATGATACGTTTATCGTCATTACCTGACAAAGCTATTTTGTTCTGTTCTTGAGTAAATATTTCGTGCTTAAGAGATTTAAATATGATATTTTTTTTCTTCAAAAATGTATTTTCATTTAATACCTTGTAATAATCTTTATATTGTACATCTTTTAATACTTGCTTCTGTATGCCTTTTGCTTTTTTTAATTCATCTTCTGCCGTTTTAATACAGTATAACTTGGACCTTAATCCTACAAACTTCGAAATCAAACTTCCTCCTAGCTCATCTTTAAAGAGACCTGGCACCTTTTTGTTCCAACTAGGAATGTCGTATACGTTATTTACAGAATAATTACTAGTGTCGAAATAGGGAAGAAAATTTGATTTTAAATCAGCATAAAAATCTTTACTTTCTATTGAATACAAAAAACTATCAGTATCCGTATAACAAAGTTTTAACTTTTCCTTATAAAAAGGCTTCATAATAGAATAATGAAAATCAAACATGTGACTCTTAGATATTTCCAAAACGGAAAAACCAATGTATATAGGTTTATCCAAAGTGATTGTTTCAGGCTTCATTTGAATGGCTACCAAGTTTTCAGTGAAAATTGTAACACTGTGAAAATTTGGTCGAGCTATCATTTGCTCTGCACAGAAACTTTTCTTTGTTTTGTTACTATCATCATTCCACTTATTGACTAATTTCACATTAACCCTCTTTTCTGTGTCTTCTAACGTCTTGCCAAATATACTGTTGTTAAGAAGTTTGAAGAAATCTTGTTCAAATGTAGATTTAGCTTTTTTTCGTAATTCAGTATTCATGTCAATATACTGCTTTAAATAAGGACTCTGATTAAATTGAATAACTCTATGTATTTTTTTTAACAACAAACCATGTTTTAAACATGTTTGCAGATGAGCAAAATGTATGACATAGAAATATTTATCGTATAAATTTGGAATCAATTTTGAAGTTTTAGACCCTGGCGGAGTAAATTTTTGAGCACAGAATGGAAAATCGTTATGATCATTATGCAAATGTTCGGGGTATTCTAAATCTACTTCTAGTATATAACCAATGTCTCCGTTAGTTGGCACATTTATAAAATCTATTCCAGCGATTTCCAAGTCATTCAATAACTTAAAATTGGAATGAGGCAAATAAGCACACATTGCATATCCATAGAGATTATTACAATCGATATAAATTAGAAAGTTATTACTTTTTCTTGGATCGTAAGTTTTTAAATACTTGTTATTGGCTTTTGAATACCTTGTCGAACATAAACATATTCCACCGCGAATACCTTTTTGAATCATTCTTATTATTTCCAGGTCGTGTATTAATTCTAATTTAACATCTGTTTTTAATAGCATGGCATCAAAACTGAGACTCGGTGCTGTAACATAAAAGGCTGGGTCTAATTTATAATTTATCTTACATGTCTGGCGAAAACTTTCAAAAACGTCAGCTAATAAAAGAACATCTGACTTAAGATACAAGTCTGTGTATTCACCGAGATTCGATAATTCAAACGTTTGCCAGACTTTTTTTGCATGATCATAATCTACTTTAGATATATTACTATTGCGTAATTTGCTGAAAAAGAACTCCTGAGGCGGAAGTACTTTTTCTTCGTATGAACTCCAAGTAGTCATGTATTCATATGGATACACCCCTTTTCGTTTTATTAAAGCAAAATGCTCATGAGAAGGAAAATAACGCCGCAGATGATTAAAGTCGTCATTTTTTAAGTTTGCGACAAGTTTCTCTAGACTTGTGCCTAAAAATTTAAAAGAATCAACAAATCGAACAGGTATGATATCTTTATCATTAATTTGAAAAAATTTTGTAAAAGATATGTAGTTTTCCTTATTTTTTGCTATTACTTGTATTTTTCCTGATAGTTTTCCCAACTGTCGTATAAAAAGATGACTGTCATAACCCGCTAAATTATGAAAAAATATAGGAACAAACTTAGGCAAACAATATCTAATATTGCAATAAGAATGAGCTGCACCACGATACCGTCCTGTAAGATGGCAATGATCTTTAACTTTATCGTCAAACAATATTTTATCACAAAGAAAACAATTTGTAGCCCGAGCAAAGTTCGCTTTGTCTTCATTTGTTAAACAAATAGCCACTGGCGACTGCAAAACGTTATAAATATCGGTTATATCCAATAATAGACTTTCTAAAAACTTTTCTACACAGGCTGGACCTCGATAAGATACATATTTATTACGCGACTTATCATAAGAACACACAACGTAATAAGCAAATGCTGATGGTACGTGTTTTTGCAATATCTTTGTACAGCCTGATCCAGAATCGAGTTCAGTTGGTTTTAATAATGATTCAAAATCTGCGTATAAGACGAAGGGCATGTCATGCATTCGCTCGTAATGATTAAATTGAATTCGTGTTCCATCACCGGGTAATATTGTCGATACACCACCACAAACATGAGCTTTCAGTTTATCATTACTATCAAAGAATATCATACAATCCTCGCATAAATATATTTTAGAATGATGTTTAGTTAATTGAAGACGAAGTAATTTAGATAAATCTTTAATAAGACAGTAATGGGTGCGTTTTCTGTTTTCCAGGAAAAGCATATTAATGTGATGATCTTTGCGAATCTCGCTTTTGTATAAAGGTCCGACAATGTTACCATTCTTTTGAATGCCGTAAATATTAATACTTATGCGAGGATTATTCTTTTCAAAAACTTTGATGTCCGCAAACCCAACTGGAAAAATCATATTTTTGATATTGAGTACATTTTTAAAGTGTGGGTAAGCTGACGTTCGATGTGCGTTTCTGTTTATAGGAAATAGTGCTGCCATGACACACCATAAAAAACAATAATTATCAGAATTTTGAATGTTGATACATGCTCGTTTACATTTTATGGACTTTGGTAATTCTATAAAACTGGAGCCTCTTAACGGGTTATATTTGTTTATATTTACTTCTAGATATAGGCTTTGTAAATAGGCCCACCCACTATCTCTTTCTTCAAATTCTTCAATTTTTTTACAAATTAAGTGAATAATTTTTGAAAACATATCTTCAAAATTGAAGTTTTGATGCAAGATGAAGTTTTCCGTTGCAAATGACTTGATTGAAATCGAATCATACTTACTAAGCAGAAAGAATTCACAGAAAAGTTCAAAATTAGCTTTAACATTAGTGTGAGCTTGAATTTTCGCTATGAGCAATAGGCGTACGCGAGAGCGCAAGTGCCATAAAAACTCGGCGGGCGGGCGAACACGCGCACTATCATGACCCTCATCTTGATATCGAACACGGTACGATGCTATACGATTACGAAAAGCGCTATGAACTTTTTCAACCCCCTCACTATCAACGACCGAACTGTTGTTCTTATGTAAAATACTTTTCAAATGTGCAGAGAAAACTTTGTTATTTACGGATACGTCACAAACTGAACAGAAAGTAGACCTCGACATTATGATTTGGACAGTACAAATTCTCAAAGTTAAAGTAATAAAGGCTTAAGTATGTAAGTACCTAATCTTTGAGTTTGCTAACGATAAACAATAAGTAAACCAGCTAAAACATAATTTACGCAGAGAGAAACAAAAGAGAACCTATTTTTTAACTTTATCTTTATAAAATATCCCCTCTGTGGTAAACTTTGCCTTAGCTAATTTTACAAATTTTTTTAATGCGTCAAATTCTGGAGATTCTGCTTCGCCTTGCAAGCGTACCCAAACGATAGCGCGCTCGCACCGGTCAAGGCCGCTGAGATTAGATACCTCCTTCTGGTTGTAGAGGCGTAGCTCCACTAGCAAGTCGCCGTCGAGCTGTGCAGTCCGACGCGTTACACCACCAGGTACTCGGCGTGTCAGGATACTGGTGGTCTTGTTTGGCAGGTTTGGCGGCCGCGAAACCTCGCTGTCCGACTCTGAGTCGAACAACCACTCAGAAGTATTGGACGACGATGTATTCTTCACTTCTGCACTCTTCGCCTTCGATAGGCACTTTATCGCCTTGCTTCTCTTCTTTGGACTAGGGAGATAGAAAAAGGATACACGATTATTGTACACATTAAACACTTGAAATTTAGATATATGTAAATATAGCAATAAAAGTACCTGATGTCTTCGTCGTCGGTATCAAAGAAAAGGTCAGATTCACAGCTCTTCTTGGCTGACCTTTTGTTTTGCTTGCTATCCGACCTGAAAATAGTAAATGTTGTAACGGATGCGGCTGATGAAAAAAAAACTGCGGTGGCGAATGAGATTAGAGGTTTAATACGTCGAGACACAAATAGCACAGTCGGTAGAATCGAAGTGGTTTACAAATTTTTGTGCTCCTATTTATAAGATTTCAATAATTTAATTTATATAATACCGTCTAACATAATTAAATACATTTTTTAAATAATTAATATACCTTAACACGAATAAACAAAAAACTTACAACTACACACATACATTTAATAATGGTTCTATCCCCAACAAATGTCATATTAGTATTAAGAGTGGTTACAAGAAAACGAGTTGAAGATTCACATCTTCAATTCATAAGATAAAAAAAATATCATCATCATCAGTCAATCAGCATGCCACTGCTGGGCTTGATGGTCCCTCGTGAAGACAGCACTTGGAGAGGTCACGTCATATACAGCCTGGTCCAACGGCTCAATTTGTTGAAGCATGAAGATGATCAACCACTTATAGACAATTAAAGAATAGATATAAAGTATAGCAATAAAGTATAAAAACTTACGAACATTTTTCAGCTGTCTTGGTCTTGAGATTTTTTGATGAGGAGGTACTGAAGCACTGTTAGTGGTCAGAGATAGCACTGGAGTGTACTGTGACTACAGTTTTACCGGATTTTATACAAGAAAAGTGCAATGCAAGTAATAATTTTACTGAGGTTCTCAACCTATACCTTATCTTTATAATCATTTTTATTTAACATGACTAATCTAAAAAAGAATGCTCATTAATTTTTATATTGTTAAATAAGTAAGTAATATTATAAAATATTATATATATAATCACAAAATTATTATTTTCCGTCCAAATCATATCCACACAAAATATTTATAAGAAAACAAATATGCATTCACGGATATGATGTCTATACGTTATCGAGAATCCTAATGCATTCACTTCCACTTCCATGGTCAGTGTTCGTTTTTCAAACACTAAAGAACTGACACTTTATTTAGAGAAAATATTTTTTTTTTCGTGATTTTTTTATCACACCGCGCGTTTTAGGCAAAGGAGACGCGAAGCGCTCTGGGTACTATGGTACCCGGGACGTGTGAGTGGAGCAGTTCTCAGGGCTGCAACAAAATTTTTGATCCGCAGTTGCGTATGATCCAAAAACGGTCCGATCATCGGCTGAACTTCGTCAGCTATATAAAAAAAAAGTACTTACGTAGCAAGAAAGAAACAAAACGACGAACTGACGCAATTACGTGTATTGGATTTTTATTTTCGAGGTAGTAGTAGATCGTTATTCAGCATCACAACATCTAAAAGAAGATTATAGTTTGGTAGTTTACTTTCAAAAAGTCGGTTGCATACTCAAAATATAAAACTTAATAACGTTTTGCACCTCTGACTTTCATGATATTTAGCAAAATTTGATATTTACCCATAATTCTACCAATGTGCAATATGACGCGGAAATAATCAGCAAATTAATTGTTTGTCGTTTATTTCCACAAACTTGCAATACAATACTGTGCATATACAGCAAAATAATTGTTTACCGTTTAATTCTGCTGATGCAGAAATCTCGTGTAAGGCTGCATGCTCCAATTTTTTTTTCATTTCGGGTTTATTATATTTATTTAAATTATACATGTACATACATATTTACAATTACTAAGGAATATTATCTCCAAATTAAAAAGTCTTCTTTATAATAACGGATGCGATTTCTAATTTTCATTTTTCGATACTACTATTTAAAACAGATAAACAATAGGTATATCGTTCTATTAGGCGAACCGAATGTATCTATAGCATAACGATATTGATACGACATGACGACAGAACCATAGAAGTTTAAGAAAATTATTGTAATAATACATAGGTGGTATTCATCGGTAGCATCTCATACACGTTCCCACCGCACTACCCTATTTAATTAGGATGTTAAGACCTTAGTCAGCCAAGGTAGGTAGTTAAAATGTTCTTAATATTTTTTATATTTTCATTTTTTAAATTATTGGAATATTTATTTTCTATTTTTTATTCGTGTGATGACTGGAACACATCTTTCAGGGATTAGCCCGCCCTTTTAAATATTTTGTAAAAATCAACAATTTTATACTTTGTTTTATAATAAAGAATATATTTAATTGAAGTAATTTAATAAACAAATAAAAGTATTAACGTGTGAAAGAAGCCTTATTATTTGAGTAAGCACTCGTAACTGGATATATGAATAATGTGCAATAAATTTATTGCTGATAAATGAATTTCGTGGGAATGCTTTGAAACTGTATGGCAGGCAGAGTGTCGAACGGTACAGATACTTATCCGAGAGTTGAGTCCTGAAGCTACGAAACCTCAACCTGTTTAATTTCTGTTGTTATTGCACTGCTACCTAGTTGAATGCCTTAATATTCTGAGATAGAAAACCTTGAAAATGTGTCTAGTAAATCGCAATCAATCAAAAGTATACTGTTTACAGTCAAACAACACAACACAATAGAAACATTATGAAATGAAATGAAATAAAAAATCTTCTTTTCCATTTAACCCTATATAATGTATATTGGGCAATCTTAAACTGTTTTCATCAAATCACCGTAAACGAACGCAGTGAGATTTGCGGAGCTAGAGCGCAGCGAAGCGTAGCTCAAATCTCACTGCGTTCGTTTGCGGTGTTTTGATGAAAACTGTTTTAGAATGCCCAATATACACCTACTTGCGATCAAGCTACCCACGTTTGTTTTGTCATAGATGGTGATATCCCAGTCACTTTGAGTAGGCTACGTAACGAAACAACTTAAGACATAATGCAAAGTCAAATAATTAAATTTATTAATAATGGGTGGCCACCGAAATGTAGTGATTTGAGATTGTAACCATACTTATTGTGTAAATCGGAACTTTCGATAGAAGACAGCTGCGTTATGAGAGGATATAAGATTGTTTTGCCGGAGAGTTTGCATCAATTTATATTGAAAGAGTTACATTACTTCGCACCAGTAAATCATAAAAACAAAAGCAGAACCTAGATCTCGATTTTGGTACCCAGGTATTGATAAATCGGTAGAACTTATAGCTTCGTGTGATGTGTGCACACAGCTCCGTCCCGCGCCGCCACGCGCGCTTTCGCGCACTGGGAATATCCATGCGGTCCTTTTATTAAGATACACATAGATTTCTTAGATCCGATTAGGAATTGTACGTACCTAGTTATAGTAGATGCTTAGTCCAAATGGATAGAAGTGTACAACATGAACACTAATACCACATCGGCTGCAGTTAAAAGTAAGCTATGTGATTTTATAGCAAGGTTCGGTATTCCTAAAACGTTATTGAGTGACAACGGAACGGCTTTTTGCTGAAGATTTTGAAAAGTATTGCCAATTAAATGGTATTACACATATAACTTCTCATTCATGGACTATCGAAATTCTATCTATCTATACTACCACAGGCTATTCACCTTCTCAAATAGTATTTGGTCGCAAATTAAGGTCACGTCTAGATTTAATATCGCTCTAGCCATTATCAGCTCTAGACACCTGCAATACATAACTTTGTCAAAATGTTACAGTGTTCGCAGTTTGATAAAATGTTTTTGAATAAAAAATACGTCTTTAAAACAAATGACAATGTATTTTATAAAAGGTTTACAATTAAGTTAAATTTTACATGGTGTAAAGGCATCATAGTTAAGAGATTAGAGAAAGTAATGTATTTAATAAGAGATAATAATACAGCTGAGTGTGTTAAGAGACACAAAAATCCAATAATGTTAAACAAAGGAGATAATATGTAACCTGGGTTGTGTGTGGCTACCGCCGTGCCGCCGCTGCCGCCGCTCTGCCGCCGCTGCCGTCGCCGCCGTACTAGCCGCCGTTTGCGCCGTTGCGTACACCGACAACGCCGCCGCCCATACCAGTATCTCCGTCTCATACCACAGATGACGAGGTGGAGCACTCGTCCGACAGCTGGGAGTTGCCATCTCCCCCAGGATTGCGCCCCAACAGGAGAGCTGAGTTGTACTTACCGAATGATACAACTTCGCCACCACCGCGCGTACAGCATGCAGAGAATGAGGGGAGGCATGATGAGATTGAGATTCAACCTCAAGATGTGTTCCTAGAAGCGGAGAGTGGCATATAGTTATATAGTGGAGGCATATAGTTGCATAACCCAGTTTTGGTACTTTTTAGTATGTATTACACCCTAAAATTTGTTACTAGATATTTTATTTAAGTATAGTCATCTAAGGGGGAGGACATTGACTATACGTCAATGGGGGAGGAGTGTTATGTATCAAAGTATAAAGTCATTTGTCATATTATGTCAAATAGATCAGTAGGCTACTAGCTTCGGTTCGTTTCACTTGTGCAAACCCCTGTCCTTATATTTATCAGAAATAAATTCTCTGTAATACGCTCAATAATATAACAACCATATTTTTTTCTGAAACGATTAAAAATTCTTTTTTATTTGTAAGAAAATACGCCATCTTAGACCCCTATAACCTTTATACACGATGTTCCAAAATAATTAATGCGTTATCTAACACTAATTATTAAAATGTCTTTAGACGTAATGTCATTCAACCCAAAATTTTCATGTACATATATCATAGTATCATCATCATGTCTATGATTTAAATGAAAATTTTGGATTTAATGACATTACGGGTAAACCCAATTTAATAATTAGTTTTAGATAATGCATTGATTATTTATTGGTCATTATGAAACAACGTGTATATAAAAATATAAATTGCTGCCATCTATTGCATTTAGAAATATTTTTAAGAGGTATTTTTCTTTTTTTTACATACTTAGAGAAGTATTTTCCTCAAAAAATAATTGAATTTACACGTTACGGTCTGTGTACATGAACTCTGACGCTGTCATCTATAAGTACCTATGCCGTGATGCTTTAGTTACTGTTCTGAGGTGAATGCTAATTTTATGCTAATCCCAAAGTCAACCTAAAAATGATCCAAAAAGATTGACGTTTAGGTAGGTAAGTACATGTGTGATAAGTTATTGTTCTGAGGTAAGTACGAGTACTATGTATTCTATTATGTCAAATGATTACCACCACAGACAGATACCCAACAACATTTTTTATATTGATACCATGTAGGTCCATGACTGATACACCTTTCATATATGTAGTAGAGGGAGATAATAGTAAATATTTAATGTAATAAAAACGCATCGGCTTAAAACCTCCGTAGATTTATTTATCCTGTCAAAATAAGATAGGTATCCTTTTATTTTTAACATTATTGATTATAAACAATATCAGTTCTTTCAGGTGAGCTTTAATAATGTTTTTTTCTAAAAATACAAAACCAATTTTTGGATCGAGTACAAAAAGATTTGGTAAAATTACAATGCATCCTGGTTTGGATTCAACCAAAGCATATACAGATTTCCCTATAGGATGCAATCCAGCTCTCTATAATCCACAATCTATCGACAAAATATTTGAAGTGAATAAATACAGAAAAAATAACAAAGACCGCTGGAAGTACGAAAAAGATTTAGAAGAATGGGCGAAGAACTTGGGGTATAGAAACCAATCTATATTAAGACAAAGAAAATGGCGTCAATCCATTCTAGGACCGGCATGGACTGACATTAAAGATATACCTCATTATGAACCGGCTTGCAAAAACGTGGTATTTGGTCGAACACTACGGTTTAAGCCAATGAAAAGTTTAACTCCTGGACCCGGAACTTACTTCAAACCAAATCTATTCAAGCTTCCAAATGGCTCTCATTCTTCACGACCAACATTCGAACGAGAGGAACCATGCCGATTTAAGGATTCAGTGCCTAATTGGTGCTTGGCTCCAAACCGTTACACAATAGTGGACAAAGAATCTATCGAGCAAAAACCTATGAAACTTGTATCTCTTCGAGGGCCTTATGATCTTTTTACTGGCAACCGGGATAGCTCAACGATTAAAAACCATTTTAATACATCGTCAAAATGCTCTGCCATGACTTGGCCGTTGATGCTGAAAGGTAGTTTAGAGAAATATAATAAAAGTCACTATGGAACTTTGAACAAATCTAATAGAAGTAAACCATACCGAGGTAGAAATGCTTTAGTGGATTTAGCAATGTGCTGCAAGCGACCTGAAGAACCAGGTCCTGCGCATTATAATTTGGACAAACCAAAAATTTTTAAAAAAAATAGAAAGGGATTCAATAGCTCTTATGATAAGCCCCCTGGTTACAAAAGAATAATTGTGTGGCCCGGAGTAGGAAGATACCAGCCTACATCTGTCAGCTGTGGTGTACCTGGTCATGGGCATAAACATATATTTTTGAGCAAGCAAGGTAGAACAATCGGCGCTATTTTACCTCGGCCTATGAATACGTTCTAAAAGGACATAACAAAATTATTCTAAGATTGACCGATACTCTATTTCAACGTGTTGGCAGTTTGAGTATTATCTAAGTACAGGCTGAAAATCAAACTGGCTGGATGGCGAGTATAGCATAAAAGTTCTAAAAGATTGTCCTATCAAGTATATTTTTTAAGTCTAAAAGTATAGGTTTTAAAATTAGGCAGAACTAAAAGTCAATTTTAGATATTTTATAAACCTACCTACCTACATTAAAATTCCAATTTGTTCTTATCGAATCCAAATTGTTTAGTTCTAATGAAGTATTTTTTATTGGAACTTGTTTTATATTTTAGTAAAATGAATGACTATTGCCTGCATTTTTTTCTTTAACAAAATCTTTTGTGATTTTGTTAAAGAAAAGAATGCAGGCAAGAAATACCGTTCGTTGCCCGTGGCGTGGTCCTACTGCGAAGTCCTACTTAAAGACATAATAACACGTCGTCCTCGGCCGCCTGTAACTGCTACTCTGGGTGTACCGACTCGTCGCCTGGAGCATCATTGCTCTCTAGAATAGACAAAGATCATGTTATTAATTATGCTTGAAAACTAAGGCTTACTTATTAGCAACAAGCGTGCACTCTTATTACTAAAATGCAAGTCAAATCCTATTGAGAGCAAATAATAAGGTTTAGGGCCGTGCGCGTTCTCCCAGCAAGAAATGAGGATCCGTAACGATTTTAACTATAAATGTAGCTTTGTAGACAATCAAAAAACAATATAAATGGTACCAATTTTTTTTCTACGGTGAAAATTGACGAAATTATAACGAAAAAACAGATCACTCCGTCAAGCGGCCGCCTGGCAGGCGTGTGACGTCACACGACACGTTCTAGGCAGACTCCGCATCGGTGCTAGCTATCACTCCCGAGTTTTCGACTAGTAGCCGCGCGCAGCGTTTAATGTTTAATGCTTACTCGTATTACATTACATACCTATATTGTTTTTTTTATGTCATAGTGGTAGTAGTATTCAAGTACAGTCAGTTTGAGCAATGAGTAATAAACTGGAACTCGGTTTTCGGATAAACTTCCTATTTTTGACATTTTTATGGAATCTGATTACTTACCCATTTAAAGTACACTAGTGCCGAAATCCGTGGTTGGTAACTTCAAAGGTAAAAAAGCTACATATTTTAAAATTTAAATAATAATATGTAGGTTATTGACCTCTAAAGTTATGTCACTAAGTTATAAACTAGTATTTACCTTTGAGTATTTCTTTGGTTCTTATGTACGTTTAAAACATTCAAATATATTTTTTTTGATGTAGGTAGGTATAGGTTGGTATTCTGAGCACAAAATGAGTAGGTAGGTCTATTTCGTAAGATGTACGAACGAATGAACACAGGGCTGCCTTCAGGATCGCAACGTGACGTGAGTTTTGGGCCGTCTGGATCATTCATAGTATGGTGGTGATGTTATGATCGAAACACACAATGAGGGTGCAGCGTGGCGCGGAATATATTCTTTATTTACACTATGAGCGTGCGTTCCCTTTTGATTTTCTCTTTTAAAACACACTATTTTTATTATTCCTGATACCTAAACCTATCCTATTCGTACCCACGGCCGTACCGCCTAACTCAAAGCGAACACTCGCTACCGTTATCGTGATATTACAACAATAGTTTTAATGTCACAGGTGACATTTGAACTGTTGTTCTAATGTCACGAAAGCGATAGCGAGTGATCGCTATGAGTTGTTAGGGCAGTAGCCCTCCTGGACTGCTGAGATGATTTTGAGTGTAACATAATGTCCTGGGACCTTATTCTGCTAGCGTTAATGCATTTGTGGCGTGTCAATAACGCTTCAATAGCATCGCTTTTTGAGACAGTTATTGTTGGTTAATCGAATACTAACTAAAACATTTGTAACTATTGACTTATCAAGAAATTGTAGTACAAATAAATTGTAGCAGAAAATGCGCATAAAAGCGACAAAAGCAGTTTTATTGAGACGCTATCACGACGCGACAACGACGTTAAGATTAGCGGAATTAGGGCCCTGGTCGTTGGTTTTAGTTGATTTGTTTACTGAAAAATTTATAATTTTTGGCTTTGGTGCCCGTTTTGTGTAGGCGACAGGCTGGAGTACTGTATGGCCCATACAGTACTCCAGCCTGTTAGTCTCTCCCTACTCGTTTACTGTAGGTAGTAGGTAGGATACAAGTCTCCCTGCCTGCCAAAGAGAGTTTAGTTTTTTTTTTTCATTGATATATAGAAACAGAAATTTTTCAAAAACAACACAGATGTTCAGCAGAGGCGGCCTTATCTATACTAATACTAATACTAATCTATACTAATATTATAAAGAGGAAAGATTTGATTGTTCGCTTGTTTGTTTGTATTGAATAGGCTTCGAAACTACTGAACCGATTTTGATGAAAATTGGTATAGGGACCAGGGGAATGACATAGGGTAATTTTCCTACGGGAAAATGTAAGATTCCCACGGGAAAACAAAAATAACGAGGACGAAGTCGCGAGCGGAAAGCTAGTAATATTATAAAGAGGAAAGATTTGATTGTTGGTTTGTTGTCGAAATTTCAAGATCGCATTAACAAAACAAGCCGAACGTTTTGTAACTAAAAATTCAACATGGCTGAACGGTGCATTAGGTTCGAATAACGCATATGTGCAAGAATTGAGAGACGAAAGCGGGTCGGAAAAAGCTTCGATTGTTGCCATAATGCGAAGCTCTAACTACAAACGAGAAAAAGGTGATGAAGAAAAAATATTTCATGAAACCATCAATATGAAAAGTTTCTCTGCAGATGAAGCTTTCGCCCTCTACGGGGATTTGGATGTCAAAAGCTAGTACACATTTTTAAGATTCAAATTTTATAGAAAAGAACTCGGTCATGTTTCCGTCATTATTATTACATATCGAGTATCTGACGCAAAAAAAACGTACTATCTGCCTGCTTCGAGTATTGAAGTAACATACACAAGTGCTAAAGTAAAGCTACAAGATATGCTGGATCATACTATTGGCCGTGTTTTGATGTTAAAGGTGTTTACAGACCTTCTCAAATACGTCTCAGGTTTAGCAAATGGGGATGTGTTGGTTCATCGGGGCAAAGTGAACACAAACAATAATAAACTTTAAGGTAATATTATATTTACCTTTATAAATTTTGAGGGAAACATGTCTCTTGAATAAACAGACCTGAATAAAAGATTCTTGTAGGTCCATGCTCTTATAGTGTATTTTAGTCAACTATCACGTCATTCACTAGTATAATAACAATATTATATCATTATTTCCTTTATAATCACCTTCATATTCTCGTAATAAGCAAACATTGAAACGGAAAAAGTAATTTTGTATGGAAAAGTAGCGATTTTTTATTTTGTTTTTTTTTAATGTGTAATAATAAATTAAATATATAAAGTTTCTAGTATCATTTCATAGCTTATATATTGGAGATCCTGTATGCAAAATTTTGTATCCGTAGGTGTAGTTGAAAAAAAGTTGCAGATTTTTGAAACGCAACTCACGCTTTCATCCCATAGTGCGGCGCGCGGCGGCGGCGGATAGTGTCGACTGACGTCACAGCCTGTCCGTAGGCAGCGGCGGATTTAATAAAATCAGTTGATGCAAATTGGTTTATAACTTTACATCGGATGGACCGATTTTAGTGATTTAAAAAACATATTTATTGTTATACAATAAGGAATGTTACTATGTATGTTGTATTATGAAAAGCCATACCATTACGGGACCTCATTGTGTTCTAGGCTTAATTAAGTTTCATGAATAATTAAAGCGTAATTTGCTATAAATGTGCGCGAAATAAAAAATTTGTGCGCGTTTTCGTTTTGGAAAAAAACGAGAAAAACGAATCCTGCTGGGGTAACGATTTTCCAGCAGGAAGATTCTAAACGAATAATCCGAAAAATAAATAATTTATTTGGGCGGCTAGCTTATATTTGTGCCTAAATGTGAGCCAAAAATGAAATTTGTGCGTGTTCGGGTTTTACAGATATTTCGTTTCCTGCTGGGGTAACGTTTTGTTGAAACTTGTTTCTGCAAAACCATCGAATGTGCGCCCATTGAATAAAGTTACACGAATAGCTTTTAATTTGTGACATAATTTGATTTTCAAAAATATTTACAGTTTAGGAGTAATCGCGTATTGAAGGAAACTCGAAAAAAAATTATAGCGCATAAATGAGAAAACATAAAAGCTCACTGAAAACGGCATGTGATTGGTCTTATTGTTCCGATCAAAAATAAAAAGCTTCAAAAATCTGGATATACGCGTTTTTAAATAATAAAATTTTAACTTAAATTTGTTATAACGTCACTTTAAACTCAAAATGCACAAAACTGATTAAAGCCAAGTTAAATGGGTATGAATCAAAAATTAGTGCATGTTCCAAAATATATCATGAAAATTTCAGCTTCATATATTTTATAATGAAGTAGATATAAACAGAAAACCAAAACATGGGCTAAATTTATGGTTATCCGACTAAATCCGAATGACTAGCAAAAAGCGACGATTTCATACATATTGATGACATTATATTCTTGACAGTATTAAACAAAAGTTGTTGTCGGTACAGTCGCGTTTATAACGTAAATCGGAAATTGTGTTTTTGTGTTTATTATAATCAATGTATTATTAATGGCTATAATATGTACAAGTAGGTTGTAATATTACAGAATAATCTGTCGTGCTTTTATCAGAAGATAAGCTATCCTAAATGGTTCAATTTTAATTAATCAAATATTCTTAAGTGAGTATCTTAATAATAAAATTAAATAAATTTGGGCCCGGCAGATAAAGCTTTAGGATTGTGATAAATTAAAAGATTTTTATAGTTTATTGGGCAGTGTAAACCCTTGTATTATTTTTCAATACCATGTTGTGGTAGAATATTCTTAAAATTCTTGCGGAATGTAACAGTGTAAATAAAAAGAGGGTTATTTTTAATTATAATTTTTATTTATTTAATACAAAATTTTACTTAGGTTATACGAGTACATCAACCAATTATTTGAATGATGTATTCCGCTCTATGGTGAGATTTTTAAGCTAGTTAAAGCTGTATAAAATAATTTAACCTTTAATGGATTCTAAAATAAATTGTCAAAAATACCAACTGATTATAAAGATGTATTGATTTTTAACCGACTTCAAAAAAGGAGGAGGTTCTGAATTCGATGCGTATGTTTTTTGTGTGTATGTTACGCGATTACCCTGCCAATTGTGAACCGATTTTCAAAATTCTTTTTGTATTCGATAGAGTATACTCCAAGGATGGTCCCATGGTCACCAAAGTCAGAATCTGATGATGGGATCCCATGAAAATCGAGGAAAACCCTTAAATTTTAAGGTGTGTCCAACGTGTTTTGTGTCTATGTTACGCGATTACTCCGCCAATTGTGGACCGATTTTCAAAATTCTTTTTGTATTCGATAAAGTATACTTCTAGGGTGGTCCCAAGATCAGGATCTGATGATGGGATCTTATGAAAATCGGGGGAAACGCTAATTAAATACCAGTTCACTAATAAGATTTCATTCACTAAAAAGTTTGAAAAAAAATATTTTACAAAAAATAAAAACTGACTTCAAAAACACTGAAAAGTTAAAAATAATATAAGAATAGGTACAGACAACATCACACTTCTATATTGAAGTCGGTGACAAATTTTAAGACTTTCTAGGAGGTCATCGTTTGGCACCGACTTCAATATAGAAGTGTGATGTTGTCTACCTATTCTTATAATTATTTTGACTTTTCAGTGTTTTTGAAGTCGGTTTTTATTTTTTGTAAAATATGTTTTTCATAAAACATTCCGTGAAATTTCTTAACACCAATAACTTTCATTTTAAATTCAAAATAAAATGTAAATACATAATACTGAAACATTTGTTAGACCATGTCATCATCAAATGATGATCATTTGGTCGATACTTATATGTGCAAGAGAGAAAGATCTGACCCCCGAAGAGCTGAATAGAATACTTTTTTATACAACTGTGTTGGTAAACAACATACTACCCACCTGATGGTAAGTGGTTACAGTCACCTATAGCACCTGTGGCTCTCGTGAGATTCGCAGCAAATCTGCAACTCCGATAAGAGCCACAGTGTGACATAAGATGTAAAGTTAGGGTATTCAGTAATTTCACTGCCATATCTTACCCTTCAAACTGGAACACAGCAATACAAGCATTACTGTTTTACGGCAGAAATAGCTAAAACGGAGGTACCCAAGCTGGCGACCCTGGTACAGACTCTCCCTCTGGTAAATCGCTTCAGTCAGATTCAGTAACAACAAGCACGCTCTCCGCCTTGTACGAGTACGAGTAACCTAGCTTCATAACTACAATGGAGAGCTACGTGTCTAGTGCCGGGGCGAGTAGAGATGAAATCAGTTATCATCGGGAGACTATGATTGAGCGAATGAACTTGACCCTTAAAGCCGTAGCAGATTGAAGTGATGCCACTCTGGTCAAGTTTAACACTGCTAAAACGCAGGCGTGTGTTTTCATTGAAACGGAGCGACTTTTCATCTCGTTCTGAGTTTCCGGGGTCTACCTGTAGAAATTTCAGATCGTCTTGATTTGTTGGGAGTAACACTATCATCCAACCTCAATTTTGGTCGATTTATTGAATCCATAGTCCAAGTGGCGGCTAAGAAACTTTGTATCCTATCCAAAGTCCGCAGGTACTTTACTCCGTACCAGTTGCTAAACCTATATCGGGCACAAGTTCGAGCCTGTATGGAGTACTGCTGCCATCTGTGGGATGGTTCAGCAAAATATCAACTGGCGGCTTTGAATTCAATAGAGCGGCGTGCAAAAAGATTGATATGCGACAAAAACTTGTAGCCCAGCTGCAGACACTTAGCACCGTCGTAGAATTGCCCGCCCTTCGGTGTTCTATAGGTTATCTACATTAGGTGAATGTGCGCAGGAATTACACAACCTGATCCCCCAGCTCCTTTCCACCATAGGAATTTTAGGCACACGGCTGAATATCATCCGTATTTGGTGGCAGTGCCGACTTCATGGACAAAGCGCTTTGCTTCTTCTTTCTTTGTGCGCACTGCGACCGAATGGAATAAATTGCCGGCGTCTGTATTTTTTCAAAATTATAATCTAGGATCCTTCAAATTAAGAGTGAACAGGCACTATCTAGGAGAACGTGCTACATCATAGACTACATCGGCGGTTACCATCAGGCGAGATAGGGGTCAAACGCTCTCTTAGCCTAAATTAGCGCCACCGATTGATTTAATTCAGAAAAGTGAATTTCTAAGCATTTAAACAACTTTTACTGTTTCATTTCCATTTCATAAAAATTGGTGGAAACATTGTTGGTTTCTGTACTACTTCTATAACTTAACAATTTTTTATATGTATAAGTACTACAGTCAACACAAAATAAGAGGCCCGTTTTGACATTTGACTTCATGACGTAACTAGTCATGTAACCATACGACTCTGTACTCGATTCTCACGATAAATCGATTGTAGTTTGTATGAGTATTTAATCGATTTGAATATGTATTGTATACCTGACCAGGAAAATGAATAAACCTGCTCCAGATTTTTTCTTGTTATTGCCACATTATGAATAGGTACTTTTTTAAACAAGTAAAATTTTCCATAATCGTATTTTTTCATGTTATTATCAAAGTCAAAGTCAAATTTTTTATTCAACATAGACCTTTACAGGCTCTTATTGACGTCAAATAATATAATAAAGAATATAACATTACACAAAATAAAAAAGACATTGAGGAAAATAAAATTTACAAAATTAAAACATTTAAGCTACTAATACAAAAAAAAATAAACTACGACTTTGAAAAAAAATGGGTCTAAAATAGAAAAGCCGAGGTCAACGTGAGTAAACAGAAACAATCCGAAAAACAAAGCCGAGGTCAACGTGAGTAGTAAGCAGGAACAGTCCGTAAAACAAAGCCGAGACGAGAAGAAGTAACAGTTACAAACGAGCATGCGGTCAAGTTGACAAGATAGCGAATGACAGACTGCGCAGGGTAAGCGTGCGCGTGCGTCAACGCCACTTGGCCAGAGGCAAGTCATTCTATTTTTTTTCTTCTCAGAACAAGGCCTCCTATTAGTTTTGTGAACGGACGGCGTAGTTTATCGCTTTCACCAAAATTTTGTAAAATGATTTTGACGTTCATGTACTAAGACGCATCTAAATTGAATAAACGATATTGAATCTTGAATCATAGATTTAATATGTGAGTTGACCTTAAAAAAATACTTATTTTTTCCATAATCGATTATGAATAGTCTATGGACATTATGAAAAAATCGTTAAGCACATCACTGAGCCGAGTGGGCGGTGCCCGTCCATTAAAAATCCAATTACTGTGGAACATTTCTATAGGTAAAAAATACAAAACTTATCTTATTTTGTGTTGACTTTATTGGACCCGACAGAAGTTTCCTGCCCAATTACTTCGCCACTTTACTTACAAAAATTCCCTCGACCTATTAAAATACACACAATAAATTTCATATGAATCGTACGAGTCATTTTAGAGATTTTGCGAGACTAACCAACGGCGATTCATTTTTATATAGAAGAAGAGATAGAGAAGAATATTTATATCTTTTTCCACTAAGAGGTTTATATAATTTTAATAACATCATTATGCTATCCAAATGATCTATTGACACACATTAAATTATTGAGTTAAAGTAGAAGTGCTTATTTTTTCGACATTTTTTATAGTAAAAATTGTTTAATTTTGAAGTGGCGCTGGTTAATATATATGTATGTAATAATATTGTCCTCTAACTAAAAATTAAAGGCCTAAATTAACTTTTCAAAACAGTTTTATAGCCGAGTGTACCCAGACGCAATTGTTTCGTGTGTAAAAAATTATCGCTACGGACTCGTGGCCCCACTGCGATGACCCACTGGTGGGCCCACGAGTCATTTTAACTTTACTCGTGGACCCACCGCTTCGCTCTTAACCATAAATATTTTATGTATGTAATTGGCAGTTCATAATTAAATGTAATGTACACATGTATGCAACCGTTGCTTTCTGGTTGTCATTCGAATTTAATCGGATCTTTAATTAAAATTCTAAGTAAAATTAGTATGTACCTCAGAGTCCTGTTTACTCTGAGGTATGTACTAATTTAACTTAGAATTTTAATTAAAGAAATATTATGCTAAACTACTGTTTTATTTCCTCGCAATCGAAGTGAAAAGCAGAGTTTATATCCACAAAACCATTTTATCCTCGACATTACTATCATTCTATTATTGAGCTTGAACATTTTAATTTTACTGGCTACATAGCCCTTAACTTGTGCCCATATGAGTTCTATAGGATTGAGCTCACAATGATATGGTGGAAGCCGTATATGTACTCGTAATAACTATTAACATCCATTAATTTGTTTGACATAATTTAACACTGCACAACTCAGTGGCGGACTAACAGGGGGGCGGAAGGGGCGGCCCGCCCCGGGCCTCCGGTCTTGGAGGGCCCCCAAATGCCTCCGCGTTCCCCTGATCAAATCTTAAACAAGAAAAAAATGTGCTTAGTGCCTACATAATTTCATCAAGATCAAAACACTACAGCCATCTAGACTTTTTACGCGGTACTAATATTCTTTTAACTTTGCTGAACGCGCCCAATACGCTGGGGGAATTCCCGTCTTTGTAGCGGGTACTTCCTCAGGAATCCCTGAATGAATGAAGTGCAAAGTGCAAATAAGTCACTCTTGTACGTCTACATTTACATTCGCTACATTATATTTACATCGAAATATAAACATTGGCCTCGTTTAAAATACTTATAGGTATTAAATTTCATTACGTTGATATTTAATAGTTTATTAGTGTTTCGATATATATATATAAAATTTCACTTGCCAGATTTTAACGAAATAAACATAAAAAACTACTTTTTTTCAAAGCTGGGGGGCCTCATTCAGCTTTGCCGCCCCGGGCCTCTGACGGGCTTAGTCCGCCACTGGCACAACTCACTAAAGATATATTTATTAATTTCTTAAAAACTTACAAGTACTTAAGGCATTATATGAGTACAAAGTCCCACAAATCTGTTTGAATGTGGGATCGGTTCAGTCTCACATTTTATGTAAATAATAATAAGTGCCACGACAAAAAAAAGTAGAATATATAATAGACACGACTGCATGATAATTAGGTTTTCTAACATCAGTTTTATAAAGCATTATTATAACTGTAAATATCTGTAAAACTTATTTGACATAATCTGCAATGTATTTTTCTCTCATACGAGGATTACTAATTATATTATTTAAAAAACTAGAGCTATTTAAAACTGACTTAGTCAACTGCCCTACCTAGGGGCCGTTCGAAAACCCGTGAAGTTTTCACTCGGTAGAAAAGAAAAGGATAGATATATTGCGAGAAAGAGAAGTTTAACTGGTTTTCAAACGCTAGCGAGTGATTTTCGCACTTCACGAGTTTTCAAACGGGTTCTGTCAGTTAAAAACGAAAAGAAGAGTTCTTGTGTTTTGCAACGCAAACTTGCTTTATTTTACAACTATACAAAGCTTTACTTAACATTGGTAAACTTTAACTTCGACCTAAAAACGAAATCAATAGCCACAGATCACAGAACGTCAGAACAGTCAACTGTCAATGTCAGGTAAAATTTAACGCTGACTGGGCTACGTTCCAAAACATCACCAGGGCTACGTTCCAAAACACGACCCGAGTGCACTTGGTCACCCGAAGTATGTCCTAAAACATTTCGGGTGCACTCGAGAGTGTTGGAGTGGCGTGTCCTAAAACGCTACGGAGTGCACTCGATCGAGTAGAATCTCACCCGCTTAATATAGCAAGGTGTAATTTCACTCGATTGGATTTGGCGGGAAATTGTGTGGATTTTAAAGTTGTGTGTGATTGTGATTACAAAGATTTCATATTCACACACAATTTGTGCATCTCGGAGAGCGAGGATGCGCTTCGTAACGTCGACAATAAGTTAATTTTAAATTCCAAAAATTATAGGTATCGTAAGTGACACGATTGTAAAATTGGCCTTCATTTCCGCTGAAGCTAGGTTAGGCCGTGATTTAACAGAATTCATATTCTGTTGGTTTTAGCATTTTCGTAGATGAAAGAGACGAATGTAATCCATGCATTAAAGCAAACGGTCGCGCCGATGAATTATATATTTTCTTATTTTTGTATATTTGGTTATGTAAACAAAGCAGACAACACTCTTGGCGTTCTAAAACAACCAACACTCCGACCACCCTAACCGGCCACTCTCCCCCCACCACCTACTCACTCCGGGTGATGTTTTGGAACGTAGCCCGGAGTGAGTAGGTGGTGGGGGGAGAGTGGCCGGTTAGGGTGGTCGGAGTGTTGGTTGTTTTAAAACGGCAAGAGTGTTGTCTGCTTTGTTTACATAACCAAATATACAAAAATAAGAAAATACATAATTCATCGGCGCGTCCATTCGCTTTAATGCATGGATTACATTCCTCTGTTTCATCTACGAAAATGCTAAAACCAACAGAATATGAATTCTGTTAAATCGCGGCCTAACCTAGCTTCAGCGGAAATGAAGGCCAATTTTACAATCGTGTCACTTACGATACCTATAGACTTTGGAATTTAAAATTAACTTATTGTCGACGTTACGAAGCGCATCCTCGCTCTCCGAGATGCACAAATTGTATGTGAATATGAAATCTTTGTAATCACAATCACACACAACTTTAAAATCCATACAATTTGCCGCCAAATCCAATCGAGTGAAATTACACCTTGCTATATTATGCGGGTGAGATTCTACTCGATCGAGTGCACTCCGTAGCGTTTTAGGACACGCCACTCCAACACTCTCGAGTGCACCCGAAATGTTTTAGGACATACTTCGGGTGACCGAGTGCACTCGGGTGATGTTTTGGAACGTAGCCCTGGGAGCCGGGAGAAATTCACTCCTGTCAGGCGAAAACCCGTGAACGTCAGGATGGCACATGTAGTGCCTTAAATCTCGATGAAATATATTTTGAACAATGGTACCTAAACTGTACTAAATAGTACCTATACACAGATAAACTGTACCTTAATCCTTTGAATGTAAATTAAAAATTCTCCTACACCTGCCATTCTGACGTCAGGCTGGCCGATGCATTGTCATAACACGTTTATAGCTACAACTATTATTCTGGAACCTATGCCAATTAACTGTACCTAAATAGTACCTAGAGAAATATATACCACACATAATGCAATATCATTAGAATTCACAAAAAAATGAATACAGAATTTTGTTTCCTGGCCCTAAAAGGCAGTAATATTGTGTTATTGTGGCAACAAAAAGATTTCAGCAATAAGGATAGAAAAGATTAAATCTTCAAGAAGGACAACACTTTGTCAGGAAGAAGCAAGACCGAAGAAGATCTTTGAGGAGCCCAGGATTCGAAAATCGTTATAGCTAAGAAAGAAGAAGATAACATCAAAGCTGGCATTAATTGTTAGGGTAAAACTACATTATAAAAATAAAACTACAAAGTGGGTAATGGTACCTACAATATTAGAATTATAGTGACATCACTTTATTTTGCACGTTACTCTTAGCAAGACCTTTTATTTGATACCCATATTGTAGGGGTGCATTAAAAATAATTGGTCCGCCATCTTGTATTTAAAATGACGTCACATAGTCAACCATGTATTGTCATCCAAACAAACAAGCATAAAGGACAAACATTGATTTTTATTTATAATCAATGAGTCTTATTTCAGATTATGTATATTTTTTATTTATTTAGGAAAGTTATTGTATTTGGTACTTTTAAATTGCGTTAAGTCATAGTGTAATATGGCGTATTATGCGGGAAATCGTATTAAGCTGGTTTCACTGTATTTGGGTTTTCAATTAAACAAAAATAATAAATGTTTAATATAAGGAACAGATTCCGTACGCTAACATTATTAACAATGAATTATTTGTCAGTGAAGTTGTTATCCCGGTGTTCTTAGAAGCAAACAGACGTATTACTTACCATTACTCATAGAAGCAAAATTTTAAAATTTATTTGCCTACGAATCCCAATGATATTTTTATTGTGTTGTATATTTCACTAGGTACTATTTAGGTACAGTTAATTGGCATAGGTTCCAGAATGATAGTTGTAGCTATAAACGTGTTATGACAATGCATCGGCCAGCCTGACGTCAGAATGGCAGGTGTAGGAGAATTTTTAATTTACATTCAAAGGATTAAGGTACAGTTTATCTGTGTATAGGTACTATTTAGTACAGTTTAGGTACCATTGTTCAAAATATATTTCATCGAGATTTAAGGCACTACATGTGCCATCCTGACGTTCACGAAAACCCTGCGTTTACATTCACAAAAGCGTTCAGAAATACGAGCGGAGTAACTGGTCGGTTACCCTCGGTTTCACTCGGGTGGTTCTCGAACGCTATCGGGTGAAATTCACTCTACCCCGAGTAAATATTACTCGTTTTCAAACGTACCCCTAGAGTGCAATTCAGAATCGCGAAGCAGTCGAGTCTGTGTCGCGAAGGCACGGTAGAATGAGGCGGACCGCATGCTGAGGAACAGAGCCCCGAGTGTAAGGTTCCACATAGAAAAAACGTTACTATCGCTTTTACGTTTTGAGCAACATTTGTATGAGAAAAGAACAGCGCCGCCAAGCGGCGAAAGGATGAATCAATTCATGCGAGTGCATGTTCAACTCAATACGCCTGTCGATGCGTTTTCAAACGTGTCGAGCGCATTCATCAGTCCGAAAACGTTTTTCAAGGCATTTTGCGAGTGTATGTCACAAATTTGACAGTTCGAATAGTAGCTAACACAAACGCGATAGTAAAGTAGGGTAGATTAGCCTGTTTTCGACCAATTAGTGGAGTTGCCAACTTTGGGAATAAAAATATGTGTGTTCTGACATGTATTTTGTATCATAATAAATTGTGGTAACTCCTCATATAGTCTATTTTTAATAATTATATATTTTATAATAGTCAAATTAACAGTTTTTTTTATTATTAAATCCAAGCGTCAAATTGCCGATTTTACCAGTTTTCGACCAAAAATTCTAGTTTTCGTCCATCTATTGACCAGTTTTCGACCAATTAATTAAGAAAGATTTTTATGAATAAAAGTATGATAGAATATATATATTTTTTAAATAAAAATACTAAAATAATCAGCTTTTAATATTTATTAAGGCTGTGTCTATTTGAACCCGGGTCCTAATCATCATCATCGACCTACACTCGTCCACTGCTGGACATATGTCTCGCCTAATGCACGCCACCGCTCCCGATCTTCAGCTACTCTCATCCAGCCCACTCCAGCCAGCCTACGTATATCGCCATCCCACCTTGTCGCAGGCGCAGGGCGTCCCACACTACGTTTTCCGAGTCGCGGTCTCCACTCAAGCACCTTACGACTCCAACGGCCGTCAGTTTTGCGGCTCATTAGGCCAGCCCACCGTCATTTCAGTTTACTAATTCGGTGGGCTATGTCGGTGACTTTGGTTCTCTGACGGATCACATCATTTCTGATACGGTCTTTTAGAGATACTCCGAGTATAGCCCTTTCCATAGCACGCTTAGTGACTTTAAATTGGTGGACTAGTCTAGCCGTGAGTGTCCACGTCTCGGCACCGTATGTCATGACTGGGAGGACGCACTGGTCGAAGACTTTCGACTTAAGACACTGAGAAATGGGTGACGAGAAGACATGTCGAAGCTTACGAAATGCTGCCCAGCCGAATTCTTCTGTTGGCTTCCCTCTCGAAGTTGTTTCTGCCTAGTTGAAGAGTTTGCCCTAGGTACACTCCGGAGACCGATGCGTTCGGAAGACTTAACCAGGCGGTTCACCATCTCTTGTAAGTCTTGCAGAGTTTCAGCCATAATGACGATATCGTCCGCGAATCGTAAGTGTGAGATGCACTCGCCATTTATATTAATGCCACGTCCTGTCCAGTTGAGCGTTCCGAATACATCCTGCAGCGCAGCGGAGAAAAGAGTTTCGGTGATATTACATCCCCCGGCCTCACACCACGTCACAGGAGGATAGGCTCAGTTTGACCATTCTGGACAACGACGGACATATAAACAGCGTCATACAAACATCTCAGCACTTCGATATATCGCCAATCAACTTGGCACCTCTGCAAAGACTCTAGAACAGACCAGGTCTCGACGGAGTCAAAAGCTTTCTCATAGCCCACAAACGCCATGCACAGGGGTTGGTTATACACATTGGTCTTCTGTATAACCTGCCTTACTGTGTGAATGTGGTCTATGGTGCTATAACTCCGTCGGAACCCGGCCTGCTCCGGAGGTTGAGCTTCGTCAAGTCTTCGTGTAAGACGGTTCGAGACGACTCTTGAAAACAACTTATAGACATGGCTCAGGAGTGAAATTAGTCGATAGTTCTTCAACAAAGTCTTGTCGCCCTTCTTGAAGAACAATACGACTAAACTCCATGTGCCATGCCTTAGGAGTTCTCCCGGAGAAAAGAATAGAGTTAAATATACGCTGGAGCTCCTTCAGTATCGGCTTGCCAGCAGCTTTCAGAAGCTCCGTTGTGACTCCATCCTCCCCCGGGGCTTTTCCATTTTTAAGTTGCCCAAGAGCCTTCTCGATTTCGTCTAGGCTGATATCTGAGAGATCGTTCGTTGCATGGCGGGTTAAGGTGGTTCTTGGATCCCTCTCATCTGGCGCGGGACGGGGTGAGTGCGACGCGTTTGCTTTGGTTAACTTCGTCAAGGGGCCCTAATCGGACGTCTATTTATTTCTATTCAAATCCGGAGTATGAAAACATGCAGTTTTAATTCAGATTTATGTGGTCATAATATCTAACCTTTTTTTAAAGGAGGGGTAATCTCTTTGCGATTCGACAAGGGACTGAAAAGCTGACAAGGCCGCCCCAAGGATATGCCATTGGACTCGGGTATTAACCCCATACCTGGCTAAACCACCCTCCAGCAACTTTTAACTCCATAGAGGCACAATCAGGATCGGCGTTAGCCATTCCCCGAGTGCGCCAATTGCAGACTGGCACGACGGTGAGCCAGCATCACTGACCCAAGCGCAGGACCTTACTCTACGGAGGGGTCGCCAAGTGCAATAATGCCCCAGACGGGCAGGCCAGGGGTAGAAAAGTAATGTCTCCCAACCGGTTGTCGGCCGGCCGGGCCATTTCATCCCCAGCTTGCTTAAACTCATTACTAATTAAATTTTAATATTTTGCAATGAATTTCTAATTAGAATGTATAATAATATTTATGAAATAGCTTTAATTAACTTTAACTAAACAAAAAACGGTCGATAATTGGAACGATTTTACACTATAGGTAGGTACCCAATTTTCGACCAACATGACTTTTCGAATTTTCGAAGTATTAATTTAAAAAGTAAACACAATCTAAAATTTATTTTGATTAAGAAATGGGAGTTAATTAGAATTCATTGAAATAGTTTTGAATAATTAATTCAATTCTTTTGATTTTAGCTAATCGAAAAAAGGCAGTCGGAAACTGGGATGATTATACCATATTTCTAATTTTCGACCAACAACATTGTTTGTCATATTCAGTTTATATTAACAAAGTAAAATATTGGACGAAAATTGGCCATTAGATAATATATGTAAATAAAGCTCACATTATCAAATTAGATTTAATATCTTTCCATACATTTTAAAACAACATAGAAATCTTATTTGTAGGTGCCTTACCTATTTTTCGACCACCCGGTCGAAAACTGAATTTTTTGAGTAAAGCGTGTACCCTTTCTTGACCACCTCATTTTATTAATTTGGTCATGAAATTTACGTTAAAATCTAATTAATCCACACAATAAAGGTCATAAACTAGCTGCACAAACAATAAATAATCCAATATTACTGAAGATTAATTAAAAACTTACCGTACAAGTAGTGGCACCTTACTATTTTTTTCTTAATATTCAACGCATGTGACGCTCTCCGCTGCTAACCTCAGGCAAATAATTGGTTAGTTTTCGCAGCTTTCGTTCAATTGTTCTAGTTTGTGTGTGTGGGGGGGGAACAATGTATTCAGGTTGCTACTTGTTTATGTTTTGGTGATGCAAGTATACCAATATTACTATTTTTGATCATTTAACAAGGGAGGACCGTTAAATGGTCGAAAATTGGCAGTGGTCGGGAAACAGGCGCATCTACCCTATCTCACTTGATGATTTACCAGTGAAACCTAGTTAATTTTTTTTTCGAAAACAAATACTCCTCTGATGAAATTTGCTTCGGTAGTTATATAAGGTGAACATACCAAAAATAAAAGAAATAGTTTATTTTGATGGCCACAGTAATTGGAGAACAAATCTAAAGAAGATTAGAAAATCTAGTTCGTTTTACTACTTCATTAAACATTATATTAAATGGAACACTGCTAGTGTTGGTACTACTTTAGTTTTGCTCCCCAATTTTCCATTACTCAGTTTATTGTAATATCCAAATATAATCATTACACAAATAACATAATTAATTTATACATGAAGTAATGACTATTTTTACTAGATACTCATTTGAACGAGAAACATTAATACAATGATTATTATAATGATAAGAAAAACATTGGTAAATTTGAATATTAATTAATACCTATACAAAGTTCGTCAATGGCTGTTTTCTATTTCCATTTCATTTTAGTTGCATAATCTTAATTGTAATCAAGTCATTATACTAAAAGCAAAAGTGAATAATACCTCATATTATAGTTATAATGTAAAATCAATCGAATTAATGGATAAAATTGATACACAGTCAAATTTTCAATAATATAAGTTCAAATAGCATACCAACAAGTTAATGCCAGGCTTATGGTAGGTATTTGATAGGTACCCCAGCGAGGGTTAATCCCGCTATTTTAATTCTCTATTACTTATATGTTTCGGAAAATGACATAAAATAAAATGTCATTTTCCGAAACATATAATAGAGAATAAAAATAGACATACTTTAACTTAACTTTAACGTTTATTTCACAGTAATAAGTAGTAACGTGTTTTTCGTTTCGAATTTCATATGTACATTTGTCTGACGCTCCTACGGTGAAGGAAAACATCGTGAGGCAACCTGAATACATCTGCGAAGAAATTCAATGGTGTATGTGAAGTCGACTAATCCGCACTGGGCCAGCGTGGTTGACTAAGGCCTAATCACCCTAACATAGGGTAGGCTCGAACCCCTCGATGGGGACGTATATGAGCTGTGATGATGATGATGAATAAGTAGTTATCACTTGTTGTATAAATACCTAATTGTAACTAATGCATTACACAAATTGATCTAGACTTATGATGAGAATGATATATACTTAAGTTGAATCAGTATTGTACTTTTATACTATGGTTCTTGAAAATACACTTAAGGAACACCTTTTGAGAAAATAATAATATAACATTTACTACCCACTTTTTCTATGCCATTTAAAATTATTTTCATTGGCTAGAGCTAACGTAACTGTCCGCAATATTTATATAACAGATACTTCGGCATACTAACAATGTCTGCATTTGGAGTTATTGTAATTATGTAAAGCTCGAATCTGAATATGGAGAAACGGATAAAATCACTTCTTAAAATTAATTCAACTTCTTTAATCGATAGATATACTTATCGATACAACGAAAGTAAGGCTCAAATCATAATTGATTGTAGCCTTAATGATTAACAAGAATATGACTTGAAACATAAGTGTACATAGAGGCTATTCAAAACATAAGTGTACATAGAGGCACGAATCATAATGCGGGAAAGTATGAACAGTTACTTCAGTTAAATATTCTATTGTATCATAAATATCATAACTACGGAAAATATAACCATGTATCATAATAAGCAACTATAGAATATACAACCAAAATGAATTTCGCTACAAAATAGATAATATATCTACCATGATAAGAAAATACCTCATGACACGAATTCAAATTCTACTAGAAATATTCATACAAAAGTTATATTATTTCAAAACAATTTAAACTGAATAGGCAATTAAAATGTATCACTAGCTAAAATTAACCTAAAGAATTAACCTTATTTAACATTAATGATGATTGAAGTATGTAATTAATTACACAAAATACATAAAATCAACAACTGTGATCAAAAGCAATTTTTAACAAACGCATAAATTAACAGAAAAGAATTTAGAAAATTTTATATAAGCAACTAAAATGAGTATCCTTGTGATGGAAGTCGAAAACATGATACAAAAAAATAGGAAAAGGGTAATTTTACATTATTTTATAAATATTTCGCTGGCTGATCAAGGTCGTCCATAGTATTTATACATCTTAACTTACCAAATACAGTTACAAACTATACAATACATAAACCTACCTTTGAATTTTAAAAAATGCAAGATGACAGCATATTTTAGCCGCGCATTTTTGAATATACTAATTATAAAGTAGTTGTCTTACCCTCATCTTTCTATTCTCAGTAGCTTGTCAACCTCAAAAATAAATCATTTATATAATGTCCGAAACTACATTTCATGCACTTAGTACAAAAAATGTACATTTTTGTGGACGTTGACATACAGAGTAGGCGAACGGGATAACCGCATCCAGTATCATATCAAAATGAATAAAAACAATAATTATTCCCAACATTAAAACTATCCATTAAATGTAGACCAGCCAACAATGGATTAATGCTGAGAAACTGGAGTAGTGCAACTCAAAAGTCAAGACAAACTGTAAATTACAGACCGAACGAGTGTAAAATTTGTTCCAATTCGATCATTTGGCAGTCGTTTTTCTTTTTACTACGATTAAATATCAAGATATGCATTTAAACATTTAGAAAGACCTGCTTTGAATTTAACACTATAATAGTACATTACGATATAAGTGCGGTGTGTTGGCTATAAATCACGAGGCGGAATATCAGCCGGAGCCGAAGGCGAGGGCGTAATAGAGCCGAGTGTGTATAACCAATATACGCAAGAACATCGTACGACGTTTTTCAACACACTTGTGAGGCATAATACCTAATAAACTGTTTTTTTTAATAACACAAATCATTGTTAATTTGTAGACAAACTAAATAATGGTATGAAAATAATCATTTGAAAAATCTTGATGTTGATGTCTTTTATATTACCTCTAGTTTAAAAAAAATATAGTACATTACTGCCGCGGCCGGCAAGTGTAGCATTGCTGCCTCGGCTATAACACACACGTGTTTTATGAGCTGCTTTATGTATCTAAAGCCGGTGTAATTAGATCCACTTTCCGAGCAAGTGTGTTGAAAAAGTATTTTTCAAAGATAATGTTTAAAAGAAAATACAATTGATTTATTTTAACAACATAATTATGAAAAAAAATTTTAGAATCGTATTTTATACTTTGTATGTATTCAGTTACACAATGGAGTTGGATAAATTACATGGTAGTTACACCAGTTTTTTGTTCTTTATACTATAGTAGCGTGATCAAAATCACGATTGTCAATAAATTAATATTTGTTTTAGTTAATTGCGATGAAGTAACTGGCAACATTACAAAAATTGTGTCGAAACATCCAAACTCCTAAATAAAAATATTTATTTTATAATGACGTACTAACTTCATCAATTTTGGTGTGTTACTATTTTGGCTATTACAAGGTACTCTCAATACTTATATTTCGTTCAGTACCAATTATATTAATGCAATTGAATGTTATACATAGTTTTTGGATTAAATTCATTATTTCGACCAAATAATGCATGATTTTTTGGTTGAATATAATAAATACATAGAAAAAAAATAGAAAAAAGGACTTTGCGTAGCAGACCTTGAAAGACGAATAAAAATTGGTTTACAGTATTATCTATGCTAGAACCCTTAGTTTCAGAGTAATATGAAAGTCAAATCTAATATCTATTTAATTTGAAATTTATTTTGGAAGTTCATCATTTCTACTGCAATTATAAGCAGGAGTCATTTGCATTTTCTTTAGTTAAATCACAAGACACTATAGAGACAAAAATTATTGTAATTTTAATGATAATACACATGAAGACAACATTTTAAATACGTCATTTCATAAAATTAGTAAATAGTCGTGCTACAATATTTTTTCATGCATAGATTATATAAGTCATTAATTTATAACGTAGTCCCACCGATTTCCGTTTTAATGACTATAGGATATAAGTCCCCTGTAATAAGCTTAATAAGCTTGGAATACACATTTTTATTTATGTATAATATACTCATTCAAATTTATCTACTCATTAACATGTTTTGCTACTCTGGTGTCCGTTTAAATTGTGCAATGGTGATTTTAAAATATTACAAAAAGATTTTAAAAAACATTTGAAACTAGATGATTAGAGCTCTCCCACGCCGATACACTACTAGCGGGCGCTAATATGCGTGTAAGTTTTCAATACATTTTGTATAAGGATTGCCAGTTACTCAGTGGTGTATCATTTGTACAACCAGTTGAACTACTTAGTTGTACTACTGTTTCAGAAGGAATTTAACAACACAATAGAAGTAGAACGCTTGCGGCCCTCCGTTTGGCAGTGTTTTTGGACATATTGTACTATAACGTAAGCCATCTATACAGTGATCATAACGTCGGCACTATAGTCCTCCGCGTTAGAAATATCGGACGGTTTAAACGAAATTAAGCGGCATGGAATCGAAACTGAGGCCCAATTCTGCTAATAAGCTACAGCTGAATCGAAACTTAACCGTTGCGATCTACCAATCAGAACGTCACATTATCACGTCATCGAAGTTACATGGCAATATACGCGCTCCGATTGGTCGATCGCAACGGTTTAGTTTCGATTCGGCTGTAACTTATTAGCAGAATTGGCCTCTGATTTTTGCAATAACGTATGCTATCATAACACGTGTGACGAGTGTGTAGGAGAGCCTTTAATGAAACATCCGTTTAAGGGTGAATTTTGATTAATAAGACAACGATAAACCTTTTTTACTTCTTACAAATTCCTTTTATTTTTAATAGTATAATTATCTGAGGCAAGAACCAAAGAGGAGGTGGATGTGTCATTTTCAATTAAACTAATAAATGTAAAATAAGCTTCCTGTGCGAGGGCCCGTTATGCAATACACAGTTAGACTGCGATAAGAAGCCAAATTTGAAGATATTTAAAAGATAAGAATTATGTTATAAATAAGTAATAATCAGAAGGCCAATGCGAATGCTCCGCTCGCCAGCCATATGGGCCTTATGAAATAAGTATCAAGTTGAAACTTTCAACGTCCAGTGGTCACAGGAATGGCGTAAGTATTTGATAGTCGTAGAGGTATTTGACCGACCCCACCCTTCGGGAGATCTGCGACGTCAAGAAAGAATGTGCTTAACGTCTTTCAAATTATATTAGTGTCTAGCTGTTTTCGCGAACTACGTTTCGCCATATATTTTTGTCCCGTTTTTGCAACATTTTTCATTGACGCTCAGCTCCTATTAGTGGTAGCGTGATGTTATATAGCCTAGCCTTCCTCGATAAATGGACTATCCAACACAAAAAGAATTTTTCAATTTGAATCAGTAGTTTCTGAGATTAGCGCGTTCAACCAAACAAACAAACAAATTCTTCAGCTTTATAATATCAGTAAGTATAGATGTGCGCTTCAAAGAGAATTATTCTAATGCACTCTGTAGTTAGATGTTGCTTCCAACGTTTCGGTATTTTTATGTGATTAAATTATCCACATGTTTTATCTTTAATGGAGTATAGAAACTTTTTTTTACATTTTATTACATATATCGCTCATGTTACTGATACAATTTGAATCCTGACATCAATACAACCCCCAGTGCGCTTTACTGGGTTACATATTATATAGTTTTGCCTAGCACCATGTAGCAGAACTCAATAAATTGTTTAAAAAATCGTATTCTTCACTAGGCGACAATAGCAGGAGCCCATTTTAGCTGCAGTGTTTATCATTATTTTAGAAATGTCGTTTTTAATACAAGGAAATTATCACTACAGTTTATTTATGTCCATTACAACCCGTAAAAAATATATCAATTAATCAAAGTCAAAAATATTCTCAACCCTTTTTTTTAAGGCGGGGGAATCTCGTTACCATTCGACAAGGGGCTAAAAACAGAATCAGCAGAGTCAAATCAATTTGTGTTTCCGAAACGTTGGTTAGCAAAAAATCTTTAATAATCTTTAATAATTTGATTTCTCGTGAGAAATATTTTTAGACACAGTCACATTGCTGAAGTCATATATTTTGTTTTATTCGTATGTATTTTGGAAATCCAAAATTGGTCTTTTCTTAATATTTTTGACATAAATGACAGCTGTGCCAACTAACACAGTGATAAGTTGATTTAGCTTTCAGCAACTCAATTCATAGTTAGCATTAGATTTGACAGCTTGTTTTTTTTTTAATAAAAAAACGTCGCCCCACACATGACAGCTTGTTAGTTAATTTTAGACATAGCACATAATATGAGACACTGGACGCGCCATTAACACACTACTATAGGCTTTATTTATTGTGACGAAAAAGCAGGGGTTGTTTTCTTACTACAAATGCACACTTTGATTGAATCATGCTCTAGCCTCTAACACACGTTCATACACAAACAGGAGCACTTTCAGGACCTTGGGAGTGTAGTTGTTCGGTTGCTATTTAACTCGCTCTGGGGTTGCGTGTTGAGTGAGGTGAGGTGAGTTTACGTGAGGTTGAACACATTGCAGCATTAATAACTCTTATCCCCCGCTTTCACATGAATTTCACATTTCTCTTCCTAGCAGATTATGTAGTCAATTATGGCCCCAAATCATCCAATCATCTATGAGTTAGAAATTAACGTCAGAACGTTTTTCAACGACCAAATTCTGGGCTGTTCCCAGTAGTCTTATATGGTTAGGTTGTAACTTGTCTTAGGTGTTGAACAGGCTGGTTGTTTTTCCCAAACATCACGGTCTAAGGTATTGAACGGGGTGAGAGCGTACAGCGGAAACGTTGTTCCTGAACGTGTCCCTGCAGGCTATATAACGCACATCTATACGCTATACAGGGCGTCCCAAGACTATGGGACATGAAGGGAAAGTACATCGTAGATTGGATATTTTGCTGAAAGACTGTGTTATTTTTAAAAGTTAGTAATACTGCATTCAAAGATTTTCTAATAATTACTTGCTTTGTCTGGGAATCGAACCAGCTTAAATGTGTAAAAAAAAATCACCCGTATTTTTATGATGCCAATCGAAAGAATGGACAAAAAACAATAACTCCTCTTAAGTAACATAGTACCTATCTTAAAAGAAAGGAATACTGTAAAATGTTTGATTCAAATTTCAAATGCATCCTCTGCAAGCTAGACAGAAGGCAAAAAAAAAGAAAAAGAATGTTGTTCTTTAATTTGAAAATGGAACAATTTGCGAGAGCGTTTGTGTTTCGGATTTTTATTTGTTTAGTCTTCATTCACTTGCGGGCGTGTTTTTGTGTTAATTTATTGCGAACATGGCATATGAGAAGCGTCGGTGGCGCTAAGGAGCGTCGGTGGCGCTGTGGACTCGGCACTTGCCTTCCAATCGGGAGGTCCGGGTTCGAGACCGCCATGTACCAATGTGTTTTTCTTTTTTGAATTTCATATGTACATTTCTCTGACGCTCCTACGGTGAAGGAAAACATCGTGAGGAAACCTGCATACATCTGCGAAGAAATTCAATGGTGTATGTGAAGTCGACGAATCCGCACTTGGCCAGCGTGGTTGACTAAGGCCTAATCGTCCTAGTTTAGGGTAGGCTCGAGCTCCTAGGTGGGGACGTATAGAGCTGTTGATGATGATGATGTATATAGATAGTGTGTAACAAAAGCCCTGTGAACCCTTTCAGGGACATGTTCAGAATCGATAAACGAACGTTTCTATGAATGTCATTTTTTAAAACTATTCAATAAAAATAAAAAATAAAAATATTAACATTAAGTCATTAATAAAAGTAACACCGATTATTGCTCACCCATTCGTGCGCTGGCACACTGTTTTGTTACACACTGTTTAACTGACAGGCACACATTTCATTAAAATTTGATGATGGTCATGTAACATTGAACATAGAACTCACGGAAGGATCAAAACAACATCAAATATCACCGATTGCTCGAAGCTACTTGAAATAAATATGACCCGGTATTATTTTGGACATTAATTTTAAAAGCTAAAAACCATTTTTTCGTATTGTCGACGCCGGTACCAGCCGTCATTTTCGATTCATTTCTTCAATGAATCGGATTTGAATTTATTTCGACATTGTGTTACAAGCAAAATTGACGCTGTAGCCGCAGTACAAAATGTTTAAAAAAGGAAGTCAAAATCATTCTTGTTAAATGTAATTTTTTCTATAGTATACGTATGCCTAAAGCGGGCACCGGACACCTTTAAAGCTTTGAACACCAAAGAAAATGAAGACATAAGACATAACTACAAAACTTGTCACACTAGCGCAAATTCAGTGATGTGCACAAAAACCGCAAAACATTAGCTCTATATATGCTGAGCTAAAATATATATGTTATTTCTTTTTAAAAAAACAAGAAGATATAGTTGATAATAGTGCCCCTGGTGCCGAGCCTTACTGGATGGTAAAGATAAACTTTTACTACATTGTCACAGCACCTCCTCTTTGTTTTGCTCAGTTGTATGTTATATATTGTCTACTCTGGGTTGAATATTTAATTTAATATTGAAATGTTGTTTACTTTTTCTAAGGAAAAGCACTGTTGAGTAACGCTATTCTAGCAAACATACCATGAACCAAGTATGTTACGTCTACTTTTGTGATAACTTTTTTAATACAAGTTTTTAATGTATACTACAGATTTTTTTATTTATAACAATCGTCAAATTATAAGGGCACCTCGAATTTGCGCGATAACAATTGTCGACAAAATAAGATATGTACAGTTTTTAGTTTCTGAAGTCCAAACGATAAAAATGACGGCACTAGTGCTAAACACTATTAGGAACACAAACATACACTAATTAAGCTTTGATGGTCACGGAAATAGTACACAATCTGTTTATGCAGTTCTACTGCTATGCGAAGTATATTTATACATTTGAAAGCACAAGTTCTTTTTTAATATGAGCAAATTGTTTACTATTCAAATTATTGAAACTAATATAAAAGTGATATTTTTAATATGTTTTTTTTTTAATTTCAGTCCACTCCTGTTAGATGGACAACATGCATCGTCAATAGACTAAGTAATTCTAAAGCCATTAGAAGTCTATAATGTTGTCAAATTATTGTTAAAATACTACAATAAACTTTATCGTATAGTATAGTATCAAATTAAATTTGGTAACATAATAATTATTATTTAGCTAATATACTAAAATGATCCAATTCCAAAATTAGTTGAATATTTGTTAGAATAATAATAATATTGATGTCATTTTAATGTAATTTCAATTAATGAATTTCACTTATTTTATTTAGTAATTACACCAGTAAAGATGAATTTAGATTAGAAATTCGAATTCCATTATAGTACAGAGACAACATATACTCCTAGACAGTTGTTAGGTACATCAAATACATAAATGTTCTGCTAGGTTAAAGACTGAATTAAATCTTACGTAGTGCTAAGATAAATAACTATTAATGCATGAGACCCCCATATGATGCATAATTATAACAAATAGGGTATTTGACTAGTTTTAGAAACTGCACTTACAACAGTCTTGTCGTGATAAAATAAAAATTCGTCAATAATCGATAAAAAGAGTTAACTGTTACTAGAAAATACTAGTGTCCAAGCCCATGACATCACCCAAGCAAGACTAAATACAAATCTGATGAAAGAATAGGTATTTCGTCAATAGGGAATAAAACTATGCAATGGATATCACAGAAAAGACAAATTATCAAATATTTTTTAAATCTAACAATCAGACAACTACCTATTCACCAGCGTTGCAAATAGAAGCTCCAATATGTTCATCGTCACAAATTAAAACTTATCCTTCATAAGAGTCAAATACCCTATTATTCGTTAATCGTAAAAAAACATATGGCGGGCCTTTCAATGGCTTATACCTCAAAGGCGCGCATTATTATAAGAACAGACTAACAAAAATCAAGTACAAAATAATATCAGTTCATCGTTGGGAGCTCCTGCGTACAGCCTTACGAACTCTGCGAACTGAGTTGTTGGGGACACTGCCCATACTAAACTGGAGCGAAGGGCTGCCACTCGCTGCTCCGAAGTTATAAACACCTGACTGCTGCGCAGGCGGTTGTGGTTGCACGGGCTGTTGCGCCTGAAATATATATTAAATTAAGTCAGCGAGTCCTCTCTCAGTCTCATCTGATTTTTGTTTACATTTAAAGCCTAACTTAAAATTAAAAACTATTCAGTCTATTCTAATTTTCAATTTCTACCAGTTTCGGCCTAAAAATCAAGTTTCAGACACAATTTCGGTTTCGGACAAAAACTAGTTTGTCATTGTCGTGCGTTCTTCTGCTAACTTCGGGTATGTTCGTTACCGTATAATTGTAAAAATAACATAAATCAACCATTATTTTTGTTACAAATTTTCTTTTTGTTTTCAACGCATACCCTTATCTTATTCTTATTATATTCGAATGATGTCAAAACACATGTAAATAAAATTTCATGTACCTAGAACCAAAGCAACCCGTGCCGACTTGAATCAATACATATGTCAGTACTTGCATACTTTGGCGCGTAGCGCGCGGCGGAGTTAAGAGGCTGTCAACTCTGAGCTAAGCTCAACGAGCCCCACTTAAAACTTTTTTAACAAAACCTGTTTAATATATTGTATTTAAAAAAAGGGGTGTAAGGGGTTCCGAACTTTATCTAACGGAACCGAAGTCAACCTCACCTGCACGCGGTGCACCCTGCTGTTCAACAGACGAGGCTCTGGCGCACCCCACCAACCCGCACTGGGCCAGCGTGGTGGGAGAAGGCCCAAAACTCCCCAAAATGAAAAATCGAACCAACCAAAGGCCCCAAGTGCCCGGCGGTCCCGGAGGCCGTGTCGGCGGTGACGGTCGTCGACCCGGCGCTGGGACCTGGGGTGCGAAGAATCCCCGGGCGGCGAAAACCCCCCGTCAAACAACCTTGGCCCTGGCAACGTACAACGCGCGTACACTGCGGACCGAGGAGACGCTGCTGGAACTGGAGAGGGAACTGAGCAGGATCCGTTGGAGTATTGTAGGACTATCCGAAATCCGAAGAGAGGGTAAGGATACGATGCTCCTTAAATCCGGCAACCTGCTCTATTTCAGGGAGGGCGAAGAACTGTCCCAAGGTGATGTCGGGTTTATAGTCCACAAGTCTCTCGTGAACAACGTGGTACAGATTGGAAGTGTGTAGAATAGGGTGGCGTACCTTATACTCAGAATCACCGAACGGTATTCGCTGAAGGTCATACAGGTCTACGCCCCGACCTCGACCCACCCCGACGAGGAAGTGGAAGCTATGTATGAGGATATTTCTCGGGCAATACATGCTTCCAAGACTCACTACACCGTTGTCATAGGAGACTTCAACGCAAGGCTAGGCAAGCGGGGCGATAATGAGTTGAAAGTGGGGCAATTTGGAGCTGGAATCCGGAATTTCCGAGGTCAAATGCTAGCCGACTACATGGAGAGAGAGGGACTCTATATGATAAACTCTTTCTTCAAAAAACGGCTGCATCGAAAATGGATCTGGAAAAGTCCGGATGGCGTGACAAAAAATGAGATTGACTTCATCATGTCGACTAAGACCCGCATATTTAATGACGTCTCAGTGATCAATTCGTTTAACACGGGGAGCGATCACCGAATGTTACGAGGCGCATTAAATCTTAACATAAAAGCGGAAAGGTATCGACTGGTGAAGTCTGCGCTCCGTCCCGAAGCCATCCAGATCCAAAACCCCGAGCGCTTTCAACTCGAATTGCAAAATCGTTTCGATTGCCTGGAGGACTGCACGGATGTCGACACTTATAATGACAGGGTTGTGGAAGCTGTCCTTTCGGTGGGTGCAAAGTTTTGCAAACCCAGCCGTACTAAGCAACGAAGTAAGATCTCAGAGCCGACAGCTAAGCTGATGGAGGAAAGGCGTGGAATGGGTCGGCAGTCTTCTGAAGATGCTTGTCGGCGACTCAACAAACAGATCTCTAAGTGCCTGACTCGCGACATACGCCGATTTAATACGGAACGTATTAAAGAGGCCATCGAGCAGAACAAGAGCTCCAAAGTGTTCGCAAGAGATCTGTCACTCGGTCAGAGTCTGCTGACGAAGCTGAAGACAGAGGACGGCAGAGTCATTACATACCGACCTGAGCTTATGGCCGAGATCGAACGCTATTATGGACAGCTTTACGCAACATCACAGGCACCTGTTATTCCGGCTACAGACCCTAAAGCCAAATTGACCCGGCACTACACCGAATATATCCCGGACGTCAGCCTGTACGAGATTAGTGTGGCTCTCAAACAGCGTAAAAACAACAAGGCACCTGGTGATAATGGAGTTACAGCCGAACTCATTCACTCAACTCACTCAAAAGCGGGTGGACTACCAGTCCGGAAAGCGCTGCAGCGGCTATTCAACTCCGTCATACTCGAGGGCAAAACGCCTAAAACATGGCACAGGGGCGTGGTGGCACTTTTCTTCAAAAAGGGCGACAGGGCCCAGTTGAAGAACTATAGACCCATCACACTCCTGGGTTATGTTTATAAGCTATTCTCGAGGGTCATCACGAATCGTCTCACACGCGGGTTCGAGGACTTCCAGCCTCCCGAACAAGCCGGATCCCGAAAAGGCTATAGTACCATAGACCACATCCATACGCTGCGGCTGGTTATACAGAAGACCGAGGAGTATAATCTGCCACTATGCTTGGCGTTTGTGGACTATGAGAAAGCTTTTGATTCTATCGAGACCTAGGCCGTACTTAGATCACTCCAGAGGTGTCAAATAGACTATCAGTACATCCAAGTGTTGCAGTCATTGTACGAAAACGCCACCATGTCAGTCCGCCTTCAGGACCAAAACTCGAAACCGGTACGACTTCAGCGTGGTGTGAGACAGGGTGACGTTATATCGCCGAAACTGTTCACAGCTGCGTTGGAGGATGTATTTAAGCTTTTGGACTGGAGGTGACTCGGCATCAACATAAACGGCGAGTATATGACTCACCTTCGTTTTGCTGATTATATCGTAGTCATGGCTGAGACCGTGGAGGATCTAGGCACAATGCTCGAAGACCTCTGTAGAGTTTCCCAACAAGTGGGTCTTAAAATGAACATGGACAAGACTAAAATAATGTCGAATTCCCGTGTAGTACCCACTCCTGTGAATGTTGGAGGCTCTACGATGGAAGTTGTTGACGAATATGTTTACCTGGGGCAAATAGTCCAGCTCGGTAAGTCCAACTTCCAGAAAGAGGTAAATCGGCGAATCCAACTCGGCTGGGCAGCGTTCGGGAAGCTACGCAGCATATTCTCGGCCCATCTACCACAGTGTCTCAAGACGAAAGTCTTCAATTCGTGCGTGTTGCCAGTGATGACATACGGAACTGAGACGTGGCCGCTTACAATGGGTCTCATCAGAAGGCTCAAAGTCACCCAAAGGGCAATGGAGCGGGCTATGCTCGGAGTTTCTCTACGTGATCACATCAGAAATGATGAGATCCGTAGAAGAACTAGAGTTACCGACATAGCCCAAAGAATTGCAAACCTTAAGTGGCAGTGGGTAGGACATATCGCTCGTAGGACTGACGGCCGTTGGGGCGGAAAGGTCCTCGAGTGGCGGCCGCGTACCGGGAGACGCAGTGTTGGTAGGCCCCCCACAAGGTTGACCGACGATCTGGTGAAAGTCGCGGGAAGCCGCTGGATGCGGGAGGCGCAGGACCGATCGGTATGGAGATCCTTGGGGGAGGAAAAAACATGAAACACGACGACGACAACGACGTACCTATAAAATTAAAGGGTTTCCCTCGATTTTCATGGGATCCCATCATTAGATCTTGACTTTGGTGACCTTGGCACCACCCCAAGAGTATTTTGGAAATAGGTCCACATTTGACGGCGTAATCGCGTAACATACACACAAAAAAAAACATACGCATCGAATTGAGAACCTCCTCCTTTTTTGAAGTCGGTTAAAAAATGCGAACAAAACACAAGCCATAAATTTGAGCAGCGTCGCCAAGTTTGTTACAAATTTCAACAATTTGTTCGACATTGTACATGTCGATGCACTTCAATTAATAAAGATAATTGAAGATAGGATCTTGCAGCGCCAAAGGGAGCTTGGCAGACTGGTCATTTAGCTTGAGTGGACAAAAAATTTACCGACAAAGAGGAAAAAACGCGTCTTAGAAAAATCGAGGAACAAAAACGTTGGGAGTAATTATTATGCATCCCTAATAGTCCATTGAAAAGTTACATTTAGATTACATTTGTCAGAGGACGCAATTTTATTTTTTAGATATCAAGGAAGGGTTAGAGTAAAGTTAAATCCAAGTTTGTGGGGCAACCCTTGTCCCACGGCCGCCATCTTGGAAAGAGGGGTACAAATTGTTTTTAGGGTTTATCTGACAAACTATAGGTCTCACAAAAAAAATATAAAATCATTTTTTGTTGCAAATAAAATTCTCGACAACTTTAGACAAGTAACTTTTAGTCATAAATTAGTCATAAAGACAACAAGGTTTAAGCGAAATTTTGAGAAAAATATTTCTTTTGGTTGGTATAATTTTTTTCTGATCATTTTACAAAAATATATATATATGAGATCATTTTTATAGAGGGCTTTTTAAGGAATAACTTTCATTGTAAGCTTTTTACATTTTATTCATTAATAACAGTTTTACAGCGCTGCGAAACGAATACTATTCTTCAGTATTCATAAATATAGTACATAAATAATAATGATTATCGAATCTGTGACGCGAGCGAAATTGAACGTATGACGAATACACTACACGTTTCCCGCGCAAAGCTTACGTAACTTTTTAATTTAATAAACTTGTTTTACGATATAGTGGTTCATTACTATGAAGCTGTTGGATGTAAAAGACAAATATATTTTTTTTTTCATTCTTAGGCCTTTTCGTCACTTACCATCGGATGAGATGAAGGCCAAGAGCCTCTCTGAAGTTTGTTTAAAAATAATTAGGCTGTTTGTTTAATGTTTTGTTTAATATTAAAGAAAAAATTAGTGAATTTTAGTTCACATAAATCAACAAATTCTGCTTAAGCTTCTTCTCTTATGAAATTAGGCGTTAAATCCATATCTGAATTAGATGAACTCATATAAATCTCTGCTATACGGAAGTATAAATAAATCTCTACAAGTAAAAAAAACCAAATGAAGATCGATATGCTGCTTTTCCGCCTATTTTGTTTTTTTTCCCGTGACCGGCCGCTATGGCAGCCAAGATTTTTCATTTCCATCATTGAAAAAATGGTAAATATTTTGTCAAAATCTATATTACTTATTTTAAAGAAATACTTGAAAATAAATTATAATAAAGTCATTAAAAAATATATTATTTAATTAATACTTAACTTTATATTATTTGTGTAATTGAGTGGCTGTATAGAAAGTTGGAACATGGTTCAATAGAAATATGAAAATAGAACTACTTTTTTTATAATTTAACAGCTGTCACTTGAAAACGATTCTCCTTATGGCTGAAAAGTTTTACTTTCAACCCGCTCCTTAGGCATCTTCAGACCTACTTTCAGAGTATGAGTAATTAAAAAGCATTTTCAGCTTCAAGCTTCAAAAGTAGGTAATCATTTTTAGCAGATTTAGTACCATGTCATACAAACTATTCCTTTTATTTAGTATGGTTACACCATGGTTACACCTATATTGCATTGTTCATAAATGGTGCGACATGGTACTAAAATGGTTATCTAATTTTGAAGCCGGCTGTACGTTGCACACAGGAACACAGACAGATATACCCTGACTGTAAAAAGAAAACTTTGAAAAAAACGTATTAAATAATGTTTTTTTAATAATAAATATATGAAAAAGGTAAAATAGTGTTTTATTTACTAAATAAAAATTAAGTTCTAAAATGTCTCCTACAGTTGTCATACTAATATTTTGTTAAAAGTTTGACATCAAGTCAGCACGGGTTATCATTATTTGATTGCAATAATATTTTTTATTTTAGTTATTATGGTGAAATAGAAAAAATATTAAGGGTATGCATACTTAAAATCGAAAAAAAAATTGGCCTTTATAGGCTGGGCTGGGACACCCTAATATGTATACATATATTTTTAAATTATTCGTGTGTAGTCATTTTGAATTCCCGCCAAACTGTAGACAGTTTGTTGGAGAATATAGGTAGAAATTGAAATTTTGATATTGTATTATGATAATTAAATAACATTAATGGATATGTCAGAGGAATAAAACTAAATAGAAATAAAGCATTACCTGTCCGAATCCGAAAAAGCCAGTGTTCGTCTGGGGTGCCTTGAAATTAAAACCTACAGCAGGACCAGGTGCAGATGCAATCGTAGGTATTTGGAATGTCGGTACGGAAGAATTAGGCGTTCCGAATGTTGATGGAGCACCTACATTTGGAGAGCCGAACATATTTACTGCTGGCATTGAATTGTTTGCTGGCTGCGGTGGACCAAACAGGCTCGTCGCAGATTTATTCTGAGCAGGATTTGAAAAGAGCAATGGCTGAGCAGCTGTGTTCTCATTCAACCCAAACATACTTGGTGCTGGGGATTGATTATTACCAAAGGAAGGTGATGTGCCGGCATTAAAAGGCGTTGGAGACCCAAATGTAAAAGGTGCTGGTTTTTGTAAGAGATTACTGGATGTACTGGAGCTAAATAAGTTACTACTTGAATTGTTATTGGGAGTAGTCCAAAGATTTTCTTTAGAAACTGGTGATCCAAATAAATTAGATCCTGCATTAATTTCATTTCCTGATGTTTCGTTACCACTCAATGGATTAGACGTTAATCCATTACCGCCCAATGCATTAGACGTTAGTCCACCACTATTTGGTCCAATATTTACTGCAAGTCCATTCCCACTAGCTCCTAATGTGGGAGTTGTAAACTTGTTATCGGCCACAGATCCAAATGTGTTGCTGAATGAAGTACCACTACTGCCAAAATTAAAATTAAATTTAGTTTTTTCTGGCTGCGGTGCGGCATTTTGTGCACCATTATTTCCAAAACTAAAGACAGGTGTACTATTTGCACTTAAAGTGACTGTTACTGAAGTGGGGTCGGTTTTTTGAAACATTGATACCGTTGATGTTGTCACAGTGTCTGACTTATCAAATAATGAAAGTGGAGCAGCTTTTTTGTCTGGTTCTTGAAATATTGTAGTTGAAGTGGCTGGCGGAGCGGCTTGTAAAGACACAGTAAGAGACGAAGTGGTCACCGACGGCATACCAAACAAATTGGTAGCTGGCTTTAATGTTGATCCTGAGAAAGCAAAAGAACTTTGAACATTTGTTACTTGAGTACTTGTCACTGTACCCAGTGGTATTCCTTTTGCTGGCTGTAATTTATTGTCCTTATTTGACATATGATTTTGTGATAATGACGTCAATGACTCTTCTTGAGCTACTTTGGATGTTATTGGAGAACTAAATACACCCAGGGCTGATATAGAAGTTTCTTTTACAGCAGAAAGGTCAACTTTCGGAACTTCTTGTAGCTTTTCATTTTCATCATTACTGTTTTTAGTAACAGATTCAACTAATTTGCTAGACGATCCAAATACAGGAGCAGTATTTTGTTTGGTTTGTTCAGACATTTTAGGTATTCCAAAAGAAAATGCTGTTTTAGTTGGTTCTTTACCTAAATTTTTTTTGACGGTTTCTGTTTGGTTTTCTTGCTTCTTGGTAGGTACGCCAAAAGTAAACTGCGGTGTTTTCGGGAGAATATTATTATTAGTTTCAGACTCTTGTAATACTTTCGTAAATTCAGAGTGCTTGCCATCAGACGTCTGAGTTAACTGCTTTTCCTGTACTTTGGGATCAATTCCAAACTTAAAAGTTGCGTTTGAATCCATCCCAAAATTAAATGAGGATTTTACACTTTCTTTGACAGTGCCTGGTTTTTCTGCATCGCAACATGCACATTTAGATATACTATTTTCATTTCTTACTAAGCAACTTGGACACTCCCATTTGTCATTTTGAGAACTGACAATATTTACAAAATTTTTGTCCAAAGCTGTTGGTGATTTAATGGTGATTTTAGGAAGAGAAACAGAATGTGACTCCTGCAATCCAGGTTTAGATCCACCACAAGCAACACATTTATCATTACTGATTTTGTTTTTAAGCCAGCAATCATCACACTTCCATTCTTGATCTATATTGGTTGAATTTTGGGATGTTAAGTTCGTGGGATGGCGATTGATTTGGTCAGAACTTTTATCAGGTTTATTCGCACCACAGCATACACACTGTTGAGCTTTATCTTCATTTTGTATCCAACAGTCTGGACACTTCCAATTAGAAGAGGGATTTGATGGAAGAACCTTTTTGTTATTGGAATTCTTAGACAGTAGTGGTGTATTGCCACAACATACACATTTTTTAGCATTTGCTTCATTGTGTATCCAACATTCATCACATTTCCATTTAGAAGCATCAGTAGTTTTGATGGTAGGTGGTATTGAAGCAATTTTATTTTGAGCCACCTGACAGTTCATACACCTATCTTTATTAATTTGGCTGTCGGCCATCTTGCACACAACACATTTAGATACTTTGGCAATATCATTAGTTGGTTGTTTAGCTCCACAGCACACACATATTGCACTATCTATCTTGTTATTTACCCAGCAATCCGGACATTGCCAATTATTTGATTTTGGAATAGATATTTTTTCAATTTCTTTTGTTCCAAGATCTGCACAAATAACATTATCATCTTTCTTCTCAATAACAGGCATTTTCTCGACACCACGTTCAGGACTACCAAACGTAAATTTAGGAGGACTATGTGAAATTGGGGGTTCTTCACTAGTAATTCTGACTGGACTTGAAAACTTGTAGGATTTTTCATTATTATTAACAGTTTCAGGTTTACGTAATGCAGTCATATTTATTTTAGGTGTATTACTAGCAGGCATATCTAATGTAAGAGTGCTAGATATTGGCTTACTTAATTCAATCGTATTGCATGCTTTGTCTTCCATTTTTTTACTAGTTTTTGGTTCTGCAATAGTAGACATATTTGATGTTAAATTGAACTTGGGTATAGCATTAGGAGAACTAACACTTGATGCTGGTATTCCGAACGTAAATTTGGGCAAGTTATCTTTATCAATTTGTAATACACCAGTAGGTAAATTGACTGGGGGAACTATTTCATGCACTGTTTCTGTTTCTGTACGCCTTTGCTTGGTGATTTTCGTCTTTACTTTAGTAGTCAGTTTATTGGCAGCTTTTCTATCTTCACTGTCACTGCAAATTTAAATAAAACATTAAATTAATATTATACTATTTACTGACATTTGGTATTAACATATACTTACTAGTCATGATTCATTGGATATGACAAGGTGCTACTGTGGGATGCAATAATCTGTCTTGCAGCTCTGGTTGTATCCATAAGCCTCGATCTGTGTTTCAATCGCAATATAGTTGCGATACTTGGCACATAAAGTTGTTGTGTCTTGTTACCTGAAAGTACTGTTTGGTTAATACATGAAGTAATAAAACGTATTATAATAACTTTCTTAAAGTAGGGTCCACTTTGTTTTTTTACAAACAGCTGGGAAGCTCTTGGCCTTCATCTCACCTGATATTGTTTCAATGACCTAAAAGTTTCACCTGCGAAGCTAGTTTCACTTGGATTCCTCAACAATTTATGAACTGGCTGTCTTACCTCTAATTTTACCTAAGAAAATGTTTTAACATTGTATGCACTATACAGTGATAAACTTACTAGACTACTTAAGACTGTGGCAGCTAGCCAAGTGGGCTAGAAACCTTGCCAGGCAAAAAACTTATGTTCTATGGGGAATCAAATATTAGACCTCCAAATCAGGACGAGGTGGTCTTAACCACTAAACCACGGAGGCAGTCAAAATTCTATTTCAGAAGAATAAACAGAAATACAATAATCTGTTCGGAAATATATATCACAATCTAATATATAAAATTCTCGTGTCACAGTGTTTGTTACCGAACTCCTCCGAAATGGCTTGACCGATCTTTATGATTTTTTTTGTGTATATTCAGTAGGTCGTAAACTATTTTTTATTACGGCGAAACGTGAGTTCGCCGTTATTAAGGCGAAACGTAGTTCGCCGGCACAATATAAAAATCTTGTGTCACGTGTATGTTAACTCCTCTGACACGGCTTGACAAACTTTTATGAAGTTTTTTGTGTATATTGGGTAGGTCTGAGAATAGGTCGTAGGCTATTTTTATACACCTAGGTGATAAGGGTCCAGTTAGTTTTGAGCTTTATTAAAGCGAAACATAGTTTATTTATTTATTTATTTTATTAATGCTTTATGTACAGGATCAATCCATTTCAAATCACTCAGGCCATGTTGCTCAACATTTTTTATTTTCCTGATTTTTTATTACTTGTTCCCAGGTAGATAAACACAAAACACAGCTTAAAAAATTAAATATCATAGTTTTTTTGGCAGCCATTTTTAAAATGGCGTTTGAGCAAATTTTCATAAAAACGTGGTTTGCGGAAAGTTTAATTGCCAAATCATTTTAAGATATCAGAATAATTAAAAAACCAATTTGTTCAGCATAAAATGAACTTCAAGTACACATTACTTTTATTATTATTTAAAGCGAAAGAGTTAGTCAAACTCTTGCTGTAAAAGTTTGGAAAAAAGTTGTCAATCGTTACTTTTTAATACCATAAAATTTGATGAAGGAAAAGAAACTCACTGATGAGTTTTTATTTCTGTGTTGAATACTTCTAGGACTACATGCAGTATAAGTTTTAGACCTGAGAATTCATTCCTTTTTTGTCCAGATCTCATCAAAAATGAACTCAAACAAAAAAATAGGAATTTTCCCAGGTCTATATCTTAAAAGGGACTAAATGAAATCAAGTGAAAATGTTCAAATAACATCACATTTTTTATATTGAAGTCGGTGCCAAGTATTCTTATATTACTTATGATTTTTGGTGTTTTTGAAGACTTTTATTGATTAAAAAAATTATTTGAATCTTTTTAGTAAATTTAATACATGCTTATTAGAATTTGAGGTGAGACCAGAATAACTTAAAATAAAACGTCTTTCACTTTAAACAGTATTAAAAGATCTATGCCCTTACTCCTAACCTACCAGAAACCTTGCATCATCAGCTCCGTATCATAATATGATAACTACTAGATGCAAATACCTAAACATCTTCAGCAAAAACATGAAACATGTTGGACGTGCCTATAAAATTTAAGGATTTCCCTCGATTTTCCATCATCAGATCGTAACATGGTGACAATGGGACCACCACGGGTGTATACTCTTTGGATTACAAAAAGAATTATGAATATCGGCCCACAAATGGCGGGGAATCGGTGAATATACATAAAAAATAATAAAAATTGTTCACATTGTTTATCTACACCTTTCAAAGGTTACCTGGAAGAGATCTCTATACGGGATGAGTCCGCCTTTTGTATTAAGTGTGTTAAATATTTTTAATTTATATATTGCTTGTTTATATAATAAAGATTTTATACAATACAATAGAAAATTCTCAGTCTAACATAGAACCTCTTCCTTTTTCGAAGTTGGTTAAAATATTAAAAGCTTTTCAATTATCAGTAAGTTTTCAAATAATTTTACTTAAAATTAATTGACTTGTAATGATATAATCCGATATAATGAATTGCCTCGCACACAGGTTCGACGACTTCCAGCCTCCTGAACAAGCCGGATTCCGAAAAGGCTATAGTACCATAGACCACATCCATACGTTGCGGCTGGTTATACAGAAGACCGAGGAGTATAATCCGCCACTATGCTTGGCGTTTGTGGACTATGAGAAAGCTTTTGATTCTGTCGAGACCTGGGCCGTACTTAGATCACTCTAGAGGAGACTATCGGTACATCCAAGTGTTGCAGTCATTGTACGAAAACGCCACCATGTCAGTCCGTCTTCAGGACCAAAACTCGATACCACTACGACTTCAGCGCGGTGTGAGACAGGGTGACGTTATATCGCCGAAACTGTTCACAGCTGCGTTGGAGGATGTATGGACTAGAGGGGACTCGGCATCAACATAAACGGCGAGTACATGACTCACCTTCGTTTTGCTGATGATATCGTAGTCATGGCTGAGACCGTGGAGGATCTAGGCACAATTCTCGAAGATCTCTGTAGTTTCCCTACAAGTGAGTCTTAAAATGAACATGGACAAAACTAAAATAATGTCGAATTCCCGTGTAGTACTCGCTCCTGTAAATGTTGGAGGCTCTACGATGGAAGTTGTTGACGAATATGTTTACCTAGGGCAAATAGTCCAGCTCGGTAAGCCCAACTTCCAGAAAGAGATAAATCGACGAATCCAACTCGGCTGGGCAGCGTTCGGGAAGCTACGCAGCATATTCTCGGCCCATCTAACGCAGTATCTCAAGACCAAAGTTTTCATTTCGTGCGTGTTACCAGTGATGACATACGGAACTGAGACGTAGCCGCTTACAATGGGCCTCAAAAGAAGGCTCAAGTCACTCAAAGGGCAATGGAGAGGGCTATGCTCGGGGTTTCTCTACGTGATCACATCAGAAATGATGAGATCCGTAGAAGAACTAGAGTTACCGACATAGCCCAAAGAATTGCAAACCTTAAGTGGCAGTGGGCAGGACACATCGCTCGTAGGACTGACGGCCGTTGTTGCGGAAAGTTCTCGAGTGGCGGCTGCGTACCGGGAGACGCAGCATTGGTAGGCCCCCCACAAGGTTGACCGACGATCTGGTGAAAGTCGCGGTAAGCCGCAGGATACGGGAGGCGCAGGACGGATCGGTATGGAGATCCTTTGGGGAGGCCTATGTTCAATAGTGGACGTCTATTGGCTGATATGGTGATGATGATGAATGATACAATCAAACCATTGTGTGCTAACTTGTCAGTGCACTGGCGTGTACAAGTGTTGCGTTTTTACTGAAATTCATTACTTTATTTTCCAAAATGTATAGTTGAGTCTCAGTCAAAATTTTTTTCTGAGGTATTTCTATTTGTCTAAGGAACATTCAGTAAAATGTTCACTTGATTTCATTCAGTCCCTTTTTAGATATTTACCTGGGAAAATAAACATTTTTTTTGTTTTCGTTCATTTTTGAAAAGCTCTAGACAATAAAAAAACCGGCCAAGTGCGTGTCGGGCCACGCGCAGTGTAGGGTTCAATAGTTGCAAATGCCAACTTTGAGTTCACACTCACACCTCACAACACGTTGCCACAGATTACTAAATACGTTGCTATTAAAGTTGGCATTATTATTATTATTAAAGCTGCAATGATTTTATATTTCATTAACTTCACGTGGTTCGTAAATTTATATTCAGTACTAATTTTGAATGAAATTTTACTTCTCGAGTACATTTTATAAGTTAGTCGTCTATAACTTTTTAGTTTGTACTTAGTACTCAATTCTGATAGTTTTCCTTTAAACTTCGTTATATATACTACTGTTGTAATTTTTTTCACGTGTCCATATATAACCGTTTACCAGATAGAGGGGGGACACTTACCTCAAACAAAAATTTGCACGTGTTCTGAACCTTACATTATTTTTTAAAGACCTATTCAACAATACCCCTCACGATGGGTTAGTTGAGAAAAAAAAATTTACTCCCACTTTATTTGTATGGGAGCTACCCTAAAAAAAGTTTTTATCCGCCACTTTTTTGGCATGATTAATATACATACCCATACCAAATTACAGCTTTCTAGTACTAATAGTCTCTGAGTAAAAGCGCGGACAGATAGACAGACAGACAGACATGGCGAAACTATAAGGGTTCCTTGTTTACTACAGAACCCTAAAAAAGGAATGTATTCTCAGGTCTAAAGCTTATACTTCATCTAGTCCTAGAAGTATTCAACACAGAAATAAAAAAATATCAGCGGGTCTCTTTTCCTTCATCAAATTTTATTCAAAACTTTAACAGCAAGAGTTTGACTAACTCTTTCGCTTTAAAGAATAATTAAAGTAAATGTGTACTTGAACTTCATTTTATGCTGAACACACTGGTTTTTGAATTATTCTGATATCTTTGAAAATGGCTTGGCAATTAAACTTCCCGCAAACCACGTTTTTATGAAAATTCAAAATTTGCTCAACCGCCATTTTAGAAATGTTTGCCAAAAAATACTATGACATTTAATTTTTTTTCAAGCTGTATTTTGATTATTAATGCAGGAAAATAAAAAATGTTGAGCAACAAATTTTATTCATATTATTATTGGGTGATTTGAAATGTATTGATGGGTCGTTACTCGTGGTCCCACTACTTTGCCCCACTGGTGGGACTACGAGGAAATGTAGTTCCTCGTGGTCCCACTGGCCAATGATACCACGCGGAATACCTACCATTAATCGTTCCTCGTTGACCCATTTATATGGTTCTCTATTTTCTTATAGCCAAAACTGATTTACCAAAATCGTTTGGTCACAAGGAATTATGCCAAACTCTTATTACTCCCTCCCTTTTTGGGGTAGGTGGAGAAAGCATAGGTCGGCATATGTATGTATAGCATAATCAGTAATAAGAGTTGAGCATAATTCCTTGTGACCAAACTATTTTCGTAAATCATATCTACTATAAGGAACTAGAGGATCTTATGGGTCAACGAGGAAAGTTTAATGGTATTCCACGTGGTCTCATTGGCCAGTGGGACCACGAGGAACCACATTTCCTCTTGGTCCCACCAGTGGGGCAAAGTAGTGACGACCCGGATTGACCCTACATTGTGTACAACGGCGGACTTAATGCCTAAAGCATTTTCTACCAGTTGATATATTTAATATGTTGAACATGTTTACTATGTATCAATTTTTAAGAAATTATATTTCTGGGATATGTGAGAAAGTCTAGTTTGGCTTTCTCCTTGTTATATCCCAGAAGTAAAATAAACTCAATGCTATGGGTATCTAGATTTCACTATGGAAGTGACAAAATGACAAATTCATAGGCCAGACTACCAACCAAACCAAGCAGAGAAACTTCTGCCCTATGGGGCATCGAACACAGGACCTCCAGATCCATACCGGCTGTCTCAACAACAAGACCATGGAGACGGTTATTATGGTGGCGTGTATGTAAATGATATTAATTCGATTTAATTTTATTCGTCAACTGAAGAGTGTAAAACTCTCGACTGTTCGCGAGTTGGGACCTTACAATTATGCTTTTTTTGTCAAGTAGCTCCATCGTGAAAATCTGACATATTTATGTACAATCAGTACCAAATACAGTTTTTGATATACTTAAATGAGTTCTACGTACCAGGATAGCAGAATCAATAAAGAGGTTTTTCATTCTGGATTCACAAACTGTGATCGCGGTTCGCGATCGCCAGAGGAAAACCTCTTCATGGTTTGTGCCACCCTGCGGGCCAATTATGGATCTTTCATCGTATGACATGGTATAAATTTGAGAAAAAGAAGTCATGAAATGCTGCATTTCGTATTACCGATCTCCAATGATATCATCACTATGGCATAATTTCAATGATGTCATCATTAAATAATGAACAAATGATCAAAAATCTGACCGGAAATCGTATTTTTCTTCTTGCACTATGATATCATATGATATCATTTGCAAAACCATGAGATCGGTAATAGGCCCTCTGGTCCCCAAACTCCCGTGGTCGTGGGTTTATTTTAGGTGACAATAAGAAAAGGAATTCGAGTAGTTCTACATACCTACAGACTGTTTAGATGTATTAAAAGTTTTTTTGGTCCCTTTTTATTTGACTGCACGTCATACTATACGTCCTCGCGAGTTGACGACAAAAAAATAGGTAAAATCGGAAGGCGCTTACTCACTTGCAGTCAAAAGTGCAACACTCGCCAGTTGACGAACAAGTCATTAATTCAAACTATGACTGCTGTATGTTGGAACATACAGCAGTCATAGTTTAGCAGTCAAAGCTACTAAATCTACTTTATTCAATCTACCATGATGTATGTAAAAAAGTCATCGCTATGTTAAAGACTATGACTGCTGTATGTTGGAACATACAGCAGTCATAGTTTAGCAGTCAAAGCTACTAAATCTACTTTATTCAATCTACCATGATGTATGTAAAAAAGTCATCGCTATGTTAAAGACTAGGAGATATTAACAATTATTCAACTCACAGTTATTTCTCGAGGGGTTACTTGTACTAGCCACAGAGGCATTGTGAGTGCTTTTGTCTTTCACTGGACCATTTATATAAGGTGCTATACGTTTAGCTTCTGCAAGTGGTGATGAATAATCCTCTAATAGATCTAAAACACGTCTAGCCGCCTGACTCATTGTGTTATTGGTGTCATTATTAGATTCCTTTACCACAGCAACTTTTCTCTCTTTTATATTTGGATGGTTTATGTACATTGAAGAAGCACCCCCATATGTAGTACGTCCACAGTAGAAAGGTGAGGCAAGCAAGCTTGATTTAAACCTCGGAGTTATTATGTCACCTTGTGTGTTATTAGATGTTTGACCTAAAACGATAGCATATTCATTATTAAACTCTAAAACAATAATTTAACACAATAAGATAATTATGTTATAAAACTGTGAAGACTTATTTAGCATTACTGACTACAAAAAAAAATTTTCAATTCACTACAAAGCATAATATTAAGCATAATATTAAGCAAAATTTGTTTTAGTTCACTTCTGCCTTTGTTGCTTTACTGAATAACAAATAAAGATATACAATTAATATTGTAAAAAGAAGCAGACGTGTCGATCTGAACACTTCAAGGAACAAACACATCACATCAAGGAAGAGCAAAGATACTTTAAAGCTAAAACTATTTGTCAGTGAACATTGTACAGATTATTTGCATTAAAAATAATGAACAAACCATCAGTGTCGAAAATTGATTTCCTTTTCATTGAAACAGATGAAACACTCCTAGAGAATGGTTTATAAACACTTTTTTCAGTTTTCTCAATTTTACATTCTTCATTTGGAGCCCTGATAGGTGTTGAAACAAAATTAGTCTCTCTTCTAAAAGTGTTTCTACCAGGTGGTGACTGTATGGTACTATAAGGAGTACACTGTTCGAAGCTATCAACATTGGTGGTAGCATTCATCTGTAATACAAAATATAAATAATATTCAAATTGTAGTGATAAATATAAAACAATGTAGAGTTAAATAATATATTACCTCTGTTGATGTTGTTGTTGAACTTGTTGTTGTTACAGTATATTGATTAAACTTCAGTGGTGAGCTAAACCTCATGCGTTTTGGTGGTGGCTGTGTTGCAATTGGGGTGTCAGCAGTTTCATCTTCAGTAGAGGAATCTGTGCCATCAGCAGGCGGTGCAGATCCATTAGCATTTGAAGTACTAGGACTACTAAACCACTTTGCGATTGTTGCTGGCAGCAGGCCTGTTACCTTTGATGTTACATTCTTTACAAATGACTGCAACAACAATTAATATTATTATTATATGACACCCAGATATATACAGGATTAATTTTAAAACACCTACTTAAAATCGATTTTTGTTCAATTTATTGAGTTATCTTAAAACTCGTCAAACAAATGTTGTAGTTAATGATGTTAACTACCTAATTATGCGAGGTTGCAGGTGTTTTACAATTAATCCTGTACAACGTCATAGGCTACTTTTTATACCAAAATTCACATAGAATCTATATATACGGTAAAAACTCAGGATGTAAGCTAGTCATTAATATTTTTTTATTCAACCTAAAAAAAATAAAAGCAAAGGAAAAAAACAAACCAAGTAGTATAAAATTCTAGCAGTTGTGATCCATTTATCTAGATAAGCTCAAATACTCCTAATAATAGGTCTTGACTGCAATCAAGAATTTTATTCTACTGGGCTTGTTTTTTACTTTTCAGTTTTTATTCAATGTTTACATTTTATGCGGTCAGGTTATTAAATGTTTTTTTTTATTTACTTATAATAATTACTTATTTAATCGCTTTTACTAGCAATCTATAGTACGCTCGCGCGCGCGCGCTCACTTGGGTTCAACAAATTTACATCATTATTTTATTGAATGATAAATCAAAATGGAAAAATTAAATGCTCAAAGAAGCCTAACAAATTTCCAAATGCCTATTTAATGATTATCACACATAATATTATAGTTCAATGAATTTTAATTTTATTATTTTTTTCCAATATGACGCCTGATGGTCGCCATATTGGATTTTTATAACTTTCATATCTTTAGTAACACTCGCAAGACTATAATGAAATGATTGACATGAAAATTATCGAAATCAGTCCACACGTTTGGTCAAATTAGTGTCACAAAGGAACAAACATATGATACAAACTGATGAATGAACACATTACCCATCTTTGGGTTGAGCAGTCGGGTAAAAGAAAGTGCTATAAGTATTAATATCGATGCTAGAAAGCATAAACGTAGTACCTAACTCGCAAAACTGAAATTGTTTACCAGAGCAGAAAAACTTTTTGTTTTCTCAAAAAAATGATAACTTTCGTATTCGAGTTACCGTTTTTGGAAACTATATTTATATTTTTTTGCTAAAAAAGTTTTCTTGAACGGCACTTAGGTATCTAAGGTTTGTTTAAAGGAATATTTTGCGGGTTACGACATTTGTAAATATTTTTTCTATCCATTAATACGTAGTGCCTGAAATGAGTGAGTGTATGGAATGATGCAAACCGCATATTTTTACGGAGAACAAAATATGTCTAGTAACCTACACTACTTTAAGCAGCATAACCAACAAAAATGCCACAATAATAAAAATCTGTGAATAATTGTCATCAGTATGTAGTAACCAGCATTCATTTGCGTATTCTGTAAAAATGGAATCATTTAAGTGTAAATCTATAAAACTGAGGCTGTTAAATAAACTGCTGTAAGAGTCAAGAATAAAAGTGAAGTAGGTATACTTCACTTGGTGGTTGACTAAGGCCTAATCACCCTAATACATAGGGTAGGCTCGAACCCCTCGGTGGGGACGTATATGAGCTGTGATGATGATGATGATGAGGTATACTTTCGAAATGTTTATTTAACAGAATAATTTTTTTTACGATTTGGAAATGTGGATTAAGAAATATTTGGATCACAACTCGACCAAACGCTACAACATCTCTTGTTTTTATTGAAAAAAAAACAAGTAACAACTAAACACTAACAAAACAATATTTCTTGCTTTATATACTTAATGTACTTTAAACGTTTAAACCGTCAACTTAATAATTATAGAAATATGTTTATTGATAAAAATTTTAGAAACCAGTTAGAATTGAATGCAGGTAAAATAATTAACAAGTCAATGGTTCGTTCAACACAGAGTGAAATGGATAATTTTGCAGAATGTCATTATTCAAAATTATGTCATTATTATTAAAGATCCATCTCTGATTGCACATTTTCTATTGAACAATTCATGATTTTTCTATTGAACAATTCATAATGCTCTATCATACAAAGTACACCAATGTTTCAGAATCTAAGAATTAGTTTTTTTTACTATGTGCTAAGAGAGTGTTTGACCTTTATGGTCTATGATGTAGCACACTCTCCTTGATAGTGCCTGTTCACTCTAAGTTTGAAGGATCCCAGATTATAATTTTGTGTAAATACAGACGCTGGGAATTAATTCCATTTGGTCGCAAAGCGCACAACGAAAGAAGAAGCAAAGCACTTCGTCCGTGCAGTTGGCACTGTCTCCAAATATGGATGATATCCAGTCGTGCGCCTGGAATACCTATGATGGTAAGGAACTGGGGAATCAGGTTGTGTAATTCCTACGCACATTCACCGAAGTGTAACCTGTAGAACTCCGAAAAGCGGGCAATTCTAAGATGATGCGCAAGTGTCTGCTGCTGGGTCACAAGTTTTTCGTCTCCTATCATTCTTTTTACACGCCGCTCTATTGAATCCAAAGCTACCAGCTACTATTTTGCTGAACCATCTCACAAATGGCAGCAGTACTCCATACAGGCTCTTACCTGTGCTCGATATAGGTTAAACAACTGGTATGGAGTAAAGTACCTGCGGACTTTGGATAGGATACCAAGTTTCTTAGCCGTCACTTGGACTTTGGATTTACAAGCCTTTGCTAGAAAAGCCTTGAATATTTTGATGGTTAAAATATTTAAATTAGATCTAAATGTTTTTAGTGCCATTTTGATTTAATTACCCCAATTTCCCAAGATTATCATCAGTTTGTCTTCAATATTAAACTAATAACAATAAATTCTACATACAATATCATGGAAATTCGAACCGGGCATACAATAATTAATGATACTTAACCCTAATTGATTTGTCAATAACTGGTCCATAACATGTCCAGTCTCATCATAAAAAATAATGCTTTGGCTTGGACATTGACCTCACTGAACAGTAAAAACTAGATTGATCATTGATAGATGGTTGACACACATTGTTCACAATATTGGCTGGGTGTCTATGATTGGGTGCATTGTTATATAAGAATGCAGTGCGCATTCTGCTATTGAATTATTCCCACTTGAGGCCAAAAATTGTTTGTCAAGCAGGGATTGATAGCGGTCCTCGTTATACTGACAGAGTGTGGCTAGTTCTCTGATAAACTGGATGTGCATTTTAATATCATTTTGTGCAGTGTTATGATTTTCAGAAATAGTTGATAATGAGTGCTGTAAATTCTTTATGGTGTTATTGGGGTATCCAATGTCCCTATCATATACTCCTGCTCTCCCTCAATTTGCTATCTTAGGTAAATGTCTAAAGAATATATTAGACATGTTCATTCAATACTATTTAATATATCCCTTAAAAGAATTATGTTCCTTTTTGCTTCCTTTTGTTCCTTTTTAGCAGTTTGTAGATTTTAATGTATTTCTTATTTTTTTTTTACTATTGCCTATCCAATGTAGGTGAAAAGGATTGTGCCAGATGTTGTCCAGTAAGTGAATACATGAGAGAGTTACATTCAATAGTTACTTCCACTTCATTATGATTTACAACTCGCCGTATTAGGAGTATTATATTCAATTTCACATGTGTCTATTGAACCATATCCTTCAAGAGAGATACATTGAATTGATCTGATGTCTACTGGTATAATATCACGTCGTATCATATGATGTCAGTAGTTTGATACTGTTTGACCTTTGGACTGTTCTAATGTTGCTTGTAATAGGAGTGGTTTTCATAGTGCAAATGTAAAGCTTGACTTGGCACCTGATGTGCTGGGTTTCTTTTCGATTTTGGAAATAAATTCTCAACAAGACGTCCGCACATTTGGGCTACTCAACACGCAGTACGCACTGAGACGCAAGCCTTCTCCGTAAACTTTAACACCTTGGGATTCATGGGGGTCTTCGTTAGATTCGCTCCTACTTGACCAATCGTTCTCAAGCTGTTGTTCTTGGTGGTTATAGGTCTAATTTCGTCTCGATACCATCTGGAATTCCTCATGGCTCCCATCTTAGTCCTCTCCTTTACAATATTTACATTTATGATATTGATCACGTCATTTAAAATTACAACTATCTTCTCTATGCTGATGACAAGAAGATATACATTCGAGTGCGTTTTCCTGTTGACTGTAAACTTTTACTGATCTTCATATCATAATTTTTACGAATACTATGTTTTTGTTAAGAACAGTCAGCACTGAGAAGTGCCAGTGCATTAGCTTCACACGCAAAGCCAGACCAATAACTATTACTTATAACTTTAATAATCTATATATTCCGCGATGTCAAAGTGTTCGAGATCTGGGTGTAGGGTTGCCACCCGTACTTTATTATAAAGTTTGTACATTATTTCGGGTAATTGTACTCTATACTTTATGCCAACGATAAAGTACGCGAAAATACTTTATTTTGAGTGATATGATATCTCTAGGATTCATTTAAATTTTAGATACAAAAAAGTTAAATGTAAGAATATTTGCGTAATACGGAGCGACAGATTAAGTAGAGGAAGCCAGAAGCTCATTCCAGAACGCTACATACCCGTAAATGCCAAAATTGTCAAGATCTTCATAAAAAAATTGTCTTTTTCGTTTGGTTGATTGAGCAATAAAAATAATACAAAGTGCAATAAAATTGCTAGAAGTAACGAAAAATATTTTTAAGCATAATAATAGTACTTTATTCTGACACAATGTACTTTTTTTCAACCTCTAAAGTCCACAATGTACGTTATTTGGTTTAAAAAAAAGTGGCAACCCTATCTGGGTGTCTATTTTGACAATAAAATGTTAATGTCCTATCATATTGAAACAATCGTCTCTAAAGCATATCGCAATATGGGATTCGTTACCCGTACATGTCGCCCCTTCAAGAGAGAACAGCGTAAAAACAGTATACTACGCTTATGTTAGGAGCATACTTGGGTATGCCAGTTGTATTTGGTCACCCTATTATAGCAAATATATTAAAATCTTAACCCTTGAAAAACGGCGACAACAAATGGATATGGCATTTCTGTATGATATTATCTGTAGTGGGTTGGATTGTCCAGCACTTGTTGAACAAATATTTGTGGGAACACCCACACGTCGCACAACTCATACTTCTTTATTCAATGTACAATCTCACTCCACTAACTATGGAAAAAAGTCTGTATTAACAGAATCGTTGCAACTTATAATAAACTATTCCATACAATTGACCAATTCATAGGATTTATTTGTATCCAAAATTGAAAATGTATTTTGGGCCTTGAATGTTTGATTAATTGAGTACTTATCATGAAGTTCTTATTAGTTTCCATGTAGGTATGTACCTAATGGTTTCTTTTATATCTTACATGTTTTTATGTAAAATAATAATTGTTAATTATAGTCAGTTAATTTAAAGTTTAGGTTGGTAGTAATGGGTGGGTACATAATAGGTTGGGGAAAAAGTTTCTTCGCATTTTTTAAGAAAATTCAAAACATTTTTTAATATAGTTTATTTACATTTAACTAAAGTATGTAGGTACCATTTTGTTCGATAACTTTTTGCCATCTTGTAGGTAGGGACGTGATCCCATTGCTATAGAAATTTTGGGACTTCTGGTCAAAATACCGCGACAAGTGGTTTTGGCAGTCCTCTCGTGATGTTAACCTGACACTGCCTAAAGAATTCTGAAGAGACCGAAACAGGTGGAAATCTGAAGGTGCAAGGTCAGGACTATACGGCGGATGCATTAACACCTCCCAGCCAAACTCTCTTAATTTTTGCTGAGTGGCTAAAGATGTGTGAGGTCTAGCGTTATCATGATGAAAAACCACACCCCTTCTGTTGATTAATTCCGGCCGCTTTCTCTCAACTTCTTGCTTTAATCTCATCAGTTGTTCGCAGTAGAGTTCAGAATCGATGGTCCTGCCTGGTGGTAACAGCTCATAATGAATAATGCCCTTCCAATCCCACCACACACACAGCATCACCTTGTTGCGAGTTAACCCGGGTTTCGCCACAGTCTGTGAAGCCTGACCGGCCTTTGACCACGACCTTTTTCGCACGTTCTTGTCGTACGTGATCCACTTTTCATCACCAGTTATCAGCTTCTTCAAAAATGGTTCGGTTTCATTACGTCGTAATAAAGAATCACAAATGAGTACACGGTTCATTAGGTTTCTTTCAGTGAGCTCGTGAGGTACCCAAATGTCGAGCTTTTTTGTGTACCCAGTTTTTTTCAAATGCGCCAAAACTGTTTTGTGGTCAATTCCCAGTTTTTCAGCTACGTCGTAACTACTGACATGCCGATCTTGCTCCACTTTTTCAAAAATGGCATCCATTTTATCTGTAATAGGGCGACCAGAGCGTGCATCTTTGACATCAAAATTTCCGGTTGAAAACGCTTAAACCAAATTTGTGCTACTCTCACAGACACTGCACTAGGTCCATAAACATCGCAATTTTTTTTCGCGGCTTGCGTTGCATTTTTACCTTTTTTGTAGTAAAATTTTAAAATGTATCGAATTTCTTCATTAGATTCACTCATCTTGGCGGTACGAAAAACAAATGAAAATCACACATTTTCCTAATTTGAATTTGGAATTATGTTCTTTAAAATTTAAACTTTCAATGATACCAAAACCAGCCAGATACAAATAGTATAGCCAAAGAGATTTTATTACAAGTTTATACATACTATAATGCGAAAAGACTTTTTCCCCAACCTAAGAATTTGAAAAGGATATGTATATATATATAGTATATAAATGTACTATACACGGTGAGTTTTTTTTCCTATGAAAAAAAAAATTTTTTAAGTACTATTTTTATTTTATCTTAAATTAAGATCACGGTTCCTAAGAGAGTTTTTCTCCATCTCTTATAGTTTAGAATTTCCCCATACTGACCCGAAAAAAAAAACTCAAACTCACCGTGTATATTGATACTATTTAGGTATTATAATATTACTATATATGTAAGTATTGATATTACGCGAATTATTACATTATGTTTCATATAGTATATGAATAACATATTAATGTGCAGTGGTATGTGTAGTGGATAAGTAGGTTAATCAAATTACTCTTATACTGTACTTCTTTGCAGCCGGATGTGGATAAGTATGTTTATTATATTGTAGATAGCTATAATTGGCTTACAAAATGTAATTACTGTATTATAGTAACAATTGTAAAATGCTGTTGTTATCCCTAATAAAGAAAAAAAATTAATTGTAAAGTTACTTGACATATACCATTTGACATATTTTTTCTGCTGATTCCAATTACGTAATAAAAAAAATTGTCATATGAGTCATTTACTACGTTTTTGCTTTCCAGTGTCTAGTTTGTTTATGTGTATTCTAAATACTTTTTTACCTATCTAAATTTCTTTTTACATCTACCTCATGACTCTCAGAATCATCCTAAGGTCGTCTGGCAGAAAATGCCTATGGCATTAAGTCCGCCTTGTACACAATTGTACTAAAGAATTAATAAATAAAATAAAATAAATAAATATTCATCCCTCACAATCTTACAATGCTCAAATGGCTCAAGCACACAGGATGCTTATGACCCTGACTGGTGCACTCCCGACCGTTCCCAAATAGAATTTGGTAGATAAAACAAAACATTATAGTTATTTTATATTGTTATATAGGTATATACCTCGCGGGCCCTAATAAACTGTCAAACAGTCATGTTTATTAGTGGGATAAAAGTTATCTGATTACTGAAAAATCGTTTCTATGTACAAGAACTTAACTACCAATTTGCGAATTTCATATTTTTTACTTAACATGTGCTATAAGACATAGCTTCTTGGCAAATTTCATGATTCCCTTGTGAAATCGGAAAGTATGCGGTATTATATGACATAATAAACAGTCATTTCTTTTAATCGCCTTGGCATACAAGTTTTTTTTTTCTACAGTCAGGCTCTAGACTATCTGTGTACCACATTTCATTCAAATCGGTTCAGTAGTTTTGGCATGAAAGCTAAACAGACAGAGTTACTTTCGCATTTATAATATTAGTATAAATAAATGTACATGTGCTGTTCACTGGTGGGCCCAAAATGGCCAATACTCTTTATAAAGAATACATTTATAAAGAAAACAAATAAAAATAATTGCATTCATATACTTATCGAAGGGCTTACCAGAGTCTTGTTCTTTATGTATGGCCTTATCAATCAATCAGTATCTTATTAAAACACAGTTTATTTTCATTATTTGACAGTTAAAACTTTGGTAAGTATAAAAATCTTTGAATGCATTTCTCAATTGCTACAAATACTGGAATTGTGTTCTTAAGAGCAAAATTTGCCAATTTCATAATCAAGAACACTTTTCCTAGGGTGGGATTGGTTTGTCTCAGAATACATCCTATATAAAAGTCTATTACGATCACCTATAATTTGACAGCCATTGCACCGTGAACACCAGACTCTGCACTGACATCCTTTTATAAGGGAGATGAATGGACTGCAGCTCTGTCAAATTATAAGCAATCGTGATAGATTTTGTCTTAGACGATACCTACACCACAAGATAGGGCTATAGGGATAACCCTAACCCGCTCCAAATATGTTTTTTTTTATAATATAATTATATCACCACAGACTCCTGGTCCGTGCCCTTTTAATGCTGTATTTTCGTTTTGATCTTTTTTTAAACTTAATAAGTCTGACTACTCTACTCTATATCTAGGGTGAATTGCGCATCACCTAAAGTGTAACTATCCTACATGTTTATATATAATACACACACGCTTATACATCATATATATATATATTTATACTCATACATACCTATTATATTCCTATTACATTGTATACTTTACATATTACAGATTTTTGTTATTCTACATTACATTATATTTTAACATTAAAATATATTATATATGTTGTATTTTTATTATTATTAATTGTTTGTACAGCCGGCTCAAAAAGTAGACAAACATTTTAGTTCCATGTCACACCAACCATTAACTATGAAATATAGGTGTAACCATACTAAATAAAATGAATAGTTGGTGTGACATGGCACCAAATTTGCTAAAAGATTGCTATCCACTCCCGGAGCCGGCTGTACATATTCGATATTTCCTCCAAATATGTTTGTTACTCTTTCACACCGTAACTACTGAATCCCAAGTCCCAAATTAAAGCTCAATTAAATGAAAGAAAAAATATTGTAGGCAACAATATTTAGTATGTGCAGTCCCAAACGTGCCCGGCTCTGTCGGTGTTTGGTACTTATGCAGTTTGCTATCCATTTTCTATGAAACAATGTTCCTAAAATTTCCCTTTACTGATTGACTTATTTTTATCTAGTGAATGGATATTCATCAAAAATATTTATAAACAGCAGGCCCAGCCCCCGAGACTTACAATTATACATACACCCTGCGTTCCAGATAAAGCACTGCTACTTTCTGAGGCTAACATCTGATGTTAGCCTCGTTTTGCGTTTCTTTTAAGAAATGTTGACATTTTTAGCCGCACTAATTGTTACAAATGAAACGCAAGGTACTGATTTTTCGTGCTGAATTTTGACACCTCACTTAATTTTTTATAATATAAATCAGAATTGGCTAATACTACAAATATCTTTCAATAATTTTTTTAAATCCGCTAAAAATCTTTTTTGATTCATGAAAAAAAGATTCCAAATGTCAAATTTGAAAGCTGTCAAAAAGTGGTATCAGAGGACCCATCTATTAGCATGGGTATTTGATGCTAGCATTTCGTGTTAAAAATGCTTAAATGAAACGCATGACAACCAGCAAGAAAAACTAGCATCACCGGCTAATGGAACGCAGAGATGCTAAAAATGTTGGTATTTATGGCTAAAAATGCTTATCTGGAACGGGCCGACAGTGAGGGAAGATGATTTATATAGGTATAGGTAAGAATCCTGTAAGAGCACCAGGAACCAGTAAATCAAATGTTTTTAGAATGTTAAAAATGGAAGGCTCTGGCAGCAGGCAACAACATCTTTATCAAATCTACAACAAATATTATCCTACAAAGCGATTCAATTTTCGTACCTAACACGATTAAGTAAGCTAAATAGAATAATGCATCTGTAGAAAATCGCTAAGCTCAGCATGAATTATTCTAGTGCTTATCAAATAAAACAAACCAATACAAAACAAAATATCAAAACACAAAAAAAAATGATTTCCTGATCGATATTAAAACATTGAACTTCATATAGGTAACGTTTTTCAAAGCACCAGTTGAGCTGTGTGATTTTGAGGTCTGATTCCTCTGGGATAAATTTTGTGCAAAAGTAAGTACCATTTTTATAATAGTTTTTTATTATAAACGTAAATAATGAATTGCGCCAATTTTTTTTTGTATTTGAGGTTAATAGACACGGGGAAAAGGCGAATAGACACGTAGTATGGGGTCAATAGATACGGCATACGGGGCTAATAGAAACGGGAAGGGGTAAATAGAAACGAGAAAGGGGTCACTAGAAAAAATCCATTTAGGGTTGCCACACATGTTTAGTTCTAGTATATTTAAATTTAACTTCCATACATTCACATCCCGGATCTAATTCGAAGCAAAGTAAGCACTTACATCGCTCAGGCGCCGAGCAAATTGTCTCAGTATGTTTCAACGTAAATAATTATTTTCCCTTATATCAGACAAGTGAGTGTAGTGTTCCTACTTAGTGCGCCAAGGGTCGTGGATTTGATCTTCGCCCAGGACAATCCTTTATGTGATGAACATTTCTGTTTGTTCTGTCTGGGTGTTTATATTTATCTATATATAAAAAATCTCATGTCACAGGGTTTGTCCGAGATAAGCTCCAAAACAACTTAACCGATTTTCGTGTTTGGCTAATTGTCTAATTTAAAAGAAAGGATTACCTTTTACCTCGATTATTGATTTTAATATTTATTATTGCGTTAAACTTTATTATGACAAAACGAGGATCGCGGGCACAGCTAGTTTATCTATATTAAAAAACAATTCGTTGGTACCGAAATCTCTAACAAAAGTGCTTAAGCTACGTACCATGGAATCGGATCAATGTTTGTGATGTTGTCTGACATTTCACTATATATAACAAGCTTTTATTTAACTTGTTAATTTCAAGTTTATGTTATAAATCATTCATGAATGTACCTGTTTGTTCAAACAATCTGGTTTTGTTCCAGGTACATCATCAACATGCCAAGAATCTATAAAGAAAATTTGCCAACCCTACACAATTTTTCTATTCACCTCTTATACCGTATTTAATCACCCCGGGTTCGAGGCGAATAGAAAATGCGTATATTTTTGAAGTTTTTGCTTAAATAAGAAGGGAAACTTAGTTAAGTTTGCTTTTGACAGACTAAATAAACCTAGACTCATATGGTTATTATTATTCCCTAGCTGTAAGTAAATAAAAACATAGTTTAAATCTTATCTAAAGTTCAGAATTGTGTCTATTCACCCCATTTTACGGTACCTATCGTTATTTATGCTAAATTATAGTATTTAAGTGAAACTTGTTGTTGATAATTTTTCTATTATCATTAAGAAAATCAGAATACTCATATTATAGTGATTGCAATAATGCTAATACTGTAAACAAGAAAATAATTAATTTTGGAATTAGTAAAGAGTAGCTATGACAAATTCGCGTAAATCATTTTAAATCATGATACATCTGCACATGTCATGTTTTAATACATGTCCAATTGATGTATCATAAAAAACTATTAATTCTACATTCGCCTATTATACGCCATACCTGATAATAGCAAATATTCGCATGGGGCATTTATGTTACTGACAAAATAACGACAATCGTCTCTGAAAGCGGGAATATCCTGATAACTTACATTGTTAGCCTCGTTAGACGCCGAACGGGATCGTTTTTCCTTCTTCCTTGAAAACACTGAACTCATTTTGAATTGATTTATATCCAATAAAATAAAACGCTAGACACTAATGTAACTCAAAAAAATTTAAGATAAATTTATTCACAATTCGTAAAAACGTGACAAACATGGCGTCAGAAGAATATGTCAAATTATACACCTTTGAGGGGGTCTATGCAAGTATAAATTTCGAGTGAATTACTCTTGTCGAAAAATATAAAATACGGTTAATGTTTTTTATTATATTAGCATCACAACGCGCACAGTTTTTTGAAATTCTTGAAACACGATTAATTTCTTTCTCAAAATGATAACCGCACTATATTGTGGGGAGAGGGGGGTGGTGTTCACAGATTAACTTGCTAGTTGCTTTAATAACTTAGTTACTTTCTAGTCTGTGGTTATAATAAAGATCTAAGAATAAATAAAGGGTGCGGTTCATAATCAGATATCAGTGCAAACGTTTGCATGCATGCAAACAAACCGTTCAAATCGTTAGCACTGCACGGACGTAAGCACTCAGATCAATTTTGAACCGAGCTTTCGATCTGTGAGTCTGTCAAGTTGACAGTTTAATGTAATTTGAAAAGAAAAATTGGAGGGAGACGTATTGTGCCTCCAGTATCTTTACAGAGCACTTCTCTATTAATTGTAGATAATCTAGAAAAAAATTAAATTCCAACAAACTAAAGTTTATATAAAACTGATGTTGACTTTGACACTGACAGTTCTGGAGACAGTGCACTACCTCTTTTCTGTTAGCACTGTTTGCATCAATCAGTGACGTCATCAATTACGTCATACCGCATACAAAATGCGCAGATGAGCAATTTTGAACCGATTGTTTGCGTGCAAACACAGACTTAATAGAGATACTAGTGCAAATAGCGCACACGAGCGCTGATATGAAATTATGAGCCGCACTCAAAACATCTGCATAAGGCGTTATAAAGACATTCAATATTTATCACGTTATTATTCATTCCATTTCAGTATTTATTGATGGATCTCAGACGACCACACACTTTCAATACGGATCGCGTCAGTATCACAGATTACATAATCGCTGTCAGTATCTCACTAATCTGTGGATGTGTAAAGTTGCGGCACGCTATGATGGCCATTTTGACAGCTGTCATCCCCATAGTGTTATTGTCAAAACTGACGGATAAACTATGGGGATGAAAGCTGTCAAAACGGCCATCATAGCGTGCCGAAACTTAGATACGGTAAAATATACGTAAGGCGTGTTCCATCTAAGCGCAGATTTGCAGCAATTTCAACATTTTTAGCATCATCGCGTTTCAATAGATTTTGACGCCAGCAGGGATCGCATCATATATTAACGTAATGCGTTCCATTTTGAGGTTAGGTTCTCTTTGTGAAAAATAGCGCGACTAAAAATGTACACATTTCTTAGAAGAAAAGCAAAACATGGTTAATATTTGATATTAGCATGAAAAAATAGTGACGATTAAATGGTAAACGAGGGATCGCGATAAATATTGATGACAGGGCTACACGATCAATAAATATCGCGATATATACTAAGGAGTTGGAATTCAAAATATCTAGAAATTCTGTGATCCGTATCGCTATCCATCAATATCATAGACTACACGATCAATAAAATTAAATATCGCTATCCTGGACTTAGAGCATTCAGAGGGGATATGGCAAAGCTGGGCGAACCCCTCTGCCAATTTACGTTGACCATATGACCATACACGTTATATAAAACTTGTTGACGCGCGGCCGCTGCCATTAGGTGTCGTTTCATATCGCAAGTAAGAGCTCGTAAAAAATTGTTAACTGTGCAGTTTCCTCTTGCAAAAGGCTATCCAGTAACTCAAATCTTCAAGACAATGGCGTTTCCTATTACATGTAAGTATAAAATATACATAAACATATTTTATTTAAGTACAATTTTGAAGTTATTTTTTTGCCTTTACGATAGAAAAATACAATGGTACTGTTATAAACGGTAACAGTAGGCACGGAAATGCTTGGGGTGCGATGTCAGACAACCTCCTTGTGGTGCACCCTGGGCAACCCGGCAGATTCTCTGCCGCGGGCTAATAGTCTGACGAGAGGCCCCCATGGAAGGGGGGCGTGGGATGGCCGGGTTCAACCCGGCGGGCCACTTCGTGTGGCCACCCGCTTATGCGGGGAAGGGCGAAGTCCCCTCTTCTTGTTTTAAGAAGAGGTGTGACTCTCGCCGGAAGCCTGCTTCTGGCTAGCAGTGTTGAGGCGAATCTTTCGCCGTGGTTCTTTGCGCCTGTCGGGGATTTCCCCGAGCTTCGGCTCACCCGCGCGGTGGTGGATCCAGTGGGGTCTGCCATCGGGCAACCCGTTACCCGCATTGAGCGATTTTTCGATTTTTTTAGAGTAGCCCCCATACAAGTAAAGTGGGAGTAATTTTTTTTCTCAACTAACCCATCGTGTGGGGTATTGTTGAAGTCTTTAAAAAATAATGTAAGGTTCAGAACACCATTTTTCGATTTATATGGACATGTGAAAAAAATTACAACAGTAGTATAAATAACGAAGTTTAAAGGAAAACTATCAGACTTGAGTACTAAGTACAAACTAAAAAGTTATAGACGACTAACTTATAAAATGTATTCGGAAAAGTAAAATTTCATTGAAAATTAGTACTGAATATAAATTTACGAACCACGTGAAGTTAAGGAAATATAAAATCATTGCAGCTTTAATAATAATAATAATGCCTAATTTAATAGCAACGTATTTAGTAATATGCCACAGATTACTAAATACAAACGTGTTGTGAGGTGTGAGTGTGAACTCAAAGTTGGCATTTTCAACTACGGAACCCTACACAGCGCGTGGCCCGACACGCACTTGGCCGGTTTTAATATTAGTATAGTATGGATACTATACTTACGTCAAAATGATCTTCACAACAATAAATCTTGCTTTTTTGACCAAAGGGGTCTAACCTTTTCATAACATTTAACCATTTTTTTCATATTTTTAAGTCCATTGTAACTAGGAAAAAACAGTTAACTTAGTTATTAACTTAGTTTGTAACAAACAGTTAACTTAGTTAGTTAACTTAGTTATTAACTTAGTTTGTAACAAACAGTTAACTTAGTTAGTTAACTTAGTTAGTTAACTTAGTTAGTTAACTTAGTTATTAACTCAGTTAACTTAGTTATTAACTTAGTTTGTAACTAGGAATAAATAGTTCTAATTTGGAATGAGCTTTAAGTATGTCGTGTCCGACAATAACGTCCGCACATAAGTTGTTTACAATGAGCATTGGTGTTTTCTTATAGGTGTTATCATTTAGCTTTAAAGTCGGAAAGCAGACTCCTTCGACATAGGATACATGATTTAGCGATGCAAGAGTTATAGTCTGTCTGCATGGCTTGATCCTTAGGTTCATTGTTTGTACTAGGTTTCGATCAATAAAGCTCACTGAACTGCCCGTATCAATTAGAGCATCAGCTTTTATATCATTTACCGTTATAGGAATGGTGGCTTTAAATAGGCTTGATGGAGAATCTGCAGTTATTCCGGCAAGATGATCTGTGTTTTCTAGAAAAAGGGCGTTCGCAGTTGCTTTACTTCTACAAACATTAGCAAAATGACCTTTTTTTGTGCACAATTGACAATTGACATTAAAGGCAGGGCAGTTTACACGCTGATGAACATTTCCTCACACATTTCCTCTACAGAAGAAGCAACGTCGTCGTTGGTTATTGTTATCCGCAGCAGCGACACTATTGTTCGCTTCGTCGGAGATACTTTGCGATGAACTATTTTGATTTTTATCAATAAGTACGTTTATTGTAGCCGGAGTCGATTGAGTTGTATACGCCTGAGCATTCTTTTCCGCTGCCTCGAGAGACATTGCCTGATTTAGCGCTTCCTCTAAAGAGAGCGTTAAATTTTCTAATAGACGCTGTCGTATTTTTTGTGACTGTATACCGGTAATAAAGACATCCATAATATACTCATTTTTGTATTCTTCAGAAGTAACATTTTTAAAATTACAATTATGTGACAATAATTTTAATGCTTGGATATATTCTGATACAGTTTCACCAATCTGTTGTTTTCTGGTAGTGAGAGTGTAGCGGGAGTAAATTTCATTTTGAGGTTTTATGTAAATTGAATCTAAAAGTTGTATTGCTTCATCATATGTTTTGCATTCCTTTATGTAAGATTAAACATTTGGCGACAAATGATTCACTAAGAGTTTTAAATAAATTGAATCAGTCTGACATTCAGGTAATTCTGCTGATAGAAAATTGGTGAAGGTATACCGCCAGTGTATCCATTTTAAATCGGCTTCATGGCTGTTCGTCTCCACATCAAAGCGTTCAGGTCTTAAATAACGAGCAATGTGTGAATTGTTCTCCATAGTAACAACACCGTATCAAGGACTGTTTAAAATTGTCTGTATTATTCAAGACACATTTTTTTATAGTGATATCCGCCATGATATAAATGCCTGAATATCTTAACGATTATAATCTTAATTAGTTAATTTCCTTTAAGGAGGGGCGAATGTCATATTCTGGCATTGTTGCTCTATTAGCTCTATTGTATGTCATTTATATATGTCAAAGTTTTAGCTGAATAAAGCCAAGTTTATTTGGTTTGTCGTTATTATTTATCAAATACATTAAGCTAAAATTCAAAATTAGTGAACATTCTCCATTGTTTGCACTTTGTACAATATCCTATTCAACACTAAAGCCCCCTTCTACCGTAAATCCCGTTTCCAGTTCCTTAGTTCCTCACACGATCGTGACCTCCGTTTATCAAACAACCTAATCCTGAAAGTTCCCGCCTTAGCTCCAGTTTCTCCTCGTCATCATTCACAGTCACAGCAATTAGGCTTTGGAATGATCTGCCTCTCTACATACGTACGGCACCCAGCAAATACATATTTAAGAGGCTGGCCCGCGAGCACTACTTCAACTCACAAACCTGATATTGTATGAGCTAATAGGTATAATTATATATATTTGGTGGTGCCCAAAGTAGACTCCACCACGTCGGCGTTTCACCGACTTGTGTTGCTGATTTTTATTAACCTACTACCAGCTCGTAGAAAACATTGTGGCTTACCCCTATTCCAATTGGTCTCCGTATGTAGCCGGTGGACTTCCTGAGCTAGCTCGAAGGAAGTCGCGGCTCCTGAAGGGCTGCTTTCTGACCGAACCGGATGGTACACTTGCCTATTAGGCCACCAATACCCGAACTCACCGATAAAAGATTTGATGCATTTACACTTTCACCGACACTAAAACTTGGCGGAACCTCGCACCAACAATTACTTGGTGCGCCGCGCAATACTATTTGTTATATCTTAAATTATATTTGATTGCTGCCCGGTATTAACCTCTTTCAATGTCATGACATTTCGACTCGACTGACATGTTACATGCGGCCGGCCGCAGGGTCTCACTGCACAGACTATAATGCAGTGTTGCCACTCGCTCTTCCTCGAGCGTGAACATCCCCCCGCTCCGGACAGTCCCGGACTGTCCGCCAAATCAGTCTAAGGGGAGGCGAGAAAGAGTAGCGACCGCGCGCTTCAAAACAGAATCCCCAACTAGGACCTCGGCAAACCTGGGCACACCATCAGACCCTAGAGTAAGTTGGACAATGCGTCCGCTACGCCAACGTAATGGTGGCAGGTTTGGGTCCTTCACTAACACGAGGTCTCCAACCCTCGGTGGGTTTGTCTTATCTGACCACTTAACGCGCTGTTGCAAAATGTGTAAGTATTCAAGGTGCCAGCGGCGCCAGAAGCTCTGGGTAAGCTGCTGGAGCAACTCAAACCGCGAAAGGCGTCCTGGATTGATATCTCTATAAGGATACTCGGGCAGGGCGTTAAGTGGTCTGCCTATCAAGAAATGGCCCGGCGTGAGGGCCTGCAAATCGTTCGCGTCGGTAGACAACGGACATAACGGACGCGAGTTGAGAACCGCCTCAATCTTATGAAACACCGTCGCGAGTTCCTCGAACGTGAGAATAGTCTCCCCAATAACGCGGCGAAGGTGAGTCTTGGCGGCCTTTACAACAGATTCAAAAATCCCTCCCCAGTGAGGGCAAGACGGCCGGGAGTATCGCCATGTTACCCCCCTACGGGAGAGTGTGGATCCGATCTCAATATTATTTTTATCTAAAAATTCACAAACTTCTCTTATATGTCTATCAGTGCCCTTGAAGTTCGTCCCACAATCGGACCGAATTAGAGAAGGCAGTCCCCGGCGGGAGACAAATCTGCCTAACGCTGCTAAGAAAGCGTCCATGGTGAGTGCACTCACCACCTCCAAATGAACGGCTTTAGTGGCCAAACAAACAAACACACACAAGTAAGCCTTTTCAGTCTTAGCATTACGGAGTCGCGACGTTTTTATAGTAAATGGTCCCGCGAAATCAGTTCCAACTCCTAAGAAGGTCATCGATTCATTCACACGATCAGCAGGCAAATCACCCATTTGGGGCTGCATCGTCTCGGGGCGTAAACGATAGCAGGGCAGACATCGAAAGATAACAGATCGGATTATTCTTCGCGCTGACAAAATCCAAAACTCCCGTTGGAGGAGCGCGGTCAATGCATTACATCCGGCATGAGCATTCTTCACATGGCGATCAATGATCAACAATCGCACCAATGGTCCGTCCTTGGGGAGCAACAGGGGATGACGTGATCTATAAGGCAAGTTAGCGTGCCTCAATCGGCTCCTACACGCAACAATCCCTTATCATCCAGAAAGGGAGTCAAACGCACCAAGGGTCCCTTCAATTTGGACGTCCCGGTACGGAAAATCTTAAGTTCCGGTTCAAAGGCTCTAGACTGGGTCATACGCACCCAATGCAAAAGAGCATCTTGGCGCTCCTGCGGTGAGAGAACCGGACACAAATCTTTGTCCTGAGGCCGGCGACAATTTCGTATAAATCTTCTTATCCAAGCGGTCACGCCGAGCAACTTGTCCAGAGAACTGTAGCGGTCTAATAAAAATTCCCGCTCTGGAGCCGCCATAGTCTCGACAGCGTGAACACGCAAGCCCGGATTTGGTACCTTCACCACAGCTGGTGTGGAAGGCCAAGACGGCTGTAACAACCATTCGGGACCCTACCACAGAGTGTGGTCAATAAGCTGAGGGGCTTCGCTGCCACGTGATGCACAGTCAGCAGGGTTTATTTCACCTGGCACGTGGCGCCAAATCAACGTGGCCTTCGAGGCCTGTATTTGGGATACCCGATTGGCCACAAATACTTCCAGGAAGTGGACGGAGTTCTTAATCCAACACAGGACAACCTGACTGTCGGACCAAGCAAAGAGCGACTCAAAGTCCACACTACGTCCCAGGGTGTCAACAACGTGGTTCATCAAACGAACCAGAAGAGTAGCTCCAGACAATTCTAACTTCGGAATCGTTAATCGAGTCCGAAGTGGAGCAACCTTACTCTTAGCAATTAGCAAGTGGAGCTTAACGGCTCCTCTATCATCGACCGTCCGGATATATACGACGGCTGCGTATCCACTCTCAGACGCGTCACAAAAGCCATGAAGGCTGGCCATAAACCGTCCCTTAGGCAGTATATGTCTAGGGATACTAACACGGTTAATGTCGGGGAGAGACGACATGAAGGACTCCCAATCTCGCAGCAAACGGCCCGAGAGGGGCTCATCCCACGACACTTCGGCTGACCAAAGTTCCTGTAGGAAGCACTTCATCCAAAACACTACGGGACTAATCCAGCCATTTGGGTCAAAGGTACGAGCTACTGTAGACAAAACCAACCGTTTCGTCCAGACCTTGGGGCTTGACAGCTCCAATCGATAGGTGAACGTGTCCTGGACAGGTCTGTATTGCACTCCCAAAACAGACAGTTAATCTGGAGTGTTGGCATTCTCAAAAATATGAGGCTCCTGCTGGTGGTCGTCTGGCAAGTCACACAAAAGCTGAGGTGAGTTGGACATCCACTTCCTCAGTTCATAACCACCAGGCCCGAGAAGAGCAATTAGTTCATCTCGCAAAACCAAGGCTTCCTCGACACTAGAGGAGCCCGTACAAATATCATCCACAAATGCATCCTCCTTGAGAACCAAGGATGCGCGAGGGTATCGTAACCGCTCACGTTCAGCGAGTTCCACAAGTGAGCGAATTGCCACAAAGGGGCTCGAACGCATACCGTATGTATTGGTGTTCAGCTCGTAGACCAGCATGGGATCTCTGGGATCCTCCCTCCATAATATGAGCTGATATCGTCTATCGTCCGGGTGAATCACAGTCTGCCGAAACATCATCCGGATATCGGTCACAAAGATGACGGCATGGCGACGGAAGTTGGTCAATACATCGCCCACCTCGTGGTGCAACTTCGGTCCAGCATGCAGACATTGATTCAGCGAAACTCCGGTAGACGTGGGAGCTGACCCATCAAAAACAACGCGTATCTTCCCAGTGGAAGGTTTCAAAACCGCGTGGTGAGGAAGAAAATTATGTTCCTCGTTTCGCCAGTCCAGTCGCGAGACCGACATGTGCCCCAGTTGCTCATATTCTCGCATGAAGTCGACATACTTCTGTTTGAAGTCGGAGTTCCTACTCATACGACGCTCCATGGACAGCAGTCGCTTCTCGGCCAACGGCCGGGAGCTGCCAAGTGAGGGGCGAACTGACAAAAAGGGCAAACGAGTGATCAGCCGTCCCGAGTGAAGGCGACCTGTATTGTTCTGTGTTACAAAAACTCTATTACGAGTAGAAATCTGTAACGAACCCCTGGGATTGGACCGCAGGAGAAATACGTAGAATTTGTTGATTCAAAAAAAGAACCAAGAAATGCCAATGAGAAACTTTAATAATTTAGACAAATAAAAAAAAGATATGTATACTTATAAACATTTTAAAAAAATACATGAGGGAAAAAATAAATCAAGGAGTTAATAGCTTCACTTACAGTCCGTTATTAACTTAGCAGTTGGAGAAGCGTTAAACAAGCATGCTGCTTCCCCTAAGCTCAATGGCTATTGTACATACATATGACTATGTAATTTAGAGCTAAAAAGTACACATTTTTAGGACTTACATAAATACAATGTACATTAAACTAAAATAGAACATATACCGCTGACACATCAAAATTAAAAGTCATTCTGCTCCTATAGGATTAAATTAACTTACTAGATAGAACAGACAAAGGTTGCACATGTATACATACATACAGTATTTACTTAGATCCGTAGTTTAAATAAGTACCTTATATGACTAACTCTGGGTAGACCTCAAGGTGTTCATGAACTGGACTTACAATCTTGGTAATTTTATGTCTAACGTGGATTCAGAATGTAGAGGAGCAGGAACAAGGTACAATGGTTAAAGGCCTGACCTGTGGTGATGTTTGTATATGTACTGCTGTTGTCAAAATTGACTCATCACATGGCATACTTCCTTCTCCGCTCACGGACTCCAGTACCGCCCCAAACTAAAAACCCTATCCAAGGGTAAAAGATTTACGTAGTGCGACCTCAGTGCTCCAAAACGCAGGCGGCTAACAGCGACCTAGACTTTCGGTAGTAAAATTAACACAATTTCATTAATTTCTTGTACAAAAATCCTTAAATTCTCTCAACAAAATAATTAGTTTTCCAACGAAAAATCTGAAAACCCACTAAATCTCTCAATATCTGTTATCTGTCATCCGTCGCAAGCTCCTATGTCAACGGTAAGACAGCGAACAAAAAAGGTCAGAACAACAAACTAAAAAGAATATAGCAGACTTGCCATGTAGCGGCTTTAACGCTACAGTGATCCCCCCACTTAAACAAGAGAACGCCCTAAAGAATACAAAAGACAAAGGAATGCAAACACCGGCGAAAAACTTAGTCATACATAAGAAACGAAATCCATTCATGCCTCAAAAAACATTCACCACCTAAACATCAAGAAAAGCAAATCTTTAAGAAAAATAAAAAAAGGTTAATACGAATTAAAAAAACTATTCAGGTAAAGTGAAAATAAACAAACCTTTTAACAATTCTATACGGTAAAGGACAATTTTTTTTGAAATTGAATATCGCAATGGAAACATAAGGAAACCACGTAACCAGGACGAAAATGATGTAAATGACGAAATTGACTTTGGTTTTCACAGTCGAACAGAAATGAAATCAAAGATAAGCACCTCAAGCCTAAAAATAAAAGGAACAACCTAACCAAGTATGCGAAAATTTAATACAACGGACAGACGTGTCTTTTAGAATTTAGAAAAATAAACAATATTTTATTTTAATATATCCTTGACGTGGTATACACCAACATGCGGCGAATCCGCTTCCGCCAACTCATACACCTGCGGGGAAACCCGCCTGACTACTCGGCATTGAATAAAACGAGGTGCAAATTTGCCACCTCTCTGTTCGTCTGTTGTTCCACGCTGGAAATTTCGACGCCAAACGACCTGGCCAGGGTGGAAACTAACTGACCTTCGGTTAGCGTTGAACCTATTTGCACTTTGATGGAAAGCCAACGTTAGAGAATCGGCAACCCTATCATAAACTTCATAAAGCGCATGTAGATTCGTTGCACGTTCAGCCCGACTGAATCCCATCTCTTGGTTCTCAATCTGACCGCCACCGCGATGACGTCCAATTTGCACCTCACGACCATACATTAGGAAATTTGGAGTATAGGAAGTCGCCAAATTAACACACGAGTTCAAATACAAAGCAACACGAGGAAGTTGCCTCGCCCAACTACGCCCATCGTCAACTACCAAAATACTCAATGTAGTTATAACCACCTGATTATACCTCTCAACGACATTCGCTTGTGGTGAATAGTATGGGGTGTAATACGGCCTCGGAATACCATACGTCGCCAGAAAACCAACAAACTGAGTGCTACGAAAAACGGTTGCGTTATCGCACAAAATGCCAGCCGGACTGCCGTAACGCATTATTACTTCAGTTTCGATGGCTGAAGAAATAGTACGAGCATTAACTCTCTTAACTGGAACTAACCAGACAAACTTCGTAAAAACGTCAACCATCGTAAGAATGTACCGAAACCCGTTATACGCTTCCGAGAGAGGACCAATTAAATCAACAGAAACTAAATCTAATGGAGCTACTACTGACCTAGGGTAGAGTCGTTGACCACGTGGTGTCGAATTGGCTATTTTATAGGCCTTGCAAACCTGACACTCAGCAAGGTATCTCGTTATATCTCTGTACATGTATGGCCAGTAATATAAGTCTCTAGCTTTAAGGTATGTTTTCATAACACCCGGGTGAACGTTAGGGAAACAATTGTGGATTTCAGCTATTGCGTCTCTAACCCTTGAAGCTGGAAGAACAATACGCCATGGATTAGGGACCAAAGGGTTTTCAACTGCCAGCTTACGCATCAAAACTCCATCACGAATAGCAAAAGCCGAAAACATTTGGGGGGTTTCATTTACCCCATTAAAAATTCGCTCGTACCACGGATCTCCGGTAGGTGTTGAACCACGTTCAAAAGATACTAAACTAACCTGAGCTCGAGACAATGCATCAGGAACGACGTTCAAGAGACCCTTCCTATGCTCAATTTCAAAATTGTACTGAGAAAGCAGCATAGCCCAACGAGCCAGCCGCCCGGAAGGATTGTCAAGGGTCAATAACCATTTGAGGGCAATATGATCTGTGACGATTGTAAATTTTGTGCCATCTAAATACCCACGAAAATGCTTAACAGAATCCAAAACAGCAAGAAGTTCATGCTCGGTTGTAGCATAGTTACGTTCCGCTTTGGTAAACAAACGAGAATAGTACGCAATTGGGTGTTCCACACCATCAATCTCCTGAGCTAAAACAGATCCAAGACCAACCTGACTTGCATCACATTGAAGAATAAATGGCTTAGTGAAATCGGGACACGCCATCAAAGGTGCGCTTATCAAAGCCTCCTTCAGGTTGTTGAAAGCAGTGGCAGCATCCTGGTTCCAATCAATGGAATCCCGACCTTTCCTTTTACCTATCAAAGCTGTGAGCGGGGCAATAATCGAAGAAAACCCGTCAACAAAACGACGATAATACGAACACATGCCTATAAATGCACGCAATGACTTAGCTGTCGAGGGAGTCGGAAAATCCCTAACTGCCTCGAGTTTCCTTGGATCAGTTTGCAACCCACGTTCATTAACGATATAACCTAAATACTTCAATTCTGACTTACAAAATTCACATTTTTTAAGATTTACGGTAAGTCCTGCCTGCTTCAACCTATCCCGAACCTTACTAATAAGCCGAAGATGACTGTCAAAATCGCGAGACACCAAGATCAAATCATCGACATACCCAAAGATGTAGTTGTCAGACTCAGGTGTATATTCGAAATTGACTATCATATCCGTAAGTCTCTGCATTTCAGACGCAGCGTTTGTCAAACCAAAAGGGAGACGAACGAATTCAAACAGACCCCTCTGCGGTACGATAAAAGCGGTCTTCTCACAACTTCCCTTGTCAGCCAAAGGAATCTGCCAAAACGCGCTCCTAAAATCGAGTGACGTCATAAATCTAGCCCCCCGTAAATTATCCAAAATGTCTTGAATGCGCGGAAGTGGATAAGAGTCGCGTATAGTCACACTATTCAGTTTCCTACTATCAACGCAGAATCGAATGCTGTTATCCTTCTTGGTAACCATTACCACCGGGCTCGCCCACGGTGAGCGTGAAGGTCGAATAACACCCATCTCAAGCATCTTGTCGATCTCCTCGTTTAGGATCCTAAGCTTGACGGGCGACAAAGGGTAGTAACGCTGACGGATTGGTGGTCCAATGGTCTCGATCTTATGGGAAAGCCAAGAAGTACAACCTAGTCCTATCTTGTCTGATGAAATTTCCTCGAATTCCCTAATAACGGACTGTAATCTTTGTTCTTGATCATCAGATAGTACCTCTCGTGAATGAATATAACGGACCTCACTAACCTGAAGAGCTTCATTTCGGTAGGTAGTATCTGGTATATAAAGTGTACCAGAAGACTCACATTTGAAGGATTGACTTAAAATAGATGTTAATCCAAAAGAATTCCAAAACTCTATACCAAGAATAAATTGTGTTGGTAGTCCTTTGCCTACCAAACAGGGATGCTCAATAAACGAACCGTTAAAAAATATAGGGATATCAACGACACCTAAAATCTTAATAGGAGAATTATCAGCAGACACGACAGAGGGTCGGATGTCTGCGGAATAACGAATACCTAATTTGGACAACAATGCATCATCAATAAGAGACATTTGTGCCCCAGAATCAAGTAGAGCTTTAACACTAAAACCAGCTATAGAAATTTCAATATATAATCTATTGTCCGGGGATTTGTTAACAACCAGAGGCAACATTGCCGGACAAACCACTGCGCCTCTATTTAGTTTTTTGAAGAACTTGGTCTGCAATGGGGACAGTCTCGCGTGATTGCTCCTACGCGCTTACAGTTAAAACATACCGGTCCTGTGACATTGGGACACAAACGATAATGATGACCGGTTACGTTACACTTTAAACAAACCACAGCTTGGGTCTGAATTTCTGTGATATGAACCCGCTGTTTTCCTTGAAACGCTTCAAAATTCTTAGCAACCTCCAATAAACTGTCTAAATCTCCTACAATATTCGTTGCTAGACATGGGTGGTAACTCTCATGAAGTCCGTATTTGACAATCTTAAACAGGTCCTCATCATCAATAGGAGTGCACAGTTTAGAATTAAGGTCACGTATTTCAATGACAAAATCAACCACGCTTTGATTATTTTTTTGACGAAGACCACGTAATTGCCGCTCTGTTTTAAAGTCAAAATCGACAATATCAAAAGTTTTAAAAAATGCTGTTTTTAATTCAGGATAAATTAATTTTGGGTGTCTTATCGAACGAAAATATTTTAGCGCGCTTCCGCTTAAAAGTTCATGAAAACGCTGCACTACGTAAGAGGGTGTGACGCCACGCGCTTGGCCCTCTTCTTCAATTCGGAGAAAAAATTCACGGACGCACGTTTTCCCTGAAAAAACTAAATTCCATTTAGCAAGGCATTCTTTTTTAGGCGGGACATAACTTGAGTTTACGCCCGGTTGTGAGAAATGAGCAGGTCCCGAAGGATACTCACGTTCTGCCTGTGGTTCCTCATCAAAAGAACTCGAACTCATAAATGGATTTGAGTTACGACGTGGTGTCGAGTGAAACGATGCTTCAGAAGCTGGATATTCCATAATTAAATATTATACTAAATTTACTACTATATTACATAAACTATTAAACGCAAAGATGTAGGTTAGTCAAATGATAGATCGTTACAAGAAAAAAAATAACAAATCGACCAAAAATACACAAAAATAGACCGAGAAACGGTCTCCCTTCCACAACCACAAAAAAATTAGTTCGGGCGCCAATTTGTTACAAAAACTCTATTACGAGTAGAAATCTGTAACGAACCCCTGGGATTGGACCGCAGGAGAAATACGTAGAATTTGTTGATTCAAAAAAAGAACCAAGAAATGCCAATGAGAAACTTTAATAATTTAGACAAATAAAAAAAAGATATGTATACTTATAAACATTTTAAAAAAATACATGAGGGAAAAAATAAATCAAGGAGTTAATAGCTTCACTTACAGTCCGTTATTAACTTAGCAGTTGGAGAAGCGTTAAACAAGCATGCTGCTTCCCCTAAGCTCAATGGCTATTGTACATACATATGACTATGTAATTTAGGGCTAAAAAGTACACATTTTTAGGACTTACATAAATACAATGTACATTAAACTAAAATAGAACATATACCGCTGACACATCAAAATTAAAAGTCATTCTGCTCCTATAGGATTAAATTAACTTACTAGATAGAACAGACAAAGGTTGCACATGTATACATACATACAGTATTTACTTAGATCCGTAGTTTAAATAAGTACCTTATATGACTAACTCTGGGTAGACCTCAAGGTGTTCATGAACTGGACTTACAATCTTGGTAATTTTATGTCTAACGTGGATTCAGAATGTAGAGGAGCAGGAACAAGGTACAATGGTTAAAGGCCTGACCTGTGGTGATGTTTGTATATGTACTGCTGTTGTCAAAATTGACTCATCACATGGCATACTTCCTTCTCCGCTCACGGACTCCAGTACCGCCCCAAACTAAAAACCCTATCCAAGGGTAAAAGATTTACGTAGTGCGACCTCAGTGCTCCAAAACGCAGGCGGCTAACAGCGACCTAGACTTTCGGTAGTAAAATTAACACAATTTCATTAATTTCTTGTACAAAAATCCTTAAATTCTCTCAACAAAATAATTAGTTTTCCAACGAAAAATCTGAAAACCCACTAAATCTCTCAATATCTGTTATCTGTCATCCGTCGCAAGCTCCTATGTCAACGGTAAGACAGCGAACAAAAAAGGTCAGAACAACAAACTAAAAAGAATATAGCAGACTTGCCATGTAGCGGCTTTAACGCTACATCTGGTAGAACAACTCACACTCCTCGTCTAAGGGGTTCACTCGCTTCACGGTAGGTGGCTCTTCCACCTCCCAAAACCGTTGAAGGACATCCGATAAGGTGGAGCTAACAGTTATGTAACTGTCCACCGATGGAGATGGTGGGTTATGCCTAACTGGTCCCATCACTACAAACCCAAGCGATGTAGATAAGGCTACCAGCCCACCCTTCTGTAACTCTCTTCTCTTCCCACAATACACGCGGCCTAGAACATCGGCACCGAGCAATAAGTGAATCGGACCGGTTCGGTGGAAGGAAGGGTCAGCCAAGGTCAATCCTGATGTCGCATCAACGACAGCGCGCGAAACGTGCTGTTGCGGAAGCTGACCAACAACCTTCTCAAAAACAATCGCGATAGCGCCAATTTTGGGCGCTGAAGAGAAGTGGGGGGAAAAGGAGAACAAAACCTGACCGATCGGATCCGGGATCCGCAGGTCTCCGATTCCTCGTACCGATTCAAGATATGGAGATGTGTTCAAACTCAACTGCCGGACCAGCCAGCTGGAGGCAATGCAACCCTGAGCTCCCGTATCCAAAAGGGCGCGAACTAAAACAAAGGTGCCCCTCGGGCCCCACACCTGTACGGAGGCTGTTGGTAACAGCACCTGCTCCTGTGGGGGGGTTGCAGCCGACAGTTGGTTTAATGAAAATCCTCCCGCATTCCCCGCAACGGGGGGGATGGGGGGTCCGAAAAAAAATGCATGCGCGGCGGAGGAGTGGGGCGCTCAAGGCGCTCGAGCGGGTCCCAATCCGGCACGTACTGGCCCCGATCAAAGCGGCATCGGGGGGCCGGGCGGTGCCCATGATGGGCGAAAGTTGGGGGGGGCCCGCGATAAACGAGGTCTCTCCATCAGAGGGGGAGAGAAGCGTATCGGCTCCCGGCGTGGCTCCCTAATTACCGCGGCCCAATCCCGCGGTGGCGCATCAGAAGCGGCGCGTCGATCCCCCCCGCCCGTAGGGGGGGTGGGGCGCCCAATCCTCTCACGGGAGGGGGGCCGCCTGTCCAATCTCCGCGGAGGGGTGGCACGCCCCTCCGATCTCCTCGGAGATGTAAGTGACCTACGAGGGCCCCCGCCCGTGTGCGAGTCCCTCTCTCTTACCACCTCACGAGCGTCTCTATTGTTAAAGCACAAGAGGGGGTGATGGGCCCCTCCACAATAGTGGCAATCTCGTGGGTGGGGGCAAGCCGATGCCATATGAGCCCCCAGGCAGCGGTAGCACCAATTCCGCTGCTTGGCCATATTCCTACGCCCCTCGGTGCGTAGGCCAACAAATTTGGGACAGGCCGGCAAACGATGGCCATCCCGCTTGCAACACTTGCAAGGCATCGGCCTCTCCCCGTGTGGAGAGTTCTGCCGCACTGCAGTATACTGCTTGTACGGGCGGCGCTCTGTCCGTGGCGCTGCCCGGGTCGTCTCATAGCGGCCTGTACTCGGTCCCGTTATAGGAGCCAGATCCAAGTGGTCGGTCATCCGACACTCATCCTCCAAAAATCTGAGGAGATCAGAAAAGGGGGGGAGGTACGAGGCACTATTGCCCCCGTACCTTTGTTCAAAGTGCCCCTTCATCTCCATGGGAAGCTTATTGAGGATGAGGTGGAGCAATATGAAGGGCCACTGGTCCACCGGTAGGTCAAGTCGTTTGAGCGCGTTAATAGCGCTTAGCAGCGGGTTCAAAATCTCCTTCCTCAATGAGGAGACCCGCGATACTCGTGGCAGCCCTAAAATGGCAGCCACATGTGTGTCCGCTAGCAAGCGAACATTCCCCTTGCAATATCATAACTGTCATCGTTGACAGGTAGATGCTGGACAAGCACACCAGCCTCTCCACGTAAGGCAGAGAGCAAATAGGCCTATTTCTGGCTAGGGAACAGGTCGTCCCTCGAGTGGACCAGGCTATCAAAGAGGTTAATGAACCCCATCCAAGAAGCCAGGTTCCCATCAAAGGTTGGGATGTCTAAAGTGGGCAGTCTGCCCAGCAAGCCGGCCGGGGTAGGCTTGACCTCCCCGGGCGTGCACGACTCACCCCTCCGGGCGGATAGGATTGCCTGAGCCTTGTTTATAATCACATCCGCCTGTTCAAAACACTGATCATAATCGGCATTAAATTGGTCGACTGCCCGCAACTCAGCGGCACCCTCGGCTGGGTGGTCGAGCAGATATTGTTGATGAGCAACGAAAAGCTGCTCCAATTCCTTCAAGCGAGCAGGTACTCCCTCATGCCGAATTAACAAAGCCTGTTCTCGGTCTGGTCGGTCTACCAAAGCAACGGCACTAGCAAACCATCTCAAAATCTTTTGTGCACCCGCGCGGGCACCACTAAGCGGGCTGACTGGCGGGACCATTTTGCACCAAAATTAATAAACACTATAATAATACACGGACAAACAGACCGACAACCGCAGACAATAAAACAGATCGGGAGGAACTTCAAACGCAGAACAAAATATATAAACAAACCAAAATCAAGTGTAAATGCTAGAACTTAACTAGAACAACAAAGGCATTTAACAACAGAATTTTCAAACAAATTAAATTCAAGTATTAAGTCAATAACTTAACAAACATAATATTCAAAGGCAAACAAAACAAAATCAAATGTAAATGCTAAAACTTAACACAGCAAAATAGTGTATTACAACAACAGCAAAGTCATTTAGCAGCAAAATTTTTTAAACAAAATAAATTCAAGTATAAGTTTACAACTTAACAAACAAAATATTCAAGGGCAAAACAAAGATATGAAAAAACAAACCAAAATCAAATATAGGTAAATGCTAGAACTTAACTAGAACAACAAAGGCATTCAACCCCAATTTTTCATATACAATGACAATAACAACTAGTTAGGGAGATCGGTCCACAAATGAGATTGTAGTCGGTTTAAAATCAGCAATCAAAACCAATTAATATGTATTGCCCGTTTGGACAACCAACAAGATTACAATATTAATTGTACAATACTAATCAAATACTAATCAATCAATCAAATCTAAGAACCACGCTCTGCTACCAAAAAGATGGTGATGCCCAAAGTAGACTCCACCACGTCGGCGTTTCACCGACTTGTGTTGCTGATTTTTATTAACCTACTACCAGCTCGTAGAAAACATTGTGGCTTACCCCTATTCCAATTGGTCTCCGTATGTAGCCGGTGGACTTCCTGAGCTAGCTCGAAGGAAGTCGCGGCTCCTGAAGGGCTGCTTTCTGACCGAACCGGATGGTACACTTGCCTATTAGGCCACCAATACCCGAACTCACCGATAAAAGATTTGATGCATATACACTTTCACCGACACTAAAACTTGGCGGAACCTCGCAGCAACAATCACTTGGTGCGCCGCGCAATACTATTTGTTATATCTTAAATTATATTTTATTGCTGCCCGGTCCTAACCTCTTTCAATGTCATGACATTTCGACTCGACTGACACACGTTACATGCGGCCGGCCGCAGGGTCTCACTGCACAGACTATAATGCAGTGTTGCCACTCGCTCTTCCTCGAGCGTGAACAATATTTATATTTAAATATATGTGTGTGTGTATATATTATATATATATTATGTATATGTATGTATTGTAAAATCTTATTCAGGAATATGTTATTTTATCTTATAACGCATATATATATATATATATATATATATATATATATATATATATATATATATATATATATATATATATATATATATATATATATATATATATATATATATGAACAGTCAAAATAGTATCAAATTACCAAATATTTTGTTTGTTTAGTAGACATTTTCGATAAAAAAAAAAGGGAGAATAATAAAATTACCGGTTAGGTAAATCTATCATTTATCTACTGTACCTATCTACGGTACGAACCTTACGCGATGCTCTTAAATATCTCAAAAAATAATAAACATGCAAAACCAAATCACCAACCAACACCTATGTATTGTGCATTCAGACGGAAAAAAAAACAAAAGTGAAATAAGCCGAATTCTAAATGCCAATCCCGATATTGAAACTTACTTTGCACCAACAATCGTTTCCAGAAAGAAACGATTGTTGCCAGATCATTATAATCATTATTGTTGGTGTAACTCTGAGAAGAGGGGCCTTTACAAAATGAAACTTGATTCTTCACAGCATATTACTTTTCCTTTTATTTTTTATTATCACTTCACATTTAGATTTTTCTTTACATAAACTTCTTATCCCCAGTTCCAAATATTCTATCAAAACACATATTATACTAAATTATATAAACATTTTTCTAAACAAACATTTTGCACTTTATCCCTTTTAAAATCTCAGCTGATTCCCTTATAAAAATCTAGTTCCTCTATTTTTTCCTCTGACATATTTTCAAACCGAAATCTCTTCATAAAGTTCAAAGACAAGTCATAAATTGAATTTAAACTTTTTCATATCTCTAACATCCCCTCTAAGTTTAAATTACAAACACCTTCTTAAACTCCACCTTAAAACCCATAAACTACTACCATTTATAAAATATATATTAACTCAACCTTTCCCCCAACAATAACAAAATTTGAAATTAATTAACCAACTATCATAGTATTAAAAACCTTGAACTAAATTTCAAATTAATTACCTAAACCACCTTAACTCTACTTATTCTATGACAGAGTTCACAGACGCATCACTGATCACTCACAATACTCTTTCTTAATCGTAAAAACTTCGTTCTATCTAATCCTTTTGTTAAAATATCCGCAATATTGGTTGAACAATAGAAAATTTCTATCTGATTCTGTTCTATTTTTTCCTTGATGAAATGATATTTAACATCTATGTGTTTACTCCTTCGGTTTAGAATTCCATTCTTAATTAAAACTATTGCTGACTGTTTGTCGATATATAACTCAATTTTAGGTACTTTCCCTGTAATCTCTTTATATCATAGATATAGAATGAAATAGATGGGCTATAAAAGCCGTCAAACATGAGGAAAAGAGATAAACTTATACACATTGCCAAAGGAAAGAAGAAGATGGCATCATTTTTTTTTGTCCTTGTTACCGTATATAGGTGAAACTGGTAGTGGGGATTGTTTATCACCAGCGTCTGGTGCTAAACAAATACGTGGAAGAAATTTGTTGTGTGAATTATAGCTTACTGTGTAATTATTTAACACTTTAATTAGTGTAATTGTGAACTATTTGAACATTTAAATCATGGTGCACTGCTCCGTTTTAGGTTGTAATAGTGATAGTGCTAGAAAACAGGAAAATATAACCTTTTACAGGTAAGACCTAAATTGTGTCAATAAAAAGCTCCAAAACTATTTTTTTAATTATAAATACAAGTTATATTGCAATATTTTACCATTCTTCTATGGTTCTCAATCATATTATGGGATTAAACATGAAATTTCAAACTAAGTAGTAAGGTTACTGTTAACCGAACAAGCTAGGAATGTCGCCATACAATATGGCCACGTATACAGCCAACGCGTATAACATTTTGCCGGGTTATAATGATACCAGTTACGCTACGACTATTTTTCCTTGATTCGTAGGTAATTTGTTACGTGAAAGGGAACTCACGTATTAGTTTCTGTGTTACATTAATATTGACATATTTAAGTATAAAATTTTGAACATTTTAGATAACAAAGTTAATTCTTTTGAAGTGAGACTTTCCATTTGCTTGTTTGTCTGTATTTAACAGATTTCCTTCGGAGATAACTACTCGAAAACAGTTGGGTTAAAGCTACTGGTCGATTGAATTGGCAGCCAACCAAGCATACCCGAATGTGTTCTAAGCATTTTGAACAACAGTGGATTCAGAAAAACAAAAAAGGCACTTTTCTTAGGAGTGGTGCTATTACTAAACTTTTTTACAGATCAGTAACTTATACATATTATATCTACAAGGTACATACCCTATCAAGCCAAAACCTAAATTTATTTTTCAGAAACCCAACTATTTTTATGGGGGATTTCGAAATTTATTTTACAGTTTTGGATTAACATGGGTAGGGTAGGTACCAAATCCTTTTCTACTATTTTGATATGGCATAACATATTATTAATGGTTTGATTTTGGTCATTTTCTATTAATATAACAAGTCTGACCATTAGTACAGATACAGTTTAAAAATTTATTAATTAATATTTTTAATGTTGTAAAATTAGAACCTGCTTTTATTTTTAACCTGTATACATATTGTTTCAGGACGCATCGCTGTTGGATTTCGGTTCAAATTTGAATACGCCCCGAAAGAGAAAAATGCGGCTTCAAATGCTGGGTTTGAAACAATCAGCGAGGTCATCAAATAAAAAACTACGGCCAGTGCGTCAATCGCTTAGACGATTGGGAAAAAAAGTAGCCACACTTGAAAATGTGTAAAGTGATTTGAAGTGTAAGTTAATGATGCAAAATTAGTAGTTGGACATTTTAAATACTGTAGGAGGAACCAATAGAGATTTCCTGAAAAGATTTTTAGGAGTTGACAAAAGAAAGTATTCTGAACCTTTAAGGAAATTCGCGCTGTGCTTACACTTTTTAAGTTCAAAGGCATATGAGTTTGTACGTAAGCAATTTAATACGTGTTTACCACACCCAAAAACAGCTGGTGAGTGGCGAGGAGTAGACAGCCTCTAGAAAATGTTTGTGATTTATTAGCAATTTTGTGCCATAGCTAGTAATCTGGCTTAATCCAAATGAAATAAGTCATATCTCTACTTTTTCTGAATATTTAACAAGAACACATAGGATGTAAATATAGCTCTATGCACCGAACAAGTGTTTCTAATTAATTATATAGGTACTTGACAGAACATAATCTTCCTCAGAGATCTACAAATTGGTCTTGTCCTGCGCTATTTCCAAGTTGCCGCCAGCGGGGGCGTGGTTGGGGGTGGCAACACGGGCAACTAAGAATAACCAGCTATCTACATCGGCATCTTGCGTTCTTTGCCAGATCTTTTTTCCACATTGTGAGCAAGCTTACCAACTTTGGGCTTTTAGCACCATATTGAGTGCGGTATCAGTAGTTCAATTCTTGAACTTACCCAGCCCAAGTGAATTTTTACCTGTATTGTAGTGAATTTTATCTCTGTAAGCCGAAGTCCTTTATTCGATGACAATAACGGTGCTATTGAAATATAATTTTAGAAAATGTTTATTTAAAATTTAATATTATACATTTTCTAAATCTTCACAAATATTTAGTAAATGTGTAAATATTGGATTTTAAATAAACTGCAGAGATAAAGAAAAAACAATGATTATTGCCCGCTGTATTCTTAATCGAGCGACGATCTTCGCAAGGTACCTAGCTGGCAAAAGCTGGAAGCGAGTGGTCGCGGATCGTGCTCAGTGGCGAGCGCTTGGAGAGGCCTATGTCCAGCAGTGGACGCGTGTGGATGATGATGATGATTCCCAATATTTTTTCTTATATTTGTAAAGATGTTTACATAATAGCTTAAATAAATAATAGTAAAATGTTTTAGAACGAAATATACTCGAGTAAATCCGAAAAGTGTAGTTTTATTTAAAAGTGTAAATAACTTTAGACTGCGGCGAAGGTTGAATGAATAATTCAATAAAATAAATCGCAACTTCCTCCCACTTTTATTTTTTGAAACATATTATTGAGCGAGGGGCGCTCATTAAAACGTCTCAAAAAAAATACGTAGATCAATCAACCCTACTTTATGTTTATAGTGGTAAAAGCCACTATAAACATAAAGTAGGGTAAAACTTAAAGCAACACTGGTATACCCATCTACTTTAGGCAGGTATGACGTCATCTATGTCTGTCCCTTACGGGTATACGGTCACGTCCTATCTATTCATTCTTTATCTAAGCTTTATATAGAGTCTGTACAAACAATAAGTCCTTAATACACTCTGCAGCAGAAATATATTCGGCCTCTGTACTGGAGAGAGCTGTTACAGACTGCTTACGTGAACACCAATGAATGGGTCCACTGGCAGAAAAAACTATAAAACCAGTCGTGCTCTTCCTAGTGTCAGGGTCACCTGCAAAATCTGCATCACAATAGGCTCTTAAAGTTGTATCATTCCCTCGAACATACCTAATACCAGAACTAACTGAACTCCTAATATATCTAAAAATATTTTTTATATTTGCAAAATCATTTAGATTCGGACACTCCTGATATCTGCTACAATATCCTACATGAAACGATAAATCTAATCTTGTTTTATTCACTAAGTACAACAGAGAACCAATTAACTGCCTATAACGATGCACATTACTACTATCAACTTTCCCCTCTTGATGTGTATCTACTAAAATATTTGGAAAAACCATTTCTTTTAAATTATTATAATTAAACTTGTCCAGTAATTGATTAATGTATGATTTTTTAAAAATTTTGATGCTATCTATTCCTTTTTCTATATCATTTCCTATAAACTTTTCTATGTTATCAAATCTTTTAATTTCAAATTCTTTTTCTAACTTTTTATTATATTATTTAGCTGTATTTCACAACGCCTCATCAAAAGGCCGTCATCGACGTAAATGGCGAGCATAACTTCGTTGTCTCTACTCACAAATAAACAAGGATCTAGTTTCAACTGACTAAAATCTAAACTTTTTCAAACCGATGTCAATTTTATGTTCCACATCAGCGGGGCTTGTTTTAAGCCATACAAACTTTTCTTTAATTTAAATACTTTGTCTTTTCTAACATTATATCCTAAAGGCACTTCCATAAAAATCTCCTCATTCAAATCACCATAAAGAAAAGCCGTTTTTACATCAAATTGTTTTATTTTATACCCTCTTTGTGCAGCTAACGAAAATAATAACCTAACACTAGTTGTATTCACCACTGGACTGTATGTTTCCTTATAATCCACATTATATTTTTGTGGAAAACCTCTTGCAACTAATCTTGCCTTATATATATTTCCCGGTTTAATAGTAAAAATCCATTTACTTGTTATTAGTTTTCTATTCTTCACTGCAGATCTCTTCACAATCTCCCAAGTTTTATTCTTTTCTAAAGAATTCTTTTCACTTTCAATAGCTTTCATCCATAAATCCTTTTCATTACTCTTCAAAACTTCACTATATGTCAAAAACGATATCTCCAAATCATAATCCTTCAATCTCTCTGGTAATCTTCTATTTCTCATTGATAAAATTCTTCTTCCTATATCTTCATCAATCTCCACTGCATCTTCAAAAGATTCTTCTTCAACACTTACTGCTTCATTATCAATATTTGTCCCCTCTGAAACTTCATCGCCTACTCTTATTCCCTCCGAGACCTCATCAGCATCTCTTATTTCCTCCGAAACATCATCAACATCTCTTATTTCCTCCAAAACTTCATTATTTTCAGCATTAAATATATCTTTTCCTATACTGTCTTCAAATCTATCTTCATCTAATAAAATATTTTCTTCATTATTCAACTCATCTTCAGATCCGCTACTAATTAACTCATTTTTTCTCAAAGTATTTCTTTTGCTTTTAATAACTTCAATTCCTCTTCTTCCAGTTCCTCTTGTTCCAGTTCCTCTTATTCCAGTACCAGTTCCAGTTCCAATACCAGTTCCAGTGTCAATACCAGTTCCAGTACCCAAATTGAGCGTCTCGGGGACTCCTAGCGTGCGGTCCATAATCAGACAACAGCGGAAACGTTTGCATGCACGCAAACAACCCGTTCAAATCGTTTGCAGTGCTCACGGACGTAAGCACTCAGATCAATTTTGGACCGAGCTTTCGATCTGTGAGTCTGTCAAGCTGACAGTCAATGTTACCTATTTGAAAAGAAAATTTGGAGGGAGACATGTATTGTGCCTCCGGTATCTTTACAGAGCACATCTGTTTTTATTGTAGATAATCTAATGAGAAAAAAATTCGAAAAAACTTAAATACAAATAAAAATCCGCTAATGTTTACTTTGACATTGACACTTCTGGAGACAGTGCACTACCCCTTTTCTGTTAGCACTGTCAGCATCAAGCGGTGACGTCATCATTTACGTCATACCGCTTACAAATGCGCATATGAGCAATTATGGAATGACTGTTTGCGTGCAAATAGCGCACACGAGCGCTGACATCGGGTGCGGTTCATAATCAGATATCAGTGCAAACATTTGCATGCATGCAAACAACCCGTTCAAATAGTTAATACTGCTCACGGACGTAAGCACTCAGATCAATTTTGAACCGAGCTTTCGATCTGTGAGTCTGTCAAGTTGACAGTTAATGGAATTTGAAAAGAAAAATTGGAGGGAGACGTATTGTGCCTCCAGCATCTTTACAGAGCATTTCTCTATTAATTGTAGATAATCTAATGAAAAAATAAATTCGAACTAACTAAAATAAAAACAAAATTGATGTTGACTTTGACATTGACAGTTGTGGAGACAGTGCACTACCTCTTTTCTGTTAGCACTGTCAGCATCAATCGGTGACGACATCAATTACGTCATTCCGCATACAAAATGCGCAAATAGCAATTTTGGACCAATTGTTTGCGTGCAAATAGCGCACATGAGCGATAACTAATTTTGATTGTAAACTAATCCCTAACTTTGATGATAAACAATTTTAATCCCATTACCGGATGACTCCAACGAATTTTGAAAAATTATTAAACTTATTACTACCAGAAGTTACATCAAATACTTTTAACTATCGCTCTATGACCGATTCCAAGAAGCAGTTGCTTGTAGTTTTATGGCTATTGGCTAATTTTCGGTACCTACTAGTCGGTAGCTGTCAAACTTGTCAAAGTGCGACTTTCACCCTCCTATTTTACATTGTATTGTAGTACGTGTGATTAGTGCGTTCGCCCGACGATAATTACCAGCTTATTGAACGATACAGTGCATTCGCCATGTGTGTCACTCAACTTATTGAACGGCAAGTGTGTCGTCGTGCGATCACAGGGCGTTGAAACTGAACGTAGCCCAGCCCCCCTAGCACGACTATCAAAACACGATATGATAAAGCGATTTATCGCGGTGAACTGTCAAAATAAGATGAAAACCTATTGTATTTTGACAGTTTACTGCGATAAACCCCTTTATCATATCATGTTTTGATGGTCGTGCTAGGGGGCAGGGGTGATAAATATTCTGTCATGGCTGTTATGTTAATGTCAACTGTCACTGCTGACAGTTGACATTAACTTGACGCGGTAAATTGTGGAAATTCTTAACAATCATCAGAATCATTAGTCATCATTGGTGAACAATTCTTTCAAAATTTTTCGTAATTTTTGTTTCGTATCTATCTTTCACTTGACGCTGGCATAATTAACAAATTGCCATAAAAGGGGATCAAAAAAAAAATTATTGTAGCAACTTTGACAATCCAGAAAAATGATAGCGACAGCGAGTGATCATAGAACATATACTATAGCGATGAAACATAATATGAGAGAGAGGTTAGAAAATCCCCAGATAACGCGTTCCTCGACGCTAGGTCAGAATTCTTCGAGAAATCTCTTTTTACCCCGTTCCAAAACCGATTTTCAATCGGGTAACTTTACCCGACAAAGGAAATTTTGTTTCGGAACGCAACCTAATTTACAGGGTCGATTCCATGAAGTTATCTATAACTTCATGGTCGATTCATGGCCACAGAATAGATAATAGTACTACGCTCAGAAGAATAACTAAAGCATTACTTGCTTGCTGTCATGGAATTATTACTCAAACAGGAATGAGCTCTTCAAAATATTGTTGTTCAAATTTGGACTTTATTTGTATGTGAATAAAGACTAAAGACTTGAAAGTGCAAAAGTGTGCCGAGAGAGATAGCACTAACTGTACCTTTTATCCCTTTCCCACAGTGTTGCTACTGTTGTATATTTTATAATTTAGTAGTTATGAAACAACTATTGGTAGATGAAGATTTTTTATTATTGTTTATTTTAATTACTTTTAACGCCCTAAATACCTAAATTGTTTTTTTTTCTAATAATTATAACATGAAATAAATTAAATTATCGTGTTAGCCTACTATTAATAATTATAACACTAAGATTTTACGTCCAGGAAATATTCTAGTGGTAGTATTCAAAAATTTTATATTGCAACAACGATTCTATGTCTATGTCAGTAATTTTCGTTGTCATTGCAGTAGGGTGACCACACGGTATGTACATAACATAAATATTATCGCAATTTTTAACAGTTTTAATAAAAGTAATTTATATTAGTTATTAATTGCTTAGCTTACACGATGCGATGTTAAGTTATTAGAAAAAAGAATTGGCATTAATATTCTGTTCAAGATATTGGCGAAACCACAAAAGTTTTAAATATTGTTGAAACAATTCGACTCACACTGATGTGTTTTTAATTCTTTTCTTCTTAAAATATAACTCATTCTTTTACTAGGTATTTAAATATCACAGAGATTTTAGTGCTGACTCATTTTTGACAAGTTGACATATTTGATTATCTGTTATGTGGTGGTGGGTTCAACATAATATACCGATTGGAAAGACCCATCTATTGAAAGACAATCATTGACATTCATTATTATTTAAATAATTATAATATTAATAAAACCTATCTTGTATTGAAAAGCAGATATAAAATTCTTTTGCGCAACCCATTTTGAAATAATAGAATAGAATATAATATTTCTTTGTTGTACAACACCAACCTTAAACACACAGCAGCTTAAAGTCAACTTATAAATAATACACTTAACACTAATTGTACAAAGGGCGACCTTGTCGCTAAAAGCGATCTCTTCCTTAACAATCGTGATTATTAAGCATATTATGATTTTCAAAAGCATCTTTCAGGTTGAATTGCTTTTAAGAAAAAATCCCTATTTTGTAGAATTTGTGGTCACAAATTTACGAAAGAGACAAACGGTACAGTTATTTATCTCTCGCTCGGCACACTTTTTTTACGCAAGAGCTCATTCCTGTTTGAGTAATAATTCCATGCTTGCTGTAGTGATTGTTCTGAGGTACTACGTACATGGCCTAAAGGACTTGAATCCAGGCCAGTAAAGCAGCCAGGGGCCCTGTTCCGTTTCGAGATTACACTACTCACAGTACTCAGACTGCTCACGCCCGGACCGAATCAATAGACGCGATAATGATGCCAATGACATGCTATCGTCTCGGAACGATCGTGAGCGCGCTTATGTCAATAATATCAAAGCAAACATAACCTCAAAAAGAATTGAACTCGTATTTCAATTGTTTTCTGTGATATTCAAGCTTTAGCAGTTTTTCATTGCCTTGTACCTATCTTTTACCATTTTCTGCTCTTTTAGCGTCTTCAGGAGACAGTTTGAGGTAAACTACTTTGTTTTATTCTCCAACAAAAACTGGTAATTCTAATGTCGTCATTTTTTCCTTATATTCAATAGGCTAGTTGACCCTTTTTTAAAGTAGGGCTTAAAATGTTCATAATTGTTGTATTAGACCATAGCACATTAATATTATTTTTTTCGATGGCTAAAAAGTGCAAAAAATCTATTTTAAATTAAGATTTTCAATATTGGACCGAAAACACGGTCAGCCATGATAGTCTGTTCATTTTCTGTGGCAATGACGTCAGTCTTATAGTAAACAAAGCACGGGGGCGAAATAACCTCACAAAAACAATGCTTTCTATTAAATATCACAAAATATAGTAAAACTGTATATGGAACGGGACAATAGAACAGGAATATAATAACCTCTTAAAAGACTCCAGGAAATCTGTGGATTAGACGTACCCAGTGATATAGACATGCGAAATTTAGCACTTGCACTTTTTAGGATATTTGGCCTTCAATTCAATTAAAGAGTAATTTTCAACCATCCAATTAGCGAACCAAAACAAAATGTCAACTCGTCAATGACATTTGACTCACGGTGCTGATGAATTCGGCCTGAGCACTGTAAACATTGATTTACTACCTAACATAGATAGAGCAGTTCACACAAAAACGCGCTTACAATCTGTCACCTAATTGACTATACATTTGTACTCGCTGATATAGAGTTGAATATGGACGCCCGAATTAAAATTACCATAAAGTACAGAATACTGTACTGTACTTCGATAAATATATCGAAATTCAACCTTATTCTGCTTTATTACGGCAACTATTTTAAGTACAACCGTGGGAAGTTACATCATTTCATACCTAGCCACAGATCAAACATTTTAAATTTGACGTATTAGTAATTGCTACAAGAAAATATCAACTTTATACCCTCAAACATAATGCTCGAAATTGCTTATCGCGATGTCGCTCCAATGCACGTATGAGACAACACATCGTGATACGACGCCCGTGCGAGCGAGACGATTGTGATGTACTGAATCAACGTTCATGCGTTATCTACCTTTGGTAGTAAATCAATGACTGTAAACGTTGTTTGTGACGCAAACAATGACGTCATCACATCCAACGTGAACGCTGTTGTCGCGAAACGGGCCGCCTGTTAGCGCGCTCACAGTGCTGATGGTCATTATAATCGCAAAACGGAACACGGCCAGGGTCGATTCCGGATTTCCGCTTTCCGGTCCACCATATTTGTTTTTAAGTTTGTTTCTCGGCCCGTTCCAGATAAGCATTTTTAGCCATAAATACCAACATTTTTAGCATCTCTGCGTTTCATTAGCCGGTGATGCTAGTTTTTCTTGCTGATTGTCATTCGTTTCCTTTAGGCATTTTTAACACGAAATTTTAGCATCAAATACCCATGTTAATAGTGGTGCGTTCCGAATTGCGATAAAAGCGATAATATCGCGAATCCGACCAAATTAAATCGTCACGCAATATAAGGGCTATTGAATCAGTAGGCATGGAATTATTACTCAAACAGGAATGAGCTCTTGCTTAAAAAGTGTGCCGAGCGAGAGATAAATAACTGTACCGTTTGTCTCTTTCGTAAGTTTTGTGACCACAAATTCTACAAAATAGGGTTTTTTCTTAAAAAACAATAACATTCAACCTGAAAGATGCTTTTGAAAATAATAATATGCTTAATAATCACGATTGTTCGAGATCGCGACAAGGTTGTACATTTAGTGTATTATTTATACGTTGACTTTAAACTGGTTGGTGTTGTACAACAAAGAAATATTATATTCTATTCTATTATTTCAAAATGAGTTGCGCAAAAGAACTTTATATCTGCTTTTCAATACAAGATAGGTTTTATTAACATAATAATTATTTAAAAAATAATGAATGTCAATAATTGTCTTTCAATTGATGGGTCCACATAACAGATAATCAAATATGTCAACTTGTCAAAAATGAGTCAACACTAAAATCTCTCTGTGATATTTAAATACATACCTAGTAAAAGAATGAGTAATATTTTAAGAAGAAAAGAATTAAAATCAGTGTGAGTCGAATTGTTTCAACAATATTTAAAACTTTTGTGGTTTCGCCAATATCTTGAACAGAATGTTAATGCCAATTCCTTTTTTCTAATAACTTAACATCGCATCGTGTAAGCTAAACAATAAATAACTAATATAAATTACTTTTATTAATAAATGTTAAAAATTGCGATAATATTTATGTTAGGTACATATCATGTGCTCACCCTACTACAATCATTGAGATAGACATATGGAGATGCCCCGTTAAACTGTTCTTTGATATCTTGACACAAATCTATCAAATATCGTTTTGTTTCTTTCTTACTAAAGTGAAAATACATTTGTAGAAAGAGATGCATACTGTTTCGTCTGTGGTATGTATTTTCTGTGACGTCACAAAAATTGCCTACCGTGACCAGTCCGCCATTTTAAGTGCCGAACGAACGTGTGAATTTTGCTACTATTAATGGGCGATAGTGAAGATACCTAAAGAGAAAATTTAATTAGTCTATCGATATATAATATTAAACAGACAGACTTACGTGCCTAAGCCTAGCTCACATGCAGTGACTAAAGTAATAGGAAATTATTATTAATTAAAATTGGAAAGCTTAATAATTGATGAATTATTATTATTGTCAATTAATTTTAGTTTTTTAAAACCTCCATTTTTCATAATTATTGAACATATAAGGTTCCTACGACAAAGTTTGTCATAAACTTTGATTAGTAACTTACCGTACAAAACTAAAAAAAATATTTAAATTACACCCAAATTATCCTACCTACTTGAAAGTAAGTACTTGTCGCCTCCTTAAAATAATTTTTTACAAAAAAAACTATTCCTATTTATTTTACAATAACGTTTTCTCGCACTTATTTATACAAAGAAAATACACGTCTATTGGTGTAACTTTATAGTCATACTAGCTGACTCGGCGAACTTTGTACCGCTTAAGTTAAATAGTAATCTTTAATAAGCTTAGATCATTTAACCTATGGATGCGGTACGCAACAAATCGCAGTATAAATTTTTCTGCCACTTTTCGCGGGAGGCGAGGTAAACACGCTACGCACACTACGAAAATGTTTATGAACACACACTATGAAAATATTACCCTACAATGAATAAACACACACCCATCGACAAATTAACGTGTATCTACGCAATCCCCACCACAAAGAATTAATGTCCCTAGTGATGTGACACAAAGAATGAGTAACTATTTGGGTCGTCGTGAGTGAATGATTGAAATGTTATAATAAATTGTATTTTTATTACTATACCCTGTTCGGATGCTATGTTTGATGACTATCGATTCAAGATGGCCGCCGCCACAAAATGGTGGATTACGTATTTTTTCACAACTCTCTTAATATGGGTATCAAATGAAAGGGCTTGACTAGTAGAATACCACACACTATGATAAATGTTACTGGTTTATTTACATTAAAATACATCAAGTAGGTAATTAGTCATGGTGAAAGTAAAATAAAGGTACAATGAAAAGTCAGTAAACAAATAACAGAACGACACTCCGGAGTGCGATCAAAACAATGACTAGTGTGACTTGACTTGCGTCACGCTTCTATCTAAACCCGTCGAAACAAGTTAGCGCGGGGTGCAGTGGGAGGGTGGGGTCTACCGGGAATGTCTTAGATGTTTTACGTGAGAATTGTTACTACCAAGAACTAATTTCTGATTTTATTATATATCTACCTACATAGTTATAAACATGTTTAATAGGTAGGCACTTTTTCGTTTAGCTTTGCTCGTATGGTAGAAATTTGCTATCTCGTGCAAGTAAAAGGCACGAGGTGGCAACTTACTGCCATACAAACAAAATTATTAATTTTGTTTGTATGGCAATAAGTTGCCACCTCGTGCCTTTTACTTTTAGAAAACCTTTCATTTGTGATAGGGTCCAACGTGTTATAACGCTTGAGACGATATCGGGCATTTTCCTTTAAGTTGCACCAAAAAATGTGAGTTAAAGTAAACATAAAATTCCTTGCTACACGTATGTGGCGTTAATTTTACCATTTTAGCTTAGTAGATGTTTACTACTATGAAAGTTTTTTTTTTACATATAGTAAGACATGTTATATGTTATTCATTTGTCATAATGTGACGTTGAAAGTGTTTTTGTTTACATTGCCCGTACAAACTTCAAAGCCACTAAAATAAGAAGTAAAAGCTTTATTGTGTGATTTTAATAATGATGTTGCATTATTAAAATTTTCTCTGACGACGACGATGACGACAATCACTTGCTTTGTGCTCTTTACTGATGTCCCCAAGAACTTGCTGCATAAAGCAACGCGGAAATCGCAATGCAACGCGGAAACGAAACGAAAACGCGGTTAACGGTGACCGCAAACAATAGTTTTTCTATTTTGTATGCTGTCTGGCAGTCAACGTGTAAAGTTAAATAGAAGTACAGTTGAATAAAATATACTTGAAAGTTTATGAACATTTTGCATCTTTTCAGCCTTTTAAACAAAAAACTAAAAGTACAAAAAAATAATTCATTTTTTTGTACTTATGACCTCAACTACAACATAAAATTTAGAGGACGTTATTGACATTTTTCTATCTGCAGTAAACTTGCATAGCATTTTGTAAAATACCAATATAGATTATTTAATAGGCTTAAAATCAAGTGAGATGCAGTCGAAAAATTGTTTAGAGTAAGTATGTATATTGTATGGCCGACTTAACCATGAGGTGTAAGGCCATTAAATAAAGAAAAAAAAGTATATTGTATAAAAAAGGTTTTTTAAACTACAAAGCAAAGTTGAGCAATATAATAGGTAATAATATAATATTTTCTTGATATTTTTTTGTTCTATTATATTACACGTGACTTTCTATTTTAATCTTATATCTGGTTAAACAAACTCCGGAGCGAATGAATGATAAATAAAAATATGAATCAGCATCATTCACTCACGTTGTCCCAGCACTAAGCAATAATGCCCGTGTCACAGATAATATAATGCCCGTGTATTGTGTTGAGCTACCATCGTACCATTGTATTTTTCTATCGTAACGGCATAAAAAATACTTCAAAATTGTAAACAAATGAAACACGGTAATGTATATTTTATACTTAAATGTGATAGGAAACGCCATAATCTTGAAGATTTGAGTAGCTGGATTACCTTTTGCAAGAGGAAACTGCACAATTAACCATTTTTTTGGAGCTCTTAGTGCGACACGAAAACGACACCCAATGGCAACGGCCGCGCGTCAACTAGTTTTATATAACGTGTATGGTCATATGGTCAGCGTAAATTGGCAGAGGGGTTCGCCCAGCCTTGCCGTCTCCCGTAATGAATGCTCTAAGTTAATAAGTTTTTCTTAGAATTTGCGTAGTTCCACAATTTGAAACTGCCTAAATATTTCTGAAACACGACGTTTCGATCAAATTATTACAATTTAGGTCCGTAATGTGCAGCCCCCCTAGACAAGATGTCTTTCAATAATCGCTAACGCAATCGCTAAATGGACAATGTATGAGATTTAACAATTGCGCTCGAAAGCTAAGCGAGGGCTTATTTCAAATCCCATATATTTTCCTACTAGCGATTGCGTTAGCGATTATCGAAATGCATCTTGTCTAGGAGGGCTGAGGCCCTAGACAAATGCCACACGCTAACTTTTCCGCAGTCGTTTAGCAGAAAAAATGTATGGAAATGACATTAGCTTACGACAACCTCACGCTATTTTTTCCGCAGCTAATGTCATCTACATACATTTTATCTGAGGAACGACTGCGGAAAAGTTAGCGTGTGGCATTTGTCTAGGGAGGCTGTTCAGCTAAGATCTATTTCCCTAGATATGTCGTAGATAAGTGGATTGATGAATTTGTTTAAACTTTTTATCGATATTGCACAACTAATACTGAGTACATCACTAGTAAAGGTAGCCATTTTATGTGCCAAAGTTTTGTAGGTAGTCACGCTGATTCTGTAGGTAGGGCCGGTCCATGTATTTGTTTAGTCATTGACTACAATGAAAACGAAAATTACTGACATTGACAAAGAATCGATGTTGCAATATACCATTTTTTGAATACTACCACTAGAATATTTCCTGGACGTAAAATCATAGTGTTATAATTATTAATAGTAGGCTAACATGGTAATTTAATTTATTTTATGTTATAATTATTACAAAAAAAACAATTTAGATATTTTGGGCGTTAAAAGTAATCAAAATATACAATAATAAAAAATCTTCATCTACCAATAGTTGTTTCATAACTAATAAATTATAAAATATACAACAGTAGCAACACTGTGGGAAAGGGATAAAAGGTACAGTTATTGCGATCTCTCTCGGCACACTTTTGCGCTTTCAAGTGTTAGTGGGGGTAATTCTGAAGTTACCTGCACTAAAACTAAAACTAAAATTAAACATATAATTTTAAATTAGTTTTAGGTAATTCGTATTCTGAAACGCCGGACTCTCTTAATTTAAACTGTATTTGACAATTTCTTAAATTGAATACACAGATTATAAATACACCTAGTGCTGTAGAAAAACGGGATAATTTAGAAACATTAAAAACAGCTATATTCTACTAATTTTACTATCAGAAATTATTAATTTAAGATTTGATCGTATTTGTAAATAACAGAAAAGAAGTTTTATTATTTATCATTAATTTTATCACAAAAGAAAAATTATTCGACATTTATTCTGCGATTGTGATGGCTTCGCGCCTATGCCATGAAATAAAAAAAATTACGTGGTAGTCTGTAGTTGTATAGATAGGTACTTCGTGACTTACTCTGAATTTTAAAATTGCGTATTTTGTTTCATTAGTAATTTTTGTTTTCTTTTCATAATAACCGCTGTTATTTATTGACAAATAATAGTAATTGCTAGGCAACAAATTTTAGATAGGCATACTTCTATCTGCAGATAGAATATTAATTTCTGTTGTAAGAGTAAATACATACATACATACATAACCTACCTATCATCTAAATGTCAGTACTATTAGACTACTTGGGAACAAACAAATTACAACTCACGACTTGGCAATTGATGCTATAAAAGCCTTTCCTTATAAATGCCATAACAACCAATTCATCAACCATTTGGCAAGTTGCACAAAAAAAATTGATTTCGGTAATATTAGAAAATCGTTAAATAGTAACAAGATAAATTTAGACGGCACCTAAAAGTTCACCTCCTAAAATTAGTTTGACATATTTAAAATTATAGAAAAAATTACATTTAGGAAGCATGTCAGAATGCGAAAATAACACCTAACACTAAATTGAGTAGTTTAGTAACGTCACTCTTAAATTTAGAGTTAACTTGTGAGTTCTGAATACCAAACGGTGATTGACATTTCTATCTCTAATTTTATTTAGTTATAGTTTTAGGTGGTCGCTTCAGAATCACCCCCCATATCGTCTTTATTTACATAGAAATAAAGTCCAAATTTGAACAATAATATTTTGAAGAGCTCATTCCTGTTTGAGTAATAATTCCATGTCAGTAGGTTATGTTGTGACTACTGTACTTAGATAAAGAATGAATAGATAGGACGTGACCGTATACCCGTAAGGGACAGACATAGATGACGTCATACCTGCCTAAAGTAGATGGGTATACCAGTGTTGCTTTAAGTTTTACCCTACTTTATGTTTATAGTGGCTTTTACCACTATAAACATAAAGTAGGGTTGATTGATCTACGTATTTTTTTTGAGACATTTTAATGAACGCCCAATTCTTTATTCAACCTTCGCCGCAGTCTAAAGTTATTTACACTTTTAAATAAAACTACACTTTTCGGATTTACTCGAGTATATTTCGTTTTAAAACATTTTACTATTATTTATTTAAGCTATTATGTAAACATCTTTACAAATATAAGAAAAAATATTAGGAATCATCATCATCATCCACACGCGTCCACTGCTGGAGATAGGCCTCTCCAAGTGCTCGCCACTGAGCACGATCCGCGACCACTCGCTTCCAGCTTTTGCCAGCTAGGTACCTTGCGAAGATCGTCGCTCGATTAAGAATACAGCGGGCAATAATCATTGTTTTTTCTTTATCTCTGCAGTTTATTTAAAATCCAATATTTACACATTTACTAAATATTTGTGAAGATTTAGAAAATGTATAATATTAAATTTTAAATAAACATTTTCTAAAATTATATTTCAATAGCACCGTTATTGTCATCGAATGAAGGACTTCGGCTTACAGAGATAAAATTCACTACAATACAGGTAAAAATTCACTTGGGCTGGGTAAGTTCAAGAATTGAACTACTGATACCGCACTCAATATGGTGCTAAAAGCCCAAAGTTGGTAAGCTTGCTCACAATGTGGAAAAAAGATCTGGCAAAGAACGCAAGATGCCGATGTAGATAGCTGGTTATTCTTAGTTGCCCGTGTTGCCACCCCCAACCACGCCCCCGCTGGCGGCAACTTGGAAATAGCGCAGGACAAGACCAATTTGTAGATCTCTGAGGAAGATTATGTTCGGTCAAGTACCTATATAATTAATTAGAAACACTTGTTCGGTGCATAGAGCTATATCTACATCCTATGTGTTCTTGTTAAATATTCAGACAAAGTAGAGATATGACTTATTTCATTTGGATTAAGCCAGATTACTAGCTATGGCACAAAATTGCTAATAAATCACAAACATTTTCTAGAGGCTGTCTACTCCTGGCCACTCACCAGCTGTTTTTGGGTGTGGTAAACACGTATTAAATTGCTTACGTACAAACTCATATGCCTTTGAACTTAAAAAGTGTAAGCACAGCGCGAATTTCCTTAAAGGTTCAGAATACTTTCTTTTGTCAACTCCTAAAAATCTTTTCAGAAAATCTCTATTGGTTCCTCCTACAGTATCTAAAATGTCCAACTACTAATTTTGCATCATTAACTTACACTTCAAATCACTTTACACATTTTCAAGTGTGACTACTTTTTTTCCCAATCGTCTAAGCGATTGACGCACTGGCCGTAGTTTTTTATTTGATCACCTCGCTGATTGTTTCAAACCCAGCATTTGAAGCCGCATTTTTCTCTTTCGGGGCGTATTCAAATTTGAACCGAAATCCAACACCGATGCGTCCTGAAACAATATGTATACAGGTTAAAAATAAAAGCAGGTTCTAATTTTACAACATTAAAAATATCAATTAATAAATTTTTAAACTGTATCTGTACTAATGGTCAGACTTGTTATATTAATAGAAAATGACCAAAATCAAACCATTAATAATATGTTTGGCCATATCAAAATAGTAGAAAAGGATTTGGTACCTACCCTACCCATGTTAATCCAAAACTGTAAAATAAATTTCGAAATCCCCCATAAAAATAGTTGGGTTTGTGAAAAATAAATTTAGGTTTTGGCTTGATAGGGTATGTACCTTGTAGATATAATATGTATAAGTTACTGATCTGTAAAAAAAGTTTAGGAATAGCACCACTCCTAAGAAAAGTGCCTTTTTTGTTTTTCTGAATCCACTGTTGTTCAAAATGCTTAGAACACATTCGGGTATGCTTAGTTGGCTGCCAATTCAATCGACCAGTAGCTTTAACCCAACTGTTTTCGAGTAGTTATCTCCGAAGGAAATCTGTTAAATACAGACAAACAAGCAAATGGAAAGTCTCACTTCAAAGGAATTAACTTTGTTATCTAAAATGCTCCAAATTTTATACTTAAATATGTCAATATTAATGTAACACAGAAACTAATATGTGAGTTCCCTTTCACGTAACAAATTACCTACGTATCAAGGAAAAATAGTCGTAGCGTAACTGGTATCATTATAACCCGGCAAAATGTTATACGCGTTGGCTGTATACGTGGCCATATTGTATGGCGACATTCCTAGCTTGTTAGGTTAACAATAACCTTACTACTTAGTAAATTTCATGTTTAATCCCATAATATGATTGAGAACCATAGTAGAATGATAAAATATTGCAATATAACTTGTATTTATAATTTTAAAAATAGTTTTGGAGCTTTTTATTGACACAATTTAGGTCTTACCTGTAAAAGGTTATATTTTCCTGTTTTCTAGCACTATCACTATTACAACCTAAAACGGAGCAGTGCACCATGATTTAAATGTTCAAATAGTTCACAATTACACTAATTAAAGTGTTAAATAATTACACAGTAAGCTATAATTCACACAACAAATTTCTTAAACGTATTTGTTTAGCACCAGACGCTGGTGATAAACAATCCCCACTACCAGTTTCACCTATATACGGTGACAAGGACAAAAAAAAATGATGCCATCTTCTTCTTTCCTTTGGCAATGTGTATAAGTTTATCTCTTTTCCTCATGTTTGACGGCTTTTATAGCCCATCTATTTCATTCTATATCTATGCTACTGTAGTATTATATTATCTGTGGTTGTGACTTTGGTCCAATGACTTAACAAATACATGGACCGGCCCTACCTACAGAATCAGCGTGACTACCTACAAAACTTTGGCACATAAAATGGCTACCTTTACTCGTGATGTACTCAGTATTAGTGGTGCAATATCGATAAATTTAAGTTTAAACAAATTCATCAATCCACTTATCTACGACATATCTAGGGAAATAGATCTTAGCTGAACAGCCCTCCTAGACAAGATGCATTTCGATAATCGCTAACGCAATCGCTAGTAGGAAAATATATGGGATTTGAAATAAGCCCTCGCTTAGCTTTCGAGCGCAATTGTCAAATCTCATACATTGTCCATTTAGCGATTGCGTTAGCGATTATCGAAAGACATCTTGTCTAGGGGGGCTGCACATTACGGACCTACATTGTAATAATTTGATTGAAAAGTCGTGTTTCATAAATATTTAGGCAGTTTCAAATTGTGGAACTACGCAAATTCTAAGAAAAGCTTATTAAAGATCACTATTTAACTTAAGCGGTACAAAGTTCGCCGAGTCAGCTAGTATGACTATAAAGTTACACCAATAGACGTGTATTTTCTTTGTATAAATAAGTGCGAGAAAATGTTATTGTAAAAAAATTGGAATAGTTTTTTTTGTAATAAATTATTTAAAGGAGGCGATAAGTACTTACTTTCAAGTAGGTAGGATAATTTGGGTGTAATTTAAATATTTTTTTTAGTTTTGTACGGTAAGTTACTAATCAAAGTTTATGACAAACTTGTCGTAGGAACCTTATATGTTCAATTATTATGAAAAATGGAGGTTTTAAAAAACTAAAATTAATTGACAATGATAATAATTCATCAATTATTAAGCTTTCCAATGATATTACTTTAGTCACTGCATGTGAGCTAGGCTTAGGCACGTAAGTCTGTCTGTTTAATATTATGTATCGATAGACTAATTAAATTTTCTCTTTAGGTATCTTCACTATCGCCCATTAATAATGTATGTAAATTATCAAAAATATAAAAATTCTTACACAATTAAAGAAAAATATTACTGCTGAACGCTTCTTCAAGTAAATTGGCAAATGAAATCAGAATATGAAACCTTAACTACATATTTTTCACAATTTTGTTTACTTATTTGTGAAGAGTTAATTGCTGTGTATTTTTGTTTTTTCTCGCACTGCATTGTATAATATTGCAAGAAGGCATTCTGTAGTCTTTTATTGTGATTATGGAAAATAGTCAAAATCCGAAGCAAAATTCACACGTTCGTTCGGCACTTAATATGGCGGACTGGTCACGGTAGGCAATTTTTGTGACGTCACAGAAAATACATGCCACAGACGAAACAGTATGCATCTCTTTCTACAAATGTATTTTCACTTTTGTAAGAAAGAAACAAAACGATATTTGATAGATTCATGTCAACATATCAAAGAACAGTTTAACGGGGCATCTCCATAATGTCTATCTCAATGCTTTGGTCGGATTCACGATAATCACTTTTATCGTTTTACGGACACAGAACATAAATTACTCCTAGCGGAGTTTACGGAACGCAGGGTAGATGGGTCCTCTGAGCTGCGTTCAGAACCTACGCTCGAGTGCACTCCGAGTGCACCCTGACAGCAACCGACCCGTTCAGAGCCTCGGGGTAAAAAACGCTCTGACAGGCGGTTAGTACACTCTGTGCCCGTTCAGAAGCTTTGAGTGATGCAACCAAATAACCGACTCGAGCGTAGGGTGAAAAACACTCTGACAGATTTTATGTCAAAGTCGATGTCAAAAATATGCTAATTATTTATTATTTTATTAAATAACACTACTTTGAACTCTTTTAAGCCTAATACAAGGGAAATATAGTGATTTCTATGTGTTGTAATTATTTTTAAGCAGAAAAATGGATATTGACTGTTAATTTCATAGTAAGGATTAGTAATATTTTGCCCTTTGCTTGATCTTGATCAGCAAGATACAAACTAAAAAAAAGATTGCAACCGACCCGCGGCCGTACCGCCTAACTCAAAGCGAGCACTCGCTATCGTTATCATGACATTACAACAATAGTTTTAATGTCACAGATGACATTAAAGCTATTGTTCTAATGTCAGACAACGATAGCGAGTGATCGCTATGAGTTAGGCGGTAGCCCCCCGTTCTGAACCTCGGAGCGAGTGTGAAAAACACTCTCGGTTGCATTACTCTGACCCTCAGAGCTGCGTTCAGAACCTACGCTCGAGTGCACTCCGAGTGCACTCTGACAGCAACCGACCCGTTCAGAGCCTCGGGGTAAAAAACGCTCTGACGGACGGTTAGTACACTCTGTGCCCGTTCAGAAGCTTCGAGTGATGCAACCAAACAACCAACTCGAGCGTAGGGTGAAAAACACTCTGACAGATTTTATGTCAAAGTCGATGTCAAAAATACGCAAATTATTTATTATTTTATTAAAAAACTCTACTTTGCACTCTTTTAAGTGTAATACAAGGGAAATATAGTAATTTCTATGTGTTGTAATTATTTTTAAGCAGAAAATAGGATATTGACTGTTAATTTCATAGTAAGGATTAGTAATATTTTGCCCTTTGCTTGATCTTGATCGGCAAGATACAAACTAAAAAAAAAGATAGCAACCGACCCGTTCTGAACCTCGGAGCGAGTGTGAAAATCACTCTCGGTTGCATTACTCTGACCATACTCTGACCCTCGGAACGCAACTCAGAACGCAACTCTGATACCACTTTTTGACAGCTTTCAAATTTGACATTTGGGATATTTTTTTCATGAATCAAAAAGTATTTTCAGCAGAGGCGCGTTCAGCGCCTCTGGGTGTAGTTGTCCGGTTGTTTTTTAACTCGCTCAAAGGCGTTGAACGGATTGCAGCAACCAAATCTCTTATCTCCCTCTTTCACATGATTTTTTATTTCTCTCTCTTTCTAGTAAATGACATTATAGAATATGGCCGCCAATATCATCCAATCACGTAAGAGTATTTCAGTCATAAACGTCAGAGCGTTTTACAACCATCAAATTCGATGGTTGTTCGGTTGTAACTCGCGCCGACACTCATAGGTCTTGAACGGGCCGGTTGTTTCACCCGGTTGTCACGCTCGAAGGCATTGAACGGGGTTAGAGCGAAAAGTTGTACTTCGCGCGAAGGCTCTGAACGCGACTCAGATTTAAAAAAAAAATTGAAAGATATAATATATTATGTATTAGCCAATTCTGATATAAATTATAAAAATTATTTTTGGCTGATTGATCGTCAGTTGCGCGGTCGGGTATAAATTTCGTTGAAGGAAAAATATTTATTAGTACATTAATTTGAGTAGTTTCATTTTTCATTTATGTAATTCAGTGTAAATACAGTGTAGTTACATCATTTATAGTGGTTTCATGTAAGTATTTTCTGTAAATTTGGTAATTTAAAACGAGCTAGTTTGATAGTCACTTGTTTTTCATTTGATTTGACTGCCCCATTTTCATGTAGTTATGGCGTCTACTTCTGGGGGTAAGGAACCCCCGGATATAGAAGCTGGTTGTGTCGGGAATGAAATGGAGGTTAATGAAATCCCGTCCCCTGGCGGGTTTGAGACAGTGAGGGATGATAGATCATCATCGTCCAGTGACACTGATAGTCAGGTTCTTGTTTCTTATCACGATTTCTCCTTAGCGCAGGGAAAAAAGCGAAAAGTATCTACAAAACATAAAGAGCATCAGTCAAAGAGACCGCAGCTGGACTCTTTTGATTGTGACAGTGCAGTAGATGTTGTTAAGTCACAGTTGACATCAGAAATTTCACTAGGACAGAAGGAAAGAGTAAATCCTGAGTCAGTCTTCTCAGGAATCACGGATTCATTAGTGTCACCGGACCAGTCCCCTCCACAAACAATTTCTCTACCATTTCAGCGTCCATCTGGACGCCAAGTTTATAAAGATTATGATAAAGGTCCTTATGTTGTACATATTCAGAGGATGGATGGTGAGTCATCTGCTCCCTATCTACACCCGCTCGGCCTGGATTCAGAGGTGATTGGGTCATGGCCCTGTCAGCTCTGCATCAGTATTCCTTCTATGCTACCGAGCGGGTGGGCGGGTTGCGGATAGCCTAACCTTGGTCACGTCGAGGTTACCAAGCCGAGACGAGGCTGAGGTGTCACACTTGTGATCCCGGACAAAGAAGGCTGCCCTGAAGCCCAACCCAAGGCCAGGGGTATAACCTATACCTTTCTCCCGTCCACCCCAACTATCACTCCTTCCACCACTTCCAATCTTTACCCTCTCCCTTCTCCCTCTCCTTTCATAATATCCGCTTCCCCTAATTCAAGGTGTTATGCGATCCGTGCCGATGAATGCGTGGCTGGGAGGGAGCCCAGTCGTGAACGGAGCCTGCACGGGACCAGGGCGATCCGGAGCAGTAATTAGCCCTTTCCCCGGCAAGCGGGGCTCTGCCGGGGATGACCGTATATTTCCCTAGCTACTCGTGGGACTTGAATGGACAATGAAAATGACCTTTTGAGAACTCCAGTTTCCTCTCCGAAAGGAGAACCGTTTGGCGCTGGGTCGGCTAGTTCGCCCTTCACCAAAATTGCGGAGGACTTCACAACCTTATCTGTGGACAGCGCTTCGGCAGCAGGGACACAGATGAAGTTGGTAGAAGCCCCAAGCAAACCCACTGAGGAGGTCTCAGACACACAGCCCGTGGCCGGCGCTTCGGCAGCTGATACATGGACTCTGTCAAAGACCTCTCAGAAGTCTAAGTGGAAATCGCTTAGTGGTGCGGCCCGAAAAAGGTTCAGGAAGCTCCGGGCATCGGACTTGGGCAAACAGGATGCCTTTGACCTATGCCGTAAGCCCTGGAACCAAATCGAGGCCGAACAACCTCAACTTCAGAGACCGAGGCCGCAAAAACGTGCTCGCTCTGAAGAAGAATCCCCTCAGGTCCAACCGAAAAAAACATCCCGGACGGACCAGGGCGCCGAACCGAGGCCGAGGTACAGTGCCGTAGCGGGCTCCTCTCGCGTGGGGATCCGAAATTCGGAACCCATGAGTGAGGAGCAGATGCGGCTTGTACATCGTGCTCTCCTTAAGTCCATCACCAGCAATTTTGCGGGGATGGACAAAAAGGGTTCGGGACCAAAAATTATGGGCTTCACACACAAGCCAGGCTGGGTCCTAGTCACTTACGAGGGACAGGCGACCCTGGACTGGCTTGTGGGTGTAATCCCAGACTTAAAGCCGTGGCCTGAGGCAGATCTCAGGACCATTCCTGAGTCGGAGCTGCCTAAGCCTCATGTTGGGACCACTTTTGTGCCCTCCAGCGAGGCGGAGACAACCGACGAAGCGCTGGTGTTGCTGAGGGCACAAAATGAAGGCCTCAACACAGAGCTCTGGAAGGTCCTCCACAGGAGGGACGGGGTGGGAGGGTCACTTGTGACTTTCTCACTCGACGACCCTTCTGTGGAGGCCCTCCGGGCTAACGATGGTCGGGCTACCCTCGGGTTCAAAACAGTGGTTTTCAGAATCCGAGGTGGCTCTGACACAGACACGCCTAACCGGGCGCCCGTGCGGCAGCAGGAGACCGAAGTGGCAGAGGGGAGGACTCAGGGAGCCCCCCAAGGGCACCTGAGTGAACCGCCTCCACCCAAGTCTTCTGGTGCCAGCACGGGGGCCGCGAGTGTGCCGCCTCCCACGCCTTCCACTTCTAGTGGACAGACGGCAGCGAGAGTGCCGGGGTCATGGAGGGGACTGGTTGGGAAACCCCCACCACCCTCCAACCTGCGGCCTCCGCTGAAGTCTACCAAGGGCGGAGGGAGCGGTACAAGAGGCGGGAAAACTGCGGGGAGGGGCACAAACAGTGCAGCAGGACGACCACGTCCTCCAGCCAATGTGCCACGTCCCCCCAAACAATAATGCAATGGCTACCCCAATGGTAGACAGAGCGAGAATCCTACAGGCCAACCTCCACCATGCTGCAGCTGCGTCTGCGGTGGTGGAGTGTTGCTTCGCCGGCAACAAGGTGGATATCGCTCTAATCCAAGAGCCATGGGTAGCCAATGGCAATATTCTGGGGCTGTCGTCTGCAGGTAAGATATTAGTACATACCGGTGGCCATAGACCCAGAGCCTGTATAATATTTCGAAGAGATATTAACCTTTTGCCTGTTACAGAGCTTTGCAGTGATGATCTGGTTGCAGGATATGTAAATCTCGCCGGGTGGACCGGGCCCAGAGTAATTTTGTGCTCGGCCTATCTACCGGCGAGAAACCTAACCCCACGGAGGACCTGGAACGGGCGGTGGAGTATGCGCGTCTGCATAGGGCAGAGCTCCTAGTGGGATGCGACGCCAACGCCCACCATACTGCGTGGGGGAGCACAGGCGTGAACGCTAGAGGTGGTGAGTTATTGTTTGACTTTCTTGTCGCTAATGGACTCATCACACTTAACTTAGGATGTATCCCGACCTTTGTTACACGTACCAGGCAGGAAGTACTGGACATTACCTTTGCCACAAAGAATCTCGCTAGACATATCGCTGACTGGCAGGTTAGTGACGAAAACTCCATGTCTGACCACAGACATATCCGGTTTGACATAGAAGCTGCGATTTCTTGTCAAACTGAAATATTTAGGGACCCAAGGAAGACCAACTGGGACGAATATAGGGACCAGCTTAAGTCAAACCTTGAAGTAATGCCTAAATATATTAGAACAGTAGATGGTATTGAGCTAGCAGTGGAGACTGTTACATAGGAATCAAGAAAGCCTATGAAAGTAGTTGCCCTGCGAAAAACAAAACCTCTACAACCAGAGTCCCATGGTGGAACACTAAGCTGCAGAAGCTTAGGGCAGAAACCAGAAGATTGTTTAATAGGGCTAAACAATCTAATGAATGGGACACCTACCGAAAAGCCCTAACCAGTTACAATATTGAAATTAGGAAAGCAAAGAGAGCATCCTGGAGGAAGCTGTGCGAGGAAGTACAAAGCCTGCCTCGCACGGCAAGACTCCAAAAAATGCTCTCAAAAGCTGTGCCTAATCCAGTCGGGCTACTAAGGAAGCCCGATGGAACCTTCACGTCAAGTGAAACCGACACACTGGAGTTACTAGCGGCCACCCACTTTCCTGGCTCTGTGAGCAAATCCTGCTCGCAGGGAACAATTGGCAACCTCCGCAGGCCAAATAACGAGGACTGGCGTAGAGCGGCCATAATAATAAAACCGAATCAGGTACGGTGGGCTATTGACTCCTTTAAACCATACAAATCTTGTGGAGAGGACGGCATCTTTCCCGCACAACTTAAAGAAGGAGCAAACGTCCTCACTCCCCATCTGGTCAAAATCTTCAGGGCAAGTTTGGCCTGGGGATATATTCCAGAGAGGTGGACCACAGTTCAAGTCATATTTATACCTAAGGCGGGCAAGAAGGACCGATCACAACCGAAGTCCTACAGGCCCATAAGCCTCTCATCCTTCCTTATGAAGGTCATGGAAAAGGTTATAGATATACACATTAGGGAAACAGTATTGACTGTAAACCCTATTCATCCTACCCAGCACGCTTACCGTAGAGGCAAATCAACCGAAACGGCCCTGATCAGCTTGACTGACAGGATAGAAAAAGCGCTGGAGGACAAGGAAATTGCACTATGTGCATTTTTAGATATAGAGGGCGCATTTGACAACGCACCTATAACAATGTTAGTCAGGGGATTGGAAAACAAAAATGTAGACCCGACTACAACCAGGTGGGTAGAGGCAATGCTCTCCAACAGGGGAGTTAAAATATTTCTACACAAATCATCAATTGAACTTCTGTCCACAAGAGGCTGCCCGCAGGGAGGTGTCTTGTCTCCCCTCCTGTGGACTCTTGCGGTAGACAAATTATTGTACAACATGGCTGACCCCAATTTCGACACCCAAGGATACGCAGATGACCTTGTGGTGACGGTACGAGGCTTCTGCCAAAGTACAATATCTGACATTATGCAGAAAGCCCTCAATACCATAAACAACTGGTGTAGGGAAAACAACCTCTCAGTGAATGCTGATAAAACTGTTATAATACCATTTACCAGGCGAAGACGGCTTGAAAAGCTTGTTAAGCCTCGGCTAAACGGGAAGGATGTGCAGTTCTCTACAGAGGTCAAATACCTAGGCGTCACTCTTGACCAGAAACTGACTTGGAACTCACATCTTACCAACATAATAGATAAGGCAAAAATTGCCTTAGGGGCTTGCAGTCGAATGGTTGGGACCAACTGGGGTCTAAGCCCCAGATCGGTCCTATGGCTGTACTTAACCATTGTACGCCCGATAATTACGTACGGCTCAGTGGTGTGGTACAACAAAGCCAAACAAAAAACCGCTGCAAATAGGTTAGGCAGGCTACAAAGAACTGCCTGTCTCATGGCTACAGGCGCAATTTCCACCACGCCTGGGGCAGCCCTGAATGCGCTACTGCGACTCACACCCCTGGACATGTTTATTGTCAAGGAGGCGATAGCGTGTGCGTACAGGATGAATGCCCAAGGCGGGTTCAAATGTCTGTCCCTTCGACAAAGGTCTCTATTAGACCTAGTCAATGAGACACCAATACTAAGCATGAACTCTGATATCATGCCTCCACGTTGCAATTTCAATAGAAACTACAAAGTGGAACTTCTCTCTAGGGATGACTGGCTAAACAAGCAAGTTACCTATGAGACAGGAAGCACCGTATGGTTTACCGATGGATCCAAGATGGGGTCCAAAGTGGGCTTTGGTATATATAGAGAGCAGCCACTGCACAAGTTCTCACAAAGCTTGGGCAGCTTCGCCTCCATCTTCCAAGCGGAGGTTTATGCCATCTCAGAATGTGCGGAAACCAACCTTGTAATCAACCAAGCCAACCGCACAATATACATAAACTCAGACAGTCAAGCAGCTTTACTGGCGTTGAGCAGTAACCTCGTGACCTCAAAGCTAGTGGATGACTGTATGAACCGCCTAAACACTCTGGGACACAGTAACAGAGTAATACTTAGATGGGTCCCAGGGCATGCGGGAATCACTGGCAACGAATGTGCCGATGAGCTCGCCAGGGCTGGGGCCGAAGGAACGCAATATGGTCCTGAACCATTCTGTGGTATACCCAAAAGCCTCGCCCGTCTAACGCTTGAAACCCATTACGACAACAAGTCCTACAAGGCATGGCTGCATATGCCAGGACTTAAACACTCTAAGGCACTCATAAAAGCCTATGACCGTAGTACCTGCAAACAGATCCGAGGATTAAGCAGGAACAACATACGCACTTTGGTCAGAGCCCTCACTGGACACTGTCGCCTTAATAAGCACAAGTCCATCATGGGGTTGAGTGATTGCAGAGAGTGCAGGGTCTGCCACGAGGCAGAAGAGACGCCTATGCACTTGCTCACAAACTGTGGACCACTGATGCGTAAACGCAGCCTACACCTGGGCAAACACTTACTGTTACCAGATGAGGTCAAGCACCTCTCCCCCAAGAAAATACTGCACTTTTTAGAAGATGCTGGGCTTGTGGGAGAACTGTAATAGTGGCGGTCACAATAGATCTCGTAGGTCGCAGTGACAAAACATAGCCGCTCATACTAATAAAAAAAAAAAAAAAAAATCTACACCCAGTAAATTTTGGTCGCTTTCTTTCAAAAAATAATTTTATTAATATTATTAATGGTAGTGTCCAGAGCATCGGAAGAAATAGGGTGACCCTTACATTCTCTAGTGCGGTTACAGCGAATGAATTTTTAAATAACAAGGTTGTTGTAGATAATGGTTATAAAGCATTTATTCCATCATACAGTACTATCAGGCTTGACTTGGTAAAGGGTATACCAACAGATTGGAGTGAGGAAGAAATTATTGAGAATATTAAGGTTCCAGATGGATGTGGCCCTGTGGTAAAGGTTAGGCGGCTAAATTTCAAGGTAGTGACTAACAGTATAACAACTTGGAAGCCATCTCAATCATGTGTCTGGTCGTTTGACGGACAATTTTTACCATCTAGAATTTTTATCTGCTATAATTCACTGGCTGTAGAGAAATATTATTACCCGTCAGTCCAGTGTTATAACTGTTGCCGTTTTGGACATGTTGTGTCAAATTGTAGATCAAGGCAAAGATGCTACAAATGTGGTAGTATGGATCACGGTGGGAATTCTTGTGGTGTTGAAGAGTCTAGGGCACATTGCATTTCATGTTCGGGTGTACACTTTGCCATTGACAAATCCTGCCCAGACTATGCGAGACAAAGGTCTATAAAAATTACGATGGCCGAAAAAAATATTTCTTATGGTGAAGCCTCTAAGTTGTATGGTCCTGTTGCAAAAAGTTACAGCGAGGTAGTCAAACATTCAGCTCCAGTGTCTCAATCAAATCATAATTCCACCTCTTATAAAACAAGTATACCAAATAAAGTCAAACCACGAATGTCTTCTGTTCGGGTAGGATATGATCGAACTGTTCATAACAATCTTGTACGAGACCCTCAGCTTCCCATTACAAATGGGGTAGCTCTAAATTCAAATCCGACTCTATTCTCTTCTTCCCTATCTGATATTATCCAGGCCTTAACAAGCCTTCTTAACACTTTCAGTTTACCGTCCAACGCAGCTATTATTAACAATTCTATTCCTATTCATGTACAAAATGGCCCAGGCAATCCAATGGAACTGCCAAAGTGTGCAAGCCAAAAAAACTGATTTACTCTATATTGTAAGCAAATTTTCTCCTCTTGTAGTTGCCATCTCAGAAACAAGACTTAAGCCAGGTTCCCTTTTTAGGGTTCCTGGTTATGTATGTTTTAGAGATGACAGCTCTGATGGGTATGGTGGATCTGCCTTACTCATTAGTAGCTTGTTGCCTTCATCGAAAATAAATCTAATTTCCGGTAGAAACTTTTACATTGTCTGTGTGAAAGTAAGATACATTAATTTCATTTCATTGTACATTCCCCATCCTTGGGCTGCTATTATTTCTCATTTGTGTGAAATACTTTCTAATTTGAGTGGCCCCATTATAATGATGGGTGATTTCAACATTCACCACCCAGTATGGGGCTGTGGAAAAAAGGATAGCCTTGCAGACCAAATTTTCAAGATGATGGACAATCATAAATTATGTATCCTTAATGATGGTAGTCCAACACGCCGTACCAAACCTTATGAATTGATGAGTGCAATAGATTTAACTTTTGTTTCTGCCAGCCTAGCTCCGGATACGGCGTGGCGGGTTCTCCACAGTTCATTTGGCAGCGACCATTTCCCCATTGTAATTGACCTTCCCTTTACCAAACCAATATTCAAAACTATTAAGCCCTCCATGAAGTACAAGCTTGACGACAAGTCTACCTGGAATAAATTTTCTGACCTTATGGACTCATTATGCAACTCTCTTCCTCTGCCAACCACAGATAATTTAGACACTTGCCTTAAATGCTTTGTTGATGGTATGACTGATGCTGCGGACAAAGCATTTCCTCTAAAATCTGTTATTTCAAATAAAAAGCCATCTCCGCCATGGTGGGACAATGAGTGCTCTGAAGCAATTAAAAACCGTAAGTTGGCTGAACGCTCTTATCGTAAGAACCTGACTGAAGAAAATTTTTCTGTCTTACGAAATGTTATGACCAGAACCAAAAATCTTCTTCACTCCAAAAAACGGAAGGGGTGGCAAAATTTCTGTGAGTCAATCACTCCTGAGATATGCCCTTCACTCATCTGGAAGAAAATAAAATTGTTTCGTGGCTCATTTAAGTCCCCTACAGCACATTGTCCTACAGATGCCAATTTTTCTGATAAGTTTCTGGATAAGCTGGCGCCTCCATTTGTTCCTAACTTACAGGATCTACCTTGTTTGTCCCTTTCAGATGTTGATACAATAGATCCATTTACTCTGGATGAACTGCGTTTTATCCTTCCAACTTTAAAGGATTCGTCTCCTGGATTGGATGGGTTCCCCTATTCGTTTTTGGTGAAATCTAGTGATGTTTGTTTGGAGTATTATTTAAGACTTATTAATATGTTTGTTAATGTTGGCTTTATCCCTGAAGGCTTAAAAACACAAATTGTGATTCCCATTCTAAAACCTGGTAAGGACCCTGGTAGTGTTGACAGCTATCACCCAATAGCTATGTCCTCAATACTTATCAAAGTAGCTGAACATTTGGTCAAGAATAGGTTAGAGTGGTTTGTGGAAAGTAAGGGAATTTTACCAAAATGTCAGTACGGCTTTCGCAAAGGTAAAAGCACTATCGATAGTCTTGCTTTATATATTACAGACACTAGGCTGGCCTTTTCCAGAAACGACTCTAATGTTGCAGCATTCCTTGATATATCTGCTGCTTACGATAGCGTCTGCCTACCCATTCTAAAATCAAAGTTATTTCAGCTGGGCGTGCAAAATAAAATTGTCAACTTTATCTGTAACCTCCTCTCTGGGCGTTCTGTTCATCTGCGGGTTGATGGTGTAATTACTGACTCCAGGACTCTATTTAAGGGCCTCCCACAGGGGTCTGTCTTGAGTCCCCTTTTATTTAATTTGTACACTTATGATCTTTTTAATTATGTTTCTCCCTTTTGTAGATTGCTGCAATATGCTGATGATCTAGTTCTTTTCTCATCGCACAAAGATATCAAAAAAGCTTCTGATGATATCTCACAAGGTATTATATCCCTTGTTGGGTGGTTAGACTCTAATTGTTTGTCTCTATCCCCCGAAAAAAACTCAATTGTTATATTTACTCGAAAAAGACTAAGACCTCGTATTGATATTATGGTTAGAGGAGTTAGAATCCCGGTTAGAAATGAATGTAAATTTTTAGGTGTTATCTTAGACTCAAAACTTTCTTTTGTCTCTCACCTTGAATATATTTTGACGAAATGTGAGAAAAATCTTAATATTTTGCGGTGCTTAGCGGGCATCTGGTGGGGTGCACACCCTTTCTATCTAAAGCTCTTGTACAATGCTATAATTCGAAGTGTACTTGATTACGCCTCGTTTCTTTTCGAGCCAGCTTCCAAGCAGTATCTATCAAAGATTGATTGTATTCAATCCAGAGCCTTAAGAATTATTTGTGGTGCCATGAGATCGTCTCCAATTAATTCTTTGCAGGTGGAGTGTGTCGATCCACCTCTAGATCTGAGATGGCAATTTTTGTCGGATAGGTTTTTATATCGGGCTTTTCAGTTATCTTCTCATCCCCTTTTTCCGAAATTACAATTGTTGTCTAGGTATACTTTATCTTCTGGGTATTGGCGTCATAAAAAAATTCCTTGTCTGGTCATAAGTTACCAGTACTTGCAGCATTTAAAATATCATGTCAGAAGGACATCTAAGTTCCCAGTTTATGAATTTTCATATGATGTTTTACTGTTTAAACCTTCTTTATGTCTTTCCTTAGGCTTAGTTAAGAAGGATCAGTTTGCTTATAAACAATTTCTGAGGTTGAGGGATCAGTATTGGGAGGGGTGGAACTTCCTCTACTCAGATGCTTCAAAAGAATGTGCGGCAGGTTGTGTTGGGGTGGGTGTTTATCATGAAAATAATATTGTACAAAAAATTAAATGTCCTCCTGGAACATCTACTTTCACAGGAGAGTGTAGAGGCATATTTGAAGCAATTAATTACATACTACTTTTCAAGTTAAAAAGTCAGTAATTTTCTTAAGTGTTTAAGTGTTTTAAAGTCATTAGAAGGTAATCCGTTTAAAACACGCCATAAAAATGAATTGGTTTTTAGATGTAAACATTTACTTTTACAGTGTTTTAATCTCGGCTACACAGTAACCCTTGCGTGGATCCCTGGGCACAGTGGTATTTACGGTAATGAGAAGGCAGATACTATTGCCAAAGAAGCTATAATATGTGGTGATAGAGTGCCATTTGAAATTTATCCTCCTGACCTATTAGCTTTGCCCAATGAATTCTTGAGGACTAAATGGTCTAAAAGATGGATGTATAGTAGTAAAAGTAAGGGGTATACTATGCGAGGCTCCAACTCGAGGTTCCTATAAGACCGTGGTTTTTTAGGTTTCGTGTTTGCCGAAAAATATCTTCTATAATCACTAGATTACGTCTGGGTCACTGCTGTCTGCCTGTGCATTTGAGAAAACTCAGAATTTTAAACTCATCTCTCTGTGAATGTGGTCTAGGGGAGGCAGATGCTAATCATGTGTTCTTTGTGTGTACAAAATATGATCATAGAATTTTTTTGGAAACATTGATTAAATATAAATTTCCACTTCCCACGTGCATTGAGACTATTTTATGTAAGCTGGACTCAAACTCAAACTCAAAACTCAAAAATCTTTATTCAATATAGACCTTTACAGGCACTTATTGACGTCAAAATAAAAACATAAAAATCTTCAACCAAGAATCTAATTAACTAAATTATTTAATCCTTGTATGTACACACACCCCAACCATTATTAAGATGTGTGCAAATAAAGTAAAATTAAAAAAAAAAAAAAATTGACTCTACACCTGTTCGGAAATTGGGAGAGCCTTCTCAAGAAGAACAGGCAAGAAACTCGGAAGGTCTTGTATTTTTTTTTTGTCTCCTCTTTTAAAATGCCAACATTACAATATTGTATTTCACATACATTTTTTTAAATAATATAGAAATGCCTGTCGGTGTGAGTGGAACAGTTACTCGAATGAAATTTATCCCACTATCACAAAGTGTTAACACCCTTTAAACGTCAATTATCACATTTTTTGTCAATCCCAAGCAGTTTTATCTGTCATATAATCAGACACTTTATAATATGCTTTTTTCATAAGTGCGCCCTTGATAGCGACTTTAAATTTATTCAAGTTAAGTGCTTTAATATTATTTGGGATTTTATTGTAGAAACGTACACAAAGGCCTTTGAAAGAATTATTAATTTTTTTAAGCCTAGTATTTGGTAACGCTAACATATTCTTTTGCCTAGTATTTACTGAATGAATATCACTGTTTTTACAAAACGAATGTATATTTTTATGAACATATACTATATTCTCGTAAATATATTGCGACGCGACGGTCATAATACCAATTTCTTTAAATTTTTCTCTCAAAGAGTCTCTTATTTTAAGGTTATAAATAGCACGAATAGCCCTTTTTTGCAGCACAAAAACAGTCTGAATGTCGGCAGCATTTCCCCACAGCAAAATGCCATACGACATCACACTATGAAAATAGGCAAAGTATACAAGTCTTGCTGTATCAACATCAGTCAGCTGACGTATTTTCCATACAGCGTAGGCTGCAGAACTAAGTCTCTTCGACAATTTATCAATATGTGGGCCCCACTGAAGCTTTGAATCTAAAGTAATACCAAGAAATACTACGGTATCCACAAGGTCCACATTTTTATGCTTTATGTTAACAGTGGTGTGAACCTCTTTAACATTGGGTAAAACAAATTTTATACATTTAGTTTTCCCTTCATTGAGGCACAAGTTATTCGCATTAAACCAGTAAACTATTCTTGAGATAGAACTATTTACATCGTCATAAATTTGCAATCGTCTTTTAATTTTAAACATAAGTGAAGTATCATCTGCAAATAATACAATCTCATGCCTGTCTTGTACAAAAGCAGGCAAGTCATTTATATATATTAAAAATAGAAAAGGACCAAGAATTGAACCCTGCGGAACTCCCATTTTAACCGAGGCGCCCTGGGACCTCTCCCCGTTGACGTCTACTTTCTGAATCCTCTCAGTCAAATAGGAGATGAGTAAATCCAGAACAGTGTCGCGAAATCCATAGTAGTGTAATTTCCTGATCAGGGTGTCATGATGAACGCAATCAAACGCCTTGGACAAGTCACAAAAAACGCCCAGCGCATCATGTGAGTCCTCCCAGGCCTCATATATATTTTGTATTAACTCAACACCAGCATCAGTTGTTGAGCGACCCTTTCTAAAACCAAATTGTTTACAGTGTAGAAGATTATTTCTGTTAAAAAAGCTTTGCATTTGTTCCAACATTATTTTTTCAAAGATTTTGCTAAAAGTAGGTAGCACAGAGATAGGTCTAAAATTATTGGGGTCTGATGTGCTACCAGATTTATGTAATGGAATAATTTTACTCAGTTTCATTAGATCAGGAAACACACCACAGTCAATGCAATCATTAAAAATACTAGCAAGTATTGGAGCTATTGTTTCTATTACAGATTGGGAAACATCTACAGAGTTGCCCCATAGATCCACGGTTTTCTTTTTATTCAGCGTTTTAAATGACTTTATTAAATCATTTGCACAAATATGGGCAAATTTAAATTTATCATCACAAGTGTTTGGTAAAGCGGAATGAAACACCGACTTGAGTGATTCCAATACTTATTTTATTGCACTTCACATATAAGGATTAAGTTGCACTATTTTAATTAGGTTAATCTTAGTTATAATCACAGTAATTTATTAAAACAATGTGCGAGGCTGTGCTCCGTGCACCGACACAAACGGAAGAGAGGGAGCGAGCGAGAAGGCAAGATAATGTGTGAAAGAGATGGGATTTAGTATTCAGATACTAAACATACTCGCACCTTATTTTAAAGTAAAGGCTATAATGGTAAGTATACAAACATGAGGATATTAAACAACTCTTAGTTTTAATAACAATGTAAGTACTGTAGTTCTATTAATTTAAGCTGTAGAATTTAATATTGAAAGTTTTAATTTTCTATAATTACAGTTACATTTACATTAGCAAAAGCAAGTCTTTTAGTTTACATATTTACTACATATATTTATATTTTTAGTTTGTGCAAATGCAAGGTATAATTGACAAATTAGGTTGACATTTACAATTAATAGCTTATGTAGCATTTAACATATTATGTATTCAAATAAGTAGATATTTAGATTCACTATTCCTTAGTTTTATATAATTAATAATGTTTATTAACTAAATACAATAATTAGTATTTTTTAAAGAAACAATAAAGTTTGTTTAGAACCACTTGAGTAAATTTAATTTTATAATTAGAAAAGTATTTTTTATGACTATGGTTATAACTAACACAGTTATATTTATTAAGAAAGAAACAATTAGAAAATAATGTTAATTACATAACTAGCACAAAATAACTATTATAGTTTTTAAGAACAATTAGAAAATTTTCCTTACATAACTAACACAGAATAAACCACTAGTTACACTTATTCACTTAGGAACTTATTCAATATTCGAGGAACAATTTGGTAACAAAATTAATTTATGAATAGGTCTAGAAAATTCGCCCTTAGAAGTACGAACAACAGCTGATCTAACTAAGCCATCGGATTTATTTTTATGAGTAAAAATAACTCTGCCCAGGGGCCAAAATGTGGGGGGTGTATTCTCATCTTTAATTATTATAAGATCACCAGGTTTTAAATTATCTTGTACTTGTAACCATTTATTTCTAGTCTGTAGCTCTGATAAATAATTAAAATAAAATTGTTTCCAAAATTTTTGTTTCATTTGCATTATCCTTTGGTAAATGTTAAGTCTAGATTCTTTTAAGTCTAATACACTAGGTTCAGGTAGATCAGTTAGGGCTGTACCTATAATAAAATGACCAGGAGTTAAACAATTTAAGTCATAAGGTAAGTCTGTTAGTGGATATAAGGGCCTCGAGTTGAGAATGCTTTCAATTTGAGTTAATACAGTATACAAAAATTCGTAAGTTAACTTAGAGCTAAATAAATGTTTCTTAAGTAAGGATTTTACAGATTTTATACCAGCTTCGTATATTCCACCCATGTGGCTAGCTAGAGGAACTGTAAACTTATATTCTATACAATTTAAAGTTGCATAGTCAATTATATCACTATAAGAACTTTTATTTCTAAACATGTTATACAAATCATGCAGTTCAGTTTTTGAACCTTTAAAATTAGTTCCATTATCTGTATATAAACAAGTAGGTATGCCTCTCTTAGAGACAAACCTTTTTAAGGCACAAATAAATGATTTGGATGACATATCAGTCACCAATTCAAGGTGAATGGCACGGGTAGACAGACACACAAATAAACATATGTACCCCTTTGAATACTTGCAATTTCTAACCATTGAACTTCTGATAGAAATGGCACCACTAAAATCAATGCCTACATGAGTGAAAGCACGTGTTAGGTTCACTCTAGGTGCTGGAAGACTTGCCATCTGCTGACCACAGACTTTACCATGGTATCTGATGCATCTAACACATGAGTGAATGCATTTTTTCACCTCACATCTGCCATTTATGGGCCAATATTTTAGTCTAATGTTGTATAGAGTACTTTGTATGCCTGCATGTAGTAATTTGATATGATAATGTTGTATAATTATAGATGTTATGTGATCTTTAGCAGGAAGTATAATAGGGTGAGCCTGATTGTATGGTATGTTTGAGTTTTGTATACGTCCTCCTACTCTTAGTATGTTTAAGTTATCTAAGAAAGGATTCAATTTTCTAAGCGGGCTGGACTTATATGTGTATGACTTCAACTTAAATGAGCTAATCTGTTGAGTATGATTGTCACTGACTGAATGTGTTTGTGTGTCTTGAGAGTTATTTGAATGAGCGGACTGTATTTCATGAATTTCCTTTGAAAATGAGTTATACTGACATATTCTAATTACAAAGTTATGGGCTTGTTTAAGCTCATCCATAGATAGGTATGAAGTTTGTTTATTAATTTTATTTTTTATATTATGTACAAATCTAAACAAATAGGCAGTAGACCTGATTAACCTTGTAAAGTTAGAATATCCAGAAAAATGTTCATAAAAGAAATTATAATTTATATGAATTGTTGCAGAGGTGGTAGTTAACATAGTACTCTGATTAGGCAATGTTTCTTTTATTTGACTTTGAGTATATTGAGTGTCCTCAATCAACTGTGGAGTTTGTATATTGGAATCACTCAAGTCGGTGTTTCATCCGGCTCGAAGGACCAAATTATGTTTGGTAAAGCGGAATGAAACACCGACTTGAGTGATTCCAATACTTATTTTATTGCACTTCACATATAAGGATTAAGTTGCACTATTTTAATTAGGTTAATCTTAGTTATAATCACAGTAATTTATTAAAACAATGTGCGAGGCTGTGCTCCGTGCACCGACACAAACGGAAGAGAGGGAGCGAGCGAGAAGGCAAGATAATGTGTGAAAGAGATGGGATTTAGTATTCAGATACTAAACAACAAGTTTTAACATAATCTTTTAGAATATATTCGGCTACAGTGGGGGAGGAATCCAAAGATTTTGTGATTGAAACTGGAATGTCAGTAAAGAATTTTTCAAATTCTGTAGCTACCTCAATATCTACTGTAACTTTCTTATTTTCAATATTTAAACAAAAATTGTTGTTATTAGTTTTTACTCTTCCGGTTTCATTATTAATAATGTTCCATGTCGTTTTAATTTTGTCACTACTATTTTTTATTTTAGAGCTTAAATAATTGGACTTTGCAAATTTACAAACTTTTTTAAATACTTTGGAATAAGTTTTTACATACAATTTAAATTGATCACTAGTATTTAATGAACGCTCATTGTAAAGTTCATAAAGTTTTATTCTGCTTTTGTGAATACCTGGTGTGGCCCATTCACTAAAAGCTAATCTACCATTGACTGAGATGGTTTTTGGAACAAAGATATTTTTAAATTCACAACAAAATGTGTTAAAAAAGTTTTCATACAATTTATTTGGGTCTTCGTCATAATCAATATACTTTAAATTAATACCAAGATTATTATTGAAACGCTCCAAGCGGCCAGCAGTCTTTGGTCACTCAAAAACTATTAATATAATTAGTTCTTTTATAACTAGTAACAACATTAGCATTTAAGGTGATTGGATAGTGTTGTTTCCAGATTATCTCTTTTAAAGTAATCTTAAATAAGTAAATATTGTAATTGGTATGTTCATTTCATTGTATATAGATTTCATTGTAGATTAGGCTGTAACAATATTTTTCCTTTGTTTCAGGTTGGATCGCACAGTTGAGCGCCTAATATATTTTCTGATCTTTCCGTATCTTTCTTTACCACCGTATATAATCAGCTGACGTGACGCTGGCAAAATGTTTTTTTAATAAAAAACCTTTGCCATTATAAAAATACTTACTTGCCTTATAAAAATTTTAAGTGGCTGGACTAAGTAGGTGAGGTGTCAAAATTCAGCACGAAAAATCAGTACCTTGCGTTTCATTTGTAACAATTAGCGTGGCTAAAAATGTCAACATTTCTTAAAAGGAACGCAAAACGAGGCTAATATCAGATGTTAGCCTCAGAAAGTAGCAGTGCTTTATCTGGAACGCAGGGTCTGTTTCTTGTTATCTTGTGCTTATCTTCTCCACTTTTTAATTAATTGAGCTTACATGTGGTTTACATTGTTTCTCGTAATTTTACGTCATAAAAGGTGTACACCTAGAACACTGTTTGTACAAAAGGTCGCGACAGGTATATTGTACCATTTTACTGGGCTTTGAGAAACGACGCAACGAGTGTCTGAATCCGGGATGATTTGAAGGAATTGCTACAAGAACAACTTTCATAGCTTTCGTTTGCCAAAAGTACTTTGAAAGACGATTCTTCGCAAAAATATGTCTTACGGGCGTTGCTTACCCTTCTTTGTTTACTGAGGACGAGATTTTAAGTGGAGTACTTTCTCAACATAATACTTGTAAGTCTACATTTATTAGAAAAATAGAAACAACCGTAGTTTGCCCTTGTATAAAGGTAAAAATTACTACCTACCTCTTTCATTTTAACTTAAATTAACTCTAAAAAAACCGTGTTTTCGCTACTCGACATTGGCGAATTGTCAAACCTGACAGAAGCCACTTATCGTCATTGAAGTTCTAACTAATGAAATCGTGAACGCTTTTGCTAAAGATGCAGTAGACACAGGAAGTAAAGATTTTTATCACGTGTTCGCTTTCGACCTTTCTTTCCTTGCAAGGCAGGATTTACGAGACACCTGGTCTAAACAATGGGATCAAAGTCGGAAAATAAAGGGTCGATACTATGGAGATATTCAACCGGTCATTAACCACCTAAACCATGGTTTTTCCGATATCGCGACATTGAAAAGCACTGTTCTTCGATACTATGCAGATTTAGATTTGGTCATGCATGTACTCCGCTGCATCTAAATAAATTACATATTCGAGACTCGCCCATTTGTGATTGCGGTCTGGAGGAAAATTCAACAGATCATATATTGTTTAACTGTCCTCAATATCCTGTGTCGTTGTATGAACTCCTCCTTAGCTATATTACTAGACCAACTAATATTAAGAGTTTACTCATTTTTAATGATATCAGTGTCCTAAAATTGCCATGTAAATATATATGTTCTAACTAAATCAAATTGTAACTTATTTTACCATACTAACTTAACTGGTGGTTTATGTCTGTGTTGTGATTGTCTTTACAGGTAATAATACGACGTAACCTTAGAATAATAACGCATAGAAGGATAGTCCGCTACTGAGCGCGATGATTAAAGTGAAGCAAAAATGACACCGCTGTGTGAAGTTGTTTACGCGCGACACACGCACACTACGATATGACGGGGCTGCCAGTGCGCGCCACCGAGCAGTTGTTTCGTTTCATTGTTTTCCCAAAATGAGGGAACTCATCTTGTGCTCATGTTGTTAAATGAATGTCGCAATTGTCGTACCTAATCTATGTCTTTATGTTTTTATGTAAAGACAGAAATGAAATGAAAGTTGCCAAATCTCTGTTTATATAAGTACTAAAAAGCATATATTTTAAAATGAAATAATTGTCATGTAAATAGTTAATTCCTTATTTCTAATAATGAAAGAGGTACGTACCTACCGCATATAATAATCTTCATTAATCCGTTAATTGTATTTGTTTTCTTAACAAATGTCACTTTGATAATGCTGTTAGGTATGTCCACATTGTCTTTTTTCGACTCATATCATAAAAAGTTTATTGTGTTTAAAGAATACTTACAATTTTTTTTTGTTCTCATAGAAAAGTATGTCGAATAAAATAGTTCAGAACATGACTACGCAACCCCGTCACCTGTTTTCTTTTGTGATGGCGGGGACTTCTCCCCTAGAGCCCTCCTGTTGCTACACAATGTAGGAGCTGGATTAAACTCCATATAAAAATCCGAATGTAGTATGAAAAAAAGGCAAACTCACACTTGACCATTTTTTGATAAGTCCATTATTCGTGTCTTAATTATCGGAGGAGTATGAGGGGGTCAAAAATTTCGTAATTTTTTAGCTCCGATGCACTGTTTCCGAGATATAAGCATTTTTGTTAATACTTTTCTTGAAATATAATTAAAATTAAAATCCTATCCTACTAATATTATTATGTGTATAATATTATAAATGTGAAAGTGTGGACGTTTGGATGTTTGGATGTTTAGATGTTTGGATGTTTGTTACTCAATCACGCAAAAACGGCTGAATGGATTTGCATGAAATTTGGCTTGCATGTAGCCTTTGACATGGAAAAGAACATAGGCTACCTTTTATCCCGATTCCTTAAGTAGTTCCCGAGGGAAAATGGAAAATTGTTTACGAGTTAAGCCGCGGGTAGACAGCTTTGAAATTTGGTATGCATGTCACCTATGCTATGGAAAAGGACATGTCCTTAATGATCTCTCAAATAGTTCCCTTGGGTAGATTAAAAATTGTTAACGAGCGAAGCTTTAGACCCAATTCTGAAGTCCACGCAGACGAAGTCGCGGGCAGAAGCCCCGAAGAAATGTGAAAGTGTGGATGTTTGGATATTTGGATGTTTGTTATTCAATCACGCAAAAACGGCTGAACGAATTTGGATGAAATTTGGCATGCATGTAGCCTTTGACATGGAACAAAACATAGGCTACCTTTTATCCCGATTCCTTAAGTAGTTACCCAGGGAAAATAGAAAATTGTTCAAAATTAAAGTCCACGCAGACGAAGTTGCGGGCAGAAGCTAGTTCCTTCTAAAAACAGTCGAAAATAAGTCCAGGGCTTCTTACAAAATACGGTGAAATTTTTCTAAGTGCTGCACTCCCTTTGCTACACCCTAAACTTTTTTCTTGTTTAGGATCAATATGGCTTGTATTTAAAAATCCCAATCGATTCTCTAGAAAATTCTCTAAAATCATACGCATCGCGTCTCGCTCTTCGATGCGTTGTTTTTTTTAAACTTCAAATTAAACCTATATTATAAACAGGATAAGTGTCGCCTAGATAAGTAGATACCTAAATATTTTGTGTGAGTCTATCTGGCTGGCCCCAACGAGATTTATCAACAGGTGATAGCTTTTCATAAAGACCTTATTTTGTACCTAAAGAAAATAAATGAAATATATTTTGTACCTCGCCAGTTTTTGATTAAATGACGTTTTTATAAAGTGTCCAGCCAGCGGGCCCTTTTTCAATATTATATTTTCAGATCGCCCAATAGTGCTAGGATTTAGCAACTATTATGTACCTTACAAATCGAAAAATTTCGTCCTTCTATGAGCTATACTTCAGAAGATATTTAATATTTAAACCAACGTCCAGCTAGCGGGCCCCTTTTTAAATATTACATTTTCAGATCACCCAACAGTGCTAAGAGTTAGAGACTATTATGTACCTTGCAAATCCAAAATTTCGTCCTTTTGTGAGCTATACTTCAGAAGATATTCGTTATTTAAACATTTTGGCTGGACCTTTGTTAAAATATTGCATATCTTCTGAAGTATAGCTCACAGAAGGACGAAATTTTGGATCTGTAAGGTACATAATAGTTTCTAACTCCTACCACTATTAGGTGATCTGAAAATATAATATTTAAAAAGAGGCCCGCTGTCTGGAAGTTTGTTTAAATACTGAATATCTTCTGAAGCATAGCTCACAGAAAGTCGAAATTTGTCGATTTGTAAGGTACATAATAGTTGCTAAGTCCTAGCACTATTGGGCGATCTGAAAATATAATATTGAAAAAAGGGCCCGCTGGCTGGACACTTTATAAAAACGTCATTTAATCAAAAACTGGCGAGGTACAAAATATATTTCATTTATTTTCTTTAGGTACAAAATAAGGTGGAGGAGCGGTTCCGGGCGGTGCTCAATACGAGCATCGCCTCGGGCCGTTTCCCTCAGTGCTGGAGAAGGTGGGGCGACTCTGCCTTCTGCGGAAGCCGAATCGCCCCGCCGATGCTCCGTCGGGGTACAGGCCGGTGGCGCTGCTCGACGAGGCCGGGAAGTTTTTTGAAAAAATTCTCGCTTCCCGGCTCGTTGAGCATCTGGAGGGCCCGGGACCGGACTTGGCCGAGTGCCAGTACGGTTTCCGCACCGGCCGGTCTACCGTGGACGCGGTGGCCCACCTCAAGAGGTGGACTGAGGGGGCCACGTCGACGGGGGAGGTTGTCGTTGCGGTGTCATTAGACATCCGCAACGCATTCAACAGCCTCCCCCACGAATGCATAGAGGAGGCACTGCGTTTTCATGGAGTGCCCCTCTACCTCCGCTCCCTCATCACCGATTACCTCCGCGGGAGGGAAATCGTGTATGAGGGGGCGGACGGTCGCGTCCACAGGTGGCCGATGGCGGCGGGAGTACCCCAGGGTTCCGTGCTGGGCCCTCTGCTCTGGAACCTGGGGTACAACTGGGTTCTGCGGGGCAACCTCCTGCCGAACATGGAGGTTGTCTGCTTCCCCGACGACACACTTGTCGCGGCGAAGGGGCGCACGTATGAGGAGGCGGTCCACCTGGCGTCCGTCGGCGCGACGATGGTCGTCCGGCGCATCCGCCTCCTCGGGCTGGACGTGGCCGTCGAGAAGACGACGGCCATTTCGTTCAGGCCGCCGCGTCGCCGCAGACCCCAGGCGGGGCTCCGTGTCCGAGTAGAGGGGGTGCAAGTCCAGATCGAGAGCTCGATGAAGTATCTCGGTCTGGTGCTGGACCCCCGATGGGATTTCGGGGAGCACTTTAAGCTCCTCGCCCCAAGGCTGTGTGCCGCCGCGGCAGCCGTCGGACGGATCCTCCCCAACGTGGGGGGACCAGGCGCAGCGAGCCGTCGACTTTATCAGACGGTGATAAAGTCGATGGCGCTATACGGAGCCCCGATTTGGGCGGAGCGTCTCGCCCCCCGAACGGTGGCCCTCCTGCGTAGGCCGCAGAGGGTCACTGCCACCCGGGCCGTGCGGGCCTACCGCACGGTCTCTCACGGGGCGGCCTGCGTTCTAGCGGGCGCGCCTCCGTGGGATGTCGAGGCACGCGTCCTTGCGGCCGTGCACCGACATCGGGTGGCAGCGAGGAGTCGGGGGGAGCGCCCCCTCCCGCAGGAGGTGGCGCGCACAAGGCTCCTGGCGCAGAGGGAGGCTCTCCGCCAGTGGGCCGAGACGCTCGCCCACCCAGCTGCCGGCCACTGGACGATCGAGGCCGTTCGTCCAGTGTTGGAGGAGTGGGTTGGGCGCCGGCAGGGCAGCCTCACCTACCGGATGGTGCAGATGATGACCGGGCACGGCTGCTTCGGCCATTATCTGCACCATGTCGCACGGAGGGAGGAGACGCCGCAGTGCCACCACTGCGGCGCTCCCGACGACACGGCCGGACACACCCTCTCGGAGTGCCCGGCCTGGCGACCCCAGCGCGACGCATTAGTCCTCGCGCTGGGCCTAGGTAGGGGTGCGCCCGTCGTGCTGGCCAACGTCGCACGCGAGATGCTGACCAGCGCGACGGCGTGGGAGGCTGTCGCCTCCTTCTGCGAGGAAGAGGAGAGGCAGCGGAGCGGGCGCGAGAGGTTGACCCTCTCGCCGCACCGCTCCGGCGCAGGCGTTTGGGTAGGAGGAGGCGCGCGTTCCTGGACGCGCGCCACCAACTCCCCTAAGCAAGCTGGGGATGAAATGGCCCGGCCGGCCGACAACCGGTCGGGAGACACTTTTCTACCCCTGGCCTGCCCGTCTGGGGGGTCGAATTATTGCACTTGTCGACCCCCCCGTAGAGGTAAGACCTGGCGCTTGCGTCAGGCCTACAATCCAGGGGGCGCACTCGGGGAATGGCTAACGCCGATCCCGAGTGTGTATCTACGGAGGTAGAAGTTGCTCTGGAGGGTGGTTTAGCCAGGTATGGGGTTACCCAGGTAACCCGAGTCCAATGGCATATCCTTGGGGCGGCTTTGTCAGCTTTCAGCCCCTTGTTGAATCGTAAAGAGATTCCCCCGCCTAAAAAAAAAAAAAAAAAGGTACAAAATAAGGTCTTTATGAAAAGCTATCACCTGTTGATAAATCTCGTTGGGGCCAGCCAGATAGACTCACACGATTAAATGTAGTCTGTGGTTAAATTCTATTCAGTTTCTTTCACTCACTTCCCTGCTTCCGATTGAGCTGAAAGAAGATGGCTAAATACCACTGCTAAAATTAAATACAGTATGGGCGACTGCCCTAACAATGAATAAATATTTCACCTATTAACATGTAAGTAATGCTGAATAGTTAAAACTTATTATTTTGCATGAAAAAAGTTTCAGGAACTTTTCATATAATTAATACTCTTACGTTAATAGATACGCAAAAGTTATCAACTTCATATTTGCATTTGCTAGAACGTTTTTTAGGCGTTTATGCACAGAAATCAGTAAATAGAAAAGATAGATAATAAAAAGATTTATGTCGACTGTAAATAAGCAACCAAATTATTAAAATACAGAACACTAAAATCTTGAAAAAATAATTTTAATACTCTTACTTTAAAATATGAAGTTGATAACTTTTGCGTATCTACGCAAAAGTTATCAACTTCATATTTGCTAGAACGTTTTTTAGGCGTTTATGCACAGAAATCAACAAATTGAAAAGATAGATATTAAAAAGATTTATATCGGTTAAAAATTGATTGTCTCATTCAAGTTCCGTTCAAGTAAATAACTTATATTTAACAATTTTTTTCATAACACTTCTATGATATTTTTAAACACGTAATAAATTATTAAATAATATAAGGATATTACGAGCTACTAAGAAATATTTATTCATGGTAATGGCAGTCGTTTAGCTATCTCCTTCCTGAGTCATGTATACAAGCTGTTCTCGAGAGCTGTCACGAATGGCCTTGCTAGGAGGCTCGACGAGTTCCAGCCTCCAGAACAAGCCGGGTTTCGAAAAGGCTATAGCAGTATAGGCCGTAGACCAAATCCATACTGTTCGGCAAATTGTACAAAAACACAGGAGTACAATCGGCCGCTGTATATGGCATTTGTGGACTGCGAGAAAGCCTTCCACTATAGAAGCCTGGGCGGTTCTGGACAGCCTGCAGCGATGACGAATCGATTCGCGATAAATCGAGGTGTTAAGCTGTCTGTATGTCGCCGCTACGATGGCCGTCCAGATCCAGGATAGAAAGACAAATCCGATCGAGTTGCGTCGTGGAGTGCGATAGGGTGATGTCATATCGCCCAAGCTTTTTACAAATGCGCTCGAGGATGTCTTCAAGACACTGGACTGGTCAGGATCGGGGATCAACGTAAACGGTGAGTACATCTCGCTACCTAACGATTTGCCGATGACATCGTCGTCGTCGCAGAGTCGCCGGAACAGCTTAGCGGAATTCTGCATGACCTAAATGAACCCTCGGGGCGGGTAGGCCTCGGTATGAACTTGGATAAAACCAAGGTCATGTTTGATAAACATTTTGTGCTGGGGCCGCTCTGCATCGACGGTTTGGTACTCGAAGATGTGCAGGAGTATGTCTATCTGTGACAAGTTATCAAATTGGGTAGACACAACTTTGAGAAAGAAGCCAATCGCAGAATTCAGTTGGGATGGGCAGCATTTCGCAAGCTACGTCGAGTCTTTTCATCGTCTATACCGCAGTGCCTAAAGTCAAAGGTCTATGTTCTGTGCGTCCTACCTATCATGACTTACGGTGCAGAAATGTAGACACTCACAGTGGGGCTAGTCCACAAATTCAAAGTCGCTAAGTGTGCTATGGAGCGAGGTATGTTAAGAGTTTCTTTGAATTCTTTGAGTTCGGGGATGGCCTGGATGCGGAAGGTGGAGAACAGAGTGTTGTGGAGCAGACTGGGAAAGGCCTATATCCGCAGTGGACTGCGATAGGCTGATTGACTAATTCACTTCTTTACTATGGAAAATTGAAAAAATTTTGTGATCCGGTCAACAATCGGGACATTTTGCGTTCTGATCATGGTTAAAACGGGACGTGTCCATATAGGTATCTCTCAAAATCGCGACGTCCCGCTCAAATCAGGACACCTGGTAACCCTAGTTAAAAACTTAGTTATATTTTTATTCTTAATAGGTACAGCGGAAAAGTCATTTAATAACACAAGCATTTAAGAACAGACCAATTTAGTTTCAATTAAAAGTGCAATGCATACGTGGCAAAAAGTTAATGGACTGATTATGAGTATTTATGAGCAATAAATAATGTTTAAAATAAATACGGATCAAAAAAAATCTTCGTTGTTTTATTTATAGTCTATTTTTGAAATAAGAATAGTTTTAATTACATAATAATCATCATTTACAAATTCAAAATATTGTTTATAAACGATAAAGTTAAAAATGTTGAAAAAATCCGAAAAATTCGAATAATCCGGATTTGCAGGTGAACATAATTTTAAAATCCAGATTTGAACAAAACAAGTAAGTATCGTTAAGATTACTTTGTGTGTCTTTTAGAGATTGCGTATTGGTAAGTTTTACATGATGATGGTGCCCAAAGTAGACTCCACCACGTCGGCGTTTCACCGAATAATGATGCTGAATTTCATAACCGACTACCAAGCTCCTAGAAAATTGGTATTACTTACCTTGGATCCGTTCGGTCTCCGTATGTAGCCGGTGGACTTCCTGAGCTAGCTCGAAGGAAGTCGCGGCTCCTGAAGGGCTGCTGTCTGACCGAACCGGATGGTACACTTGCCTATTAGGCCACCAATACCCGAACTCATTAACGGACACAAAAACTTTGGTACACTATTCACCGACACTAAAACTTGGCGGAACCTCGCACCAACAATCACTTGGTGCGCCGCGCAATACTATTTTGTTATATATTTCTCGAAACGAAAACTCACCGCCCGGTGGTCTAACCTATTTCAACGTCATTCCGTATTCGACTCGACTGACATGTTACATCATTACATGCGGCCGGCCGCCACAGGCTCTCACTGCACAGACTATAATGCAGTGTTGCCACTCGCTCATCCTCGAGCGTAAACACTTGTGTTTTTTTACCATGTCTAAATGAAGTAGACAGACGTTATTAAAACTAACTGAAATTTGTAAGCTATATAAAATGAAGATGGCATAAATAAGTTGTGTTTTGAATTTATGATTAACTTGTTATTAATCTAGGATATAAGAGATATCAGTAGTAAATTATACTAATTTAAAAAAATCTTGAACATAAATATTTATATAGACTTTTTCTTGTCTATGCGCCTGCCGTTTTAAAAATATTTAGGCTATTTGAGTGATAAACAAAAGGACACATAAAAACAATTAACACTTGTTAACAAAATGATTAAAGTTCATTTGCAAGTGTTTTTATAATTGTTTCAACAGTAGGTAAATAATGAAGTAATTTAATAACAAATTATCAGTCCAACCTAATAAACATAGATTTGCTTTTATACGCTCTATGTTACTACCACAATAACACCTTATTTTGCATATATTTTTCCTAATTGTGATTCAAACAAATAGGCGTATGTGGCTTTTATTAAAAACTACACGTGTGTTATAAGTAGATTAGTCTTACCAGTAGGTATATGAGTTAAGCCTAGAAAGACACGTGTTCCAAATTTCAACCTTATAGAATCAATCAGTTTTGTATTATTCACATTTTTGTCTCCTGTAAAATCGTACTTTTGTCTATACGCCCATCTGTTATGAAGCCCTCGTATAGTTCTTATATCGGGATCACATGTGACATCAAGAAGTACATATTGTATTAAAGGTTATAACATCTATTCCACAGTACCTCACCCAGATGGCAGGCAGAGCCCACGCAGGAAGCACTAATTATAAAATCAGACTTAAATCACTCGCCTCTGGAAACTTTTTCTACACCATTTCTTCAATCTACTTACATCAATAAGACTGGAGGACTGCGCTGGCTCTATTACTCTTTCCGCAGTGTACTGTCCTCCCAGATACAAAATCACTGAAAACATGTTTTCACAACTCTTCCATTCCATTGGAAATCGGTTCATTACAGGGGGTGAATGGAACGCGAAATATACATTCTGGGGCATTTGCCAACCTTAAATATAAATACTTACTTACCTCTTTACGCCTTTTTTGAAGTTCTGAACTTCTTTTGAAATTCGATTAGTAAAAAAATGTATGAGCAAATTCTTAACTAATTTTACACTTTTACTCAAGTTTTGATGGATTTTGACTGAAAATAGTTATTATGAACAAGTTTACTACTTACTGATGGAAATAAATTCTTTCTTTAACTACACTTGACAACTGGCTTCTTGTTTTACAGGTAATTATAGCATAAGAAGGCATTTTTTATTACCTATTTATAACGAAGCGCTTCACGATACAGTCCCTGTAGTTGTCCGCGAGCGATTAAGCAACGCATTCGCGTTGGGGGCCACAACTATGAGCATTTCCTCATAGTTGTAGCTAGCGTGCCCCGCCTACATAGCCCTTCTAACCTCTTTCTGTGTTCTGTGGCGCTAATCGTGTCGTATTAGAAATGCCGAAAGGCACGGACCTGAAAAAAAGAATTTGCAAGGGTCGCAAATCAAAAGTAGATCTTGAGGATCAAAAACAAACGTTTTGTAAATATACTGAGAAAAAAACTACAAAATCTTAACATAAAAAGTAGTGACATATTTTTTTCAACTATTTCCCAAGAATTTGAAGTCCCCGTTAGCCTTGTTCATGTCACTAAAACGTGCCTAATCATCAATAATTTTTGAAAATAACCAATCCTCTAATAACCACAAAACATTTAGTGAAAGCGACAATATTAAAAGTGTAAGTAGCATTTGTAGTTCAAAATATAAAAGCGACGATGTTGAAGAGGAAAAGAATAAAAAGCTGGTAGTTCGCGGGCACAGCTGGTACAGCGTTAGATTTTGACGTGTATAAGAGCTTGTAAAGGCCTTAGCCTAGAGCCACCCATGACCGAAGTTCAGCCATTGGCGATGGTAGGCTCAAGCCTTTACAGGTACTGACTGAACCAAACTTTCATTCTTGGCCAAATCACGAGGTAAGCGCGGAACTTGCGACTACACTCTGCTGAGCGCAGTTCTCGACTCTGCAAAATTTTCACTCCATCTTCTTCCGATGTGTACTTCTCTCCTTTTCTGGGACGACTCTCTGAATCACAACGTCTCGACGAAGGTACGAGCTCCGTGCCTCAACTACTTCGTTAAACGGACGTCTAGGCTACCTTTTGTAGCGAAAGCAAGGGCAGTTACAAAAAAAAATTTTTCATTACTGACTAGTTACTAAAAATTACTAAAATGGAAATATTTTTCTTCTCTGATAACTAGTTATGAAACAGTGAACAAGAAAGTCTCTTTTAGAAGCTGTTTATCTCACACTAATTTCAATTTTTTATTATACCTACTTGAAAATTGGCAGAAAGTTAGTGGGCGTTCGCTAAGAACGGATTTTGCGACTAGGCCGGATTATGAAAGTCTAAGGGCTCTAGTAAGTTTGTATGAAAATACTTATTTTTTTGTGCTACATACTTTAAAATTGGCAGGAAAGTAGTTAATAGTTAGTAAATCGCTAAAACGGATTTTGCGACACGGCCGGATTAAAGAGGTCTAAGCACTCTCGCAAGTTTAGAGTTAATGAGAAGTAAGATGAAATTTCGCATGGAGGTAGTTAATCGTTAGTAAGCGTCTCTACTAAGAACGGATTTTGCGGCATGCCGGATTAAGAAGATCTAAGGACTCTTGTAAGTTGAAAGTTCTTCATTTTTTGCAACAAACTTGAAATTTGGCAGAGGTAGTAGTTGTTCGCTCAATATGAATTTTGCAACAGTGGCGGATTAAGGAGGTGTGAGAGCTCTCGCAAGTTTGTATGAAAGTCCTTCATTTTTTTGCGAGAAACTTGTTTTGGTAGGGAAGTAGGTAGTTAGTAGACGTTCGCTTAGACAGATTTTGCGACAGGGCCGGATTAAGGAGGTCTAAGGGCTCTAGCAAGTTTGTATGAAAGTACTAAATTTTTTGTGCAACAATTTTTTTTTTATTTGAGGTAAGAACAGATTTTACGACAGGGCCGGATTATAGGAATATAATCGCTTTCGCATCCCTATGAATTTTAGTTGCTTTGTGTGATAGGCATTTTTCTGTTAACTGAAATATTATGTAACATCATTAAACTTTATAGTACTTATCTTCATTACTACGCGGACGAAGTCGCGGGCAACAGCTAGTTAGTTAATAAATGACAGTTATGAGGTAAAAAACAAATAACAGTTTCCCTTGATTTTCTGGGATTCCATCACCAAATTCCAACTTTGGAGACAAAGGGACCAAACGGAAAGTACCTACTTATACCCTCTCATACAATTCGTTTAATAAATGACAGAGTTATGATGAGGTAAGAAACGTAAAAAAAGAACATAATCGAAATGATAAACTCCTCCTTTTTGTGAAGTCGGTTAAGAAATAAATTATACACTGCAACTCGCAATTGAAAAGTGCGTTAAAGTTGCTTTTAAAATAATTTTATTAAAGCGTTCCTTATAAGGCGCATAGTAGGGTCAATCATAAAAAAGATATGTTATTATTCAATGCATTTTTTAGAGGATGGTCTTTTTAATTTTTTGATAAATTAATAAAAACTTGGTTAAACGGTGACCCAAACATGCCTCGATTTTAAAACTTTAAACATTGACATCAATGGGGCAAACCATAGATTCATACCTTCAATCTTCAAGAATTTAGCTTGTTCTGAGCCTTCAATATAATTTATTTTTCTATACTAAAGGTATATATAAATTATATAATAGTAATAAAAATTTTAGCTAGCATGTTCTGTTCCCATCTGTAGACGCACGCACAGCCGTAACCGCTAATGGTAGAAACGTAAAAGTTGGACAGTTGTTTTAATTCAATATGTGGACGCACACTAAGACGGGATTTAAAAAAAATAACCCTAAAGAAATGAAATAGGGGTTGCAAGTTTGTATGGAAAAATCTTTTAATTAGCAACGATTTTGATAAAACTTAAGATTCATGCTCTTAATAATATTTCATTGAACACGTGTTTCATGGTTTATTGGAATTCGCCCCCTTAGGGTGCAAAATAGGGGTGGAAAGTTTCTATGGAAAATATTTAAAATCTGCTCGAATTTCTACGAAATTTATTATCCGGGCTTAAATAGGCTACAAAATTATTTTTCCTACGGGAAATTAAATATAAAATTCCCACGGGAAAACAATAATAACGTGGGCGAAGCCGCCAGCGGATAGCTAGTAATTATTTATTATCTGTAAATAAAGACGACTTTGGCTTAACAAACTTCAATAGTTAAAGATTTCGTCGGGGCTGGTGAGAGCTCGGGGTCTCGGTGGCCGAGAGGTCTAGGCGTCAACACGGTATGTTGGAGATGATCTTAATTTTATGAAGCTACAATCAACTAGTGAACCAAGGGCTATTTCTTTTTCCTGTAATACACCCTAGGTGAACCATATAGGTGGACCACGGGCAATAACCCGTCAGGATTGAGAAGCCACATAAAGTGCTTCATATGTTTAACCGACCTCAAAAAAGAATGTTCTACGAGTAGTATGTTCGACTCATTGATTTACTACGTTTGGTAGTAAATCAATGGTTCGACTCATTGATTTACAATAGTAAATCAATGGTTCGACTGTATCTATTTTGTTATGTAATGTTAACCGATTACTCGGCCATTTGTGGGCCGATTTTTAAAAATTATTTTTGTAATCGAAAGAGTATACTCCCGAGGTGGTTCCATTGTCACCAAGTCATGATCTGATGATGGGATCCCAGAAAAGTCGAGGGAAACCTTTAAATTTAATAGGCAAGTGCAACGTGTTTCATGTTTTTTCTAAAGATATTCAGGTTTTTGCGTCTCTTAGTCGTCATTTCATGTTACTGAGCTGATAATGGAAGGTTTCTTGTAATTCGGGAATAATGCTTTCAATACTGATTAGGGTAAAAGAAGTTTTATTTTAAGTTATTATGGTGTTTGTTTTGGCTCAAATTATAATACGCAAACACCTAGATACGCGGCAGCGTGTCGAGCCAAGTTCAAAGAAAACCGGCCAAGTGCGTGTCGGGTCACGCGCAGTGTAGGGTTCCGTAGTTGTAAATGCCAACTTTGAGTTTACACTCACACCTCACAACACGTTGCTATTAAATTAGGCATTTTTATTATTATTAAAGCTGTAATGAATTTATATTTCCTTAACTTCACGTGGTTCGTAAATTTATATTCAGGACTAATTTTCAATGAAATTTTACTTTCCCGAGTACGTTTGGTTACGTACTACGTAACCAACCAATGGTTGGTTGGTTAAGTTGGTCGTCTATAACTTTTTAGTTTGTACTTAGTACTCAACTCTGATAGTTTTCCTTTAAACTTTGTTATATACTACTGTTGTAATTTTTTTACGTGTCCATATATAACCGTTTAGCAGATAGAGAGGAGGGACACTTACCTCTAACAAAAATTTGCACGGCAATTTGAAACGGATCGCGAAATTGAAAAATGGTGTTCTGAATCTTACATTATTTTTAAAGTCCTATTCAATAATACCCCACACGATGGGTTAGTCGAGAAAAAAAAATTACTCCCAATTTACTTGTATGGGAGCTCCTTTTGAAGCTTGCTTAGAATCCAACATTTCATAAATGAATCTCAATCCGTTATTGATATACTTATTTACGTTCAAAAACCGCCATTTTTATGACTTAAATCACTAAGTAATCAAAAACCTGACCCATTTCCAGATGACCTAGAAACTTAATATTTGACATCAAGGTAGATAGACTAAATAAATTGAAAAATAAAATCAATAAAAAACGATTTCGTCTAGGGCGGGATTTGAACCGGTATTTGTCTACAACATACCCCACCCGTGATGACATTTTTTTATTGCTTTTATTAATTTTTCAATTATTTTGTATTTTTAAAGAAAATGCAACGTTTCATAGTATATACGAGTATTATAGAGTCTGTAGATGTAGATAGCTCTTTCATTTTCGTTATTTTTTTTTACATCAATCTTTTTAGTGAATTTAATACCAGCTTACCGAAGTAACTTGAAAGTATGCAACTGAGGGTCAAAGTTGCCCATTGTTTTTTAAAAATAGCCTGCTCTACTAACTATTATATAATCTGTGCCTCTACATCAAGGCTCATTCATTCCCATCATCATCACTCCCGCTGATGATCAACTCGGCTCATGACTACCAGATGCAAATACTTGAATAGCTTCAGAAAAAAAACATAACATACGCTGAACGTGGCTATAAAGTTTAAGGATTTTCTTCGATTTTCCTAAGATCCCATCACCAGATCCTGACTTTGGTGACGATGGGGCCAATCGGGAATCATTACCTTTTAAACAAAAAATAATTTTCCAAATCGGTTAATAAATGACAGTAATAAATGTAAGAAACATAATAAAATACAGTCGAATTGAGAACGCTTTTCTGAAGTCTTTTAAAAATACTGTCCAGTATAATGAAGGATTAGCTTTCCGCTCGCGGCTTCGCCCGCGTTATTATTATTTTCCCGTGGGAATTTTATATTTTATATTTTTTAGCCTATATAAAATACTGTTATTTATATTTATCAGCTCGGATAATAAATTTCAGATATTGGAGCAGATTTTAAATATTTCCCATATAAATTTTCAACCCCTATTTTGCACCCTAAGGGGGTGAATTCCAATATTCAAATTCAAATTCAAAAATCTTTATTCAACATAGGCCTTTACAGGCACTTATTGACGTCAAAACAACGCAAAACAATCTAATTTAAAGAAATCATATTAACCTTGTATGTGCATACATCCTGAATATATTCAAGATGTCTGCAAATACAAGTAGAAATGAAAAAAAAAAAAAGTTGACTCTACACCTGTTCGGAAATTGGGAGAGCCTTCTCGAGAAGAACAGGCAAGAAACTCGAAAGGTCAAAATTTTTTATCTCCTCTTTTAAATCGACATTTACAATTTTGGTTTTGTTACAGAGTCGTCAATTGGAAGCTGACCTCAAAGCAAAAGTTTGAGCTCAACTTCCATTACAAGAAGAGATGTGGTAATTCACATTATATAAGCTATCTCTGAGAGAAGTGCGTGAACTTAGCTTATAAATTGCTCTCACTGAATGTTTCTTTGAAACAAAACGCAGCACATTGTTAAATATTAGAAATGAGAGTTCAAACCCAAGCTTTTTTGTCCGTCATGTAATCAGAAACTTTATAATCTGCTTTTTTAATAAGTACATCTTTGATTGCAACTTTAAATTTGTTTAAACTAAGTTCTTGTATACAACTTGGTATTTTATTGTAGAAACGTATACACAGGCCTCTAAAAGAATTATTGATTTTTTGGAGCCTGGTATTTGGTAAAGCTAACATGTTCCTTTGTCTAGTATTAACTGAATGAATATCACTATTTTTACAAAACAAATGAATATTTTTACGAACATATATTAGATTCTCATAAATATATTGCGACGCTACTGTCATAAAACCAATTTCTTTAAACTTTTCTCGCAAAGAATCTCTCATTTTAAGGTTATAGATAGCTCGAATAGCCCTTTTCTGCAGCACAAAAACGATCTGAATGTCGGCAGCATTTCCCCACAACAAAATGCCATATGACATCAAACTATGAAAGTAAGAAAAATATATAAGTCTTGCTGTATCAACATCAGTCAACTGACGTATTTTCCATACAGCGTGAGCTGCAGAACTAAGTCTCTTTGACAATTTATCTATATGTGGGCCCCATTGCAGCTTAGAATCAAGTGTGATCCCAAGAAATACTGTGGTGTCCACAAGGTCAACACCTATATCCTTTATTTTTACAGTGGTGTGAACCTCTTTCACATTGGGTAAAACAAATTTTATACATTTTGTTTTCCCTTCATTAAGTGACAGGTTGTTTACATTAAACCAATGAACAATTCTTGAGATAGAATTATTTACATCTTCATTCATTTGCAATCCTCTTTTAATTTTAAATAAAAGTGAAGTATCATCTGCAAATAATACTATCCCATGCCTGTCCTGTACAAAATCAGGGAGGTCATTGACATATATAAGAAAAAGAAAACGGACCAAGAATCGAACCCTGCGGTACTCCCATTTTAACTGCGGAACCTTGAGACCTTTTTCATTGACGTCTACTTTTTGAATCCTTCCACTTAGATAAGAGAGTAGAAGATCCAGTGCAGTATCACGAAACCCATAGTGGTGTAATTTTCTGATCAAGGTTTCGTGATAAACGCAATCAAATGCCTTAGACAAATCACAAAAAATGCCTAACGCATCGTGTGAGTCTTCCCAGGCTTCAAATATATGTTGTATTAACTCAACACCAGCATCGGTTGTTGAGCGACCCCTCCTAAAACCGAATTGTTTACAGTGTAGAAGATTATTCCTATTAAAATAACTTTGCATTTGCTCCAACATTATTTTTTCAAAAATTTTGCTAAAAGTAGATAGCACAGAGATAGGTCTAAAATTACTGGGGTCTGATGTACTACCAGATGATGAATAAATCATGAAACACGTATTTAATGAAATGTTTTTAAAGCATGAATTTCTAATTTTATCAAAATTGTTGCTAATTCAAAGAATTTTCCATACAAACTTACAACCCCTATTTTATCCCTTTAGGGTTAAATTTTTTTTTATCCCTCCTTAGTGTGCGTCCACATATTGAATTAAAACAACTGTCCAACTTTTACGTTTCTACCATTAGCGGTTACGGCTGTGCGTGCGTCTACAGATGGGAACTTCTCCTTTTACATATAAGTACAGATACATATACAAATTGTTAACTACTAAATAATAAGTATGTGTTTATAAAGAACTTTACATTTTCTTTAAAAATTCTAAATAAATTGAAAAATGAATAAAATCAATAAAGAATAAAATTAGTTTTGGGCGGGGTATGTTGGAGACGCGGATTCAAATCCCGCCCAAGACGAAATTTTTCTATATTTATTTCATTCATTTTTCAATTTATTTAGTCTACCTTGCTGCCAAATATCAAGTTTCTAGGACACGGTAATAGTATATACTATTACCGTGCCTTAGGCAAGTTTGCAAAGAAAAAACCTGCCTGCATATGTATATCGCGTGACAATGCATCATTTTGATGACACAGATCTGATATACTGCTGCCCCCGTAGCACGTCCACCAAAACACGATATGATAAAGCGATTTATCGCGGTGAACCGTCAAAATACAACGAAACCCTATTGTATTTTGACAGTTCACCGCGATAAACCGCTTTATCATATCGCGTTTTGGTGGACGTGCTAGGGGGGCTGGAACTGGAAGGTGGCTACAGGAACTCCGCAATTAAACGACATAACCCCATCGAGTTTGGGCTCGTTTAATTCGTATTGATGAGGACTAAAAGCTTGTAATTAAAAAAGTTTTTTTAAATATTTTTTTCTGCTATACACACACATATTAATAAAATTACTCCTGTCGCGGGTTTTCTGAAATAAATTTCATTTCTGAAATAAGCAGTACCTTCGTGCATTTAGTCTTCTGTGTTGTATGTTTAATAGTTATGCATGCATAAACTATTAAAAAATAAATGTCATAGTTGTTACAATATTACTTATTATATGTCTTATCTACCTGTAGATAGTTACCACTCAGTGATTGCATTATATCAATTTAAATTAAAGTTCAAGTCCGATAAGTGTAGTCTATTATGTTTCGAAAAAAAGTGAAGAGCCGCCAAGATATCTCGAATAAGTGAAAAACATTTACAAAGGCTTTACAATGCAGGCTCCCAGGAGTGTGGCTATTTCCGTATGGTAAGCGGCAGTTTGCTGAATGTCAATCGTCGTAGCCTTGCTTAACGCTTGTTTCGGGTACGAATTGTAACGGTGAAAGGCAGTGATCGGTGGGGGAACTTAGGCCGGGGCGAGACCGGCGGGCCAGTGCAACTCAAGCGCAGATCTGATACATTCGCGCGCACACTCGTGACTCGACTTTTGCTTTCAACCCGCGAGTTTCAAAACTGTGACGGTGTATTCCTTTACTATGAACAAGTGAGTGCTGTGCAGCAAAATGTTTCTTGTGTTATTGTGCGTGATCGCGCCGACAATAGCCCAAGGTGAGTGTAACAAAGCTGGCGAATAACAAGAAATGCCTTCTGGCTCCTAACCTCCGCTTTAGGTTACGCCACTAATTGCGAAACTGGTCAATTTATATAATGTTATGCACTAGGAACAATTATCTGCTATTATTTTATGTTGCTGCATGGAATCTTGCGTCACGGTTCTGGTCAACGCTGTTGTGAACATTAACTAATCACCTTTAAATGTAAATACGTATTGCCCTTGATTAGATAACTCAAAATCTATTGCGATCATTTTCAATTGAGATCACCAAAGCGTTATCCATCACTGGCTTAAAAAAGTCAGTCGGCACAGTTTTGGGTTGACGCCGCAATGACTCAAAAGCGATCGAGATTTTTTTGTCAATAAACCTGATTTTATTACTGAAAATATATAGCAGATACTTGATCTTTTCCGTATTAAAAATGGTAACCACCTAATATTGTAAGTATATTTATTTATTTGTTATATACCAAGGTATAGGTATGTAGGTATACCTACAATAAAAAGAATGTTAATTGCATAAACTAAAATTTTTGACAACGAATGGCGATTGCAGTATTCAACTTTTAGGAAACCTAGTTTCTAAACAAAATAACTTTTGCTATAATTGCTTTTTCCTTGTTTCTTTTTAGTACTTAATACGAAAGCTCTTGGCCTTCATGTCGCCTGATTTCACCTGATAGTAAGTGACGATAAGAATGAATATTGAGCGAGCTTTACTTGGACTCCTTAACAACTGAGCAACTGACTATTTTACCTCTACTCGGAAGACAATAGCTGTTATTATGGCGAACAACTTAGGTTCGATGGTAATAGCTAACCAGGCAAGAACAGAAACCCTACCACCAAATAAACGAAGCTGAAAAACTTTTGCCCCACGGGGAATTAAACTTGGATTTCTAGACCAATATCGGGTGGTCCAAATCACTTCACTAAGGAGGCGGTTTTAAGTCTGTTGCGATATCTGGGCCCGAAGAGAGATTATCAAGCGAACTATTCTAGGGAAGTTTCTTTGTATCAAAGGCGGTTACTCGTGGTTAATTAGAACGCGGTGAATGTTTTTAGCTTTTGTCGATCGTAAGGCTGAGTGCACATATTGCGACACCGAGCCCCTTAATGTTACGGGTGGAATTCTGCCACTAGGTAGGTACCTACTTTACCCATGGCGCGAACATGCTCATACTTACGAAAAATATTCTGATGTAGCCAGTATATTTTATCCAAAAGTATAAGAAATAATGTCGATTTTTTAAATATGTTTAGAAAACAACGAGTCATCAATGGAGACGCTGCTTGCTATTTATCTTGCAGTACCCTTAATCGGCACATGTTCTGGTATTATAATAATAACTTTATTAATAATTTACACGTCATATAAGCAATAAATAAATAAATTAAACGTTGAATTTCTTTCTTTCTTCTTCATAATAGCCCAAGTATTTAGGACTAGGTCAGTTCACGAAATATATATTCATTCACGTTTAATCATCATCATAGCTTATACATGTCCCAACCGAGGGGCTCGAGCCCAGTGCGGTGGGGCTAGCACGCAGGAGAATCGAAAATCGAATGGAAATCCGAATCGAGGAGTTTGTATGGCAATTTTATTAGTTCTGCTACTCACCGCCGTGGCGCTAATAAAATTGCCATACAAACTCCTCGATTCGGATTTCGATTCGATTTTCGATTCTCCTGCGTGCTAGCCCCACAGGTTGGATAACTTCACACACACCTTAGAATTTCTTCGCAGATGTACGAGTATGTAGATTGCCTCACGACGAAAAACACATTGGCTTGGCACATGGCAGGATCAAACCCTGCACCTCTGGTTAGAAGGCCAGTGCCGAGTCCACAGTCCTTTCGACGACGACGTGATGACATTGTTTAATGCATTGCAGTAATTATGTATGTAGGTAGGTACTCGTAGTATGATTATTATGTAGAGCTTCAACTGTCAGATGTTGCTTCACCAGATTACTGTAATATTTCATTATTTGATGCCAGGATCATAAATGAAAACATGGCATTACACTTTGATTAAATTTTTGGAATTCAGGATCCTTTGCCAGGAAGTCTATTCTGTAAAATCATCAACATGATAGTTTGAAATTAAAGTGATATCTAGGCTTTTTTACATTAATTATAGACATCCTTTCGGTTTCTGTTTATTTTTCATTCTACAGTAATTGTTGTGTTGTAGAATGTTTTATGAGTTCTTCATACTGAAAACTGGAAGAAGAAACACAATATTTTCGTTATATTGTGAACGGGCCCGGTCTTAAGCAAACCACTTCGAAATCTTCGATTTATGTCGAAATTTCCCAATTTAGATAATCAGTAGAGCCCTGGCGAAGTGGCGATCAGCACCTCTTTCTATGTTCTGTGATCAGCACTATACGAGTGGCCGCAACATTTCCCCCTGCATTGCTATTTGTACGTACTTATAATAGTGACAACATCTGATAGACAATCGGGTTAGTCTTACTTGGTTTACACTATTGACGAAAGTCGGATAGAATATAAAGGTGTGGAAATATTGGTGCGAAATGTTTTTAAGGTCTAGGTAGGTCAATAGATCAGAGGCGTATATACCCAGCTTTATTTTTTAGGCTATAAGCATGAAACTTTTTGTTTCGAAACTACTTAGTGTTGTAGGTATTTTAACGGGACTTATTTTAAACTTCTGCCGTCTGCTGTATCTATAGTCTGATTTGTCTTTGCTGCGAGAATATTTTCCCGCACTAAAAAAGCATTCTCACAGCTTGTCTATAAAACGAAAAAAATATGTGGAACTGCGGGCGGATACATGGTAATGTGCAATATATAGACATTTTTATGAAAACCTAACAAAATATCACACTCTCCAATTTGATTTTATAAAATGAAAGTAATTAGAAAATCGGTCAAGCTGTACGTATTAAGTATGTCCGATATACTTGAAATTTGATATGATGCAGAGCTTAATCAACATAGCAGTTTTTTGGTCTTTTCAGATAAGAACATTCCAATCATAAGGCCAATTGTAATTTTTATTATTACCTATTAATCTCACCGAATTTATTATATGTCATCTTTATGATACTTCTTATACCGTTAGATTTTTTATTTATTATATTTGTTACATTTAGGAGAAGGATTTGACTAAAAAGATAGAAAAAAAATTTGTTACAAAAATAAACAGACTTCAAAAACACTAAAAAGTCATAAATAATATAAGAATACAAACAACATCACAGTTTTATATTAAAGTCGGTGCAAGCTTAGAGCATATAAAGTTCCAAGCCTGAAAGTCCTTCCTGAAAAGTCTTTAAAAATATAAGAACAATTAAGTAATGTAAGTATCTTAGTTAAAGATTGGCACCAACTTCAATATAAAACTGTGATGTAGTTTGTATTCTTATATTATTTATGACATTTTGGTGTTTTTGAAGTCGGTTTTATTTTTGTAAAAAAATATTTTACAGCGGTATAATCTGGAATCGGTCTCACTTTCGGTGTTGAGAATGTCGTGAAATATCTCTGTGGCGATCGTTCGCGTGATCGCTTTCACTCATCCTTAGATGTGTGCGTTCCGTCGCTCGGCCCCGTGTGTGGAACCGGCTGCCAACGTTCCACTGAACGATATCTTGTACCGGTTCACAGAAACACCACAGCTACATGAAAAGCTTTTCATGAATTCACACTAAAACTTAAACATTTCGATGTCTGAGCAGCCATTAGGTAATTATGCACTTACTTGTTTTGACATATAAAAAACGGTTTAAACCGGAGGGAGACTGTACCAAGGTCATCTGCTTGGGAACCTCCGTCTTACCTATTTCTGCCACCGGAGAGAGACTGTATCAGGGTCGCCTGCTTGGGTACTGGTGTGACTGTCAGGAAAAAAATTCTTCTGTGTCACACTGGTGTGACAGAATGGTGTGACAGGGAGAAAGCACCCCTCCGTCCTACCTATTTCTGCCGGAAAGCAGCAGTATTTGCATTGCTGTGTTCCGGTTGAGGGGTAAGACATGGCAGTGATATGACTGGGTACCGTGACTTTACATCTTAAGTTGACACCTACACTGTTGTTCTTGTGGGGGTTGCAGATTTGCTGCGAATCTCACAAGAACCACATGTTACTATAGGTGACTGTTACCACTTACTGTATCAGGTAGGCAGTATGCTTGTTTGCCAATTAAGTTGTATAAAAAAAATAAAGATCATGAGGGTGAAAATAATGTATTATATTAAAAGCTAAACTATAATATGGTAGGTTCTAAATTCGTGGGGCGCGTGAATTTCTATCAAAAGTCAATGATATTTTTACATATTTACTCAGGTACCGCTATGCTCACGATTTTATTTTTCCGACAGATCAATGCCCTAGACTTTGATTATAATATACTTGTAAATAATCAAAGGCCCTATATTGATGCTGAGAGTGGTGTGATGACTTGCCTTAGGCACCTTCCTTATTATTTTTTGCTTTCTTATACATAATCTACGTCATCATTATCTTTCTTTTCAATGAAATCGTTTAACTTAATAAAAATCCCCTTTTTATTTCGGTATCACTAGTGACGGTATCAAAAGTTACCTAACCATAAGAATAACTAAGTTATTGTTATGACCTAACACGTTTGTATTCGTTAATTTAAGGTTAAAATTCCAAAAAACAGTCAAATTCCTTTCTTCGTTAGGAACTTTCGTAAACTAGTTTGGAGAATATATCTGTCAAACTATTTTCAGTTGAAGGAATATTCGAATCGAAGAGAACCGTGGCAGGAAACATGCGAAATTTCGTTTTTCGTAGAAATATAATAGACCCCCAGATATATCAAATGAGATACAAAATCGAAAAAATTTTGGTATTGCCTCGTTACTTTTAATTATATAATTGATAATCTCTATAAATAAAAATCAATGTATTACTATGTTTGTTTGTCCTCTATGCGTTCCGAAACCATTCATCAGATTGTAATGAAACTTTGGTAGGGTGTTATGGGGACACCCGTGAGGGTTCCAAGCAAAAAAAAAAGGATTTACGTGGCATTGCAACGCACAAAGACATTATAAGAGTAGACCAACAATGCAAACGAAATGTATGAAGTCCCCTTCAACCAATTTTGATATGATAATAGCTAAATAAATAAGCATAATTAAGAGTCATCGGTAATAAATAATGTTACAATGTGATTTAGTTTTTATTACTGTTCGTTTTTTACACTACAAAACGAAGTTATTTGGGCATGTTTAAGTATTTTTATAACTTGACGCGCGCTCGACAGTCGAATGCAGTACAAATACAGTATGGTAGCGGCCGCTTGACCGCTGTTGTGGTTGAAGGGGGTTTCTTAGAGGCCGCGCGTATTGTCGGTCTATCTCTTATAATGTCTTTGGCAACGCATGCCGGGTACAGCTAGTATAACATAAAGTTTAAAGTTAATATAAAATGTTGACCAAATTGCGAAATACTAAATTCTTTTTATTTTTGAAAAAAGAAGTGTTTTAACTATTCTTAAAAAATGTTTTAACAATTTATATTAAGTAAGTACTGTAGTCTTTTTAATCTATATACCAGTTTTTATAAAACTGCCCGCAAACATGTTTATTTATTAATTTAACATTTTGATTCAATAGTAAAAGTTACTAAGGTAACTTTTGAATTAAGCTATATATCGTGAGTTTTGAGAGTTTATTAGATAATAAATTAAATACGATTGTAAGACTATAAAAATATGATTTTTACACTTGTCAATGTAATTTTTTGTGTCGGTAAAAAATAGGGACAGTTGTAGACTGTACAAATTTTGATTCTATCAGTTAGAGAAAGCATCAGTGGCGCTGTGGACTCGGCACTAGCCTTATGGGGTTCGATCCTACCATGTTAGTACCTACGTGGTTTTCGTTTTTTGAATTTCATAGCTACATTTGTCCGACACTACTACGACGAAGGAAATCATCGTGAGGCAACCTGCATACATCTGCGAAGAAATTCAAAGGTATATGTAAAGTCGGCCAATCCACTTTGGGCCAGCGTGGTTGACAAGGCCTAATCTCCCTCGAGCTTGAGCGACCAAGCTCGAGCCCCTCAGTGGGGACATATGAATAGTGGTGATGAAGTACGTAGGACTTACGTAGTAAGGTATAAGCACTATTTTTGGCCACAAGGTTCAAGGTATTAACCTTAAACTTCAACGTTTATTTCTGTCACGAAAGTAAAAAATTTAGAAAATCTAGAGGAAAGACTATTTACTTTCCCTTTTATAATTTATGTGGTGATTTTTAATTTAGTGTTTCCGAATTGGGTGATATCACGTTTTGTTAAATTGTCGTATCTGTTGTGGTTTGTCGAGTTGGTTACGACTTGACGTCATAACGAACTGGACAAACCAGTGTGTGGCGACCAATCTGCATTAGATTGCTATAAGTACTAGTTCTACAGTGGTTTTGTTAATAGATAGCTCGTTAGTCTCTGTGATACTGTTTCACACTAATTTTACAGACATGTAAGAGATATAAGTAGTAGGTACGACTTTTCTGGATAAATTTTAAAAGAACTTTAACCAGTTCTTACAATGATCGCTTTTAGCGAGATTTAAAACAATATTGAAACAGAGACACCGTTCTTGCTGCGTATAGCGCCATCCCGCTATATTGTGATTTTTTTAACTACATCTAAAAGCAAAAGCAGACCATTTATAATATTCAATGACTAGCTGTGTCCGCGAACTTCGTCATATAATTTTTTCCCGTTTTTGCAACATTTTTCATTGACGCTCAGCTCCTATTAAGGTAAAAATTTTCACGGGGGATGTACGAGTAGATTATGAGTCGGAGGCGTGAACCAAAAAATTATTCCTGAATTTTTATACCTAAGTAGTGATGAAACGGGGAGTGGATGTTTGTATGTAACTTGGTAATTTTTCGACTTAAATATGTGGAAATTAGTATGTCGGCTCTTGATCACGTTTAAAAGGTAAAATTTTAACCCCTTCGGCGGTAAAAATGTAGATGACAGTTGTTAAAGCAAAATGGCAACATTTAACATTGTAACTATGTGCATTTGTAATTATCCTCATAAGTACTCAGAAAGATAGACAGTAGTACCTACTCTTTTTGTAATTCCCTACACATTACAAAGTAGTAGAATGTTTGTATGGAACTTCGTTTTGGACTTAGTATTATGAAAATTGACACGGTAGTATCAATTCATTTCTTTTGAAATTATACATATCCCTCAGGGGATTCAAATGACAAGAAAGGCTTTTTTAATTTAAACGTTATGGGAGTTGGTTATAGGCTTCTGACTATCGAGAAAGATACAATGTGGTATTATTTTGAGGGTTAAACGAGGGATGAAACTTACAAATTTGTTACTTTGTATCTAGGTTTTATGAACATGTGACTACAATATTATTTGGTATTTTTTTAAAATAAAATATGCATTATATAATTATATAATCGAGCTTTGCATTCCTATACCGGGTGTAACTGAACACCCCAATAACATTTAAGGGGCATATAAGTTAGATACTAAATGGACCTTCGGTGCTTGTCTGAGACCTGGAACCCCAATACTTTCGGAGTTATTTCATTTTAAACTGAAAGCAAAAACTTTCAAGTGACAACCATAATCAGCTCTTAACACAAAAGAAATTTAATCACAAAATGACACGTGACAGACGTGAGCGTAGTATTCCTCCTATGCTTGCGTAGGGCTGTCGGCACTTAATACCAAAAAATAATTTATTTAGTTTGTATGACGTGAGCGTAGTATTCCTCGTACGCTTACGTAGGGTTGTCAGCACTTAATACCAAAAAATAATTTATTTAGTTTGTATGGGAAAAAAAGTAGGTTTGTTAGCCCTAATATTTTTCCTACAGAATCTTTACTACTGATGGATACATACCCTTAAATGTTATTGGGGTGTTCAGTTACACCCTATATACTTTGTCAAAAACGGGTAGTCAACGCAGGGCTAGCTACTGCTGGAAGCTAGGTATTTAATATGTAAACATTTTATATTGCATTTATGTAATGTTGTTTTCGTTTTAAATTTCACTTACGAGTACATTATCTCCGGGGCCGCAACTATGTATTACGGTGGCTGCAGCGGCGCACTATGGGAAGTTTGGCTCATTTTTTTCGTATTATAAATCTATTTCTGCTTTGTTTTTCGAGATATTTACAGGATACTCTTGAATAGGTACCTATATGTATTATGCTTTTAAATGATAATACTTTGATCCCGTGCGTGACCACGAATGAAAAGAGTTCGAAACCAAATATAATACGCGAGTAACTCCGGAAAGATTTTTTTATTAATATATGTAGCACTTATAGTATCCACTCGTCCAAATAAAAGACAGTATTATATATTATCATAAATTATTTCGTTCAGTCAGCTCGTTTGTATTTTCTATTCTATTATTTTTAAACTTTTCCAGTAGGTAATCCTACTATCATATTAGGAAGTACGATGTGTTTGTAACTGCCACGGGGTCTAATGGTTGAGTTCTGTTCGGTTTGGTTGGTAGTAAGGCTTCTGTGAGCCCGCCTGGGTAGCTACCACCGGCTTACCATATAACAATGTTAATAGTATTGTTATGTTGCGACAATTAGCGGTAATATAGCCAGTTCCTATGTTGTTAAGTAGTCCATGGTGGACTCCTTGACAACATAGGAACTGGCTGAAACATCGATGTCGTGTTCCGATATTTTATATCGAATACTTATATCGATATATATTTAAGTGGACACCCCTAAGTCCACCATCAGATGAAATGAAGGCCAAGAGCTTCCCTGTTATGTGTAAAAAAAGTTCACATAATAATTTTGAGATGCTCTTATCAATAAAATAAAATAAAATATCGATAATTTTTTAAGAAACATTTGATTGTAATTGCATTGCGCTAGTTCCGAAGTAGATATTATTATGACCTTTATGTTATGGCTCATTATCTTTCTGATTGCACATACAAGCAACAACGCTCTCTGACCATAAGAACGCAATACATACTTAATAGGTTTTTCTTCTTATTATCTTTTTTATCTTTTATCAGATCTTAAGTTTCTCGTTTTTGTCTTAAGCAGTTGGATACTTTTTTGCATATGCTAGAAAACCATATTTTGCATATCTATTAGTAAAATATACGTGTTTGAAAATGTATGAGATACGTACGAGTACCTAAGTACCTATTGTTTTTAACACATTTTTATCCCTGGTTTGCATAAATGATCCAAATAAATTTAAATATTATAACCATAAACTGCTTTGCTTGGTGATTTTTACATGCTCATTTACTTTTAGTTTATGTTACCTATCTTTTACGATAAGCTTAAGAAAGCTCGGGGATTTATTGAGCATTTATTTTAAAACTATAAGGTCTTCGCTTCGACACATGTTGCGGAAAACGGCCGGAGACTTGATGACCTTCAAGCATTCACCGCGATTAAGCCGATTCCTTTTATGGAGGCTTCGATAAATTACAATCTACATTAAATAGGGAGCTTAGTGCATTAGAAAATTTAAAGATTTGCTCTACATTAGAAAATCTTCATACGAATCATGACTCCATTCGTTTTTTAAGTGATTTGCAAGACTCTCCTTTAATGATTCGTAGTCGTACAAACTACACGCGTATGAAGTCGCGGGAACAAGCTAGTCAGCTATATAAACTAATCCGATTGCCTGTGGGAATTTAAATAATATGTTTTGTTTCACAAAACCAAAATGATACCTATACTTACTTAGTTATACATATTTTCAGCTATGTTGCATAAGAGAAGGTTCCTGCAAATGTGTTTTGGTTTTTGTGATAATCTTTTGTGTTTAAATTCAATTAGAAAGTGTTATGCAGTGATCGCTAAATATAAGTGATTTTTATTTAAGAATTGTCAAGAAATATAATTACAAAAGTGTATTAACAATAATTAATTATACTTAACCAATATAGAAGGCAAAGGCGGTGTAACATTAAAAATGACTTAACAGTGTCATACTCGTACAATCATGTGATAAAAGTAGATCTAAATAAAAAAATTGAGGAGGAAGGTGCTGAAAAGTGATCGCTAAATATTCGCGAATTTTAAGTATTACAAGCACTCGTACCTATTGACAAAATTAAGAAATGAGCTTAAAGATAATGCAACGTTTTTTTATTTGTAGTTTTATGTATAAGTAAAACTTATATAACTTATAGGCAGGTAGAGATTGCGGCACAAAGTGCAAAACCTTACAACTTTTTCTCTAACTCTAATAAGTAAAAATTCAAAATATACAATACACATGTGGATGCTGGGTATCTATTCATCTAAACGCCGCCGCGCCGCAAGTATCCTAAGCGCATAACTTTAACGTATCCTAAGCGCATAACTTTAGCGCTCTTTTGACGTCAAATTCGGCAAAGAAAAATTGACACGTTTGGTTTTCATACAGATGGAGAAATTGACGATGTCTACTTGAATAATATATATATATATCTGTGATTAATATCATAATATTAAAAATGTAAAATTAGGCAGTAAGTGCATTATAGTTTCTCGATAATTTCCATAAAATGTAAGTACCTAATCGTAACTTTGAACATAGTAAGTAATAACCAACATTAGCTGGCATTTTACAAGCCTAGTTTATAACCATAACTTCAAGTTGAATTTGCCAAAAGATATACGTTCTAACACATCGATAACTTCTATCACCGTTAATTTTTGTGGCTTTAAAGAAATCCACTAATTCTGTCAGACTTGCTTGACCTACTCTGACGGTATCGATGTTGAGTAACGGTGCGTCCCATGTTGTTAACACTTGTTCATTTGATTGAGACCTGTCGGAATTTGGGTATTTCACTGTATAAGGTGTATGAAAATGAAAAATGATTTTTTGTATCAAAGCCTACATTATTTTGTGAAACATAGAATCCGCCTGTAGAGTAACATTTAATTATATATCTATATCATATATAAATAAATGTTATACATATACATCTTTGGTTTCTATCTTTGTTTGTTGTTTGGTGATGTTTTCTTTATTTTAATTTTGTTTCTTATTTTTCATATTGCATAAGTAGGATATAAAAATATCATTTTAAAATAATATAAATGAAAATTAAAATTATATAAAATAACCAGTCTCAATGACTGGTTATTTTATATAATTTTCATTTTCATTTTCACATAGATTCCTATTTGTGATGTAGTACCTATGTAAATATTTTGATATTTTCATTTGCACTAAGTAAAATTCAATTAACGGCAGGCTTAATCGTCTGTAAAATATAGAGCTCAAAAATTCAATAAATATACCCCTTAAATATAATTTCGAGAAGTCATTAATTCACCGAAATATTTTGACGGATATAGTAGGTAGGTATTGCACTGAACTGTGTCGCAATAGATTAATAAAATTAGGCGATGTTTTTGCAACGATATCTTTTTGTTGTGGTGAAACCAACGGAAAGGTTAAGGCTTTTTTGATCACAGTTGGTAGACAATTCTATTATTGTTGATTAATACATACCTTCGCGATAAATAATCAACGTAAATTTTTCTAAAAACAAATATATTAAGTTTTTTGCAGTATGTAATTAAGCGCAACGTTCTAAGTGATTGTCAAAACCGACACTAAAGACTTCTAAATTATTTTTTTATATTCTAATGTTACACAAAAAATTAATTAATATCAACAATGATTATTACTGAAATCGCATGATAAGCAATATTTAATTCTATCACTAAGATTTTAATATTTTGATAGTATTTTATTGATTTCTGGCATAGGTCCCTAATGTCAAAACAGCCTTATATCTATTACGACTAGAGCTGTGCCCGCGAACTACGTTTCGCCTTGAAAGACTTTAACGCGTTTGGTCGTAGCGTAAATAGCCTTCCTTGAGAAATGGACTAACCAACACCAAAATATTTTTTTAAATTCTGACCAGAGATTAGAGCGTTCAACAAATCAAACAAACAAACAAACTCATCCGCTTTATAATATAAAAAATAATATAATTCTGCTTTCGAATTCAACACTTCACAAGTAATTGCATTCAAATTAATTAGTTTTTCGTTGCTAAACCAACTAAAATGTTTGCTATATTTAATTAAGATGTTTTAAATTGCTATGCCAATCGCCTGGTAATTAAAGAAAAACAATACTGTAAAAATATATGTTCTGCACAATGACTTCTAGTAAAGGCTCGTGGTTCAACTAGTTAACAAAGCAGTTAGACCACTGCTTCTTCCTCTTCATGGCCATAATTGGCTAGATGACAAACTCATTTTTTTTGCTTTAATAGAAGCTCATTCATCTAATAAACAGAAAGAAAAAATCGGTTTTCGAATAACTATAAAACCAACCAAGATATAAGGTATTAAAGATTTTTCTCCATCTCTTTCTAGCAAAACGGCATTTTACATGGAGTTTATATGGCCGTACTCAACGATGACGTCACGGTTGATGTCGGATCTCTCTGTCTAATCGCTTCAAAATTAACAGCTTAAAATGCTTGTATCTTATGTATTTCTAAGCCGATTTTAATTCTAATTTCACATGATTGCATCTCTTTCTGCGCTTTTTTAATATTTTATGTCGAGATGTGAAAATTAGAATTCAGTCATCTGGGATGATGACTGAATTCTAATTTTTGACGATTAAGTACAGAAGCGGCGGCTCATTTAGCAATTCCTGTAGGTATATTATAAAACAAAGTCCCCCAACATTTTAATTATTATTTATTTATTTGTTGTTACAGACAATGTTACATAAAACTTAATCTAATAATCTTAAAGAATGATTTTTTTTATAATGCTTGTAAAGTACAATTAAAGAGATTTGAAGCATTAACAAAGCAATTAAGTTCGTAAAGAATATAATATTATTGTAAATATCCATAGAGAAAATCATTCACTACTCATGACAAAATAAATTTAAAATAAACTTACATTATAAAATACTTAAATTATTAATAATGCATTTATGATAAACTCTTATTACATTGTATCATATTAGTTTTTTTAGAATAGTGACCGAACGGATCACTGATTAAGTTAATATTCGTTATTTGTAATTTTTTTCGAAACTATAATTGATTATATTTTTTATTGGTATCGATTCGTAAGACAATTGGGATGCTGACTGAATTCAAATGTTCACGTCTCGTCATAAAAAATTAAAATATCGTAGAAAAAGATGCAATCATGTGAAATTAGAATTAAAATCGGTTTAGAAATACATTAGATACAAGCATTTTATGCTGTTAATTTGGAAGCAATTTACCAGAGAGATCCGACATCAACCGTGATGTCATTGTTGAGTACGGCCATATAAACTCCATGTAAATTGCCGTTTTGCTAGAAAGAGATGGAAAAAAGTATTTAATACCTTATATCTTGGTTGTATTTATAGTTATTCGAAAACCGATTTTATCTTTCTGTTTATTATATGAATGAGCTTCTATTAAAGCAATTATTTTTTAATTCATCTAGCCTATTCCACTGAAAGTATTCGTACTTCCGGGGGAGCTTTATTTATTGAGTGAGGTTTTTAGTCTAAACTATATAAATAAAGTTGTTATATAAGTAGAAAAAAAAATGCAATCAAGTTGTAGAAAAAAAAGTTTCAATGGCTTTCGTAAACCAAACCTCAAAAGATACTTTTAAACGATGTATCTACTACAGATTTGTAGTTTTCTAAAATCCCAAAGAAAATACTGCGATAAATCTATGTGATAGTTAACTTACAATAACAATTTCTTTCAATAAAACTTTAATTAAAATTATCTTATACTTGCGACACAATGTTACATTATTCAGTACAAGCTGGTGCAAAACATGTAGGCATATTGTGCTCTGCTACCCGTGCGAAGTTGGGGCGGGTCGCTTTATGCAATAAGTCTAGTCTATTTTTACACGCTTTTTAGGGTTCCGTAGTAAACAAGGAACCCTTACAGTTTCACCATGTCTGTCTGTCTGTCTGTCTGTCTGTCCGCGCTTTTACTCAGACACTATTAGTACTAGAAAGCTGTAATTTGGTATGGGTATGTATATTAATCATGCGAAAAAAGTGGTAAGTTTAAAAAAAAAAAAAATTTTTTTTAGAGTAGCTCCCACGTTAGTAAAGTGGGAGTAATTTTTTTTTCTCAACTAACCCATCGTATGGGATATTGTTGAAAAGGTCTTTAAAAAATAATGTAAGGTTCAGAACACCATTTTTCGATTTAGGGATCCGTTTCAAATTGCAAATTTTTGTTAGAATTAAGCGTCTCCCTCCCCCCCCCCCCCCTCTATCTGGTAAACGGTTATATATGGACACGTGAAAAAATTACAACAGTAGTATATATAACGAAGTTTAAAGGAAAACTATCAGAGTTAAGTAGGTACTGAGTATACACTAAACAGTTATTTATAGACGACTAACTTATAAAATGTACTCGGAAAAGTAAAATTTCATTGAAAATTAGTACTAAATATAAATTTACCACCCACGTGAAGTTAAGGAAATAAAAAATTATTGCAGCTTTAATAATAATAATAATAATGCCTAATTTAATAGCAACGTATTTAGTAATGTCTTAGTGTGAACTCAAAGTTGGCATTTGCAACTACGGAACCCTACACTGCGCGTGGCCCGACACGCACTTGGTCGGTTTTATTTCTACTTGTTGAGAAGTTGGCTCCCATTACTTCGCTCGCTGAATAAACCACGAACTTTACCAAAGCGGAGAGGAGTCGAACGGTGAAAATGTATTTTCAAAAACAATAAAATTTCTCTTTATAAACGAAATGTGTAAATAAAGAAAATATATTCAACATAGGCCTTTACAGGTACTTATTGACGTCAAAACAAAGCAAAATATTCGAATTTGAAGGCAACTTAATATTAACCTGGTTTATTAATATTATACTAATATTATAAAACCAAAGAATTTGGTTAATTTTTTTGTTTGAACGCGCTAATTTCAGAAAATACTGAATCAAAATAAATATTTTTGTGTTGGATAGTCTATTTATCGAGGAAGGCTATAAGAGCTGAGCATCAATGAAAAATGTTGCAAAAACGGGAAAAAAATATATGGCGAAACGAAGTTCGGGCTCAGCTAGTCTTGAATATACTCAAATGTCTGCAAATACAAGTAGGAATGAAAAAAAAAGGTTTCTTGCCTGTTCTACTCAAGAAAGCTCTCCCAATTTCCGAACAGGATGTAGAGCCAACTTATTTTTACTTGTATTTACATACATTTTAATGTGCTTGGGGTGTATGTACAGCCGGATTTAAAATTAGATAACCGTTTTAGTATCATGTCTCACTAACTTTTAACAATTAGGTGTAACCATACTAAATAAAAGGAATAGTTGGTGTGACATGGTACTAAATCTCCTAGAAATGCTTATCTACTTTTGAAGCCGGCTGTACATACAAGGTTTAAATAATTCATAGCTTATCTTGATGTGTTGCAATTTTTAGTTAATTTATTAGTTAATTAGATTCTTGTAATTTGTTTGACGTCAATAAGGTCTATATTCTATAGACCTATACAGGGTATAAGTGACGGTGTCCCATTCCTTTTTAACAGTGAGTTCAGACCATGAACCTAAATTGAAAATCATTGAAATTTTCTCCCGGAAAATTCATAAATTTTCCGTTTTTTTTTTATTTTTTCTAAATATTCTGGTGTAATATAACTTAGTTAACGTTTGCAAATCATATTTTGTCAAAAAACCACAATAACTAATAATTGCGCGGAATCAGCTGTTTGGGTCATCAAATCAGGTGTTCTGTCTTGTTTTGACATATGACAGCCGACAAGTGCGAAAACAAGACAAAACACAGAGTAACTAATCCTAGGATGATCCAAGGAGTAAATTTTTTATTAATAAGGTCGTAAATGTTTATGAAGAAGCGTTTCAGTCAAACGCTTTGGATAGGTCGAAAAAAAACTCCAATTACATCCTGCTTGCCCACCCAAGCATCAAAAATTTGTGAAGTGATGTTCCAGCGTCAGTAGTGGATTTTCCTTTGGGGAAGCCAAATTGTTTGCCATGTAGTAATTTGTTTGTTAATAAATATCTTAATATCAATTATATGATTACAATTAAATGATTTTTTCAAAAATTTTACTTAATATAATGTGTACATATTGAAATAGGTCTGAAGTTAGAGGGATGTTTTTTATCTCCCGGTTTAAACAAAGGTATTAATTTGCTGTATTTCATTAGATCTGGAAATATGGCCTCATCAACACAAGTAAGTATCAAACATTAGCGCTAACTGAGGAGTTATTTCATTTATAATAGACTGAGTAATGCGAGTCGAGATGCCTCACAAATCTTCCGTCTTTTCCTTGCTAAGCAAACGAAAAGTTTTTAAGACACTGATACCTATCATTTGCAATATATACATATATATACACATATAAAAACATACATATGTATGTATGTGTGTATATGTATGTATATATTGCATGGGTCTATGTGTTGTATGTATATGTAAAGTAAATGTTTTATAATACCTTAGAGTGTTGTACATAATTCCGCATTTTATAATTTCACAATATCTATATAGAGGTTGGCTGAAAGAGATCTCTTAAAGAGACAAACTTGCCTTTGTACATCTTATGAAATACAATATAATGTCTCCCGTATTTATGTTGTGTACAATAAAGAGGAATATCAACATGGCTAAATTTCGAAGTTTCGTTGCACTTATCTACACTATACTCCAGGAGGGTAACCACCACATTGGAATAAGAATTTGTATTACTCGTTGTCTTTGACTATTAAGGCCAACATACTTACGCACTTGTACTCCTTATCACAACTGTTTGCAAAACTATTAGAGACAAAGAGTCCTCGAATTCACAAATAGTCTAAGGAGTCCGAGCCCCGAGGAAACTAGGTCAGCATTAAAATGCTTTGTTTGGAGAGCTCCAAAAACGACCATAATTATATTTTCTGTTCGTAAAGATTTGATCTTAAACATTTTATCCTACTCGTGCAAATAAAATACAGTAGTTATAAGTATTCCACCAACTCATTTTTATTATTAATTTATATTCTTTTATTTGTTTATTTATATTTTTAATGTATGTATTCTTTGTATTTTAACTTCATCGTTTGCTTCTATTTCGATTAAATCACAAGTTTTTTTGGTAATTTAATCTAAAACTAAAGTTTAACCATATTTCTGTAATTTTTCGTACAAACTCCTGTTACTTATATTTCTTCTTTGCAAAATATAAAAGCTTCACGATGATAACTTAAAAAGCGTTATGTTATGCTTCGTGTCCGTAATCTGTAAAATTAAACCAACTCTTCGCAAAACAACATGTTATACTCATTTCAAAACGCTGTTATCGTCACAGCGCAATAATTTTAAACTTTTTTATAATGTCTTGTTACTTTTTTAAAAAAAGATATCATCTTGCTTTAAAGATATTTTGAAACTTTCGTGATATACTTACTAAAGTTTTACGGCCTTACAAATAAAAAACTTATACCTCGGAATAACCTCGGAATAGTTATTCCGTGTTTTGTCTTATTTTGACATATTACATCTGACATGTACTAAAACAAGACAAAACACAGAATAAATTATTCCGAGGATTATCCTCGGTATAAGTTTTTATTTGTAAGGCCATTAATATATAAAAAATACAAAAAAAAAATACCTTGACAGATGGATGACAGATCTAATTAGTTATTTTTTATACAAAAAACGTTATATTACTTCATAGCTTTTCTTTAGGATTTACCCAATTATTTTTTTCTTTCAAACAACACCTATTTGAAAGCGAACAAAAAAAAATTCAAATAGCTCAAGCCGTTTTGAGATTTAGCGAGACTAACAACAGGCGTTTCGTTTTTATATATAAAGAAGATATAACAGTATACTGTGATAAAAATTTCAAACATATTTTCAAATTTTATAACATATGCCATTTAATTGATTCTGAAAATCATTCATAAAAGTATAAACCATAAAATACTTTCTCATATCAGTTACTTAATCATATCAGATATAGTTAAACAATATCATAATCGTGTATTATTTCCATGCAGTCATAAAAAGACTGTATGAAGAATTAAAAGTGAAATGAAGTTGAAAATTAGATCTACCAATCAAAACATTTATTGTATAATCATCAAAGACAATTATACTAATGCCATATTAACGATTACAAATGCTACTGTATGCTGCTACAAACAACTTTGAACTTCCAAGTTCAAGTTGAAGTATCATATCTCTGTTTGGAAATTAAGTCCTTATTCACTGAGCTTAAGAAGTGTTTTCACTAAGTACACCAGCAAATTCCAATCTAAACTGCGTTGGAGGAAGATGCACGGAATCTATTCACTAGACGTTTTTGGCGAGTTCGTAGGCAGGTCATTAATTTTATACTATAAAGATAGATGTTGTTTGTTTGTTTTTTTTAATTTTTCTGTTTCTTACTTTAAAATCTAAACAAAATATATTTGTAAATAATTATTTTGAATATGTAATTTTATCATGTTACTTTTAAACTATTAAATAACGAACAATGAATTATTATGCAAGTTAAATAGTGTAGATTGTCATTATGCGTAGTGAGATATTGATCTAATTGGGACGTCTTCTCTTCAGTCCTCGTCGTGTGACGGTTGGGTGACATTTGTTTTATTTTTTTTACATCAGGGTATTGTTTTAATTGCGCTATACTTTTAAAATTGTTTGTCAATGTAATGTAGTATTAGTAGACAAAAGTAACTGTGTATAACTATGTAACACTTTTTTCGATCGAAGTGTAGGCATATGACATTATAATACAATATGATTGGTAATGAGCAAATATTACCTAGTATCTATGTATCATTGACATAATACATTTTTACTATGGGATGACCAAACATTATGTAATTATTTATTCAAACGTAGTATAACGTTTATTGGTAAAGCTTATTGCGCGTACCACTAACACAATTAATACCAAAACGTGTTAATATTTTAATTAAAGAAAACAACTAAGCTATCATATGACTTGCGAGCTTCGAGCTATTTAACCCCTAGTAGTAAGTCCCTACCTACCACTCTTACGGACGGTGGATGGACGGTTGTTTACTACAGCATCAAGCCTTTTAATTAACGTTTCAATTTTTCGCCTCCTGTAGTAATTTATTTGTTATTAGCTTATCGGCTTGAACCTTTTACCTGAAAAAGCTCGATATGTGTATGTTACACATGAATTTTTTACAGAATATGTTTACCGCTTAATATTATTACACTGTTAAAATATATCGTAATGTTCAAAATAATTTTTTTTTCAATATATTTATTTTTTCAAAATTGTAAAGACATGTGTTTCAAAATGGCAAGAAAATCTCGATTTTTAAGGTCGTCCTTAAATTTATACGTACAAAATTATGCTCCACGTTTATTGTAGATATTTATTTCCCTCGGATGATTCTAATCGATCACTAGGTGTTTTAGAAATTTACCATTTCGATTTCCATTACAGACAGACTATAATTTAAAAACCTTCGAATGCAGTTCACATTGTTCTTAAAATCAAGATACAAGTCTTTTTAGTGAAATTTTGACTTTTCTGTTTGCTAAAATACTTTCCTTGCAGGTTTCGTCGCCGTAGAATGCCCTGCTGAGTATTCTCAGATCAGCATAGTTATTCGACATCAACAAGACCTACTCTAATTCGAACGCGACTTTGAGTAACACATTCAATAAAAAATGTTCTCATACAAGCAACTCGAAGGTCTCCAAGGCACGATTCGAATTTATCTACCGCCGATCTACCGGTCAACCTCCAAGCATTTTGTCCTAAAATTGCCAGAGCGTGACAGACGCCTTACAAAATTGATCTCGCAACCTAATAGACAATTTATCATAGATCATATGGCGCTACTGCCGGCTCTTTATGTTATGAAAATGAATGTAACTTAATTCACCCACTCAAATACATATGTCGCATTTGCTGCAAATATGCATTGTCGAGCTGTGCTATTCACGAGTCACAACTATGATCGCCTTTGCATCAATGTCAGGTGACTGATGACATTTAAAGCTAGAGAGCCTTGACCCACGCCTGGGACTGTCTAAATCACAGAACTTCTTACTGTGTTCTGTTCTCCAAATATCCACAATCATTTACATGTTTAACAAAAATGTTTGTTAAAAACAAAAGTATGAATCTTACGCTACGTTTCGTCTACAGTTAAATTCAAGTATACATAATATAATGTATACTTTAGTGATGTAAGGCTACGGTAGCTGCACAAGAGGTAAAATATGTATAATTCATCGGTATAAACGTTAATAATGTTGTAATACATTCTTATTTGTGCGTTACTGAAATGTGTCAAATATATAGCAAACAAGGATATTTGTTACTTATCTATCTTGGTCGGCACCTTTTCGGCAGCCCACGGACACGGAGATATTTAGACATCTTGGCATGTATGCGATGTAGGCGTCGAAATACGTCCATTGCACTCGGTCCTCACCTTGACTTGGCACAAACGTCACGTCATCGAGAAATAACTTGTGTAGCTTGGATCAACCAACATAAATACCAACTAGGGCTGGAATCAAATCAGAGATCGAATTTTATATAGTTCACACTAATCTCATATTTTTGTTTTGGTTGCATCGCGCCAATATTAGTTCTAGATATAAGAGCGTATCGAAAACGGAGCTGAACCAGTGTGAATGAAGCCATATAAAAATAAAAATGTATACAAGTGAAAAAAAATATTGTGAAAGAAAAAGCGCAAGGAATCAGTTACTGTAAAAAGATACTTTTACATGAGGCACTACCTGTGCAGATGATCGGAAACGCCTTCACAAACTTGTGCAAGGTTAAGTATAAGGGATACGCGAAGGATCAACAAAAAATTACCTGTGACGAACTGTGTTGGCATAAATTATTTCACACTTCTTTCACGAAAAGAATATCTATATTCGCCAGGGTATGGAAAACCGACACCTCACATTACTGACACTACTGGACTTTAGTAATGCCTTTAACTCAGTGGATTACGATGTTCTTGTTAGTGTTCTACGTTCTCTTGGCATATCTCCTACCGTAGTTGACTGGTTTCGTAGTTACCTGCTAGGGCGCCGGCAACGCATACGCATTGAGGACTCCATGTCAACGTGGTGTGGTATCTCTGCAGGTGTCCCTCAGGGTGGCGTTTTATCTCCGCTTCTTTTTTCAGTATTTATTAACTCTATTACTCAGTCGCTTTCATGTCTCTATCACTTGTATGCTGATGACTTGCAGATCTACGCGCAGGCAGCCTTAACTAACCTCTCTGAAGCTGTTGCTGTAACTAACTCTGACCTTAATTTGATCGATGATTGGAGTAAATCGTATGGTCTTGTCATTAATCCTAGCAAATCTCAGACAATAATTATAGGCAGTCCATACTTTGTTTCAAGGATCGATTACAGTTTGTTGCCTCCGGTATTCGGCGGTACGGTTATTCCTTTTAGCAGTAGTGTTAAAAATTTAGGGTTAGTTTTAGATCAGTGCCTGTCATGGAAACCGCAGGTTGAGGCTGTTCGCAAAAAAATTTTTGCCGTGTATGGGTCACTCAACAGATTCCGCAACTTTCTCCCAATAGGCACTAAAACAGTTTTAGCACAATCACTTTTACTGTCTTTGCTGGACTATGCTGATGTTGCTTGGGCGGATCTGTCTGAAGAGCTCCTAGATAAGTTGGAACGCCTACAGAATGTAGCCATCAGATTCATTTTTAATCTACGAAAGTTTGACCATGTTTCTTCCTATCGCTCTCAACTCAAATGGCTCCCAATTCGACAGCGTAGAGACATGCATGTTCTGTGCCTTCTTTACAATGTTTTGTTTCATCCAACGTCTCCACCATATCTTAAGTCTCATTTTTCGTTTCGGCCCACTTCTTCAAATCGCATGTTGCGATCTCATTTCAACTTAATTCTTGATATCCCGCCCCACTCGACACATGTCTTGTCATGCTCATTCCCATCCTACGCTGTCCGCTTATGGAACTCTCTCCCAGAGAGTATTCGAAGTGCGCGTACGCTGGAGTCTTTTAAAAACCATGTTCGTGATCACTTCCTATCCTTGAATCCTTAGTTGCTTTCGTGACACTGATTTCCTTTCCCTATCACACATTTATTTCCGATTCCAGTTTCTGCACCCTTCCCCCGGTTGAATCTCCTGTGTTTATATTTTCCACTTCCGAGGTTGCCTGGAAGAGATTGCTTTTTAGCAATAAGGCCGCCTATTGTAACATTTCTGTTTTTATTTCTTTTGTTCTTTTTCTGTTGTACTTTGTCTTTGTGTGCAATAAAGAGTATTATTATTATTATTATTATCTATATTGGAAAACATAAAATGAATATTGACGATGAAAATATTGAAGAATGCATTCTTTGCGTAGTTTTTTTATTCTTTGCCCTACTGCGTAGTCCTACTGGTAGAACTATCGGCATTTTGATTGAACAACAGCATAGCTGAGATAAAGGAAAAATCTATTGAAAATATGATGATTAAGGTAAACCTTGAAAATATTAGCAATAATATAATAAGAATCAAAAGTACTACAGCTTAATATTCTAAATAAGCTTCATTACACCTTATTCAGAAACAGAAAAAATCGAAGCGACCTGCATGGTAAAACAGCCCCCCCCAGACAAGATGTATTTCAATAATCGCTATCTTTATCGCTAAATAGACAATATTTGCGACAGTTGGACTCGAATGCCAAACGAAGTTTTTTGAAAAGTCCCATGCGATTATCGAAAGATTAAGGATGTCTAGGGAGGCTAGGGTCTGTAGTATTCGCGATGATTTCCTTAGAACATATCGAACTGCAATGTATGTTAATTATTCCGTATTATTAATCAATCATACGTTCTTAAAAAACGACCGCGAATTTTGGCTCGCATTGGCTACAGGCCCGGGCTATTTTGCCATTAACTAAAAGAAAACAGGTTGTTAGACATAATGATATATGTATGGCCTATGAAGTTCAATACAAAAGGAAATACCTGAATTATTGACACGCTCAGTAGCTCTATCATGAGTTTGCATTCGTTTAGAGTGGATATTGACTGCTTATATTTTTGTATGGAACCTTGTATAGCACCCCTAGCGGTAACGCAGTGAACTAAAATCGGTACTATATGTATGAGTGCAATAGTTTACGATACGTCGCGAACCTATCGAAACGCGCTCGATATCGACAGTCGTTTTGTGTATTTTGTATGCAAATCGGTACCATGAGTTCATGATTTGACAGCTACTCGATAGACGCTAACGTAGAAAACAATTACTACTGTAAGTAGTTACGTTACTCACTTACATTTTCAAGCGTGAGATCAATTCGCAGGTCACCTGACGAGAATGTCGCTAATCGTGTCTCTTTCATATAGAATTTAAATTTGTAAAACAAATCTAAAATATAATTTAGCTTGTGATTTACTTACATCTATTTTTATACTTATTTTTTAGCTGTTGGCCGTAAAGCCGTTGCTAAAAAAAGGTATGTTTGCGCTTCACTGGCCCGTGTCTGCGGTCTGCACCTAATAATGTATAATTAGCAATACTCGGTCTCATAGTTCTACCATATCAATATTTAGGCGGCTGTTAGAACCAAACAAGTACCTAGGAGTACACTACACAGCACTACAGAATACCTACAACACTACAGAATAATCATCATCAACGATCCATTACATAAGCCTTTGCATAAGTTATCTGCAAAAAGCAATAATTTTTTAATTAGCAATTAAAGATCAATCATGCGATTAGTTACAAAATAGCGAAAAAGAAAAAGGCATAGCTGTGATTGCCGTTGCAGACCTCTTCGTGAAACTTTTAATATTTGCTTCAATATTTCTTTTAGATATTTTACATAATAAAAGATATCATATTCGTGTATGTTTGCTATTATGTTGGTGACGTTCATAAGGAGTGCGAAATTTACTGCTGTTGCTTTAATTGTTACTGTTAATATCGACCAAATAAAATTATAAATATAAATTTTTTCACTTTTTACGTTTCCAATAAGTATTGAATCAATTTTAAAATCGAGTGTAGATCATGGACCTACAAAAAATGTTTTTTTTCAGGTCCGTTTTGTAGATAGCAACAATAGATAAGCTTTTAAAAACATCTTTGAAAGGTCGCCAAAATCTGCCCAATCGATGTACCGAGGTACACGATATGGAATTAAATTCTCTATAATACGCTGAATAATATAACAACCCTATTTTCTTTTCTGGTTATTTGGAAAAACGATCAAAGATCTTTTTTTATTTGTAAGAAAATACGCCGACTTAGACCCTATAACCACAGATACATATGCTTTTTATATATAACAATATAAATTGCTGCCATCTATTGTCGTATTTTTGAATTTTTATGACGCGGTCAACTAATAAGCATTGGATGTGCTTTGCAGCAAACTCTATTTTGAATTTCATTATTTTATTTTAAAAAGTTATCGAAAATAGTTCGAAAACAATATTTTATTTTAAACCATTGAGTAGTTACTTACGATTTTATTTCTATAAAATGAGTCAATAATTTATTACATACCCGTTTAACACAAGCTTTGCCATCTATGCAGTTTTGGATGGAACTAAATAGATTGTTCCTGTGTCGTCCGGGACCATAGATCGTATTTTAACATTTTGTGGCGGTTTGTTACTTGCGCAGAGACAGTTGATTTGCAAGTTAAAATATTATTATTTTTTACTTTTGAATCTTGTTATCCTATTAAGAGATTTATATATATATAATGAATGAATGATTTATTGCGAATATAAATTTGGGTACATATATATATATATATATACAAAAAAAATATAAAACTTAAGCAAAAATTAACTAAATATCTCGTAAACACTACAGATTTTGCAGAAGTCGAAACTAAACGCAATTAAGCACTTTTAATTTTTTTTACGTAGTTTTATCTAAATAAATAAAGGAAATAATATATTTTTCGGAATCCTCGAATTTTTCTCTACATTTTAGTACACATGTATAGTCTGTCGATTAAATGTGTTTACAAGTTTACATGGAAAAGGACTTTCAAAAACCCTACTTAACTTCTTCTTCTTGTTTAATTTGTGGCAATTGGACGTTATAGAGGCTAACGACCAATTGCCACAAATTAAAAGAAAGGCAGAAGTTAAGTAGGGTTTTTGAAAGTCGTTAGTATTTTTCCACGCAAACACATTAAATCGACAAACTATAACTCAAGGTACACACATGGGCAAAAATGTATGGACTATAAATTGGCGACCTCCTTTTATGAGCCGGAATACTATTGTCTAATGTTTCGAGTCAATCCAACAATCCAACACGCACCACGTCTTTAAGCCATTGTTAGCCGACTTCATAATTAACGAATACCAAAGAGAACTATGAGAATGCCTATCATAATTGAATGTACTTGTAATAGATGTAATTATTTTTCTGTTCCCGTATTTATATGAACTGTATTTAATCTATATAAATAAAAATCAATGTATTACTATGTTTGTTTGTCCTCTATGCGTTCCGAAACCATTCATCAGATTGTAATAAACCTTTGGTAGGGTGTTATGGGGACACCCGTGAAGGTTCCTAGCAAAAAAAAAGAAAAAAATGCATTTACGTGGCATTGCAACGCATGCCGGGTACAGCTAGTTATTTATAAATATTTGAGTGACGAACGAATCCAAAACGTTTAGTTAGGTTACAAAATTAGTAGTAATTACCTAATACTTAGTCCTTTCAATTATTATGTAGGTAACTACTAGCTTTAAGCTCGCGGCGTCACCCGATTGGACTATTAGATTTTGATGACTTGTTCAATTTAAAAAAAAATAATAGAGATTACATAGCCCTAAATCAAGAAACGACGTAAACAAATTTTCATCAAACGTCCAATTACCTTAAAGGAGGAAAAATAGGGTCAGACCCCATTTTTTGGCATCATATCATCATTACACACAGCTCATATACGTCCCCACCGAGGGGTTCGAGCCTACCCTATGTTAGGGTGATTAGGCTTTAGTCAACCACGCTGGCCCAGTGCGGATTGGTCGACTTCACATACACCATTGAATTTCTTCGCAGATCTATGCAGGTTGCCTCACGATGTTTTCCTTCACCGTAGGAGCGTCAGACAAATGTACATATGAAATTCGAAACGAACAACACATTGGTACATGGCGGGTCTCGAACCCCGACCTCCCGATTGGAAGGCAAGTGCCGAGTCCACAGCGCCACCGACGCTCCTTTTTTTTGGCATGGGGTCCCGAAAATACTACCACATTCAAACTCTGATTACCAACTTCCATGTTCACGAATTCAAAAATAATTATTTTACTCTACCATCCGATCTCTATTTTCACCCCCAAAATTATGTTATTCCATTAATGTTTAACAGGCCAGTTTCAAATACTTATATACCTGCAGCAGCAGGTACAGCTCACTCACAGTGGCCTAGATTCACACAAATAGGTCCCACCTAATCTATACTTCTATACTATACTTACTATATTAATATTAATATTTTAATAATATTATAAAGCTGAAGAGTTTGTTTGGTTGAACGCGCTAATCTCTGGGACTACTGGTCCGAATTGAAAAATTATTTTTGTGTTGGATAGTCCATTTATCGAGGATGGCTTTAGGCTATGTAATATCACGCTACGATCAATAGGAGAGGAGAATCAATGAAAAATGCGGCTAAAACGGGAAAATATACAACATATAACTAAGAACGCGTTGAGGTCTTTTAAGGCGAAACGTAGTTCGCGGGCACAGCTAGTTAATCATAAAGGGGAATGCCTCACGGTACATAGCATGCCAATTTATGCCTAGAAGTAATTTATTGTGAAGCACTTATAGCTCGGAAGCGAATCATTTCCTATATCGGAAACGCGAACTTGAACTTAACTCTATATCGCACAGAGAGGTATTGTTCGATTTAACAGTTTAAAAGGAAACAGGATCCAATGATGCAATGCTTTTGTTGTTAGTTATCTAATAATGCACCGGTGTGGTTAATTTAAACGGTATAAGTACTCGTATCTTACTTACATTCAATTATCAATCAACTCCTTTACGCTTTATATATATTCGGAATATTAAACGATTACCGAGGCGCAATTTTAGAAAAAAAGAACAAATAACTTGCCTGACAAGAAATAAAAACAATAAATTAACATTTATTTTTAAAGTGATGTCATGGAGGAGGAAAAATATACAAATTCTTTGAAATATACTATTTTGGTATTTATATGATAAATATTCCGTAACATTATTAGAATACAAGTATTAACATTTTCTAAGAAAATAAACTATTTCATTTCCTTTCATTTTAAATAGATTGTTAATCATAGAACAGATTGGTAAGTAACTAAGATTATACGAGTACGTTAGGTCTCACGGTCCTGGGTGCGATTTTATTATATGAATAATTTTCTTTGGTGTTTTGATGAAAAAGTTTTATCGAAGAAAATAACGAGATTTTATTCCCGAAGCTTTAATTTTTTATTGTACAATGAAAGCATAAAACGAGCAACGTCTCGGGTAAAATGGGTTGCATTAAAGAAGGTTGAAATTAAAGAAGGATTAAGTAATTTACATTTTTTTAACTTCTTTCCAATAAAGCGTCAGGCCAAGTCATTATTTGGTCATAACTACTCGTAGACATTGTTTAATGACGAATATTTTAATGAATTTTCAACCGCAACACAACAAATTTGGCTAGTTTTGACGAAAAACTAGTTTCCCATTACACATATTTTCTAACTTTTTTATTATTTCAACTTGTGACGTTCGACTACAGTCATAGCCTTAATGCCAAGTTTTTTAAAAGTAAATGCACGCACCTGATTATAAATCTTAAAAAAAATAGCAACAAAGAATTAAAACTAATGCGTGTAGTATATTTGAATCCGGACGTTTGTTATTTTATGATAGTATTATTTGCATATATAGAAATGAAGAAACCATTCCTTAATGTTATACCAAAGTGAGTTTTGAGCGAACAAGTAAATGTTTTTCAAATTACGACATTTATTAACTCTAAACATGATTTAATGACTAAAGCACTTATTTATGTAATAAGTGGGCCTATGCCCAGCAGTGGGCGTCGTGCGGCTGAGATGATTTCTTTTAATAATGCTGGGACCATGAATATGTTTTTTCACCGCCTTTAGGGTATATCATTTTGTGGAGAACAATGCCATCTGTAGTTGGTTTTAAAGTCTTACAGAAACAATAGAAATCTTTATGGTTATTCTCTAAGAAAGATCCGTCCAGATGGCGACCAATTTGTCATGTTATGCATGTGAAATGGTTCCTTTTTTTGTTTGCATTCTTATTTTGGATTTCATTTAGTACAAAACCGAAGAATGCCTGACCTTTCTTCTCTGTGAAACTGTCACACTAGTGAACAAAATCATCCTATAAGCTGGTCAATAGAGAACCTACCTATATCCCTGTTGGCATGCTTCGTACCGTATACATACGCGGGTGTTTGATAGCGTTTTGGTTTCTAGCCAAACGAACTTAGAAACAAACGAGCATTTTGTTAAATGCATAAAAAATCTAGAAAGATTTTATTTTGTGTACTTAAACTGGAATTGCTCAAAAAAGTAACAGGTGAACGCGTTTCGTTTGAGTTCGTAAAACTTAACTTGCGAATTCAAATTTATTTGCAATACGATAGAGTGCACAGTGCAACGCATAGCACCTGCGAGTTTAATTAGTACTCACTTCCTGTGGGGTTCTATATTATAGGGGGGATACGCCAGACAGATTACAGAATATCCAATACAAAATAATAAAAAATCTCTCTGATACTTGACTCTAGCAGACAAGACGGAAAGTTTAAAATCAATTGATAAGATGATATGAATGATAAGAAGTAATCCTTTTGAGAAATGTATGCCTTTGACTGTACTTATAACGTTATTATATTTTAAAAAAGAAATATATTTATCCAGAATATGCATAGGTTAACGGTGCTGCAGTGCTTTATTTTTTTTTTGGAATGATATCAAGAGTAGGTACCCGATTAAGTATAATGTTAGATAAATTAATTCAACAATGTTGTAGAATAAATCATATACCCACAGGTTTTGTTTTTCTTTCTAGCGCATGCTAGAGAGAAAGTCTTTTTTTTTTCCTCAATAAAACTGTTTAGAAGTTCACTCAATAAACTGACGTCTTTTATAGTCCACATCGAATAATACTTATTTTATAGCTTCTAATAATATTTTAAAGCTTCTGATTTCATATTTATTATTATTTATTGTAGCATCATTATTTTAATTTTTCATTAAAAAAATACCTTCCAAATTTTAATAATATCAATATAATAAATTGATCACTGGGAATATTATTGGTATGTATATTATAAACACAAATGCAAAGTTCGAAAACACTTTGTACTGTGGTATTCGTTAACATATCAATATGAAATAAATCTGTTGAAAGATGGTTGAAAGTAACACAGAGACAATTTAACGAAATCTGTTATTCGCTTTATGTTTGTACTAGCCAAGATTTATGGTCAAGTGGTGTCCTTCCTGCCATAAAGCTAGCCGCGGGCCTTAAAAACAATAAATCTATCGGCGGGTGATCCTTGACGACATGTGTGCGACAGACGTTGACCCTCAAAATAGGATGAATATGCCTACCCCAGCAGTGGACAAAACGTGACAAGACACAAATAAATCTTTCTTCTTCCTCTTTCCCATAACAATGAAGCTGTGACGAGTGAGTGTCTCTTTCTCTACAGGTCCTTACGGCATGTCTTAGGTGTGCAGTCTCGACTTTGCGTTTTTAAATATTATTTTAGACACACCCTTTTTAAAAATAGCTAGGCAGGCAGGTACATGGGATTATTTGCTAAAAACTTAATCCGAATGCACCCTTACCACAACATATTTAGTTATGATTAATTTATTCGATGCGCAATTTCAAACATAGAGGCATTTTTTTACCTGCACCTTAAGAGCTCGCTTTAATATCACCGTTTTAGTGAAAATGGTTTTAAGTATCTTTAAAACACAATATCTAGGATACCTTGTTCCTTGGCTACTTAAAAACATGTACATCCTTAAAATATTAATTTCCTCGTGGTGCCAGACATTTAAGCCGCAATAACATTTTATATTTTTATGATGTGTGATTGCTTGGTCACCCTAAGACTAAAATAAAAGATGAGTAAGTCATTGTGCCATTCAGAATGGCGTGACCAAAAGACGTTCAATGACGAAATTTTAGCTAAAAATAGGTTAATTGTTGATATAAATTATAAACGCGTGACCTATTTCGAGTATGCGAATTTCATACTAAGACAAACGTTTCAGTCTTTGTCCTTATTCAAACTACCTATACTGAAAAAAATGTAACCAGGATTTATATTGTGTAATATGTGTGTAATTGATTATAATGGTTGCAATTCGGTTTCATAAATTATTCATATATTATTTACTAGATATAACTGTAATATGGGTATGTTATTTATTATTAATAAATAGAAATCATGCGAAATACATATAGATAGAGTATTAATTAATATAGGAAATGAAAATATGTCAGAATACAATAAATTAGAATGACTTCTAAAATGAGTCCTTTCTTTTAATTCGCAATATGTCATTACTTCCCAGAATTTGTTCCCTATAGGCGGCACTATTGGTTGGTGTAATCAATAATCAAAACGAATATACTAAAAAACTACTATAGAACGATTTTAAACATTCTTTAGAATGCTATATTATCCCTGATTAACAAAGGCTACAGAATTGTTTCTGCTACGGGAAAATATAAAATTTCCACGGGAGAACGAAAACAACGCGGGCGATGCTGCGCAAAGTAGAGCTAAAAGTAAATAATACAGAATGTTTTTTTTTCCAAATCCAGTGGAGTCGATAACCGGCTGGGAAAATAAATTTTTCAAAAATATAACGATGTAGTTTTAATTTTTTTCTAATCGGTACTGAAACCTTCTTGTGAATTTTTAAATATCTGTAATAGTTTTAGATTTGGCCACTCAGGCGCACTTAAAAATTCCCCTGTGTAATGCATCTGGCAGCGAAGTTTTGGATAGTTTTTTAACTCAGACCAAGAAAAAACATCTTTTTTTCTTGGTCTGAGTTTTTTAAGTCATGTTTTTTAATAAATTTAGTTTTATTGTCACTTTTCGTCGCTTGCCTTTCTAAATGACGTATCTCACATATTTGGCGAAAATGACCTTTTGATCACATCCTTACCTACATTTTTAGTCGAATCGATATATCTAATCGCCGTATCTGTACTTACGCCTTACCAATCTCCAGAAAACTGTCATGTAACTCCTGACGTATCTGTGATTCGGCAAAAAAAAATCACTCTAAGCGTTGTAAGTGACATAGGTACATACGTCCTTTAGAAAAAATATTAATGTAAAGTAAGAGACGTAACTGACATGTACGTCTTTTAGCGAGAGCAAAATTTCATCACATGTTCTTTCACTTTACACCAAAAGATGGAGGATAACTGATTTTATCTTAGTCTGAGAGTAAGATAAGTATTAATAAATATATTTAGTTGTTTAAAAGTTGATTTGAAGGTAAATGCATTTTATTTTATCATAATACCCAAGTTTAGTAGTGTCCTAACTGATATCAAACACCAAACAAAGTTATCACAGAGTGAGGTATCTGTTTTAAATATTTATAAATTACCAACAAATTAATTTTCAAACATTAATCTACTGTTTACTGAGACCTCTCAAACAGTACTATATAATGACAAAATTTCAATCATAACCAGATTTTATTTACCAAAATACAGTCAATTCCATGCAGCACGAAACCGAAAAACCCTTGCCCTCAACAATTCATGAAATGTTAGATACGTCATTTAGAAAGGCAAGCGACGTTTTATTACTTAATTTATTAACAAAGATTGTCTTAATGGGTATATTTATTAATAAACTGTTGTGTATAAAATAACGCTGTTGAAATATAATTTCTTATACTCGTTAAATATAAGGAATAATGTTTCAACAGCATTATTTTCCGTACTTACTATCGGTTTTCTTTAATCTTCGGGTAAAAAACATAAAACTAATTGTGTAAAAGTTTATAAGATTTTTGTTATTGTACCTCTACATTAATCTCAAAAACATGTGTACCGCCCAATAACTATTTATTTTGTACATTGTATTTTAAACAGTCGATTATTAATCATTTATGTACATACGTAATGATTTCATGTTTTACAGTTTTTTTTCATAATATTTCATAATATCCTAGTAATGTTTAGTTTTGTATAGTGATTTTGTCCTTACACAGATATAACGTTATTTAACGTATTTTGAGCAATGCTCTCCGATGGCATTACATAAATCTCAAATGTTTATAAACAACGGATAACGCATCTGGGATGTTCAATAAGTCAAGTGGTACATATGGGAACAGACCAGACTCGAATACATCACCACAGATTTGTTACATCAGGATATCAACGATGAGTGATTCACCGAATGATGTGTGTATCTACTACAAACTTAAGTCACAGTTCTTTTTATGAAAGACATGAACAAACATGTTTTTTGTTCATGTCTAACATTTAGTAAACTACTGAACGCTCTAAATTCAGGACTTTCTTTCAAATCTTCTGCTTTTAGTGTAGAATTGTTTTTACTGCGAGAAACATGGCTAATCGAGGGCAATATCGAAAAATAGCGCCTTCAAAGCTGCTGGCAGAGAGCTTATACAATATATAGTAGACATAGACGAACTTTTCAAAGATCAATTAGGCCCATGCCCAACCATTAAATAGCTAGGCTACTCCCGCCCGACAGCCTACGAGTATCAAGGCCACTTATCCCGAAGAAAGTTTATTTGATGTTATCTTAGCAATATCATGTTTATACTGACTACTTGCTTATACTGAATCACAGAGCTTAGGTACTTAGGTATTTATAAACTAACTAGCTTTCCGCTCGCGACTTCGCCCGCGTTATTTTTGTTTTCCCGTGGGATTTTTTTCCATAGGAAAATTACCCTATGTCCTTCTCCTGGTCTCGAACTATCCCTATACCAACTTTCATCAAAATTGGTTTTGCAGTTTCGAAGCCAATTCAATACAAACAAACAAATAATCAAATCTTTCCTCTTTATAATATTACTATAGATGAAATCAGGTAAATAACCGATGAAATCTATATTAAATATCTTTTAATAATTCAATTTAAAATTACTTGTCAACAGATCTTAATTTAAAAGACACTTATTGGCGTTAAAAACAAAGAGAATTCCAACTAAATGAATACATAATTTTATTTGTACCATTTTTGAAATGTTTGCAAATAATAGAAGAAATGAAAGATAAATATTTTTTTAATAAATAAAAACCAAATTCAAAAACACCAAAAAGTAAAAAATAATATAAGAATGAATGTATACAATATTACATTTTTATATTGAAGTCGGTGCCAAATTTTAACTACATTAGTTAGTTCTTACGTTTTTACGACTTTTTAGGATATCATCACTGAGCCCCGACTTCAGTATTGAAATGTTATATTGTATGTATTCATAGGTATATTATTTTTTACTTTTTGGTGTTCTTAAAGTCGGTTTTTATATTTTAATTTCAATCTTTTGTGAATCAGAATTTGACCCAAGGCAAACATCAGATCTCAAAATAAAACGTCTTTTACCTTCTAACAACCTAGCTGTTATTATTATTATATATACTTTATAAATCTAAATATAAACATAGTTATAAATTGAGTTACAAAGGCGGACTTATCTCTATTAGAGATTTCTTCCAGTCAATTTGTAAGAAGGTATGTTGGAAATTATATAAGTAGAAGGAAATATCAAAGTACACAAGTGAGATATTAGATAATTAGAAATACATTTATATAACTACAATAAACACAACATACATATATATAAACATACCAATATACAAACATACATAGGTATATACATAAGGAATATACAGAGTTATAAGTACTTCTCATTTTTATGCATTAGCAGCTCACCTAAGTAAATTACTTGAATGAATATAACTTGTCAATACATTCTCATAATGTTGTAGGAACCTATCACCTGAATCTTAACCCACTAGAAACCAGTCATCATCAGCTTAGTAACATGAGATGATGAGTACTTGATGCAAATACCAGAATAGCTTTAAAAAAATGTTTTCTTGTTGGTCGTGACTATGAAATTTTAGAATTTCCTTCCATTTTTTATTTCTTTTTAATTTTAGAAATTCCGCATTACCGATCGGCCCACAGTGGCGAGGTGATCAGTGAAGATACATAAAAATATTCGAACAGTCGAACATAGAACCTCCTCCTTTTTTGAAGTTGCTTATAAAAAAAAGTTAACTGCACATTTTCTGAAATCAGGTATGAAACTTGGATAGAAAATTAACAATCAAATACTCGTTTCGATTAGATGTCGAACATTGTTTACGAATAGAGCTAAAGGTAAAACGTTGTAAAATTGAAATCAAAAGCATAAAGATTATTAATTTATGTAATCTTTATTGCACATAATTAAAGAAGATGTAAAAAGGAATTTGCGAGAAATGGTAGACGGTGTAAGAGTTAAAGGCAAAAAAGACATAAGTTTTATTTAATTCAAATAGCCATAAGTAAACATAGCGAGATATTAATAAATAACTAATAATAATATAAACATAATTTAATATGAACCGTAAACACATATATTTCTCTCAAATACCAACGCCCACTATCATAGCTTGGGTCTTGTGGATGATAATGAAAACATAAATAGACACTAAGTTAAACTTATTTTTTACGAAGTTGCATTCATACCTAAACCACATGGCATCATGAGGAACCTCAAGGGCGGCCCGTGATTTGAATTGCGTAATCCATTGTCGGGTTTTCTCACGGTGATAATAATGGGTTGTTATTACTTTATTGTTTTACATTAACCCGAATATCGTTGAGGTGAAAAAAATAATCTGAAATTTAAATATTTTTGACACCTTCCCACGAGGTAAAGTTCATATTTAGATAAGTATAAATACAAAAAATTCTACAGTAAAAACGATTTTTTGATTATTTTTTACCGTGACGTACATACTTAATAGCTGAATATCTGTTTATACCCGTTTTACGGCAGGTAAAAATAAAATTTGAATTAGAAAGCTTACAGCTTTAGCTTATCTAATACTAGTAGATACAGAATAGGTGTAAAACAGTTTATATCTTATTACTAGCTTTCCGCTCGCGGTTTCGCCCGCGTTATTGTTGTTTTCCCGTGGGAATTTTATATTTTCCCGTAAAATAATTTTGTAGCCTATTATATAGTATATATTATATTATTATATAGTAAATATTATATATTTAGGAGCTCGAATAATAAATTTCATAGAAATTGGAGCAGATTTTAAATATTTTCCAAAGAAACTTTCAACCCCTATTTTGCACCCTAAGGGGGTGAATTTCAATAAACCATGAAACACGTGTTTAATGAAATGTTCTTAGAAGCATGAATCTCAAGTTTTATCAAAATCGTAGCTAATTAAAAAAAAACCATACAAAGTTGCAACCCCTATTTCATCCTTTCAGGGTTATTTATTTTATTTATTTAATACTTTCAGTACATGTGTGTACAGAGGCGGACTTAATGCCGAAGGCATTATCTACCAGTCAACCTTTGGGTGATGCAGAGAAAAAGAAGTAGATGTACAACATTAAAATAAAACCGGTTTTACATTAATTATAAGCAACATTAAAAAATATATATAAATATCAATGATATTTAAAGTAATCTTGAAATAAACAACTAATATACATAAAATACTAATACATACATATTTTAAGTTAAATAAACTAATACATATTTTCCTACAAAATTAACCTACGTTTAGAAGATTATCCGCAGTTAGGTAACAAGATAATTTGCTTGATATAGCTTGCGTAATTTGTTCTTAAAACTTAACTTACTAGTAGATTTTTTAACATGAAGAGGGAGAGCATTCCAAAGAAGGATCGACTGGACAAGGAAAGAGGAATGAACGACATCAGACTTATGAGAAGGGCATTTAAGGAGACCATTATAGGTAGAGCGAAGGGATCTTTCATGGGAGGAACATAAAAAATCAATATTATTTTTAAGGTAACTAGGGGTATTGGGACTGTTTAGCAAGGTATAGAGTGTAGTTAACGTTCTCATGTGCCTGCGCTGCCGTATAGGCAACCATTTCAAACGGAGCCGATACTCAGATACGTGATCAAACTTTCTTAAATTAAAAACGAATCGAATGCAGTTATTAAGAAGACGGTCCAGTTTATTGAGCAGATCTGCATTCAGGTCGAGATAACACACGTCACCATAGTCGATAATAGGGAATATCAAGGTCTGTACAAGCATTTTCTTCGTATCTGGAGGCAGAAAATTCTTCAGACGATAAAGAGCTCGTAAGATGCCTGTTATTTTTTAACAAATGCTGGCAGTTTGGGGTCCCCAATTTAAGGTGGGATCCAAGTATAGCCCTAAGTCTTTCACAGTGTTACTGTAGGGGATAGTCTTATCATCGAAAACTACGGCGTCAAGGTTGTCTAACGCCACCCTAGACATAATCCTGGAGCCACCAATGATAATAGCTTGGCATTTAGTTGGATTAATAAGAATCCCAAATTGCTCAGACCAACTTTTAATAGAACTAAGATCTTGATTTAGTGTATCAATAGCGCGACTTATATTATCAATGTCTGTCTGAACATATAGTTGCAAGTCATCGGCATACAAGTGTTAATTTTTTTTTAAATCCTTTCTTAGTGTGCGTCCGGATTTTGAATTAAAACAACTGTCTAAATTTCACGTTTCTACCATTAGCGGTTACGGCTTTGCGTGCGTCTATAGATGGGAACTTTTCCTTTTTTTATATATGTAGATAGATACTCGTCTTGTGCTGCTGGTTTATCAGATTTAGTACCACGTCACACCAACTATTCCTTTTATTCAGTATGGTTACACATATATTGCATTGTTAATAGATTGTGTGACATGGTACTAAGATGGTTATCTACTTTTGAAGCCGGCTGTACAGTTCACTACCGTATTGCAAACCAATTTCAAATTATAACAGAAAAACCGGCCAAGTGCGAGAATGGACTAGTGCACCGAGGGTTCCGTACAAACTTATCTAAGTATAAAGTTCCTCACTAATATTTACGGTTTTTCCTTAAAATATGCTACTACTACTACTGATACTGGTCAAAGGGAAGTATCCTATAGGTTTTAATTCCCTTGTGACCTCAAAATATGCGACATAAACTGTCTTAGTCTTTAATCGCGTTTAATCAATGGATTGTCACAGCTGAAAGATGCAGACCGGTCAGTAACCGACCCGATTAGTAAAGGAGTGCCCATTTTGGTTTGAGACTGGTCAGTTATGAACATTCATTTAAAACTTTATTTTAACAATAAGTAATTAGTGAGCAGTCTTCTATAGAAGAATATGACCATGATTTAGTATCAGTGTTCATAAATGAACTCCTAGTCCACTATTTAAATTAAAAAAATCAGTATGTAGTAAAATAAACAATCTTCCTTATGTTGTTTTAGCTTTATACAAATTGTGATTAGCTTATCATATTATGTCATGAATCATGATTAATCAAAATAATATCTAATATAGAAAAGTCTCGTGTCACTGTGTTTGTTATCGAACTCCTTCGAAACGGCCGATTTTTATGATTTTTTTTGTGTATATTGAGTAAGTCTGACAATAGGTCGTAGGGTATTTTTTATATATATTTTTATATAGTGTCCCTCTCCAGAAATTTTTGAGCTTTATTAAAGCGAAACATAGTTCATGGTCACAGCTATAGTTTTTATAAAAAAGTGACACATTTTTTTTATTAAATTTTGGGTAAATTAGCTACTTTTTTATTGAAAACTTGCGATTCTTGTGACCCCCGGAAAGCTGTATGCCCTTGTCCACTCAGTGTCATGGAGTTGTCAGAACACGTATGTGTACCACATACGTGAAGCGACTTACTAGCCTCACTGCCTATAGTACTTGAGTTCCTACATTCTTGACCGCTACGAGTGGGACATATAGCGAGAGCTAGCGGGCCATTTGTCCGATACAATGAAAAATTTTGGGCAATACAATAAATATAAAACATATTATTAAGTTACTCGGTTTAGGTCGTCGACATTTAAAACCTTAATTATGTCCAACTTAATTTCTAAGCAAAAGTAACACTGTGTAAAGCGTTATGGTTCTATTTCGCCATGGCTGAATAGAAATGTCAAAATAGAATGTGTAGTTTTTTGTTATAATGTACGTGCAGGAAAAATCGGTTCCCCGGGAGGGAAATAATGTTTTCGTTTCTATGTTCATATAACTTTGTGAATAACTTCAAGTGTACCTAGTTAACTTTTGAAACATGAAAAATAAAAAACAAATAAAATATTTTTCTCTCTCACTGTGAAAATAATGGATTGTAGTTAGTAATCTATCTATCTATCTATATAAATAAAAATCAATGTATTACTATGTTTGTTTGTCCTCTATGCGTTTCGAAACCATTCATCAGATTGTAATGAAACTTTGGGAGGGTGTTATGGGGACATCCGTGAGGCTTCCTAGCAAAAAAAAAGCACTTACGTGGCATTGCAACGCATGCCGGTTACAGCTAGTATTCAATAAAAAGGACTACTTTTCAGTACATATCTAAGCTTTTAAAACATAACAAAACTTAGCTAACTTAAAGTTTGTTATTCAATTATTATTAATCACTTCACATACTCTCGAAATTATGATTTTCTATTAAATATGAATTTTCGATATTTAAAATATTTTGTTAATGAAAGATATTAATATACTTAGTTAATTGCTGCATCTGCTGATCTGCATGGCTATGTGATTTGACGGAACGTTATCGAAATACTATGATAGAATTTTGCCAGCAGCTTGATTGATTCATCGTCATACTTTCTCCGTTACGGTTCAGTCTGTGGATTAAATTTGAACCAATTGATTTCCCGCCGACCGCTAGTGCCGTAGATAGTACACTCGCGGAAGCCTTTCCAAAGTGGGCCATGCGCGTCTCCGCGTATAGGTTTTTGTGTTTAGAACAATCGGCCACCGTTAGTGAGGTATCTCGGCCACACGGCCGGCGATCTACCATCGTGAATTAATTCGTTTTAAGACTCTTAACATTTTATTTTAGTTCTTAAATTGTATTGAAGTTACTGTATTAAACTATTGATTAGACAGAGCTTTTCGCTCCCAATTTGTAGATAGCCTACACATAAATATGATTAAACAGAAGGTCTGATACAAACCTACTATACTTAATTAAAGAAATAAAGCAATTATTGAAATAAATATTTTTTGCACTACATAAGAATTAAAACGTCGTTAATGATGACTGTACAAAATAAATATGAAGGCTTTACTTGCCTACTAATTATTCTACTAGCCTTAAGAGAATAAAGAGATCGTTTAATCTATTTCTGAACTAAGTTTGCGCTGCACATTGTTCGAAAAGTTAGTTACGAGCACCGCCAAGGTCGCCAGGTCATGATCGGAAGGCGAAAGTTTTACTCATTCATTACACAGGTTGCTTTTAAACGGCGGTTTAGCTTTAGTTTAGAGATGAAGGCTGGCGGCAATACTTATTTCAATAGAAATAAACTTACGTGTGCAAGTCGAAATTGAAAAATAAAGGAAACCCCTATAAACCAATTAAAACGCTTTATATAAACAAAGAAATATTATTCGATGAAATTTAATTAAACTTTCTTCATTAAAATGTCAAGTTCATTAAAACAGTGTAGAGAAACAGTAAAAGCGACTACTAGAACCATTTTGCGTTAAAAAACTGTATTAACGGCATGTATTTCTATTTCCTTTTATACGATTCGGAACATCTGGCAAACCATCTGCATAGAACCAATATCATAGATTTTATAGGTAAAGAAAGTTACATTTACCAATACTAAAAAAAACCCCAAGGACTTACCATTGTTCGGATTAGCAAGCACTGTTTTTTTATTTGGCCGTGTAACCACAGACACCAATATAACTAGATCACACGAGTGTATGTAGGTATGCGTGCCAAAAAAAAGAGTGTGACTCCTCTTTAACGTGTTTCATTTAGCTTTAGTTTAGCCAATGCTTCACTGTTATTGGTAGGTACCTTACTTGCCGTCCAACAAAATAGGTACACATATAAAAATGCCTGATCGTACGAATAGAAAAGTACTGAAATGTACTCGGCCTGATGCGAATCCATCAATTTTTAAAATCAAAATTATCCACATAATTTAGTTCACTACAGACAGTTCAACTGTGTGAAGTTCAAAAAACGTGCGATAATTAGTTGTGATTTTATTAATTAATTTATTCATTAAGCAATCCGTCGTAAATGGAGCAAACTGAGCAGCGTGCTGTGATTAAGTACCTCCATAAGAATTACCATAGAATAGAATAATATGGTTAGTACACAAGAGGATTCTCCTATATTATATTCAACTGTCAAAAAATGGATAGCAGAATACAATTGTGGTAAAGAGAGTGTGAAAGGCAAACCCAGCACCGGAAGGCCTTCAATCGTCACTACTGAAGCGAATATTGAAAAGGTACTTGATTTAGTTACACAAGACCGCAGAATAAAACTTTGAGAGCTAGCCGAGATTAGGTATAGGCGCTCTTATGAACGATAACAAAATATCATAGTCAACGAACTGGGTTTCCACAAGGTGTCATCGATCGAGGTGGGTTCCGCGGCTGCTTTCAGTCAAACAAAAAAGAACGCTATTGACTATTTCACGCGACTGATTGAAGTGTGTATTTGAAGCCGATACGGATGATTTTTTAAATCGCTGTATTACTATGGACCAAAACAAGGGTTCATCATAGTACACCGGAAAAAAAAACAACAATCAAAACAGTGGACAAGTCCCGATTCACCATACTGTATGAGATACTGTAGACGACTGTAGTTATATTATCTGTGACCATGCCCTAAAAAGGCTAAGTCGATTTTGTCGACAAATAAGGTGATGGCTTCAGTATTCTGGGACTCGAAGCGGGTGATAATGGTTATCTTAAAAATGGTCAGAATATAAAATCTGATTAATAGAAAAACGCCCAGAAAAGAAGTCTTGTTTTATCAAGATAATCCCCGTGTTCACAAATATGTGCCATCAATACCTGAAATTCATAACTGTGACTTTGAACTGACACCTACCGTATCCACCTTATTCACTTGATCGGGCATCATCCGTCTTCTTTTTGTTCCCTAACCAATGAAAGCTCTTAGGATGTTAGAAATTTTCGGTACACGACGAGGTCAAAGCAGCGCGTCTACTGCATGCCATGCAGTAGACGCGTATTTTGTCTCTCAGGCAGGACGAATTATTTTTAACGCTTTTAGAGGTGGCAGAAGTGCATTCAACTTGATGTATATATGTAGAAAAATAAAAATAAATTAATTTTGTATGTGTTTATTTTCTTAGTTAAGCCGAGTACCTACTTTTCAATCCTCCGTCGTAAATACCATATTCAAATATTAATATAAATGCAAGAATTTATATTGAAATTGAAACTGAAGAAGAACTGAAGAACTGCAAGAATTATTATTGTAAATACCATATTGAACTGCAAGAATTTCTTAAAAACAAAAGAGGCACTTCATTGCCCTTTTTGTTTTTGAGTAATGGCCACTTTTTAACTGACTTCAAAAAAGGAGGAGGTTCTCAATTCGATGCGTATGTTTTTTTGTGTGTATGTTACGTGATTACGCCACCAATTGTGGACCGATTTTCAAAATTCTTTTTGTATTCGATAGAGTATACTTCAAGGGTAGTTCCATAGTCACCAAAGTTAGGATCTGATGATGGGATTCCATAAAAATCGAGGAAAACCCTAAAATTTTTAGGTGTGTCCAACGTGTTTTGTGTGTATGTTACGCGATTAAACCGCCAATTGTGGACCGATTTTCTAAATTCTTTTTGTATTCGATAGAGTATACTCCTGGGGTGGTCCCAAGTTCACCAAAGTTAGGATCTGATGATGGGTCCCCATGAAAATCGAGGAAAACACTATATTAGGGTTTCTTTCACTAAAAAGATTTCATTCACTAAAAAGTTAAAAATAAAAAATATTTTACAAAAATAGAAAAACCGACTTCAAAAACACTGAAAAGTTAAAAATAATATAAGAATAGGTACAGACAACATCACACTTCTATTGAAGTCGGTGACAAATTTTAAGACTTTCTAGGAGATAATCGTTTGGCACCTACTTCAATATAGAAGTTTGATGTTGTCTGTACCTATTCATATATTATTTTTAACTTTTCAGTGTTTTTGAAGTCGGTTATTATTTTTTTGTAAAATATTTTTTTTTATAAAATAAGCTTCCTTTTGACGTGACATTCGGTAATGAATTATTTATATTGACACGCTCGTATTTCATATAGTTCTAAGGATTGACGTTATCTCGTTGGATACAATATCTGTAGCTGTAACCAATAAGTTAAGATTTTAATGTAACTTAAGAATACTTAAGACCTTATAAACTCGTTAAATGTATATGTATACTTACCACTATGTAAATGTCATGAAACAAATACCTACAATGATATACACATGAGTGTTTGGGGTATAAAATGAATTGATACTAAAATTAAGTAATTAAGTGTTAAGCTTAACAATACCTAAATGATTTAAATTGAGATCAAACCGGTATAACCCGTCGCCTCGTTGAAGGCCGCACACAACAGAAGTAACCCAATTCCAGCTGCAATAGTTTCTCAGCCAGAGTATTTGCTTACTTGGACACTTTGTAAGAACGAAGAAACATTATAATCTGGATATAAAGCCTGTTTTTTCTAGGTAACAAACTAGAAAAACAGAAAGTAGATTGATTTAATTATCTTCCTTTGAAATACACAAAAAATCTCTAAGTCTGTATAATGCCTCCTTCTTACCACACCAAAAGAGACAACAGATCATTTTGAACACATTTAAAGTCTCACAAAAATACTAAAATAATATTTCATTATTAGATTTCAACCATATAAGAGAATTTCCCAAATCTAGTTCCTTTGGTTAAAACACTAGGAGAAGTATGGAAGTGTTTTGACACTTCCAGATTTCCAAACCAAACACCCTAGGTGTTACACCCGTGTGTTAACCGCCACAAAAAATACTAGAATGATATTTCATTACTAGAAGAGAATTTCCCAAATCTAGTTCCTTTGGTTAAAACACTAGGAGAAGTTTGCAAGTGTTTTGACACTTCCAGACTTCTACCACAAATAATCTTTGTTTGTAGTTATTTTATTAAAAAAAATTTTTGTGAAGATTCACCAAAATATAAATCAGTTCAATACTTATTACAAAGTTATCAGAAAATTTTCAAAATTTGGGGGATTTCGATTATTGTGAAATTAGGAATCGATTAATTTCTTGTCGAAGTTGTCTACGAGTATAACAATGACCTTGGCTTGTATTGCAATCGATGATCGAGATGCATACGAGTATATTGGAACATCAAAATTCTTGAGCAACTTTAGGTTTAGGTATTAGTTGGTTTTACTGTTAGAGGAAAATAAATGTTGTATGTATAAATAGGATTTCCAAAGTAGATATCTGGCTATTTTGTAGATTAATATAACCTTATAAATAACATTAAGAGCAGAGATCAAAGCCTGACTAAACGCCAATACAGAAATAACAAGAATGAAAAATAAGTAGACCACGAAGCAAAAACAAAGTTTGTTTTTGCTTCGTGTCAAGTCAAAAGTAAGTTAAGTCACGAAGCAAAAACAAAGTTTGTTTTTGCTTCGTGACTTAGGCTCGTATTAATAGTCGCATCTCAAGTCAGAGCTCGATCTTGAGTTGCAGTTTTGACGTTTAATGTATGGCACATCTGTCAAAAACAACAGCTCAAGATCGATCTCGTACTTGAGATACGACTATTTATACGAGCCTTAGACACATTACACGTAAAGTAGATGAGGAGAATAACAAAGTTTAACAAGATGAATTGTTAATTTAAAAAGCATTTTATAGGACATTTCACTTTTGTTTATTGAACCTTTGATACATACATTTAAGTTGTTAACATTTTAAATCTAAATAAATATAAAACAAAAAATTCTAAACAGTCGATAAACCTAGTATAGGCCAAGGTTATAGATACAAACTACAGTTTATACTTCTTTTTATGTTCTGTGGTTTATACCTTGTATTTCATCAATCTGAAAATGTACAAAAAAATAATTTTTATTGACTTGAATTCCTATACTATAACAATTCATTCATATTATAAGTACTAATCAAGACAAGTAGTTCTTGAGATATGAAAGATTGAAAGGCTACTTGATACATATTCTTGCTCGTTAATGCATAATACATTATTAACTTATGGTTGTGGAATACCATGGTCTTCCAAAACCATAACTTTAAGATCTCAACAGTATATAAATAATAGCTGCAATTGACCTATTAATTTCGATTCTAAACCACAAACCACGAAATGTATTAGATTCAACTATAAATAGCGTGTGGTTTAAGGTCTTATAATCTAGCGTTCGTAATAGTGAGGAAATTGTTTATTCCCTAAAGCAAAAAGCAACATTTAAACTGTGATCAATACAATATATCAAGCGTACGCCTATCGCTCGCTCCGTCTCTAAATAAGTAAGTAGGTATCATAATATAATGACTAGTAAAATTAGAAAAATAATATTTTTTAAATACAAGGTTTTAGTAATCGTCTATACGAATCAAACAAGCCCAAACTGGATGGGGTTGTGTCATTTTATTGCAAAGTTCCTATGGCCACCTTCCAGCTCCAGCATTAGATCAGCTCCATATCATCATAATATTGCATTGCCACAATATATACAAAATAGTAAATAAATAAAAAAATCATATATTTTTTACTAAAAACTAACATAACAAAAACATTTACACTTTTTAACTATTAACTATATAAAATATTATTACATTATTATAAAATATTAATTTGGATGCGCTAGTAAGAACCCCTCGTCCTCGAAGGTGAAGGCCTCCTCTAGACTTCTAGAGAATTCCATCTCTACCTATTTTTCGCTGTCTCCATCTATTATTCGCCAGCTACTTTTACATTATCGTCTACCCAGCGTACAGACAGTTTGTCTACCGCTCTTCCTAGTGCCTGTTGGTCCTTTCCAAGAAGTTACCACTTGAGTCCATTTATTATCAGTCAATCTCGCAATGTGGCCCGCCCAGCGCCATTTAAGTTTTTTACAGCGATGTAAAGCAACCGTAACTTTTGTTCTTTTCCCTAATAATTTTGTGTGCAATTTTCGTAATTCTTTTAATATGTTAAAAACTTTTCTCCATACCTCATTGACATCATCTAATTTTGGATTTGATTTAATGTGTAAACTTCCAAGGTTGGCTGGCGTAGGTCAGTGAAGTCATTATATAGGTCCATAACTTTTTTATTAACAATAATCGGCATATCACTTCATGACTTCTTTCAGAGTCAAATTTTTTTTCTATGCATTTGAGATTCTTCTATCTCATGTTCGTTTCTCTCTTTTTGGAAAGAAAGCTTACCCAGTGAATATAAGTGTCTACATACTCTAGCGCTACATTTTTCGAGGTATATTGGGTTTTAATAGAGTTCGACATAATGTTGGTTTTACTGATTGATGATATTTAGACCAACCTTTTCCCAATTTAGGTTTCCAATGATTTGTTGTAATACCGCCATAAATATTGTAGGGGAGATGACATCACCCTGTCTTACACCTCTTCTGATAGGTACCTATAGGAGGTCCGGTCTACAGTCTAATTCTACTCTTACAATTTTTAAAAGAGATTTTGTAGGACCTTTAGATAAGTTAAGTCAACATTTTGAGATTTTGATACGCGATATACATATGCATGCAAAATTTCAGATCAATCGGAAACCGGGAAGTGGGTCAAATTAGACTTGCAAGATTTCATTACAGACACCGGGATAGGTGAAAGTAAATAAAAACTTTTAATAAAAATATCATAATCGCAAAACATCATATTCTCAAGATGTCATGTTAGCAAAATATAATACTCCCAAAACATTCTATTTGCAAAATATCGCAGTATATTTTAAACACAAAATATTTCGCTCAGGTTCAGTCGTTTAGGCAGAACATTAATCTCTCTTATGTAGCATCATGGTAACAGATTGCTCTTAAAATTTAAAGTACAACAACAGTCCTAACATGTTATGTGATCAAAACTTATGTAAATAGCATTTATATCCTATTTACTTTGTTTACGCTATGCCCCACGATTTTATATTTAGGTCTGCTCTAGCTCAGCGGTACTCAAACTTTTTTATAGGGGTCACAAACAGGTTTCAGTCATGGTGTCGCGTACCGCAAACAAAAATTTTTTGGGTGATATGATAAACGTAATGGAAATTTAACTTGCATGTACCTTATAAAAAAAGGATTTATTTATTTGGTGCACCCACAGATTCAAAGATGCGTGACCTGCTGGCTGCAGATTATAGCTGCTCTAGCTTGATTAACGAGAAGAGTGTTGTGATGACTGGTTTATCTCTAATCTCTTTCTCTAATCTTTCTCTATAATAAAACCGTTTGACGTAATTTCATTTTATCTATTTAGTTTATTCAGTTTTGTTACTAGTAGGTATTTATTACATTACGTATGTAAAAAAAATATTTCTCGCTTTTTGAAGCTCTTCTTTTTTGAAGTCGGTTTAATTTTTAGACAATGTTAACGACTGTACTCTGAATGCGGTATTAAAAGATATTTTGCAAATATAATGTTTTGCGAGTATATTTTTTTGGCAATATGATGCTTTGCAATTAATTATGATATTTTGATAAAGTATATGATACTAGCTGTGCCCGCGACTTCGTCCGCGTGGAATTATAACTATTTTTAAGATCTTAATAAAAAGTAGCCTGTTATACCTTCTATCTATTAGTGAAAGTCCCGTCAAAATCGGTCCAGCCGTTCTAGAGATTAGCGGGAACAAACAGACAGACAGACAAAAAATTTTTATATTATGTTTTTGTTATTGGTACCCGATATACATTCATACACATTTAGTAAAAACTTGTTATTTTGACATTACAAACAGACACTTCAATTTTATTTATTTGTATGTATGGATATAGATTTAGAGGCGGAGCCCTACCGCTAAATTAATTCATCGTCATTGCAGTTACTATAACTACTTTATGCAACAGAATTATCATTGACAAATTTGCATGTATTGTATAGTTGATTAAGTTTTTCTTTTGAATTCCATATTAACTATGTTTCCACTCGTAGCTTCGCCCACGTTTTTTTTTATTTTTCCGCGGGAATTCTATTAAAATATAAAGCAGAAGCTTTAAAAAAAAGTCTCGTTAAAACACGTTTTAAGAGAAGATCGTACAGGCCGTTTTTCCATAGAAACGAAGTCCCCGTTTCCTTCCTGGATAATGGCACTAGTTCCTCTATTTTTTTCAATAAAATTAATGGCCACTATAAGCATGTTCCTGTTTTCGCTTTTTATTAAGTTATTATTAAAAGAGATTTCTAAACCTTCATGCAAAAACCTAAAAAATCGAATTAATTTTCTGCTGTATTCAAAAGATGCAAATGTAATATTTATGAACAATTTGTAATTAAAATGTTATAAAAATCTAAAATAAGAATGATGGCAACGTTTTTATTTTAGTTAATACTATTTTTCATGAAAAATTGCGGATGAAAAATACGCGAAACGGAACGCATCTTGATCTACCAATCAGCGACTAGTGACGTCACTCGTGTTTTATGTCCCGTCAGATGTAAAGGTAAACATTATTTTTACGAACATTATTTACATTTTTATGTAAAAAATGGTAGTTGGTTGTATAAAAATGAACCCCAGAAACCTACCGAGAGTAAAGTGTCGACATGGTAGTAACTTTTTTGTTGAAAGTGCCGAGTTTTCGAGTGCTAAACTTCTGCGGTAGGTAAAGTATTAAGTAAAGTTTTAGTGTTTCATTAAGGGCATAAAGTACGAAAAGAAGGTTATCGTGTTACAATCATTTTTTCAACGTTGGATCAGAAGGTCCAGTTATAAACAATTTATTTGGGAACTTCTTAGAAGTCGATGGACACATTGGTATAAAACATGAATCCAAACGTATTTTTTCAGAGCAATAATTGCATTTTTTGACTATCTTATAGTGATGGATAGTCCATTTAAAATAAGTAATTTGAAACAAATGGAGGCTTTCCCTATGATATTTGAATTGAATGTTAGTGACGAATGAGTGACAGACAGGAGTGATATCATCAGAACTGTAGGCCCGATTTAGCGCGAAATTTTAAACTGTTAGTTTCAGACTGCATTTTATTGCAATAAAATTTATTATTTTAATTTTTATCATACTTGTGATCTATTCCACATGGAATTCTTTACAATAAACGCAAAAATAAAAATATTGCATTTTCCCTATTAAACAAGATTGTATGAAAAAAGCCAAACATAAAAACGCCTGGATTTAATTTTTAATGCAAAAAGTAATTAAATCGACCAATTTTTCGCGAAGAAAACAGGGGACTACGAAACGTATATTTTGTTTCCTTTTATAGGTATTTTCGGTCCCAGCTGTCCCTATCGCATTCAGTAACTGGACTGAGGCAACACGCGCCTTCGGGGCCCCAGCACGACAGCAATACATTTTACAAATACCTATTTTTGAATTCTCTCGACCTTGGTGTTTCGTCTTAAGTAGTGACGTCTATAGACCTCACGGCAACTGAGCTCTTACCAGCCCTGACGAAATCTTTAACTTATTGATCTCTTCAAACTTTGTTAAACAGAAGTAGTCTCTATCACTGTTAATAACTACGTATCAACATCCAAACTAAAAATCTGTACTTTGGCTTAACAGTCTCAAAAAAGATCAATAAGTTAAAGATTTCTACAGATTCATAATTTGGATGGTGATACATTGTTATCTATGCAAATAAATAAAATTGAAGTGTTTGTAATGTCAAAATAACAAGTTTTTACTAAATGGGTATGAATGTATATCGGGTACTATAATAACAAAAACACAATTTAAAATTTTTTTGTCTGTCTGTCTGTCTGTTTGTTCCCGCTAATCTCCGAAACGGCTGGACCGATTTTGACGGGACTTTCACTAATAGATAGCTAATTATATAAGGTATAACATAGGCTTTTTATCGAGATCGGTTCAGCCGTTACTATTCCACGCGGACGAAATCGCGGGTACAGCTAGTCAACAATAAATAGAGACTGCTTTGGCTTAACAAAGTTCAGAAGAGATCAATGAGTGAAAGATTTCGGTATAAGAGCTCGGTAGTCGAGAGGTGTAAGCGTTAATACCTACGTTATATTGAGGACGCGGGTTCAAATCCCGTCCGACACAAAATTTTTTCTTTATTGATTTTATTATTTTTTCTATTTATTTAGCATTTTTAAAGAAAATACAAAGCTGTATATTAAACGTTAAGTAGGTAGTTTCAACCCCTATTTTATCCCTTTAGGGCGGAATTTTGTTAAAAGGTGAAATACGTATTTATTAACCGACTTCAGAAAAAAAAATATACGCATCGAATTGAGAAACTCCTTTTTTGAAGTCGGTCGGTTAAAAAAGGAGGAGGTTCTCAATTCGATGCGTATGTTTTTTTTGTGTGTATGTTACGCGATTACGCGGCCAATTGTGGACCGATTTTCAAAATTCATTTTATATTCGATAGAGTATACTCCAAGTGTGGTCCCATGGTCACTAAAGTTAGGATCTGATGATGGGATCCCATGAAAATCGAGGAAAACCCTTAAATTTTCAGGTGTGTCCAACGTATTTTGTGTGTATGTTACGCGACTACTCCTCCAATTGTGGACCAATTTTCAAAGTTCTTTTTGTATTTGATAGAATATACTCCTGGGGTAGTCCCAAGGTCACCAAAGTCAGGATCTGATGTAGGGATCTCATGAAAATCTAGGGAAACGCTAATTTAATACCACCAAAGGTGAGGCTGGTATTAAATTAGGGTTTCTTTCACTAAAAAGATTTCATTCGCTAAAAAGTTATAAATAAAAAATATGTTACAAAAAATAAAAACCGAATTCAAAAACACTGAAAAGTTAAAAATAATATAAGAATAGGTACAGACAACGTTACACTTCTATATTGAAGTCTGTGACAAATTTTAAGACTTTCTATAGGAGATCAGCGTTTGGCACCGACTTCAATATAGAAGTGTGATGTTGTCTGTACCTATTCTTATATTATTTTAAACATTTCAGTGTTTTTGAAGTTGGTTTTATTTTTTTTTCTTTTCTGTTTTATTTGCCTAAATACTAAGGTTCAAACTCCTTATTTTATTCCTTAATTTCACCCTTAGGGATTGATTTGCGCAATTTATTATAGTGTGGCATGCGCTCCTACGGTGAAGAAAAACATCGTGAGGTGACCATAGAGTTTAAAATTTGCAAGATATGCAACAAATCAAAAAAAGGATAGGAAATATCTTCGTAAATAATACCTGTTTTATTTTTATAATGTAACGGCCTTATACAAAAAATTTTACTCCTTGGATCACCTCGGATTAGTTACTCCGTGTTTTGTCTTGTTTCATGTCGACTGTCATATGTCAAAACAAGACAAAACACGGAGTACCTAATCCGAGGATGATTTTAGGAGTAACATTTTTATTAATAAGGCCGTATATGTATAATTCTTTTATAATCTAAATTTATAATTCTTTTATATAATTATAATAAAAATAAATTGGGTTGTCTGGGGTTTTGCGTTACTTTATTTACACGTTGTATGTATAACAAGCTGTTGCCCACGACTTCGTCTGGTTCAGCAATGTAGGCGAGAAAGCGTAACAGACAGACAGAATTTTAAATTTATTTTGAATCAGAATCATTATCTTAAATGTATTTATAGCAAAATGTATTGTGAACATAAATAACATATTAAGAAGCTAATGTTTTGTAAAAAATTGTTAAGCTCTTAAGCTATTTGCATTAAGTTAGTTAATTAACACTGTTATTCTACCTATCATAATGGGACCAACCTCATTCAAAACCTAGTAAATACATTGTCATTAAAATTTAAAGCATAATGACGTCAGATAGTTAAAAAGATTATCTTTTCTCTGGTTAAAAAGAAACTAAGGTTAAAGAAAATATGTATTAATCTTTTCAACATATTCTAACATCATATCACTCCAGAACATCCAACATATTCTATAATTGATAGAAGTATTCGTAGCCACGCGAATACAAAAAATACCTATATAATGTTTATAGGTACGCAATAAAGGTTTTCTGTTTGTTTTAAGAATTGGTTAACATTGTGCTGCGCATTCAATGTGCGCTCTGCATACAAAGGCAAACCAAATTTGTGTTCTATAAGCGCACATCGTGACATAAAGTTTCACAACTGATGCACATGTAACCAGCTCCAATTTGGCATGCTTGCGTTGCGAAAGATTGTATCAACCAATCCTAACAAAAACGTGTATGCACAGTACTCCTTTTTTTCAACAAATATTATACCTTTTTTACCCAGTTAAATTGATTGTATTATCATCAGGCGTGGGTCCCGCCTGCGGTTATGTTGGACTCGCCTCGCTAATTGAGGTATAGAGGTACTCACCAAAAATACTACGATGGCTCCATATAATTGCATTTGCGATCACACAAAGGAAACTTTTCCTAACTAGAATGATAAGAGAACTTGTCATAATTGTTTAGATGAGGCTCAAGTACTAAAATCTGAAACTCTTATCATGTTAAAAAGACCTGTGATGATGTGAATACACGAAAACAAAAATGAATATTAAATCATGAAGTGGTATTTAGTGATAAAATTTCTCAAAACAATCTGACGAGTAAGAAATACTTCGACTCACTTCGTGGTGCATAATTATTATAATAACTATTTGTGTAATTCAAAATCAAATAGGTACATCACAGCCGGTTTAATCTTACGGCTTTACAAATAAAAACTTATACCGAGGATAGTCCTCGGAATAATTTATTCTGTGTTTTGTCTTGTTTTAGCACATGTCAGATGTAATATGTCAAAATAAGACAAAACACGTAATAACTATTCCGAGGTTATTCCTAGGAATAAGTTTTTTATTTGTAAGGCCGTTAAGGGCTTTGATAAAAGATTTAAAAAAATAGGTACGTCACTTTGAATGCATCAAAGGTCTATCGATTGCACTTGCTGTCGGAACTATTGGTGTGTATAGTGTATATATGCAGAGAGAAGCGTAACATTGTTACGACGGAACACACCAAGAAACTGTGCAATTAACATTCAGAGAATGCAGCCCAGTTAGACATTTGCGGTGGACAGTTTCACATCTTTATTAAATGAGTTATTACGAAATTACTATTTCCGTATTACACAATTCCCAGGTTCGGAACAATGAAAATTCACACAACTTTTACCGCAAAAAATGTTTTATATGGTGTGATTAAAGAGTTCACGCGATACTATAATATGAATAATAATCTTGAAATTGTAACCTGAGAAGAAGATTTAAAGCTTAGTAGTCTTGGTGCGTATTAAGTACCTAGACACGCCTAGTCATGTTCAAGCCAAGAGAACTGGCGAGACCCCCTAGATAAACTAGTACTAAATTTCATAAATCCAGCTCAAACAGTTAATCGTCATTTTTATGACTGATCGACTGACATAGATCAAAAACCTAATCCATCTAGATGCGCTAGAAAGTTCAAAAATGATTTCCAGCTAGATAATTGTGTGTATACAAAGGAAAAAATTTGAGTGGAGTATAATCTGTCACTTTGCTTGGGCGTTTATTAATGGACTATGACCCTTTGATTCTGTCGAGACCTGGACTGTACTTAAGCCAGTCCACAGTTGCCAAATAGTCCATGGGAGCATCATCCAAGTGATGCAGTTACTTTCCAAAACGCTAGCATGTCAGTCAGCCTTCAGGACTAAAACTCGAAACCAATCCGTGGTGTAAGGCAGGGCGACGTTATATCGCCGAAACTGTTCACAGCTGCGTTGGAGAATATTTTTAAGCTTTTGGACTGGAGAGGACTTGTCACTAACATAACGGCGAGTACATAACTCACCTTCGTTTTGCTGATGATATTGTGGTCATGGCTGAGATCGCGGAAAATCTAGGCAAAATGCACAATGACCTCTGTAGAATTTCCTAATAAATGGGCCTTACAATGAACATGCACAATACTAAAATTGTTTCCAATTTCCATGTAGTTTCCACTCTTGTGAAGCTCTACACTGAAAGTTTTTGAGGAATATGTTTACCTTGGGCTACTAGTTCAGCTCAGTAAGTCATACTTCCAAACATAGGTAAATCGAAGAACCCAACTCGGCTGGACAGCGTTCGGGAAGTTAAGCAATATATTTTTGGCCCATCTCCTGCTGTGTCTCAAGACGAAAGTCTTTAATTCGTGTGTGTTGCCAGTGATGAAGTACGGAACTGAGTCGTGACTGCTTATAATGGGTCTGATAAGAAGGTTCAAGGGGCAATAAAGAGGGAACAATATGTTCAAAGTTTCTCTATGCGATCGCATTAGAAATGATGAGATCCGTATAAAAACTAGAGTCACCGACATAGCCCAAAAAATAGCTAACCTTAAGTGGCAGTGGCAGGACATCGCTTTAGTCTAAGTACTGATAGGTCCTCGAGTGGCGACCGAGTACCGGGAGACGCAGCATTGATAGGGCGTCTCTTGGCTGAAAGGATGATGATGTAAAATTTTTCAAATCATTCGGTATAATAAGGAAACATTTTATTAACCGCCTTTCAACATAATAAACCAAAAACTCATTCTAACTTCTCCGCAAGACAATTATTTTACATGATGAAAGGGTTTTACTTAGCTCGCTTTCATCTCTGTCTTTCTTTCCGTCCAGAAAAATCTTGCAATCGATTTTTCTTACATTTTGCGACCAGCAATAGAGTTGAAATTTTCAAGACAGTTCAGAATTCGATGACACTGCATAATTCAATCATTAGTTTAACTTCCCTGCGCATTTTTGCTGCAATTAGTAAACAAATTAATTTTGAAGTAAATAAAAACAGCCATTCATTAACTAAAAATGAATGAAAGCAATATTTTAAACATACTCAAATGCGGCGCGTGCGGAGCGTACGATGCTGTCAAATGTGCGTTCAGCTTAAGTCTTTCCTGTCATATTGGGTCTATTATGTACCAATCATTATGGCCCACAATGTGAATTTCCATGTTCAAACTCTGTCTCTTAAATATTAATCTGTAAATAGAATCAGCAGCGTTCCTTGCAACATTTAACAGTTACCGTGTTGTGAGACAAAATATATTGTAAACACATGGGCAAGCCTTGCGTGCGCGTATTAGCCGCAAGCGCATAAAGCGGTAACTTTTCCGGATTCTCGACATATCTGAGCGTCTGCTTTGATTGTTTAATAAGCTCTTCATAAGCTGAAAGTGCCCTGTTGTCCTTTAAAATTATTTTGAGATTGGTATAGCATGTGAGAGCAGAGATTAGCGGAATTGTAAAGCGCTTGGGGACGTTATTCATCATTTAGTTGATTTACTCTTTAGGTATAAGGCACTAACCTAAGTACAAAAACATTTCTATTATTTTGAGCCATTAAAAACTCTCAATTTTCATTTCTTGGCTGGTTGCCATGTTTCAAATATGTTATAATGTGCTCATGCACAAAATATTTATGTCTATTTATTATTTCAAGCTACTATTGGTCATCGACAGTACAATTGGATCGAGATTTGTTCGTTTATATTTCGTAATGGCTGCATAGAAATATCAAGGCTTTTGCAAAGTTCAGTTATAAACTGCGAAGTCACAATTTACATTACTTATGTTACTTAATTTTTTTGTTGTGTAAGCAATGATCGATTGGATAAAATGACAAATATTCACCTTTTGCTTTTTGTTATATTCGGTAGTAATAAGACACAATAACATTGGAAATAGTATAAAACTTACTATTAAAATGTTCTAATAAATATTTTGTTTCATAAAAGAATTATATTTCAAATTATGTTAATAAAAGATTTTCGATTCACAAAAATATCTAACTCAAAGGATCTTTGAGATGTTTTCAACACTAGATAAACTTACCAAATAATATAACTATTGTTGTATAGAGTTTAAAGACTCACTGCAAGATTTAAAAAAAAACAATTCTTCGAATTGTATTGCGTTAAATTCATGCTTGATGTTACTTTAGAGTATTTATATATATACTATTCAAATTTATACCAATTTTGGACGAAAAATAAATCGAATGTTGCATCTTTAAACTTGCCCTTATTTTCTAGTGGAGCGTCACTGTGGGCATCCGGCTGTGCCTGCCAACGCACGAGTGTCGCTCTCCGCCATCAACATCGCTCCGGGAACCATCGCTACGTATGCCTGTGACGACGGCTACGAGCTGTTCGGGGCTCATCAGAGGGAATGCACTCTCAGGGGGGACTGGACAGCGGAGCAGCCATTTTGTGGTAGGCGGTACTCATATGCTTATGCAACCTTTTGTTTGGATAACTATTTCCAATAATATATACAGTATAATTCATGGCTTTTGAATCTTCAAAATATGAGGACTACAAATAAAAAAAAAAATTTTTAATCTTAATAATTTTTTTCACGAAATATGGCGGTAAACCACATGTCGGATTTAATCAACGTGTTCAATGAAGAACTATTTTGTTTATATAATGAAATCACATCATTTAAATTGTGATATGAAAAAAAGATGCTATTTCATCAAAAATTCTGCAGGTACAAACGTGGCCTTTAGGAAGCCCGCGAATCAGTCCACCACAGTTCGGGGAGGTGCAGCCGCCAACGGCAACGATGGGGAGAAGACGACCGAACACGACGGGAAGCGGTGCACGGAGACACAGCGTGAGGCATCACCGTGGTGGCAAGTGGACCTTTTGAGGCACTACGCGGTCAAAGTCGTCAGGGTTACTACGAGAGGGTGTTGTGGTAGGTTCTTTGTGGTTTGGCCTCTTTGATTTCACAATTCTCTGTCTTGTAATATACCCCTTTGCAGTCTTGCCTTGTTTGATTGATATCGAAAGAGTATAACGACAAATACCAATCATTACAAAAGAACTCAGTCGCTCGGATACACTCAGAACTAACCTGAAGGTAGTATTATATTATCTGTGCCTGAAGCATGCTAAAACTTTACTTTTAATAAAATTTCTTTAATCATAAAAAAAAGTTTAAACATGTATGATAATGCTGTTCACCACTAACATAAAAGCATTTGTGGTTTTTGTTGTTAACTTATTTTTATATGATAATTATTTAATTTACAATACCATTACTAGTAACGGAAATTTCAGCATGTCCAAGAAGTTATTGTTTCTAGCGCGGCCCATTTTATCGAGCGTAGCATTTCAAAAATCAATGAACATAAATATCAACCCTCTTCTTAAGAATTCAAGCGTCAAAACTGTTATTCTCACCTTTTAGCTTTAAAGATATATATCTAGAATAAGCCAACACCTATCATAGCTTTTAATATTGCAATTATCAACAGACGCTTCACTTTATCGTGGGATTGTGTATTTTAATAAATGAACAAATTTCACGATGCTAATAAAATGACTGACTATCATTTTACTTCATTCGCCATGAACACCCGACCGATCATATGAATTTTATAAATTCTTATCAAAAGTGTGAAGTTGATTTAATAAAGATATAAGTACTTAATTAAAATTATTTTTACTTTCTATTATACGATTTAATATATTTCAGCAGAAATGGACCTCGGGTTGTTTCAAATAGCAAGCAACTTAAGTAGAAGTTAAAATGGAATAAAAATATTCAATTATTTTATTATAGGATCCTTGAAAAATGATAATGAATTTAAGCAAGAATTCACAAGCTAATTGTTGCTAATTGTAGATACCATTACTGTGACGTAGATATAATTTGAAGTCACAATGATGAGACCTATCGTACGATATAAATTTGTCACGTTTGTAATGCTTGATTTGAAAGTACACGTAATGTGCTGTGTGTTACCCATTACGAGTGCACTGTTTATTATTATGGACGTGCGGTAAGCGGAGGAAATAGTGCAGATGTTGCGCAACGTTCTGCAACCGAACAGACGGCGCAACTGTCACAGGAATGGCGTATTGCAAATGGTTAGTGTAGTGATCAGAATACCCTGCAATAACATGATTATTCCTGTATTTAACTTTATAGGCAGGCTAGCGTGCGTCATTGTGTGTCATTACATATTGAGCAACATAAAACAATATTAGGTAATGCCTTAAGAGGAAATCGTACAGGCCGTTTTTCCATACAAACTTAGTCCCCTGTTTCCTTCTTGAATAATGGCACTAGTTGCTCTATGTTTTCCAATAAAATCAATAGCCACTATAAGCATATATGTACATATGTTTTACGTTTTTTATTAAATTAATTATTAAACAAGATTAAAAACCTAAAATTTTACCTAATTTTCTGCTGTATTCAAACGTCCAGCAAACAAATCGAACAAGATTATATGAAAAAAAACAAAACAAAGAAACATAAAAAGCCTTGCTTTAATTTTTAACGCAAAAAGTAATTAAATCGGTAAAGTTTTCGCGGAAAACATTATTAAATTATTACCATTGGTTTTATTTGTGGATATTTGGTTGTATTCTGTTTTTAGTAGTTGTGGAAAATGGCATCCTTTAGTTCTGTGTTATGCGTTCAGGTGTGGAAACTTTTATTGTTATGTGTCAATAATTAAAAAATAAAATATACCTACTGTGGTTTTATATATAACTAGCTTTCCGCTCACGACTTCGTCCGCGTTATTTTTTTTTTGCCGTGGGAATTTTTTTCCCGTAGGAAAATTACCCTATGTCCTTCCCCTGGTCTCGAACTATCCCTATACGAACTTTCATCAAAATCGGTTCAGTAGTTTCGAAGCCTATTCAATACAAACAAACAAACAATCAAATCATTCCTCTTTATAATATTAGTATAGATATAGAAAAAATATGAGATTTCATTTAGGGTATTTTAAAAATATAATACAGATAGGTAAATTGAGACCAAACCTGGGGTAAAGTAAAAAACTGACCTGGCGACACTGTCAGTTTTTCATCAGTCGTGATTGATCGTGTAACCGTGTTAAAAAATCCATCAATCTCCCATCATTCAAAGTTTTACCAGATTGATAGATCAGATTGATGAAATATTGATGGTGTAACCTCGCTGTGACACTGTCGTTTGCATCGATGCTGTATCACGTTTACATCGTCAATGTATTGCTGCAGCCAAACAATCAACTACTGCGGCGTGTTTGCATTGCGACTGTATCGTATTTGCATCGCACCTGTAGCGCTGTAAAAAGTCGCAGTGTGAAATGTCATTAATTCTTGTATGTTCTCATAAATACATCCAAACCATAATTAAATTTAATTATGGTTAGGGCAAGTTTGTTATGTATTGCAATTGTTGTAGTTTAAACGAGTAGAATAAAAAAAAGTTGATTCATTTCATATTTTTCAATTATCATTTGTATTCTCAGGTCACCAGCCACTGCAAGACTTAGAGATTCGAGTAGGAAACAGCAGTTCTGATTTGCAGAGAAACCCGCTCTGCGCTTGGTTTCCAGGGACTATTGGTAAGTATTATACTGTTTTGATCAGAAATAATTTTTATAAATACAAGTACCTAACTACCGGCAAACTGTTTTCATTAGTCGTGATCAATGCAAAACACTCCGGCTACTTTGGCAAGTAAGTTTTGCAACCAGTTGTTAAAAAAAATGTATAATCTTGCTACGCAACTACATAGTTGCCCAAAAATAAAGTCTGTTCCTATTTCGCGTCCAGTTACTTCTTTAGAATTAGATTTAATCAAACAAATTTCTGTGAGTGGCAAACATTTGTTCCGTTTAAAAAAGTACGAGTAATAGTACACAACGATATAAGTGCGTGTTTCAAATATTAATAGACACTGTTTAAACGTGATGCTGTTTCATTTGTTTTACAAGGATACCTAGATAGAGAAAGCATCATGTTTAAGCTGTGTCTAACTTTACACAGCGTTTAAAAACATTTTGTAGTAAGACCGATCAAGTTTTGCATTAGATGTAAAATGAGTGCATGGTTTATTTACAATCTATCATATGACATTTAAATCATTAAATCTGAATATACCCATGTTTTGCGTCGGCTAGTTTTTAGTGGAACGTATTTTAATTATGTACAATATTTATTGCTGTTTCATCATGATTTATGCCCGGGCCTATTGTATAACCTATTGACGACGTAAAAACAAAAATGTTTTATTTATTTTGATTTTGTTTGCCTTCTGGTATTCTCGTTTTTTTCTATTTATTCTTACATCTATGTATGATACCTAGTAGGTATTAACAGTCGATAGTTTTAGATTTTTTAAGAAAATATATTATTTTGCCTATAAATAGGTTCATTATTTTAAGTAAATCTGATACGGGGAAGTCTCTTTATGGTGGACATATTTTATTCTACCCTAATTTATAGGTTTCGTTTCATCCATTACCTAATTAATTACAAAAAATTTATTACCTAATTAATTAATTAATTTGAAATATTAAGTAGTATATTCAAGTTAGACAATCGAGTTAAGTCGATTCAAAGAAGTCAATCTCTAATAAAGCCTCAATTTCATGGCCAATATTTTAAGTGTTAATATATGGTGTTTGATCATTATCCTCTCAAGCCGAAACCTACCCATGTCAACATAGTCATATAAAAGATAATATGGCGTCATGGCGTTCGGAAATTCGAAATTTCAAAATTTATTTTCTAATTCCCCATAAATTTATTTTCACAGACCCAACTATTTGTACATGGGGAATTTCAAAATTAATTTTACAATACGAACGTGTATGTTACTTTGTCTAGGCCCCCCTGACCCCTAACCATGATCCCTAAAAACAATATTAAAACCGCACTGAGAACGAGATGGTGCGATACGCAGCAGGAACTGTATCTCTGTTTGAATATTGTTTTAAACGATTGGCTTGCTATAAGTGATCTTTTTTTTCGTAATTTCACCTTTAAGTAAAAAAATATTTAGGTTAGTAGAGTACAATTATTATTATTTAGGGGTATACGCGAGAGCTCACTCAATATCTTACGTGTCCCAAGTCAACCTAATCTGCACGTAGTGCAAAAATCCTGCTGAGCAACAAACAAGGCTCTGACGAAAAACCTGCCAACCCGCACTATACCAGCGTGGCCACCAAATCCCCTTTTCATAAAGGCAGACATAGCACATAGCATTGTTAAGTACAATATTACGTACCGTACATGCATGATTATGATTTCTACTTATATGAATGGATCCATTTGTATAAAGATGTTGCTTTGAACAAATTATTAAAAAGCAGTCATAATTTCAGTTTCAATGAAAAACTGTGCTACGTAAATATTGGAAACATTTATACGTTTATGTATAGTTCATTTTAACGCATGCCATTGCAAATTACCTATCAAAAATATTATAACCTATAAAAACCTCGTTTTAACCTATTTCTATTCAGCTTTATTAAACTTAAACATGTACGAGAGACCTGTAGACTTCATAATCGATCGTCGGTTATTTATTACATATGACTGGTGTTTCACCTATTTTATGAGTTCGAAAGGAGGCCGGTGACGAAACCACTCTAACACTCCGGCACGCTTTGCTTTACAGCTTTTTGTAAACTTGCTCTCATTTCGAGCGAGGTATAAGTACCGATTCTCGAACTGGATTTGTATTAGCTCATCGGTGGGAATAGACGTACCTACTCCTTAAGTCCAAACTGGATAAATTGCCCTGTATTATTAAGATAGTACAAAACACGCTACAAAATGCAACTATCAAGAAATAAGTTTACTTACCACTTTTGTCTAAGGGGGCAGACCCCTTAATTAGACAAAAGCCACATGCAAATATTTCCGCAGTCGTTCCACAGAAAAAAATGTATGGAGATGACATTAGGTCGGCAAAAATAGCGTGAGGTTGTCTCATGCTAATGTCATTTCCATACGTTTATTCTGCGGATCGAGTGCGGAAAAGTTAGCGTGTAGCGTTTGTCTAAAATTCCTACATTTGCTTTATTTCGAGCGCGATATTTTCGGTTATGGTTTTTCGAACATGATTTAAACCTTTTAATAGTTATTAGTAATTAATTTATGTGGTATTATGCCTGACTGCTGATGGTTTCTCATAAAATAATTGAAATACTGTTACAACTGTTTTTAGACAACTTGTATTGTTTGTAATTATTATTCCTAAGATTCCGTGCACCCAATAATAGTGACTATGGGACCATACTATTACTATGAACTCTGTTGTTCCACATTCAAGAGGTTTTGTCTTTTGAATCGTCATAGCCAGAGTGTATATTTACCTACTATGATGAATTAAACAAATAAATAAATGAATATTTATAATTTATTTTACCCCCGAGTATCGAGTATCATCTCTCACATTTATCTGGTCGTAAAGGTTACCAGTTGTCAAACTCTTCATAAAACTAAAGAAAATATATGTATAGAAATGCTTGTATTGACAATAGCTCCCTTTGCCTTTTCTGTACGCATTAAGGTATATTAGGTACCTATATAACCTACCCAGCATAGGACAATGGTACCCAAGGAATTCCTGTAGGTCAAGTGTAAATTGTCAAAAAAGTGTTGGCGTTTCATAACATTTTCGGACCATGAGTGCATTTTTCCTGCTTGCCTTGTGCTTAAAAGATAAACACTTTTCGCGAAAAAATCTACATGTTGCAAAAGATTGATAAAATGTTCAATTCAATAACTAAAGTCTGCCACGAAAAAACAATAGTCGTTCTTCTAGGTATGACTACTGCAAATAAAGTTAATTCGTATTGCCCCCTTGCCATGATCGCTTAAACAATATTAAACCCGCAGTGTGAGCGAGATGACGCTGCGCTGTACGCTGCAATATCGGTGTCTCTGTTTTAATATTGATTTAACCTTGCTGTTTCATATTGAAATAAAGAATTTGGATATAATAAACTTGTATTTCGATTCGGTGATGACGGTAATGGGACTTTTGGGACAACAATATGATAAAAATATTACTTCCACTTGTCCTATGGGATTACTGGGACGTCATCGTCTCAGTTGTCCCATGATGGGACAACTAAATGGAACTAGTGGGATAGACAGAATATTTACATTAGCTCAGACTAAAATAGATATAAAATCAGATCCGCAGACAGCAGATGGTCGTTATAGAAGTGTGAAGCTTGTGCGGACTGCACTTGGCCCCTATCATTGATTTATAGTAAATCAATGGCCCCTATATTTGAATCATTCGTAATGGCGTTGAGCGCTCATTGAACGTAGTTTGCACTCGATACTTATCCATTGATTTTTGTTTCGTTTTTGACGAAAATCATAAGGGTGTTATGTCGAAAAGCTTACAAAATTACAGTAAAATCCCGTTTATCCGAAATGATTGGAACGGAGGCCGGTTCGGATAACAAAAATTTCGGATAAGCCAATGTCCCGAGTAAAACACCCCGAATTGCGTCAATACTGCGAAATACTCGTATGATCGTTAAACTTGCGTGCGTAGAATGCTATTGATATGGTTGTGAATAAGCCTGCACGTTTTTACTCAAAAATGTGTGTTGACGTTTTAAAAAGGCGCCAAAGTATGATTGAAAACTCAGAGTTTTTAAATGCTGAATAACAAAGGTCGTTTATTTTTCGTTCTTAAAGAAAAAATCTTCCTCATTTGGCAGCGGGAAAAAACAGGAGTTCTAATTTTATAACCCACTCTTTTGAATAAACAAAATATACTACAGAAATATGAAACAAAACTAGAGATTGTTCAAAAGAATGAAAAGTTTGTCAAGAGGAACTTGTAAGTAAACGAAAGAAATAAGTACTTTTGGGTTATAGACGTTGATGTTCTTGGACGCATCATTAGAATTAATTTTTTTGGTAAAAAAATCTGAAATGCATTTTTGTTTTTATTGACTTGTAATGGATCGCCATGGTATTCGGTTGATGGAGGTGGAGTAGGTGCATTCGGATTTTTTTCGAATAATCACGATTCGGATAAACGGCAGTTTACTGTATTTCGATTTTTATCGAAAATAGAACGAAAATCATTAGCAATCAAGCGATGACGACGTTCGACGAGTGCTTAATGCCAGGCGAATGGTTCAAAATAGAGCTCCTGGACATTTGTCGAGTCGTAGATGACGCTCCGCACACGTCATCGTGGCTGCAGTGAATGCTACTTGTACCTGTTTTGCTTAGATCTCAAGGTTAACTATCGTCTGTGGGGGGCGATACTGATGTAAACTCTTGCTCTAGCGATCATTGTAAGAACCCTGCTCAGAATCATTGGTATAGTCATTTACCTTAGCAAGAACTTTGCTTAACCCCAAGGTTGCCTGATGGTAGAAATTGCTTACCTTAGCAATAAGGCCGCTTATTGATACTGTGTCTCTTATATTGGTATGTCCTGTATAAGTATGTTCCGTGTGCTCTATTCCTCGTCTACTTAGGTTTTCCATATGACCTTGAGCTTGACCATCAACTAATTTAGGAAAAAAATAATATATTATGTAGGAAAAAATCGGAATTGTTATATTTAATCGTAACAGTAACATATTGTATGTACATGTTACACTTTGCTTGCTTGAGCCCATTTAAATTAAGATTCCTTAAAATGGCACAAGACTGTCACTAATCAATTCAATTAAATACTTAAGTATATTACGATTTCGAAATCGGAAAACTCTTGCTAGTTTCCTCGAAATTACAGTCAGGTAACCTAATCTCCAGCACTTGCTTTCACAACCTCACTCACGTTCTACTAATTACTGCAATAGCTGTATAGAGGACCGCAGGCGTCAATGTATCCGTCGATAACATGAAAGTTGAAATCTCGTCTGTTGATATAATACTATGTACCGATCTTTAGTGTTTTACAATAGGTTAGATACTCATGACGAAGTGCTGGGAACAAGCGCTTGATCATTGTGAGATACTATAGTATAGTCAACCGTTAATTTTTTATTAGGTAAGTTTACCTACGAGTATACTGATTGCGTTAACAAAAGTTACATTTTCATACGATTTTATAATATTTTTTAATAGGTTAGATAGAGAGAGAGACTTTAAAACTTTAACTATTATTACGTATTGATTGGAACATAGGTATGTTAAAATAATGTAATCAAATTAGTAATATTTGTTTCTAATATTTTAATTCTTTCATTAGGAATTATCCTATTTGAAGTGTTAGTATTGTAACTACTGTTTAAAATTTGTGCAGGAACGGTAGCTTTTAATTTTATCTTTATGAAACATTAGGTAGATATATATTACGAGTAGCAGAGTATTTTATAAAAAAAAAATAAAGCTTACGACCCTGCAATTAGGCACATTTTCAATCTAAGTTAACAAGAAAAATAGAGAAATATTTTTACTGGAGGGAGACTCTGTACCAGGGTCGTTTGCTTAGGTACCCCCGTCTTACCTATTTCTGCCGCAAAGCAGCAGTGCTTGCATTGCTGTGTTCCGGTTTGAAGGATAAGATATGGCAGTGAAATTACTGGGTACTGTGACTTTACATCTTGTGTCACAAGTTGGCAACGTACACTGTGGTTCTTGTGGGGGTTGCAGTTTTGCTGCGTATCTCACAAGATCCACATGTATTATAGGTGACTGTTACCACTTACCATCAGGTGGGCAGTTTGCTTGTTTGCCAACTTTCTGCAATAAAAAAAAAACTTTACCCTATATACCACTCGAACAAATAACTTTAACACGCTAATTCGCAAACTGACGACTAAATCAATTCTTATAGGTATAGGTTTTACTTCAAAATAAAATGTTTTTTTATTGTTTATCTGTTATGTCAAATTAAAGACGTTATTTTCTTGTATTTTTTTCAAAATAAGAACATTTCCAAGCACGGTACCTCCTATCGTGTTTGGTATAAAGTATATAGCATCACCGTCACTCCGCAGACTTGCACTTTCCAACGAATTGTCGCTGTTTTCTAAGAGACTGTCGCCGTCAGAGATAAAACCAGTTCCCACACTCAATAACAGTGTTTTATGCGTTGCTGACTTCATTAAGTACCATGAGTATAATAAAAAGTTGAGGCGCACGACAGTTTCGTCACATGAATATCATAGTAATAGTGTTAACATTAATCTGCCTCCAAACATTCATACAATATTTAAAAATGACTTAGAATTAAAAAATGACTTAGCTGGAATATGTTTAATTCGTCAAATATAATGGGTTTTAGGTACATTTTTAACTGACTTCGAAAAAAGGAGGTTACTCAATTCGACCGTATGTGGTATACATAGGTATATGCTTTTTTATGTTTGTTCGCGGATAACTTCGTCGTTTATGAACCGATTTTGATAATTCTTTTTGTATTCGATAGAGGATACTCCAAGGGTGGTGTACTCCCATGGTCACTAAAGTTAGGATCTTGATAATGGGATCCCATAAAAATCGAGGAAAACTATTAAATTTGTACGTGTCCAACGTGTTTTTTTTTTGTGTATATGTTACGCGATTACTACACTAATTGTTCACCGATTTTCAAAATTATTTTTGTATTCGATAGAGAATACTCCTGGAGTGGTCTCTCACCAAAGTCAGGATCTAATGATGGGATCCTATGAAAATCGAGGGAAACCCTTAGGGTTTCTTTCACTAAAAAGACTTCATTCACTTAAAAATTAAAAAATATTTTAGAAAACATGTCGTCGCTTTTATGTTTTGTAATCTGTCAGATATACAAGAGCAATCCAGTAGGTATGAGTACCTACTAAAAGTTTTATTGTCTAATTATAATTATAAGCTAGTTAATGTAGAACTAGTGGACCTAATGTAATTTAATAAGATGTATATAGTTTATAGAAATACGCATCAAGAATGAGGAAAATTTTGCGAACTATTACTGCAATATAATACTTCAACGCATAAAATTAGCTAAATTGTAGCTAGCTATTATTTTTTTTTTCGGATATGTCGAAATGTTCATTACTGTAAAATATCATGATTAAAAATAAATAACAAATAAATGAAATCGAAAGAAACGTAATTAACGGCAAAACGGGATATTTTCTTTTCTTTACCGCTTACATACTTGTAATATCAGTAACACGAAATGGAAATTTGCGTTATTTTTAAGAAAATATGGAATTCTGGGCCCAATTTCGGAAAAGTTCATGATAAGGTTATTGGTTGGAAATCGCAATATCTGCAATAAACATCATGGATGAAATAAAAATCGTATTTTATAGTCTTATCTGTGGTATAAATAAACGAACGTACTGTAAGACAAAAACGTTTTATTTTATTCGCAGACGAAGGCGTAACGAAAACTTTCACGTGCGCTCGGCCCCTGATAGGCCAGCACGTGTTTTTACAACTGGTCGGAGTGGAGGGGTCACTGTCTCTCTGCGAGGTCGAGGTCTTTACAACTGAAGGTAAACTGCAAAATTAATATATTTTTATACCACAAAAGTGGCAAGAGCACACTTGATGTTAAGCGTGAAACGTAGCCTATGCAATAATCCAGCCATATGCCATAAACCAGCGTTGGGCACAGGCACAGGTCTCTCGTTGGGTGAAGAGATTAGACAAGTTCATCACGGTTCATTTAAAAAAAAACAAATGTACAATTGCATGGCTATGCCACGCTGTCAGCACAAGGGCACTGACTAGCTGTTAGTGCTCTCGCCAGTGCACAGCATAAGAAAGATTGTTTCTTTGCCGTGTTTTTTTTACACAACTAAGTTGGCAAATAAATAGACTGCCCGCCTGATGGTAAGTGAATACAGTTACCTATGAGTAGTACATGTGTTACCTACTTATAAGCTTTGCAAGTACGTACAACCCCTAAAAGCACCACTTCGTGGTCAATTTGGGACATTTGATGTCAATCCACAATATTGTATCCGGTATGACTTCACTGCCTATCTTCAGTCTAACCGGAACACATCAATGCTTTGCGACAGAAGTAGGTGATGTAGAGGTATGACGACGACTCTAGTATTGAGTCAGCCTCTGAGTAAAAAAGGATAGTGATTTCCCTAGGCATAGTGTAAATTTTTTTAAAACATTTTCCATACATTTGGTTCGTGAATTTTCATACCCAATTTTTTTAATAGTTGACGTTTATTTACGTGTATCAAAATCATGTCAGTTAGGGTTAGGGTAGCTGCCTTTTGATCTTGGTGAAGCTTGATTCTTCTGATTTTCATGGAATCGTTTACGCAAGATAATGACCACCACCAACAGACAACAGAGCGCGTTAGGGAAAGTAAATACGCACTAAATAATGTCCGTTGTTCTAAGAAATCGGTTCTTTATTCCTCAATTATGTAGCTACTAGCTATTGAACTTTTTTGTGGAATATTCCAGTTTGAACAGTTTTATGAATGTTAACTGAAGTACCCCATCGTTGTCTGCCAACTATTTTTGACCTGTCAGCACAGATTTTTATGCACATGTATCGCTATATTATACTGTAATTTTAACTCTTTTAAGTTACTAGCGGTTACCGAGAACTTGTAGTTCCGCCTTAATGTTTTCTGTTAGGTAAAGTTTAATTAAATCCTTATTTAACCGTTTTCAAATTCATTTTATAGAAGCTTCGGAGTTTCACTAGTAGGCATTGGCGTAGGTATAGGGGGGGGGGGGGCTTGGGGTCCGGACACCCCCCATTGAAAATCAACATACACTAGATAGAATGAACTAATTCTAATTGAAAAGGCAAATTAAAGACATTAGGCAAATTAAAGTTTTACTTAGCTAGGGGGGGGGTTTCCCCCATCGAAAAGTTATACCTACGCCTATGCTAGTAGGTAAGTAAATCACTGAATTTGAATGTTTAGCAGGTTGTAGCAAAAAAAAAGATTTTGTCGTATTATTAAATCAAGTAAGCGCTATGGAACGCAACCATCAAAATATCGGTTGTTCGTGTATTAGTATTATACGAATTAGGGGCGATTTTTCAAACGTCAGATATTGACGTTTTGACAGATTTTCTGTAAATTAACTTGTCAAAGTTGATAAAAGTTTAATTCATTGACTGCACCTTTACCTATTTTGAAATAGTATTTAGTACCTTTTAAAAGTACTCTTGGAAAGCTGAGTATTTCTCGAAATAAATCAGTTAAGGGACTAGAATGGAATAAGAGCAAATAACCAATAGAATAAAACAATATTACATGACATGTGCATAACAACGTGGATAAGCAAAATATTAAGGTCAAAATATAATAAAACTTTTTCATAATTATCTCTGTAGTGATTTATATTTTCGTCAAGTCTCAGCAAGCCGAAATAGCTCAGTTGGGAGAGCGTTAGACTGAAGATCTAAAGGTCCCTGGTTCGATCCCGGGTTTCGGCATCTCTTTTGTTTTTTTATTTTGCAGTATTTTTTAAAGAAATTATAATACAGAGCTAAATTTTATTCAGGAGCCGAATTTAAAATGTCTTAATATCACTATCATGAACTGTCTCTAGGATTGTTATTGATATAAGTATTATTATTATTTTTGATATTTTTTGTACTTATACAGAATATTTGGTATATACTTACTTATATAAAATTATGGCGTCATTGACAATTCATAATAGTAAAATTAGTTTTCAAATGCCCCATACATTTTTTTCACAGACCCAACTATTTGTTTGGGGGAATTCAAACTTAATTTTTCAATTTCGAATTTCCAATGACGCCATAACTTTTTTATACGACTATGTTAACATGGGTAGGTTTCGGCTTGATATGGTATCTACCCAAACACTTTATATAATATTATTCGAATAACAGTCATAGAAATATTAAAAGAAATCCCAATAATGGCTAGAGCTTTTTTTGAACACCCCAGTGAGTATTTTTACATTGCACATTTTTAATATTAAGTTTCTATTTTAGTACTTAAGTAATTGAATAAGAAATTATTTTCACGAATATTTTTTACGAATTTTCTATATTCAAATATGTCTTGAAAGAAAGCTCTTGAATCGCCAATGAGCCACGCTGAACCAAAGCTAAGCCATTGCGTTCGACCAATCAGAACGTCGCATTTTCACGTCATGGAACAGTTTAAAGTAAATATGTGGGCTGCGATTGGTCGATAGCTACAGTTTAGTTTCGATTCAGCTTTAAGTTATTGGTAGAATTGGTCCTAGGACGTCTTTTAGCTGATAGAATGGACGCAAGAAACTTATCAGCTCTATCAGAAGTAGCGACATTTACTTATAATAACCTAATTCGTTCATTGTCATGCTACTCTGTACCTGTACCTTAGTTGTTTCTGTAAATCAGTGGTTCTTAACCTTTAGTGACGAGGGACCATTTTATAAATATCTGTCCATCCATGGACCACCAACTTTAGACCAGTACACCGTGGCCCAAAATAACGTTGACAAATTTAAAAAGAAAAAATTTTAAAAATGGAGCATGGCACGATGTCCTTTTGTTTTTTCTTATATTTTCTCACATGTTAGTAAAAAATATTTAATTATTATTGTTAATTGCCATGTCTTCGCAATGCAAGTCAATAATTTCCTTACACGAAGACAGAAAACGACAGTGTGAGATTGTTCGATTCCTTAGTGTTAGCCGTCAACTACTGTCAAAGACTATTAAGCGATCTAATGAGCTCGGGCATGATGCAGACAGCCCAGGAAGAAGAAGAAAGAGGACTGTTAGGACTCCCAGGCTCCGCAACATTATCAAGAAACGGCTTAATCGCAATCCACAGATTAAAGTGCGAAAACTGGCTCGGGAACTGGGTGTGAGTCGTTCGACGGTGCAACGTTTTGTCGTTGATAACGTCAAATTTAAAGCGTACAAACTGCGTAAAGCACAACTTCTTGAAGATAAAGTTAAAAAAGTTCGCCTTCAAAGATGTCGTTTGATTAGGAAGCGCGCCGCTACTAAAAAATTGGAAAACATCCTTTTTTCGGATGAAAAACTTTTTTGCATCGAACAGGCTCATAATCATAAAAATGACAGAATATATTCTTCTAGACGTCCTGGAGAGGCCGCAGTTATTCTTCACCGCCAAAAACCGGATTCAGTGATGGTTTGAGGTGGTATTTGCTCTACTGGTAAAACTGCCCTTATATTTATAGAAAAAGGTATCAAAATGAATCAGGAAATCTATAAAAGAGACATTCTTGAAGCCGTAGTTCTTCCCTGGAGTCAGCAACATTTTGGTAACCAACATTGGATATTCCAGCAGGACTCTGCTCCATCTCACAAGGCCCTTAGTGTGCAGAAGTGGTGCAAAGACAATTTTCCTGGATTCATAAGCTCAAGAGAGTGGCCACCCTATTCGCCTTCTTTATATCCAATGGATTATAGTTTGTGGTCAATTTAGAGACTAGGGCCTGTGCCACTAAACATACAAGTGGTGACGCTCTGAAAGCAACCCTTACGAAAGAGTGGGCAAAAATAACGTTGGAGGAGCTGCGGCATATTGTGGATAATATTAGCAAACGTTTGCGTCTGTGTATCAAAGCCAAAGGTGGATATTTGAAGATAGATTGTGATTTTTATAGTTTAATGAATGACGTTCTTATTTTAAGTTTCATTTTGTAATAAACTTGAAGGTATTAAAAATTATTCCAAGAAATCTTTGTCAACGTTTTTTTGGGCCACCCTGTATAACCAATAGATAGATAGTATATGAATGAAGGTATTTAAGGTTCCCAAATATTGAAAACTTTCAGATTTAAAAAAGACTTCGATTCATACATACATCAATTGAAATATCTTCGTCAAGACAAATCTGTAAATTCTTAATACGCTCGGAATTGGAGGAATTTGTAACAGTTGTAATTATGCTACTGATCTGAATGTCTCATCCTCAAAAAATATTCTCTCAATCTCCAAAATATTTATCGTATTCAATGAAAGCTGCTTCTCGCCAATGACCCTGACCTGACTGCGATCCGTTCACTTTCCTTGACCTAACTGAGAAGGAAGTTAAAAAGAGTGTACTTTTCATATCCTCTAAACCAGTGGTGACGGTATTTCTCGGGACATGCTAATACCTGTGTCGTGTGACGTGATTCTCATTATGACCCACATTGTAAACAATTCGTTGTCTTTCCTAGTGAATAGAAATTGGCTCACATTATCCTATCGCTAAGTGTCCCAACAAATCTAGGTTCTCTGATTATATAGACCGATCTCGATGATTCATTTTCTATGGTCCTTAAAAGGGCTTTTCATAAACAATTGTAATCATATGTATTTCGTAGCAATCTACTGGTTTGCTCAACGTTACGAATAACATACGCAAAGCCATGTACAATAAATGCTTCACTATAACGGTGCTACTTGACTTTAGCAGCGCTTTTAACTAGGTAGACTAAGCATTATCTTAGCCATACTCCTTACTAACTTAGTCTCTGAGGTTTCCACCTCATATTTTCAATTGATTCACTAGCTACCTTCTAGGACGCCAGAAACGTATTAAATGTCATAGTCTGAACTCTGTGCAGGTGTTCTTCAAGGCGGTGTAATCTTTCCACTTCTTTTCTCTCTATTTATTAATAATAAGCAATATATAATAAGCACACGAAAATCATATCATCTTACCATCTGCATTCGGGTTATTTACAATATATAGGCACACTGGTTCTGCTAACATTTGCTCAACAATCAATATTATTAACCGCGGGACCTACAATTGATCAAGGATTGGGCATAATCGTTCGGTCTGCAATGTAAATCCTCGAAAGTCATGATTGTCATGGTTTGTATCAGAATATTGATTTAAACAATCAATTATTGCAACCCATCAAAGTCATAGCATAGCATATTAATGAGGTAAATCGTTGAATGCATTTCGAAAATCACTCACATAAGCGATTTCAATACTTTCTGCATTTTTTAAACTAGAATCATGCTCGCTCAGTAATTTTGTTAAATTAGGTTTGTTTATCTAGAAATTAATATATTTTATGTATTTATTGATATTTGATTATTAATAATTTTTATATCACATATCCATATTTTTTTTAAATCAGCTAGGGTTGGCTGGAAGAAATCTCTTTCAGAGATAAATCCGACTTGTGACATAATTTTTTTTTAAACTATGTTTATACCGGGTTATTTTTCCATCAGGAGCCAAATTTTGTATGCTTGTTTAGACAAGCAAAATGAACAACTTTTACTATGGGACCAAAATCGAAATCGCAAAAAAAAATCAGCTGTTCCATATATTTAGGTTGACCATTTGTATGGAACAGCTGATTTTTCTTTTCGCGATTTCGAGATTGGTCCAATAGTAAAAGATCTTCATTTTGCTTGTCTGAACAAGCACACATAATTTGGTTCCTGCTGGAAAAATAACCCGGTATTTCTTCGTGTTCAATAAAACGTTTAATAGTAGGATTTCAAATTGTGTAGATAGTTATTTGTTAATGCACAAAAGTTACACCTTAGAATACCATTATGGGAGGGAAAAAAACATATCCTAAGATCCTTGAACAAAAATTTATTTAATTTTCAACGTATTAATAAATCGGTTTTAATCAAACAGAATAATCAAATCTATATAATGACCGATTGATAATGAGTATCCAATAGCGCTTCTAATTTTAGTCTCTTGTCAAACCGGTAGTTAACAATCAATAGGGCAATAATTTTTTTACCTCTCCTAACATCTCTCTAAAGTTTTGATTAAGAAGCTAGTTTCTTTTATTCCGATTTACAAAACGTTCAGGGTTTTATTAGCAACTAGCTGTGACCGCGACTTCGTCCGCGTGGAATAGTAACTTTTGTGGAAGTTGATACAAGGTAGCCTATGTTATACCTTATATAATTAGCTATCTATTAGTGAAAGTCCCGTCAAAATCGGTCCAGCCGTTCCGCAGATTAGCAGGAACAAACAGACAGACAGATAGACAATTTTTTTTTTAATTGTGTATTTGTTATTGGTACCCGTTATACATTCATACGCATTTGATAAAAACTTGTTATTTTGACATTACAAACAGACACTTCAATTTTATTTATTTGTATGGATATAGATATAGATTGATGTGCACTTGGGTTCACAAGCTATATATTTTTTGTAGAGTTTTCAAACGACCGATGTGCACCACCCGGTTCCCCCGCAGACATCGAGTTGGCTGCTTTCAATCGGAACTGCTACGAATTCAATGTAGCGAAAGGTGGATCTTTCGAAGAAGCAAGACGGCATTGCCAGTCACACGGGGGAGACCTCATACATGGCTTTAAGGTAATTATTTATCTTGAGTTTACAACGAACGTGTTTCAAACGCATTACCAGTAGGTAACTTATCTATTATTTGGATCGGTGCATCTCTAAAAAAGGCGTGTGTATTAATAATATCTTTGTAAATATTTCATCATTTTGAACCGACTTCAAAAAAGGTGGACGTTCTCAATTCGATGTGTATGTTTTTTTTGTGTGTATGTTACGCGGTTACGCCGCCAATCGGATACCGATTTTCAAAATTCTTTTTGTATTCGATAGAGTATACTCCAAGGATAGTTCCATGGTTACCAAAGTTAGGATCTGATGATGGTATCTTATAAAAATCGAGGAAAACTCTTAAATTTTTAGGTGTCCAACGTGTTTTGTGTGTATGTTACGCGATTACTTTGCCAATTATTGACCGATTTTCAAAATTCTTTTTGTATTCGATAGAGTATACTCATGGGGTGGTCACCAAAGTCAGAATCTGATGATGGGATCCCATGAAAATCGAGGGAAAACCGGTGAGCTGGTATTATATTAGGGTTTCTATCACTAAAAAGATTACATTCACTAAAAAGTTAAAAATAAAAAACATTTTACAAAAAATAAAAACTGACTTCAAAAACACTGAAAAGTTAAAAATTTTAAGACAAATTTTAAGACTTTCTAGATCATCGTTTGGCACCGACTTCTATATAGAAGTGTGATGTTGTCTGTACCTATTCTTATATTATTTTTAATTTTTCAGTGTTTTTGAAGTCGGTTTTTATTTTTTGTAAAATATTTTTTATTCATCCAAAATTCTACCCAATAAGTATGAGAGTTTTACTTAATTTGCCAACGATTTGGGTATTTTCTCTCATTGTCATACCAAATGACAATGAATGAGAAACAAATTAGCATTACAATTATTCAGCGCGAGAATGGCTTAATTAGAATATTAAAACCGGACTTTGAGAAAGTAGATATTGTTTGACAGTAGGTTTAATATAGTACTGCTAGTACGTAGGTTGGTTGCTTATGATGCTTGGTACCTATTTTAATGAGAACAGAATTATTTAATGATGTTACACAAATTGTCTTTATGTCCCATTAACGAGACAGACCTCATTATCACTGTTGTCATGAATTATATTTTGTAAATAATACATCAACAGTAACTGACACTGATTAAAAATTAGTGTATATATTTGGTATTGAACGATTATTAGTCTTACAGTGTAGAAATATAATTTGGAAACAACTAGCTGCGAAGTGCAGCGACGCTTACTGCATTGGGGCAGTGACACTTAGGGCAGCATACTAATGCAAGACATACATACATTTAATACAAGTTTTAATACAGTACATAAGAAAAATGTAATGTTAGGTAAGTAAGTACTGAACGTGGGATATTGATACTCTACCTTCATTTCAGGGGGCTACATCCAGCTTTCTGATCCAAGAATTAGAGCGACGCAAACCAACTCTCAAAACTCAGCTGGTGTGGATAGGTGCTGTCAAGGAGCCGGGCCTTACTTCTAGAACCTGGAAATGGGTTGATGGTAAAATAAACATTATATGAAAACTGTCACTGAACTGTTTAACGTCAAAGCAACACATATCTATGAAAAAAATGTTAAGAGAATTCTAATAAAAGTTAAGATTCTGATTTCAAGTAATGTTACGAGATGCATTATAGTCATAACACAGCAACGTTAACGTACTTAAATAAGCAAGACATTATCTCTAAGGGGTAATAAAATGATTTGAATTTGGAACATAAAATTCGTATGAAAACTTAGCATTTATGTAATCTGTGGCATAGAAACTTAGCTTAGGGAAGCAGTGTCTTCCTCTTGGGTGACTTGAACCCCTAGCTTCTCTCGGGACTCTACCATTGACGTTTTATACGTCAATTGACACGTTTAGGGTCTAATATGGCGCCCGTGACGTAAGACACTGCTTTAAACCCTCGGTGCATAATCTACTGTCAATCTAAGGCAGAATACAAATACCTCGTTTTCAATTGTTTTACCAATATGTGAGTACGTTTCAGATGAAACAATATTATGTTGGTATTATTTTTTCAACACACTTGCTCGTAAAGTAGGTCTTATTACCTTGCATTTAGACCCGTTATTCAGTATATTAAACACGAGTGCTTTTCACTTTACATAATCGCACAAGTGCGGTAACCTTTACGACAAATTCTAATTTGTTCAAGATTGTAAAGTAACTGCATGTCCAGTATGCATTCTTAAATTTGCCGCTTAATACACTTTTTTTTAATTAACAGTCTACTACTGCTTACTTAAATATTAAATTAACAACGACATTAAAAAAAACAATAATTAATAACTATAACTGAAATAAATTATTAAAAAATCACACAAACTTTTTTTTTAAAACTAAAATATTCGGTTTATTTAGTTTTGAATTTTGGCTGTTTGGCCCTTTTTTGCTGGCTGTATGAAGAGTTTAGCCATGCCCGGGCAGCGCGCGAAAAAAAAAGGCGCGCGGCATTTTCCCGCTATTGACATTTTTTGCCTTTTTGTTTTTGATAATTGATTATCTACAAATATGTCGAGTCCAAGTGAAGAAGAATCCATATTATTAACTCCGCCGGAAATAATCATGAAGGCGCAAAGCGCGAGTAATAGTTTGTTGTCGCCAAAGTCAAAGGATAAATACTTGGCGGCATACGATTCTTTCATGCAGTGGAAGATTGATAAAAAAGCGCAGTCATTTTCAGAAAAATATAAATACCACAAGATCTTTTATTTTCCTCACAAGTGTGTTGAAAAACGTCGTATGATACACGCGCGCATTGGTCATTACGTACTCTGCATTCTTGTCGCGCTCGCCTGCGGCTCGCGCACAATATCGCCTCGTACGACATGACCGCCATAGCGCGCTCGTATCATAATGTACTATTCTGTATTAGGTCAGGTGGTCTCCAAGCCGACCTGGGGCAAAGACCAGCCTAACAATTACAACGGCGAGCAGAACTGCGTGATGCTGGACGGCGGGCGGAACTGGCTGTGGAACGATGTGGGCTGCAAGCTGGACTACCTCAACTGGATCTGCCAGTACCGTGAGTGTCAACTATAGGTACATATCGATCCATTCATTGGCGACGCGAAATATTCACCCGGCGATTTCATTTCATATTCTTTTATTTAACCTATTTTGTCTCCCACTGCTGAAAAAAAGCCTTCTCCAATGCTACGTCCATAAATATAGTGGCGAATAATATTGGTTGTTTATTAACTAGGTAAGGAATCTTTCTACTGATTTATAATTTCTATGTGTTGGAAATAGATTTAAGCACTAACTTACTAATTACACTTCCCTTTATATTTAAACTTTTAAAGTTCAATGTATATTTGCGATATCATGTGCTATTAGCGATTTAGATACTGCAAATTACTATTTTACGTTGCATTTATTCATTTTAAAGGCGTAGAATCCGTTTCTATGCAAAAACGCAATAAAAGCTTAAGCGGTATTAACAAAAGCCAACGGAAACTTGTTACATCTGGAATCGAACCTCGGCCTTCTGCGTCCGAGTGTTTTGGAGTTTCCTAGATGGGCCCAGGTGCGAATCCTATTGTGTTACCCAAACAAGCTGCCGCATAGCCACACAGCGAATTTCCTATTAGCTCATTTTCTGAAATTTCAGTGTTAACTTTGTCTCTCGTCAAGAAGTTCCAATTGTAAAATATATTTTTTTATTCACAACAGGGAAGATCTTGACCTTCATCGCATGTGATGGTAAGTGACGATAACGCAGAGGCCGGAATGTCGAAAGCTAGCCAGGTGGACGCAGAAGCTCTCCTACCAAACCAAGCAGAAAGTTTCTGCTCTGAGAGAGAATCCCAAACCTTCACATCAATACCCGTTTTCACTAGACCATGGAGCCAGTTATGAATTCCTATCAATATTTTCACATAACTGTAACTGTTTTATTCAATATATTATATGCTAGACAATATTTGGATGGAATTGGGAAGAATTTTAGGTATTTAATTTTGCCAATTAGGTACATAAGCATAATGCTAATCAGAGGTATATTGCGATGTTTTTTAGCACAGCGACATAAAACGTGAGATAATAATTACTTAGACGTATCCACAAATTGATTTGCGAATTATGAGCTACTGAGCCGAGGAGTCCCGAGCTAAAGTATTATTTTTATTTAAATACCAATACGAGTCTATTAATTTTGCCAAATATTTCACAGTGCCACCATCTTGCGGGAGCCCAGATAAGCAGCTCAACACCACCATTGTGGGGAATAACTACAATGTCGGCGCATCTATTGAATACAAGTGCCCCGAAGGACACATGCTACTCGGGGACCAAGTCAGGGAGTGCAAAGATGACGGCTTTTGGTCTGGCTCGGCGCCTAGTTGCAAATGTAAGTACCTAGTTTGTGTATGGGACATTATAGTTTGGCTTATTCTAGCCATATGGTTTTATCCACCCTGTTTTGAAATATACTAGCAGAAACATAGTTACATACCTACAGGCAAATAAATATCGATACGCTAAATCGCCTCTAGTCCGTAGGACCACGAGTGCATGGTGGTATACCATTGTCCTATCAGAAAATCAAATCGGTGGGACCACAGGCCCTTTACCTTATTAAGCCCTACTACCTATGTACATAGGTTAACATTTTTAAGCCATCTAAGAAGTCTGCTTAACAATCCTTATTTTTTTTAAAACTTACGATAAAAAATGCGGCGTATATTTTGAATTAACTTTTTAAAGAGAACTAGGTATATTTATTACCTACATTCAATTAAAAATAACTAGTTGTGCATACATAGTTGATCCATTAGGAAAACGCGAATCGAACCTCTGGAGAGCTATTTTTGAATTACGTATGCGACTTCGAAATCACCGATGTGACTAATAATCACCGATTTTCAATAATTCTTATTTTTGAATATCACGCATGTGACTACCTTAGTCACCCACTCGTAAACAAGTCATACATAACTGTAGAAACGTTATCTGTGTTTTGTTTAGAGAACAAATTGACAAGTTTGAAGTTGATGTGTGTTGATTTTGAGTTGGATTTAAAATTTCTCAAATAAGTAATTATACACGGTTATTTTTTTATCACCCTGGAAAATTTAAGGGACGCTTCACGACAAGGTATTAGAATGATTTAAATATAAAAAAAAATAACTCACTTACTTAATTTTATTTTAATTTTTTAAAAATACAAAAATACACTAAGTAGTTGAGAGCAGCATTTTTAGATGTTTTTTTTTCATTTTTTTTAAATATAATATTGGATGTGTCCTGAAGCGTCCCTAACATTTTCCAGGGTGATAAAAAAATACCCGTGTATAAGTTTAAAATCTTTTAGTGTCACAAACAAACTTAGACCAGTATTTTCTTATATTTTGGCCTAGTTGCAATGAATTTTTAGCCATATAATAACCGGTATATACCGAAAACGGCTACATTCTGCGTGGAACCGAACCCTTACGTATGTGTGTACTTTATCTATGTTGGCAGCTCTGCGTTCGACTTTCAAAAATAGGATGTTTGGGAATTCGTGACTTCAAAGTCATCGCTGACTATTTAGTCAGCGGTGATTTCTAAATCGCATACGTAATTCAAAAATAGGTCTCCTGGTCTTCCGAATTGCGAACGGCGATTAAATTTATTTATATCCTCCTGGAACCGGTGCATCCTGTTTGCTTGGTCTGCTTGGGTATCTCGGTCTTACCTTTTTCTGCCGCAAAGCAGCAGTGCTTGCATTGCTGTGGTCCGGTTTGAAGGGTAAGATATGGCAGTGAAATTACTGGGCACCGAGACTTCACATCTGATGTCACAAGTTGGCAGCGTACACGTGGTTCTTGTTGGCGTTGCAGTTTTGCTGCGAATCTCGCAAGAGCCACATGCAGGTATTATGGGTGACTGTTAGCGCTCACCATCAGTGTGCGGAGTGCGAGTTTTATCGAGCTTTACTCGAACGCGTAAACGCGAATTTGTATGGAATTAGAGCAGTGCCATCTAGTAGTCACTAGATGAAGCTGTCTCATTCCATAGCAGCTACTAGATGGCTGCTCTGATTCCATACAAATCGCGTTAACGCGTTCGATGCGTACGGTCGAGTAGAGCTCGATAAAACTCGCGCTAGGCACTAGGTGGGCAGTTTGCCTGTTTGCCAACTTGGATGGGATAGAAAAAAAGTGAGCGTGTGTCTCCGGCTACGCTAGATGTCGACTGCGGCGGCGTTGCGCCGATCCAAGACGGCGAGGTGAGCCTCTTGGACGGGCGAACGACGTACGGCGCGCGCGCGGCGTACGCGTGCCGCGAGAACTACACGCTGGTGGGGGGCGGGGAGCGCGCGTGCGGCGACGCGGGCGGCGGCGGCGGCGCGTGGAGCGGCGAGCCGCCGCGCTGCCTCTTCGACTGGTGCCCCGAGCCGCCGCCCGTGGACGGCGCCCTCGTCGCGGTCGGCGGCCACAAGGCGGGCTCGCTGGCCACCTACACCTGCCAGAACGGGTTCATCCTGTTCGGCGCGCCCGTGAGTTGCACCACTTTTTATTTATCGATTAATAGGCTAGATGAATTAAAACAAATTATTGCTTTAATAGAAACTCGTTCATATAATAAACAGAAAGAAAAAGTCGGTTTTCGAATAACTATAAAAACAACCAAGATATAAGGTATTGAAAGATTTTCCTCCATCTCTTTCTAGTAAAACGGCAATTGACGTGGAGTTTATATGGCCATACTAAACAAAGACGTCACGGTTCATGTCGGATCTCTCTATCTAATCGCTTCCAAATTAACAGCTTAAATGCTTTATCTAATGTATTTCACATAATTGCATCTTTTTCTACGGTATTTTAATATTTTATGACGAGACTTGAAAATTAGAATTCAGTCATCATCCCAATTCTTCATGTACAAAAGGCGGACTTAATGCCATAGGCATTCTCTGCCAGCCAACCTTAGGGTAATGCAGAGAGCAGTTTTGGTAGATGTACCGAAAAGTATGTAGGTAATACACAAATTCTGCGTATAGAATTCTATAAATACAAAAGGAATATATATAAAATAAAATCCTAATACATAAATACCACTAATTGAATAAATGTTATCACTGCACTAGCTTTACTTTACGCAGCTTCGCCAGCGCTGTTTTTGTTTTTCCGTGGCGATTTTGTGTTATCCCGTAATAACACAAAATCGCCACGGAAAAACAAAATAATTGTATAGCCTATGTTTATCAGGGATAATATTGTATTCTAATGGTGAAACAATTTTTGAAATCTGTCCAGTAGTTTTTGAGTTTATTCGTTACATAATAACCCGCACCCCACATAGCATGCAAACTTGCCAAACTTAAGGCAAGTTTGAATCAAACTTTCTAGTTTCCCAACAACAAGCTTGAATCATGTTTGTTTTAAGCTTGCATGATGTTTGTTTTTTCAATAACGCAATGTACATACAATATTGCCCCAACAAACTATTCGCTTTTTAAAGTTTGTTGGGGCAATATTGTATGTACGTACATTGCAACATTGTATACTGCCGAAAAAAACAAAACTTACGCATGTTTGTCATTGGGAACTAGAAAGTTTGATTCAAACTTGCACGACAAGCTATTGCTATCTGGGACTTGACCAGCGTGGTTGACTAAGGCCTAATCGCCCTAGTTTAGGGTAGGCTCGAGCCCTTCGGTGGGGACGTATATGAGCTGTTAATGGATACAAATCTTTCCTCTTTATAATAATAGTGTAGATTACAGGACTTTTTTGTATCGTATACGCCTGATGAAACTTTTAACCGGATGTATCGTTTCGCACGCTCGTTTCAAACTAAATAGCTCACAAATACGTGGACGCGTAGTCTAGGTGTAGGCTGGAGGCGAACTAGTGATGAGGAACAGGCGAGGAATTGCTGTATCCATCAGTCATCAATTTGGGTATAGTCGACCAAAGTAGTTTAGCACCTTTGACGAAACTTCGGGTAAGAACTAGTGGTGTAACTACAAAAAGTTTTTAAACACTATCTAAAGTTAGACACTATTTAAACATGCACCATGATGCTGTTTATTTATCCTTTAAAAACAAATGAAACAGCATCGTATTGTAACCGTGTCTAACTTTAGATAACATTTTTTTTGTACAAGGTAGCGCCTTGGTAGCGCAAAAGTAATGTCATAATGTGAATTACCATTTTGTTAGAAATGAAAGAAAATAGCGCTGTTTTCATGAAAAGTTTATTTCAAGATGTAAAATTGATGGCATTAAGGTGAAATAAAATGATATTGCTCAAATGACCACCTACCGAGTTGATATCCAATTATTGTGCCCGTTTTACATCATTTTGAATTGTTACTCGCGAAACAACTGGCTACAAATAGGCGATTTCTTCTTAAATGTTAGCCTTGCAAGACTTGCACGATTTGTTGTGCGGTTTGACGCGAGATTTCAAATCACCAAAGGCACCGAGAAGACTGGCACCGTTAGATCTGGTGCTCTGGACGACCAGTTATGTCCAAAACGGGTGATCACTCGGCTCGGAAATTGGTACCTCAAAATTTCTATGGTTCTACTGGAATCAACAATGCTCGCTCGAGATTAATTCCTAATCTATCTACAACATCTATCTCAAGGCAAAATGACATTAGTTTGATCCCATTTGCAAAAATTATGGCACAATCACATTACTTATAGCATTACTTTTGCGCCAACTTGTAGTAGCACCGAAAACATATAACCTTAGTAACTGTCATTACCTATGTCATTCCAAAGGAAAATCTTCTGATTTATTTTATGATGCATAGGTAACTGAATTTCAACCTTGATGGTAAACCACTTTTTTGGTCAACTTTTACTACTAAATATACGTCTACCTCTGAATTCTCTACATCACCCAAAGGTTGGCTGGCAGTTAATGCCCTAGGCATTAAGTCCGCCTTTGTACACAAACGAACATGAATAATTAAATAAATACATTGGATTATTCCACTTTGAGATCCTGGGTGATATCACCCAGGTGATCAAATTCCACATGAATTAAATTTACTTAGGTAATTTGTTTCCTTAAATCTCCTAGCTAGGTGATCTAATTGCACATTAGTTTTATTATGTCTCCTAAAATCACCTGGTGTGGTATGATTTCAATGATTAATTTATTGCGTAAGCGGTATTTTTAGTTCACTATATCCATTTCGTTATCGGTGGCGCTGTGGCCTCGGTTCTGGCCTTTTAATCGGGAGGTCTGGGGTTCGATACTGTCATATACCAATGTGTTTTTCGATTTTCGAATTTCATATGTAGGTACATTTATTCGACGCAACCTACGCTCCCCTCCTGCCTCCTTTACAAGCATCAATAACAAATGCAATAAAAAACTTTGTAGCGAAACGCTTTAATATCTATCGATCATTGACATTATTCTCAATTATCCGCAGAGCGTGAACTGCACTCTCGGCGGAGTCTGGCACGGCACGCCGCCATCTTGCAAGTACGTGGACTGCGGCACTCCCGCTCAAGTCCACAAGGGCTCCTTCCGTCTCCCCAACGGCACAACCACCTATGGATCTGTGGCACAGTTCAACTGTGAACCGGATTATTGGCTTTCCGGGGCTGACACTCTCATATGCAACAGGGACGGGAAGTGGTCGCACGATATCCCATCTTGCGAATGTGAGTGGATTACAAATTTTCTTTCTTGTCTTACAGCCCCCCCCTAGCATGACCACCAAAACACGATATGATATATATATCGTTATAAACTGTTAAAAAAGTTGGATTTTTTTGTTATCGTCAATTTTTGAGTATGTTTTGGATATTTATATTATTATTTTTGGCATTGTTAATATAATAATATCGATAAAATTTCAAGGTAGCCATTTTATCCAATATATTTTGACAGTTCATATCGATTTATCGTTTTATCATATCGTGTTTCGGTGTTCATGCTACGGGGGCAAGCTTGCTTTTTACGTTATCTTCTAACATGGATAGAAAACCAAAAATAGTAACTAGTTGATTATTTTATTTGGCAAACAATCACAAGAATAGAAATCAAGAAGATTTAGATATGTCTTGTGTATTCGAATACCTACACATTTATGTTCGTCAGCTGTAAACCGCGAGCGTGTAAACATACCTCTTATTGTCGGAACACAATAATATTACGAGTATCATTATTGTTATTATGGCGAGAAATCTAGGGTAAAACGGTGGTAGCTAGCCAGGCGGGCTTAGAAGTCGTACCATCAACCAAATAGAAAGCAGAAAATGTTATGCCCTTATAGGGAATCGAACTTCGAACCTCCAGGTTAAAACCCGGTGGTCAAATACACTAGACCACGGAGGCGGTTAAGGCGCTTAACACATTGCCGCCGCATTCCGCTGCGGTGTACGAAGGGACGAAATCCGCATGCGGCTGCGGGGACACGGAACCGTGCCACCGTACGGTTTGCTCCGTATCTCCGTCCGGCGGTTTTTTGTGGCAAATACAGCAATTTCACTTGCTATTTAGCTGATCGACTGAAATAAATATATATTTTCAGTCATAGGCGTAGGTATAATGTTTTGATGGGGAGGGGGGGGGGGGGGGGGACGAATTTATATTTTCAGTTAAAGAAAGACAAAAGACAGTATGCGTAATCATAATTTTTATCAGCTCTCGGGGATGCTATGTTTGATGACTATCGATCCAAGATGGCCGCCACAAAATGGTGGATTACGTATTTTTTCACAACTCTCTTAATTTGGGTATCAAATGAAAGGGCTTGACTAGTAGAATACCATACATTATGATAAATGTAACTGGTTTATTTACATTAAAATACATCAAGTAATTAGTCATGGTCAAAGTAAAATAAAGGTACCATGACAAGTCAGTCATTGCCGCCGCATTCCGCTGCGGTGTACGAAGGGACGAAATCCGCATGCGGCTGCGGGGACACGGAACCGTGCCACCGTACGGTTTGCTCCGTATCTCCGTCCGGAGCTGCGATGCACGACGCACCGCATCACCGCATTATCTATGCCGAGATCTATTACGCGTATGCACGTCCTTTCTACGCAAAAATCCGTACGATACTGCGGCACAGTGTGGCGCACCCCGCGGACCGCACCGCATCACCGTCCGGGAGTGCGGTGCCGTCGCGCGCGCCGCACAACCGCACGGACATGCGGTGTGAGTGTGTTATACTCTGCGGTTATTGTATACAAATCTGTAGTATTATATTATCTGTGATACAAATTAAGATTCTTCAGTCAAAATTAAAAACCGCAGTACCTCACACCGGAACGGTGTCCGGTGCAATGTGTTATGCGCCTAAGGCTTGTATACAGAAAGTTGGTTCGATCGCTGTGGATAGGTATGACTTTGCTTTTAGTTTTCTTTGTCTTTTATTTTACACACTTCTTCTATTTTGCAGTAATTACGTGTCCCGAACCGGAACCACCATCTGGCGGGTACGCCAAGGTGTACGATTACAACGTGCACTCTACTATCGAATTCCACTGTGAGTTGGGCCACAAACTTGTCGGCGAGACTGTGCTCACGTGCCAGCAGGACGGCGAGTGGTCTGGCGATGCGCCCAAATGTGAATGTTAGTATCTGGCTTGATCGTAAATTAAATAAGCCGCATTATCTATAACCTAGGCAATTTTATGTGCGTGTGGTGTGAGAGCTCTTTTTTTAAAAGTTATAATATTTTTACGAAATCAAGGAAGAATTTAGGAAATAATTGTGAAAACAACATGGTAAAGATAAAAAAATTGTGAAATCAATAGGGAGAAAGTTCTGGTCGATTAACTGGAACACTCACTCTGCCAACCAGAGAAAATACGTAACTCCGGTCTCAAAATATATTAGATATAAATGTTCAACATTTTTATGTGGAATAATTGTGTTGAATTTGTGAAACCTATTCACAAATATTCAAAAGATTTTAACGGTTTATTAGGATTTGGCAAAGGTTTATTTGGAACACTCAGTTCTCTTATGGTGCAGACGGAGTGTTCCAAAACTTACTAGCTTTGGCTAAATAAATCGTTAATATTCTTACTCTGTTTTACGAGTATAACGCAGAGTCAATTTGTGAAACAAAAACCTTGACGTAAAACATGATAATTAGAGATAAAATTAAAAATATACTTTCTTTACAACATCCCGTGCGAGAGCTCCGTGTTTTAGATATTATTTACATAACCCGAACTTAAATACAAACGGAGGCCACATCAGAAATTGTGAAAATGTTGTCACTAAAATTTTGACTCATTTTTTATTTCAGAGCTTGTTTAATTTTAACAATAATCAACTTTATTACATTTCTAAGCGAGAAATGCATAGGGTGACCATTTTTTTGTCGGACACATTTTTTTAAATGCTTGGAAAAAAAGGTAGAGGAGGCGTTACGCCAAGAAGCTTCAGAAAGTTCAAAGGACAGGGACAGTTTCAGTGACGGAGGCAGCAATGAGAAACAATGACAATGATGAGGAAGACTTTTTTAATTCTGTTACTCAGTGTAAAAAAAACCTAAGAGCCTCAAATCATTAAAGGCTAAAGCTCAATCTCTCGTCAAAATGTGGCTAGACACGAAATCCAAAGACTCTTTTAATGATGCGGCATTCCTCGAGGAACAGATATTTATAAATCTGTTTACTTATATTAAATATAATACTGCTATACCCTCGAGCGCTGCAGTTGAACGTCTTTTTTCCACCGGCAAAGATATTTTAACACCGAAACGAGCCTCACTCTCAGACGAGAACTTCAACATACTAATGTTCATGAAGGGGAATATCCACATTGTGCCAGATGATTAAATTACACACTTTTATTTTTTATATATTTACACACTGTATTTTTTTGAACCTAACTTATTAACTTCCAGAACCCAAAACAACAGTTTTTGTAAGCAGATCACAACCACAACGATATAAAAAATGCAATTTTTATCACGTGTTAACGGATTAACGACTAACGTTAACTTGCGTTAAATCTTCCGAAATGTAAAGTTTTAACGTTTAACGAGGTTAATTTTTTTAGTAACGGATTAACGATTAAAGAAGTTATCTATTTGATTAACGGTGCCCAGCTATGCTAACTATTTACTGTTTACACTCATAGCTTTCCTGTAGATATATCCATAGATTTCTATAGATTCCTGTCAAACGCAACATTTGATTGAGCGTTGCAATTATTGCAGCTTCCAATTGACGACTATGTAACAATACAGGGAGAAAAATAAAGCGGTTTCTGGTTCTTTCTAGTACAATGTCTCCCCCGCCCTAGACTTGTGAACCAATGGCGTAGCTTCTTTGATGTTCAAAAGTGATTGTAAAATCCCAATTGAATAAAGAATATTGAATTTGAATCTGTTTTCCCGGATCAGTATAATCTGAACATATGTAAATAAAAAAGCATCTTTTAGGCGAGCATGTACCACCTTAGGCATAAATAATATAAAAAAATTAAAAAGTACAAACAACAATATTTTATTTGATGTATGCATGGTCACCCTAAACAAATTTCTCACATAGAAATGTAATAATGTTGATTATTGTTTAAATTAAACAATCTCAGAAATAAAAAACGTGTCAAAACTTTAGTGACAACATTTTCACAATTTCTGATGTGGCCTCCGTTTGTATTTAAGTTCAGGTTATGTAAATAAAATCTAAAATACGGAGCTCTCGCACGGGATGTTGAAAAGAAAGTTTTTTTTTCATTTATTCTCTAACTATTATGTTTTACGTTAAGGTTTTTGTTTCACAAATTGACTCTGCGTTATACTCGTAAAACAGAGTAAGAATATTAACGATTTATTTAGCCAAAGTTGATAAGTTTAGGAACACTCCGTCTGCACCATAAGAGAACTGAGTGTTCCAAATAAACCTTTGCCAAATCCTAATAAACCGTTAAAATCTTTTGAATATTTGTGAATAGGTTTCACAAATTCAACACAATTATTCCACATAAAAATGTTGAACATTTATATCTAATATATTTTGAGACCGGAGTTACGTATTTTCTCTGGTTGGCAGAGTGAGTGTTCCAGTTAATCGACCAGAACTTTCTCCCTATTGATTTCACAATTTTTTTATCTTCACCATGTTGTTTTCACAATTATTTCCTAAATTCTTCCTTGATTTCGTAAAAATATTATAACTTTTAAAAAAAGAGCTCTCACACCACACGCACATGGCAATTTTAGCTTCATTCAATCATGTTTCAAGCGCTTGCGAATAAAAAGATTGCTAACTTCTTAGGATTACCTACACCGCTTTTATAAACAGCTCAAGTAGCCAAATACGCTGATTGACAAAATAGGATCGGATCTCCTCGAAAACGTTGCCCGACAAACATGCAAATCTCACACTATAACATGATGAAAATATCAATAGAATTTATGAGCTTTGCTTTGATAAAAACTAGTTAGGACACAATGATATCATTAATAATTACAATTGATGCTTTTCAATAAGCACTTATTTTCTTCTTTACGATTGAGTGAATCGCAGGTCCGTCCACCAAACTGAGTACATAACGATTTCAGTCTCCGACTCGTTATCTGATGAAATGTGTATTCGATTACTTGCATTTTAGACAATAATAAACGAACGGTTATTTTGCCCAGATGTGGACTGCGGAAAACTGCCGCCAATGCCATACGGCACGGCGGAACTGCTGAACGGCACCACCCACCTCGGCAGTGTCATCCAGTACTCGTGCACCGCCAACTACAGACTCGTGGGGCCAGTCAGACGGTACTGCACTGAGGAGTATCAGTGGAGCGACTCCTCGCCTAGATGTGAAGGTATGTTTGTATCATCATCATTTTTATTTGATTTGCATGTTGTCAAACGTAGGCATTTGTTATGTCTACCTAAGGTAGCCCACATGATGCTAAATTACTTTAGTAGCATCTGTGGTCTAGTGGTTAAGACCACACGGTACTGATCTCAAGATCCGAGGTTCGATTCCCCTTGGGCTAGACGTATTTTGAATTACCTACGTTAGTCGCCATTATAACGTTGTTGACAATTGGCTAGATGACAAAATTTTTTTTTTGCTTTAACAGAAGGAAAAAATCGGTTTTCGAATAACTATAAAAACAACCAAGATATAAGGTATTAAAGATTTTTCTCCATCTCTTTCTAGCGAAACGGCAATTTACAAGGAGTTTATATGGCCGTACTCAACAATGACGTCACCGTTGATGTCGGATCTCTCTGTCTAATCGCCTTCAAATGAACAACATAAAATGCTTGTATCTAATGTATTTCTAAGCCGATTTTAATTCAAATTTCACAGAACTGCTTCTTTTTCCACGGTATTTTAATATTTAATGACGAGACGTAAACATTTGAATTCAGTCATCATCCCAATTAGAGGATCTCGTCTCTCTGTTCAAGCGTAGGTGTAGGTACCTACGCTTGAACAGAGAGACGAAATGAGTACCTAATGAAAATAATAATTTTAATTACAGAAATCCGCTGTCCGGACCCGGTGGTGGCGGAGAACGGCATAGTGTCGGTGACCGGCAACGACCGCATGCACGGGCGCACGCTGATCCGCACGTCGGTCAGCGCGACCAACGGCAACACGTACAGGATCGGCTCGCTCGTCAAGTACCGCTGCGAGCGCGGGTACAAGGTGGTCGGCGCCAGCCACTCCACGTGCGAGGACAACGGCCAGTGGAGCGGCGTCACGCCGAAATGTCAATGTATGTTGATACCACTGATCTACTACCAAACGTAGATAACGCATGAACGTTCGAAAAGTGGGCCGGTGAAGAACTGCCCAATCGGGCCTCGTGCAGTTCTTTTCCATGCGTTGGAGCGACAACGCGATAAGCAATTTTGAGCAATTATGTTTGAGAGTATAAAGTTGATATTTTCTTGTAGCAATTACTAAAACGTCAAGTTTAATGTGGCTAGGTATGAAATGATGTAACTGCACACGGTTGTACTTCAAATAGTTGCCGTAATGATAAAGAATAAGGTTGAATTCGATAAATACGGTACTTTCTTTATGGTCATTTTAATTCGGGTGTGCATATTCAACTACCTATTTAACAGCGTACAAATGTATAGTCGATTAGGTGACAGATTTCAAGCGCGTTTTTGTATGAAGTGCTCTATCTACGTTTGGTAGTAAATCAATGGTTAATACAAACAATCCTTGGCGCGCTGTCGAAACTCGTAATAGGCTAGCTAGATGAATGAAAAAAAATTGCTATAATAGAAGCTCATTCATATAATAAACAGAAATAAAAAAAACGGTTTTCGTAGAACTATAAAAACAACCAAGATATAAGGTATTAAAGATTTTTCTCCATCTCTTTCTAGCAAAACGGAAATTTACATGGAGTTTTTATGGTCGTACTCAACAATGACGTCACGGTTGATGTCGGATCTCTCTGTCTAATCGCTTCCAAATTAACAGCTTAAAATGCTTGTATCTATGTATTTCTAAACCGATTTTAATTCTAATTTCACATGATTGCATCTTTTTCTACGGTATTTTATTATTTTATGACGAAACGTGAAAATTAGAATTCAGTCATCATCCCAATTGTGCTTGATGCATTGGCGTAGGTGAGGAGGGGATGCGGTGTCCGGACACCCGCTATTGAGAAATCAACGTACTACACTACATAGAATGAGGTTACCTCCAAGTAAAAAAGTGCAGGTTCTGTATCAGTGTATCTATACACTAGGCACTTTTAAGTCTTCAATCTGCACACCCCCATCGAAGTTATACCTACACCTTGGCTTGATGTTTCGTAGTTTTTCTGTTGCCTACCTTTGATGCCGATAAAACACCCCTTTATTTCTGCACCACAAGAATGTTGCTAATTAACAGTTGGGACTCACTCCTCCATAATACTTTTCGTCTTCTTTCTTACCAAAAGTTAGGTAAATTAAACATCAATCGCTTACCCAACCTCGATAGCTTCGATCGCGAAAATTATCTTCAATTTTGTTTTATCACATGTGAACAATATAACAAAAAAAAATACAATTTACCAGCATCACTTTGTAGTAGGTCAACCGGACGCTTATTCAACTTCTCGATTGTCTCGAGTTTTAAAGAATGATACTGATCATAACAATAAACAATACCTACATGAAATATATGAGACACATTTCAAACAGCGCCTTCTCTTATGCAAGAGTATTGTTCGTCAGACGTGGACTGCGGTAACCCTGGCCGGCTGGAGAACGGCAAGGTGAATTTGGCGAGCAACGCGACGTACTACGGCGCCACGGCGCTGTACGAGTGCGAGCAGCACTGGCACCTCGGCGGCGTCTCCAGGCGCCTGTGCCAGGACAACGGCACGTGGAGCTCCGAGGCGCCTACTTGCATTGGTAAAACATCTGTTACTACACGCTCTTTTTGCGGTAGTGACGTATCTACCTACCTTAAAAGGAAATCATAGGGTTCGTCAATCGTTTCTCCATACAAACGTAGTTTACTATATACCTCCTGGATATTGACAATAGCTGGCTCTATGTTTTTCCAAATATATAGCTATTATTAGGTTCCTATGTTTCCATTTTTTGTTAAGATAAATCAAACAATCAGTTATCAATATTGCTGAAGGGGTATTATCCTGAACGGGTACGACTAAAAATCAGCGCTGCATCGTTACGATGCAGTATCTTGACTGAGTCGTAGCCTTTTCACTGTCGAAACACTCCACTTTATGTAAGCTATCTTAAGATTTTGATGCTAGTTTTAGATAATTAATGAAGGACTTACTGATGTGTAAAGCAGTAAATAAACGTTTTTTCTTTCTTTCTTATTAAAATACCTAAATAATTGATTTTCTGCTGTATTCAAGCATCCAGCAAACAAATTTAACGAGATTATATGAAAAAAGTAGAATATCGGAACACAGCGAAAGCCTTTCTTTAATTTTTAAAGCAAAAGTAATAAGTTTTAGAGGACAAAACAGGGGACGACGAAACGTCTATTTTGTGTGTATTTTTCATAGGTATTTTCGGTCCGAGCTACAATTGTCTCTATTGTGCTCAGCTCGTTTGTTCCGGGGCACATTGCGACACAGCAGTAATATTAAAAAAAAAATTTAAATATTTATTTCTTCTCTCTCACAATAGGTAGGTTACAATATAATTAAAATCTACAGTAGCGGTTTACATTAATATGTGAGAGAGACTGGTGTCTGTACTAGGAGACCTGTATTACAGATTACCAGCCTCTCCCGCCACGGACCAGGTGGAAACAGGTAAGTAGCGTGCGTCCATGTGAGTCATAATCATAATGCAAAGTGAGTACACTTTGCACATGGCCCACCCAACACCGTTTTACAGTTTGATCATTGATTTACTACCAAACGTAGATAACGCATGAACGATCGAAAAGTAGGCCGGTGAAGAACTGCTCAATCGCGACTCGTGCAGTTCCTTTCCATAGTGAGTGATTAGCTGTCGGCACGTAAACATGCCGAAGTGCGCATTCAAAAGTTGTGGTAACAATAGCCAGAAACGACAGAAAAAAGACGGGATTTCATATTTTGCGTGAGTAAACTCATTACACATCTTATCATGTATTCAAATATTCGATTTATACGTAAAATCCAATCAAAAACAATTATTTTAATCATAAACATGTCGCTTCGCGTCAGTGTCAGTACATCACAATCGTCTCGCTCGCACGGGCGTCGTATCACGATGTGGTATCTTATTCACGCGTTGGAGCTATAACGCGATAAGCAATTTCAAGCATTATGTTTGAAAGTATAAAGTTGATATTTTCTTGTAGCTATTGCCAAAACGTCGTTTGATCTGTGGCTAGATTTGAAATGATGTAACTTCCCACGGTTGTACTTAAAATAGTTGCCGTAATAATGCGGAATAAGGTTGAATTCGATAAATACGGTACTTTCTTTATTATAATTTTTATTCGGGCGTGCATATTCAAGTATATATCAGCGAGTACAAATGTATAGTCGATTAGGTGACAGATTTCAAGCGCGTTTTTGTATGAAGCGCTCTATCTACGTTTGGTAGTAAATCAATGAGTTTGATCTATTAAGTCTCTGTGTGAGAGTGTGTGTGTGTGTGTGTGTGTATATATGTGTGTGTGTATGTGTATGTATGTGCGTGTGTGTTTGATTTCATTGCGTAATAGATTGACAAAACCTCGTACTAGATATAGTTAATGAAAAATATATATATATATAATTTATAGTTTAGGATAGAATTTTCAGGAGGTTCTCAGTCTCATCATAATTCTGGGATTTAAGCCAAGCAGTAGTAATTTTTTTGCAGCAAGACTTTGTCAGGGGATAAATTGCTAACTTTTCATTTACTTTATTATAAAGATAGCTTCCTAAAAATTCAAAGAATCGTTTTGAAAAAACCGTAGAAGGAAAGAAATTGCAAGAACATACTTTATGTTTCAAACGTTTGTTCTCAATTATAAGGGGGTCATAATTAATGGAAGAGTGTTGTTTTAAAATTGTATTTAGGATGAATAATTGCCGAATGGTCAGGACATCAAAAGCCAAGTAAAGGTCTTTTGTAGGAAAGAGGAATGGAAGAAACATGCTAACCTTTAGAACGGCTCTTTGAGCTCTTTCTAGTTTTAATAACCTGGTTTTGCACGAACCACCCCATACCGTTATACAATAGCTTAATATAGACTGACATAAGGCAACATAGACTAACTTGATGATATTTATATCAGAAACATGACGAATATTCTTAAAAATGTATATAAGCTTACGTGTTCTAGAAGATAAAAGATCAATGTGGGCATTAAAGGTCAGATTGTTATCTATTACAACGCCCAAGTATTTTATACTGGAAACAAGAGCTAGCTGATCACAGTTACAAATAGCACCGGGCGAACAGAAGTGTGCTTTAATAAGATAATTGTCGTGGACTGACATCGGGGAGTTTTTAATAGAGAAAGGTATGAATTTAGTTTTTCCCACATTTAGAATCAAGGAGTTGTGGATAAGCCAAGAACAAACTATATTAAAACCTAATTGTGCGTTGGAATAAGCTTCCTCCCATGTGTCTCCATCAAAAATTAGTGCAGTGTCGTCTGCGAATGTTACAATTTAATTTACAATCATCTCACATTTCGTATACGTCCCCACTGAGGGGCACGAGCCTACCCTAACTAGTTAGGGCGATTAGGCCTTAGTCAAACCACGCTGGCCTACTGACAAATTAGGAAAATAACCAGTGATACACTAACTCCACGCGCCGTATTTTGGAATTCATTGTATGAAATAAAATGAAACCTCGCACATTTGCCCCGCATGGAACGCGCCGAATTAAAAAATGCGTAGATACCCGGGTATTGAAAGACATGCTGATCACGTCATATACTACGGTGCGTATGTACGTTCACCTGTAAATACCATGCTGTCACATTCTTTTTAGTCAAGAAGTGACACCATACTAAGAATTGTTCCAAGATAAGATAAAGTTAGTGAAATTGACCGTAGGAGTTAGGACACGTGACGCCGCTGCTTTTCTTCCCGTAAATTTAATGTCGTAAGGGACGAATTAAACCACATTACAGCTGACCAAAATGCATTCAAGTTTTCATTGCTCAAAACGCCGGTCATGCTGAATTGGTTTTTTCACGTAAATAGCATGTATGTATGTGGTAATTTGCACTAAACACACCATTGTTTTGCAGAGATCACATGCCCCGACCCGTCGATTAAGATAAAGGGCAGCATCGGTCTCCACGTAGCTACCTCGACGTTGAGCATCGGCGGCGAGGCGCACTACCGTTGCGAGAGAGGCTATAGCATTAAGGGCAACCAGACCAGGACTTGTTTGCCTAAGGGACAGTGGAATGGAGCTCCGCCCGTTTGCATACGTGAGTTGTTTTCAACAATAATAACATATAGATGGAACAGAGTAAAATCTATAAACAACCCAAGAGAACGGTGCGAGTACCTTTACAATTAGGCAAATATGCTTTTCGTTTAACAATCAAGACATCTTACCCAAGACACCATGCTTACCATGCTATACTATAAAAGACGACCAATTTGAACAACCGTTCCTTGATCATGTGATGAAAACGAAGTTTAGATAATAAAATAATAATTTAGGCCGATGAAATTTGCCGTTATCTCATAGAGCTCGGTTATTATTAATAATGGCCTCGTTAGTTAATCTTTAGGTTCACTTTAATCACGTGACACCTTTAAGGTGGAATTAAAATTCAATTTTTCGCAATTTTTTGTCTGTTTCAGCAATCGATTGCAAACCACCAGGCCAGATCGAAAACGGACGTATAATAATTGCGAACAGCTCGACTCTATTCGGAAGCTCAATCGAGTATCACTGCTTACCGCAGTTCCAACGGGTGGGACCGTTTCTTCGAAAATGCATGGACGACGGCAAATGGTCAGGGGAGGAGCCAAGTTGCGAGATAGCCACAAACGAAGCCGCTGAGAGCGGGACTCTGCCCCTGAGCGTTGGTGTTGGTTGCGGAGTGGTGCTGTTCCTTCTGATGTTGTTAGGAGTCATTTATTTGAGGCTGTGAGTCATGATTTTCTATAGTTATAGCTTATCTTGCAAGAGAGACTAGAAAAAGAAAGAAAATACTTACGAAGAATGGGATGCATGTGTCCAGCCTCCCTTCAGAAGTTATTCACTTGTTACTGCTTGTCACACTATCTATGCTGGTTCAAATTGCTTTGCTTGGTTCAAGTGGCAACCTTATTAAGATATTTCTTTTTCTACAGACGGAAAGCGACACCAGTAAAAAACACGGAAAACATTGAAGGCGCCGAGCGAAAGGAGGACCAGAACGCAGCTGTTATGAGTTATGCGACCCTGCATGACTCAAATGGCAGACATATTTACGACCACGTAACTGATAACGTTTACGATTCGCCGTACAGCGAGAGAATCGCCGACAACGTCGCCTACGGGAGAAGGAGTGACACGGACTCGGCCTATGAACCAGAGCCGACAGGTCCCAGTGCAGTGGTCACTATAAATGGAGTTGCAGTACGTTGATTGAATTTTGTTACCCTTTAACGATGTCTTTTTTTGCAAACTACCTACGATAATAAAGAGCTATTCGGCTCGAAGGACCATAACTTTCGATGTGGTAACCAATGGAATACAATTCAGTAGTATTTGTCCTTGGAATGGTAGATGCGCATTGTATAGATTGCGACACCATTAGTCAGAGATCAGACACAAAATATTAATTATTTCTCTTTCACTTAGGAAGATTTAGCATATGAACTGATGTTATACTGTTTTTTTTATCTCAATTACTAAACTGTAAATTATTATGAGTACTATCTACTGTATGTTATAGTAAGTTCGTTGCATGTGTATATGCGCCCAAAATATTATTCTAGGGGTCAAAGATATATCAAATCAATTACCACGATATTGATTTAGTACGATTAATTTACTCAGCATGGTTACCTTTACATCACTACGCTATTACTTACATAATTTGAAAATTATCAACAACTGAAAAAGTTTAAGTGAGTCTGAGCAAGATTTTAAAAATAAAATTATCGTTTGCAGTAATCACCAACAATTACTAGGTATTGAACCAAAGATGTAAATGAGTTGGACTTGTGTGTTATATAATTTAAGGTTTTAACTCTTATTGTACCTTTTCAAATTACAGTTCTTTGCGTTCCACAATAAATCAATAAAACTGGTGTCTGTGGTATTTTATATGAAAGATTCATTTGACGATCTAATTTATGAATAAAAAACAATTACATGACTCATCTATGTGCCTGTGATATACCTATGAATACTTTATTAAATTCTATATTACGTAAAGAACTGTAATAATTTGTAAAATTAATACTTTCTGTTCATAAAAATATTGAAATCCTTACCACTGATATCTAAAAAATCGAAAATATTAAATACACAACCGAATTAAAAAAAATTCAAGTCTCTTAATTTTAAAGATTAGAATAATCTTATATAAACGAAATTTTCTTGGCGTGCCTTGTTACTTTCTTAGAGAATATAAGTTTTGATCGTGTTAAGTGTAAGTTTTGAACCGAAAGTATTAACAAATAGCATAATCATAGTTTGTAAGTCGAAATCATTGTATTTATTGTTGTATATTATATTTAATAAGCGATTAAAGGGATTTGATGCCAAAATGATATGTTCTGCCACTCCTGCTTTAAACTTGTAGTTTAAACGTAAACTTGTATTTGTTCCTCGGTTTTAATTATTGACATTTTTACGCCTGGCAGATCAGGCTATTAGCCATACCGTTATTGTAATACTTATCATAAAAACATGTAAAAGGTTAGATTAATATTAATAGAATAGGGAATATGCACACATTTTTTTTATATTATATAACCAATAACTTCATAATTAGACAAGTAACTAAATGACGGTTTTTTATAGTTATAAAATCCACAAAAATATAGTTCTTAAGGTGTCAGTTAAAAGAGAGATCCGACATAGACTGTGATGTCGGTAACTTGACGACAGTCATAAACAGCTTGCAAAGCAGATTTTTATATGTGTTGTGTATGCAGACTTTTTATGTGTTTGGCTTGCGTATGCACACATGCTAAATTTGTTTTGCAAGAACGGGTTGGCATGCAATTTCCAATAGCTAATTGAGGTTCATTTTCCAATATCTTTTTCATGTAATTAGTCTGATCTTTCATATACTTAAGATTTTAATGACAGTTGTCAATAAAAGTATAATTCTAATTCTATATAGCATATTCTCTATTAGCGGGCCGCATTCGACACGCAATTTATTTAATACTATTATTTTATAATTTATTTTTCTAAAATAAAGTAATAAACAATATTGTAATTTAATAGCATGTCTATGTGTATTAAACTCTCCTTTTTTATAATTGCGACTATTGTATATAATAATTGATGTTGTTCATTTAAAATTTAAGACAAAAATGTCTTATGTATCAGTTGATAACAGATAAGTTACAAATGTTCTTCAATATTACTATTAGTTATTCAGGTAAGTATAAATGATATCCTGAAAAAAATCCTTTCTTATCAAGTCGCTTGTATATCAATGTTATTTTAGTAATGTTTATGTCTTATCATTAACGAATAAAAACATTGGAAGACTAATGGCAGTGCAGTGTATGACATACTTATTAGAATCTATAGTCCTACATCCAACAAAATTATAATTGATTGTGAATGATTACAACATAATATAAATTACTAGCGATCCGCCCGCGGCTCTGCCAACGTGGATAAGTTAAACTATAATAATAATAATGTTTTATTTATTCTCTCACACAGACAATTACAATTACATATAACTATTCCCCGTGCGTAGCCGGGGCGGGTCGCTTCGGTAAGAGGACTGTGAAGTGTCATTGTGAAGCACACCGCTTAAAGTTGAAAGTCCGAAGCAAGTGCCTACATTTCTTATTGAAAGAGTTTTTTTTAAAGACTAAAATATAGATATTCAGATGCTTATAATTTATATTCTGAGCAAAATTACTTCAAAATCAAAACGTCAAACCTAGATCTTCATTATATCTACAACATTTCCAAAAATCTTGAAAATTGGACTACGTAAAGAGGGAAAAAAGCGTTATCGCTTTTTGTATAAAAAATTACAGCTTCTGGTTTGTGCAGATTCTTGACGGTGGAAAATTAAACTTACGGAGTTCTAAGAGGCAACGCATAAGTACGAACTACAAAAATTCGGCCTCAAAAGTAGATGAATCCCGGTCGACCCAATTTTTTTGTGAAAAATGGATCGTTCGTAAATCAATATGCGTTAGCGCACAAAAAATCGGTCAAATCGCTCACCGATAGTCGGCCGTATGCGTTTGCACTAAACGTCATTGTGTGCATGCGGCGTAGGTAGTCATTGGCTCATACACAAACCGCGCCCTGTGCTATCACTGTATAAAGTTCTTGTACTGTTTATACAGTTATTTTTTTTACTGTCGCTGCCATTTATTACATGGAAATCTTTTGGAATTTTATTGTATACCTACGTTAACAAAAAATATATTTGTGATTGTTGTAAATAATGTCTTTTATGTAAAAGTAGCGTTATATATTTTATCTCCAAAAATGCCAACAAGTACTGCCTATTATACATATTATTGCATGAAATAGATACATCAAAAAAGAAAACGTTGTATTATTCAACGCCTACGACATTAACTTTTTTTCTCGCATTCTGAAAGTAGATCAGTGTTTTTCTTAAGATAAAATTATACATCGCTATCCTGAGCTCGACAAGTAGGTACCAAAAATGCCAACAAGTCTCTATACTGCCTATTATACATACTATTGTATAATATAGATTGCGTTGTTTAACGCCCTACGAGTATCAACATATTTTTCATTTATCATATTTGTGTAAGTCAGTGTTTTCCTAAGTATAGGGCTGAAAATATACATCACGTCACGACCCTCCTATGTCATATGCGACCATAGACAAAGAATTAATTTGAGTCCAATACAGCCACAATAAAGCGCATAAAAACTTTATTTTGGGCAATGACAAAAAACCTATAGTCACACATCGATCATCATCATCATCACAGCTCATATACGTCCCCGCCGAGGGGCTCGAGCCTACCCTATGTTAGGGTGATTAGGCCTTAGTCAACCACGCTGGCCCAGTGCGGATTGGTCGATTTCACAAACACCATTGAATCTCTTCGCAGATGTATGCAGGTCCTCACGATGTTTTCCTTCACCGTAGGAGCATCAGACAAATGTACATATGAAATTCGAAACGAAAAACACATTGGTACATGGCGGGTTTCGAACCCCGACCTCCCGATTGGAAGGCAAGTGCCGAGTCCACAGCGCCAACACCTCGATCCTTGGTACAAAATTATCTATTTTCTTTTTTTCAAATTTATGGAAGTTCTTATTAGAAACTGATTTAACAGTCACAAATACATATTAAAATGTTACATATGAATAAATAATAGCGATTTAATATAGTGCGTCAAAAAAAAGCGGGAAAGCCAATGTAATCGAACACACATATATTGTTTGGAATATTAGCCTTGTTTAACTTTCCTCATTTATTTGAAAGGAAAACTACTCTTTAATTCGGGTGAACACCTATTTCAATCTCGATTCTCGAAAAAAAACAATCTACTATTGTTATTAAAGTTTTAAATATGACACATGTTTGTACCTAACATTATAAGTATGTATGAGTTCAGCAGACATCTAAAAATGCAGTTTTAGTATTTGAAAAATATAAAGGCATTCTTTTCCATACAAAATTAAATTATTTTTTGATCCTAAGTGTCGACAGCCCTACATCGGCGTGCCTTGTTTCTTCATTTAGTGTCAACATTTCTTTTGTGTTAATTCTATAGTCACTTGAGCTTTTAAGTATTAGGTACTCGTCTTAAATCTAGAAACCTCGTTGGACTCGTTGGACTCCTATCATTTTATCCGTATTAAACATTATACAGGGTGTAACTGAATACCCCAATAACATTAAGGGTATGTATCCATCATAAGTAGAGATGCTGTAGAAAAAATATGAGGACGAACAAACCTACTTTTTTCCCCCATACAAACTAAATAAATTATTTTTTAGTATTAAGTGCCGACAATCCTACGTAAGCGTACGAGGAATACTACGCTCACGTCATACAAACTAAATAAATATTTTTTTGGTATTAAGTGCCGACAGCCTTACGTAAGCGTAGGAGAAATACTACGCTCACGTCCGTCACGTGTCATTTTGTGTTTAAATTTCTTTTCTGTTAAGAGCTGATTATGGTTGTCACTTAAAAGTTTTTGCTTTCAGTTTAAAATCAAATAACTCTGAAAGTATAGGGATTCCAGATCTCAGACAAGCACCGAAGATCCATTTAGTATCTAACTTATATGCCCCTTAAATATTATTGGGGTGTTCAGTTACACCCGGTATATTTAATACTGAACAATACCTTATCTGCAGGGCATACAATACACATTTAATGGCGCCTCTTCACAATGGCCCATGATGGCCAAGTATACACAATCACGATTGTGTAGAGGGCATGATTGTCTATGATCGGCCATCATCGCCGGTAATCGTGAGCAATCGGCGAATTGTCGGTACATCAAAGGAATTATGGCCCATGATGGCATACGCGTCCACACAATCGCCGACTATTCAGTACGTATTTGTCTCGAGTACAGTGTAGACTTCTCGGTAAATAAAGTTTACTGTATGATGTTTCTTTTTTCAAGCACATTAAGTAGATGATTATAAGAGCTAAGTAAAAATATTGCCGCTGCCGCGATAATCTCTTCGATGTCCATTTTTAACCGACTTCAAAAAAGGAGGAGATTCTCAATTCGATGCTTATGTTTTTTTTGTGTGTATGTTACGCGATTACTCCGCCAATTGTGGACCGATTTTCATTTTTTTTTTGTATTTGATAGAGTATACTCCTGGGGTGGTTCCAAGGTCTGGATCTGATCTCAAAATCAGGATCTGATGATAGGATCCCAAGAAAATCGAGGAAAACGCTAATTTACTTAAAAGTAGCGTTTTCCTCGATTTTTTAAATTAGGGTTTCTTTCACTAAAATGATAGCATTCACTAAAAAATAAAAAATATTTTACAAAAAATAAAAACCGACTTCAAAAACACTGAAAAGTTAAAAATAATATAAGAATAGGTACATATAAACAACATCACACTTCTATATTGAAGTCGGTGACAAATTTTAAGACTTTCTAGGAGATCATCGTTTGGCACCGACTTCAATATAGAAGTGTGATGTTGTTTGTACCTATTCTTATATTATTTTTAACTTTTCAGTGTTTTTGAAGTCGGTTTTTAGTTTTTGTAAAATATTTTTGATAGACGTCTTATCATAACAGTAAACAGTTAGTAAATTAATATTCACGATTGTGTGGAGAATTGCTCGATCATGGCGGCATTGATGGACGATCATTTGATGGGCCATCATGGCCCATTGTGAAGAGACGCCTCGATCATGGCGGCAATGATGGACGATCATTTGATGGGCCATCATGGGCCATTGTGAAGAGGCGCCATAATATATTGTAAATTTTTCCACTCTATTGAAAATAATCATTTATAGATTTGGTTTATTGTTTAAAAAAATTTGAAGATATACAATATAACGTATAAATTCAGAAATAAAAAGTACATATAAACTTGTATGATTCAATAAGAGAATAGATAAATTTCAGGTACCTACTGTAAACATCCTAATAGCACATATTTAGAAAGATTTTGATATAGGTATAGCAAAATTAGTTTCATTTAATTATTTACATACAATATAAAAGCAAAGTATTTACAAATAGGAATACTAAGCCGTTAAACATTATTTTTTAAATATGCAACCAATGGTCATATCACTAATTTTGATATTGTTGATTATTTTTACATGAAATAGTAACCGATTATGAAGGTAAGTTCCTAAGTATAAACTATATTATTATATGAGTATATTTTTATACAATTAGAAATCATCAAAACGTCCCTTAAAAAAGCAATTTGTTGTCATTTCTTATAATCATAAATTTTTGGTAAATTATTATTAACACCAGCGACGTATCATTAAAATTTATTATCAGTTTTATGAACTATACAAAAACAATAAAAAATTATATCTAGCAACATAATCTTCAAATACTTACATATTATTAGTTACAACTTTCAAAATTACCCACTGTTACATTTAAACTATTATAAAAATTTTATAATGTGTATATTATATTATTCATGCATTAAATAACAATAAATAGTACCTAATTAAAGTCTCAAATGCAGCCATTGCAATATGTATTATTCAAATGCCAAATATAAAAAGGTATCTAAAGGTATATTGATAGTATAAAATAAATAGGTACCTAATACAGTTACAAACGTAGATATTACATGCGTAATATTAGTATTTACAATAAATGTTTATTTTTCGTAATTTTACTGTAGTATATGTTAATATAGACCCAGAAAACCTATATTCCTTCATGAAATATTACAAAGACTAAAAACTTACTTTACATTACGAATAGTGTGGACACATTCTTGTTAGACCGTTTGTTATGGAAAGACATTGAAATATTTTAAATAGTCTTGATGCAATTGCAGAAAGTACGTTTATATGTCAGCTATCACTAGGTTTGCCAACTGTCTCGATCAGAAATCCGGGAGACGAAATAAAATATCAATGAATATCAAATGTTTTTATTTAAAGTTATATTTTTTTACACTGCGAGTAGCTTGTAAAGATTTTTAATTAGACAAAATGAAATCATAAAATTCTTTACACCTTTTTTTGAAATATTTGCACACTTGTATTTCAAATTTCTCGATCCCGAGAAAGATCTCGCTCTTTCTTCCCTGCCGCTTTATTCTGGCACGATGTAGGTATTTTGGCTAAGTCGTGCGGGACGGACTGATGCGAAGAAAATATCCGGGAGGTTTTAGATGCGTTTCTGGAGCCGGGAAATTTTAAAAACTAGCTGCCTTTTACGGGAGAATCCCAGAATTCCGGGATAGTTGGCAACCCTAGCTATCACACGGTTTTGACTTCGGAATTCCCACTGGTGCAGTGGGACTAGTCGTAGGGACCCCCAAGACTAAGCGTTTTTAATTCAGTTGTGAAGAATGTCAATGGAATAAAAATATAACGAAACAAGTAAAAAAGGATATGGCAGGTTCTTATTTAACTTTATAGCTTTCAATGTTTTTTATGCAATTTATTTAACTAGATGCAATGGGTCGTAATCGTGTCGCTATTACCGTGGTAGTTTGATGCGGATCTTTATCCTTAGTAGTTTCATCGCCATAATATCCTCCTCGGGGTTCATTATTCAACTTGATGTTACCATGAAGACCAAAGTGACTCAACCAAAAACGCACGGTGTGTTCACGAGCAATATCTTCTCCCATTACATCATTGATATCGCTGCTGTTTCTGCTGCGTTACATCTACATCGGGACTCATATTCAAAATAACTTATTTTCTGAGTTCCCTTAAGGCGCATAGTAACGTCAATCATAAAAAATCACTGCAGAAAAAACCGGTTCTCTCCATAAATATTGAATAAAAAATCTTTAAAAAGATATGTTATTATTCAACGCATTCTTTAGAGGATGGTCTTTTTAATTTTTTTATAAATTAATTAAAACTTGGTTAAAATGTGACCCAAACATGCCTCGATTTTAAAACTATAAACCTAATCGCATACATACTTTTGATTTCAATAAATAAAGTGAACAATATTCTAGGGGATGGTCTTTTTAGATTTTTCTTATTCGCCTTTATTAATTTTTTATTAAAATAATTCATCTTACGCGTAAAGGTTTGCTTGAATATTCCCCTCACTCTCACTCACTCACTCCTATGTAATCAGTGCGGGACGATCGACGCAAGGTTATTGGGAGCACGATGCGCCTTAAGTTTAAAAGCCGAATGGAAAAACAATTGAATGTCTAATAATCGAATGTTGTACATTTTGTATGAAAAAAATCATAGTAAACCCCTTTTACGTTTTTGTGTATGGTAACGAGACAATTTATTGTAAATGTTTGGTACTTTGTTTGGTTTGATTCGACTTTTAATAAAAATAAAAAATATTTTACAAATATAAAAACCGACTTCAAAAACACTGAAAAGTTAAAAATAATATAAGAATAGGTACAGACAACATCACACTTCTATATTGAAGTCGGTGCCAAACGATGATCTCCTAGAAAGTCTTAAAATTTGTCACCGACTTCAATATAGAAGTGTGATGTTGTCTGTACCTATTCTTATATTATTAATAATAATAATAATAATAATAAACTCTTTATTGCACAAAAAAGATATAACAAAAGAAACAAATGTAAAAAAAAAACAAGAAATGTACAAGTAGGCGGCCTTATTGCTATAAAGCAATCTCTTCCAGGCAACCTTAAGATAGGAAATATGGGAAAGGAATTAGCAAGGGAAGGGTGCAGAAATGGGAATAAATAAAAATCGTTTGTGTCATAGGGAAGGAAATTACATATCTAACAATATAGTGGCTAAGGAATTGTAGATAGGAAGTGACTACGAACTAGGGATTTGAAAGAATCTAGCGTACGCGCTCTCTGAATACTCTCAGGGAGAGAATTCCATAGCCGGACGGCTTGAGAAGGAAACGAGTATGTCAAAAACTGAGTTGACCGAGGCGGGATGTCAAGGGATAAAATGTAATTTGATCGCAAAGTACGACTCGAAGAATGGGACCGAAAAGAGAAATAAGACTTAAGATAAGGTGGAGACATTGGATGGAACAAAATATTGTAAAGGAGTGACAAGACATGTAAGTCTCTACGCTGTCGAATTTGGAGCCATTTGAGTTGAGAACGATAGTAAGAAACATGGTCAAATTTTCTTAGATTAAAAAAAAATCTAATGGCCACATTTTGCAGACGCTCCAGCTTGTCGAGAAGTTCTTCAGACAGATCCACCCAGGCACAATCAGCATAGTCGAGCAGTGAAAGTAAAAGTGATTGTGCTAATGTTTATTTAGTACTAATTGGGAGAAAGTTACGAAACCTGTTGAGTGAACCATATGCAGCATAGATCTTTTTGCGAATAGCTTCAACTTGCTGTCGCCATGATAAGCACTGATCAAAAACTAAACCTAAATTTTTAACGCATTTGCTAAAAGGAACAATAATGCCACCAAATATTACTGATGGTAACAAACTATAATCAATCCTTGAAATAAAATACGGACTGCCAATAATAATTGTTTGCGATTTTGTAGGATTAATGAGTAGTCCATATGATTTGCTCCAATTGTCGATCAGTTTAAGATTGCTGTTAGTTTCAGCGATAGCATGAGAGAGATTTAATAACGTTGCTTGCGTATAGATCTGCAAGTCATTAGCATACAAGTGATAGAAACACGAAAGTGAATGTGTAATGGAATTAATAAATATAGAGAAAAGAAGTGGAGACAAAACGCCACCCTGAGGGACACCCGCATTGATACTGCACCAATCAGAAAAAGAATCCTCAATGCGTATACGTTGCCGGCGCCCTAGCAGGTAACTACGAAACCAGTCAACTACGGTAGGAGATATGCCAAGAGAACGTAGCACACCAGTAAGTACATCAAAATCCACGGAATTAAAGGCATTACTAAAGTCTAAGAGAGTCATTAGTGTAAGTTGACGGTTTTCCATACCCTGGCGAATATCGTGTGTGATTTTGGTTAGAGCAGTAGTCGTGCTATGACCCATTCGGAAGCCGGATTGCATTGGATTAAGTAGGTTATTAACATTAAGGAACTTGAGGAGCTGACGATGAACTAATTTTTCAAGGACTTTGGAAAGGAAAGGGAGAATTGATATAGGACGAAAATCAGAGAAGGAGCCAGGATTGATTTTATTCGGAAGTGGAATTACAAATGCATCTTTCCATGCAGAGGGAAATTTACCTGTGGTAATAGAGGTATTAAGGATATGTGTAATAATTGGGACAAGGATATCTAATAAAGGAAGGATCATATTACGACCAATACAGTCGTTGCCAATAGCACCAGAGGATATAGACAGGACAGTTCTCTTAACATCACTATCCGTAAATTGCTCGAAAAAGAAAGGGGGATAGTCAGGTACAGGCAAAGAAGAAAGATTGTTTAGAGTCTCAGATTTACGAGCACCAATGAAAGGTGTCGTTGAAGTGAAGTGTGAATTAAGAACATTAATGTCTAACTTGAAGTCATTACTATGTATTCGAGATTTGCCAATACCAAGAGATTTAAGGAATTTCCAGACTTTTGCTGGATCTTCATTCTGAACTGACTTATGTATGTGGCGTCTTTGGGCGTCTCTAATCACTGTATTGCAACGATTTCTTGCAGCATTATATCTTGTCTGATTTGAATCGAGGGATCCAGTTTATATTTATTTTTTGCTTTGTTCCTTTTAGCCATACATTTTCTAATGTCATCAGTTAGCCAAGGGGCTGGGAGATGTTTCATTTTAACAGGCCTCATTGGGGCATGAACGTCATATAACCCAGTTAATTTTGCATTAAAAAACTGAACTTGTTCATCGACCGAGTCACAGGTGAATACCTCCGACCAATCTATGTTAGCGGCATCCTCTCGTAGCCTCCCTAGATTCATCTTACCAAAACTACGCCGAAGTAAAATGCGTGGTTTCAGTTTTGGAGTGCGAATGCGATATGAGAGGAAAACCAGGTCGTGATAAGAAAAGGCGTCAGCGGAAAACTGACCATGTTTACTTACCATATCAGGAGATGAGACTATCATAAGGTCTAAGAGAGACGGGGTACAATTGGGAAAATGATGTGTTTCCTGTAGCGGAAGAATATGAAGATTAAATAATTATAGATATTTAATTATAATATATAATTATAGATATTTATAATTAATTATAGATATTTTTAACTTTTCAGTGTTTTTGAAGTCGGTTTTTATTTTTTGAAAAATATTTTTGATTTTTAACTTTTTTGTAAATGAAATCTTTTTAGTTTTTAGTAAAAGAAACCCGAAAAATTTGCGTTTCCCTCGATTTTCATGGGATCCCATCATCAGATCCTAACTTTGGTGACCATGGACCAACCTTGGAGTATACTCTATCGAATACAAAAAGAATTTTGAAAATCGGTCCACAATAGGGTAGTTGACTCATATCAAAATTTATTAAAATATTGTTTATTTCTAACAGTATTTGGCATAAGGTTCCACAATATACCGATTTTAATAAATAACAATGAATGATTACTGTAAAATTTTAATTTGAAAATGCTAGAAATAATCTTTTTTTATCTCACGCCGTAAACGCTTTGATATCCTGTGGTCAGGGCCGTGACGTCACTCATATAGTAAACAAAGAAATGTCAAATTTGATTCAACAACTCGTCGATTTGCACTATTCTTTCCTAAAACTGGCAAAAAATCGTCCAAGTCTCCGTTATTATATTTTTAAATATCGTAAATTATTTGTATTAATAGCAAAATCAACCATTGATGTTGGATTTGTGAGAGCAGATAGTACAAATCTTCCGAAAATAGACAGATTGATGGTCAGGAGATTCTTTGTGTATCGCTCTAAACAATATAAGTACAGTTTCAATACTGTTATAATGAAGAACAGGTTACAAGTGTACTTGTCAAGATTGTCACGCGGCAGAAGAGAGTTGCAAACATGCATTTTTGGTGTGGTTGCACCATCACAGTGAGGAGCTATTTTGTACAGCAGTTGAATGCTATTGGATAGAATTCTATCTCTCAAAAGTCAAATAAACACTAAAAGTATTTACTTCAAGAGAAATGTTGAAAAGAAAACATCAGGATCATGTGTTAAATACCAGTGTTATACTGCAAGAATTTGTAAATGAACATAAAAAGAGAAAGATTGGCAGTTGTTCATTTGTCAAGCATGAAGAAAATTACTGGGAGGAAAAATATATATACATTCACAGACACAGATTGTGACATATTTCTTAAAAAATAAAAGACCTTTTCAATGAAGAAAGAATAAAGTGCATAGAAAACTAAACCACGAATCATCAATACAGAAGTGCTCTTTAGTTCGAGCTTCGTTATAAACAATAACAGCTTCCATGTGCTATAAAGTCAGCCAGTGCATAACACATGATGGTTCTTTTGTTGGGAAATCTTGCAGACACCTACGAGTATAATGAAAAGTTGATAAAGTTGAAAGATGAAGATTTGGGTTGAAATTTGCAAAATGTGACCTCATTTCTGATTAATACCCTGTAATAGTCTATTCAACAAACGGTATCCATAAAATTAGATTAATACAAAATTGTCATGCTTTTTTACTGAAGAAAATGTTAATTATCAAAGACGGAAAACTGTGAACAGTATGCTTAACTCAAGTATAGATGCAGATGTTTTGTGCTAAAGCAAAACTTATATACTTTTGTGTTGCTAGCAGTATGTAATTTTGAAAACACTCAAAAGGTGACAATATTAGCTATAATAGGTATTTGTTCTAACAATTTGTATGTCAAAAAACTTATTGATCAAATAGTGCCATTTTGGAAACTATACTACATTTTTCTAAATTATATGAAAGTATTACTTCATAATAAATCACTTTACTATTATTTTGACTTTTATTACCTGCGACCTTAAGGCAATATATACAAATTAATAAATTTGATCTAACTCTATTCAACCTATTTGTACTTTTGGAACATTTAATATATTTGAGTAACAATGATAAATATGAGCAACAAACCTATAAAATATTATAAATCTTTTAAGGTGTAACGGAAAAATAAAACACATGTATTTCAAATTAAAATATTTTGATTCAACTTAAACCTTTACAAAGTCATTATTGTCAAATAAACATAGAACATTTTTTTAGTGAAGAACATAATGACTAATGTAGTACAAAAATTTATTATGTCATTTTTAGATGTTAGTTATGTATAAAGTAAAGAAAAAAAATTTCTTTATATTATTTATTTAATAAGAAGGGTCTTGTAAATTAAGAAGAGCACAGGCTGACAACACAGCAATCACATTTAATATATTTGTATACGGCTTTAAAATGGATAACTTGCATATTCTTGCGTAAGCTGTTCTGAAATTTACCAGCCATGGTGGCCAGCAGGTTTAATCAGTGAAGATATAACATCTTTCAGTTTTACCAAACTGGACCTATTTACTTCTATGGTGCTTTGGTATATGAATACTTGAGTTATTTTGTTGACATAATGTTGTTCTAGTTGACGGGTCACATTTTGATGTTGTGGCTGAGCATGCACTGCTTTGTATTATGTTGCACAACTTTTACTGCCTTATCAATCTCGTTGTCAAGAGGAGAACCGGTTAGTACACAATAGTTCTCATTAAGTAACCACTGAAAGCAACAAATTTTAATTAGGTACTCAGTAAATTCAAGTAAAAGTTGTTTAGATAAATATATTCATTATGAAACTTTGATATTTTTGTTTGTATTACATACTTTTTAATTAATATTCAATTACATCATTATTCAAATGATGTAATTGAATATTAATTAAAAAGTATGTAATATTCCAAATTAGCAACAAATTTTAATTAGGTACTCAGTAAATTCAAGTAAAAGTTGTTTAGATAAATATATTCATTATGAAACTTTGATATTTTTGTTTGTATTACATACTTTTTAATTAATATTCAATTACATCATTTGAATAATGATGTAATTGAATATTAATTAAAAAGTATGTAATTACATCATTATTCAAATGATGTAATTGAATATTAATTAAAAAGTATGTAATACAAACAAAAATATCAAAGTTTCATAATGAATATATTTATCTAAACAACTTTTACTTGAATTTACTGAGTACCTAATTAAAATTTGTTGCTAATTTGGACATAAGTACATATTGTTTTCTTTGAAACATCATCTAGTGTCAGTGTATAACTTAGATTAAATCAAAAAGGCGTGAATGGTCAAGTTTTCTTTCAGTTTTCTGGTCAAGTTAAAATTTGGTTGGTCGGCTGCAGTCAGTTTTCATTCTAACTGAAAGATAAAAATTTAATTAATTTACATACAGATTTGATTTTACATACAACCTAAAAACTTCTATTTTGTTTAAGTTGAAACTGAAGTACCTACACAGATTGAGTTATTAAGTTATAGTACTTACATTAATGTGATTTTCGCAAAAATACATTTGAGTTTCAGTAGATAGTTACAGGATTTCTTTAAGCGAGTGTTAACCAAATATTTCGCATGTCTATATAACTGGGTACGTCTAATCCACAGATTTCCTGGAGTCTTTGAAGAGGTTATTATATTCCTGTTCTATTGTCCCGTTCCATATACAGTTTTACTATATTTTGTGATATTTAATAGAAAACATTGTTTTTGTGAGGTTATTTCGCCCCCGTGCTTTGTTTACTATAAGACTGACGTCATTGCCACAGATAATGAACAGACTATCATGGCTGACCGTGTTTTCGGTCCAAAATTGAAAATCTTAATTTAAAATAGATTTTTTGCAGTTTTTAGCCATCGAAAAAAATAATATTCATGTGCTATGGTCTAATACAATAATTATGAACATTTTAAGCCCTACTTTAAAAAAGGGTCAACTAGCCTATTGGCGGCGTAATCGCGTAACATACACACACACAAAAAAACATACGCATCGAATTGAGACCTCCTCTTTTTTTGAAGTCGGTTAATAAAATTCAGAATATTTTATCATTACGAGTAGTATTACTAAAGTAATTATAATATTAAAGATAATATTTACCTCAAGGGCGAGACTAACGATTAGTTTATGACAAGGAACAAGAATTAACTGATCGTCTCTCCTCCAACTAATAGACAAGTTGTATTCTATATCTATATCTATACTACTAAGCTGTGCCCGCGAACTACGTTTCGCCCGAAAAGACTCATTTTAGTGTTAGATAGTCCAATTATCGAGGAAGGCTTTAGGCTATAAAACATCTCGCTACGACTAATAGGAGCTGAGCATCAATTAAAAATGTTGCAAAAACGGGAAAAATATATAAATGGCGAAAAGTAGTTCGCGGGCACAGCTAGTATTTTAGTAGATTATAAAGCTAAGGAACTTGTTTTTTTTCAACGCGCTATGGAAGAAAGCATACTGGATTGAATTGGATAGCCCAAGATGTGAAACTGTTTGCTGGAATAGTGAAGCGGTGGTTTGTCGGAGTTTGTCGAACAAGTTCCACAGTTTAAGACATGCGCATTTCCGAGACATGTGTGGCCCGACTGAAGAAACGTTACCCCAGCCGGGCCACCTGGATTTCGAAAACGAAACGCCCTAGCAAAATCTGCTTACTGACAAAGATAGGCAGTAGTTTGTGGATACATTCTGCAACGATTCAGTTTGTCGAGACGCCTTAATTTAAAGAACGAAAGAACTCATTATTTGGGTAAATAGTCTAGGAGCGTGGAGTTCCAAATGTGCGAAGTTTCGTTATTTTCTATGTTTTATGTACTTAATTACAATGAGAAGTTAATGCAAAATAGTTAATTGAATTCAGTGATGAAACAGTAACCGTTAATATCCAAATTAATGTAAATCCTCTATGAGTGATTGATATATTTTAAATTTATTATTTAAGCAACATTTGCCATCTGGTCTACTTGTCTATCTATATGAAGTAATGTAAAGTCGCGTACAACTTTCATTAAAAAAATGATTTTAATAAGTGCATGCAAAGTAACTCACACGTCACACGTCAGTGGGCCACACAGCCCCCTTTAACGCGAGCCCGATGAAAACTGAAACTTGTCCGACAAACTTCGACAAACTGCCGCCTATCTATATCAGCAAACAGATTTTCACTAGGTCGTTTCGTTTTCGAGATCTGTGTGGCTCGGCTGAGGTAACGTTACCCCAGCCGGGCCACACATATCTCTGAAACGCGCAAGCGACAAACTCTGAAACTTGCCGATAAACTCTGACAAACCCTAGACATTATAGCGACATACTCAAACAATCTATTTTTCACAGTTTTTTTTTGGCCCGGCTGCGGTCAGCCATACCACAAAGTTTACTGCACACAAATACACTAGGAGGTCTTTAAAAATACAGACGTATGTCATACGTACGTCAGTGGTAGTATAAAAAAATAACACGTCAGTGGTTAAGGGTTAAAAGTATAAGTAACGTAAAATGTAATTAGGCAGACAGGAAATGTAAAAGGAAATAAAATAAACAAATAAATTAATGAAGAATTTAATGTATTAACTCTTATTTCTGGAAATAAATAAAACTTTAATGAACAAAATTTTAGAGCCGCTAGGTTAAGAAAATTCCTAATTTATACAATACAATAGATCATTTATTTGACGCCTATATTTTTGTAAAGTAATTCATATATAAATATAGAATCTAATATATTCATTAAATAAATTACATTCATTATTATGATTAAAGTGACGATTTCATGAATTTCTATTTATACAATATAACAACAATATTTCTGGTGATATAATTTTAATTCAATAATAAACAGCAATCATAAATAAATATACAACTACGTGACAATTCAGTCATATTGTACGTCGTTGAGTGTGATATATAGTAGTCACTAATATAAACAATATAATAATAAATGGTCAAATATGTTAGTAGTAAGCGGAACCGTGCAGATTTCGTCATAAACATTAACGGTCTAGTTCATTGCACATTAGAATATTATGATTTATTATTCGTCGACTAAATATTTCATTACCTATGGCACATAACACAATAAAATTATTTAAGAAGTAAAATGTCGTCTTAAATGAAACTAAGATCACAGGATTGTTTTATAAAATTGTGATATTTACGTAGAATTTTTTTTTTTCACAGGATTGCAGACACGTCAATATAAAAGCACAAAACACTTGAAAATTTAATAATTAACTATCTTTCAAGAATATATCAAATTAGTATAATAAATATTTCACCTTATTAAAATATTATGCATTGTGAATCAATTACATAAAATTCATTTGAAAACAGATTATTATCATTATAGGTTTATAGTATAAATAAGATAATTTTGTTGTCCGTAATTGGATATGTGCGTCTTTTTTGCATATATCGATTACACTATAACAAATCTCAATATATCAAATTCATACACATCACTTACAGCGTCGGAAATCAGCCACACTTTCGCTTACTTCTAACGTCGATTAACTGATCAAAATATCAAGTAGCAACGATGCCACCATTTGCTTCATACCAACCACTCGCTGATGCAAAATGAAGTGGCCCCAACTACATCAAAATAATAAAGTAATGTGATGATCAATGTTCACAGGCGTGCAAAGACGATAATATCACATTTCCAATTCGTTCTACTCCTGCTTAAAGAATCTCTACATAATAATATATTAGTAATTCGAGATGAATATAACTACACGAAATATAATAAAGGCGATCGTACGGGTCGACGCAAAACTATTTATGGACTTATCTACTTTACACTTATCATTTTTAGGAATACATCGAAATATAAACACAAAAGGACATCTCGAAAACTACTTTGATTTATAAAGAACGCACTTTTTTTTCTTCGATGCAAGCGCACGATTATGTGCACAATATAATTAATTCACATTATTTTCCGCCTCCCATAAGTACATCACACGTAAATAAGTACATGATACTTTAAAAAAAGGCACATTAACATCGTGTCACTAGGCGGAGAGGGCGTTATACAAAGAGTCAACCAATCTATGTCAAGGGGTCACAACAAGATATTAAAATATTGTCAAAATCTAACAATTATAATCATAACAAGCGACAATTTTGTGTTTATTACAAGCTTGAATATTTGACGTAGTAAGCACACCTTTGTATGCCTGTTACTTGGACAGTTTACTGATGACTCTGATGAGAGCCCCATTTTCATCTTTTAACCTCTGGTTCTCTGCTTGAAGAGCTTGTTGATACTGAAAGTATAAAATATTATATAAGTATAGCCATCCAAATTAGGTACAAAGAATTGATCGACGTTTGGTTACAGAATATGTTATGATAAATAGATAAATATGAATTTGTTTGAAAAAAACTATATAGGGCTTTCCTAATGATAGGTATGGAGTTTTATCATTACACAATAAGGGATCAAGGAATATATTAATTTATTGCGTAAGAGCAAAATAAAAATGCAGAGTGCATTTATTTGTTAACCTTTCTTTAATAAAATGTACAATTTCCTGTTATAAAGGGTAGGTTAACAAATAAATAAAAAACAGTGGCATATATACAATGAAGAGAAAAAGCATATTATTATTATGTACAGAGCTTATTAATGTATGATCAACTAGTGATGATACAAGCCCTAAAAATAATAGTAAAATTATGCACGGAAAATGTATATTTATAAGTATGTATTTTGTGTAGCGAAAATTTCCAAGGAATATTATTTCTCATTGCCAGGTAACATGCTTATAAAAAGACAAACAAACGGTAAAATGATAATGTACTGTAGAGTTTTATGGTGATTGATTACCAATTATGAGTTACTTCTGTTTAAAAATGTTTCAAATCGAGTACATAATAATTTTTAATTACAAATAAATCGTTAATGCACCACGTCCCTAATTCCCTCATACAGAATAGGAAAGATAAATGCAAATGTAATTAATTCGTCAGTTAGATTATAAGAAGATATCAGACAAGTATTTTTTAATTTCATCAAAATAACAAAAGACTAAAACTGGTGTAATGCGATTTAAAGTGAGATGGAGGTTCGCTACGGCACAACGTGCTGCAAAATGTATGTACACTGTACAATGTACACATACCATAAATTAATGTATCATTTCATGTTTTGAATTAAGTAAAAAAATACATGTGCAATATTTTAAAAATATTCTTCAAAACGGATATTAACACAAAATTTTATCATCATCCCAATTATTAGACTGACCTCCAATTTCACTAACCTTGTCTTCGCTTAAGACAACATTAAGTGGCATGTTGTCTCATTATTCTCATGACAAAAAGTAACAGCATACTCGTACTTCTTAAGATTGCCCTGAGCTAAGACAAGGTTAGTGAAAATGGCCTTGAGACTAAGCCAATTATTAGACTGACCTCCAATTTCACTAACCTTGTCTTCGCTTAAGACAACATTAAGTGGCATGTTGTCACATTATTCTCATGACAATAAGTAACAGCATACTCGTACTTCTTAAGATTGCCCTAAGCTAAGACAAGGTTAGTGAAAATGGCCTTGAGAGTAAGCCCTAGGACTACGTCACTCGCTGTAGGCTACAAAATCTTTTAGTTAAAATTTTAACCACTTTGAGTACGGTAGTCTATTCCTGGCATATTTCAGCTTTGTACATCCTATATTTCTCAAACTATATTTTTGAAAGTGACAAAAAAATTAAGAGTTGTTCTTGTAAGCATAATTTTCACATGACTTAGGTCATTCGTGATAGACAAAAAATATTTTACATCTCTCATGTTCGGTAAGTAGGTCCTTATTACCCCCAAATGGGGCTTGTAGGTGACCAATTAGCGCTCTTGGGTAATAATGTAGCTAGAAAAGCCCTAGGGCTGTAAGTAATTTATTGCCAGTATGATGGTTAGATGTACGCGAACTTTTTGAAATAGTGAAGTATTTTTTTTTATTACTTACCGCCCTAGGGCTTTCCAAGCTACATTACTACTCTAGAGCGCTAATTGGTCACCTACAAGCCCCATTTGGGGGTAATAAGGACCTACTTGTGATCTGGAGAGTGACTACTTGTGGTGATCTGGAGAGCTATTTTTGAATTACGTATGCGACTTCGAATGTGTGTTGATTTTGAGTTGGATTTAAAATTTTTAAAATTTGTCAAATAAGTAAATATACACGGTAATTTTTTACACGGTAATTTCACCCTGGAAAATTTAAGGGACGCTTCACGACATGGTATTAGAATGATTTTAATATAAATAAAAAAATAACTCACTTAATTTTTTTTTAATTTTATTAAAAATACAAAAAATGCTGCACTAGTTGAGAGCAGCATTTTTAGAGATTTTTTTAGTTTTTTTATATATATTTTTTATTTCTTTTTTTTTTTAAATTTATTATTGGATGTGTCCTGAAGCGTCCCTAACATTTTCCAAGGCGATAAAAAAATAACCATGTATAAGTTTAAAATCTTTTAAATTTGTGTCACAAACAAACTTAGACCAGTATTTTCTTATATTTTGGCCTAGTTGCAATGAATTTTTAGCCGTATAATAACCGGTATATACCGAAAACGGCTACATTCTGCGTGGAACCGAACCCTTACGTATGTGTGTACTTTATCTATGTTGGCAGCTCTGCGTTCGACTTTCAAAAATAGGATGTATAGGAATTCGTGACTTCAAAGTCATCGCTGACTATTTAGTCAGCGGTGATTTCTAAATCGCATACGTAATTCAAAAATAGGTCTCCTGGTGTACGATCCACCCTCCATGCACTCGTAGCGCTCCTGCCAGATGTTACGGCTCTCGGCCTTGGCGAGTCTCTTGATGTAACTGCCGGGGTACGCGCTGTAGTCTGTGGCGGTATGCGCGGCAGCAGCCGCCTTAGCGGCGAGATCGAGGCGGATCCCCACATGCGCGCGCACCCAGCAGAATCTCACCGCCACGCCAGGAGGCAGTGCATGTCTTAGTAATGTTTGCGCAACGCGGACCGCGGTGCGAGACAAAATGTCAAACTGTCATGTTTGTTGACAATCTTTTTTAACTTATTTTTTTAACTTAAGTGAAAATTACAATGGAGCCTGAATTAACCAATGAAAATAAAACAGTAATAAATTTACCAAATATTGATAAAATTTACATAGACTGATGGATGGTGGGAAGTTTATTTACTAACAAAGATTTTTGTGTAGCAGAGTTTACGAACGTGAAAACATCTTTGTGAGTAACATTTTTGAATTAAAAGAAATAATAATTAACAATTAAACATTGTTATATGTCGTATTATTCCATTCTGTTGATATATTAAATCTCCATCTTATGAGTTTAGGTTAGGTTATTTGTAAAAATATAAAAAGTAGAATTCTTTTTATTTTAGATTTTTGCGGGAATCTTATGGAGATGATCTTTGCCTTGACCTACAGTTTGACAACACATTGTGACGTCATCAAGATCACGTTTAGGCGCAACATTAAACAACAAACTTTGAACATGTGATTTTTTATTTAAAATTAATGAATAAATATTTTTTATATATTTTTTCATAATAATTACATGCATATCTATAAAATGAAAACAGTCCTGAAAATTCGTCAACATCCCTATTTAGCCGCGTTATATTTTAACCAATTATAACCAAATGCCAAAAAAGCCATACAAAGTAAATATTACTCATCTCTTACACTTACACAGTTTTGTGCCGTATGATAGAGAGAGATAAATAGCACACAATAACTTCTAATCTTTCTTCTATGCTAGTTAGTTATTGTTCTGAGGGTAATACCATACAAGGCTGTCACTTTAGAGAATCGCCCCGCAGACGGACCATTTAGACCCATCACGCTCCTGAGTCATGTTTACAAGCTGTTCTCGAGCTGTTGATTCGATTTCATCACGAATCATATCGCACGCAGGTTCGACGACTTCCAGCCTCCCGAACAAGCCGATTCCCGAAAAGGTTTTAGTACCATAAACCACATCCATACACTGCGGCAGGTTATACAGAAGACCAAGAAGTATAATCTGCCACTATGATGCTTGGCGTTTGTGAACTATGAGAAAGCCTTCGATTCTGTCGAGACCTGGGCCGGGCTTAGATCACTCCAGAGGTGCCAAATAGACTTTCGGTACATCCAAGTGTTGAAGTTATTGTACGAAAACGCCACCATGTCATTCCGCCTTCAGGACCAAAACTCGAAACCAATACGACTTCAGCGCGGTTTGAGTCAGGGCGACGTTATGTCGCCGAAACTGTTCATAGCTGCGTTGGAGGATGTATTTTAGCTATTGGACTGGAGGGGACTCGGCATCAACATAAACGGCGAGTACATGACTCACCTTCGTTTTGCTGGTGATATCGTAGTCATGGCTGAGACCGTGGAGGATCTAGGCATTTGTACTACGTTCTGCCCTTTCTTCGTTTGTCACCGTGACTCAGCCCCACATTTAATCCCTTCCCCAAAATGCTCTATAACAATATGAAGATAAACAATAAGAAGAAGCGAGCTCCTACGGCGGACACCCAATCCACATTTAAAATGGATTTCTGCAACATCAGGGGTCTACACAGTAATCTCGAAGCCGTCCACCACCATCTTGAGACGGCTCGGCCTGCCTTGCTCTTCTTAACGGAGACGCAAATTACTGCCCCTGACGATGTTTCGTACCTGAAATACCCGGGTTACGAACTGGAACACGCATTCCTACGTAAAGCCGGGGTGTGCGTATACGTCAGGGGTGATGTTTGCTGTCGCCGCCTTCGGGGCCTCGAGCATCGGGACCTGTCGTTACTATGGCTGCGCGTGGACCATGGGGGTCTTACCCGAATCTACGCGTGCCTTTACAGGTCCCATGCCAGTGAATTAGGGTCAGCTCAGCTTTTTGAGCACGTTCAAGAGGGGATTGACCGAGCGTTGGAGCAGTACCCATCTGCGGAGGTGGTGGTCCTTGGTGACTTTAATGCTCACCATAAAGAGTGGTTGAAGTCCCGGACCACTGACCTCCCGGGTAGGACTGTCTTCAACATGGCTTCGGCCTATGGCTTCTCTCAACTGGTGGTACAGCCCACCCGTATCCCAGATATAGAGAGCCATGAAGCCTCCTTGTTGGATCTACTGCTGACTACGCGACCTAGCGGATACAGGGTTGTGGTCGATGCTCCTCTTGGATCATCGGATCACTGCCTTGTCCGTAGTACTGCCAGTCTTGCGCGACCCCATCGCGTGTCTGCAGCTGGCAATCGTGCAGTTTGGCGGTATGAGTCAGCAGACTGGGATGGACTCCGAGAATTCTTCGGATCCTACCCCTGGAAGCAGCTCTGCTTCGCCTCCGAAGATCCCGATACCTGCGCAGATTGCGTCACTGAAACGGTGCTGATGGGAATGGAAGTTTTCATACCCAACGCCAAAATACCTGTTGGCGGTCGCAGTCGTCCCTGGTACAATAATACCTGCAGGAAAACTGCCCACCTCAAGCAATCTGCGTACATCGCCTGGGACAATGCCAGAAAAAGTCGGGATCCTGACGTGACGGAGAAGAAGCGACAGTACAACGCTGCTTCTAGATCCAACAAGAAGGCTATTGTTGAAGCCAAGGCGGAACACGTGGCCAGGGTTGGCGAGCGACTAGGAAGCTATCCCAGTGGGAGTCGTGCTTTTTGGTCGCTGGCCAAAGCTGCGCAACGTAATTTCTGCCAGTCCAGTCTCCCACCACTGCGTGTAACTGATAGCAGCCTGGCCCACAGTGCAAAAGAGAAGGCCAATCTCTTGGTCCAACTCTTTGCCTCTAACTCGACAATGGACGATGGAGGAGCCACACCACCTAACATCCCTCGGTGTAAAAGCTCACTGCCTGAAATACGCATTACACAACGTGCGGTCAGGCGGGAGCTTAAGCTCCTGAACGTCCATAAATCGAGTGGGCCGGATGGCATCCCAGCAGTGGTGCTGAAGACGTGCGCCCCTGAGCTGACCCCCGTACTCACGCGCCTTTACCGCCTTTCCTATCAGAACAGCAGGGTTCCATCTTCGTGGAAGATTGCTCACCCAATTCCCAAAAAGGGTGACCGATCCGACCCTTCAAATTACAGGCCAATAGCAATAACGTCCTTGCTCTCCAAGATTATGGAGCGGGTCATCAACTCCCGCCTCCTACGGTACCTGGAAGAGCACCAGCTGATTAGCGACCGACAATACGGCTTCCGTCACGGCCGTTCAGCTGGTGATCTTTTAGTTTACCTGACCCACCGTTGGGCGGAAACCTTGGAGGGCAAAGGTGAGGCTCTCGCCGTGGGACTAGATATTGCTAAGGCGTTTGATAGGGTCTGGCATAGAGCTCTTCTCACGAAGCTACCATCTTATGGAATCCCCGAGGGACTCTGCAAATGGATAGCCAGCTTCTTGGACGGTAGGAGCATTAAAGTCGTCGTCGACGGCTGCTGTTCCAAAACCATGCCCATAAACGCTGGCGTTCCACAAGGTTCGGTGCTCTCCCCAACCCTGTTCATTCTGCATATCAATGACATGTTGTCCATTGAGAACATACATTGCTATGCAGATGATAGTACGGGTGATGTGCGGTATACCGACCACCAGAATGTCCCTCGGATTTCGTTGCAAGAAAGGCGGTCACAACTTGTGTCTGAAGTCGAGGACTCTCTAGGGCGAGTCTCCGAATGGGGTGCAAAGAACTTAGTTAAGTTCAACCCCACGAAGACACAAGTTTGCGCATTCACTGCGAAGAAGGACCCATTTATCGTAGTGCCTCAGTTCCAGGGAGTTACTCTTCGTATGTCCGGTGGTATTGGGATCCTCGGTGTGGAAATTTCGGCCAAAGTGCAGTTTGGGAGTCATTTGGAGGACAAAGCCAAATTGGCGAGCAAAAAACTGGGCGTCCTGAACAGAGCCAAGCAGTACTTCACTCCTAGCCAGCGGCTGATGCTTTATAAAGCACAAATACGGCCGCATATGGAGTACTGCTCGCACCTCTGGGCAGGAGCTCCGAAATATCAACTCGACCCTCTTGACTCCCTGCAAAGGCGTGCATTCCGCATCGTCGGTGATCCCAATATCACGGCCTCAATTGAGACGCTGGAGCAAAGGAGAGACTTTGGTTCTCTTTGCGTGCTCTATCGGCTCTTTAACGGAGAGTGCTCCGAGGAACTGTTTGCAATGGTGCCCTCGTCACCTTTTTATCATCGCACCACCCGCCACCGCAATAGAGTTCATCCGTACCACCTGGAACCGATCTCGTCTAGCACAGTCCGGTTTCAGCGTTCATTTCTTCCACGTACGTGCAGACTCTGGAACGAGCTCCCAGCTGCGGTGTTTCCTGAGCGCTACGATATGTCCAACTTCAAACGAGGTTTAAAAAGAGCACTTCTCTCCAGGTAGGCAGCAACTGAGCTTTGCCCCTGGCATTGCAGATGTCCATGAGCGGTGGTTACCACTTACCATCAGGTGGGCCACTTGCTCGTCTGCCACCTAGAGCAATAAAAAAAAAAAAAAAAAATGCTCGAAGACCTCTGTAGAGTTTCCCAACAAGTGGGTCTTAAAATGAACAGGACAAGACTAAAATTATGTCAAATTCCCGTGTAGTACCTACTCCTGTGAATGTTGGAGGCTCTACGCTGGAAGTTGTTGACGAATATGTTTACCTGGGTGGGGCAAATAGACCAGCTCTGTAAGTCGAACTTTCAGAAAGAGGTAAATCGACGAATCCAACTCGGCTGGGCAGCGTTCGGGAAGCTACGCAGCATATTCTCGGCCCATCTACCGCAGTATCTCAAGACGAAAGTCTTCAATTCGTGCGTGTTGCTAGTGATGACGTACGGAAGGGAGACGTGGTCGCTTACAATGGGTCTCATAACAAGGCTCAAAGTCACTCAAAGGGCAATGGAGAGGGCTATGCTCGGGGTTTCTCTACGTGAACACATCAGAAATGATGAGATCCGTAGAAGAACTAGAGTTACCGACATAGCCTAAAGAATTGCAAACCTTAAGTGGCAGAGGGCAGGACACATCGCTCGTAGGACTGACGGCCGTTGGGGCGAAAAGGTCCTCAATCGGCGGCCGCGTTCAGGGAGACGCAGTGTTGGTAGGCCCCCCACAAGGTGGACCGACGATCTGGTGAAGGTCGCGGGAAGCCGCTAGATGCGGGAGGCGCAGGACCGATCGGTATGGAGATCCTTGGGGGAGACCTATGTCAAACAGTGGGCGTCTCTTGGCTAAAATGATGACGATGATGATGAACAGATTCATTCATATGGTGAATTCAGATACAATTAAAGAAATAAAATTTTCTTTATTCATAGATTTTCAAAACAAAGTCATACATGTGACGGGCGAACCCACTAAGGTAGGTGATAAAGGAATCTTACATGCATCAATCAAAATTACTATAAACTTCTTGCTACAAGTACAAAGCAATGACACTCTTTATGGCCGGTGTACACTTTGTTTAGTCAAGTGCTTAGTGTTTAGTAGACTGTTTAGTGTTAAGTGATTAGTAGGTGCTGTCCCTACACTGTTTAGTAAACAGTGTTTAGTTTATTTGTTCATTATATGGACTTAACACTAAACAGATCTGTGCAGACGTGTTTAGTGAGTGTTTAGTGTTAAGTGAGGGGTGAAGGCGGGAGAGCGGGAGGGGCGACTCGCAGAAAAAATAGAACGCGTTCCTATTCGCTAAACACTTAACACTAAACAGAAGCTGTCCGGACGTGTTTTTTACTAAACACTTAACACTAAACAAGCCACTCGCACTAAACACTAAACAATGTGTGTACCGGCCATTAGACGATGAAGCGATAGCGGCCCGCGAACAAGACGACTTATGTTCCATTAATTTTTTACACGCGGATTTATTCACGCTTTAAAAGACTGATAATTTTTGTTTCTATCTAAGAAATATTAACATTGATGTTAATAAGCGATTGCTTTTCTATATAAACCGAGGATTTGAATTAATTACAGGTAAAAATTTTCTCGAGTTTTAGTTGGCTTTGTTTGGACAGGTTTAAGTTAATCATTTTGAAATTGTGATTGTTGTCAATGACCACCATTGAAAGCAGGGTTCGCTGATTTAAATCAAATTGATTTAAATCATGATTTTAATCAAGTGATTTTTTTCAAAGAAATCAGTGATTTAAATCAAAATTAATATTTTTTTTACCCGAAGCAAATACAAAAATACAATACTCATGTTTAACTTTAATGTCACATATTTTTATCCAATAAAAAATAACTAGTAACGTAGTAACTAATACAATAACAATCAACTAAGACAGCCTTCAATGGTATAGATATACAAAGATAAATAGACAAAAAATTAAATTTGTAGCTTAAAAATACAATCACAGACATCATAGTCTAGTCTAGTATTAATTATTTTAATTCTAATATTACAATTCTAACAAATAAAATAGAAATAGAACAGGACTTCCTTCATTTCGACACGGTTAGCGCAGAGGTCGAGTGATCGCCTACTGCGCAACGGGTCACGGGCTCGATTCCCGTACGGGACAAATGTTTTGTATGGCCTACAGAAATTTGTTGCGGTCTGGGCGTAATGGCATGTGATATTCTATGTTTGTAACTGCACCCACGACACAGGAGAAAATCGTAGTGTTAAGCGACGATTAAAAAAAAAAAATTGTGAACTAAAAATATATTCATCAATCCAAATCGGGTCCTTTTTTCTGCCCGCGGACGACATACTTATACGGGTCACAAAAAGAAAAAGCTACAAACAGTTACAACACAAAATGAACTTTGCGCACAAACAAAACAACAAAAGAAAATTAGTTTTTTCTTGAACTTGTCAGATTGACATTTTCCATAGTGTAGCCAGCATGTGTTTTTAATTTCCTGCACAAAAAAAATTTGCTACATTGTTAAACAGTTGAAGTAGCTAAAAAATCAAAAAAATCAATAAAAATCAAAAAATCGTGATTTTTTAAATAAAAATCGATGTTTTTGATTAAAATAAAAAAATCATGATTTTTTCGTACCCTGATTGAAAGTGGCTGTCTCAAAAAGCTATTTAATTGGAGATTCATTTTATTCCTTTATAATATTAGGTCAGATGAAAGTACCTACATACAAACAACGATCAAAATATGCGCGGTCGTGGTTCAGGAGCAGGTTCAGGAGCGGTTCAGGAGCAGCGGACACGACAATCGGCAAGCGAGCGTGTGAAGCAAACAGGCATAGATCTTATCTCGACAAGCGCCCGCGCGATAAACTAGCGTCGCCGGCGCAGCAAAATATACAGGTAGTTTCATTTTATTCATAAAAAATATTGTATCGGTTTATAAAAACACAAATAATACAACAGTTTAAGTAAAGGTTAACAAACATTTTGGCAGAAAAATTACGTTTAAACGATGGAGAACTTCGTAGATAATCTGACTTATTTCGACGTGTTTCGTTAGAAAAATTGATTAAATTAAGAATTTTTTTCTTTATTTAGGAGCCATACAACAAAAATATATTTTATTATTATTGTAGTGTAGGATATTGTGTCACATAAAATTAATATTTTAATAGTTTATATTTAACAGAGTCTGTAAATAAGAGCTCCCAAATCAGGTCCGCGCGAGTTTTTGCCAAAACATGCTTCGGGTAAACAATTTTATTAGGTAGGTACTAAGTTAAGAAAAAAGTAATCTAAAAACCGCTTTATTATTATTCTAGAAGAGGATATGAACTAGTTTTATCAAGTAAATGTTATTTATTGCGACCAACGAAAGGTATACAATTTCAACGAAGAAAACCTTAATCTGCGCATTTTTTTGTAATAGGCCTCTTCAAAACCTATGCAGAATTGTAAAACATGGTCAAACTTTTAAAATCCATAAATGAAACGAATGATCAGATTGGCATCCAAATAACAGACATCAGATCTAGGAGTAGGTGCAAGCGCGCACAAGGCACCTGGCTGGCGCAGAGGGAGGCTCTTCGCCAGTGGGTGGAGACGCTCACCCACCCAGCTGCCGGCCACTGGAACATCGAGGCAGTTCGTCCAGTGTTGGAGGAGTGAGTTGGGCGCCAGCAGGACAGCCTCACCTACCGGATTGTGCAGATGATGACCGGGCACGACTGCTTCGGCCATTATCTGCATCACATCGCACGGAGGGGACAAGGCCGGACACACTCTTTCGGAGTGCCCGGCCTGGCGACCCCAGCGCGACGCACTAGCCCTCGCGCTGGGCATAGGTAGGGGTGCGCCCGTCGCGCTGGCCAGCGTCGTATCCAAGATGCTGACCGGCGCGACGGCGTGGGAGGTTGTCACCTCCTTCTGCGAAGATGTGATCTTGCAGGAGGGTCGCAGGCGGTTGGGTAGGAGAAGGCGCGCGTTCTTGGGCGCGCACCACCAACTCCCTTAAGCAACCAGGGACGAAATGGCCCGGCCGGCCGACAACCTGACGGAAGACATTACGTTTTCATCCCTGGTTTGCCCGTCTAGGGAAGTCACATTGTGTTATCTTGGTGACCCCTCTGTAGAGAAGTCCCAGCGCTATGGTCGGTAATGACTCAAGGTTGGGCCTGTATCCAGGGGGTGCGTTCGGGGAATAGCTAGTCCGATTCCGAACGTGCCTCCATGGGGGTGGAAGTTACTGGAGGGTGGTTTAGCCAGGTATGGGGTTTATACCCGAGTCCAATGGCATATCCAAGGGGCGGCCTTGTCAGCTTTTCAGTCCTTTGTCGAATGGTAAAGAGATACCCCCGCCCAAAAAAAGGAGTAGGTGCAAGAGATTTTAACCAAATACTATCCTGGTCTTAAATGGTAGTAAACATTTCAGAGATTGAAGCGAATAATGCACCTTGCGACATAGATCACTGACACAATTATGTTAGGATTAGTTGTTTATAATACGCTTTTATAATATTTGGAACACCAACACACATATACCTTGTATTTATGTTGACTGGAATCACCCTTCACTAATTAGGTGGTAAATAAAAGAATTAAAAAAAAACTCGCTTTATTCCATATCGAGAATATGTATGTCAATGCGTTGTAGGTACGGGTTGTTTTATTTCTGTGCTTATAAAGTGTTTGTTAATAAATCTATCCATCCACTAACAAGGACAAAATATTGGAATTCTTTTAATAAATAAGACGTCCGACTTATAGCAAACAATCATAAGCAATAGATAAAAAATGCAATCTTAGTCCTTATATTACACTCATTTGAATTTTTAATTTTAAGTAGGTTCTTGATTACCTTAAATCTAATATGCTTTAAAAAAGTTGCCACATATTTTATCCTATCTAGTAAATAGTGCGTTTAAATTAGGATTGTGTATGTGGTTTCGTTCATTAATGTCTGTTACATAACTGAGTACTCACAAAGTACGAGAACGGACACAAGCATGCAGCACACCACGGACAACATTGCGAAGGTCGTGTTTTATAAAATTAAAACAATTGTCAACTACGTGCAACAATAATCCAAATTATATACATTATGCTTTCAATGTTAAACAAGGACACCTGCTTTCCTATGTCGTGTCATAGTACTTTATCAAACACAAATGGAATAACAATTAATTTATTTAACCCCAAAAAGTCAATATTGTAATATTAGGTCCTTACATGTGAAATAAGAGTATTAAATGGAAAAAGTTAAACAAAACAAAAAAATACGAAATTATATGTAAATATAAAAAAATGATGTTTTGAATTGCAAGAATTTGCCCAAATACCAAAAGTGGTAATCTGATGGAGCAAGGTCCGGAGAATATTGTGTGTCAGAGTATTTCAATCGCAGCATTTATCCTTTTTATATTTTGCGTCCGTCTGTTCGGTAATGGAATTCGGGTTTAGCACTGTCCTGAAGCTGCAGGGGGTTAGGGCGATTGACCATTCTCGGTGCTTTAAGGGCTAGCTTTCCATCAAGGTTTGCAATTTTGACGAGGAAGTTGGTGTATGACACCAGCACTTCACCCACCCACCGGTGCCTTTTCCTGAGTCAACTTTCACTTGAGACAGAATTTGGCAGGTTCTCTTAGGTTCAACCAGTGTGATGAGCTTTCTGATCTCGTACACGATCCATTTTTCATCACAAGCAACGATACGATTTAAAACTCCTTCGTCATTGTGACGGTTATTATGTTTGTTGGCGTGCTTCACTCAATATGGATGTTGACGAATTTTTGGGACTGTTTTTAGTTAATAGATGGACACGTAATTATTACGAAAAAATATACTTATTTAAAAAAAATATTCAATGATGTCAAATAAAAAAATCAGATTTAATTAGTTCATTCCTTTCATTTCGCGCCTAAACACTCCAAGCTCTCACCTGATCATGATGACGTCACAATGTGATAAACAAACTACTGCCAGTCAAAGGCGTAGATCAAACACGACAGTTTGACAACTTAAGTGCGTTCCATGGTTCCAGATAACCATTAACACTTTTTTGTGTTTATATCTATAACACGTCGATGCTAAAATGTAAAAAAATGTTGCAAATCCATGCTTATATGGAACGCGCCTAATGTCTCTGGATTTTTCTTACACCGTGAAGTAACGCGCTCTGATTGGCGTTTGCAGTCAAGTGGTACTGGGCATTATTTTAAACATTTTTGATTATTTTTAATTAATTTATTACGCATATTTACACTTACAAAATATGACTTTCAACATTCTAACATTCACTTCTATGTTATAAATAAAGCTTTTTATATATTTGCGATACATGTCAACATCCCTATTCGCGCGGTACCTATTTCTCGAGCTTTTTTACTTTTTTAAATTGTTTCAAGTGAATTAAAATTGTTTTAATCTCTCACACCGAAACCTGTCACTTGCTGTGACGTAGTTTGCGATGGATTCACGGTCACATTCGTTAGAACCGTAATCTACAGTAGCTTCCCCAGTGGGGAATCCCCACACACATCATATAACCCTTTCGAGCAGGGACCGGACCCGGTTACCGTTATGGCCGGTAACCTTAAGGTTTTGATCGGGTATTTTATAACGCTGGGTTTTTAAACCCTTTGCCTTACGGTAAGCTTTCAAACAGCTTACCGGTATACACATTAATCGCTTCGATTGAATTAATTTGGGTTACCGCTTACCGATATCAAAAACCCCCAATGGGTTACAGTTCTAAGCGCTGATTAATTTGTGCAAGTTATTTTAGACCTTACGTATATCGCGTGTAGATTGCTTTTGCACCGCATATATGCCCTAGGTCGCCACCGAACACCGGCGTTATTGCGCCCTCAGTGCTATTTCAATCGCTCGGTGTGCGTGAGGGAAAGGGTTACCTTAACCCGAACAGTAAGCGGTTAAGCACATAAACACTAAAAACCTTTAAGATTAGGTAAGCGGTAAATTATTTTTGTGGGTGGTAACCCCTATTCTACGGGTTATCGTTATCGTTGGGAAACCTGTTGAACGGCTTACCGAGCCCACTGGGTTACCATACGAATAGGTAACCCTATCGAACGGCTTAAGCAAATAAACGGGTTTTCCGGTCCCTGCTTTCGAGTTGTTTCTACAGCGCTAGCGCCGCGGTGGAATTCATATTCTTAAAAAATGCTATATATTAAGTTTTCCATTTGACGAACAGAACGATGTCAAATAAAAATTAAATAGTGCAAAAACAAGAGAATCATGAAAGGGGAATGCCCATTAAATGCCTGAAATGGACAGAAACCGTAACTAAATAAATTACGAATAATGATAATAATCTTATATCGGTATAACTATTGTATTAAAAGTAATTATAATTTTAGAATTCTTTGCTTTTGTTGTTATGTTTCGTTCTTTCACGAAACGAAAGCTCTCGCAGTTCTAACGGCCATAATCACACGATAACTATTGATTAGACCAACCTAACACGACAATCGTCGCAGAGTCCAGTTCTAAAGTATTATTGCGGATAGTAATAATCTTGCTGATTATCCACATTTGACGTACACTGAAATGATTTAAATAGCATATGGGACCTATAAATTTAAGCAGGCTTGATTTTACTATGGTGAGCATAGAAGAGAATGAAATAATGAAATGTACAGGATTGAGGTTTACAGGCAGATAGATATTGCATTGGTAAAAGTTTTAGACCTTCCGAGTAATTCTTATTTACTAAGAGGAAAAATACAAAGCCGTCACATATCACAAAAGGTTCATTTTATTTATATTATAGTTAATTAATAACTCCTTGTCTGACAGAAACGCTTTCTAACACAGATATTGCAACTGTTTGGTGGGTCGTCGCACAGTTGGTACTTGTGCCCATATCATGTCAATAATAGGTTCGGTACTTGCTTGAGAACGTCACCAACCCAACATTTATACTCCTGCACATTTCTTGAAGATTTATAATAGTTTTTAATGATAATAAATAAAACTTTGAGATACATCATTGTGTTCAATTTATTCATCGTTATCCCTTACTTAGATATAACCTATCATTCTTTGAAATGTTTTTGACTAGAATCTGTCAATTTTTTGACGGATAAATGCAATTGTTATGTATTTATATTGAGTTAGTTATGGTAAAATTAGGTAGGTAGAATTCATCTTTGTCAATCTCAGGCATTTTTTGTATGGTCAATGGGCATTCCCCCTTGAAACAGAAATACACAAGTCTTAATTTGAACTAAATTTGAATTTGGAATTTCTTCTTTCTTTAATTAAATTTAAAACGCGAATGTCATATGTAACGACTTAATATATTCTATCAAAATGCGTGCTAATGCACAGATATTTAGCGATATATTTGCGAATTACTGAAATTTTCTTTTCTATAGTTATAAAGCATGGAGGTACCTAAAACCATGTTCTCTGTAAATATGATGCCGGTAGTGATAATTATTATACAGGAGGAGCCAGCGACGTATTTGCAGTTGTCATTTCAAAAGATATGAAAAGTTTGTGACTTCATAGCACGTGATCAACAATAATAGTCACATTTGGCAGCCCCTAATGACCGGGGTAAGTTACTTGAAATTTTTAAAGAGGGTAGGAAAAAATTATCAATTTGGTCATAGCATAAGTCATGAAATTTCGGGAGATTATTCTTAATATAATATTAATCTTTATACACGGTTATTTTTTTATCACCCTGGAAAATTTTAGGGACGCTTCAGGACACATCCAATATTATATAAAAAATTAAAAAAATGAAATAAAAAATTAAAAAAAATATTTAAAAAAATAAAAAAATCTCTAAAAATGCTGCTCTCAACTAGTGCAGCATTTTTTGTATTTTTTAAAAAATTAATATAAAATTAAGGAGGGGGGTTATTTTTTTTATTTATATTTAAATCATTCTAATACCATGTCGTGAAGCGTCCCTTAAATTTTCCAGGGTGATAAAAAAATAACCGTGTATAGAAATTAAAATTTAAGTATGAAAAAAAATTAAACTAAAGTTAAACAGTCATATAATTTACAATCCACTTTTAATGGGGTCCGGTATGCCCATAATGCGCTCTATTTTTAACTCACCGATATTAATTTAACTGTCTCGCTCGCACTCGCAGGGGAACGTTTTCCGCTCTGGCGGATGGTAAGTGGTGATATTTATTTGTGGCATTAGAGAATATGTTTTCTAGTCATGTTTTCTTTATTGTGTATAAACTTCAAGACTTATAAAATGACAAAAATGACAATTAGCTGGGACAAAAATGTTCTGGCGAATTGTTTTATGTATTTAGTATAATATTAAGAATTATCTCCTGAAATTTCATGACTTATACTATGACCAAATGGATCCTTTTTTCCAACACTCTTTAAAATTCTCAGGCAGTTACCCATTAGGGGCTGCCAGAAGTGAATATTATTGTTGACCACGTTATAGATTAAATCAGTAAATTTTCATGACTTTTGAAATGACAACTGGAAACCCGTCGCTGGCTCTTAGTCTATTAACCATTACTTTTTAAACAGTAATTTTATGACACACTATCCTTTGGCCCATTGCTTTGTTGTTTTTTCTTGTTGTGATATCGCAAATATTGCCATATTTGTTTATGTTTATTGCCATATCAATGTTAGCGATCTCGTTTAAAAAAATAAATATAATCTCGAAAACCTTGCACCGTAGAATTTTAAGTCATGATATTTTTGTATATGGATCATTATGAATCCTCTATCGATATAAGTTTTACAGTGCACTATTGTTTTAATTCCTGCAAACTCCTGTTATGACCACGACAGCGTCACATATAAAGATTATCAAACTGTCGACCCTATTTATTTATCCTAGTTGAAACAGATTCATTTTGACTGTATTCAGCCTTCTCACCAATTGATCTAACTTCTAAGCCTAAGTTACATAACTTACATACAAATTTCCACCCATCATAATATTTAGTTTACAATATTCGGAGAGCAGAAATATTTTGTTTAGGACGTTTTGATTGCAAACCAAGTGGACACGCATTCAATAATAATGTAATGAGGAGACAAGCCCCTGTAAAGTTACATTATTTATCTTACGATAAAATCAATTGAAATATATTGTTAACGAATACATTTTTCTATTTCTAAAAATGCATAACATGCACGATTACGGGGATAAAAGGAAACTTTATTTCACATAAAAATATAATTTCATATACTCAATTAGTACAGGGTTTAAATACGGAGGCATCTGATAAATTGCTTGAAAATTGCAGGGACGACGCTTGATCTATGACGGTTACTATAAACTTTTTTAAATCGCTGTGAAGATGAACAGATTCGACAAAAAGAAATAAAAAAGACATATAAAAACGTGAACTCGCCATAAAACACAACACGCAATGTTGGGTCGCACGCGCACGCTCCGAATGTGAGTTAGACACGTACCAAATCATGCTCACTAGCACACAGTTAATCTGACACTGCTGGCAAGGACGCATACTGTTGGCTAGTCTTTTCTCGCTCACTTAACTGACAATTCTAATCGACAAGATCATTCATAAGGGCAAATTAAAATCATCAACATTTTGATGTGCTCATTATACTCGTATAAAATAAGGAGTTTTTTTAAACATCTGCGAAATTCCAAATTTATAAGTAACACCACGTGAGTGCACTACTATAATAGCAGAGCTGCTGTCGTATTAATTAATCACACCTAAAACTTGATTAGCTTGCGTCAGTGTTTAAAGCTTCGTATGGCATTAATAATTGCGAAAACGTTTTTTTTTAAACACACAAACTCATTACATTAAATTACACATTTATTTACAAACTTGTATTATTATAATATAGTCACTGTATATAGGTTGGAAATTATTATTTCGTCAGTGAGTGAGCTTGAAAACGACAAGCGAAAAATACATGGGCACTCTCTATGGCGCGCCGCAATCGAGTCAACCACAGTTACCTATTTTGCGGCAGAGTTGGTCAATTTGCTGACGACCCGCGTAAGTGCACGGTTCTCAGCTCTCAGCCTTTCGTTCTCGGCTTTGAGTTTTTGCAATTGCTACAAAACGAACATCAAAATTACAACAGTTTATTTTATGTATGTGTCTATTAGGACCTCTTGATCTCAACGCTTGAATTGATTATTTAACGTGAAGTGTATGTCTGTTTAAATTGTAGTAATTTTTTGTTGTACTTATTAATATGCATAAAATACTTTTTACCTTTAATTCTTCCTCCATCTCCGATAGTTTCCTCTCCATGGCGCGTTTTTCTCTCTTCTCTATTTCTGACAGGGAGTTCTGATTCTGAAACAAATTACACATGATTGCTATTATAAACTAACTTTTGCAGTTATTCGCAAAGCGCACCGATTCTTTAAGGAATTCGCAAGAGTAACAATGAGTTAAAAGTTGTAGCATGATATTTCATTAAATAAAAAACCACATGGTTAAATGGAAATTATCTTGAAACATTATAACTTTTAAAGGAAAAACCTTCTAAGAGTATATTTCTATCGATAATTATGCCATTTATTAACAAATCGCTGCGCAGCGGCTGTTTTGAGTATTTACATGACATTCGCAAAACGTTTTAAAATAGATGGTAATTATAACCTACACGATGAGCAAGTGCAAGTAGGTACATCAACATCATCGAAGGCCGCCAAGATGACAGTTCTTATTGACGCTAGCAAAACATTGATTTTCTCAGGAGCATATACAAAGTAGGAACATGAGACACTCTGCCAACAGGTGGAGGTAATTAGTAATCCAGTGGGTGCACTTTAGTCCAACATTCAATTTTCAAGTGGGAAATGATGAAGTCATTAGGACATTCCATTTTCATAATCGGCACATTATCGATTATTTTAACTGGTGTTATTTTTAAGCCCGCAATACTTGCACATTGTTTTTCATTTATAAAATTCAACCAGCGCAGCACTCACTACATATGAGTGTGTTGATCGCGAATGTATTTTTGTCACAATTATGTCTTTCACGTGTTTAGCACTAATCGTATTCAAAACAAACCCTTTATTACTTTTATATGATGGCAAAAGTGTGTAAAAAAAGCAATTGTGTCGCTAATCCTGTAAAGGCACTGCAATTTACTGTTATTATTGAGTAATAAAATAAACAGAAGTTAAAGTAATATAATAAAGAAATATAGAAGATCAAAAGATATAGTCATGCATTATACTTTTGCTTTGCGAAGAATATGATGCATTTAAAATACTTATTTCACCAACCTTGTATTAGCTTAGGATACTCTTAGGTGGCATGCTATCCCATTCTTTTTATTAAGGCGCTACTTTCCCGTTTTATACAATTTCGATTAACTGTACCGCCACGAATATAAAACATTCAGTTCTCAAATTCATATATGATATTTTTGAACATTTTATCTAAACATTCTTAAAGACAGAAACATGATTAATAACATTTCACTCGATAGAAAAAAAATTAAAAAGATTACTCTGTTCAATATTTTAAAACAGCTGTGAATCAGAGAATAAAATAATAAATGGCATAAAAGTGTTACTAATAGATGTGCATTTTTATTGTCTAGAAAATTGCAAAAATACATTTTTGATTTTGTACTCCAGTTTTCCAAAAATCGAATAAAACATGTAAAAAGTAACGTTTTCGTTCGGTCACGGGCGCGTAAGCGACATTAGAAGCTATACGATTATCAACTATATTACCTCGCAATAAAGGAATCGCCGTGCACGCGTAGATTTCCAGGAAAACCTCGCCTTAAAGACAAAAAGTGACAGCATACATCTAAGAAGTTTCCTTAGCTAAGATAAAGTTGGTGAATTGGCCATTACGGTATTATTCATAGAAGCAAGCGAAGGTACTAGCTTTTAGTGTTTTGTGTCTGTCACTTATATGAAATACTAGCTTTTGCCCGCGGCTTCGCTCGCGTTAAATTCGGGGTAACACCGAAGATTAAAAAAAAAAATAAGGCAGGTATTTTTCGTTGGTAACAAAGAGTCTGTGTACCGATTTTTAGCTTCCTACCTTGAAAACTGCAAAAAGTCCCATATAAAATTTCACCCCCTCTTTTAAGGGGTTGGGGGCAGATTTAAAAAAAAAATGATGTACGATTTTTTTTGTTAGTCACAAATAGTTTGCATACCAATTTTTAGCTTTCTATCTTGAAAATTGCGGAATGCTCCAAACAAACTTCCACCCCCCATTTTAGGGAAATGGGGGGTTAGAAAGAGACAAAAAGTAGCCTATGTCACTCTCCATCCGTTCAACTAACTCCACTTAAAAAATCACTTCAATCCGTCGCTCCGTTTTGCTGTGAAAGACGGACAAACAAACACACACACACACTTTCCCATTTATAATATTAGTATGGATAATAAAGATAAATCTATATAAATAAAAATCAATGTATTACTATGTTTGTTTGTCCTCTATGCGTTCCTAAACCATTCATCAGATTGTAATGAAAGTTTGGTGGGGTGTTATGGGGACACCCGTGAGGGTTCCTAGCAAAAAAATAGTTATTTGTTATACATGAGTGCAAAGTTGCTTTTTAACCGCGTGCTCAATTTTGATGACCGAGCAAGCGAAGGATTCTAAAATTTAGAATCCTGAGCGTTAGCGAGGGAATCAAAAGAGCGCAAGGTCAAAAATCTTTGCACTCGAGTGCAACACGTAACTTTTCATCCCCTCTCAACGAAGAAATGACTAAATGCAAAATTTACAATCACAATATATTATAATAGGTAAGTATTACAGAAAAATATTAATATTATGTACATAACAAATAATACGCTTTTTTTACTTATTTTCAAGTTTCATAATAATAATAATACGACGTCAAAACAAAATGGCGCGCGCAAAGCAAATCAAAAACAAAAGTACACCAAGGAAGTTCAGAATCTGAGTTTTTAACAAATTTAAAAAAAGTTGTATGATAAATTCGGCACCATAGAGATGAAAGTAAATAGGGTTAATGATGTTTTGAAATCACATACCTAGTTGCGCGCGATGTTTTTAATTCAAATTTACTTTAACCTCAAGCGGATAAAAACGGCTTTGGCGGTCAGATATCGAATAGAAAAAATACTCTTTCCGAGATGGGGGGATGAAAAAGGTATTTACGTGGCATTGCAACGCAGACCGGGTACAGCTAGTATATTATAAGAGCGATGTAGGTAGTTGTTGAAGGTTTATTGTACGTTAACGAAAGAGACCGTTAGTATTTCAGTTAGTTTAAAGAACAATACAATGTAAAAATATTGAATGTCACCATACACATTCTACGTGAAAATAGGATAATAATATTAACTTACATGCAGTGGTCAGTATCTTTATGAACATATATTATTTTTAATGTATACTGTAGGTATGTATCAAAACAGAATCAAAATTCATGTGAACATTTCACAAATATTTTTAACCACAATAACGAAACAAATATATATTTATTCAGATTCATTTTTCTGAAGAACTGAGAGAATATCACCTGTATACACACAACCAAAACTATGAAAAAAAGTATTTAAAAAAACAGGAAAAATTATTTCTAATGGCAGATATAACACAATAAGGCTAAGGCTTTATTGTTCCTTGCTTGAAGACGAATATAGATTAGAGTAATGCTCATGTATAAATCTAGTTGTTACAAAAGAAAACATGTATGCAATGTCAACGTATATTATTCTGTATACACGGTGTTTCATAATAACCAATAAATAATCAATGCGTTATTTAAACTAATTATTAAATTGTGTTTACCCGTAATGTCATTCAACCCAAAATTTTAATGTAAATCATAGAGATGATGATGATGATACTATGATATACATGAAAATTTTGGGTTGAATGACATTGCCTGTAAACCCATTTTAATAATTAGTTTTAAATAACGCAACTTAAATACAACATACAATACAACGTATATATAGTTCTGACGTCCTGTAATACAGATATATCAATATACCTAGCATAGGCACCAGTCTCGCACAAAAAAAAGGTACTTAATTATACATTTTTAAACCTCCTGTGTTATTGTTTTGTTTTTGTGATGAGAAATAAAGATTTATTATTATACACATTTACTTAAAACTGTTTCAATTAGTCAGCGCTCCATCAACCTGTCTGTCTGTAAATGTTTTATTGTGCCAAAAGGGGAAATTTTCGGAACTTTTACCATAAGTGTCATATTTGGCAAAGAAAAGCTCGATTTTATACAGATGGAGGTATTGGCGCTGTCTAGTTGAATACATGTTTGTGTGACAAAATATTGTGCCGCTCTAATGTATAAAAAATTTACGAAGTGAAGGATGAAAATTTTACAACGAATTTCAGGAATCACACTCGATGTTTTGTTACATGATATTACAATGAACGTATTGCTTTAACATTTCATTCAGCAAAAACGTGTGATTTGCAGGTCCAACATTTCTACGAAGAGTATACTCAAGATGGAAATATTACAGGCAAACGTTCACTCATCGTGAGCATTACGTCGAACGCAGCATTAAGCATTCGCAGGAACTTACATGCAATAGAAATGCTTTTTACTAAATAAGTTTTTACCAGTATTGTACCTTTAGTGCGATCGTTACGTTTCATGAAAATGCTATAAAGTAGTCTATATTCACTTTTATTGAAATTCAAATTTTATTATTCAAGTTCATTGCTAATCGTCCCAATTTTCAAATGAAAATAAATGTCATAAACAGCAGACTCACCACTTGCGTCAGCCTGGTGATAGTCGCCCGCGCGTCCCTTAACTGTTGCTCTGAGGTGGTGAGTAGTGCGCGCAGACGCCGAACCTCGTTGGCGGACGCCTCGTACAGTGCTTTGTAGTCACGGTCTTCTCCATCGTCAGCTCGCTCACTTCCCGACTGTAATAACAAGGAAATTAAATCAATCAAGTCGTTCGAATCCACTATTACTTTGTTACAACTCATATATTTACAAAGTTCACCCAGCACATGCAACTTTGATTCAATAGATTATACACGATCATAATATATGGTCCTATGTATTTGGATACTACATTATTCTCGTTAAGGTTAAATAATTACATACATAATATCCATCAGAAGCGAGCGAATTCAAGCTTAAAGTTCTAGAGTTTAATCCTCCACCAATTTCCAATGTAGTCAAAGAACGTGATTTCTCTTTGTTAAGGCCGGTTCCCTTATTTCGATGCTTTCTTTCAGGCCTCACTGGCGGCGTTTCTGTCTCTGGGGGCACTTCTACCGGCTTTATTGGGGCTAAGGGCACTGGTTTTGGTTTAAAATTCTTTTGACTCGCTAATAATTTCTTATCTAACTTTTTTAACACTGGTGTCATCAAGTTAAGAGAACCAAGTGTGGCTCCACTCAAATATACACCACCATACCCGGAACTAGTTCCACCGTATATACCTAGATTAGAAGACGAACGTCCGAACCCTGATGTATACGGATTATAGTTTCTATATGAGGATGGACTACTATAGTTTGAATAATTGTTTGAGTACGAAGGGCTATATTGGTTGCTGAGCATAGAACTGAACATGCTCGGAGAAGAACCATAGTGCGTAGTGAGACTTCGCGGCCGCGAACTGTATCTATCCTGTTTCCGACTCATGCTCTATCGCATGTCAAGGCAAGGCGAACTAAAACGAAGCCAGTTAACGGCGCGCGACATGAAAACACACTGACTGTTTTACAAGTTTTAATTCTGCGGGTGAAAATACTGTCGGTGCCCACGCGACAAGTCGGGCACAGGTCTGAGCGAGCGAGACGCTAATGACGCACTGTACTGGCAGCCGAAAGAGAAATAGGTATCTACACGCGCAAGCAAAGAAAGCGTCACCTGTAAATATAAATCCCGATTCATTATCCTGAAACAGAGTTTGCCAAATTTGTAATTTTAGACTCTCGAAATTATTAATGATGAAAACAGCGAGGAACGAGAATGTATTTGATCATATTTTAACATTTGCTATTAGCTGGGTTAGTGAAATCAAATTTTTCAATCCAACAAAAACTTAACGTGCGAAAAAAAAATTACAGCTTCCCAACTCATTAACCCATAAGCGGTGCGGGTAATAATTTGCCAAGAACTCCTGCGCAGGTACGCGATGGTATTCTAAATATTATATGCCCACCCTCACGTTAAAGCATTGTTAAAGGCCAACTATATATTTATGATTAATATACGTTTTTATACGTGGTACGCGGTTTTTTTCCAGGAAGCTAAGTTTAAAGGTGCCGTATTGATAATTATCCTATTTTATGTTGGAGGGAGGAGCGAGGACGCTGCGTGCCTTGCACTTCGACCCCTTTAGATATTGATATTGATAAGTACTTAAGTTTAGAAAATAATAACAAAAATAAATTTATTTAGACATTTTAAAGAATGCAAGCTATGATGTTTATTAAAACACAGAATCAATCTTTTAATTTCTCCCGCTGAAAATAGAATCTATTTTCAAGTTTACGCTGCTACGTTTCTGGAGTGACCCAGATACAGAATGTTTTAAGCTATTCTAATAGATTTAACTGGAATTTTGAACTACACGAGCGGCCCCATCGCAAGCTCGGGCGTGTTAGTTAGGAAATCATCTGTTACAAAATACTTTATTTTAGGTTTGCCCCCGAAACCGATCCGTTCACTGTGGTATTATATACATATTTCCTTGACGCAAGACTATAAAAGCTCTTTACATTTAGTAGTTAAAAGAGAGCAGTGTGTTTTAACATATATTGCAATCTGTTACCAGACCACTTCGTAATGCGTTGACCTAACATCATTCGTTGAGCTCTACGGCAATTTTAGGTGTGTCAATTGTATAACTCCTGTTGTAAAATCATAAGGATTATTCAAGAGCAGGCTAAAATCGTATATATCCAATAATTATTAGCTTGCATTAAAATTTATACTCACTGTAAAATGAAGTTATAAAATACCGCAAGTGTAAATGGTAAGAATTCAACGTGACTACGTAATTGATGTTTCTACATAAAATGTATGATTTATAGATTAAAATCGGTCACTTAAACGATTTATTTCTCGATTTTAACGCTAAACGTGGACTGGACAGCTGCCAGCTGTGATTTACAGCTGTATAATAACCTAATTATTGTTCTGCGCGACAAAAGAAGTCAGATTCCTTTAAAATATGTTTCAAAACATGGATGTTGCGCATGCCCCATATTTGCAAATCAGTATAGAGAAAAACAATTTGAGGAGCTTAGGATAAGTGTGAAATTAGGTTAAACGTAGTAAAAAGTAAAAACAAGCCATATATCAATTCGGTGTCAATGACCTTTGGCATTGGCATGACGCTAGGGTAAGACATTGCAACTAAGGTAGGGCTGGGTGCGAGAATTAGTGTTTCCATATTCAGCATCAAAATACGAGTTCAACGAAGTACTGCAAGCCATATATCAAAATTTGAACGAAATTATAGTCAGAGTCCCTAGTGGCATGACTTTAGGTGTAGGTCTTAGGATGCTAGTCAACCAATATATCCATATTCATCACCCAAAAATCCAGTTCAACGAGTACTATACTAAACCATATATTGGACTTATACTTCGAAGAAAGGTGCTATAGGTGGCAAATCTCTAGGGTCGGACCTGAAAAAATACAAAATGAACAAAACTAGAGTTCAAACCCTATCATCTAATGATAATCAGAAGTCACTAGACGGCCCGGTGGAAGAGTTCTCGATGAGCTGAAGAGTTTTTTTGTTTGGTTGAACGCGCAGGAAATACTGATTCAAATTGAAAAATTCTTTTTAACCGACTTCGAAAAAAGGAGGTTACTCAATTGGACCGTATATACGATTTTTTGTTTTTTTTTATGTTCGCGAATAACTTCGTCGTTTAAGAACCGATTTTGATGATTCTTTTTGTATTCGATAGAGGATACTCCAAGGGTGGTCCCATGGTCACCAAAGTTAGGATCTAATAATGGGATCCCATAAAAATCGAGAAAAACCATTAAATTTTTACGTGTGTCCAACGTGTTTTGTGTATATGTTACGCGATTACTCCGCCAATTGTTGACCGATTTTCAGAATTCTTTTTGTATTCGATAGAGTATACTCCTGGGATGGTCTCAAGGTCACCAAAGTCAGGATCTGATGATGGGATCCCATGAAAATCGAGGGAAACCCTAATTAAGAAAGCTGGTATTATATTAGGGTTTCTTTCACTAAAAAGACTTACTTCACTAAAAAGTTAAAAATAAAAAATATTTTACAAAAAATAAAAGCCTACATCAAAAACACTGAAAAGTTAAAAATAATATAAGAATAGGTACAGACAACATCACACTTCTATATTGAGGTCGGTGACAAATTTTAAGACTTTCTAGGAGATCATCGTTTGGCACCGACTTCAATATAGAAGTGTGATGTTGTCTGTACCTATTCTTATATTATTTTTAACTTTTCAGTGTTTTTGAAGTAGGCTTTTATTTTTTGTAATTATGTTGGATGGTCCATTAATTATCGGGGAAGGCTGTAGGCTAAATAACATCACGCTACGACCAATACATTGACATAGACAAAGTCAAGAGATTTAGATCACAATACCATATCACTAGCTTTTGCCCGCGGTTTCGCCCGTGTCCAATTTCTTCGCAAAATAATAAGTTCATTCAAGATCCAACTGAATTTGAAAGATATACGTCATATACAAACGTTACACATAAATTGACAAGTTTTAGATCAGAACAAAGGAACTTTGCAGAAGTAATAAGTAAAGCCTAAAATTATTGTCTAGGATGGAAGTACCATGACCGGATGGAGTTGAAGGTGCTGTACCTACAATATTGATGGAATTACGAGGGCTGGGTTGCAGCATAAAAAGGAAAAAATGGTAATAGAAATTCAACGTGAATCATAGGGTCTGGGTAGTGTAATGGTTAGCTGGAACGTGGAAGGCGCAGACACCCAAGGCATGTTGAGTTTTTATTATTTACTAGATTTTGCCCGCGACTTCGTCCGCGTGGAAATCCTTTTTTTGATTCTCTTTACAAATTTATTTTATTATTACCCTTCCCCACAACTCAAACTATCTCCATACCAAATTTCATCTAAATCGCTTCAGCGGTTATTGATTCCACATACAAACTTCCACCCCCTTTTCTCCCCCTTAAGCTATCCTATATTAGTCTCCTGGCTCGAAGCTACCTCCCCACCAATTTTCAGTCAAATTATTTTATTATATAGAATAAGATAGATTTATAGTATCAATATATTTTAATACTATGACCGGTAAAAAGCTTACTAACGATGTGATAGGTCAAGAGAGGTTGGTCAGTATTAGTAGTAATAACTAATGTGATTCATTAACAGATGAACGATAACGAAACCGACGATCTGGTGAAGGTCGCGGGAAGCCGCTGGATGCGGGAGGCGCAGGACTGATCGGTATGGACACAGAACACAGAAAGAGGTATGGAGATCCTTGGGGAGGCCTATTTCCAACAGTGGGCGTCTCTCGGCTGAAATGATGATGATGATGAAATTTTGGTACAAATGTATGTTTGACGCGAACGAAGTTGCGGGTACAGGTAGTCATATAATAAAAATTTGTTTTGAAATGGTTAGCTGACTCATGACAACGACACTGCATAGAAATACAAATTTACTTACTGTTTAAGAAAAAATCTATCACAATAGTATTTCATTTGACATAATATGTTAGTCATTGCGACATCAGTGTAGGACTTAGTGCCGAATGTCTGTCAAAAAGCAGTGATGGATGCAACGTGGCTGTGAACATTAAGAGCGATTGTAATAGATTTTGATATACAATCGAGGGGCCGTTAACATGATCATCTTTAACAGTGCATTGCCAAAAAGATTGCCAGTATCATATGGTCTAGCTTCACTAACCTTGCAAATAGGCATAAATAACTCGTGTTAGTCATTCTTGACAAATCACATAAGCCAAAAGGTAAAAAAACACTAGTGTTCTGCGTATGCGACGAAAACGAAAAATTAAAGGTTTATACATGATGAGAAGTTGCCTTCTTAAGGTGTCAATATACAGTACACGTCATCGCTTTTTCTTCGATACGAAGCAAATTTTTTAGGTTTGTGACGATCAATTGCCAGAAAAATTGGTGTTCGTATACGAAGCAATTGGTCATTCCAAGACGTAAAGATAAAAAAGAAAACATAATAATTCAATACGTGGTTAATTTATAAAGTCGACTGTAAAGCTTATATTGTTGAAGATTTTGGTTGTTAGATCTGCGGTAATGTTTTCGATTAAGGTAAACAGAGTAAGGATATTGAAATATACTATCAACCAGTCGATTCGATTGAGCTTAAAGTTGGTTCTTAAAGGCAAATCATACAGTGCCTAGGACTTAAAGTATTTCGTCCGCAAAAACGTGTGCTCTTGAAATCAAAACAAGATCAAGATTACATTCTTCTTTTAAGATTTTAAGATGCTATCCATTATTATACCACCTCTTTGATGCATTCTAAATATTTGAATCATTTAATATTTTTAATCATGTTTCTGACGTAAGTTACTCATAAACAACACATTTTCATTCTTACGTCTACAAGAAATCGGACAAAAACATTGACGATGGATAATAAACGAAGGCTAGAAGTTAATATTTCATTATGATATATTATAAACTAGAAGTTACTGTAATAAATTTATGTTTCCTTTAGCTGTAGTTGGTAAATGTTCATGGTAACTTTTATACGATACTAGCTCACCCGGTTCGTATCCCCTCTATTGACGACAGATCTAAATAAACAACCGCTTCCGTGATCTAGTGACTTAATTAGACCACCGGGTATTGATCGGGAGGACCGGGGTTCGATTCCCCGTGGGATGGGGATGGGCAGTTTTTCTGCTCGGTTTGGTTGCCCTACTAGCAACCACCGTGTTACCTAAGTTTGTCGCCATAATAATAATGTTAATAGCATTATTGTGGTCCGATAAATTAGAGGTACGATAGCCAGTACCTCAGTTGGCGTGGAGTCAAAGGAAGCTCGCTTCCACCTTCAGCTTTTACAGTTACATATACTCGTAGATTGCAGTAAACATAACATCATGAACCAAACAATCAAGTGAAATAGTGGTCATTTTATAACCTTAAACACTACATATTATGTATATGAGATGGTGGATCCTAAGTGGACAGAGGTAATGAATAATATAATTAAAGGTTGTTGTAATTGTCATTGTATATAATTGTTACATATTTATTATACAAACGATTCCGATTATTATTAGAAAAAATAGCAATATTCAAAGAAAACCATTCCTATAGATAGTTTTTGATACTTTAGTAATATCTGTTGATGTTGATACCGGCTATTTAATAATAATTGGTGAAATCTAGTTGGGCATAACTAATTAAAAGCGGTCAATACAGCTAAAGTTTCGTTGGGGTGGCGTCAACAAGGTATCTTAAAGGCGCAAGTACGAATGTCCGATGTTACGAGTGTCCGAGGTGAAATATTTTCTTGAGGTTATTCAGACATTTTTTTAATTTATTTGCCATTTTTAGGGTTCCGTACCTCGAAAGAAAAAAACGGAACCCTTATAGGATCACTTTGTTGTCCGTCCGTTCGTCTGTCTGTCTGTCAAGACCCTTTTTCTCAGGAATGCGTGGAGGTATCAAGCTGAAATTTATATCAAATACTGTCCCTTGGAGCTGTGAAAAAATCAAACTTCTAAGCCAACGCAATCAAAAGATACAGCCGTTTATGCCGCAAATTTCCGCAAATTTTCGACACTCGCAAGGGAATCAAAACCTACTGGGTACTTCCCGTGAATTCAGAATCTTGAAATTTGGTACGAAGTAACGTCTTATAGCACAGATAAAGGAAAAATTGCGAAAACCGCAAATTTTTAGTTACATCATATAATAAAAATCCCACCAAAAACATTATGTAAAAAACAAGCCGTCTCGATGGAGCTGCTTGTTTATGTCTAAAAAGTAATGAAATCTAGACAAAGCCGTGCCAAGTCTAAGGTTCCTTACTGCGATTTCTTTATTATTATAGTTAATGTTGTGTGACTTGGCCGTTGACTTGTACCCACTAACGTATAAAGAATGTTCAACGACCAAGTCACACAACATTAACTATAATAATAAAGAAATCGCAGTAAGGAACCTTAGACTTGGCACGACTTTGTCTAGATTTCATTACTTTTTAGTGATAAACAAGCAGCTCCATCGAGACTTGGCTAGTTTTTTACAGAATGTATTCGGTGGGATTTCACTTCTTTTTGTAGAAACGTGAGCTTATTGATTTATTTTATTAGATTTTCTTATTTGACACAGTTTTTTTCTTTCTAGGGGTAGTTTTTTTATTATTACAAATCTTTCTTTTCTTTATTGGAAGCGGCCCACCAAGTTGAATATTTTTTGTAAAGGCGGTATGTCGATATCTCTAATAGTTTGGTTGGGCTCTTGTGTTTTCTAATCAGGGTCACCAGGTAATCCAGATCTTCGATTATCCTAGTTTTTATAGTTTTCCCTTTACATGGCCATTAAACCCTAATTCTGTACCAAATTTCAGCTCTCTGAGTTTATGGGAAGTACTAGTTCTATTTTGATGATCATGAGTGAGTGTCATAAATGCGAAACTTTGCTTTCGCTTAACTTTGAAACTAAATGACCTACAAACTTGAAATTTTGGATTTTAAGTATGTGATTATAGCTTACTGGATGACGAAAACTTCTGCGTTCTGGTCTTATCCAGAGGTTCTCAAATAGGGGCCTGAAAATACGGCGAAATGGTTCCAATAAAGGATGGTACGGCAGTGGCACTGCCGTGCCCCCAGATATATGGGCGAACTTTTACTTATTTATACCTACAGGTTTGTACGGAACCCTCGGTGCGCGAGTCCGACTCGCACTTGGCCGGTTTTTTAATAAAATGCGAACTCACAAATATAAACAACTAAAGTAATATAAAAATAAATATATTTTTAAATTAAACGTTTTATTGCAAATAAAGATAATAATGATGTAAACAATGTACATGCAGCTAAAAATAATTTAGTAGGTTCTAGGTATTTTTTGTACGATTCAAAAGATGGTAACAAAAAGTCGTTCCTTTTAGGTAAGATCGTTACCAGGTAGAAGAAGCCGCGAGACTATTTTAAAATAGATCATAACATTCTTGCTCAGAAATTAATAGTTTACATATGACAACAAAATAAGGTCTGAAGTTGTCACATTAGTAGTGCCCAATGAACATTCACACTAGTTCTGGCACAGTTCCTTTCACACACATTCTATTTTTAATACACTGTATTGGTCGCGTGTGCTGTATTAAACAATCATAATTAGCTCCGACGTTGTATTTTATTACAGGTATTGACCACCTGGTATTGATCTGGAGGTCTGGGATTCGATTCCTCACGAGGGCAGAAGTTCTTCTACTTGGTTTGGTTGGTGGTAGGGCTTTCGATCGGCCCGGGAGCGTTAGTAGTGGTAGTCGCAGTGTGGACCCTACCACGCGCGTCCATAAGGGCAGGCAGAACACCGGGGGGTTTAGTGGGTAGGCCTGGTACTCTGCCGGGAGAGCCCCACACACGCTCGTCGTCTAGCCAACGGCGAGTATGGTGCGGTCAGGTATTCCCCTCGAAAAAAAAAGGGCTCGATCCATCGTCTTACCTAAGCTACCTATCACGTCAATGTTAATAACATTGTTGTGATCCAACAATTAAAGGTAAGAGAGTCAGTTCCTCAGTTGTTGAGGCATCTAGGTGAAGCTCACTTCTATGTTCGGCCTTATCGTCACTTTCCATCAAGTGAGATGGAGGCAAAAAGTTTCCTTGCTGTGTGTAAAAAAAATGCAGTATCATCAAGAACACTCGAACTGACAGGGAGACGGACAGACAGACGGACGAGCACATTACCAAAAAGTTTAGGTCACGCTTTTTTAGCGTGACCTAAACATCGTGCAACGTCTAAAATATCAGCATGTTTACTGCACATTTGCTATAAATTCCAGGGATTCGAGTTCTTATAGCCGACACACTAACACAAATGAAATCTGGACACTCGATAGTAATAACAATAAATAAATAAATATGTAGTTGAAACAAGACAGTTATTTTCACGAGGGCTTGATGGTGCAGTAGTTTACTTGTAATTTATTTATTAGGTACGATCGTCAATATACATGCTGTCATTAGATTGCAATAGATGATATCGCATTGTATTATTCATCAGCAAATTTTATGCTAGTTTCCAATACGGTAAGGTGATTAAGTACAATAATATTATTAAGAATGCTGTTACATGAAAGTTTTAGCAGTTCAAACAAACTTTCATATTAAAGCATCGATCAACTTTTTTAAACAACATGCGAAGCTAGCTGTAATATTTGATGAATGTACTTGGAACGTCTATAAATACTACGGGTGCGGTTAGGCGCATAACACATTGCACCGGACACCGCTGCGGTGTACGGAGGGACGAAAACCGCATGCGGCTGCGGCGACACGGAACCGTGCCACCGTACGGTTTGCTCCGTATCACCGTCCGGAGCTGCGGTGCACGACGCCCCGCATCGCCGCATTATCTATGGCGAGACCTATTACGCGTATGCACGTCCTTTCTACGCAAAAATCCGTACGATACTGCGGCTCAGTGTGGCATACCCCGCAGACCGCACCGCATCACCGTCCGGGAGTGCGGTGCCGTCGCGCGCGCCGCACAACCGCACGGGCATGCGGTACCGGACTATGCGGTTTTTGTATACAAATTAAGATTCTTCAGACAAAATTAAAAACCGCAATGCCGCACACCGGAGCGGTGTCCGGTGCAATGTGTTATGCGCCTTATTGTTTGCTGACGTCAATGCCGCGTAGACACGTAGCGCTAAAATGACGTACCGAAACAGGGACGCGTATTGGGTGATATGTAACTACAAAGTATGTTGTGTGTTTAAAAATAGTAATATTATTTCCAGACGTATAGAAGGAATCATTGAACTCTACATCATTTCTACATGAAAAATATTCAACCGTTATATATTATAGACAAATCTATGCGCACTGCATTGCTATAGTTATTTTACTTATTATTCCAATAAATAATGAACCGTTCATTTTTACAATTTCCCTTCGATTGTCATGATTTAGGAACCAATCGCTATAAAGATATAACGAAACCTATCATTAGTAGTGAATTACGTTTATATTTTCGAGCATGCTTCTCACGTGCCGGGACATCTTACAGCGGCGCGTTTACTAATGATTTAATGCGGAGTAGTTTATATTTACTAATTATTCAATCTTTATTTGATTGCGTCATTAGAAAATGTCTTTGGCTAATGACATAGAATGTGTAACGACTACAGATTGATCCATAAAAATAAACCGTTTTGATTAATAATACCACTTGCTAATTAAGTTATGAGTGTCATTAGTATATAATTAATTATAGATATGATTTTTTGTTTACTTTTGCATTTAAATACAAATGCCATACAACTATATTTGTAAAGGCTTCTTGTGAAGTCAAATTTATGACTCATGGTGGTTATTAATAAGATAAAAACCAGCATCACCATAATTGTCAATCTTTATTGCAAAGAGTGGGTACAATAACATGTTATAATAACGAATGTGACTTGTTTTATCGCCCACTTGAAACCAAAACGATGTGCCACGTATTTGAATACATAACCTAGATTAAATTAATACGTAGCTTTTGTCAAAATAAAGTCGTTTATTTTTTGGTATCGAAATTATGCCCTTGAAATCCATTGCTGTGCACAGATTGTTATTCAGAAACCACCCGACAAAATAAAAATCGGTCCTTTTTCGCGCCAAAGAGTACTGCAAATCAAATCGAAATCTCACTGTCTCATGTATGGTCTTGATGGCATTTCAATGTGATTGCTTTTTTAACCGACTTCGAAAAAGGAGAAGGTTTCTCAATTCAACCGTATACAGGGCGTCCCACGGCGATGCCACGTGGAAGGAAAGAACCTTAAATACTGTAGATAGAATTTTTTTCTGAAAGAAGACTTCATTTTCATTTAACAATCCAAACTGCATTCACAGATTTTTCAATAATCGTCTGTTTGAACCGTAACGCGAACCCGGTAAAATTAAGAAAATAAACATCTGTTTTTTTATGATACTAATCGAAACTTAAGGATGACCATAAAATCTAACAGTACCTTATACTTACATATTGAGGCAAGACTTCGTTATATATACTACAGTTGTAATTTTTACACTAACAAAGGCAAAAGGGTGTTAATTTATTAAAATTTCGCAAAGAAAATCTATGTCAATTGGTTTTCCGATGAATTTGTGTGGATTACCTTCAACGTAATTTCTTTATTAAGTTAATAATAGAAATTCTGGAAATTTATTTATTATTTTTTTACACGTTTTTATGGTTTAATTCAATTTATACCACTTTTGACACATTTTTGAAATAATGTGTATTGAAGTTAGTTGTTTCTTATAGTTGGACGGAGAACTGTATCATAAAAAATGCAGGATGTTATTTTTTAAAACTGGTGGGTTCGTTCCCAATTCAGACAGGCGATTATTTAACTAAATAAACCGTAAAAAATGAATAAAAATATTTGTTAGTTTGTACTTCGCCTTGACCCACTTTGCATTGATTTTATGCTATCCGCAAGTTTTAGAGATGATGTGTATTAAACAGATTTGTTTTCTGTGATCGATTTTATCGATTGGTACCAGGGATGTTGCGGATGCCGATTTTTTCACATCCGCGGATGTGAATGCGGATGCAGATTTGTGAAGGCTCACATCCGCGGATGCGAATGCGGATGCGGATGTTTAAGATGATATAGAAAAAAAGTATATGAATTAAGAATTAAAATAATAATAGAGTATTAACATTTTTATTAATTACTAGCTTTCCGCACGCAGCTTCACCCGCGGTATGTTGGTTTTCCCGTGGGAATTTTATATCTTCCCGTAGGAAAAATAATTTTATAGCCTATGTTCATCAGGGATAATGTAGGATTCTCAATGTGAAAGAATTTTTGAAATCTGTCCAGTAGTTTCGGAGCCTATTCAATACAAACAAACAAACAATCAAATCTTTCCTCTTTATAATATTAATAAGTATAGTAATTAGTAAATGAAGTTAAAAAATATTTAACAAAAAATAAAAACCGTCTTCAAAAACACTGAAAAGTTAAAAATAATATAAGAATAGGTACAAACAACATCACACTTCTATATTGAAGTCGGTGCCAAACGATGATCTCCTAGAAAATCTTAAAATTTGTCACCGACTTCAATATAGAAGTGTGATGTTGTTTGTACCTATTCTTATATTATTTTTAACTTTTCAGTGTTTTTGAAGACGGTTTTTATTTTTTCTTGAATATTTTAAACTTTTTAGTGAATGAAATCTTTTTAGTGAACGAAACCCTAATTGCGTTACCCTAAGCGTTTTCCTCGATTTTCATGGGATCCCATCATCAAATCCTGACTTTGGTGACTTTGGGACCATCCCAGAAGTATACTCTATGAAATACAAAAATAATTTTGAAAATCGGTCCACAATTGGCGGCGTAATCGCGTAACATACACACAAAAAAAATAAACATAATACGCATCGAATTGAGAACCTCCTCCTTTTTTGAAGTCGGTTAAAAAATAGGAGCATTATACTTAATAAAAAGTAATATTGCCACCTTCTTTGATTCAAGCCGGTTACGCAGAAGTTCATAAATTAAACCCGCACCACTAAATAAAATTGTTCGCTAGGAACACGTGGAGTGGATAAACGATAAGTCTTAGTATTCCACAGAGCAAACAAACACGTAATGATTTATTTACAAGAAACAAATGATGCACCACAACAAACGCTTCGGATCTTGTCACCAATTTTTTCGTTCCCATTGGTTAAAGTCAAGTACCGAACGGCACGCGCCATTCGGCGGCTCCACCCAATTTCTTTATTGTCGCAACTTGTCTTACATCCGCATCTGCACGATCATCCGCATTGATTATTGCGGATGCGGATGCAGATGCCCAAATCCATGCGGAAGCTCTGCATTTGCGGATGCGGATGCGAATATTCGCAACATCCCTGATTGGTGCCATAAAAATAGAGTATGTTTCTTTTCATGATTTTACCGGGTTCGATTCCTAGTTCAGACAGGCGATTATTTAAATATCTGTGAATGCAGTTCGGATTATTTATAAAATCGACGTGAAGTCATTGCTCAGTAAAATTTTCTATCTATAGTATTTAAGGTACTTTCCTCCGTGTGGCATAGCCGTGGGACGCTCTATACAGTGTGTCCCCGGATGAGGTGCACAAACGAAAATGGGTAAAACTAGACTACAATTTATCGATAAAAAAAGAGAAGAAAATTTAAAATTTAATTGTATTTGATATTGATTTTTTATTTTTTTATTCTCTTTTTAAGACCTTTTGAGTTTGTAAAATTGTAACATTGTAACCACTGCGTGGATTTTGTTCAAATAAAAACAATAATGATGCCAAAAGATTAACACTGTATGGTAAATAATAAAAAAAGTACATAAAAGCAGTCAATAGGGAGAAAAACATTTTTTTTTCACTAATTTTGAACATAGAAGTGTTAAATTTTGAGTAAATGTTTATTTTTACCAAATAATGCCCCCTATTACAATTTCTTTTTATTATCTCTTATTAATCCAGACCTTATAACCTTTTCAACAAAAAAAATCAACATTCTGTCTCTGATACATGCTTAGCTACGAGGCTTTAATTGAGGGGCCTGCTAACGCGCCGTCCCCTGGCGCCCGCACCGCTGCCTTTTTGCCAACCGCTGAGGTAGCTTTTCTTAAATTGGAATTTAGTTAAACACATTTAAGCATTTTTTAAACTTAAGCTAAGCTTTTTCAGTGTAAATGAAATTGATTAAAACAAGAAAAACAAATCACAATAAGTATTTATTACAAAAAATAAAAAAGAAACTTTTATTAAATTAATGCATGAAATGTTCAAAATGACCACCACGCTGTTGCAAGCACATCATTGCACGTAAGGAAATCTGTTGCGTAGCCCTGCGGACCATGTCGGGGTAATTTTTTATATTTTCCGCACATTGGACAATGCGATCGTGAAGTTCGGCCTCCGTATTAACGGTAGTGCTGTACACCCATTGTTTCATCACACCCCATAAAAAGTAATCCAGTGGTGTTATGTCAGGTGAGCGTGCTGGCCATCAGGCCCACAGGTCCTCCTCGACCTATCCAGCGATTGGGGTAGGTTTGATTCAGGAAATTTCGCACAATCGTGGCGTAGTGAGCAGGGCATTCGTCCATTTGGACAAACATGTGTCTTCTTCTTGCTAGTGGCACATCCTCTAACGATCATCTCTTAAAAGGGACAAACACAGTTCGCTGTTTAATGTCCTTAGCAGAATAATCGGCCCAATCAATGTGTCTTCAATTAACGCCACCCACACATTTATTGAAAACTGCACTTGAAATGTAGACGGTCTCTTAAGGTGCGGGTTTTCGTGACGCCTTTGGTGCAAATTTCTTCATTGAAGTGTTGCACTCTCTGATAGTGAAAAGGGTGCAGTCCTTCTTTTTTTTAAATGCGCCATACTGCAGTTTTGGAAATACCATGACGTGCCGCAAGACGTCTAGTACTGGTTGTAGGATCAGCGAAGACGTCGTTCAACACAGCTTCTTCAATCGACGTATCAATGACAACGGCTTGTTCGCGATATTCTCGAGCTAATCCAAGGCCAACATTACTAAATCTTCGATGTACTTGTCGAAAATTCCGAGCAGAGGGTTGCATACGGTTCGGGAACGCAGCTATGTACGCAGTACGCGCAGCTCTTGCCACTCCTCGGCACATTCCGTAATAAAAATGAATATCTGCGATTTCACGCGGAGAAAACTCAGTTAATATAATAATAATGTAACACCGTTTTTTCTTAAAATTTCATAAAACACTAATTTTGCAAAAACACTTTGGTTTCACTGTAGTTTTAACACAAATTTCACAACTGAAATCATAATTACAATAACTTTGTCAATTAATTTCATAATATCAATGTCAAGTGTCAACGTCAACGTCGTTTCACGTCACGTCAGTGACATTTGCAATTATCTTTGGTCATTATTCACTTGTTGCATAAACAAAATAAATCTCGCGTTTATCCTGGCCTTATTTACAAAGATAGTTTTTTTTCGCCCAAAATCCCGTGCTCCCCTTTAGGTGGGTAGATTTTCTCAAAATTCGGAATTTGACATTTAGACCGTTTGTTTTGATCATTTCTATAGACATATTATAATAAAATACACTTAGAGCTACAGATCAATAATTATGGTTTCGTCGGAACGCGCCCTATCTCACCGTAGTCTGTGAACGCGTCTATGCTATGATCTCGGAACTGGATACCTAGTCTGTGAGACATCGACCGAAGTAATTTGTTATTGATTTGCCAACAATATTTCAAATCTTAATTTCTGCGAATAAAATCCATAGGTATTTCTCCCGTTTTTCGTGTGAATTTAATTTGAAAAGCTACAGTGAATTTTCAAAAGTCAGTTATTTTTATTTTCAGCTTGAAGAGTAAAAGCTCAATCATATTTTTAATCGCCGGCGCGCGATTCATTAAATTAATTGAATGAAATAAATTTTATCAATAGATAATACTCCGCCCACACTAAGGTATCTAATTAACTTATTATATTTCATGATTTAAAACAGATTTTGTTAATTTTATTTTTATTAGTGGGTAAATTGATTATTAAATCAAACATATAACATTTCCAAAATTCGCCTGTTCCATCCCCTATTTCATTAAAAAAACCTGATAGTAAGCGGCATCTTAGTGGGATTAATGAATGTATTGAATAACAATTACACATTTCATGACAAATTCTAGATTTTCACTATATTGAGTTTCACATCATACTTTGGCAAATAACTCACAAATTAAGCGGTTTTCTTTCTATTAATAGCAATAATTATACATAAAATATGTGCTCTCCCCTCCATGTGTCCTTTTTATAAATCAACTATTAAGACAATTTGTCAATTTATTAAAAATTATGTTTTAGAATTCATTTGCTATGTTTATTACATGAAGTTCAAATGTATTGACTGGGATTCCTTCAGAACTCAGTGTTAGACCCACTGACCCTAAGATCATAGGCATATTTAATTATATTTTTAACCTAACACTGTGCTATGAGTCTCCAGGGCAGTTCCCGGAGGCCATAGGGCTCCGCTGCTTGGCTTTTAAGCTAGGGGCACTAACCTAACACAAGGAAGAATTCTGTGGAATTGTACATATATAGAGAGAATAATCTAAGGAACTGGAATATTATATCTCTGACCCGTGATCGCGGAAACATAGCATCGAAGGTACGCTCTACTAACAACCGCTCCGGGGAAAGCTACTAATAAAAAAAAAGAAACCTATAACTATTTGTTGGTGTACTTTATTGCCCCTCATTTTATAGTTTTGTACCCAATTTGTACCTGATTTTTACCTGCCGAGATTGATCAAACAAACCTGAACCATCCTGCCCTTGGCTTGTATCAATTAAAGATTTAGTTAAGTGCTTTGCATTGATTTTGCAGGGATTTTGTTTACTTCAGTAACATTATGCATAAGTGAATTATAATTATGTACCTACTAGAATAAAGCTTTTCATTTTGTATCGGACTAAAGGAATAAGTTTGTTTTATTTTTCTTTAACTTTAAGATTTCCTAACACGTTTTAAAGTCCTTAACGCGCTCCCCTCGCGCACCCTTTCTTTGTTCCGCGATAGTGAATAGCTAAACACAATGTAAAAAAATCTACCTGAGAGATGACGTAAGCGGCGCGTTAGCAGGCCCCTCAATTAAAGCCTCGTAGCTAAACATGTATTAGAGACAGAATGTTGATTTTTTTTGTTGAAAAGGTTATAAGATCTGGATTAATAAGAGGTAATAAAAAGAAATTGTTATAGGGGGCATTATTTGGTAAAAATAAACGTTTACTCAAAATTTAACTTTTATGTTCAAAATTAGTGAAAAAAAATGTTTTTCTCCCTATTGACTGCTTTTGTGTACTTTTTTTTATTTACCATACAGTGTTAATCTTTTAGCATCATTATTGTTTTTATTTGAACAAAATCCACGCAGTGGTTACAATGTTACAATTTTACAAACACAAAAGGTCTTAAAAAGAGAATAAATGAAATAAAAAAATCAATATTAAATACAATTTAATTATAATATATTTTTTCTCTTTTTTTTATCGCTAAATTGTAGTCTAGTTTCACCCATTTTCGTTTGTGCACCGTATCCGGGGACACACTGTATAGTTTTTTTATTTTTTTAAGTGTGTTCGAAGATAACTTTGTCGTTTATAAACCGATTTTGATGATTGTTTTATGTTGGAAACGAGATATTCCAAGGTGGTCCCATTATAGATGATGATGAACCAGGATCTGATGATGGAATCCCATGAAAATCGAGGGAATCTCTTGAATTTCATCCCATTATAGATACAAAAAGACCTCTGTTTACCCTGAAAGTGTATACGTCATTATGTTTTATAAAATATAATACAAATTTTTTTACAGAAACTTACAAGAAAACTTTATTTTTATTGCTAAAATACTATTTTATATTGAAAACGTCATCTTTTGACAGCTGCATGTTATTGATAAAACGTATAAGCATAGTAAAGCAAGGACACTAGCCCTACTTACGGATGGACTGGCGAACTAAAAGTTTTATTTCTCCATACAAGTCGCTTTATAAAATGGTCGTCTATAACTTTTTAGTTTGTAATACTCATCTCTCATAGTTTTCCTCAAACTTCGTTATATATACTACAGTTGTAATTTTTCACGTGTCCATATAATAATATAACCGTTTAGCAGGTAGAGGGGGGACACTTACCTCTTACAAAATTTGCACTTTCTGAAATATTTGGTTTTAAATATTTCAGAAACTCGAAAAATGGTGATCTGAACCTCATATTATTTTTTAAAGACCTATTGAACAATATTCCACACGATGGGTTGGTCGAGAAAAAAAATTACTCCCACTTTACTCGTATGGGAGCTACCCTAAACAAATTTTTTTCAATATTTTCTTCTATCACTTTTTTGACATGATTAATTTACATACCCATACCAAATTACAGCTTTCTAGTACTAATAGTCTCTGAGTAAAACCGCGGACAGACGGACAGACAGACAGACAGATATGGCGAAACTATAAGAGTTCCTTGGTTACTACGGAACCCTAAAAAGACAGTGCCTTTAGAGCTCACTAGCGTCGCCGAACTAAACTGCCACCGCCACCGTGGTCTAATGGTTGAGCTACCGGATGTTGGTCGGGAGGTCCGAGGTTCTATTTCCAATGGGGGAAGAGATTTTTCTGCTCGATTTGGTTGGTTGGAGCGGTTCTGAGCCCGTCTACCACCATCTTACCTTAGTTTGTCGCCATAATAACAATGTTAATAGCATTGTTGTGTTCCGACAATTAGAGGTAAGACAGCCAGTTCCTCCAAGGGCCAAGGGCTTCCCTGACGTATGTAATAAAATAATAAAAAAATAACCGGCTAAGTGCGTGTCGGGCCACGCGCAGTGTAGGGTTCCGTAGTTGCAAATGCCAACTTTGAGTTCACACTCACACCTCACAACACCTTGCTATTAAATTAGGCATTATTATTATTAAAGCTGCAATGATTTTATATTTCCTTAACTTCACGTAGTTCGTAAATTTCTATTCAATACTAATTTTCAATAAAATTTTACTTTTCCGAGTATATTTTATAAGTTGGTCTCTACTTCAACGCATTTCTCACATCATTTCAAAAGAGCTTTTATCACACTAAAAAATAAGATGAATCTTTGGAGTCAAAATGCTCGTTCACGGCAGCTTTAATTTCTTCATCATCCCCAAATCTTCGTCCCCGAAGCAGGAACCGGAAAACCCCTTTATTTGCTTACGTCGTTCGAAAGGGTAGTCCATACGCATGGTAACCCAGTGGAATCGGTAAGTTCAACAGGTTTCCCAATAATAACGATAACCCGTAAAATAGGGGTTACCAACAACAACAATAATTTGCCGCTTACTCAATCTTAAAGGTTTTCCGTGTTTATGCGTTTAACCGCTTACTGTTCGGGTTAGGGTAACCATTTCGCTCACACACACCGAGCGATTTAAGTAGCACTGCGGGCGCAATAGCGCCGGAGTTCGGTCGCGACCTTCGGCCTAATATAGTGTGTTTAGAAGTTACTTACCTTTTATACGGTGCAAAAGCAAACTACACGCGATATACGAGTAAGTTAAGTCAAAAATAAATTGCACTGTAATCCTTTTCGTATTATTTTATGTAATCTTTTTATTTGATGACAGAATGAGTGTAAATATAACATTTATTAATAAACATTATTATAGGTACCTAAGTGTAATGAAAACCAAGAAACGGCTTACCTGGTTTGTTTCTGTGTCTCCATCGCCCTCGCCGCCCCCTCCGCGGTCATTTACTAGGTCCTGCAAAAACAATCTTAGTTGCTCGACTCTATCTACCATTTTTATTTATATATCATCACCACAGCTCATATACGTCCCCACCGAGGGGCACGAGCCTACCCTATGTTAGGGTGATTAGGCCTTAGTCAACCACGCTGGCCCCGTGCGGATTGGTCGACTTCACATACACCATTGAATTTCTTCGCAGATGTATGCAGGTTGCCTCACGATGTTTTCCTTCACCGTAGGAGCGTCAGACGAATGTACATGTGAAATTCGAAACGAAAAACACATTGGTACATGACGGGTCTGGAACCCCGACCTCCCGATTGGAAGGCAAGTGCCGAGTCCACAGCGCCACCGACGCTCTTTATTTATGCGTTTTACAAATTGACCCAGCTTTTATGAGTATGGCAAACGCTCTATACGGCACTTAAAGAATTACTTCCTAAATCTTAAGGAGTTATACTTACCATGATCAGATCACCTGAATCACTTGAACGAATATAACTAAGCACCAATTCGTGCTCATAATATAAAAAGAACTATCCCCTCGTTCCTAATCCCAAGGACTGCCCATCATCATTTCAGCAACATTAAGAGTTGATGATGAACAGCTTATATTATACGCCCCTACCGAGGGGCTCGAGCCTACCCTAAACTAGAGCGATTAGACCTTAGCCAACCACGCTGACCAAGTGCGGGTTGGTCGACTTCGCACAACCTGTAAAGAAATTCTTTCTTCATAGGTGTGTGCAGGTTTCCTCAAGATGTTTTCCTTCACCGTGAAAGCGTCGAATAAACGTACGTATAAATTAAAATTTGAAAACACATTGATACGTGGCGGGGTTCGCATCGCTGCCTCCCGATTGGAAGGCGCCGGCCTTACGCACTACGCCATCGACGCTGTACGTGCCTATAAATATAAACGGTGTTACCACAAAAAGTTTTTAAACACTGTCTTAAGTAAAGACACCGTTTAAACATGATGCTATCACTATCTATTCTTTACGAAAAACTGAAACAGCATCATGTTTAAACAGTGTTTAATTTTTTTTGTAGTAACACCGAATATGTTTACTGAAAAACTATCAGTTGAACATAGAACCTTTTTATTACTTTTTAGATAAGGTATTACAATAATTATTGTAATTCCTGCTCGATGGCGCTATGGACTCGGCACTTGCCCTCTAATCGGGTTCCGTGGTTCGATCCTGCCATGTACCAATGTGTTTTTCGATTTTAGAATTTCATATGTATATTTTCCGATGTTCCAACGGTGAAGAAATACATCGTGAGCCAACCCGCATACATCTGCGAAGTATACATCAAAGGTATGTAAAGTCGATTAATTCGCACTGGGTTTACTAAGGCTAAGGGTAAGCTCGAACCCCTCGGCGGGGATGTACTTATATATGAGCTGCGATGTTGAATTCCTAAAACAAATTAGGTATTTGCGACTGCTAGTCATCATCTCCTGTAATAGCTGATTTTGCGTCAATACGTCCGCATTTCAATCAAAGAACTCTCCCCTAAATACTAACCTACAAGAAACTTTCTATCATCCGCTCAGTAACATGAAATAAAAGAAATTAGAAAGAATACTTTCAAGTGGTTCAGTCAAGCTGATAGTGAAAAGTACAACTCCTTAATCATATGTATGAGTGTAGATCATGTACAAACAAATGAGATTGTCTAACCTTGCATGCTTCACATTTGTTTAATGCGTGTTGCAGTTATGTCCGTATTTTTTGTAGGTCCATGGGATTTAGGTTCATTGTACTCGTCAGCCAACGACAATTCAAAATTATTCAAGAGTCTCCCCTTTACATAAACAATAGGCTAGATGACAAAAAATTCTTTTTTTTGCTTTAATAGAAGCTCTTTCATATAATAAACAGAAAGAAAAAATTCGGTTTTCGAATAACTATAAAAACAACCAAGATATAAGGTATTAAAGATTTTTCTCCATCTCTTTCTAGCAAAACGGCAATTTACAAGGAGTTTATATGGCCGTACTCAACAATGACGTCACGGTTGATGTCGGATCTCTCTGTCTAATCGCCTTCAAATTAACAACTTAAAATGCTTGTATCTAATGTATTACTAAGCCGATTTTAATTCTAATTTCACAGGACTGCATCTTTTTCCACGGTATTTTAATATTTAATGACGAGACGTAAAAAATAGAATTCAGTCATCATCCCAATTAATAGTTTTAGCACGGGCCATGAACAAAATATAAGAGCAGAAAATGTGACACAGACAAAAAAAATTATCTCTGTCTTGTGTATAGTCTATGATAGGCCTAGAAGACAAGAATAAATATAAGAACATATGTTTTGAACTAATAAATGAAATTGAAGAGAATCGGCCTGCCTGCTTACCTTATAAATTTACCAGGACACCATATTTTAAGAGAGCATTAAATCATATTATCCCACCCACACAGATAAACCTTGCAGGTTTTCGTGTAAATATCGTTTGTTTGCTTTGGTCCATAAAAAAAATACTATAAATCTACTTTTACAAAATGCACACAAAAGAAACGTGTTGCAGGAATGCAATCGTGCACCTATTGAAATTCGCAAGATGGGTTTGAGGAATTTGCTTTGCGAAAACAGTGAATTTTAGTTATAGAACTAAACCGACAGTTTCCTTTTTCCTCATTGAGAAAAGCAGCCTCTGATACTGCGATTTGAGTTTTAGTTGTTAATAGTTGAGATACCTATTAAAGAGGACCAGTGTTATTATAAATGTATAGTATATATATACTATAGGTCACGGATAACATTAAGTACTAAGTATTTCTGTATAACTTGGCCCTCTTCTAAAAAGGCAGTTTCCGTTTTCATCACGGAGAAAAGCAGCCTCTGATACTGCGATTTGGATTTTAATTGTTAATAGTTGAGATACCTTTTAAAGAGGACCAGTTTTATTATAAATTTATAGTATATTTATACTATTTGTATTGGTGGTCAGGTCACGGATAACATTAAGTACTAAGTATTTCTGTATAACTTGGTCCTCTTCTAAAAAGGCAACTACCCACCTCCATGTCAACATGGCCGACACCGGTGGAGCGTCGCTTTGGCCTCCGCCTGCGTTGGATCACATTGAGCGCCGCCTGCGTGCTTGCCGGAGATGCGTTACTAGAGGATTTGCTTTCGGAACTGCTTTCTCGTTCTTTTTCATCGTCAGCTAAAGTACAAATACACAACCAGCTAAAGTACACACATACACTTTCATTTATTATCTATTTTACCTATTGCTCACTACAGCTTACAAAATGTATATTAGACATCAAACAGTACGTAATAGGGTAGTAATAGATATAAAGCATGAAAATTAATTACTATTTCTGATTTTTCCTTTTTTTTACTAACAATTCCAAAAAATGTACGAAGGTACATTGAAAAGTTAAGTGAATATTTTAATTTTTGTGACACTACCGTCGTTCGGTTGACATACTCTATACTTATTATAAAAATCTCGTGACACAATGATTGTTATCAAACTCCTCCGAAACGGCTTGACCGATTTTTGTGACATTTTTGTGTCAGTATATTTGGTAGGTCTGAGAATAGGTCAAAGTCTATTTTTTAAGCCTCTAGGTGACCCTCCTCCAGATTTTTTATTGACAATTATTATGGCGAAACGTAGTTCGCGGACACAGCTAGTCTAATCTAATATATAAGATTCTCGTGTCACAATGTTTGTTACCAAACTCATCCGAAAGGGCTTGACCAATTTTTTAAAGAATTTTAGCCTACATGCGATGGGTCTGAGAATAGGGCGTAAACTATTTTTTTATTATGGCGAAAGAAACGTAGTTCGCCGGCACAGCTAGTCTAATATATAAAATTCTCGTGTCACAGTGTTTGTTACCAAACTCCTCCGACACGGCTTGACCGATCTTTATGAATTTTTTTGTGTATGTTCGGTAGGTCTGAGAATAGGTCGTAAACTATTTTTTACCTATTTTTTATTATGGCGAAACGTAGTTCGCCGGCACAGCTAGTCTATAATATATAAAGTTTGACCGATTTTTATGACTATTTTTGTGTATATTTGGTCGGTCTGAGAATATGTCGTAAGCTATTTTTTATACCTCTAGCTGATAAGAGTGGCCCTCTCTAGAATCTTTTCGTTTATTTTTGAACTGAACAACGTGACATGTACCTGTTTACACCGAAGGAAATCCATAAAAACAAGAAAACGACATTAGGGGACACTGTAAAAATTTAGTTGCAGAATTCAAATTTAAATGTAGACGAGAGCATTGTAGGCGATGTTCGCTTTGGCCAGCCCACGAGTACTTTTCCAAAAAAGGTAAGAATACAGATGGAAGAAATGTATAATGGTAATCTAAAATAAATAAAAATATTGTTAAATCCACCATAGTAATATTTTCGTAAATTAATTTTCCATTTCTCAGTTTTCAGTACTAAGATAACCAATATATTGTTTTCTTACAGAAAGAACAATTCGACACAGCGATCGCTTTTCCTTATGTTGGCTACGAATTTGTTTTCGTTATCTCAGAGACGATGACGAATTTAGCTATCGTTTCGCTATGAAACAATTGCTACTTGTCTAAACCCCCTGATGCGCTTATACTTGCTCATAGCAGCTTGTAGTAACTGAGCGGGGGCAAAGGCTAATCATGGCATCAAGGTGAATGTTACGAGAGCAATTTAAATCGCCACATTTTGTAGAAATTTGGAATTATTAGAATTCCCTGATTTTAGAAATTAGCCGAAGGCACACTACACATCTTTAGTTCTGATAATAATACAATTATGAATGTTCATTGTCACTGTAAATTAAAGATGGCTTTTTTAAAGGATTTCTTTAATCCCCTCAATATGGGTATCTAATATGTGAAATATGCCATAAAAATCAAATACAAAACTAAAACCTTGAAAATAATAAAGGTATTTTTAAGTTAAACGGTTTTATTGAAAATAATGATAACGATTGCGTTGATAAGTACTAGAAGGTAAAAAAATAGTATTTATGGTCTAGACACCAGTCCGATGCCTAGGCACCGGAGGGAGACCCCGTCGCCTGCTTGAGTACCTCCGTCTTACCTATTCCTGCCGCAAAGCAGCAAAGTTTGCATTGCTGTGATTCGGTTTGAAGGCAGTGAAATTTGTGGGTACCGTGACCCTACATCTTATGTCACAATTTGGCAATGTACACTGTGGTTCTTATAGGGGTTGCAGACTTGCTGCGAATCTTACAAGATCCACATGTACTATTGGCGAGTGTTACCACTTACCATCAGGTGGGCAGTGGGCAGTATGCTTGTTTGCCAACTTAGTTGTATATAAAAATATATGGCGCAATGATCAGACGCAATAATAAAATGGTGGAGCACGTGAAATTTCTATCAACAGTCAACTGCTCATATCATTATGTTATTCACATATTTACTCATGATACGCTACGCCCCACGATATATTATAACCAAACTCAACCATGCCAATTAAAAGGACGCTAAGTTAAAACCTATCACAAAATCGACTTGTTTAGCCTTTTCGTTAGAAAATTTTATTAGATTAATGGCCATTTTCACCAACCAATCCTAAAGAATCCCCTAGCTAGGAGTTCCCTAGCTGAGGGTGAACCTTAAATCAAACCCCTACCTAAATTTAGTTTCACCGAGCAAAGTGATACTTTATTAGGGACCGCTTAGTTAGGTGACAGATTGCTTTAAGAAGAACCGCTGAACATAATCGATGCTTAATCGACCTGAAATATTGCCTAATTTGAGTTAAAATGGACACAGTTTATTGTACAGTAGCTTAATAATGACAAAAAAAAAAGATTTTCGGCATGATGTTCTACAAAATAAGCTTACTAGCCTGATTTTTTGGCTGAACAATTAAGTACACCGTTGCCCAAAAAACGCGACTTTCGCGTTTCGGTTGTCGTTTCCCACTCATGTGATTTTTATTTTTATTTATTACTAGCTTTCTGCTTGCAACTTCGCCCGCGTTATTATTATTTTCCCGTAGGAAAAATAATTTTGTAGCCTATAGGCTACGCCCGGATAATAAATTTCATAGAAATTGGAGCAGATTTTAAATATTTTCCATAGAAACTTTCAACCCCTATTTTGCACCCTAGGGGGGTGAATTCCAATAAAACATGAAACACGTGTTAAATTAAATATTTTAGAGAGCATGAATTTTAAAATCGTCGCTAATTTAAAGATTTTTCCATACAAACTTGCAACTCCCATTTTATCCCTTTAGGATTAATTTTTTTTAAATCCCTTCTTAGTGTGTGTCCGTATTTTGAATTAAAACAACTGTTCAAATTTCACGTTGCTACCATTAGTGGTTACGGCTGTGCGTGCGTCTATAGATGGGAACATCTCCTTTATAGAAGATATATATGCGACAGGAGAAAACAGAAAAGTTGCAATTTATCTTTAAGATTAAATCATTTGTTGATCCTGGTCACCTTGCAACAATATCTGTTATTAATTTTGCATTACTTATGACTCGATTCCGAAATAATTCTTCATCATCTCCACGTACGGGGAGTGCAACAAAAAAGTTAACCCAAATATTTTTTGTGTTTTTATTGTGGTTTTTGACAAAATATGATTTGTAAATAACTTTGTCATATTACACCAGAAAATTTAGAAAACAATAATAATAAATTCGGAAAATTTATGAATTTTCCGGAAGAAAATTTCAGTGATTTTCAATTTAGGATCATGGTCTGGACTCACTGTTAAAAGAAATAGGACACCGTCACTTATATCGAATGTAGTTTCTACAGCGTCAAGAGTATCTAAACTATTAAATAACTATTTCATGCTATTAGGATTAGAGCAAACTTGAGAAATTAACCTAAAAATAACTGTCACTTAGCACTAGGGAGTGGAATAATGAGCCCCTATATTTAAGGCATCACTTACGGTACTAGGTGTCCCTTAAGCGTTGGTGAAAACCAAATTTATACTAAGTGTCACTTATCGTGGCTTAGGGGTTACCTAAAATTTAGGGATTGTTGGTGAAAATGGCCATAAGAATTTCTTTTTTTACTTAGGAGCCATATAACGAAATCATGTTATTATTATTGAAGTATAGTTGATATTTAACAGAATCTGTAAATTAGAGCTCCCAAATCAGGTCTGCGTGAGTTTTTGCCTAAACAAGCTTTTGGAAAATAACTATTACTAAGTTAAGAACAAAGTGATCTAAAAACAAGAAAATGTTATTTATGGCGACCAACGAAAGGTTTACAATTTTAACAAACAAGAACCTTAATCTGCGTTTTTTTGTAATAGGTCTCTTTAAATGAAATCCTAATATTTGTATTTAAAATCATCTTAAGCACGTAATACTAATGTTACTAACAATACCTTTATCTCTTTCTTCTTTAGTTGACAATGCGGTTGTGTTAGCAGTGGAGCCCGCCGGAGGGCGCCTAAGAGGCAAGGTTACGGTGGTCTCTGCCGCCCTGGGAGAGGAGCGGCCCGCATCCTCCAACTCAAACTACATCATACAAACACAATTCATAGCACGCTGTAAAAACAATTCATGAATATCTAAAAATGGAATAGTCCAGCGGATGGTTTTAAAAGTTTTTACGCTGATATTATATTTTACAAATGATTGTTTGTGGAAATTATTAAATCTTTTATTAACAGTCTAGTTTTTGATAAAATAACTTTTTCATGAAAATTTGTAATTTTTAAGTGCAAACAATGTAATATCATCATCGTGTAAAAAATCTCTATTAAGAGCTCATATCAAGTAGGTAAAAGCGTCACCCTAATATGATTGGAAATTAAATTACTGTTCTTGACAATATTTCCACATTTCAAAGAATTCCAAAATAGTAGTGTTTCTGAATAGTAATTTATTGGAAAATTTACCACAGTCTAGCTAACAAGGCAGGAAGAAGTTGAATTTCTGAATCCTTTTGTCAAAAAATATTGACTTTACCTATTTAATCTATAATTTCAGTAAAAGAGAGTGTTTTCAGTATTAAGATGTAGAATAAAAACAAAGGTTAATGGATCATAACGTAAAAAAACATATGTACACAGACAAAGTGCATTACATTTATACTTGTACACAATGTACAGAGAAGTACAAAGATGAGGAAAAAGTATTTCTTGGGTAACGGTGTAAAAAAACTGGTCTTAAATAGTAATAGAATTTGAAAATACCATTTCCAAACGATTTATAAAGAAAGAAATTTCTACGGAACAGGAAAAACAGTATACTCCCATGGAAACTGCTATCGCCATATTCTTATTAAAAATATTACAATAGTACCACCTACTAAAATACATTTTGTCTAATTTGTTGTAATTTAATGTGTAAGGTGTAAGTGCTTTTTCGTCCGTCCGTCCATCTGTCTGTCCGTTTACACCCCTACCCCTGTTATACTCCTAGGTGATAAGGGTGGCCCTCTTTATAATTATTTTATGACATTTTTTTTAAGTTTTGGCATCAAAGAATACTTGTAACCCTCAATTTTCACCCTTCTACCATCAACCTCCATTTTTAATAGCGATATTAGTATTATATTACAAGCGAAACGTAGTTCGTAAACACAGCTAGTTTTCATATAAAAATTACATACTTATATGGTTTGTCTCAACCTGTTGAACTGAATTTTTGATGCTGACACCAGCACCGTAAAACCTACATCTGGGGTCTGCCACTAGGGCATTGATTTACTACTAAACGTAGAAAAAGCATGAACGTTCGAAAAGTGGGCCGGTGAAGAACTGCCCAATCGCGACTCGTGCAGTTCTTTTCCATAGTAAGTGATTAGCTCTCGGCACGTCGACATGCCGAAGTACTCATTCAAAAGTTGTGGTTAGCCAGAAACGGCAGAAAAAAGACGGGATTTCATATTTTGCGTGCGTAAACTGATTACACATCTTATCACTATTCAAATATTCGATTTATACGTAAAAACCAATCAAAAACAATTGTTTTAATCATAAACATGTTGCTTCGCGTCAGTGTCAGTACATCACAATCGTCTCGCACACACGGGCGTCGTATCACGATGTGTTGTCTCATTCACGTGTTGGAGCGACAACGCGATAAGCAATTTTGAGCATTATGTTCGAGAGTATAAAGTTGATATTTTCTTATAGCAATTACTATAAAAAGTCAATTTTAAAATGTTTGTTCTGTGGCTAGGTATAAAATGATGTAACTTCACACGGTTACATCATTTTATACCTACTTAAAATAGTTGCCGTAATTATGTAGAATAAGGTTGAATTCGATAAATATGGTACGTTTTTATGGTAATTTTAATTCAGGCGTGCATATTCAACTATATATCAGCGAGTACAAATGTATAGTCGATTAGTAGACGAATTTCAAGCGCATTTTTGTATGAACTGCTCTATCTACGTTTGGTAGTAAATCAATGCACTAGGGTCTCTAATGTCGCATAATTTTTGACTCATTCTCACACAATTATTCGACTTCCTCAAATTCTATCCCTTTAATCTGTAATTAATATGGGTCACGCACCAATGCCCGTGCCCAGTTTTGAAAATTTTTTTTGTTTATTTCAGTAAAAAAAAGCCTAAATGAAAAACGAGTGTACATCCAACATACAGTCATAGAATAGACAGAATTTACTTTATTCCGAAAAAGAAAGTACTGGTACAAGCTTAGTAACGCTGAGATCCGCATCATACGTGTCGCACGCGCGACACGGCCACACTAACTATCACTGTTTTTTCTGTTCTGTGGTATTTTCAGATTCGACCAATAAATTTTTATTAATTTACTTTTTTTTCATCTCTTATAAAAAAGCATGCGATAAATTTAATATTATTAGCAACACCATTGCTTTATACATAAAAAACGCACAAACACACACAATATAAACGAATCTTCAGGTATACATAGACAGACATGTAGTGTGATTTGTTTAATGGATAAAAAAATGTACGATAAAGCATTTATCATTAACAGCCAAATCATTCTAAATGTAAAAATGTATTAATTATATGAACTACGCAATGAAATAATAAATTTTTATAATCTAATATTGCTATAATACTGCATTATATCCAAAATGGATATTGAAATCTCCAAAAAATGCGCAAGGTATAAAAAATACAGAGTTAACACTTGTATCAATTTATTAAAATTTTGTAAACTAAAGTTTGGGATCACCAGTCATTATTTAACCATTCGAAACGTAAACCGTATAATTGTGTGACTTCTAAAGGATTGTTATTATTCTAAAAGTCTACATAACGTTCTTAGTACAGTACCAATTCCTTTGCACACACTTTGTTTATAAGTAGAAACACGAAAATTAAAATTAGTGCAACATTATTAAATGTGCAATAAAGTGAAGGAAATACTATGTAAGATGTAAATAAACTTATTAAAAAATAGACACCACTCACAAGCAAAACACCACATTTACTATTCACAAAATAATAAGCCTCAAACGTATCAATTCTTAAGAACTTTTAACATAAGAATTAATATCGCACAATAATGGTGGTTGCGGTCAAATATAACATGTAAGTATACAAAACACGATATTCCTCGCAACTTAAACATAAATCGTCTTCTTCTTTCTATTAAAATCGCCGTTCATTAGTCTAGCTAAAACTCAATAATGGCTTGACCGATTTTAATACAAGAGTTCTAAAGAAAAACAAGTAAATAAGTAAAAAAAACTTTTTTAAATACAAGCTTTTATATCATCATAATATTGCATTGTCGCGTGATATATACGAGTATATGCATGCAAAATTTCAGCTCAATCGGAGACCGGGAAGTGTGAAGTGGGTCAAATTTAACTTGCAAGATTTCATTACAGACACCGGACAGGTGAAAGTAAATAAAAGCTTGTTATTATAGAGAATCCTTATCATATAAAAAAAAATAAAGCAAAAATTGTTTACTATGTATGAAAAAAGACTGCGATTGTTTATTTAGAGCTGTCATCTGTCAATGTGATACGAAGCTAGTTTTGTATAAATAATTGAGTAAACATTTGAAAAAGAATACAAACAATAGAATCTGGTTCAGAATTTGAACACCAATAATTGTTATATTACCCAATTATTTTTAACATTACAAGCAAACAAATTATTATAACAAAATTAATTATTATAGTAACAGTAGGTATATGATTCTATTCGAGTTTTGCAAGTTGATTGTAATGTTATTGGTTAGGTTTATTTATAATTACTTATGTAATTTAATTACTAATTAGATGAAATGTAAATAAGTGATTGGCAATTTTAAAAAAGATATATTATTATTATTAGTTATTCTAATTACACAAATATATTTTTCAATGCAGTTGTTGAACATTTGACGACACGGTTAGAGCAGAGGTCGAGTGATCGCCTACTGCGCAACGGGCCGCGGGTTCGATTCCCGTATGGGACAAATATTTAGTATGGCCTTCAGAAATTTGTTTCGGTCTGGGTTTATGTGCATGTAATGTTCTATGTTTGTAACTGCTCCCACGACACAGGAGAAAAATCTAGTATGGGGCGACGTTTTTTTTATAAAAAAAAACATGTCGCACTTTCAGAGGCTATTGTTATGATTCGAAAATTGAATATTTTTCACAGGCATCTTTTTTATGCGGTAATAACTTAATTTTACAAGCTCGATCATTACTTACGCCCTTATCAATTATCAGTTCAAGAGGTCATAATACAGGGTGTAACTGAACACCCCAATAACATTTCAGGGTATGTATCCATCAGAAGTAGAGATTCTGTAGGAAAAATATTAGGGCTAACAAACTTACTTTTTTTCCCATACAAACTAAATAAATTATTTTTTGGTATTAAGAGCCGACAGCCCTACGTAAGCGTACGAGGAATACTACGCTCACGTCATACAAACTAAATAAATTATTTTTTGGTATTAAGTGCCGAAAGCCCTACGTAGAAGTACGAGGAATACTACGCTCACGTCTGTCAAGTGTCATTTTGTGTTTACATTTCTTTTGTGTTAAGAGCTGATTATGTTTGTCACTTGAAAGTTTTTGCTTTCAGTTTAAAATCAAATAACTCTGAAAGTATTGGGGTTCTAGGTCTCAGACAAGCACCGAAGGTTCATTTAGTATCTAAATTATATACCCCTTAAATGTTATTGAGGTGTTCAGTTACACCCGGTATAATGAAACGTCTTGTTAAAATAAACCACTTTTGTTACCGATTGTACATATTGATGCCGATGCCGAATGGGATATAATAATGGGAACAATGCATTTGTTAGCAAAGATAAAGTTGGCTAACTGGGAAAGTTGGCGATTTGGAACTATCAGTGTGAACGTATAAAAAAATGATCAAAAATAGGAGTGTTTTTATTAAATATTTAAAAGGTAGGCAAACCGCGAATGTTGGCAAAGGTCCCAGAGATCTTGCAGTTTAGTTTTAAAATACCTAAGTTTTAAAATACCTCTAACATGGAATAAAATCGGATGAATTTTATAGATTTTTTTTAACTTTTTCATTTGCTTTTATAGTTTTTATTATTTATTTTACTTTACTCGTTTTTATAACTTTATTATTTGTTTTTACTATTTTTAATTAGCTTTTTGCTATTTTTATTTCTTTAATACAATTTTTTGATTAGATTTTTTTCTTTTGTTTTTTTACCTTTTATTTGTTTTTAATATTATAATATTGTTTCCACTTTTTTTTTACTATTGATACACGTGTGATACACGGGTGTGTTGGTTATTGCAAACTCGTGACATTTAAAACCCTCGCTTGCGGTTCCGGGCCTGTTAGTGACAGCTCGTATGTAATTAATTACCTACCTTCCACCCTTGTATCACAATTTACTATTTCCAAGTAGTGGTCGTTTTCTTGCTGCTTTTACCAAGACCCTTTCTGTGACTCTGGGCGTATAAGACTATGACATGTTCTAGATCTACCACAATGTCATAGCACGAAAGAATCATTTTAAGTTGTAATTTTCATACGATAATATCAACTCTCGTACGCCATAGTAAATTAAGACATTATTTTGCTGATCAATGTTTAAAAAGGATGTCTGTGAAGATCATTCAATTCGAATTTCCTAATATGCAATGCAAAATACGAATTTAAATAAAAAAGTCCATTGACATTATTTTGGAACTATACTAGCCGTTGACTTCGAGTTGGCTGCTTCCTTCCCCGTGCCGTGCCTTTCGCTGGCACTGTTATTACAAAGTACTGGGGTCTAATTCTGCAAAAAAATGGAAGCCTAATCAAAACTAAATCGTAGCGATCGGCCAATCGGAGCGCATATATTGAGTTACGATTGCTCGATGACGTGATAATGTGGGTCTGATTGGTCGAACGCAACGGCTTAGCTTCGGTTCAGCTGTGGCTCATTAGCAGAATTAACTAGCTCTCTGTTACTATTTGGTAAGGTTAGCGTGCCGCGCGCGCCATCGCTTTCGCGCTCTCGGTAAACGAACATTTGTTTTTATTTATTTTTGTTATGTTTTCAATTGTTATCTCAATTCATAATTGTAATTGTTACCAACACCAACACCGCTGCAGTGGTATATTTTTGGATTTAGTTTAGTTTAAGTTCATATGACTTTACATGGGAACCTATTACTTGTCCGATTTGCGTTTGACCGACGTCTTTTTTTAATATATGTATGGTTTGCCATCTTTTTAAACCATCGAAATATTATTTGACCTAAGTATCATTATACCGAACTACGTTATACAGATTTTCAAAATATTTTTTTAGTATTGACCGAAGTCTCTTTTGAGCTTTAATTGCCAGATGACTCATTTGATATATTTTCACTTCACCAAAACAACATTTTACCGAAAATTATGAGGTTAGATTAATAGTTTCCTGGTTAGGTTACGGAGGTTATATGTAAGACATTGTAATCACACATCACATGTTGCATGGTTGCTTGCCTGCATGAGCAGGGGTGCAGGGTGCGCAGCCTCCTTGCTGTGGGGAGAGTGCAGCCCCCGCAAGGAAAAAACTTATGGGACATTACTGTTGGTTAGGTTAGGCTAGACATTGTGATCACTGATCACACACAGTGATCACAAACATCAAACTACATGCTTCATGCTTGCATGCATGCCACAGGCTTGCATGCTTGCTTGTTTCCTTGCATGTTAACAATCTTGCATGCATGCTTGTTTGCTTGCTTGCTTACCTACATGACCGTGGGTGTGGGGGGTGCAACCGTTTTGCAGGGGGTGTCGGGGAAGCGGAAGGGTGGCTTCCGCTTGGAAAATAACTTAAACTAACACTAAAGATTAGGTTAGGTTAGACATTGTGACCACACACACGCATCAAACTGCATGCTGCTTGCTTGCTTGCTACAGGTTTGCATGCATTCTACAGGCTTGCTTGCACGCTTAAAATAATAGCATAAATTAGGGATCGGAAATAGTGTGATTTTTTCGAGGGGTTTGGTGAAACGAAAATATGGAAAATAAAACTATGGTGTAATGAATGTTCGGAAATACTTGGAACAAATTTTAATTCGGCTGAGCATAACTTCGGTAAAAAGGTTTTCCACCAAACAAAACGAGTAACGAAAAAAATGGAATTGATAACATGTCAACTAATACAGTGGCAAACGTGATTTCGACGAAGTAAAAAAACGAAATGAAAATAGTCGAACAGTTCTCTGTTAAAGAAATTCGATCAAAAAAATTTCAATATTATGGATAGGTGACCGAGTTAACATTGGTTTTGTTTATATAGTTTAGTTTGGAATAGTTATTTTCTTTTATATTTATATAAAACTTTTATATAAATAATAATAATAAAGAAATATAAAATAATAGACGATGAATTACTTAACACATATTTGCACATTTTTAAAAATTTATTATGAATAAAACAGGGTTAAATTGACATAATGAACCAAATTTGAAATTCGTCATTACTTTCAATAATGGCATTTTACGAATAAGATGCGTCAAAATATTAATAAGATACTCGCATCTCAAAAACAGCTCGAGCCTAATTTTGTACGTAATTGTGCGTAATATTTCATTGCATTACTACGCAGTTAGCCAAGTTTACTGTTTTCTAACGTATATAATAATATACATTAGCTTATAGCGAGATTAGCTTATATAGACAAGTTTAAAATGACGGCATACAGAAAAAAAATCGACTAAAAGAAAAATCTTACCTTTATACGTATGTATATCAGCTATGTCCAGAACCAAATTTGCGAGAGAAACTTACGGCCAATTGCACTAACCTTGTCTTAGCTCAGGACAATCCTAAGTTGTATGCTGTCACTTTCATGTCTTAAATGAAAAGAATGTGACAGTATGCTACTTAGGATTGTCCTAATCTAAGACAAGGTTAGTGCGATTAGCCATTAGTATTCTGGCATATTTGGCTCCTTGTTTCAGTTTAACCCGGTATAAAGCAATTTAGCTAGTTCCGTTAAGGAATTCTTTACTGTTTACACGAAACTTGTATAAATAGGTTTAAAGTTTGTTTTTATGAATATTTCTATTATCATAATTTTTGTTTTGATTTATAAAATACTATGCTAGGTATCTGTTTAACTATATACATTTAATAATCATAGCATAGTTAAGTTTATCAAAAACATCAAATAATTTTGAAAACAAAAAACGAAAGCCAAACTGCAATTGGTAAACTTAACACGTTATATAGTACCAGTTGACCGCACCATCATTATTTAGACCAAGAACTAGTGAACAAAAGAAAGTATTAGATACAAATCCAATTTTCTCCAAATCAAATTGTGCATTCGGTTAAACACTGCATATAATATATATTACACACAGCTTGGAATAACATAATTTATTAGCATATTAAGCATTAATTCATTTCTGTTAATCGTAATATAGGAATCCATTTATAAGTTGCTGTTTTCATTTTATGTGCAAACTAAGATGCGATCTTTAAAAAATTAACGGGATGATGATCACATACCATTTATACCTAGCATCCAAAAATGTTTTTTTTTTCTGTTCAACTATCTAAACTGTAATAATAGTATATACTTATAGCTATTACAATATACGAGTATATGCTCAAATGTAAATTTTAAGAGTTTTTTATTAGTTACCGAATATGTCCGTTACAATAAGCAATGCACAATATTTTTGAGATAGAAAATTGAATAGTATGAAGACTGTACAAATAGTTCACCAGCTCCGATTCCACATGCCTAGCCACCTTATTAGCTGGGTCGAGCCTCAGCCGCCACGATGGGCGTCGCTCGCTGTTCGCCGCGATAGTCGCTGTCGCAGTCGCGGTCGCACAGGCGAGTGCGAGCGTCACCGCAACGTCGCCGCTGTTGCCGCGCGCCTACGCAACAAACGTTGCTGAGCATCGGCACGCCAATTCAAAATAATCGAACTTTATCGATACTATTTACTTTTTGACTTCATCAATTTATATTTTAAACAATATTAGTAATTTTCCTAACATTAATATGATAATGCTGCAATTTGCGCAAACTAGTCATTTAAACACGTATTACACTATCTGCACTATATATGTTTTGTCGGATTATTAACAATATGTACGTATATTGACAAAAAAAAAATTAAAATTAAATGAGCGAGCACTTTATGTGGTGAATTTATCAACAAGAGCGACACACGGTATATGTAATTATGAAAATTAATTACATAAAACAAACATAAAGGGTCGGTGAATGGTGGAAACGCCGACACATCAACACAAACATTTGCAAACTCAACGTATTTACAATTTTTTTTAAATGTAAGATGTTACAGGAAATTTTCATGTTAAATATATTGTTTATACTACCTGTGTATGGTGATTTAAATCACATATTATACACAGAATAGTGAAATTATTTACACTATAGCCATTTACAATTTTAAGAATTGGGCAGGATATTTCAGTAAAGAAAAAGTAATACATAGTCTTGTTTTCATTATTACCGACATTCACAATATGTGATTAAATGAATAAAACCAGTGAAACGCATTTAAGATTCAAACTAATTGAAACGTGTTATCGTAAAAAGTAAGTACGTAGGCTTTAAATTAAATACTAAGGCTTTTAAATAACAAAGGATATAAAACAAGTTGTAGATAGTCTCTAATGAACCCGCTGATATATTTATTATCTTTTGAGTTAAAATTTAATTATCTTTTACCATTAAACGTTTTTTTATTATAATATTGAATAAATTCTTAAAATCCTGACGTATTCTAACATAGACAGTTTAGTTATTATTATTGACGAATCATTAGGTGATTAAATAAGATCACATTTTAACAATAACCCATAAAATAGACCTCATCTGTAACATTTAGTACATAATCATAGGTAAAAACTAATATACATACTGAGCCGTTATCTGTATGCGCAGGCGCTGGAGTTTCATCGCTTTTCTTGAGGCTGCCAGGACTTTCAGCTACCCCGTTGCCAGCTTTCTTCTTAACTAGCTGCTCGGCCGATTTGATCTCGTCCAAAGTAACGCCTTGCGTAGACCGTCTTGTTTCACGAACACGCTTCGCGTGTGCCTTTCTCTGCGTCTCACTCTCTTCGTCTCGTACTGGAGGCACAAACGATCTGGAATCCAAACAGTTATGTTAACAAACCTGTTAATTTTTCACAGTTAATTACAACATAAAATTAAAAACGAAACATAAAATAAAAACAATGGCACACAAAACTTCACTCTAAGTACTAAAATCATGCAGCAAATATAATGATTGCACACTAATCTTAAAGAACAAAATCATGCGTATATTAACAAAATACGAGTACATTCACAAATAAAATGCTACCGAGCAAAAAAAAAATTGACGAAGCTACATCAACGAACACAGAAAACTAAATACGTCCATTGCCCGAAAATGACAATTATTAAAACGTTTATAAACTAAATTCTTATATAAAGACATATTATTAATCTTGAAAATTATGGTCTTTTTCAAGCAATTGTAGATTTTTTTAGTTATTATATATTAATAAATGTACTTGAAGAAATTCTTGAAAATGTTGCCCGGTGACAGTTTTGTTGGAGTCGTGGAGCTCGGCGTTGAATTGGTACTGTTCGATTCTACGCTTTCCGGTGTGCTGTCGTACACATACACATTCAACTATAGAACTATATACTGATATCAGAGGATATACATACATTGTAACAATTAAACCAGAGAGCACTACAGGGCTTGTATGACATTACTAACTTTGTCTTACAAATGATTTTTAACAGATATCTTATATGAGACAAGTGTCTTTTCATAGTCTCAGCACATAGAAGTGATAACTTGCAACGACTTCTTTGTTTTCATAACGTTTACGTTCTGTTTACAATGATTTCATTTGTAAGTCAGAAATAAAATGGGTTGGCGTTCAGAAATTTATAATTTCTATCAACAACGCTATATTTTCATACTATATATCGGAACAACTTAATAAACAATAGAGCAAAATGTCATCGATTTATAACTAAGTACATATTTTTTATAAATAATATTAACAATCATAAAAAATAGTTACTCTACCACTATAGTAAAGGACGCGGCATGTCGATAAAATACGCTGATATAATAAAAACCAATAAATTTTACTATAAAATTGATATATAAACTTAGTGGGCTAAAAGTGGTAAATTTTCAATGTTTTCTTGAAAAATTGTACGTCATGCATATTTTTCACGCCGGATCCAAAAATAGAAAGAAAATATATAATACTTTATTGTACAACAGAACATCGATAATAGTTAATGTACAATGGCGGACTTATCCCTATAAGAGATCTCTTCCAGCCAACCCAAGTAGTAGTGCGAAAGGTTGAAAATTGCAGGGCCTAAGTGTACAAGTGACTAGACTAAAACCTAATGCACACATTTATATCTAAAATAAATATACATACTTATATAAATTTACATACATAAATATCTAATCATTCTCCAAAAATAGACTAAGAAATTAAATGACGGACTATGTTGGTATCAAAATATACAAAATTAAGATCTACCCAATCTATATTATTAGATCAAATTATCTATCTGTATCATGCTGTAAAATGCGACAGTTTCCATATAATACCAACAATCGCTATTACTTATTTAGGTAGTAAGTCAACAAATAATTCTGAAATATAGAACTTACAAAAATGCATTTGTATATAAATGAGAATGCGTATTCACGTACCGCCCCATATTTTGAATGTTTTGATATATTTTTTGTACAGTTTGTTTCTTTATTTTGTAGCATTATTTTCAATAAATATAATATTATTAGAGGTCCGGGATAAATAATAACTATTATATCATCATAATATTATTTAGGCAAATAACGAAACGCATTTCGAATAGCATATACCATGTGTAAAATATGATAATATAAGTAAAAATCGTATTTGAAATCGATACTCTTAAAGCTTCAATATTTATATTTAGCCTCTTCAAATAAGAGTAGATTACCCAACGAGTGAAATAAAGGTGAATTCTTTTCGAGGCACTAAGTTGTATCCCGAGAGGAGCGAAGGATTCTAGAATAGAATCCTGAGCAGATCAAGGGATACAAGAGCCGAGATGATTTTTTTTTCGCGTGTTAGTTAGGTACTCTACTTTTTATCATTGACCACGAGAAAACAATTAATCTGTGATTATGAATCAAATTTTATTATGGGTAATACATAAAAGAACAATAGAAAACAAAAGAAGTAGAAATTAATTGTACAATTAGAACAGTTTTTGAAACGTAGTTATTACGTTTTGATGGTTTTAGTACGTTTTTATAGCGAGAGTGTGCAACCTCTGCACGTTTTCCTTTTTTCTTACTATAATCCGTATTATGTGTGTAACCATCCTAGACCACGTATTTTTCTTATTAATGATTGATTAAATTGATCATTGTGTACCTACTATTTATTCTCTTATCTTTACGATTTTTTTAAAGCGATAAACTTGCAACATTGTCAGTCAAGTTCAACAGCACACACATAACCAAAGAATATGTACAGCATCCATTGTTCCATTTAAGCATCATCATTTTTTCACGCTAACATGAAATATTATCTATGTTTTGCGTTTCTTTTTTATATCAACATTTTTAACCGCACTATTTTTCACAAAAGGAACCTAACCCAACAATCAATATATTTTTTAAATGAAATGCATTACGATAACACAATGATAGGCCTGCTAGCCTCAAAAGCTAATAAAACGCGATGATGCTAAAAACCAATGTCGTATTCCGAGAAAATGCTGCAAATCTGTGCTTAGATGGAACGCGTCTAATATGGCGTCCGTCTACCTGTGTTGTTTTGTGTCGTTTACTTTATAACTTTTAAGCCAAAACTTTTAGAATTCTGTTCATTTGAGTAGTTTTTCTTAATAATAATATTATCTTTATAATATTTTTCTTAATAATAATCTACCAAATATATAAATCTCATTGCCCAACGTGAAAATTTTATGTCTGTACAAAATTCCCATAGAAACTTGCCATTCTCCTTTTGTGATTGTTTTGTAACGGGCCCAACGTTGCACGAATGATTTATATATAAAAAAAATCCTGTAAGTTGAGTGTTTAATAGAAATAAAAATTAGCCCTTACTGCAATGGCCAAATGAAGAAATTTCAGCAGACATGTAAGTTGCTTTGTAAACGCACCTTATTAAGTTTTTCGAGTTAAGATAAAAGTATTTTCAGTATCACATTCAATACTTACAGACACAAATTAGTTAGATAAATAGTTACTACTACAGGTAGTAGCAACCTTTAGTTTATTATTTTAATACATTGTATCAAATTATACTTCGAAGATTAAAATGTCTAGCTGACTTTGTAAACACACCTTGTTTACGCTCGAGGAAGAGCGAGTGGCAACACTGCATTATAGTCTGTGCAGTGAGAGCTTTTTGGCGGCCGGCCGCATGTAACATGTCAGTTGAGTCGGGTCGAAATGTCATGACATTGATATAGGTTATGTCCGGGCCGCAATAAAATATAATATAAGTTAACTAACAAATGGTATTGCGCGGCGCACCAAGTGATTGTTGGTGCGAGGTTCCGCCAAGTTTTAGTGTCTTTTATCGGTGAGTTCGGGTATTGGTGGCCTAATAGGCAAGTGTACCATCCAATTCGGTCAGAAAGCAGCCCTTCAGGAGCCGCGGCTTCCTTCGAGCTAGCTCAGGAAGTCCACCGGCTACATACGGAGACCAATTGGAATAGGGGTAAGCCACAATGTTTTCTAGAATCTGGTAGTCGGTTTCAAATCATAGTGTCGGTGAATCGCCGACGTGGTGGTGTCTACCTTGGGCACCACCATCTTTTGGTAGCAGAGCGTGGTTCTTAGATTTGATTGATTGATTAGTAATTGATTAGTATTGTACAATTAATATTGTAATCTTGTTGGTTGTCCAAACGGGCAATACATATTAATTGTTTTTTGATTGCTGATTTTAAACCGACTACCATCTCATTTGTGGACCGATCTCCTTAACTAATTGTCATTGTATATGAAAAATTGAGGTTAAATGCCTTTTGTTGTTCCAGTTAAGTTCTAGCATTTACCTATATTTGATTTTGGTTTGTTTTTTCATATCTTTGTTTTGCCCTTGAATATTTTGTTTGTTAAGTTGTAAACTTATACTTGAATTTAATTTGTTGAAAAAATTTTGCTGCTAACTGACTTTGCTGTTGTTGTAAACTTGTAATACACTATTTTGCTGTGTTAAGTTTTAGCATTTACATTTGATTTTGTTTTGTTTGCCTTTGAATATTATGTTTGTTAAGTTATTGACTTAATAGTTGAATTTAATTTGTTTGAAAAATTCTATTGTTAAATGCCTTTGTTGTTCTAGTTAAGTTCTAGCATTTACACTTGATTATGGTTTGTTGATATATTTTGTTCTGCCTTTGAATTTCCTCCCGATCTGTTTTATTGTCTGCGGTTGTCGGTCTGTTTGTCCGTGTATTATTATAGTGTATATTAATTTTGTTGCAAAATGGTCCCGCCAGTCAGTCCGCTTAGTGGTGCCCGCGCGGGTGCACAATAGATCTTGAGATGGTTTGCTAGTGCCGTCGCCTTGGTAGACCGACCAGACCGAGAACAGGCCTTGTTAATTCGGCATGAGGGAGTACCTGCTCGCTTGAAGGAATTGGAGCAGCTTTTTGTTGTTCATCAACAATATTTGCTCGACCACCCAGCCGAGGGTGCCGCTGAGTTGCGGGCAGTCGACCAATTTAATGCCGATTATGATCAGTGTTTTGAACAGGCGGATGTGATTATAAACAAGGCTCAGGCAATCCTATCCGCCCGGAGGGGTGAGTCGTGCACGCCCGGGGAGGTCACCCCGGCCGGCTTGCTGGGCAGACTGCCCACTTTAGACATCCCAACCTTTGATGGGAACCTGGCTTCTTGGATGGGGTTCATTAACCTCTTTGATAGCCTGGTTCACTCGAGGGACGACCTGTTCCCTAGCCAGAAATTGGCCTATTTGCTCTCTGCCTTACGTGGAGAGGCTGGTGTGCTTGTCCAGCATCTACCTGTCAACGATGACAGTTATGAGATTGCAAGGGCGTTGTTGGATCGCGGGCTCCACCAACTTTCGCCCATCATGGGCACCGCCCGGCCCCCCGATGCCGCTTTGATCGGGGCCAGTACGTGCCGGATTGGGACCCGCTCGAGCGCCTTGAGCGCCCTATTCCTCCGCCGCGCACGCATTTTTCCTTGAACCCCCCTTCCCCCCCGTTGCGGGGAATGCGGGAGGATTTTCATTAAACCAACTGTCGGCTGCAACCCCCCCACAGGAGCAGGTGCTGTTACCAACAGCCTCCGTACAGGTGTGGGACCCGAGGGGCACCTTTGTTTTAGTTCGCGCCCTTTTGGATACGGGAGCTCAGGGTTGCATTGCTTCCAGCTGGCTGGTCCGGCAGTTGAGTTTGAACACATCTCCATACCTTGAATCGGTACGGGGATTCGGAGACCTGCGGATCCCGGATCCGATCGGTCAGGTTTTGTTCTCCTTCTCCCCCCACTTCTCTTCAGCGCCCAAAATTGGCGCTACCGCGATTGTTTATGAGAAGGTTGTTGGTCAGCTTCCGCAACAGCACGTTTCGCGCGCTGTCGTTGATGCGACATCAGGATTGACCTTGGCTGACCCTTCCTTCCACCGAACCGGTCCGATTCACTTATTGCTCGGTGCCGATGTTCTAGGCCGCGTGTATTGTGGGAAGAGGAGAGAGTTACAGACGGGTGGGCTGGTAGCCTTATCTACATCGCTTGGGTTTGTAGTGATGGGACCAGTTAGGCATAACCCACCATCTCCATCGGTGGACAGTTACATAACTGTTAGCTCCACCTTATCGGATGTCCTTCAACGGTTTTGGGAGGTGGAAGAGCCACCTACCGTGAAGCGAGTGAACCCCTTGGACGAGGAGTGTGAGTTGTTCTACCAGAACAATACAGGTCGCCTTCACTCGGGACGGCTGATCACTCGTTTGCCCCTTTTGTCAGTTCGCCCCTCACTTGGCAGCTCCCGGCCGTTGGCCGAGAAGCGGCTGCTGTCCATGGAGCGTCGTATGAGTAGGAACTCCGACCTCAAACAGAAGTATGTCGACTTCATGCGAGAATATGAGCAACTGGGGCACATGTCGGTCTCGCGACTGGACTGGCGAAACGAGGAACATAATTTTCTTCACCACGCGGTTTTGAAACCTTCCACCGGGAAGATACGCGTTGTTTTTGATGGGTCAGCTCCTACGTCTACCGGAGTTTCGCTGAATCAATGTCTGCATGCTGGACCGAAGTTGCACCACGAGGTGGGCGATGTATTGACCAACTTCCGTCGCCATGCCGTCGTCTTTGTGACCGATATCCGGATGATGTTTCGGCAGACTGTGATTCACCCGGACGATAGACAATATCAGCTCATATTATGGAGGGAGGATCCCAGAGATCCCATGCTAGTCTACGAGCTGAACACCAATACATACGGTTTGCGTTCGAGCCCCTTTGTGGCAATTCGCTCACTTGTGGAACTCGCTGAACGTGAGCGGTTACGATACCCTCGCGCATCCTTGGTTCTCAAGGAGGATGCATTTGTTGATGATATTTGTACGGGCTCCTCTAGTGTCGAGGAAGCCTTGATTTTGCGAGATGAACTAATTGCTCTTCTCGGGGCTGGTGGTTATGAACTGAGGAAGTGGATGTCCAACTCACCTCAGCTTTTGTGTGACTTGCCAGACGACCACCAGCAGGAGCCTCATATTTTTGAGAATGCCAACACTCCAGATTTACTGTCTGTTTTGGGAGTGCAATACAGACCTGTCCAGGACACGTTCACCTATCGATTGGAGCTGCCAAGCCCCAGGGTCTGGACGAAACGGTTGGTTTTGTCTACAGTAGCTCGTACCTTTGACCCAAATGGCTGGATTAGCCCCGTAGTGTTTTGGATGAAGTGCTTCCTACAGGAACTTTGGTCAGCCGAAGTGTCGTGGGATGAGCCCCTCTCGGGCCGTTTGCTGCGAGATTGGGAGTCCTTCATGTCGTCTCTCCCCGACATTAACCGTGTTAGTATCCCTAGACATATACTGCCTAAGGGACGGTTTACGGCCAGCCTTCATGGCTTTTGTGACGCGTCTGAGAGTGGATACGCAGCCGTCGTATATATCCGGACGGTCGATGATAGAGGAGCTGTTAAGCTCCACTTGCTAATTGCTAAGAGTAAGGTTGCTCCACTTCGGACTCGATTAACGATTCCGAAGTTAGAATTGTCTGGAGCTACTCTTCTGGTTCGTTTGATGAACCACGTTGTTGACACCCTGGGACGTAGTGTGGACTTTGAGTCGCTCTTTGCTTGGTCCGACAGTCAGGTTGTCCTGTGTTGGATTAAGAACTCCGTCCACTCCCTGGAAGTATTTGTGGCCAATCGGGTATCCCAAATACAGGCCTCGAAGGCCACGTTGATTTGGCGCCACGTGCCAGGTGAAATAAACCCTGCTGACTGTGCATCACGTGGCAGCGAAGCCCCACAGCTTATTGACCACACTCTGTGGTGGGGTCCCGAATGGTTGTTACAGCCGTCTTGGCCTTCCACACCAGCTGTGGTGAAGGTACCAAATCCGGGCTTGCGTGTTCACGCTGTCGAGACTATGGCGGCTCCAGAGCGGGAATTTTTATTAGACCGCTACAGTTCTCTGGACAAGTTGTTCGGCGTGACCGCTTGGATAAGAAGATTTATTCGAAATTGTCGCCGGCCTCAGGACAAAGATTTGTGTCCGGTCCTCTCACCGCAGGAGCGCCAAGATGCTCTTTTGCATTGGGTGCGTATGACCCAGTCAAGAGCGTTTGAACCGGAACTTAAGATTTTCCGTACCGGGACGTCCAAATTGAAGGGACACTTGGTGCGTTTGACTCCCTTTCTGGATGATAAGGGATTGTTGCGTGTAGGAGGCCGATTGAGGCGCGCTAACTTGCCTTATAGATCACGTCATCCCCTGTTGCTCCCCAAGGACGGACCATTGGTGCGATTGTTGATCATTGATCGCCATGTGAAGAATGCTCATGCCGGATGTAATGCATTGACCGCGCTCCTCCAACGGGAGTTTTGGATTTTGTCAGCGCGAAGAATAATCCGATCTGTTATCTTTCGATGTCTGCCCTGCTATCGTTTACGCCCCGAGACGATGCAGCCCCAAATGGGTGATTTGCCTGCTGATCGTGTGAATGAATCGATGACCTTCTTAGGAGTTGGAACGGATTTTGCGGGACCATTCACTATAAAAACGTCGCGACTCCGTAATGCTAAGACTGAAAAGGCTTACTTGTGTGTGTTTGTTTGTTTGGCCACTAAAGCCGTTCATTTGGAGGTGGTGAGTGCACTCACCATGGACGCTTTCTTAGCAGCGTTAGGCAGATTTGTCTCCCGCCGGGGACTGCCTTCTCTAATTCGGTCCGATTGTGGGACGAACTTCAAGGGCACTGATAGACATATAAGAGAAGTTTGTGAATTTTTAGATAAAAATAATATTGAGATCGGATCCACACTCTCCCGTAGGGGGGTAACATGGCGATACTCCCCGCCGTCTTGCCCTCACTGGGGAGGGATTTTTGAATCTGTTGTAAAGGCCGCCAAGACTCACCTTCGCCGCGTTATTGGGGAGACTATTCTCACGTTTGAGGAACTCGCGACAGTGTTTCATAAGATTGAGGCGGTTCTCAACTCGCGTCCGTTATGTCCGTTGTCTACCGACGCGAACGATTTGCAGGCCCTCACGCCGGGCCATTTCTTGATAGGCAGACCACTTAACGCCCGAGTATCCTTATAGAGATGTCAATCCAGGACGCCTTTCGCGGTTTGAGTTGCTCCAGCAGCTTACCCAGAGCTTCTGGCGCCGCTGGCACCTTGAATACTTACACATTTTGCAACAGCGCGTTAAGTGGTCAGATAAGACAAACCCACCGAGGGTTGGAGACCTCGTGTTAGTGAAGGACCCAAACCTGCCACCCTTACGTTGGCGTCGCGGACGCATTGTCCAACTTACTCTAGGGGCTGATGGTGTGCCCAGGTTTGCCGAGGTCCTAGTTGGGGATTCTGTTTTGAAGCGCGCGGTCGCTACTCTTTCTCGCCTCCCCTTAGACTGATTTGGCGGACAGTCCGGGACTGTCCGGAGCGGGGGGATGTTTACGCTCGAGGAAGAGCGAGTGGCAACACTGCATTATAGTCTGTGCAGTGAGAGCTTTTTGGCGGCCGGCCGCATGTAACATGTCAGTTGAGTCGGGTCGAAATATCATGACATTGATATAGGTTATGTCCGGGCCGCAATAAAATATAATATAAGTTAACTAACAAATAGTATTGCGCGGCGCACCAAGTGATTGTTGGTGCGAGGTTCCGCCAAGTTTTAGTGTCTTTTATCGGTGAGTTCGGGTATTGGTGGCCTAATAGGCAAGTGTACCATCCGATTCGGTCAGAAAGCAGCCCTTCAGAAGCCGCGGCTTCCTTCGAGCTAGCTCAGGAAGTCCACCGGCTACATACGGAGATCAATTGGAATAGGGGTAAGCAACAATGTTTTCTATGAGCTGGTAGTAGGTTATAAAAATCAGCAACCCAGAAGTCGGTGAATCGCCGACGTGATGGTGTCTACCTTGGGCACCACCACACCTGGTGTATCATTACTAAGTACTGTTCTAAATCGATTATATTTCAAACAATTACTGCTATCGATTGTCGAAAATACCAAAAGCACTTACCATTCTAGGGTCTCATAGAATAACAATAAACTTTACATAATATATTTTTAACAGTATTTTATAAAATATTTACTATAATAGAATTAAACGTGAAAATAAAAATATAATGATGAAGTATAAAATCGATACTGAATCATCAAACATCTTCAATCATTTAAGAAAATGAATGTTAATTTCATTCGCTATCGTACTAGTGCGTTTAGTAGATATTTTTGTTTGAATTTCTAATAGATTTTATTTTCAATGATCTCTGCTCATACTTGGACTCTGACGAAACTACTGCTCGACATTGGACAAAGTACCCTCTTAACCAGCCCCCTATTACCGATCTCATGGTTTTGCAAATGATATCATAGTTCAAAACGCAAAATAGTATTTCCGGTCAGATTTTTCATCATTTGTTAATTATTTAATGATGACATCATTGAAATTATGCCATAGTGATGATATCATTGGAGATCGGTAATACGAAATGCAGCATTTCATGACTTCTTTTTCTTAAACTTATACCATGTCATACGATGAGATCCATAATTGGCCTGCTGATCGATCTTTGCTTGAATACTGGATATCCGATTTACCTTTGTGTTACTAGAAGTTTCTATCTGAGTATCAATAAACCTATTTGACAATTGCTGTAAAGGGTGAAAATTGGGCAAATGAATCTTAATAATAAGTTGCAATTATACTAATAATACCAAATTATATTATACCTAATTATACCAAATTTCATCATCAGGCCCAGGTTTGTATGGAAAATGGGGATTACCTTTAGTAATATTATTGCGAATGATACGTAGACATACAGTGGGAGTCTTCATAAAGTACACATATTGGATACTATACATAATTTTATCTTGCTTGCTACTGTGATCTCCTTGTAAACAAAGCGGTATAACTTTTAAACTAAACTATCAGTAATTGGAAATAACAAGGCATTCTCATCAAATGAAAGTTGAGGGCAAAATGCCCTTAATTGACAGTTTAGTGGTTATTTTAATAAGAAAATCGTTTATTTTTACAACTATTTTAAAATTACATATTACTGACATTCACTATTACTGTGGAGTGGGATGAGGAAGTGCTCGAGCTGCGCGTGAAGCTTACATTTCTGCGTTTCCCAACCGGCGTCCGGTGCCATCTGCCCGCAACTACCAAGAAACCCACAGAAGATTGTCTATTACTGGACTTGGATCAAATAGAGACCGCTGCGAGCCGCCGCAAGTAATCATTGATGTCTCTGTCGAACAAGCAGTACTGGTTGACCTATTTGCTGAGCCAAGTGTTAGTACTAAACGACTTGCGCTGCGTCACGGTATTTCTCAGAAATCTGTGTGGCGCATTTTGAAGAAGAAGGGCTTTATCCTTATCATTACCAAAGGGTGCAATATCTGCATGAAGACGTTGACAGGCGTCCAAGGTTCGTGATGTCTACTTGGATATTAAGAAAAACAAGAGAAAACCCAAACTTCCCTAAAAGGATACTGTGGGTGGGAGGCAAGATTTACAAGAGACGGTATCGTCAATTGCCGTTTGTGCAAATTTAACTCACTTACGGCCAAATACTCAAACGCTTCTAAAATAAAATCTTACTAAAGGTGTTCCTAATTTTAAGGAGGTCTTAGATTTAAATGAAATACTAAAACAATTTTTAATCGTTGATAACGGCTGCTTTTGTAAGAGAGGCTAATATATTTGTACACTGGTCACATTCATCAATTTTTCGCATATTCGATAGAAAACCATCTTATATTGTTAAGCGAAAAAAAATATTGATTCTGAATCGACAACATATGTTCAAAAATATAATAATATCAAACAAAAATTTAAATCTCGCCATGTTTTTTACATTTGTAGATTTAAGTTTTCCAAGTTTAAGAAGCAAACGGATTTAAGCACATACAGCCATTTCTTCTGTATATTTTTAGTGACTTTTCAACTAATGTAATAATTTATGATTTAATATTAAATTAATATGGTTTTGAATAAATCCTTACCTATCTTTTGTGTTGGCACCAACTTCAATATAAAACTGTGATGAAAACGACACAACCCCATCGAGTTTGGCCTCGTCTGATTCGTATTGACGAGTACTTTGATCCTAAATGGTAACTATCTGGGTCTGATGCTGGAGCTGGAAGGTGGCCATAGGAACTCCGCAATAAAACTGCACAACCCTATCGAGTTTGAGCTCGTTTGATTCGTTGTGACGAGTACTTTGATCATACATGGTAACCAGGGTCTGATGCTGGAGCTGGAAGGTGGCCATAGGAACTCTGCAATAAGACGACACAACCCCATCGAGTTTGGCCTCATTTGATTCGTATTGAAGAGTACTTTAATCCTACATGACAACCAGGGTCTGATGCTGGAGGTGGAAGGTAGCTATAGGAACTCCGCAATAAAACAACACATCTCCATCGAGTTTGGGCTCGTTAGATTCGAAAATATAAAAGCTTGTCACAAGATTTACCTAAAATGTTTTTTTTCTTGAATTACCAATATCAAGATCAAGTTAAATAAGTATTGTTTTATTGTTATATTTTCATAAAAAATGTAACATGTCAGTAATAAATGACAAAATGTTTTTCTAATCTATTTCTATTCTATAAATTAAAATTTATTTTCCTCTTTTTATGGCATTAAAATAAAAAATTGTTTTTAAAAACCTATTTCTACTATTAGTTTTATAAATAAAAAAGTACATATTGATAGGAAGGTACGATCAACTTTCAGTTGCATTTACTAAATAGGTTTGTAAAAACATTAATGTTATTAGTTTTAACATAACTATTTAGAAAAATAGTAATGGTAACTATGTATAAGAAAATCTCAATCATAACTCGCGGCCTGCGCATTCACCCGATATGACGCCCCCTAGAGACGTTTTGCAAGACAGTAATAAGCTGTGCGAATACCATTAGTAATGACTCCGAGAAGATAAGGAGAGCGACACAACAAATTGTGCTGCGCGCGAATTTGAGTTTACAACAAAGAGGTGGACAGTTAGAAAATCTAATGCATTAGCAGACATTTTGTAATTTTGAAGGAATAATTTTGATGTAAAATTATAGATTTTATATGAACTCTCGTGTATTATTTATAAGTACAAAAAACGCCTCCTTAAATAGTAATAATGGCGAGTCCGGAGGGACTTGGCATCATACTCATAGTTGATAAGAAATCGGCGACCGCTATATATTATGAAGAAGGTCCCGGTTTTAGGTTTAGCGGTCCTCCGACGCGGTGATTCTCATCTTAAAAATATAAATAGTTACTTTTAATCAAGTTATTAAAGGGAGCTAAAAAAAGATTATTTTTATACTTTTTAGTGATTTTTAGGGGTTGGGTTTTTTTATAATTTTATTTTATTCTTTTCAAATTTCTAATTAATTCTAATAGAAACCAATTGATCCAAAACGCAGCTAATAAAAAATAGCTTCCTCGTCTTGGTAAAGTGCTTGTAGCTTTTGAACTGCTAATCCGATTTTCATAAAACATACCTAAGAATTACCGCGATTAATAAGGCTTTCCATTAAAAAAAACTGCACCCAAATCGGTTCATTAATTCAGGAGCTACGGTGCCACAGACAGAAAAGCAGCTAATAAAAAAAGCTACCTCGTCTTAGCAAAGTACTTGTAGCTCTACAACTGTTTATTCGATTTTCATAAAACATACCTAAGAACCACCACGATGAACAAGGCTTTCGATAAAAAACCGCACTCAAATCGGTTCATCAATTCAGGAGCTACGGTGCCACAGACAGAAAAACAGCTAATAAAAAATAGCTACCTCGTATTAACAAAGTGCTTGTAGCTTTTGAACTGCTAATCCGATTTTCATAAAACATACCTAAGAACCACCGCGATGAACAAGGCTTTCGATTAAAAAAATCGCACTCAAATCGGTTCATTAATTCAGGACCTACGGTGCCACCGACAGACAGACACACACACACACAGACAGACAGGTCAAACTTATAACACCCCTCTTATTGCGTCGGGGGTTAATAAAGCGGGGAATTCACTACCAGACTGCCCGCGCTGGGCTGCCGTGAATGCTAGGCAACGGGCACGGGCAAGCCCGTCGGCCCGTGCCCGCTGCCTGCCCGGAGAATCGCATTTTGTTTGCGCGGGCACAGACAAGTCTGAACGTGAATGGTCACGCCGGGCAGCCCGCCTGCATTCACGCGTCAGAGTTCGACGAGAGCGCATGTTTGTTTCGAATATTTTGAATTGTTTAACATGAATCCAATTCTTCCAATAAGGACATAATATGACTGTATTTATTTTTCTCTAGGTACCAGTTCTTGCACCATACTCTTTTCCTTTTTCTTTCTTTCATTGCAATTACACCTCCAATTATAGCAAGTCTCCGTCTTGTTTCTGTAATCGTGTTGTACAGTTGACCAAACTGCAGCTCTCCGAAAGACTAAATGATGGCCCGCTGTGTGTTCTCAATACGGGCAAGCGACAAACTTGGGCCGGGCCGGGCGGCCCGCGGGCAGTCTGATAATGAATTCCCCGCTTTATAGTTACATAAAGGGGGCGTTTTATTGAGAAATTTTACAATTACTGTAAAAATTGATAAGAAAAAAAATTGTGGCGTTTTAAAACTCATATTCTTGCATTCAGACACAAAACACCAATAATATAGATTATAAGCCATTATTCTTAAAAATCTTCTAACTTGGTCTTTCGCAGAGTCGTTCTCACAGAAAGAAATACCTATGTTGGTCGTACCTATTGTTTGTTTATTAACGGTGTGACGTCACGAATCGAAATAGCGTTTCCGCGCAAAAATTCAAAATCATAAATAAAACTTTGTTTTTAAGTCATTTTTCGGTCTTATAAAATTTATACAGGTTCATTACGATCTCAAGATAGATTTAAAATAGTTTCCAAAAAGGGGTGTAATACCCACAGACATATAAAAATGTCTATTGTCATTTCATATAAAACCCTGTTATTTCCAATCAGTTATAAGTTTCTCTCATCGTGAGTGATCATTTAGTTTAAAAGTTATACCGATTTGTTTACAAGGAGGTCGCCGTAGCAAGCAAGATCTTTAAAATATATTATTACTTTTTCCGTCGATAAGATTAAGCACAGTATCCCCAATTTCGATATTGTGTACTTTATGAAGACTCACACTGTATAAGTGACAAAACATAGTTGTCGCACAGCATTTTGAGTTTTTTACAATACCCTCATAATAATATGAACACATGTTGTGTAAGCTAAATTAAGATCTTACCTTCTGACTGTTGTTTGTGATACTGTGTTGGTAGTGTTTGCGTTGGCAGCTGTGGTGGCAGGTGCTGACCACGTGTTAGCGTCCCTCTCTCTTCTTTCATTGTGATTGACTCTATAAGAATAAAATTCGAATAATATTAGCTGCAAATAAACTACCAACTAGCTGCAATAATGTATAACATTTATTATTTTATTTAAGTGTTATTCTTTTAACATTAACAAATATCATTACAGTTGTATATGTAAGAGGAAAATAATTGGATATTAAGTATAGACTCCATCAAACATGAAATAACAAAAAAATACAGTTTCATAAGCAAGCCTGCTATTTTATAGACTAGAGATGAAAAAATTTATGGTGGAATAATGTTAAGCACAGGAATAAGAATTTTGTAACTTGGTAGTGTATTTGGACATTCAACAAACAGTAGTTTAACTACATTTTTTATTTTAGTATTATCTTGTTATATTACTAATATATTATTGTATGACGACAATTGGTTTTTACGTTTTAGTAATATTATTAGTTTTCATATTTATTAAGAATGCATATGGTACTGAAAGAAAGATAGATAAGTAATTTCATTTTTATGCATATAGAATAAACATTGATTGCAATGATCAGTAAAAGCCAAAAAGAAGGGTTCCTTTTAATTATTTATCATCATCGTACATCGATTACACTACGATTTATTTCGAAATCGTAATAATGTCTAACTTATCTTTTAGCCCATGACGAACTAGCCGTGGCCAATGTGATAAAGAACACATATACAACAACTCCGAAGACTAAGTCGAATCTTGCTCTTAGATTAAGCGATTAACGTTTATATACAACAACAACAATAGTGACGACTGCTTAATCAGAAACATAAATCCAAACAAAAAAAGTGAAAACTGTGTTGGAAAATTTAAAAGATGACTGAATTAATTAATGTTTAGTGTATCGCTGCACCTGCTTTGAACGTCCTCGTTAGTACTGTCTGAGGCATTGTTAGTGTCCTTTTTCCTGAGCTCGATGGCTGACTGCGGCAGCGGCGGTATGGAGGGACACGAGGAGGCCTTAATGCGCGCCGTCACGTCCCGGTAACGCTGATAGAAGCTGGACAGACACAGGCATGCAACGATGACTGTTATGCGATCACAAGAAGCGAATTTAACAGTTACCACCCCAACGACTGCGAATGGCACACGTTTCGCAACTCTCCCTTTTTATTTTTAATCAAAAGAAACCATTCACAATTTCATATACTTACTCGCCTTTTTAAGCGTTTTGTGATGATCTTACTAGGGGTACTTTCATGAGAAGTGGGGAATCGTGCGTAATTAATAAGTTGATGAATATACATACATACATACAGTTAGTTCGAAACTGGTGCTCAATTGAAAATGGTTTTTTAAAAACCTTTCCCGTTGTCATATTATTTTAATCAACAATGTAATATATAACTTTTATAAAACTTATAATTCGAAGTTAAATTATAAATTCGAATAAATCATTGAGCTCTGTTTAACGAGTTAAAAATTTATTATGAATATACACAATGTAATGTAGGTGCACATAGTCGCTGAAGAAATTTCCTAAACGACAAATTTAGTAATAAATAATTATGAATCCATTATTGTATTGATATTTTATTTGCTATGTAATAATTATACAAATTTATCTAAAATAAAATAAAATTGTAATTATACCTATTTTACAAAAAATGCGTCCTCTTCTCTTCTACAGCAAATTGCGTGCCCGACGGGGTCCATAATGATCTTGTATAAGTATGTACCTACTTTACCACTTTACCACCTCATTGTACATTATGGTTTGCAATAAATATATTGAGTATTGAGTATTGAAATAGAAGCTTCACCTTGCTCATTTCTATTATAAAGATCTATATTTCTAAGCAAGAAACAGTAAATAAGCAACGCATACAGAAACGCACATCTCTTAAACGACTATGTGAGTATTCAATTATATTTAGCTTAAGATATCATTTAGATTTTAAAAGGGCCAACTACAACTCTTTTCGAATTTGAAACATGTATAGACATTTCACATAAATTTGGACAACACAAGAGACACAAAATGAGACAAGTGAACTAACTCATCTAAAGCACTCAGCTCCTTATACACTCCCAAGACTCTTGATTTATCGAATCTGCTTATTAACAAACTCACAGAGCGCCCTTTGTCTTTTCTGAAATCAAGGTCATATGTTTTTTGAGTATGTGAAGACTAGTACGTTAGCACATAAATTATATTATTGTTAAATAACACATGTTTGAAGTGACTCTGGCGACTGTTATTTGATTTGTTAAATTAAGGCCAGTAGTATCTTGATGATATTTAGTTTCGCTTGGTACCATGCCAATGTAATTTGTCAATTGTTATGTGTAATTAATTAAGTACTGAAGTACTAATTGTGGTGGTCAACTCACGTTTTGTCATTCTCAAAGCTGTGTGTCCTCCTCAATATTGTGTCGTTATCTACGGTGTTGTTGACTGGTTTGTTATTGTCCCCTGAAACAAAAATAGTGCAATTGTAAAATTATAATTCACACAATAACACAATATTTGTCGTTGCTTCTACATCTAGGTTGTAGGTTAATAAAACTTTCTTTTACATAGTATTAGTCCCCAGCGGGTCTAACACGGACGGTGGACAAAAACTAGACACGCGGTAGCGTATCCTAGCATGTCCTCTTTTTGTGCGGAGACTGGGTTTTTATTTCGAGAGCTAGCTAAAAGAAACGCAACTATGCCTATATTCAGGGTTTAATATTTAGTGTCCGAAAACCATGAAAATCATAACCCATTATACCCGTTTTGTAAATATTTTTTGTTTGTGTTTTTTAGTTAAAGAACGACAGCTGTGTTATATTATCTGCAATAAATATCTATCTGTATTTATAATGACAATGACACAAACGCTAGTCTGTTGTTTGATTAGTGTTGTGTTGTATTGTGTGTTGAAGCAATTATATCCTTTTTTGTGTTAAAGTCACAGATATCCAATATAATATATAATATTATTACATATCTAATATTATTATGGTTTAAATTAAATTGGCATAGCATGCTTCTTTTTGAAGTAACTTTTGTAATTCAAATCACATGAACGCAAGAACATATAACACGTTATTAAGTCGCTCAACATTCAGTGCAATTTGCAATGCCTAATTTGTGGACCATTTTACGAATATTCACACAAAACTGTTAAAATAGAATAATTGCTTAAGATGAAATGTACTCCATTCAAAATTCGAATCATGTTATGATTATATTATGATTCTGCCAATGCGGTCATTTTTAGGACCACTGATAACAATGCAATTATGCATAATTATTATTGTTGTAAATATAAAATGGCGGATTACTTATTTTTTACAACCCCCGCAAAATGGCTATCAAATAAAATGGGCTTGCTTTTTAGAATACAGAATATCATAAAAAAATAAAATCCAAGACAGCCAATCACAAATTCATTACAAATTGGCGGATTAAACTTTTTTACATCCCTCCCCAATATGAGTATCAGATAAAAGAGCAGTACTTGTAGAATACAGAACATTATGTAAAAAATCAAACCAAGATGGCCGCCGTCACACAATAAAAAAATATAAAATAAAATAAAGTAAAAAAACATTTTTAAAAACAAGCTTTTGAGCTTTAACAATAAGAAAATAAACTTGACACAATTTTTTATGATATTATAAAATCTTGTTGTGAAATTTAAAAAAACAATCTTTTTTAGAATTACCGATATCCAGACCAAGTTAAATAGGTATTGTATTGTTGTTTATCTACATAGCTGGATCTCGCGACAAGCTTTTATTGTATCATAATTTTTTTAATCATAGGTTTTTTTCCTCTTTTTAGAGCATAGAAACTTGTTTTCAAAAATGTTTTTTATTCTAAGTATTGGACTAGAAGTCTCTTGTTATCTCTATTTCTAGTTTTAGCCAATCAAAATTTGTTGATTCCTAATTTTTAGTAATTTCCCTTAAAATCATGACTTAATGGGATTTTCATGTAAAAAAACCATATACAATTTAGTATTAAATTATATTTTGGAGACTATATGTAGTTAATACAGTTCGTATTTGAGCTGAGCGTTTTTATTCAAAAGCGTTTTAAGAAACGCTTATCTACTCTGTGAAGAACGAACGGTTTCCTGTCTGTGAGAGAAACTGTTTTCCAAAAAACATGTTCTTCGGCATAGGTTCGTCTCTCTCATTCTCGACGAACGAATGACTGTAACGAGCGCGTTTACGTGCACTCTTGGAAAAAGAGTTCTATCTACATGTAAATTAGGATTGATTTTCAATGGCGTATCAAAAGCAGTTTTCGAAAGAAACGGTTTCAACGTGCACTCTAAAGTCAAAATTAAGAAGGAGAGTTCTGTCCACATGTAAATAAGGATTAATTTTAAATGGCGTGTCAAAAACAGTTTTATAAGGAAACGGTTTCAAGCAACAAGGTGGATAGTTTTATTTTGAAACGTACCTTAAAGCCAAATTAACTACGCTGATTTTGCTTTAACCATTATGTGTAGCGAGAGAAACTAGTTTTAATAGGACATTGTTCTGCCTGCCGAAGTTTAAATGTTTATTCAAATCAAAATTGTCATTGTTTCGATAGGTATGAGAATCAAAATCAAAAAAAAAAGAAAAAAATTACGAGTTTGACATAAATATTTTACTTTTATCATGTTCACACACATTCACACGTTTTAAGTCCGCATACCTCCAACTGTTATTAAAAAACCTGTATTAATTACAATAAACAAAAAATATACATACAAAATTTGAAAAAAAAATATGTACTACCACCGAATTGAAGCACGTTTGAAGTATTAGATGTGCAGTGAAATGGGTTTAGGTGAAATGGATACTCACTGGGTGGTTCCTGTTGTCTTCTGAATGAAGCGGAACGCCTCCACGACGGCGCCTCTTCGTTGGGCGTCGCGTCTCCCGTTTGTTCCGGAGATGGAGCGCGCGCCTTGGGCGGTTTCCCTTCAGCCTTGGTTATTATCTCCGGGGCGGGTGGCTTGTCTGCGACGGTACGGTTAGCGTGAAGATGCGACTCTTAGTGCCAGAACAGTTGCGTGTTAGACGGACAATGTTACGGACAAATGTTCACGTGACAAATATGACTGGCAGATCAGTAAAACGTCAGCTAAGGAACATTTTCCTAGTTAAATTAATTCGTGCGGTGTCATGGCTGAACTACCAATGTTGACACGCGCGGTGTTATTAATTATTATTATTAGTAAACGAATGTTAGCCCCAATAGACCGAAGCTCGTGATATCAATAACGTCTAGGACAGTGTTGCCATATTTACGGATTTGTCCGCATGTATACGGAATTTTAGTGTTCAAACCTGACAATATATGCACACGGATTTTTATACGGAATTTTGAGAAAATTACTTATATCAGATTGTTTTAATAAGATTGGATATTTTAAACTGTTTTTAAATGAAACGGAAGGTTCTATTCTATTTAATCTGCATGACTAGCAATTTTTATTAAATTTTCATCTATTTTTACGAAACAGAGGTGGCACACTGATATAATGTGGTCTGGCTGGTCTATGATTTCCGTTGATATATTTTTGTTGATCGCCTAATGAGAGGCAGAGAGGGTTAATAGTTATTTAGTATTGAGTTCAAGCAATACGAAATAATTAGATTTGTTTGTTTTGAATTGAATCATTCTCTCCCTCAATTTGCTTCTGACTTCGAAATTGTTCATAAAAGTGCAATAAACAATGAAAATAATACAAATCAAATATTACTTTTATTTACTTATACGGATTTCATACGGAATTTATTAGAAACTTCTCATACGGATATCATACGGAAAATTGGCAATAAAAATTACGGATCTTTGGCTTTTTGATCTGGCAACACTGGTCTAGGAGGAAATGTCAGTTATTCAACTGAATGTTGATAAAACACACGCTGCTTTTATTTTTTGAGTGTTTTTTTTTACCAATCTTTGTATAGTTGTATGTTAAGATGGTTATGTACAAATGTTCAAGGAACAACCAAAACCTCCTCATTAGTAAACAGATAATGTAGCGCGATTAAGGACCATTATTTCAAAACCAAATTATTAAAGATTATATCATATCAGATCTGCGATATTAAATAAATATATAAATAAATAGATAATTTAAAAAAGTAATTCGGATAGCTTTTTGAATATTTACATCTTAACAAAACTGTCAACAATAGAGTGTTGTTGTTCATGGAATAACCTATACCACAAAATCACGCTACAATAATGAGAGTAAAAGCTCATCAATTACAGACATATCAACATTGTGTAACATAGTTTAAATACTCACCATTAACAATATTGTCATTTTGTCCTGTGATATGTAGTTCAACTCTCTTGACATCGTACAAAGGCGGGCTGCGCTTGCGTTTGTTATTGTTATTATTATTGTTGTTGTTGACACGCCGCGGAAGCTTCATCACGGCTTCCGATAGCCATGTTGATATGCTGGGGTCCACTAAATCCATACATGTCTGACCCTGAAAATATAATATGAGTAATATTTACTCTTATTGCTACGTATTTCTGTTTATAACAAGTTTTATTTGTACAATTACTATCACTATATCTTGCTTGAAATCATACACATACTGGTGGTGCCCCAAGTAGACTCCACCACGTCGGCGTTTCACCGACTTGTATTGCTGAATTTTATTTGACTACCAACTCATAGAAAGCTGGTATTACTTACCTTGGCTCCAATTGTCTCCTTCCGTCTCCTCCGTAGCCGGTGGACTTCCTGAGCTAGCTCGAAGGAAGTCGCGGCTCCTGAAGATCTGCAGTGGATCCACCGGTGGAGACCGGAGCACTACAAATGCCTAATAGGCCACCACGACTCACACTCGCGATTTTGACACACAAACACAAAGCGGGCTTTCGCACCCCGATATTAGGTGCGCCGCGCAAATCACTATTTGCTTGAATATTGTGTATTATATTTTATGGATGCCCGGTCATCATCCTAACCACAAAATATGACATTTCGACTCGACTCAACTGACATATCACATGCGGCCGGCCGCCAAAAAAGCTGTCACTGCACAGACTAGAATGCAGTGCCGCCTCTCGCTCTTCCTCGAGCGTGAACACATACATAATGATAGCCACCAGTAATCATTAGGGAACCGCAGAAATTCATCGGCATCACTTTAAACTATATAACGTCCCACTGCTGGGCATACGAGGGGGAATTGACCTACCACATAACACTGGCCAGAAAGGTTAGTGCATTTTCCATCTCTTGTAACTCATATAACACTAAAGGCAACCTCGTAATTACCACAAAATACTATGCTGCAATGACTTCAAAGAGGTTTTTCTTTGTCTTGATACTCTTTTTTTATTATGTGTGTAGAACTGGAAGTTTCGCTTTGCCGATCATTTTGAATGTCACCTGATGCAATATGTCAAAGTCAATATAACAAGAACAGTTCTCAAAAAAATATATTTGTAGTACGGTCAAGGAATTTAATTTGCGACCCAGCTAAGGTTGAATATCGTAAAGCAATATGGCACCATAAGAGCTACGAATGATGCTATTTTTTCGGGAGAGCCTCACTCCTAGAAGACGCCTCCCCGGGTGGCAGTTGAGGGCAAGCCCGTCTACTCTCAGTAACAGGGTAGGAACGAAACAAATAGTTCCCGCGGACCAACAGGCCGGAGAAGATAACTCAGTATGAAACCATAGAGGCTACCAAAAGCTTTGGAGTATCCCTCAAAAGACTGGCTCCGTGGGCACGATTACATAGATGGCAGCCCCATCATCGTGATTGGAGTGCTGTAGGTTAATCATCTACACACCCTTGAATTTTTATAAGATTGTGAAGCCTACACAAAGTCAGAATACCTGGACCACCTTAACGAGGACTTGTCACTAAACAACGGATACAGATAGGATGCTGGAATGTCAGAACCATGGCTCAACCTCATGGCTCATGGTTGAACAACTGCCTCAGTAGCCAAAGTCATGAGAGACTACAATATCCATATCTTAGGATTGAGCGAGATGAGATGGAATGGGTTTGGTGAAGAGACTGCAGACCATAACACCATACTACTGTACAGCGGCGGCAAAGAAGACGAGGGTATACTGAGTGAGTGAGTCTTCTTCTCAGCCGCTGTGCCAAGCTTGCTGGACTGAAGACCGTCATCACCGAAAAATTACCATAGTTCAGTGTTATGCTCCGACAAATAAGACTCGGACGAAGCTAAGTTGTTCAGCTCTTAACCACCGTCAGAGGCATACGCAAGCAGGATATCGTCATCTTGATAGGCGATTTAAATGCCAAGCTAGGTAACGACAACGACAACCGGGGACGTTTTATGGATGGCCAACCGGAAACATGAACGAGAACGGAGAACTTTTCGGTGAATTGTGTGCTGCTTGGAGCCTGGTGGTGGAAGCGACTTTGTTTAGGTATAGTGTCATAAGGTAACATGGAAATCCCCTGACGGTGTAACACGCAACCAAATAGACCACGTTGCAATCAGTTGTAAGTGGAGATCTTCGTTGCTGAACTTACATAACCGGCGCGGTGCCGATATTGACAGCGACCTAGTCGTTACCGAGGTAGGGCTGAAACTAGCCATCCCATGCCGCGAACCAAAGAGGTCTTCTAGAAACTTTGACGTGCGAAAACTCCGGAATCCTGGATGGCAGAAGATTTACCAGAGGGAGACTCGGTACCAGGGCCGCCTGCTTGGGTACCTCCGTCTTACCTATTTCTGCTGCAAAGTAGCAGTGCTTGCATTGCTGCTTTGCATCAGAAATAGGTAAGACGGTGTGCTGTGTTCCGGTTTGAAGGGTAAGGATATAGCAGTGAAATTACTGAGTACCGTGACTTTACATCTGATGTCACGAGTTGGCACATACACTGTGGTTCTTGTGGGAGTTGCAGTTTTACTGCAAATCTCACAGGAGCCAATGTATTATAGGTGACTGTTACCACTTACCATCAGGTGCGCAGTTTGCTTATTTTCCAACTTTGTTGCAATAAAAAACAGAAAAAAATGTTTGCCTATCACTAAGGAATCAGTACGAGCTTCCGGAAGAATTCGAAGGCGAACAGATGGACGAATCTTGGGTTCGCATTAGCGCAGCCTATACAAAAGCCGGTGAGGAGATGCTAGGTTACTTTTATCCAACTAGATAAAAGGTCTCAAGAAACGTGGCAGGCAATAAAGGATAGGCATAAAAACAAGCTCCAGCTGCTTTTTGCTGGAGCACCGGAATCGGCATCCAGTTTGCGCGCTTACTATTGCACCCTTCGCTCCTCGATAAAGAAGGTAGCGAGCCGCGACTAACGTAGAGCCGCCGACGAGCTAGCGGACCGCGCCAACGCCGCCGCACGCCGCATAGACATGCGCGAGCTGTATGACATCACTTATCGCCTTAGCGGTCGTGGCATACGTACAACACAGAAACAGCTGAAAAGTGGCGACGGCAGCCTTCTGTGTGCCTCGGGTGGCAAGTGCAGCGTCGGACGAGGCACTTCTCGAACCTATTGGAGCAAGCTCAGTCTTCAGACTACCCGCGAACCAGCACCGAGACACCGGGACATTCCTACGGTGCCATCCACCTTTGAAGAGGTTGTTACAGTTGTGACTGCGTTGAAACCGGGTAAGGCGCCAGGCATAGACAATGTACACATGGACAGCTGAAGGCTGATACTGATACTGTTATGCCTGCCTCGCTACTACATCCCTTTCTGACCCGCATCTGGGAAGCTGGACAACTACCTGCAGAGTGGAAACAAGGACTCCTGGTGAAATTCCTAAAAAAGGGTGATCTGTCGCGGTGCGACAACTGGAGCCGCATCACATTGTTACCCTCCAAGGTACTAGCATAAATTCTGCTCAACCGCATCGCACCACAAGTGGCCGAGACTTTAAGAGATGACCAGGCAGTGTAACACCGTTTTACACTAGCAGGCTTTCGCCCTAGTCGCTAAAGCACTGACCACACATTTGGCTATCTATTGGAATTTCCGGCCTTAATGAAAATTTCAATTCCAAAATGGGTGTGGAATTAAATTCCTTGACCGTACCTATTGAGGATGATAATATGATGATGGTGGCTGCTCCTAACACAATATTTAATCATTTATTTATTTTCACATTGACGTAATATCTGTCAGAGTGCTTTGCTTCCAATGCTTAATTCAATTGTTTGGTTACATTACTCGGAGCTTCTGAAAGAAGGTTGGTGTAATAATTCATAATACTAATTTGTTGTGTTAACACTGTTATCACAACGACAAGCTTACGTAAGACTATGGTAGTAAGCCATGTTGTATCTTACCACCAACCAAAATAAACAGAGAAGCTAGTCAATAATCGAACTCTTTTCTCTCTCTAGTTTTAAAACTACCAGACCAAATAGGCGCTTATGAATGCCAGTTTCTTGAAAAACTCCTAACCTTGAGATGCATATAACCAAAATAACAATTAATGAGATAATTATAACAATGGCCTAATAAGAAAACATCTAACGTTAGATACTATAATAAACCTGAACAGAGTACATACCGAATAATTCTTCAAATGTGGATCGGCGCCGTATTTCAAAAGCAACGACGCCGCTTCTTTTTGCCCCCAGAGTGCAGCGGCGTGGAGCGGCGTCCAACCTTCGTAGTCCACACAATCTGGTTCGGCGCTGCATTCTTCTAGAAGGGTTTTAGCGACCTACGCGAAACAAAACACATTAATCTATGAATTCCCAAGTATTGGCGGTAAATTACAATACAGCTTATTATAATTGTTTAGTGCTATTGGTGGCAGACAAGCCAGTGGTCCAACTGATGGTTAGTGGTAACCGCCGCTCTGGACATCTGCAATGCCAGGGCATAATTCAATTGCTGCCTACCTGCTCTTTTTAAACTTCGTTTGAAATTGGACATATCATAAGCGCTTAGGAAACACCGTAGCTGGGAGTTTTTCCAGAGTCTGCAGGTACGTGGAAGAAATGAACGCTGAAACCAAACTGTGCTCCAAAAAACCAGATCGACTCCAGATAGTATGGATGAACTCTACTGTGGTGGCGGGTAGTGCAATAGTAAAAAGGTGACGAAAGCACCATTCCAACAAGTCCTTAGAGCACTCTCCGTTAAAGAGCCGAAAGAGCATGCAGAGAGAGCCGAAAGAGCATGCAGACAGAACTGAGTTTCTCCTTTGCACCAGCATCGCTATTATGCCGGTAGCATACCTCAGCCTCGGAACTGTAGTAGCGAAACCGCTGAACGATTCCCCCGCGTTGTCGTTTCTATGGCGCGCGAGCTCTGGCGGGCTTGTCTGCTCTAATGCGGATATTTAACTATGGCGCTCTCTCTGTCGCTTTCGGTTCCGCTCGGTCTGCTCAGACACCGTCTATGCCTCCGCGTTCGATTCGCCGTGAGACTATGCGTCGCGGTTTCGCCTTGTTAGATTCGGCGGATGTATGCTACTGGCATTAAAGCAGTGATATTGGGATCCACCGACGATGCAGAATGCACGCCTTGGCAGGGAATCAAGACAGTCGAACTGATATTTGGCAGCTCCTGCCCAGAGGTGCGAGCAGTACTCCATATGCGGGCGAATTTGTGCTTAATAAAATGTTAGCCACTGGCTTAGAGTGAAATACTGCTATGCTCTTTTCAGAACGCGCAGCTATTTGCTTGTTGATTTGGCTTACTCCCAAACTACACTTTATCAAAAATTTTCACAACAAGAATCCCAATACTATCAGACATACGAAGAGTAACTGATATACGAAGAGTCCCTGGAACTGAGGCATTACCATAAATGGGTCCTTCTTAAAACATAGTCCAGTGTAAGACTTACAATCTAGCATAAATGATATGACCAATCAGAAATTGACTATCCATTTAACACATTATTTGGATGGAGTCAGAAATTTGTATCCCTCGACTATATATAAGATGTAAGTATTTTGTTTTAAAATATAGTTTAAAATCAAGTGTGTAGGAAGCAACAGCTAACTTACTTAAGCAAATATAAATATGCTTATCAGAACAGGTTTTGGGAGAGAAAATAATAAACCCTTACTGGGTAAAATTTACAAATAAACTAAACAGTGAGATGTGGTGCCTTTCCTTTGAATGAATATTTTCAAGCCTATGAATGGATATTGTACTCAAAAGTCTCTCTTGCTTGGGTGCATAACCTGTAGCTGTTTTTGATGTATGACTGTACAATACACAACAAAATTTTGTATATTTCAAATACTTAACATGAATCATTTCAGAGTATCTTAATACAAATCTAAACAATTACCAGGTATAGAAATAATAGTGAGAATATTATTTTAAAACTTATTTTTCAACACACTTGCTCGTAAAGTGCATCTAATTTCATCGGTTTTAGATACATAAAGCAGCTAATAAAACACGCGTGTGTTATAGCTGAGGCACGCATCACAGAGTCCAGCAATGCAGCACTTGCCGGCCGCGGCAGTAATGTACTATATTTTTTTGACGCTAGAGGTAATATAAAAGACATCAACGAAGTACATTAATTTTTCAAACTATTATTTTCATACCATTATTTAGTTTTTTCTAAAAATTAACAATGATTTGTGTTATTTAATCCAAAAATTCACTTTTTTAAGTATTTTTCTCACAAGTGTGTTGATAAGCGTCGTACGATAAACGTGCGAACGAGTATATTGGTTATACACACTCGGCAATATTACGCCCTCGTCTTCGGCTCGGGCTGATATTCCGCCTCGTGAGCTATAACCACCATAGCGCACTTATATCGTAATGTACTATTATCCCCGCTCATAGACAAAAGTATGACTATCATGCTGTTATAATACGAGGGGTAATCCAAAAGTAATGATTATGAATACTAAACACGATGAATATAGTGAAAAAATAATTAATTATCCTACATAATCTCCTAACAAGTCAATACATTTAGTCCATCTCTTTACTCAACCAAGAATTCCCTTTGAAAAAAAATCTTGATCTTGACCATTTTAAATCCTCAACAGCGGCTATCAAATTTCTCGCCTCGGAGGTGTTTCTTGAGCCAGGGAAAGATAAAGTAATCACTGGGGGTTAGATCTGGCGAACAGGGTGGGGGTTCCAGAATTGCAAAGCCCTCTTCTTGAATGGCAGCCATGGCAACTGCAGCTTTGTGAGCCGGTGCGTTATCTTGGTGAAACAGCACTCCAGCCCGCAGTTTGCCGCGTCTTTTTTCCTTGATGGCCACCTGCAATCTTCTTATTTATTCTGCGTAGTAGGAGCTCGTAGCCGTTATGGCAGCTCCCTCCTTCAAATAATCCACCAGGCTAAACCCTTCAGCGTCCCAAAAAACGGACGCCATAACCTGCTCTACCAAGCTTTACACTTTGAATTCGTTAGCTTATTTCCACGTCTTTGACTGTTGTTTAGTTTCGGGATCAAAGTGGTGGATCCAGGTCTCTGTGCATGGTAAAGCGGCTACTCACATACCTGCCGCAGGGGTGATCTAGGGCGCAAGACGGTTGCGGCAATATCGGGTTGTCTCTGCACACATGCCTGCAACTCAGTTTTCAGGTTGAAGTTGTCCAATATTATCGAAAAATCAAAAGATCAGTATAGAAATTGCACCGTTCGCGCTACATACGCGGCAACTTGCAGGGCGGCAGGGACAATCTAGGGAGCAAGGGTGGTCTCGCGCCCCTGTCGCCCTGCCGCAGGGCCAAACTAGGAAATTGCCCCTGCTTGCCTATACAAATCACGATATTGTGCCAATTAAGGGTCATCCCCACTTTTACACTCTAGGTTGCCCCTGCGGCTGGTGTGAGTAGCCCGCTTTATGATACGTAATAAAAACTTCTCCGGATCTGCTTGGAACTTTTCGAGATTTACCCTTGAACTGTCAACTCGTTTCTTGTTTTGCTCATCAGTTAACATTTTCGGTACCCAAGGCGCAGAGACCTTTCTCATATGCAATTCGTTCACAAGGATTCTTTGAACACTGCCATATGAGATCCCTGTAACTTCAGCTACATGCCTGATAGTTACTCTTCGATCTGCTAATACATCTTCAATTTTTTTCGCGTTATCCTCAGTGAGGGACGTGGATTGGCATCTTTCGCGATTATCGTCTTCCGTCGATGCACGCAACTGTGGAATATGGAGGAGCATAGTCCCCCAATGTTTCCACCAAGTCTCTGTGTATGTCTTTGGTACAAAAATTTTTCATACAGAGGTATTGAATGACAGCTATGTATTCGTTTTTCTCCATTTTGATGTTCACTCTTCGACGGTTCGTATTAAATGAATGTAGCTTCTCTTTATATGATTTTTTTATCCTGAACTATTGGATACCAACAGCAGCAAGCCAGCAGAAAATATTTTTTTTTGTATTTTTGTGTGCACTGCAAATAACCGATTATAGTCACTTTTGGATCACCCCAGTATATTATTTCAAATGAATTTAAACTACTTAATTATACATCTCAACAATTACCAGTAAAGAAATAAGGGTGATAATATTGTATATATTTTTAAAGTTATTTTCATTGTATTGAGTTTCATGTCTGGTAAACAATTTCACGACTATGGCGGTAACATTAAAAGCGTTAAAGTTATAACTCACATCAATATATCCCTTTGCAGCTGCTACATGTAGAGGAGTACCACCAGTCTTCGGATCTCGTACTTCAACGTATCCATTAGCTGCCCAATTTCTCGCGTCCGTCATAAGTGTATTGACCTCAGCATTACGCGACTTTTCGCAGTCCACACCTGGTAAATTTATCATGTCCAAAAGTTGATAGGAGTTATCTTGATTGACCAAAATTTTAAACTACTTATAACTAATAGTCCTGTCCATTTGTTAACTTCTGAGAACATAAAACAGCATTTGACAACAGCAGAGTGGCAAAATCAATTTTATTCATTAATTTTGGCATTTTCAAGTGCAAGCTTCAAACTAACAAAATAAATATATTTTTTCATAATTTCATTTTATAACTAGTATAATAATGGTAATCAAATGAAATAAATTAATATCTTCCTAATTTTAAAAGTGAACTAAGAATTCTAAAACTATTTTTGAACTGCAAGTATCTGAACATTCAAATTCAAGCCACTTAAATATTTTTAAACGTTTTTGACAAATTTGATAATTTTATTGGTCAGAACCACAATCAAGAAATAAGCCATCCTAAGTCAGAAAGCTTTATAGGACCCGTGATGTGTTAAGTACACAGATTTACAAGCAATAATATTGATTATTCTATAATACGTTATTTTGTAGATCCACAAAATAGGAGATTGTTTCTTAAAAAGAAATTTTCTATAATACGTTATTTTGTAGATCCACAAAATAGGAGATTGTTTCTTAAAAAGAAATTAAATGTCTAGAAATGGTTAGTGGTCCTGAGCCCGCCAGTCTAGCCGCAACCGTCTTATTTAAGTTTACCGTCTTTATAATATTGTTCAATTCATATCATTGTTGTGTTCGATCATATGAGGTAAGATAGCCAATTCCTCAGTTGTTGAGGAATGTAGGGTAAAGGTTCCATCTTCGGTCTTATCGTTATTTACTACCAGGTGAGATGAACGTCAATGCCTCCATCGTTAATAAAATGTTTAAGAGGTTGTTTCACGCAAAAAAAACCGGCGAAGTGCGAGACGGACTCGCGCACGAAGGGTTCCGTACCATTGACTTGTTAAATTAACATTGGAGTTGAAAAATATGTTCTTCCACACATTCCACCTGCAAATGTAAGTTAATACGCACAATATTGAGTGATTTGCCATGTTATTTTAATATCATGGACTTCTTATAGGTTTTCCTATAATATAATCTATAAGTAGAAAACTAATTTCTGTATTTTTTTTTTCGGAGATAAGGGGGTAAATTTTCGTCTATTTTCTTGAATAACTTGAAGACTATTTATTTTAAAATTACAAAAAAAAATACATTTAAGATCTTCACAACAAGACCTTTCATTTGATATGTCACACGATGCAGTTTTCAATTTTTTTTAAATTTTCCACCTTCCCCCCAAAAAGACCTATATACAGATTTCATCTATTCACGTCACACCTCTGCGTTTGGGTCACAGACATTGATATGTGTACCAAATTTCAACTTAAATCAGACTAGTAGATTCGGAGATAATTGACTGTGACCGCCAGACAGATACACGAGTGATCCTATAAGGGTTCCGTTTTTATATTCGGATGTACGACACCCTAAAAATATTATAGAAGAATGTCACCTTTCTCATCTATGGCCTTTTGTAATATATCCTCCATTGCGTCGCTTTCTGCAATGTCAACAGGCAACTCTCCATCATAGTTGACAGCAGCTACATCTGCACCATTTTCTAGTAAATACCTGGAAATACAACCATAGTATATTTACTAAAAGAGCTGTGCTGCCCATTTTTGTGCTTCACTTTACATTTGATAAAAGTAAACAGTATGTTGAAGATAAAATAAGCCTATTTTTTACTGTCTAATCCTGTCACAATAAGCACTCTCGGTAAGTGATGAATTATATTTATATAACGCGCCATAGGAAATATTAGGTCCTTACATATGAAATTGGCGTTTCGCCGTACTGGCCACTTTGATCTCAAACATCCTCCTCTATGGTTAGGAATTTCAAATTCAAATGTATACAGCTATTTACTCATGTATTTGTGTTTCGAAAATTATAATTCACTTGTTTTTTCTTTCAATTGTTTTTTTTTTTGCGTCACTTAGTTTACAAAATGGAAAACTTGAAATATCGCGTTATTTACGAGTACGAGTTCCACCGTGGCACCAGCGGACCTAAAAAGGCCGCATCGCAGAATCATAATACGAATCATATCATGATTCATATTATGAATGGAGTGCAATTCATCATAACCAATTATTCTATTTGACAGCTTTGTATGAATATTCGTAAAATGGTCCACAAATTAGGCATTGCTAAAGTGTCAATTGAGACCAATTTACTAATATTCATACAAAGCTGTCAAACAGAATTTGCTTATGATGAGTTACACTCAATTCATAATATGAATCATAATATGATTCCTATAATGATTCTGCGATGCGGCCTTTTTAGGTCCACAGTGCTGCAGAAACGGCTCGAAGGATTAATGATGTGTATGGCGACGTTGCCGCAAAAGAAAACACAGTGCGTTTTTAGTTCCAACGTTTTCGTTCTGGAAATTTCGACCTGCAGAACAAGCCCCGTGGTCGGCCGGAGACCAAAGTTGATAATGAAGAATTGAAGGCTATTGTGGAAGCGGATCCATCGCAAACCACGTCCGAGTTAGCTGCAGGCTGCGGTGTTAGTGATAAAACTGTTTTAATCCACTTGAAGCAAACTGGGAAGGTGAAAAAGCTTGAAAGGTGGGTACCTCACGAATTGAGTGAAGCAAATCAACAAACGCGCGTTGACTGCTGCGTTGCATTACTCAAGCAGCACAATAATGAAGGGATTTTAAATCGAATCATTACTTGTGATGGAAAGTGGGTCCTGTACGAGGGTGGGTCAAAAAGTTCGCGGAATGGAGGGTAAAAAGTAAGAAATAAAACACAAAATAATTTTTCCTTCTCAATGTATTCCCCCTTAACTCTAATACATCAATTGCGCTCTTCACTTCTTCATCGCTGGAAAATTTCTTCCCTCGAAGCTCTTTTTTCATTTTTGGGAACAAATAATAATCACTTGGGGCTAAATCTGGGCTATAGGGAGGATGTTCCAAGATTTCGAAGCCCACTCTTTGAACAGCAGCCATCGCAACTTGCGACTTGTGCACGGGTGCATTGTCGTGCAAAAGGAGCACACCTTTAGTCAATTTTCCCCGTCTTTTTTCTCTCACAGCATCTCGCAGACGTTCTAATAGTGCAGCGTAGTACTCTCCAGTGATAGAGACACCTTTTTCTTTATAACCAAAAAGGAGGATTCCCTCTGAATCCCAGAAAACAGTAGCCATGAGTTTTCCAGCCGACGGAGACACTTTGAATTTCTTCGGAGGTGGTGTGCCCTTTTTGTGCCACTGCATGGAGTCTTGTTTGGACTCAGGCTCATAATGATGAACCCAAGTTTCATCTCCAGTCACAATTCGGTTCAAAACTTCATCCTTTTGTTCACCACAGAGCGCTAAAAACTCGCGACAACACTCAACTCGCCGCTGCTTCTGGTGTGGCGTGAGCATTCTCGGCACCCATCTTGCACACACCTTTGACATGCCAAGATGGTCGTGTAGGATGTTCAAAATGGTTGCAGCTGATACTCCTATCATTTTTGCAAGCTGTTTCTAAACGGGCATCTTCCAATATGATTTTTTCAAGTTTTTCGACGTTTTCTGCCGTGGTTGCCTCGACAGGCCGCCCTGGCCTCGGATCATCTTCAATCGAATCCCTGCCTTGCTTAAACAGGTTGTGCCACTTGTAAACCATAGTTTTACAAGGCAAGAGTCCCCGTAAACAGAAGACTTCCAAAATAGTCTGGGGAGGTTTTCCTTGTTTGGTAAGGAACTTGATGACTGCGCGAAACTCAATTTTCTCCATGTAGCAAATTTTCTTCCGGATTGACTTGTTGATTGATGTGTAGCTCAGGTAACTATGACCTTTTTTTTGAAACTTAGTATTTATACTCTTAATGAGTGTCACAACTAGTGCAGGTAGTAAAAAGTCACCTTTCCCCCCTCCATGCCCCTCATTCCGCGAACTTTTTGACCCGCCCTCGTACGATAATCGGAAGCGCTCATCGCAATGGCTGAACCCTGTCGAGCTAGCCAAACTATGCCCCAAGCGAAAATTGACTCCAAAAAGTTACTTGTGAGCGTTTGGTGGCCTAGTACTGGTGTCGTTCACTACAGATTTTTTAAATCTGCCCAGACGATTTCGGCAGATGTCTATTGTCAGCAACTGCAAACCATGATGGAAAAGCTAGCTGCTAAACAACCGAGGCTGGTCAATCGCTCTAGGCCACTGCTGCTTCATGATAACGCTAGACCACACACTGCACAACAGACGGCTACCAAATTAGAGGAGCTTCAATTGGAATGTCTAAGACACTCTAAGACATCCACCGTATTCTCCGGACCTTGCTCCAACAGATTACCATTTTTTTTTCGAAATTTGGATAACTTCTTGAAAGGGAAAAAATGCAACTCCGATGGGACAGTCCAAACCACCTTCAAAGAATTTATTGATTCCCGTCCGAATGGTTTTTTTAGTAAAGGGATCGATGACCTACCTATGAGATGGCAAAAGTGCATAGATAGCAATGGTACATACTTTGACTGAATAAATATATTATATTTTAAAAAATCGACTTTATGTTCCTCCCATACAAGACGCCAATTTCATATGTAAGGACCTAATATTATAGCGTGAAAGTCATCAGTAAAATAAGAGATAATTCATTGCTATGTTTTTCATGTTTAAAAAGGCGACCTTTTTTATAGAATTATCATTATTACTTTATGCATCTGTTTTACACTGTGGACTGACTTCGAGACTTGTCGTGGGTGATGGTTAGTGTCATAGCACTTTGAAAAGATTATAAAAGTTTTTAAGTAATGAACAGAGAACCGTATTTATTTAAATGAACCTACATCCATTGTTCAGATCGTAATAGAAGGAGGACAGAGTTGCATTTAATTAATCATGTGGCGTTTACTTTTAAGTAATTGCATATCAATGTAATAAAGTAATATGAATGTAACAATCGTTAGCAGATATAATAAAGAACTGTTTAGTTTAATTTCAATTTAATTTATTTACTTATAATAAGTCTTACTTAAAATCCAAATAAAAACTTATGTTATTATTTCGTCAACTAACCATATCAAATTCTTTGAATATGAGTTGGCACAGGACATCTAACATAACATATAATCAGAATAACAGCAATACCATCGTCGTCATATTAATAATGTCACAGTCATCCCGACTGTGACAAGATAGGGACTCTCGAATACTAACTAGGTCAAGCTGAGTCAGACTTTATTAACAACAACTGACAATACGTAGAGACAAACTTAATGTGACTGATTACTCATTCTCTATCAATAGCAATTATTAATTTGCTGATTTCATATTTTTTATACATACATGTCATTGCTATAGAACATAATATTAAGCGAGTGCAAAATGAAACCGAGAAGGTATGTACAATTATTGATTAAATAAAGATCCGTGTGCAGATTTAAAATTAACCTATTCAAACATGACACTGTATTTACATTGACAACGATCTCTGACCTTCCACTTATTATCGAGGATGATGAGAAGCCAACACTTGATTTTAAATTAAGTTCTCTCGAATTTGAATTTAATCTTCGAGATCATAAACAGTAGCGTTTAGTGAACGAAAATTAATATTTAATATTAAAGACCCGTTCAAATAACTAACAGCACCACCATAGGCTGATTGTAACAAAAAAGGTACCATCCTACCATCAATGGAAACAGTTTCAAGGAGTCATGCAGATGCAGGACAGAATTGCTGTTATTGAGCTGAGACTTGAAAAAAACATACAATACAATTGAGAACCTTCTCCGTATTTAAATTCTGTTAAAAATTGACCCCGTGGTCGCCCGATAACTAAGGTCAACAATAAGAGGGTGGATTGAAAAGCTCGCGGCCTCACACATAAATACTCATTTTATTTTTCTATTGTCATGATGTTCACTTGTTATTTGGTTGTCAACGTGCGAAAATGTCAGTAGCGTTTGTGTTTTTTATTTTAAATTATAACAAGAGAAGTGAGTTAAAAGTTAGCATTTTTAGAAAATAGAGAAAAGTGAGCAACGTGCGGTTATTAAATACTTGTCCAAAAAAAATTATCACCGAAAGAGATTCACGATGACATGGAAATAAAATTAGGGGAATCTGCTTCCTCCTGTACTATGGTGAAAATGTCGGTTGCAGAATTCAAATAAGGACGAGAGAACAACGAAGACAACCCTCGCTCTGGAAGGCCTACAGCTTGTACGACTAAAGAAAACAACGATAAAGTGTGTGATCTTGTAATGGCAGATCGAAGATTGACTATCAGGGAGATTGCTGACATTACAGGCATCTCGTATGAACGAATACAAAACATCATAGTCAATGAACTAGAAAAGGTTTCTGCTTGCTGGGCCCCCAGATTGCTTTCAGTTGAGCAAAACGAATACGATTCACGATTTCACTCGACTGTTTAGAGATGTTGAGGCTGGCCTCTTCATACATACACACATTTACACAGTTTTTTTCCTCAATTGTTTTTTTTTCTTTGCATCTCTCTGTTTACAAAATGGAAAACTTGAAATATCGCATTATTTACGAGTACGAGTTCCACTGTGGCACCAGTGCTGCAGAAACGTTCGAAGGATTAATAATGTGTATGGCGACGATGCCGCAAAAGAAAACAGTGCATTTTTGGTACCAACGTTTTCGTTCTGGAAATTTCGACCTGCAGAACAAGCCCCGTGGACGGCCCGAGACCAAAGTTGATAATGAAGAATTGAAGGCTATTGTGGAAGCGGATCCGTCGCAAACCACGTCCGAGTTAGCTGCAGGCTGCGTTGTTAGAGATCAAACTGTTTTAATCCACTTGAATGAAGCAAATTGGGAAGGTGAAAAAGGTTGAAAGGGTACGAATTGAGTGAAGCAAATCAATAAACGCGCGTTGACTCATTCCTTCATTATTGAAGGAAATTTCAATCGAATCATTACTTGTGATGAAAAGTGGGTCCTGTACGATAATCTGAAGCGCTCATCGCAATGGCTGAACCCTGTCAAACCAGCCAAACATGAAGGTGAAAAAGCTTGAAAGGGTACCTCACGAATTGAGTGAAACAAATCAACAAACGCGCGTTGACTCGTTCCTTAATTATTGAAGGAATTTTCAATCGAATCATTACTTGTGATGAAAAGTGGGTCCTGTACGATAATCGGAAGCGCTCATCGCAATGGCTGAATCCTGTCAAACCAGCCAAACATTGCCCCAAGCGAAAATTGACTCCAAAAAAGTTACTTGTGAGCGTTAGGTGGACTAGTGCTGGTGTCGTTCACTACAGCTTTCTTAAATCTGGCCAGACGATTACGGCAGATGTCTATTGTCAGCAACTGCAAACCACGATGGAAAAGCTAGCTGCTAAACAACCCAGTCAACGCGCGTTTGTTGATTTGCTTTACTCAATTCGTGAGGTACCCACCTTTCAAGCTTTTTCACCTTCCCAATTTGGTTCAAGTGGATTAAAACAGTTTTATTACTAACACCGCAGCCTGCAGTTAACTCAGACGTGGTTTGTGATGCATTCGCTTTCACAATAGCCTTCGATTCTTCATTATCAACTTTGGTTTCCGGCCGTCCACGAGGCTTGTTCTGCAGGTCGAAATTTTCAGAACGAAAACGTTGGAACCAAAAACGCACTATTATGTTTTCTTTTGCGGCACCGTCGCCATACACATCATTAATCCTTCGAACCGTTTCTGCAGCACTGGTGCCACGGTGGAACTCGTACTCGTAAATAACGCGTTATTTCAAGTTTTCCATTTTGTAAACTAAGTGACGCAAAGAAAAAAACAATTGAGGAAAAAACAAGTGAATTATAATTTTCGAAACACAAATACATGAGTAAATAGCTGTATAAATTTGAATTTAGAATTCCTAACCATAGAGGAGATATTTGAGATCAAAGTGGCCAGTACGGCAAAACGCCAATTTCATATGTAAGGACCTAATATAAGCTCACGTCCACAGTTAAACAAATATTAAATGTTATGAAAAAAATAAAGAAGAATAAATTACAAATGAATGATGATCGAAAAAAAACAATATTAAGATTGTCGTATTGGTAACATTGATTCACTTATCATGCGGTTTATCGTATCATAGCTTCATAGCACGTGCTAAAATTAAAACATGTCCCTACAGTGGTCATGCTCGCAAAATCGGGACATATCGCGCTGTCGATATGATATCGTTTATAATATATGTACGATGCGTGTTCATGCTAGATGGGATGGGATGATTGAAATATTATTAATCATGTTTCTGTCTGTAATAATGTTTAGATAAAATGTTCAACAATATCATATATGAATTTCAGAACTGTATGTTTTATTAGTGGCGGTATAGTAAATCGAAATTGTTCGAAAACGGAAAAGTAAGCGCCTTAACTGCATACAAAGATATTTTAAAAATCTATGAATGCAGTTTTCTTGTCACTAACATGGTCCGTAAGAAAAGATCGTTGTGTGTCTTATACCCCATTTAAACTCGCGTGCGAGCCGCGAGACGAGCCACGAGCCGAGCCACAAGACGCGAGTGTAAACACTGAGCTCGTGGCTCGGCTCGCGACTCGTCTCGCCACTCGCAAGTCTCGCGTCGGGAGCGGTTTTTTGGGCACGAGTCAAAGGAGCTCGCGTCGTGGCTCGCGTACGCGCTAGCGCGTGTTTGAACTCGCGCGCGAGCTTCATATAAAATTTATAATTTTGCTTTATTTTTTTCTAATTTTTTAAAAATATTTAAATATTTCAAAGTTGGCTGTTGATACGTAGTTATTAAGAGTGAATAAAGATTACTTTGGTTAACAAAGTACAAAAGATATCAATACAGTTGAATTTTAGTCGGGGTTGGTAAGACCTCGGTGGCCGAGTGGTCAAGGTGTCAACACAGTACGTTGAAGACGCGGGTTCGATCCCTTCCCAAGATTAAATTTTTCTTTATTGATTTACTCAACTTTCTTTTATTTTTTAAAAATCCTACAGACGAAACTTTACACGTCATTGAACTTTCTCAAAAGGGGCCTATAATTTGGAACCCTAAGAATAAAAAGTCATATTTAGTCAAAATATTTTCGTAGTTATAGGGTATATGCTGGCTAAGCACAGCGTTGATGCCGCTAATACTTCGACGTCCTCCACTGCTGAAAGCTCGAAAGCAACTGAACGACGCATTGCGAGAGTGTAAACACCTCGACGAGCTCACGCGCTCTATCGCGAGACACGAGCCGAGCCGCGAGCCGAACCTCGAGACGCGAGTGTAAATCAGGTATTATAGTTTCTTTTATATCTAAATGGCCCACCCTGTATACAGTATCCAAAATATAGAATATCGCACTTTCTACGCCACCTGTAGAGTATAAAATAGACAGTGAGTGACATTGAGGTGTCTATGACTATGACACAGAGTCGGGACAAAGGGCTAAACTTAACATATATCTTGCCTTTTAATTGATCAATTAAGGATAAGGGCCTTCAGTATATATGTAAATTACACGTCTTTCTTATATCAATTGGACATTAAACGAAGTAATAATTTTTTACTAACCTAGCTATACTGAGAAAGCCGCAGGAGGCAGTGGCGTGTAGCGGGGTCCAGCCCTCATTGTCGCCTCGATTTACATCCGCGCCGTGGCTCACCAAAAACTCCACCATGTCTAGGTTGTCGTCAATACAAGCCTGAAAACAAACAGTTCAGCGGGTTTAATTTGAAGCACCTTCAAATATAACTAAAAGTAACCTTTAATTGACACTAAAATTTATTTCAGTCATACCAAACATCTTAAAAATGTAATTGTTATCGGTAAATGACGAACATAGACAAACAGAGACTTTTGACACGTCTAAAATTAGTTTGAAGATAGAATACTAGGATCTGTAATTTGTTTTTCCTTTGATAAACCAGGAATTAAGTAAAACTAAAATGTGTTCAACTGCCAACAAAATAACTAATATTGGGAAATAAAAAAATTTACTAAAGTTGTGCTTCAGTAAAATTATCTTACAGTCGCAAATAAAATAAAGCTTAGTAAACAGACGGCATATTATTATACAAGGTACATAAATATAAAAAATCATTGCACTCTACCAGTTTGCTAAGATAGCAAACAAATCACACCAAAGTAAAACTCGCAATGTAAGATAAGGTAATATTTTTATCTGTATGGGATCGCTTAAAGCAGTAAACTTTCGCCAGTGTGCTGAATTCAACAAGTTTTTCGTGTAGACGCGTAAGCATTTTTAGCATTGCACCATGGAAATAAATACATTTAACGAAAACTCGCTTACATTTATTTCAAGTTTAACATAGTTTTATACTTGTAGCTTATTACCGCATAATCGATGAAATTAACAATATTTTGTTTATACGCTGATTTTCCCTACGGCCTTTAAAACTCGTGTCACAAACAGAGTATACTAGTAATGATACTAGTCAATAGCAGTAAACCAATTTATTGGCCGCCTTTAGATTGCTTCTTGATACCGTAAAGGTTTTACCTACGTGAAATTACTATCAAATTTTTTATGAATCGTGAAATAGAGTAGCTGATAACTAGTACTCTATTGTGACATCAAATGCCTATAAAATAGTTCATTTTATTTGAAAAAACAGCTAAACCCACATTTCACACACATATGGAATGTATCAATTAATTGCAAATAAAACATAGGGTCGGTTATTATACATAGTCAACCCAATAAAAATAGTCAATTTATCTGATTGAAATGTGAAATTTAAATTTTATGTAATTTAAATTATAAATTCACTATTTGTTTGCTTTATAATCGTACTACCATTATATTAATTATTCTTAAAGTTGATCATGTATCAAAAATGGCTTAATCTAAGATATGCCATATCATATGAACTGCGCTTGAAAACCATAACTTACAGTTAATTTGTAACTAAACCACCGACAACCGATGACCTAACTCTAGTACAAGTAGATGCAAGAAATATAAAGCAGAATGAAGGTCTTCATTTGGGACAATTTTATAAGACAGAAACTAGTAAGTTTAAGGCACAAGGTTCTTGACATTGATAAATAAATACGTAATTAAGTAGTTCAGTAAGCTCCTTGTCATTATTATTCTTGACAGCCGTTTTGCGCGTTTTATGAATATTGTAGTAAAACCCACATTATTACTTTCATTAACAATTTTATCTAACTAAATAAAAATGGATCTTAGAAATGTATGTACGCCCATAACTTTCGAACGACTGCACCAAATTGGATGATTCTTGGTTTTATGTATTCGTTATTGTTAGGACAAGGTTTGTGTAATATAAAAAAATACAATAAAAATGGATCTTCGAAACATTTCAGTAATTTAGTTAAAAAATATGGCGATACAAAGTACGCCGGGTTAGCTAGTTTAAAATAATTTAGAATATTTTTTATATGAAATGTGCCCCTAATCAAAATTCGCGACTTTACAGGACAAACATTTCTCAAAAAGAATAAAAAGCAGTCATACACAATAACATCCACACCAGTCGATACACTGTATATTTCAACGTTTCTTTGCTTTTGCGAAAATAAGTTTGCACGCATCTTGATCAACTCGTCGATTTCGATCTATGGACATGTGCAAACTTGTTATGTCGCGGCAAAAACACAGATACCAAATTAAATATACATTCTACAGATTGATGCAACTGATCATTCGCTAGTGTCAAGTACAATTTACAATTAAAATATGCAATACGCGATTAACGTGATGCATGTGCAACAGCATGGAACCACACACACGGTCACTGCCACGATCGACAGCGCGTGTCCGATGCGATATATAATGCCAGTTGCGGTAAAATTGTATTACAAGGTTCAGAACTTTTGTCAGGCTTCAACAGCGGGTTGACTACTGATAAATCGAAACCGACGCTAGAAACGGAACATTTGCCCGATTCCAGCCTTGTACGATTTTAGCGCAATAACTCTGTGGCGAGGCATCGACTTGATCAAAATGATACGTGATTATGGAGCCTAGTCAAAGTTACTTGCACGTGCGTTGCGATAAAACGAAGAAAACAGTTTTGATGGGATGACATAAACAAACCATGTAACTTATTAATATGTCAGACATACTATACGTTTGTGTTTTCGTATGCATGCACGATGTTATTTTGGCTAGATGCTGATGCATGAGATACATTTCGCGTCAAAAAATGGAAACATTACACAAAACTATATTTAAAAAGAATGTATGGACATGTTTGGAAGAAAAAGGCGTAGGAGACAATCATTTATTATTGCATACTGTTTATACAATGATAGTCGTCACAAAATCTTATGTTGACGCCGCAAGCATATTGAAAATGATCATAATAGATGTTACACAAAAGAGGATGATTATAATCTAATATTACACACAAACAATTTTGACACAGACGAATTCGCTAGGTAAATTAAAGAAATAAATCGCTATAAATGAAGAAAATTGGATTTAGAAAATACTCGTATTATTTTTCTCCAAAGGACGATTCCTTGTCTCCTGTTTGGCAATTGGCACACCTTTGAAGTATTAACAGTCTCACTGCAAAACATTTAAAAAGTTGATCGTGGTTTAAAATTGATTAAATAATGATGTTTAATTTTTTTTATAAGTTGCATAAAGACAACTTCATATAAAACCCACGACTAACTTTAAACAACGTTTAGTGATGATTCAAAATTATGAACCTAAGTATTTTGTTATATTATCTCAAGAAAAGCCTTAGTTGTATGGATTAAATTATTAAAACACATAAAAGTTAAATAAGTAGATGATAATTTCGCAACGGACAAAATAATTATTACTAATACTGAAGTTCAATGATCCAACGTGATATAATGTCTGATATAAGTTATATTCGTAGATGTATATCAGCAAAACCTAGGAGTAAATAAGTGCGGCGACGAACAAGATAAATACAATTCGAATATTTTTTTATTAATCAGACAAAAATATGAATAAACACTGCACATTTAAAAATACATTTTAAAATCAAAACGCAGGTCGCTTTTTATAAAAAAATAATAAATGTATCGTAACTTTTGTAATCGCGCATTAACACGTGCTAACTGGTCGTATTTAGCTGACGGCGAAGTGACCTCGAATTTATAACACTCACCTAATTCTAAAATAAAACACTGGTCTGTCATTCAGTTATACATCATTCTAAAAAATAACTATTGAGGTCGGTTAATGGCAGCTTGGGAAGTAAAGTCTACATAAACGCAGTTAGAAGAATAATTAGAACAGATGTAAGCTTTAAGCGAGATCACTTTTTAGGTCAACACATCAGAACAATCACTGAAATATGACAGTCGTGCTACATAATATTAAAATAGCACGGCTATTTTCATCAATGTCAATCAAATATGAAAAAATGATTCCGACTGCGTTTATCAATATAAGAACTTTTATTAATTTTAGGGCACAACATATGTGAATGTGAATCAGTTGTTTTTGAACCCACCTTTAACGTCTTAAACAGGAATCAAAATCACATGTATATAAGAGATCAGTAAACACGCATTTCCCCCCGAGAAAAAAGGTTACGCTACGCCCTACGATTTTATAGTTGCTTCTAATCAGTGCCCTAACTATTGAGACGGTAATAAATATATACACGGTGTTTCATAATAACCGATAAATAATCAATGCGTTATCTAAAACTAATTATTAAAATGTGTTTACACGTAATGTGAGTCAACCCAAAATTTTCATGTATATCATAGTATCATCATCATGACTTACATGAAAATTTTGGGTTGAATGACATTACGGGTAAACACAATTTAATAATTAGTTTTAGATAATGCATTGATTATTTATTGGTTATTATGAAACACCGTGTATACTATTACCGTGCTATTGATGAGGAGAGTGGTGTGATGACTGGTGGGTGCCTGGGACATACCTAATAATTTTTTAACTCTTTAGTGCATAATCTGCATCCCCACTTTCCATTTAATACAGTACTTCAAAATAAATAATGGGCATCGAATAGCTTCGTGTTTCCGAAGCTGACAGACACATCTCGGCAGTATAATGTAATGATACAGAGCTACTCTTGAGATTGTAAATTATTTTTAGGGCCAAACTACCATTTGATAAATTGTCTTCGATAAGTTATACGATTGTTTCCGATGTTTTCCGACGTATTGTATGCACTGTAACCACTGTAACTTAATTTTTTACCTATTTTTATTTTCATGTTTTTAATTTCATTACTTGTTTTAATGATGTACTGTATTCTACTAGTCAAGCCCCTTTGTTGTTTCTTGCATACTATAATATGTTTAATAAGGATTATTACAGCTTTTTGTAACACATGTAATCGCACCTCAACTGTACGTATGCAAATTTAAAACAATATTACTGAAAATAACATAAACAGGTGGGGTTGTCTCTATAAGAGACCTCTTTTAGACAATATTAACAATGAGTGATTTTTACCGAAACACGGTTGGAATTTGCAATAAGTTCAATGATGTTATAATATCATTAATGTCGGTTTAGGAGCCTTATTTAAGCTTAGCTTGGTCGTTCAGTAAAAGCGAATCAACTAGAACAACGAAAATCCTTTTGTTTGACGATTACGTTACCACCATCATGTATGTGTGTGTGTATGTATTACGCAGTTGAGCAGAAGGTGATCGACCTAATTTTCCGATCTATCTAATGAGAGGGTGCTATAAATACTGTTATAAAACAACAAAAGATAAAACACGTCCGCGATCGGTAGCTGCCAAGATAATAATTCAGAAAGTACACGATGCTATCTATTTGTGCAAATGTGATCCTGTAATGCAAATCTACTAGTCCAAGAACTAAACATGTATGTAGTTCATGTTTTCTACGTTACGGATACTTTGTTCATCAAGATCTTTCATCCGAATGTATTGTCATCATGTAGTGCAAAACATTAATAAGGTTAATTGGCCCTGCACATTTCAAAAAAAAAATTGCAACGAAATAATTTGTGATTCGCTTAATTAAGAGTAATAAAAAATCTCAAACGGTCCAAAAATTAACTGCATAATTCAGTGAATGTCTTCACCATCTAATTTTCGAAACAAGACTCAATGAATTTTCGTACTATATAAATGGAAGGCTACGAAAAGACTACAAGCTTAACTACAAGATATAAGGAACACTAAAACTATAAACTTAAGATAAAATACAGTAAATTTTTCACGTATCCATAAACAGCCATTTAGCTGGCGCGTCCCCCACACTTGACTCATAACAAAAATCAGAACTACATACACAATCTCGTGAAATAAATGTCAGAGTCAAAACTCTATGCAGCGCGACGTGTGAGCTGAGTTTTCCTTTAGTCTCGTTTAGTTCACAGTTCACACGTGCCAACAACAACACGTCGCAATGATGTTCAGTAAAAAACTGCAGAAATGCTTCAAGAAATGCACTTAAAGGGATGGAATATTATATTTTACGTAGAGGGTACACCTTTAGCATTAACCTTTTTCATAAGTATTCATAATATGTTTAAAGCGATAATATTAATTTCATTTCTTTAATATATCAGAATATTAGCAAGGCGTGTGGTCAGATAATTTCGACGCACCTATCTCTTTCTCCGGTAAAGTGTGAACGAGATAAACATAACTTTTCATCGATGACCTCAATTTGAAAGGACAATGCTAGGAGTTCTATACAAGTTTAACGCACCTCTGTAGTAGTTTGACCCAATCGATAAAATTGATTAACACGAATATGATAAACGACATTAGATAAGAGTGTTATTGGTGATCAACATATAAAAGTTAAAAATTCTCTAGAATTTGCAGTTATTATCTCTTATAATATTGTAACAATGAGTACCTACACTACCTTACGTTTCTCAAATTGCATTTGTAAAGAAAATAATAATTGTTGTAAATAAATAGTTTTCATCATTTCATTTCGGCGTTTTCATAATAATTAAAATAGATGAGATTCCTAGATACTTTATCGTCAGTTTTTCAATAGACGAAGTAATGTTGTAGCTATTAGTCTTATAGCCCACTATCGATTGTGAAGACGAATCAATTAATCAGACAGATATTGTCGATAGTAATAATGTGAATGCACTTCGTGCTATATCGTTTTCTTTAAATTAATAATAAAACCCCTGCTGTAACGCTATCCATGTAGTCTGAAGGATTCATATTGTATATATACGCGTCTTGGTGCAGGTATGTTTTAAGATTTACCGAGAGTATGATGGTAAAGTTCGGACATTTACCATTAAGGCGCTTAACACATTGCCGTCGCAGCCCGCTGCGGTGTACGGAGGAAAACCGCATGCGGCTGCGGCGGTACGGAACCGTGCCACCGTACGGTTTGTTCCGTATCTCCGTCCGGAGCTACGATGCACGACGCACCGCATCACCGCATTATCTATGTCGAGATCTATTGCGCGCATGCACGTCCTTTCTACGCAAAAATCCGTACGATACTGCGGCAAAGTGTGGCTTACCCCGCGGCCGCGGACCGCACCGCATCACCGTCCGGGAGTGCGGAGCCGACGCGCGCGCCGCACAACCGCACGGACATGCGGTGTGAGTGTGTTATACCCTGCGGTTTTTGTATACAAATTAAGATTCTGCAGTCAAAATTAAAAACCGCAGCGCCTCACACCGGAGCGGTGTCCGGTGCAATGTGTTATGCGCCTAAGAGTTGGTAAATCTTAAGTTTTACTGGAAAATGTTAAGATTTTCCGTAGTTCGGGTTTTTACAGTACAGTAACATATATAGGTGATAGGGTACACATGACATATCTTTGCATCCATTCGAGAAATACTTGAATGGCAATTTATGCATCTCAGCATGGGTCCAAAAAGCAAAAGTGTAACTCGAAAATACCCGAATCGTTTTCGTTATCATTTCATTCAGTATGTCGTTCACAACAGAGTCCTAGGAAAAAGGAAATGTCAAAAAATATCAATCGACAGTTTGCGTTTAACGTTTGCGTTTTTGCATTAACCGTATAAAAAATTAGTAGTCATTATATTAGGTTGGGGAAAAAGTCTTTTCGCATTATAGTATGTATAAACTTGTAATAAAATCTCTTTGGCTATACTATTTGTATCTGGCTGGTTTTGGTATCATTGAAAGTTTAAATTTTAAAGAACATAATTCCAAATTCAAATTAGGAAAATGTGTGATTTTCATTTGTTTTTCGTACCGCCAAGATGAGTGAATCTAATGAAGAAATTCGATACATTTTAAAATTTTACTACAAAAAAGGTAAAAATGCAACGCAAGCCGCGAAAAAAATTTGCGATGTTTATGGACCTAGTGCAGTGTCTGTGAGAGTAGCACAAATTTGGTTTAAGCGTTTTCAATCCGGAAATTTTGATGTCAAAGATGCACGTCGCTCTGGTCGCCCTATTACAGATAAAATGGATGCCATTTTTGAAAAAGTGGAGCAAGATCGGCATGTCAGTAGTTACGACGTAGCTGAAGAACTGGGAATTGACCACAAAACAGTTTTGGCGCATTTGAAAAAAACTGGGTACACAAAAAAGCTCGACATTTGGGTACCTCACGAGCTCACTGAAAGAAACCTAATGAACCGTGTACTCATTTGTGATTCTTTATTACGACGTAATGAAACCGAACCATTTTTGAAGAAGCTGATAACTGGTGATGAAAAGTGGATCACGTACGACAAGAACGTGCGAAAAAGGTCGTGGTCAAAGGCCGGTCAGGCTTCACAGACTGTGACGAAACCCGGGTTAACTCGCAACAAGGTGATGCTGTGTGTGTGGAAAATTGGAATCATCAAATTGGAAGGGCATTATTCATTATGAGCTGTTACCACCAGGCAGGACCATCGATTCTGAACTCTACTGCGAACAACTGATGAGATTAAAGCAAGAAGTTGAGAGAAAGCGGCCGGAATTAATCAACAGAAGGGGTGTGGTTTTTCATCATGATAACGCTAGACCTCACACATCTTTAGCCACTCAGCAAAAATTAAGAGAGTTTGGCTGGGAGGTGTTAATGCATCCGCCGTATAGTCCTGACCTTGCACCTTCAGATTTCCACCTGTTTCGGTCTCTTCAGAATTCTTTAGGCAGTGTCAGGTTAACATCACGAGAGGACTGCCAAAACCACTTGTCGCGGTATTTTGACCAGAAGTCCCAAAATTTCTATAGCAATGGGATCATGTCCCTACCTACAAGATGGCAAAAAGTTATCGAACAAAATGGTACCTACATACTTTAGTTAAATGTAAATAAACTATATTAAAAAATGTTTTGAATTTTCTTAAAAAATGCGAAGAAACTTTTTCCCCAACCTATTAAATAAGTAGTTTATTTCAATAATGCGCAATAAAATTGTATTTTGAACATCATTTTAATTCAAATCATACAAAATCAGAGAATCTTTAATATGATAGTCATTGTGTTCTCGTAATTACTTTGAATTTGTTGAGTTTTGACACATGAAAATTCCCCTGGTCTTCGAATACAAACTAAGCTTCGGTACCTATTTCTACCTACTTTCTTCTGAAACAAACTTAGCACAGTTACGCACTGCGTGGTACGTAGTTTAAACTGAGTAAATATGTAATTATTGTATTTATAATGATATGAGCGGTTGGCTGTTGATAGAAATTTTACAATTTTATTTTTTAAGATTGATTAAGAGATTGTGTAGTGAGGCCGCCACGTACAGCTCAGAATCATCAAACTCAAACGCAAACTCAAAAATCTTTATTCAATATAGACCTTTACAGGCACTTATTCACGTCAAAAAAAACATAAAAATCTTCAACCAAGAATCTAATTAACTTAATTATTTAATCCTTGTATGTACATAAGTACATCAGTACTTTGTGTTAACTGTCAAGGGTTAAGGGTTGTCATCTCGAGCTCCCTTACTATATTGCTTTTTTATCGATACCGAATTACCATACCCATGTTTGCATTATCTGGTGAAATTAAAAATGTGTTTTACATGTTTTTAATGGAACTTCGCCGACTAGTGCAAATTGTATACGTGTCTTATTTTGCTACTTACGATTTCTTTTTTTTTCAAACTCAAAATGTTTTATCGCGAACTAAGTGTACATTAAGGTCTTATAAAATAAAATATACTTTACGACTTAGTTACCTTTTTCAGGTACTGCAATATTATTGTTTGTCATTAAATTTATTTTAAAATACATTGATTCCATGTATAATTGGGATGATGACTGAATTCTATTTTTTACGTCTCGTCATTAAATATTAAAATGCCGTGGAGAAAGATGCAATCCTGTGAAATTAGAATTAGAATCGGCTTAGAAATACATTAGATACAAGCATTTTAAGTTGATAAGGCGCTACATCGAAAATGAATCAAACAATGGGAGGCGTGGTCTATACGTAAACGCGGGGCGCTCCCCGTGCTCAAGTAGCTAGTCTTTATATCTATGGTATCAAAGTCGCGAATGCGCTGCGCCCGCATGCAATCAGGTCGTTTAGAAATTATCGACGTAAGCGACAAAATACAAATTATTTTATAAAAAAATAACTATAATGATTAGAAAAAAATGCTTTTACACGATTCTAAATAATGATGATGTCTACTTATTTATGGAACTTTTTAATGAATACCTAATACCGTTTACTAGTAATTCTGAATTTTCTTATTTTTAAGAGGTAATATAAAAAATAAAATGTATCGAGGCAATATCTTTAAATCGCGTTTAGTAGTTTTTGGCGTTTCTAGCTAAAGATATAAAGAAACACATATTTAAGTTTCAGATCTGTAAGATCTCTCAATGACCTATGACATTACATTAAAAATAACAATTTTTTTCGATATAGCCCCTTAATTTGAAGGCGATTAGACAGAGATCCAACATCAACCGTGAAGTCATTGTTGAGTACAGCCATATAAACTCCTTGTAAATTGCCGTTTTGCTAGAAAGAGTTGGAGAAAAATCTTTAATACCTTATATCTTGGTGGTTTTTATAGTTATTCGAAAACCGTTTTTTTTCTTTCTGTTTATTATATGAATGAGCTTCTATAAATGCAAAAAAATTTTTTTTTTGCCATCCAGCCTATTGAATAGCGCCAATGCCGCATATATAATACTAGCTTTTGTCCGCGGCTTCGCTCGCGTTAAATTCGGGGTAACACCGAAGATTTCAAAAAAAAAATAAGGCAGGTATTTTTCGTTGGGTAACAAAGAGTCTGTGTACCGATTTTTAGCTTCCTACCTTGAAAACTGCAAAAAGTCCCATATAAAATTTCACCCCCTCTTTGAAGGGGTTGGGGGCAGATTTTAAAAAAAAAAGATGCACGATTTTTTTGTTAGTCACATATAGTTCGCATACCAATTTTTAGCTTTCTACTTTGAAAATTGCGGAATGCTCCATACAAACTTCCACCCCCCATTTTAGGGAAGTGGGGGGTTAGAAAGAGACAAAAAGTAGCCTATGCCACTCTCCATCCGTTCAACTATCTCCACTTAAAAAATCACTTCAATCCGTCGCTCCGTTTTGCCGTGAAAGACGGACAAACAAACACACACACACACACACACACTTTCCCATTTATAATATTAGTATGGATTTTTCTCCTGTCAAATATCACGCACGACTACGAGTAAGTGCCCAATTTCTTTGGAGCACGTATAATGACAAACAGAGACAGATAATATCCATCAACCTGTTCCAAAGTAGTTCCAAGGTTGGCCCTTAATATTAGCGAACATGTGTCGTATGAATTATAAATGTCAAAACGACATACAGGCGCGAACATGAATAAAAAGTAATGACGTCACAGATAGAAGGAGCATCTGTTTTTATAAAACCGGCCAAGTGCGTGTTGGGCCACGCGCAGTGTAGGGTTCCGTAGTTGCAAATGCCAACTTTCAGTTCACACACACCTCACAACACGTTGCTGATTGACCGAGAATCATTCGCATCAGCCAGATATTTATCGCTGGTAGTTTATTAAGTAAGCCGGGAAGCCGTCAGCACAGGATAAGCTCCAGGGGAGAATATTCAAACAATGGCTGAATGGCCTTCGAGCATTATATGCATTTGAATAACACATAACGTAATCGCATTATAATTAACAACAGCACCAACTCTGTGGTCACATACGTATACAGTGGCGCCATCTCTGTCAGCACGTTCAGACCATCAACTTACAGTATTGAGTGTCTGTTGCTACAGTACTAATTTTTAATGAAATTTTACTTTTCCGAGTACATTTTATAAGTTGGTCGTCTATAACTTTTTAGTTTGTACTTACTACTCAACTCTGATAATTTTCCTGTAAACTTCGTTGTAATATAGGTAATACTGTTGTAATTTTTTTCACGTGTCCATATATAAATTAGCAGATAGAGGGGGGAGAAACTTACCTCTAACAAAAATTTGCCAATTACCCAGAAACCAAATATTTCAGAAACGGATCCCTAAATCGAAAAATGGTGTTCTGAACCTTATATTATTTTATAAAGACCTATTCAACAATACCCCAGATGATGGGTTAGTCAAAAAAAAATTTACTCCCACTTTACTTGTATGGGAGCTACCCTAAAAAAATTTTTTTTCAATATTTTTTTCTACCACTTTTTTGGCATGAATAATATACATACCCATACAAAATTACAGCTTTCTAGTACTAATAGTCTCTGAGTAAAACCGCGGACAGGCAGACAGACAGACATGGCGAAACTATAAGGGTTCCTTGTTTACTACGGAACCCTAAAAACGGACTGATACAGTGGGCTGAAATCTGAATCCACTAATTAACCTACAAGATTTCAGATCACGTCGTTCTTTACTTAAAATTCATCTAAACTCTAAAGTAACTAGCCACAATGCATAATTAGAGCACACAACACAAGCCGCTCCAGATCCGGCACGCAGCGGCAAGTAAA